>OY998146.1:0-1299233 GCA_963921925.1 Sphagnum tenellum
AAATAAAAGGATCAAAGAAACCAAAAAAGATGGAAAAGAAACATTTTCCTCTATTTTTGGATTTTATCTTTTTCTTTTTGATGAAAAAGGTTCCTTTGATTCACTAATGTCAGTGATTGACCCATAAGGTGACATTTGATTGGGTCCTTTTAATTTACACTATTTTAGTACCTTGGACAGCTTCAAGGGAAGGAACTTTCTTCCTTTACAATATATGATAATCAAGTGAGTTCGGTGAGCTTTGCATCGGCCTACTGAGCACCTTTTTGCCCCCACCCACCAACCAATGTGCCATATGTGCACATCACACAAACACCAACCATCTGCAAGCCTTCCACCTACCGATCCCCGACACACTTGTTCCTACTAACCGCCCATGAAGCGATTTTGATTTTTCGTAAGACTTTCAACTGGGCACAATCTTATCCAGTCAATGGGGGGCAAAAGTTGATGTGAGGTGTCAACTTTTCATTGGCAATGATGTCAACATTCCAACAAATTGCATTGGTTCCGCCATCATATTTGGCACCCATTCTGACTTCAAGTCCCTTTCGAATGCAAGCAAATCAACCCAGGCCTGGTATAGAAATTAATACCAATACAGGCCATGTATCGGCGACCAAAAATAATCTACCCCATATTGGGGTTATATATCGACGATGGACGTGATCCAGGGGCATTGGGAAAACCTAAACGATCTGCGCAATTGGTGTTTTTCCAGGCGGTTAAAAATGATCTCAATGATGTATGGAGGACCAAAAATAATCCACATCATCCATGCCTTACCAAAAAAAGATCCACCACCCTATGGAATGAATATAAATCATCTCTTTCGTCCACGGGTGATCGAAAATGATCCACGACATCCATGAATGTTTGGAAATGATCTACCCCATCCATAAACGATTTAAAAAATGATGAATGTTTTTGGGAAAGTGATTGTGCATGATGTCCGCCATTCGTATGTTAGAATTGTTACCAAGATTGGAATCCGACTCAAATTCCCTTTTGAGTAGGCTGTCAGAATGTTGGATTTGTGAATGTTCAGATAAGTGCACAATATCGAGGATCCACGTACTCCGTGTTAGGCGTTAAATAACGCTTTGTTGAATTCTTTCCTTTCACTAAAGATTTTGTTTGTTGCTTGTTGGTGGACATGTTGGTGCATCTGTTGATTGCAGTCAAATTTCTATTTGAGCGGTCATGAAGAAATCAAGTACCCGACCCAGACAAGATTTCCATTTTTTTTGGAGCAGGAGTATTGTAGGACTCCTGCCCACCAAGGATGTTCATTGCTTGATTACACAGGAAAAAAAATTCATGCCATATAAAATTTACCCTTTTTTTCCTGGGCTTTAATGACCCAACACCCACTGGTGCACCAGTCACAAATCTCGTTTTAAGGTTCAAGGTGGACAAACTTTTCTCCTGGGGAAATTAAAGAATAGCTCAGAGAAAATGGATAAAACATACTTATTAAATTGAAAGTCTTTACCATCAAAGAGGTATTTAATATGGATTTGTATGGAACAACTTAAGCTGTATCACAAAATTAATCAAGAATTACTTTTTACAGTCTGCTTTATTGGACCCCTCAAATGTTTGGGATATACATGTGGACCACCCAAGGATTTTTTTTTGTCTGTTCATGTTTTGTGAATACATGTAATAGGGTATAAATATTTAATGCTCCGTAAGGACGTGTTTTGTCTTAGGATCGTAATCATTTGCATTTTTTTAAAGCAGGAGTATTGTAGGACTCCCACCCACCAAGGATGTTCATTGCTTGATTAAAGGAGAAAAAAAGTTCTTGCCATATAAAATTTCCCCTTTTTTTTTTCCTGGGCTTGAATGACCCAACACCCGCCGGTGCACCAACCACATATCTCGTTTTAGGGTTCAGGGTGGACGAACTTTTCTCCTGGGGAAATTAAAAAATAGCTTGGAGAAAATGGATAAATTATACTTATCAAATTGAAAATCTTTACCCTCAAAGAGGTATTTAATATGAATTTGTATGGAACGACTTCAGCCGTATCATAAAATAAATTAAGAATTATTTTTTACGGCGACCTACTAATAGCTAGGGTTGTTTTGCCCAAAGGATCATTATGGCAATGGCGTATGGCAAGCCTATTGGTCCCAAGTTGCGAGGTACTCATCCAAAATCTCACGGTTGGGGGAGGGCTAATAAAAGAAG
Organism: Sphagnum tenellum; assembly: GCA_963921925.1. Classification (NCBI taxonomy): domain Eukaryota; kingdom Viridiplantae; phylum Streptophyta; class Sphagnopsida; order Sphagnales; family Sphagnaceae; genus Sphagnum; species Sphagnum tenellum. Next base: position 2,201 of record OY998146.1, read on the forward strand.
CCATATTTTATAAGTTTTTCTTGTTTTGGAGTTAACAGAACCACTATTTTCCAAGGTGCCAAAATTGGAATTACTCAACAGATTTCTGATGACTATGTGTTTCACATACGAGGAATTCAATGTACGGTTCATCATACCTATTCAGTAGTGCAAGTTTTGTCCGAGTTGAGCATGGTGAACAAGTTGGAAAGCTTGTTCCAAACCTTAAAATGATTATTTTTACAAAAGTCCCAAAAGGCATTTGGGACTGATTAAACTTACTAAAATCCTGGGAATTAAAAGAAATAGACCGCCAAACAACGGGACCTCCCGCTCAACAGTAAAAAAAAAATCAACCCCCTCGCCCTCCCATCCCGCTTTGGTTTGGTGCAGCAAAATGGTTTTGGCCCAGCATTTTTGTACATTTTGCTGAGGCTGGTAAAAGGCACAACAAAGCCTCACACCTGCTTTTGATTGGCTAGATAGTTCGATTGATCCGGATGGGTCGCTATTAGCACCCTTCCACCCATTTTCAGTGCTAGTTTTATAGGTATTTTTGGAAAAAATTCCGAACAACCAAAACTTGGATGCCATAAATATATTTTCAGGGTCACAAACTGAGCACCGCTGGAGATGCCCTTAAATGGAAAATCATAACAAATTTTTATCCCAAAAATGTTGAAGATAGTTAACCACCATTGCAAGATGAACAGACACATGATGCATTCTAGGGTTGTAAATAAGCAAAGCTGTACATGATGCCATCAGACTCGCAGAGCTGGAGGGGAAGAAGATCTGCATCTGGCTTGAGGTCTGGGTTTTTGAACATTGACTACAGTAGACTACCAATGCCTACCACTTACCGAACAACGAACTGAAATGTTCTGGGTGGTTGGTACAAGCCGCCACCGGTTGTACTACAAGTCTATTGGCTAAGAATTTGCTTCTTATCTGAACTTTGGGTTAAGAACGGTGAGCTCTCTATTGCATTTTCCAAAGCTCATATTGTGGCCACCATTGTTTAATGAATACCCCACCTCATGGGGGATCTCCAGAATGCAAATATATGCATATATTGCTAGCGCATGCGGAGCGTGCCAACAACAATGAAAACTTTGAAAAGTAGGCGTTGTCTTTTATTGGAACAACAACACTCTCGTACATATTTTTGTCCAAATGTTTTTCCTGGATAAGGCTTATCCAAATCTGATTGTGGGTATTGATGCTCTAGATAGATTACAACATTGATTTTTATCATTTCTAAACATTACAAGTATCGCTAGTTTTTATATTTAATGGGCTGGGTTTGTCAAGTCCAAATTTAAGATTTTGCAGGTTAAATATATGCACTAAGAGGCCTCAATCAGGGGTTTGGATGAATTAGCATCTGCAGTGGTACTGTGGTATAAACATTATTGCTTCCAAACATTATAAATACATGCCTTGGATGAAGGAGCACCAACATTCGTGCCATGGTCGAAATAAAAAAAATCATTTGAATCGTTTCTAAATATTACAAATATCCCATGATTAGACAAAATCACGGGCTCTGATTCCAAATCTAACATCTCTTGGGTTTTAATTTGGCCACTAACCTGCCTCACTCAAGAAGCTGAAGGTGACCAACCGGTCATCAGTGTAGGCCACAAGTTGGCCAGGGTGAACCCAGCACCCATGTTGGTACCTTGACCTTTTTGAATGAGCCCTCTTAGTGGCCATATTAAGCCCAAAAAATGTTAAATCTGAACTCGGACACCCTGATTTAGTCTTAGCATGGGATACTTGTAATGTTTTAAAATGATTTAAATGGACTAGCTTGGGTTCACCCAAAGGCTCTCAAGTCACTGTGTGCTTGTTGGCTGATTGAATATCATTGAAACTACTTAATTGCTAGATGGGAATTTGAAAAAGTTTCTCAGAGTCCACAATTTTTTTATAAAAACAATCAAGGCATTGAAACTAGTGTTGCCTTGTTATTGGGGAATTTTTTAAAATAAATATGTTGGGTACTAATGAAGGGCACATAATGACAGGCTATTTCAACCTACATGCCGGTTCTAACTAGCAACAATATTTATTTTGGAAAAAAAAAAAGGTGAGTTAGAGTTGCACAATAAGTCCAAGACCATATAATTCACAGGGCTCTTGTGAAAATACCCTCCAATCTCATTTGTATAGTTGAATCCATCAGAGACATGTATGTGGACATTCGTTGCAGAAGGCGTCCAGGTGCTTAAGAAGACTTATGTATGCCTGGGATTTTGGAGCTGCTGCTGGTTTGTTTATCAGAGTGCCATGTGGCATCATTTCAAAGTAAAGATTTTTTTTTGTTGGTCGCCTTTCTTTCACAGCACTTGAATTATTTTGTCATAATTACATGAAAAATCCTTAATTACATCGACAGTAAAAATATTAATACCTTTCATAATATTGGGCGGTAGGCCTACCTCCACTCCAAGTCCCAGAAGGGACCAACCAGTTGTTTCCAGCAACTACAAACACAGTGGATGATTGCTAGTCACAGTATGAGACTTGGGAAAAAGATGGAAAAGAAACATTTTCCTCTATTTTGGGATGTTATATTTTTTTTGGATGAAAAAAGTTCCTTTGGTTCACTAATGTCAGCGATTGACCCAGAAGGTGACATTTGATTGGGTCCTTTCAATCTACATTATTTTAGTACCTTGGACAGCTTCAGGGGAAGGAACTTTCTTCCTTTACAATATATAATGATAATCAAGTGAGTTCGGTGAGCTTTGCATCGGCCTGCTGAGCACCTTTTTGCCCCCACCCACCAACCGATGTGCCATCTATGCATGTTACACAAACACCAACCATCTGCAAGCATCGACCTACTCGCCTTCGACCCACCGATCCCTGACACACTTGTTCTTGCCGACGGCCCACGAAGCAATTTTGATTTTCCATAAGACTTTCAACTACTGTAGGCACAATCTTCTCCAGCCCAGGGGGGGGGGGGGGCCAAAAATTGATGTGACGTGTCAACCTTTCATTGGCAATGATGTCAACATTCCAACAAATCGCATTGGTTCCGCCATCATATTTGGCACCCATTTTGACTTCAAGTCCCTTTCAAATGCAAGCGGATCATACCTTCAGGCCTCGTATAGAAAATAATACCAATACAGGCCATGTATCGGTGACCAAAAATAATCTACCCCATATTGGGGTTATGTGTCGACGATGGACGTGATCCAGGGGCATTGGGAAAATGAAAATGATCTGCGCAATTGGTGTTTTTCCAGGCAGTTAAAAGTGATCTCAATAATGTGTGGATGACCAAAAATAATCCACATCGTCCATGCCTTATCAAAAAAGGATCCACCCTATGGAGTGAATATAAATCATCTCTTTCGTCCACGGGTGATTGAAAATGATCCACTACATCCACGAATGTTTGGAAATGATCTACCCCATCCATAAACAATTTAAAAAAATGATGAACGTTTTTTGGGGAAGTGATTGTGCATGATATCTGGCATTCATATGTTTGAATTATTACCAAGATCGCAACCCGACTCAAATTACCTTTTGAAAAGGCTCTCAGAGTGTTAGATTTGCGAATGTTCAGATAAGTGCACAATATGGAGGATCCACGTACTCCGTGTTAGGCTTCAAATAACGCTTTCCTTAACTCTTTCCTTTCATTAAAGATTTTGTTTGTTGCATGTCGGTGGACTTATTGGTGCATCTATTGATCGTTCATTCATTCTTTTCCATGTGACTAGGAAGTGCATGTTCAAGAATGATGAACTTACAATTAATATATCGAATTGGTATTCTTGCACTTTAATTATATTTGTGTACAAACGTTCTGAGAACATCAACACTCCCATGAGGGTCTGGAAAGCGATGTATGTGTGTGTGTGTAACAACATTACGAGTGTACGCACCAGTTAAGTAGCATTAGTAGCGGTGGTTTTTTTTCCTTTTTTCTCTCCTTGTTTTTTTTTGTGTGTGTCTTCAATGGCCAATTTTGTGATGTCACCAAAGTGACCATCATCCCCAAAAAGAAGAAAGAGGAACTGAAAAAAGGGGCCAAATTCGCTAACATCACCAACTACGAAATTTTTATTTAAAAAAAAGAAGGAAAAGGGGGTCCTTCCGTAGTATTGGCTACCGAATAGAACTTACCATAAAAGTTTGGTGTTTCAGAAACCTTTTTTTTTCCCACAAAGTCTAGCCAATTTGGGACCATTTATTTCCCACGGAAAATCCTTCAAACAGGTTGAAATTAGAAATCATATATTTCAGGTGCGAATTGGCAAAAACATCTGGCAACCAAAAAAAACCAAGGACCTGCGTGTATGCAGAGGTATGTACATTACTACACATACTGAGTAGGCCAATCACGTGGCCGCCCGAAAAAAAAACTAAAACTATATAAATAAGCGAAACGGAAAATGGGGCAAGGGATGATGGGGAGGTTAATGATGGAAAGAAGGACAGATGGACGGAAGGACTGACAGACGGACGAACAGACAGTCAGAAACTAAGAAAGAAAGAAATGAAGACGGACGTACGTAGAGCTCTTTCATCCCACTGCCATGGCCGCAATTCGCGAATGTCTGTGACAAACACACAAACAAACAAACACCACCACGTTTGCTCGCATACTAGTGGGTAACCCGTGGCTACGCCACTCCAGCCACCCCCCACGCTTTGTGCTTCCATGTTTGGATTTGTAGCCAGGTGTGGCTAAATATTCCTTCCAGATAATTGCCCACTTTTTCCACATCTTCCTACAGATGATGGCCATTTCGGCTATAAACAAAAACAATTCGCAAAAATAGAAAAACCAACCGCTGCTATTATTACCATATGGTTCTAGAATGGGTACCTTTAGAATAAACACACTTATTATTACATTTTCTCTCAAGGAGAGGTTTACAAAATTTAAAATAATAATAATATAATTAATACGATTTTTTGGGGTGCACAAATAGACAAATCCATAGTTTCGACTCTTACCCAAAATTGGATCTGGACTTCAAACCCCAATCGTTGGATTCGAAGGACTTGGTCTGCGAACCTCAAGCTGCACGTGGATCGAGACCTGGACCTGGAGCCAGGGTTGAAACCCCAATATTTGGCTCGTTTGGGAACTTCAAGGTGCAACCGTGTATCTGGACTTCAAACCCTAAATCTAGGGTTTGAAGAAGAAGAAGAAGAAGGACTTAAGGAGGTGGGGACAGGGTTAGGGAACCTCAAGCTACACATAGACAAACAGACAGACACCACCTTTGCTTTAATATAGAGGATATAGGATGCTGCAATGTGACCTAATTTCACATGAGAAGAAATCTTGTATATGCGATCTAGTCTACTTTTACTGTCATTTGTAAGAAAAATAAAACAATATCCCATTTAAGTTACTGTTTTGTTTCTTATCGTCATAAATGGTAGGGCCACCATGCGACGCATGCCGTGCCCGTCGTGTTTTGTTTGTCCTGGATGGCGAACATGTGTCGTTCGGATAAACCTTGGCCGAATTGTGTGGTGGATGAAATTGAACCAGCAAAAAGCAAATTGGTGCCATGAACGAGTATTGGTTTGGAATACAAACAACCCTAAACCCAGAATGAAAACTAATATTAAATTATCGGTAACAGAGCGGGGGGAAATTGATATTTATTTCGATTGACGTCATATTCATTTCCTTGAAGAAATTACTTTATCTTTTTCCATAGGAGGGTCCAACAAAATGGGTAGCCGTCATTGTATTGGGAAAAAGGAACATTATGGCAATGCCGCTGGGCATATATAACCAAATAATAATTAGGGTTGTTTTGGGAAAAGGAACATTATGGCAACGCCGCAGGGCATATCTAAAGTACGTCATCGTGGCGAATCACGGCTAATTTTGATTTGTAAATGCCCTAAGACATTTTTGGTAAATAATATTAGAGCCTAAACGCTTGCACAAAGTTTGATATATCGCACATCCTTTTTAATCTATAAGAATTCATTATAACAGAACTTTGTTGGGATGGAGGACGAATTAAATGTTTATTGAACAATGATAATAAGGATCAGATCTATTTCCCTCCAAATATACTAGTTTTAAAATTTATTTTAGATTAATAAAAAAACAATTATTATCCTGACCGGATAGCAGCTAGCCTCGATTTGCTGAAAGGAACCTTATGGCAATGGGGTATGGCATGCATGCTTTGGAGTGTGTTATCGTGGTGAGTTCTTGTTAATTGTAATCAACTAATGTTGTGGGTCATTTTTGGTAAATTGTGCTAGTGTTTCACACTTGCACAAAGTTTACTATATTACATATCCTTTCAATTCATAAACATGAATTACGATGAAGATTTGTTGGGACGAAGCATGAATCGATGTTTTTTCAATGGTGAGAACGAGAATTGGATCTATTTCCCACCGACTATACAAAACATAATTTGGCCATCAATCAAACATGTCCGTAAATGTTATGTGATTGCATATTTGATGGATCCTCTTATTACAACAATTTAGAGGGCCGTTATGAACAATGTTCAGGGGGCTCCCACACCCCCCCTTGCCTAAATTTCCATCTTCTTCTCCAACCTTGCCCAGTGGCCCTTATAAGCCCTTCGGTTCAAGGGTTTAAACCTTAAAGAAGATTCTACAAAGTTGCTTCAATGGTGACATTTTGACAGATAGTCAAAAGCCAAATATAACGCCGGCAGACCTATTTATACTATTTATAGTGAAAAATAAGGAGAAGGGGGCCACTTAACGAGGCACCCAATGAGCTCGCCTCCAAAACCCGAATTCAAGCCGAAATTTGGAGACTGCTTGCCATAAAAAATAGGCTCGTTTTCATTATGATGTGTGATATGCCATGATGTAGAAAAATCACATGCGATAGCACCACGGGGAAATGTTATATGGGTCATGTATGCGACATGTAAAAATTATAAAATATGCTACATATATGGTGCGCAAGATTTTTGTATAGGCCGCATTAAACACCTGAAACACCGTTCAACGTTTTCCCACCTGTATTCGAAGAGTTGGCACCCATATTGCAATGAATACACAATCATGTCAAATCCAACACAAAGTAATTTACCCTTCTACAAAAATTAGATTCCGTTTATCAAGATAAATAGCGTATATGCGTGGATGGCCATAAAAGGTTGCGCAGTGTGCCACGAAGGCCAAAGTACATTTCACCACGTCATTTATCAATTCCCTCAAACATAGTGAAATTTGAGTAGGACACAGGGTAAACATAGGGGGTTCGAGATTTTTTTTTCCAGTCTTTTTGTGTGTGCAAGAGGCATTTGTCTGGGCGAAATCTTGTGATTTAGAAAACCAACAGCTATTGTGTTTGTGCGGTCTAGCGGTGTACATCACCAAACTCTTGTTCTTGAGGTGAGCAACCTAACATACAGCTCCATGTAAAATTCAGAGATGCATCTTGAAATCTCTTACGCAAGGTTGGCCTATCATTCAAATAGTGAAGTTTTGAATTGTCATTTTTTGCGTATGTTATGTTGGCAGGGGGCATTGTAGCCTAAACTTCCTAAGTTCAACTCCACACGCATGCCAGCTTGTTTGAGCACAATGAGCGAGTGCAGGTATCGAAACCTCAACCTATACCAACATTTGCATTTCTTTCCCTCCCAAAATTTCATTTTGTTGTCGTTGTCATCGTGGATTCGAATTACAGTGAAAGATCCGTAGGAATAGAAAATTCTTTTGTGGATCATGCAACCTGTTGCAAATTTCAACTTGTTCTCATAGATACATTTATGAGATCGCAACAAAATTTGTATCACTGCCCCTGGTATCTTTGCGGTGTTTTTGATGGTTCGAAGGCGTGATTAGTGTTGGCGAAACGAATGTTTGTCTACGCAACACCAAATTAACATACTGTGCAAACATTAGTTTCATGATATATTGGTTTACATAGCTCCAAACATATGAATTGTGTGCACCGGGAATTTGTCGCATGGATGGAATCTGTGTTGTTGTCATCTTTCAACTCCAGCACTGGGATGTTTCGCAGGGGATATGTATAGGCGGAGGGAGCACGATGGTTAGACCACATCGCAGATTCAACTCCATATATGTGCGAACCTATTTTAGCAGTGTGACCAAGTAAGGGCATCTACTGAACATATTTGTCGTATGCATGAATTTGAACATTGTGATTTTGCGTAGATCGCTGTTGTGTCCGGGAAAATCGCTCACAACAAAAATTCGATTTCGTTTGTCTGCAGGGTGGAGGTCGGTTTGACAAAGCCCGAGTCATTGATATATTGACCTTCTATTATCAGTTGCAGCCCTGTTGTGTTCACAAACACATATATATCGTTCATATGGTATTCATGGCTAACTTCGAATGCCCCGAGTGTAACATTTTTTTTCCCGCTTCTCACCAACGTGATGGACATCGCCGATTGGTGCATCGATCCACTTGTAAGGTTCGCACCGTCACTGGTCGAATTACTGTCCACCGATCCATTGAAGGCAAATTTCCTTGCCCCGTTGATCGCTGCACAAGGGCATTTGAACGCAGCGATAAGCTCCAGTGCCATTTCAAAGTGCAACATGTGGAGCGAAACAATTCGGCCCTCAGTGAGCTCCATGACGACAATGTGCAGAAGGCGATGTCGATGGGCATGTTAATTCAGCCACCCGTCGAACAAACACCGGAGCTGCTCCGTGATGCTGGCCTTGTTGTTCTCAACATCGTGGATGGCATTCGTCTACTGTTGTGCAAGGTTTGTGGTGTATGTTTGGAGCCGAAGCCTTGCCAAGTGCATAACCACCTATTGGGGCACGATAATCATAGAGCTCCCAAACGGCGTCGCAACGCTGGCGGGCATCGTGTGACTGCGATCCCACCTCTCACAGACTTTGCACCGTTGTTTGATGACATTGAATTCACCCAATTGCAAGACCCTCGCCTTGAAAGGTATACCACATCTCCGCTGCAGGAGCTTTTACCTGTGGTCCCAGGTATCAGGGTCATCAATGGATATCGATGCAAGGCGGATGGATGTGCCTACTATTCCGCTTCCAAGAGGACCATCGCCAATCATCGCCTGGCCAACCATTTTTTCTTACCGGCTAATGCCAGTTGTCAACCGTGCCAAGTGCAGCGGCTTTTTAGAAAGGTCGGGCACACCGCCTATTTTGGTGTCGACCACCAAAATATGGAGCTTGCGGATGACCCGACGGGGCTCCGACTTAAGGAGCAAGTGCGGGCTTCGTTAGAGGCCCACGAATGTTCGGTATTCAACGTGGCACCGAATCCATCCATTCGTGAGTTGAGTCCATGGCTCAGGGTGTCTCGTTGGCACGAGCTAGCCGTCAACCACATCATTCCAGCCGGTACGCCCTTGGACCATATCAAGCAAGCAAGCGTGCTCCCGACCTCGATGAATGGGGAATTCAATTTGGACCGCCTGCCCTCGATGGTCCGAGCATATCTGGAGAACGCACAGACCATGATTGGTCGTGTGCCGTATCATCTCAGGCGGCTGGTAGTTTCTGTCGAAGATTCCCCCGTGGCCACGGTGGGGCTCAACCAGCTTTGGGTGCCATCCACAGTGAGCAAATATTGTGCGCTGATGACCAAGCTCCTCATTGCGATGGTCCGATCCAGAGATAGCAGCCCGACGGATGATAAGCCATTCGTCAATGTTCTTGGCGAATTGCATTCGGATCTCGCAGATGCGCTCGACAGTCTCATTTCTTACATCCGAGGCCGGCAAGATGCGGACATGGCCAACGAAGATCTCATTCACATCCACACGGTGTTGCTGCACATCTGTCGACCGCCGATGTGTCCGGTCGTTCCGCATGGGCTACAAACCGGTTGTCCGATAATGAGGTTCCTGATTGTGAACAGCTTAAAGTCGAACCCTTCATCAACCCGCGTTGCCTTCGAACATGTTCGACATGTGACGGGTCCCATAGCCATTCTTGAGTATTGGTGGAGATGCACGGTCCTCATGCAGCTCGTGCGTCCAATGTGGCAGCCTGATCACCCCACCATCCCTTGGTGTGAGGCTGATGAGTGGCTCGCCTGCATTCGTGATAACGCCAAGGACACACCGTTCAACAGATTGCGGGAGACCATGCGCCTTGCTTGCACGGTGTTGGGCGACGGCCCGGACGTCCCCAGACTAGTTCGAATCGGTCCTTTGGCATGCACGATCGATGGTCAAGCTGTGACAATCGACACATTGCGGAACCTGGTTGGTAAGCTGTTCGGCGAGGCGAATAAGGTCATGAGCAACCAATTGCTACTGGGACTCCAGACGACCTGGATCGGTCGGGTGATAGCGGAAGGCAACATCGTCGACAAGGTGAACGAAGACAAAGTTGGATATTCTTTCTTGTCGGATGCCCGTAATGAATTTCATGGTCGTGGACAAGATCTGGCCATCCAACTTTTTACCGATCGGCTTACTCGAAGCCTTTTCATCACAGGCACAAACGACGATCGGTCCCTGATATGGAATGAAAATGCCTTGGCAATGTGGGCACGAGCAGCCGACCGAATGCATGCGTTGTTATTTTTACTCTTGCATCTCACTGCCGGCGGTCCTCCTCGAGGGGAGGAGTATAAAAGTTATCTCATTCGCAACACGGAGCATTCTGATAGGACATTCTATTGGTCCTTCGGCACCATTATGACTTTCCAGAGATACCACAAGAGCGCCAATGCAGGGCCGCCTGTCAAATTGATACCCCGCTTCCTACCCCCGAAACTGAATTTGTTGTTCGTCGAATATATGTTGCTTGTGAGGCCGGTGCAGTCGTTCATCGCCGGTCTGCGTGGAAATATTGACGCTGCCCAACAATATATGAACGTTTGGGCCATTCAAGGAGATGCGGCCATGGAGGGCGCACATGTTTCGCGTTTGGTGGCCGCTGGGTTCCTCGAGCATGCAAATCTTGATATTGGGATTGCAGATTATCGTCATCTCGCCGCTTACTTCGGCGGCGCCATCAAACAGAGTTATTGCACGGAGTTTCCCATCGACGAGACATCGGGGCACTCTTCCGCCACGGTCGCCAGACATTATGCCAGCTGTTCGAACGATCACAGGTTCATGGACAGCCAACAAATGTACACATACAAATTGGCCGCCGAAGCATGGCACCGCTTGTTGCAACTCGATGGGAACCCCCTCGATCCACCTCCCTCAGGTGCTTCGACCGTTGAGATTCCGACGATTATTGGTAAACCCAACACGCATTGTCCGTTGCCCTCTGATTGCGCGTCTCTCCTCGCATCGCTCGTGTCTTCCGTCGCAGTCGCACAGACTCCCGCCCAACCGACCATCCCGCCTCCCCCTCGAGATCAAACGCACGAAGTGCGTGCTTTCCGAGCTCTTCGTCGATTTGGCCATGAACAATGGACATGCAAGGAACAAGGCCTGGCTGTGACATTAGTGTTGGAAAATAGACTTGACTTATTGGTGGTCATGCCCACTGGCCATGGCAAATCAGCCGCGTTCATGATCCCACCCATGGTCACTGGTCGCACCGTCATCGTGGTGGTACCTCTCAGCATCCTTGTCAGGGGACACGAAGCTGATGCGAGTCGAGCTGGCCTACGACACGCAACCTATGGCACGGACACCATTACGTTTCATGATCCCCCGTCCATCTTGTTCGTATCAGTGGAACGTGCAACGACTCCTAGGTTTGTGGAATTCGCACACACATTGAACCATCTACAAAAGCTTCATTGTGTTGTTGTGGATGAAGCGCATTTGCTTCTGTCCGATTTCAGACCGGTCATGAAGCGCCTGTTGCCGTTGTGGGCCGTGGGGTGCCAACTCGTCGCATTGACAGCCTCTTTGTCCCCCTCTCAGGAGACTGACCTTAAGATCGTGATGTCCACGTCACTCACCGTCATCCGGATGTCCACGGTGCGCCCGTTGATTGGATATGTCGTCGATGAAGTGGCTGATGTCGACGATGAAATCATTCGACAAGTTGTCGGATGGGATTGCGATGTGGCTTCCGAGATGGATAGGGCAATCGTATATTGCTTGACACGAGAGTCCGTCGAACGCGTGGCATCGATCGCCAATAACGTGGCACTTGTCAGGACCGCCCGTCTTCATGCCCATCTGGATGAAGACTCTAAGAAGGCGCAGTTACAATCATGGCTCTCGGGTGAAGCTCGGGTTATGGTGGCCACCGGGGTCATTGGGTGTGGGTACAACTACCCGTCGGTGAGGCTCGTCATTCACCGTGGATCTTTTAGGTCTTTTGCTGCTCTGCACCAAGAGTCCGGCCGACTTGCTCGCGACGGTAAACCTGGTATTAGCAGAGTGATTTCTAGTGCAAAATCTAGAGCTGAAGCTTTGCACATCGATTCATCGTTCGTCGAACCCAACGCTTGGATCACGGACACGGAGAGTTGTCGACGACACAATCTTCATTTGGCTGTGGATGGCCAATCACAACGGTGCAACCTAATTCCAGCAGCACAACTGTGCGACAATTGTGTACGACAATCGAGGGCGGTGTCGCTAGAACCCCCCCCACCATTGCCGATGCTTAGGGTGCGAGCGACGGTGCTCACCTCCTTCATGAATGAGGATTGTACATCCTTGAAGAATTTTCGTCGATTTGCTGCTCCTGATGAACCCAATTGTCTCATGTGCAGTGTTTACGGCGATGCTGGAAACTTGTGTCACCCCAGTCAAAATTGTCCGTTATTGCTGGATGGTTGTCGATGCTTCAAATGTCTGGGACCGCATCCTAGGTCGGATTGCCCTAATTCCATTCCTCGGTCGCCTGACAGTTGTCCCAAGTGCCACCTTTTACACAACGGGCAGGCGCTAGGCAATGTCCAGTTGCACGAAGGAAGGTACGGTGCCGATTGCCCGGGTCAAATTCGGGGTGAACGATACCGCATTCTTCTTTGGGCCATTTGGCGTCGCAACCCGTCGGACATGCGCAAGGCCATGCCGGAACTGAAAGACATCACTCGTGATGAAGAATTGGCTCGATGGATGGGACAGAAGGCCTTGGGACGATCTATCACCAACTTCACACGATTGGTGGACGCGTGCATCCGAATGCTGGAACAAGACATTCGTAGAAAAATACAATTCTAGGACTTAACCCGTATGTCCAAGGACTGTCGGCTGTGTTGTATTGCTTATGCCTCCTTTCGCTGTGGTCGACGTCTTCGTGCAAATTGTGCAAATTTTTTAGGGCTGCAACAGCAACGAATGGAAGGCGGTGTGCAAGGAAGGCTGATATCAGAGTCACTGGGAGCTTGATGGAGTCGCACTGCGGTGAGGGTCACTGTCGGCTTCATCCTCCTCGGCGGCGACTTGTACGTGTCGCTGAAAGCTATACTGTGCTTGTTTCATTGGTATTTTACCCCTTCCTAGCGCCGTTTTCATCTCCTGCTCTGCTGTATTCCGAGGCGGCTCCTCCCACTCCTTACTGGTACTGGTTCTGGGGCTTGCATCCGCTAGTACCCCATTTGTGGGTATACTTCCAAGTCTACTGCAGGTTGTCGATTGTTTGGATTCAATTTTCTGAGCTGACACCTTTCTTTTCTCCATCCACTCTCTGTCCATTCCTCTTTCGCGGTGCATTGCCTTGCACACGTTGTGGGGATCGTTTCGGAGGTGTGAAGATTGTTGTCGCATATTGTAAAGCTCCGTGTACGATTTGTATAGGTTCGGGTTTTGTTGAAATCTGAAGACCGTGTGTCTTGCTGTTTTCGACCAATGTTCCCCCCCCTGGGGTAATAATAGAACAAGTGGTCGATCATATGTATAGGAGCTTCACCGAACTACGGTGTCCAATGCGGTGCGGAGAGTATTGAAGATCAGTCATGTCTCTGTTCGTGTTGTGTCGTTTCTTGGAATGGGGGAGGTCCTGGGAAAAGTCACACAGCAGGTATATCGTTCATTTCGACGGTTTTCCCGTTTCCCATGAGAAATGAACGCTGTGTTCCAGCGTCGATGGCTTCCAACTCTTGGCGGTTTGAGGGTTTCCTATTGGGGTTCGACTCTGACTATTGTGGAGTCTACATTTTCGCAGCCGATAACCATCTCCTTGGCATGCGACCGGCCTGCAAGCAACTTTATCTTCTAGGGCATCCTCCAAAACCACAGTTGGTGGTATCGTGCTACATGGACTCCTACCCTCATGTTTTCTTGTTGGTTGTGCATTGATTGTTTGTTGAACAATTGGAATTTGGTGGATCAGTTCAGCAAACTGCTTTCCAGTATCACTTGAAGTTTTAGTTTTGAAAGTTCCTGAAATCACATTCCGAAACGGAGTCCTCCCTGTTGTTGCTCCAGGACCTTGAACCGTTTGAAGGGTTGTCTTTTGCAGATCGCCTTTGCATCAGTTGGATTCAAACTCTATGTGTCTAATTTATGAGGGTACGAAGCATAAGATTTTTCTTGTCGAAGAGGTTACGGTGTTGTTGAAGTTCTATGGCAGATTTTCAGCACGTCATTTGTCGCTGGCTGTTCTTTCTTATGGTGCTTCCAGACTCAAGAATTTCAGGTATTGCTCTTGATGATGCCAAATTCTGGATGTTGGCCTCCATTTCTTTCTGTGTACCATTGTTGTTGGGCCTAGGGTCTGAAGATTTGTGAAATTTCGATCATATGAGAGTAGTTCTTTGTTTGAGAGTCGACTGATGTGTACTAATCATATCAGCAGGTCCAATCACTTAATGGGCAAAAACCAGATGAACAGAATATCATGTGTTGTTTTCTCTCCACCCTTCATGTTTTTCCCAAATAATGTGTAGAGTCTGACTTCTAGGGTGGTACTGTATGTGTATCTAATGGTAGGCGACAGAGTCTACAAATTGACTCTTTATTGCTTGATTGGGAATCAGAGAAGAGCTCAATAATGTGCAGCAATGTATGATGTTTGTAACTGCACGGGTTTGTCAGGGATTTTCGGACCTTGTGTGAATGAATGGAAAATCCATGCGTGACAGCAACACCGCCGTTTGTATGGCAGCTCCCACCATGTTGTTTTTTCACTTGTCAATATTTGAAGAGGAGTGCAAAGCTATTAGATCTTGAGAGCAACGGCGCTCTTCTTGTATGTCATGAGAGCCACTTATTCGAGGCTGGGAGGATTTTTGGATTCCTCTCGGCTCTCAAAAAACAAGAGCGGAATGGCAGTTTGCCAATGGATGAGACTGCTAAGACTCATGGTATCGCTGAGTGTTACCATACCATGGATTTATGTACAATGACAAGAAGCCAATTCGATGATGATGGCTGCTAGTTCTGTGAGTTCTTTTTACCTTGCTGACTGGACCATTGTGATACTAATTTATTTCCAAGAGTTTTGGTTCAAATAGCCCGTTCTATTACTTTCGTAAACCAATTGGTGGCATCTCCTCTCCGCAAGTCTCGAATATTTTCTGGTGCTATGATCTAGACTTTGGTTACTGTGCAGTATTTTGAATGTGGAATTTTGATGGCAGAGTCACTGGCCGGTACATTAGCTGTGGCTACCTCGTGAAGACAAGCGAAGTGTTGAAATTTGGGCGGTCTTGTTTCATGGGCTCTAATAAATTGCAAATGACAATGGTGATGCCTGGAGGGGCACAGGGACACAACGAGGTCATGATGATGTATGTTGGCTTGAAGAATGGCTACCAATTGATTTGGCGGAAGTTGTGCGCATTTTCTCAGTTTCATACAATGCACATGTACTAGAAAGATCCCCTCATGGTCATGTATCACATGTTGCGAATAATGTATACCAGACTCTCATTAATCCTAGGTACAAGTCACCTTTCTTTGATTTTCACAATGTCATGTTTGGGCAAATATAGTGGTTTCACTCACAAATATATCAAGCAACTAAAATTTTCAGATTTAAGATTTGTTACTCAATCATTGGGTCATCTCTCAATCGTATAGGGAATTTGTACACTTATCAATGATAGTATATCGGCCAACTTTAGATGGTGTTTCAACACTTCCTGAAACTGAACATATCATAGTGATGTATGGTGCAGGGTGAATGGAATCATCCTTATTGCTGAAATATGCTATGTTTTTGGAGATTGGTGTTAAAAAGTTTGGTTTTGAAAGTGGAAAGGGCCTTGACTTTCTAAAATCTGAAAATGCCAAGAGGACAGCTGAAGTGCAAGAATGTGCCACAATTCTTTTGAGCAATGTTAGAGGTGTGCATTCGATGATATATTTCGATCACACATAAATATAGACTTAACTAATATGAAATGTAGAAGTCGATTAGATATTTCCTCAAAGTTCAGTGTAGCAAATGAATATGTTTTGTGCAGGTATAAATGGCATCATCCTATTGTGTTAATTGGTCATAGTTTTGGGAGGTTGGTGTCGAAGAGCTTGGTTGTAAAATTGAAGAGGAAATCAACCATCAGAAATCCTATTAATTCCAAGCTTGCATGTACTTGTTCACTGGTATTCGTTCAATGCCTCTTACGAAACCAAGGAAAGGATAAAAGAATAAAAGAAAATGCATTGGCACAAATTGGAAAAAATAGGGGAAAAAAATATAAATGATAAAAACAAAAACAAAGAAACAAAGTAAAAAAGAGTTAAAATTGGGAAATATGGCCCCCAAAAAAATCCAGTAAGAAGAGGAAAAAGAATAATATAAAAAAGGAGAAAGAAAGGAAAACAAAGCCCCCCCTCCCGAACCACTCAACAATGAAATTTTTTTTTGAGGAAAAACTTAACCCCCTTCCCCTACTCCTTCCACATGTTAAATGGAGGACGCAAAAAAAAGGCATTCCCTTGTACCCCGTCTCCCCCTCCAAAGTAAAATAAGTTTTAAAAAAAATCAAGGCGCACCCCCTCCCCATGAATAATGAATAAATATAGGAAGGAGGATGAAGAAAGGAAAATAAAAATAAAAATTGCAACCAAACTTCGAAGTTCGATTAAGCAAATGAATATGTTTTGTGCAAGTATAAATGGCATCATCCTATTGTGTTAACTGGCCGTAGTTTTGGAGGGTTGGTGTCGAAGAGCTTGGTTGTAAAATTGAAGAGGAAATCAACCATCATAAATCGTATTATTCCGAGCTTGCCTGTACTTGTACATTATTATTCGTTCAATGCCTCTTACGAAACCAAGGAAAGGATAGAAGAATAAAAGGAAAGACATTGGCACAAATTGAAAAAAATACCGAAAAAAATAATGATAAATAAATAAATAAACAAAGCAAAGAAGAGGTAAACTTGGGAAATATGGCCCCCAAAAAAAATCCAGTAAGAAGAGGAAAAGAAAAATATAAAAAAGGAGAAAAAAAAATGAAGACCAAGGAAACCAAAGTGCAATGAGACTTCAACAGAAACCATAAGTAGGCAACATAGAGCTCACTTGTTTCCCCAGCAAAAAGCTAATGCATAGATGCAGCTGCATATTTTTTCTTGAGGATCAGATATTGGGGCAGAAGCTCCTTCCACATTTCCAATGAAGGGGAAAAAAAAACCTAAACCTCCACCCCCCTCCCCCCTCAATAGTAAAAAAAAGAGAAGGAAATAAATCAAGGTGCACCCTCAACCCCCCATCGCAGAATGAATACAATACAAACCCTGGCCCTTCGCAACAATAAAAAGTAATTTATGAAAGTTATAAATATTAAAAAAAGTAACAAAAAGTGAAAAAAAGATTTTGAAAAACAGCTTCGCATTACGCCCAAACAGCTCGTCATATGTACAGGTTCTTGTGGTCAAACAGCCTTGAGCTTGCGACCTTATGACGGTAATGCACAAATCATATGTATGGGTTGTTTAAGCGTAGTGCGGGGCTGTTAGAAGGAGTTAAAAAAAATAGATGATATGTATAGGTTTGAACCAAGGTGGAATATGCTCTAAACCATCACAAAGCTACCTTGTAGGTACAGGAAGTTGTCTACATGAAGAACCCTAAACCCATAACTGGAGTTGTACTTTTGTTTGACCATGTATAGGAGTGCCTTGTGAATTGGGTGAGTGAACATCCTGTAGTAGCACTGTTTATCAATACTATCCAATGTTGATCATCATTTACTAAAGCAATACCAATACAAAGTTTGTAAACATGTTGCTGCGATATTGTACCTCTTGCTACCAATGGTGCATACGCAATTTCTAAATGCTTTTGTTGTGTTGTGCCCCTAACACATTTGCAACATCACAATAAACATGAATACAACATTGATTCACTCTTGAATATACAACTTGCAATTGTGTTGTTGCAACATTACATCACCTACCTTCAACAACAAAAAACACAATACAAATACAATGTCAGGAAAGTGTGATTATGACATATATACAGTAACATAAACAATAAGAATAAAACATCGAGTCAATATTGAATAATAAATTTTTTAGCTATGTTGTTGCAACATTACATCCCTTACGTTCAACCAAACATGTGCAATGCAAATATGATGTTGGAAAAAAATGAGTACTAAGCCTGTCAAAATATAGACAACATGAATATAATAGAGAATCGATACAAGAATAGAGTTTGTAACCATATTATAACAACATTGCATCGTTTACAATTAAAAGTGCATATCCAATACAATCACAATACTCATGCAATATCATTACAATATCGACAACATGTGAATACAACATGTCAAACAACAAAAAACCAATGTAAATACGGTGTTACATCATTTATCATTTAAACAATACCAAAATTAAGTCTTTACAATCTAAATTGTTTCAATGTCTATTTTACATGAACAAAGCATTAAAACCTTGGACATTTTGAGAAGTATTCTGAAAGTGTTTAAATAACACCAATACAAATTAGGGGTCCCCGCTTTGTGATGGACTTGAAACAGAAGACATCTGAAGCAGAAAAAAACCGTAGACCGCCATAAAAAGAAATAAGGAATGGAGACAATCCAAGAAGCTTACAATCTGACCCTTAAACCTTACCCTTCTTGGTTTTTTCATAATCGACATTCTTGTTTGTTAAAAAACAAAAGTCTAGGAGCTGGGCCCCCCCAAAACAAACTTGGGGTTCTTCCCTTTTTCTTGTTGGTCCATTGGCCTCCAATGCTCAACCACCTCAATGTTTCATACACAAAATCTAACTCCAAATGCATTTGGTCTAAAAAATGGTCAAGCTAACATTAATTAAAGTGTCTGTCTAAAAGGGCTTCACAACCTTTTTGGTAGATGGTAGTGATGACATTCGGGGGAAATTTAATTTTAAATAATGAAATAAAAAATAAAAAAAATCCCTTTCCCTTCCTCCTTCCACGCGTCAAATGAAAGCAAACAAATACATTAACCTCCACCCCCCTCCCATCCCTTTTCAACATTCGAAAATTAAAACAAAAAAAAAAAACTCCCTCCCGTCCCCCTTCAACGCATTAAAAAAAACCCCTCACCCCAAGTCCCTAGCCATTCAACAATGAAAAAAACAATTCGAGAAAAAACATTCATCCCTTTCCCTTCCTCCTTCCACATGTTTTTCTGATCCCTTCCACATTGATTTTAGCCTTGCACTGCATTGGGTGAGTGTAATGAGCATTGCGTATGTATAGCTTGGCATTGCGCTGGATTTTTTGCGGTCAAACAGCCTTGTGCTTGCGACCTTATAATTATAAGGCTCACATCATATGCACAGGCTGTTTGCCTGCAGGGGAGAACTATTCCAAAAAATGAGGAAAAAAAAATCATATGTATAGGTTTGACCCAAGGTGGAATATGTCCTACACCATCACAGACGTACCCTATAGGTATAGGAAGTTGTCTACATGAAGTGTTGTAATTCCATTTAATCTTAGTTAAAATAATATAAACTTAGTTGGACTAACCTGAACTTGCCTAATTAAATTCAACCCAACTAAGTTAATGTACACTTGGCTAAACTAAATTTGACAAAATTAATATAATTTTGGAAAAATTAACGAAAATTTGGGACCCAAATAATATGCTTCAAATATTTTCCAGCAACCATAAGGCCTACTACTAACCAATGAAAAGTGGGGAACTACCCTATACATATGATCTAGGCATCAGGCCCATAAAAAAAAACTAACCCCCCTTCCCGACCTCTTTGCACATGTCCAATGAAGGAGAAAAAAAAACACCTCAACCTCCGCCCCCTCCTCTTCAACAGTACAAGAAATCAAAATAAATAGATAAAGGTCCTTACACCTTTTCATATATCTAGGGGAAAAAAACATTGACCCCCACCCCCCTCCCCTTCAACAATAAAAAAAAAGAAAAAAAGAAATCAACATGCACCCTTTCCCCCGGTGCACCGTTTCCCCCGTCCCATAATGATTTTGTATAAAACATTACTCCCTTCCTCTCCCTAGCCTCTCCACAATGAAAAAAAAACATTTCCAAAAAACCTTAAATGTACCCCTTTCCCCCCTCCTCCTTCCACCTTTTCATATATTTGGGAAAAAGAAAACATGAACCTCCACACCCCTCCCCCGTAACAGTAAAATAAAAGAAGGAAAAAAATCAAGGTGCACCCTTTCCCCCCTCGCACAATGAATAAAATATAAACCCTGGCAAAACCCTGGCCCAGTAAAAAAGTAATTTATGAAAGTTACAAGTAGTAAAAAAGTAACAAACTTTACCCCTTTCAGCAGGAAAAGTAACTTACAAAAGTTACGAGCAGTAAAAAAAGTAACAAAAAGTGAAAAAAGTCAACAAATACAGCCCCGCACTGCGGGAAAACAGCCCCGCACTACAGTCTGTTTTTGGTGGTCAAACAGCCCCCAGCCCCGCGCACTGCGAGCGTAGTGCGCAGATCATATGTATAGGATCTAGAAACATCTAAAAAACTCTAGATACATCTGGAAACAACTAAAAAACTCTAGAAAAATCTAGAAACATCTAGAAAACTCTAGATATATCTAAAAAAACTTTATCATAATTACATAAATTTGTCAAAACTTGGTCCTACTCCATATTTTTGGCAAAACTAAATCATAGGCCCATATTTCCATAGTTTTTCATATCCTTAAACGATTCTACAAATTGCACTCTCTAAACTTTCAAATTCTGTCACAAAACAGAAAAAGTCAACCAGCCACTAAAAAGTCAAACCCCCCCATATCTTCCAAATGGTGATACTCTAGAAGAATTTTTTCACACGATTGCATTCAGAACACCTCAAAATGGTGGGTAGGTCATCTCCAAGTATCAAAAAACAAAATGCAATCAGGTCAAAATGCCCATCAAACACAAAAACCCCAAATCTCCTATATCTTACAAAACTGACATTTTTCAGCAAAAATAACTCCACCACTAGCTTTAAAACACATGAAAATGGGGGGGTGGGTCATTTCAAAACTTCCAACATGTATCATAATTAACCCTTTATGCCCTCATCTATCCGGCCCCCCTGAAATTTCACACCCCCCATATCTTTCAAATGGTGATACTCTAGAAGAATTTTATTGCACCATTGCATTCAGAACCCTCGAAAATGGGGGGGTAGGTCACTTCAAAACCCCCAAAAAAAAACCCAATTTTGGTGGGGACACCCATGTAACTCTTGAACCCTAAACCCTAAACCCTAAAACCCTAAACCCTAAACCCTAAACCCCTAAACCCTGGGCTAAACCCTAAACCTAAGCAGGAGAAAATAGAAAGAGTTTGCAGCCTGTCTGCCTGCGAAAGAAGTCTTATCTAGGTCTGGTTCCACTATGTTTATGTACGGTGCTGGCTGCCCCCCCGCCTTTAAAGCTTGTGTTTTCACCTTTGTTGCAGTCTTCAACACTTTTCTATGGGGTCAGAGGTTGCAGTTCTTGGACTAACTGATTTCGAAAGTTATCACCTGTAGTCATTCTTTCCTTTTGTTGGTAGAGACCATATCTAATCTTCTTCCACGAGGAGAAGGTGCCTTGCAATATTAGGCTGAAGAGGTAATAACAGTTCATATGTTTGTCTGCTACAGCCAGCAAGCTTTGTTGAGAGGGGAGTGCAGACATTTATTCTCCTCGAGTTGTACTGGTCCTAGGATGCCGAAGTGCCAGCATTTGTGAAATCGGGTAAGTATTTCTGAAACAGGACGTGGTGTTATATCTTCTTCCCTTTCTTTTATGCTCTTTCTAGAGAATCGGCGAGTTCTTAGAAATACATTGTGTGAATGACCTTTGTCTTTTGAAGTGCATGTAAATGTCCATAAATGCTTGTAAATGTTGTGTGTGTTGTGTGTGCAAAATTCCTGGTTTCTTTTTAATCTCATGGTTATCTTATTATGTTTACTGGTTGGTTGTGACATTTGTCTAAAAAATAAATTATAAATGAATAATTCTAGACATCCATTTCAAGAGGAGTTGGATTACATGCATAATTTGTGAGGTTATGAAGGGAGGCCCCATGAACATTGTTTTTGAGCTGTTTGGTTAGGCAATGTTTGTGGGGGCCGGGTTCTACTCGGTGCTCGTGGGTGATTCGGTCGGCTGATTGGTCACCGAATTGTTGGCGAGCTCTCTTCTGCTGACCTCGATGCATGTGATTTAGTCACACTAAATCGATGCTCTACTGAAATGAATTCTTGGAATTTTGTCGGACCTATAAATGCCATGGGAATGGTTGTGTGCGCATGATTCCAGGTTTGTTCTCCATCTCATGGTTATCTTATTGCATTCACTGGTTGGTAAGGATTAATTCTAGGAATCCATTTCAAGAGGAGCTGGATTACATGCACAATCTGTGAGGTTATCAGGGGAGGCCCCATGAACATTGTTTTTGAGCTATTTGGTTAGGCAATGTTTGTGGGGGCCGGGTTCTACTCGGTGCTCGTGGGTGATTCGGTCGGCTGATTGGTCACCGAATTGTTGGCGAGCTCTCTTCTGCTGACCTCGATGCATGTAATTTAATCACACTAAATCGATGCTCTACTGAAATGGATTCTTGGAATTTTGTCGGACCTATAAATGCCATGGGAATTTTTTGTTCTTAATTTCATAATTATATTATTGCATTTAACTGTCGGTCGTCACATTTGCCGGAAAAGAAAATTTTATAAGGAATAATATATAATAAAAAATGTCAGGATGAAACGATCCTTTCAATCCATCTGTCCGTCCCATCGTGCATCCGTCCATGCCTTCATCCATCAATTTACATTAAATGGTGACTGTCCGCCTCCTATAGGAAAAAAATAAATTGCCCTCCACCCTTGAACATTAAAAAAAAAGAAGGAAAAAAATCGAAGTGCACCCTTTCCCCTGTCCCATAATGACTTTGTAAAAAAAATTACCCCCGCTGAACCCTTCCCTAGCCCCTCCACAATAAAAAAAACATTTAACCCCAAAATGTACCCCTTCCCCCCTCCTCCTTCCACCTTTTCATATATCTACGGGGGAAAAAAAAACATACACCTCCACCCCCCTCCCCCTCAACAGTAAACAAAAAAAGAAAAAAAATCAAGGTGCACCCTTTCCCCCGTCCCATAATGATTTTGTATAAAACATTACCCCCTTCCTCTCCCTAGCCTCTCCACAATGAAAAAAAAACATTTCCAGAAAACCTTAAATGTACCCCTTTCCCCCCTCCTCCTTCCACCTTTTCATATATCTGGGAAAAAGAAAACATTAACCTCCACCCCGCTCCCCCTTAACAGTAAAAAAAAATAAAGAAAAAAAATCAAGGTGCACCCTAAACCCCCTCGCACAATGAATAAAATATAAACCCTGGGCTTCCTGGCCCAGTAAAAAGTAATTTATGAAAGTTACAAGTAGTAAAAAAAGTTTAAAAAAGTAACAAACTTTACCCCTGTCTCAGCAATAAAAAGTAAGTTATAAAAGTTACGAGCAGTAAAAAAAGTAACAAAAAGTAACAAAAAGTGAAAAAGGTCAACGAAAACAGCCCCGCACTACGGGACAACAGCCCCGCACCGCGGTGCTTTTTTGGTGGTCAAACAGCCCCCAGCCCCGCGCACTGCGAGCGTAGTGCGCAGATCATATGTATAGGTTTTTCTGATCCCTTCCACATTGATTTTAGCCTTGCACTGCATTGGGTGAGTGTAATGAGCATAGCGTATGTATAGCTTGGCATTGCGCTGGATTTTTTGCGGTCAAACAGCCTTGTGCTTGCGACCTTATAATTATAAGGCTCACATCATATGCACAGGCTGTTTGCCTGCAAGGGAGAACTATTCCAAAAAGTGAGGAAAAAAAAATCATATGTATAGGTTTGACCCAAGGTGGAATATGTCCTACACCATCACAGACGTACCCTATAGGTATAGGAAGTTGTCTACATGAAGTGTTGTAATTCCATTTAATCTTAGTTAAAATAATATAAACTTAGTTGGACTAACCTAAACTTGCCTAATTAAATTCAACCCAACTAAGTTAATGTACACTTGGCTAAACTAAATTTGACAAAATTAATATAATTTTGGAAAAATTAACGAAAATTTGGGACCCAAATAATATGCTTCAAATATTTTCCAGCAACCATAAGGCCTACTACTGACCAATGAAAAGTGGGGAACTACTCTATACATATGATCTAGGCATCAGGCCCATAAAAAAAAACTAACCCCCCTTCCCGACCTCTTTGCACATGTCCAATGAAGGAGGAAAAAAAAAACCTCAACCTCCGCCCCCTCCTCTTCAACAGTACAAGAAATCAAAATAAATAGATAAAGGTCCTTACACCTTTTCATATATCTAGGGGAAAAAAACATTGACCCCCACCCCCCTCCCCTTCAACAATAAAAAAAAAGAAAAAAAGAAATCAACATGCACCCTTTCCCCCGGTGCACCGTTTCCCCCGTCCCATAATGATTTTGTATAAAACATTACTCCCTTCCTCTCCCTAGCCTCTCCACAATGAAAAAAAAACATTTCCAAAAAACCTTAAATGTACCCCTTTCCCCCCTCCTCCTTCCACCTTTTCATATATTTGGGAAAAAGAAAACATGAACCTCCACCCCCCTCCCCCGTAACAGTAAAATAAAAGAAGGAAAAAAATCAAGGTGCACCCTTTCCCCCCTCGCACAATGAATAAAATATAAACCCTGGCAAAACCCTGGCCCAGTAAAAAAGTAATTTATGAAAGTTACAAGTAGTAAAAAAGTAACAAACTTTACCCCTTTCAGCAGGAAAAGTAACTTACAAAAGTTACGAGCAGTAAAAAAAGTAACAAAAGGTGAAAAAGGTCAACGAAAACAGCCCCGCACTGCGGGACAACAGCCCCGCACTGCGGTGCTTTTTTGGTGGTCAAACAGCCCCCAGCCCCGTGCACTGCGAGCGTAGTGCGCAGATCATATGTATAAGAATTTTATTGCACCATTGGATTCAGAACCCTCGAAAATGGGGGGGTAGATCACTTCAAAACCCCCAAAAAAAAACCCAATTTTGGTGGGGACACCCATGTAACCCTAAACCCTAAACCCTAAACCCTGGGAAAAATCTAGAAACTTTTAGAAAACTCTAGAACACTCTAGAAGAATCTAGAAACATCTAGAAAATTCTAGAGAAATCTAGAAAACTCTAGAAAACTCTAAAAAAAATCTAGAAACATCTAGAAAACTCTAGATATATCTAGAAACATCTAAAAAATTTTAGAAAACTCTAGATAGATCTAGAAAAATCTAGAAACATCTAGAAAACTCTCTCATAATTACATAAATTTGTCAAAACTTGGTCCTACTCCATATTTTTGGCAAAACTAAAACATAACTCCATATTTTTGGCAAAACTTCACATAGTTCCATATTTTTGACAAAACTTGGCATAACTCCATAAATTTGGCAAAAATAACAACTAATTTTATCTTTTTGGCAAAACTTCACATATTTCCATATTTTTGGCAAAACTTTGCACAACTCCATAAATTTGGCAAAACCTCACATAATTACATAAATTTGGCAAAACTTGATTCAACTACATATTCTCGGATCTTTTGTATCCCAAAGCAACTCTATGAATGGCACTGTTCAAATTTTCAAATTCTGTGACTCCCCAGGAAAAAGTCAACCAAAGACTAAAAAGTCAAACCCCCCCATATCTTCCAAATGGTGATAGATTAGGGAAATGTTTTTGCACCATCTTGTTTAAAACACTTGAAAATGGGGGGGTAGGTCACCTCCAAATCCCTAAACAAAAACCATAATTAGGTCAAAATGCCCATGTAACCCAAAAACCCCAAATCTTCCATATCTTGCAAACCCTCAACTTTTTGCCAAAACTAACTTCACCATTAGCTTTAAAACACTTGAAAATGGGGGGGTAGGTCACAATGAAACTTTCAAATTATTTAATAATTAACCCTTCATGCCCTCATCTATCCGGCCCCCCTGAAATTTCACACCCCCCATATCTTTCAAATGGTGATAGATTAGGGAAATTTTATTACACCATTGGACTCAGAACCCTCAAAATGGGGGGGTAGGTCACATCAAAATCCCAAAAAAAAAACCCAATTTTGGTGGGAACACCCATGTAACCCTAAACCCTAACCCTAAACCCTAAACCCTAAACCCCTCAACTTTTTGCCAAAACTAACTTCACCATTAGCTTTAAAACACTTGAAAATGGGGGGGGTAGGTCACAATGAAACTTTCAAATTATTTAATAATTGACCCTTCATGCCCTCATCTATCCGGCCCCCCTGAAATTTCACACCCCCCATATCTTTCAAATGGTGATAGATTAGGGAAATTTTATTACACCATTGGACTCAGAACCCTCAAAAATGGGGGGGTAGGTCACATCAAAATCCCAAAAAAAAAACCCAATTTTGGTGGGAACACCCATGTAACCCTAAACCCTAAACCCTAAAAACCCTAAACCCTAAACCCTAAACCCTAAAACCTGGTGGCAAAACTTCACATAGTTCCATATTTTTGACAAAACTTGGCATAACTCCATAAATTTGGCAAAAATAACAACTAATTTTATCTTTTTGGCAAAACTTCACATATTTCCATATTTTTGGCAAAACTTTGCACAACTCCATAAATTTGGCAAAACCTCACATAATTACATAAATTTGGCAAAACTTGATTCAACTACATATTCTCGGATCTTTTGTATCCCAAAGCAACTCTATGAATGGCACTGTTCAAATTTTCAAATTCTGTGACTCCCCAGGAAAAAGTCAACCAAAGACTAAAAAGTCAAACCCCCCCATATCTTCCAAATGGTGATAGATTAGGGAAATGTTTTTGCACCATCTTGTTTAAAACACTTGAAAATGGGGGGGTAGGTCACCTCCAAATCCCTAAACAAAAACCATAATTAGGTCAAAATGCCCATGTAACCCAAAAACCCCAAATCTTCCATATCTTGCAAACCCTCAACTTTTTGCCAAAACTAACTTCACCATTAGCTTTAAAACACTTGAAAATGGGGGGGTAGGTCACAATGAAACTTTCAAATTATTTAATAATTAACCCTTCATGCCCTCATCTATCCGGCCCCCCTGAAATTTCACACCCCCCATATCTTTCAAATGGTGATAGATTAGGGAAATTTTATTACACCATTGGACTCAGAACCCTCAAAATGGGGGGGTAGGTCACATCAAAATCCCAAAAAAAAAACCCAATTTTGGTGGGAACACCCATGTAACCCTAAACCCTAACCCTAAACCCTAAACCCTAAACCCCTCAACTTTTTGCCAAAACTAACTTCACCATTAGCTTTAAAACACTTGAAAATGGGGGGGGTAGGTCACAATGAAACTTTCAAATTATTTAATAATTGACCCTTCATGCCCTCATCTATCCGGCCCCCCTGAAATTTCACACCCCCCATATCTTTCAAATGGTGATAGATTAGGGAAATTTTATTACACCATTGGACTCAGAACCCTCAAAAATGGGGGGGTAGGTCACATCAAAATCCCAAAAAAAAAACCCAATTTTGGTGGGAACACCCATGTAACCCTAAACCCTAAACCCTAAAAACCCTAAACCCTAAACCCTAAACCCTAAAACCTGGTGGCAAAACTTCACATAGTTCCATATTTTTGACAAAACTTGGCATAACTCCATAAATTTGGCAAAAATAACAACTAATTTTATCTTTTTGGCAAAACTTCACATATTTCCATATTTTTGGCAAAACTTTGCACAACTCCATAAATTTGGCAAAACCTCACATAATTACATAAATTTGGCAAAACTTGATTCAACTACATATTCTCGGATCTTTTGTATCCCAAAGCAACTCTATGAATGGCACTGTTCAAATTTTCAAATTCTGTGACTCCCCAGGAAAAAGTCAACCAAAGACTAAAAAGTCAAACCCCCCCATATCTTCCAAATGGTGATAGATTAGGGAAATGTTTTTGCACCATCTTGTTTAAAACACTTGAAAATGGGGGGGTAGGTCACCTCCAAATCCCTAAACAAAAACCATAATTAGGTCAAAATGCCCATGTAACCCAAAAACCCCAAATCTTCCATATCTTGCAAACCCTCAACTTTTTGCCAAAACTAACTTCACCATTAGCTTTAAAACACTTGAAAATGGGGGGGTAGGTCACAATGAAACTTTCAAATTATTTAATAATTAACCCTTCATGCCCTCATCTATCCGGCCCCCCTGAAATTTCACACCCCCCATATCTTTCAAATGGTGATAGATTAGGGAAATTTTATTACACCATTGGACTCAGAACCCTCAAAATGGGGGGGTAGGTCACATCAAAATCCCAAAAAAAAAACCCAATTTTGGTGGGAACACCCATGTAACCCTAAACCCTAACCCTAAACCCTAAACCCTAAACCCCTCAACTTTTTGCCAAAACTAACTTCACCATTAGCTTTAAAACACTTGAAAATGGGGGGGGTAGGTCACAATGAAACTTTCAAATTATTTAATAATTGACCCTTCATGCCCTCATCTATCCGGCCCCCCTGAAATTTCACACCCCCCATATCTTTCAAATGGTGATAGATTAGGGAAATTTTATTACACCATTGGACTCAGAACCCTCAAAAATGGGGGGGTAGGTCACATCAAAATCCCAAAAAAAAAACCCAATTTTGGTGGGAACACCCATGTAACCCTAAACCCTAAACCCTAAAAACCCTAAACCCTAAACCCTAAACCCTAAAACCTGGTGGCAAAACTTCACATAGTTCCATATTTTTGACAAAACTTGGCATAACTCCATAAATTTGGCAAAAATAACAACTAATTTTATCTTTTTGGCAAAACTTCACATATTTCCATATTTTTGGCAAAACTTTGCACAACTCCATAAATTTGGCAAAACCTCACATAATTACATAAATTTGGCAAAACTTGATTCAACTACATATTCTCGGATCTTTTGTATCCCAAAGCAACTCTATGAATGGCACTGTTCAAATTTTCAAATTCTGTGACTCCCCAGGAAAAAGTCAACCAAAGACTAAAAAGTCAAACCCCCCCATATCTTCCAAATGGTGATAGATTAGGGAAATGTTTTTGCACCATCTTGTTTAAAACACTTGAAAATGGGGGGGTAGGTCACCTCCAAATCCCTAAACAAAAACCATAATTAGGTCAAAATGCCCATGTAACCCAAAAACCCCAAATCTTCCATATCTTGCAAACCCTCAACTTTTTGCCAAAACTAACTTCACCATTAGCTTTAAAACACTTGAAAATGGGGGGGTAGGTCACAATGAAACTTTCAAATTATTTAATAATTAACCCTTCATGCCCTCATCTATCCGGCCCCCCTGAAATTTCACACCCCCCATATCTTTCAAATGGTGATAGATTAGGGAAATTTTATTACACCATTGGACTCAGAACCCTCAAAATGGGGGGGTAGGTCACATCAAAATCCCAAAAAAAAAACCCAATTTTGGTGGGAACACCCATGTAACCCTAAACCCTAACCCTAAACCCTAAACCCTAAACCCCTCAACTTTTTGCCAAAACTAACTTCACCATTAGCTTTAAAACACTTGAAAATGGGGGGGGTAGGTCACAATGAAACTTTCAAATTATTTAATAATTGACCCTTCATGCCCTCATCTATCCGGCCCCCCTGAAATTTCACACCCCCCATATCTTTCAAATGGTGATAGATTAGGGAAATTTTATTACACCATTGGACTCAGAACCCTCAAAAATGGGGGGGTAGGTCACATCAAAATCCCAAAAAAAAAACCCAATTTTGGTGGGAACACCCATGTAACCCTAAACCCTAAACCCTAAAAACCCTAAACCCTAAACCCTAAACCCTAAAACCTGGTGGCAAAACTTCACATAGTTCCATATTTTTGACAAAACTTGGCATAACTCCATAAATTTGGCAAAAATAACAACTAATTTTATCTTTTTGGCAAAACTTCACATATTTCCATATTTTTGGCAAAACTTTGCACAACTCCATAAATTTGGCAAAACCTCACATAATTACATAAATTTGGCAAAACTTGATTCAACTACATATTCTCGGATCTTTTGTATCCCAAAGCAACTCTATGAATGGCACTGTTCAAATTTTCAAATTCTGTGACTCCCCAGGAAAAAGTCAACCAAAGACTAAAAAGTCAAACCCCCCCATATCTTCCAAATGGTGATAGATTAGGGAAATGTTTTTGCACCATCTTGTTTAAAACACTTGAAAATGGGGGGGTAGGTCACCTCCAAATCCCTAAACAAAAACCATAATTAGGTCAAAATGCCCATGTAACCCAAAAACCCCAAATCTTCCATATCTTGCAAACCCTCAACTTTTTGCCAAAACTAACTTCACCATTAGCTTTAAAACACTTGAAAATGGGGGGGTAGGTCACAATGAAACTTTCAAATTATTTAATAATTAACCCTTCATGCCCTCATCTATCCGGCCCCCCTGAAATTTCACACCCCCCATATCTTTCAAATGGTGATAGATTAGGGAAATTTTATTACACCATTGGACTCAGAACCCTCAAAATGGGGGGGTAGGTCACATCAAAATCCCAAAAAAAAAACCCAATTTTGGTGGGAACACCCATGTAACCCTAAACCCTAAACCCTAAACCCTAAAAAACCCTAAAACCCTAAAACCCTAAAACCCTAAACCCTAAACCCTAAACCCTAAACCCTGGGGAGTTTTAAAAAGTAACAAACTTTACCCCTGTTTCAGCAGTAAAAAGTAACTTATAAAAATTACGAGCAGTAAAAAAAACAACAAAAAGTAACAAAAAGTAAAAAAAGTCAACAAATATAGCCCCGCACTACGCTCAAACAGCCCCGCACTACAGTCTCTTTTTGGTGGTCAAACAGCCCCCAGCCCCGCGCACTGCGAGCGTAGTGCGCAGATCATATGTATAGGGAAATGTTTTTGCACCATCTTGTTTAAAACACTTGAAAATGGGGGGGTAGGTCACCTCCAAATCCCTAAACAAAAACCATAATTAGGTCAAAATGCCCATGTAACCCAAAAACCCCAAATCTTCCATATCTTGCAAACCCTCAAATTTTTGGCAAAACTAACTTCACCATTAGCTTTAAAACACTTGAAAATGGGGGGGTAGGTCACATTGAAACTTTCAAATTATTTAATAATTAACCCTTCATGCCCTCATCTATCCGGCCCCCCTGAAATTTCACACCCCCCATATCTTTCAAATGGTGATAGATTAGGGAAATTTTATTACACCATTGGACTCAGAACCCTCAAAAATGGGGGGGTAGGTCACATCAAAATCCCAAAAAAAAAACCCAATTTTGGTGGGAACACCCATGTAACCCTAAACCCTAAACCCTAAACCCCTAAAACCCTAAACCCTAAACCCTAAAACCCTAAACCCCTAAACCCCTAACCCTAAACCCTAAACCCTAAAAAACAGCCCCGCACTACAGTCTCTTTTTGGTGGTCAAATAGCCCCCAACCCCGCGCACTGCGAGCGTAGTGCACAGATCATATGTATAGGATCTAGAAACATCTAAAAAACTCTAGATACATCTGGAAACAACTAAAAAACTCTAGAAAAATCTAGAAACATCTAGAAAACTCTAGATATATCTAAAAAAACTTTATCATAATTACATAAATTTGTCAAAACTTGGTCCTACTCCATATTTTTGGCAAAACTAAATCATAGGCCCATATTTCCATAGTTTTTCATATCCTTAAACGATTCTACAAATTGCACTCTCTAAACTTTCAAATTCTGTCACAAAACAGAAAAAGTCAACCAGCCACTAAAAAGTCAAACCCCCCCATATCTTCCAAATGGTGATACTCTAGAAGAATTTTTTCACACGATTGCATTCAGAACACCTCAAAATGGTGGGTAGGTCATCTCCAAGTATCAAAAAACAAAATGCAATCAGGTCAAAATGCCCATCAAACACAAAAACCCCAAATCTCCTATATCTTACAAAACTGACATTTTTCAGCAAAAATAACTCCACCACTAGCTTTAAAACACATGAAAATGGGGGGGTGGGTCATTTCAAAACTTCCAACATGTATCATAATTAACCCTTTATGCCCTCATCTATCCGGCCCCCCTGAAATTTCACACCCCCCATATCTTTCAAATGGTGATACTCTAGAAGAATTTTATTGCACCATTGCATTCAGAACCCTCGAAAATGGGGGGGTAGGTCACTTCAAAACCCCCAAAAAAAAACCCAATTTTGGTGGGGACACCCATGTAACTCTTGAACCCTAAACCCTAAACCCTAAAACCCTAAACCCTAAACCCTAAACCCCTAAACCCTGGGCTAAACCCTAAACCTAAGCAGGAGAAAATAGAAAGAGTTTGCAGCCTGTCTGCCTGCGAAAGAAGTCTTATCTAGGTCTGGTTCCACTATGTTTATGTACGGTGCTGGCTGCCCCCCCGCCTTTAAAGCTTGTGTTTTCACCTTTGTTGCAGTCTTCAACACTTTTCTATGGGGTCAGAGGTTGCAGTTCTTGGACTAACTGATTTCGAAAGTTATCACCTGTAGTCATTCTTTCCTTTTGTTGGTAGAGACCATATCTAATCTTCTTCCACGAGGAGAAGGTGCCTTGCAATATTAGGCTGAAGAGGTAATAACAGTTCATATGTTTGTCTGCTACAGCCAGCAAGCTTTGTTGAGAGGGGAGTGCAGACATTTATTCTCCTCGAGTTGTACTGGTCCTAGGATGCCGAAGTGCCAGCATTTGTGAAATCGGGTAAGTATTTCTGAAACAGGACGTGGTGTTATATCTTCTTCCCTTTCTTTTATGCTCTTTCTAGAGAATCGGCGAGTTCTTAGAAATACATTGTGTGAATGACCTTTGTCTTTTGAAGTGCATGTAAATGTCCATAAATGCTTGTAAATGTTGTGTGTGTTGTGTGTGCAAAATTCCTGGTTTCTTTTTAATCTCATGGTTATCTTATTATGTTTACTGGTTGGTTGTGACATTTGTCTAAAAAATAAATTATAAATGAATAATTCTAGACATCCATTTCAAGAGGAGTTGGATTACATGCATAATTTGTGAGGTTATGAAGGGAGGCCCCATGAACATTGTTTTTGAGCTGTTTGGTTAGGCAATGTTTGTGGGGGCCGGGTTCTACTCGGTGCTCGTGGGTGATTCGGTCGGCTGATTGGTCACCGAATTGTTGGCGAGCTCTCTTCTGCTGACCTCGATGCATGTGATTTAGTCACACTAAATCGATGCTCTACTGAAATGAATTCTTGGAATTTTGTCGGACCTATAAATGCCATGGGAATGGTTGTGTGCGCATGATTCCAGGTTTGTTCTCCATCTCATGGTTATCTTATTGCATTCACTGGTTGGTAAGGATTAATTCTAGGAATCCATTTCAAGAGGAGCTGGATTACATGCACAATCTGTGAGGTTATCAGGGGAGGCCCCATGAACATTGTTTTTGAGCTATTTGGTTAGGCAATGTTTGTGGGGGCCGGGTTCTACTCGGTGCTCGTGGGTGATTCGGTCGGCTGATTGGTCACCGAATTGTTGGCGAGCTCTCTTCTGCTGACCTCGATGCATGTAATTTAATCACACTAAATCGATGCTCTACTGAAATGGATTCTTGGAATTTTGTCGGACCTATAAATGCCATGGGAATTTTTTGTTCTTAATTTCATAATTATATTATTGCATTTAACTGTCGGTCGTCACATTTGCCGGAAAAGAAAATTTTATAAGGAATAATATATAATAAAAAATGTCAGGATGAAACGATCCTTTCAATCCATCTGTCCGTCCCATCGTGCATCCGTCCATGCCTTCATCCATCAATTTACATTAAATGGTGACTGTCCGCCTCCTATAGGAAAAAAATAAATTGCCCTCCACCCTTGAACATTAAAAAAAAAGAAGGAAAAAAATCGAAGTGCACCCTTTCCCCTGTCCCATAATGACTTTGTAAAAAAAATTACCCCCGCTGAACCCTTCCCTAGCCCCTCCACAATAAAAAAAACATTTAACCCCAAAATGTACCCCTTCCCCCCTCCTCCTTCCACCTTTTCATATATCTACGGGGGAAAAAAAAACATACACCTCCACCCCCCTCCCCCTCAACAGTAAACAAAAAAAGAAAAAAAATCAAGGTGCACCCTTTCCCCCGTCCCATAATGATTTTGTATAAAACATTACCCCCTTCCTCTCCCTAGCCTCTCCACAATGAAAAAAAAACATTTCCAGAAAACCTTAAATGTACCCCTTTCCCCCCTCCTCCTTCCACCTTTTCATATATCTGGGAAAAAGAAAACATTAACCTCCACCCCGCTCCCCCTTAACAGTAAAAAAAAATAAAGAAAAAAAATCAAGGTGCACCCTAAACCCCCTCGCACAATGAATAAAATATAAACCCTGGGCTTCCTGGCCCAGTAAAAAGTAATTTATGAAAGTTACAAGTAGTAAAAAAAGTTTAAAAAAGTAACAAACTTTACCCCTGTCTCAGCAATAAAAAGTAAGTTATAAAAGTTACGAGCAGTAAAAAAAGTAACAAAAAGTAACAAAAAGTGAAAAAGGTCAACGAAAACAGCCCCGCACTACGGGACAACAGCCCCGCACCGCGGTGCTTTTTTGGTGGTCAAACAGCCCCCAGCCCCGCGCACTGCGAGCGTAGTGCGCAGATCATATGTATAGGCTTCACCCCGGTCATGTTTGCTTTATCGCGCTTTAACATCTTTTTGTCGCTTACCTCGTATTAATTTGCTTTTCCTGCTTTACCTTACTTTCGCCCGCTTTCTCGCGGGTTAACTTGTTTTATCGCGCTTTACCCTGCTTTACACGCTTTAAATTGTTTTTCACCCCTTTACCTCGCTTATGCCAAACATATCCCTTTTTCCTCTCTCATGCCCATTTCTCCATTCTTTCCACCTTCTCTTTTTCTTACCCTTTTTGTTTTCGCCCTCCTTATCCTTTTATGCCTCGTTATGCCAAACTTCCTCGCCTTTACAAACTTATGCTCAACTTGCCCTTATTTCTTATCCTTATGCCCAACTTAGTCGCTTTTCCTTATTCTTATCGTTTCCCTTTCCCCCTCCTTATGTCCCATTACCTTATCACTTTTGCCCCGCTTATATTATATTTATATTTATCGTTTCACCCAAAATTTCCCTAACAATTTTTAACATCTTCAAAATCATATGCTTATATCCTCTGTATATGCTTAAAACAGCCTTCCCCTGCAGTAAAACAGCCTTGCACTGCGAGGCGTTTTTCTTGGTCAAACAGCCTCCAGCCTCCTATGCTACGCTCGCCGTGCACAGATTATATGTTTAGGTCCTCCATAAAAAATTTCTTCTTATGCATCACCCTTCTTAATAAGGATTACCCTTCCCAAAATGATCTATGATGGCTTCATAACCCATGACAAATCTCTTTTTAAATTTTTCCTGCTGTAACTCCTTTGAATCAAAAGTCATGTTACCACTTCTCCCCATACCCCGAACCACTAGATGTTTGCCTAACCTATGCTTTTT
This sequence comes from Sphagnum tenellum, assembly GCA_963921925.1. Lineage (NCBI taxonomy): Eukaryota > Viridiplantae > Streptophyta > Sphagnopsida > Sphagnales > Sphagnaceae > Sphagnum > Sphagnum tenellum. The sequence continues at coordinate 38,027 of OY998146.1, forward strand.
CATACAAGTGCTCCCATGTTGTTGGTTCTAAAAAATCATATTTTTCTTTTTTTTCGTCGTATTACTAGCGTTGTAGTTTTTGTAAACAAAATGGCAAATCAACGCATAGTTTGAAGCAAAATGAGATTTCCTTTACTACCATCCTTCCCCACAAATAAAGGTCTAGAAAGAAACAACATATAATGGGGGGACCCATGTTTTTTTTTCAAGATGAGATCAACCTTTAAAACCTCTCGCACAATTTTTGCTTATTCATCTGAGTCACTAGGTGTTACAATGTTTTCGAATGTAAATGGTTCGCTTAATGTTGAAATCGAACCGACTACCACCCTACATCCCATAGTTAAAGTCCCCGATTCCCAATGAACGTTGTCGTTAGCAAAACCCTTGCGCATATGCCCGTCCAATCCAAATGTTTTAATATAATTTATTGTTAGATCCTAATTTACCGTGGGAAAAAGAAAACTCACGAATCTCGTTTACAAACTAACACGCATGAATTATAAAAAAAATAATTTATGAACTTCACAAATTCATAACTCAAAATCAAAACCTTCAAACGATTCATGCAAATCTATTTCTGCAACACAATTTCGATGTTATGCATCTAATCCCATGCACTTCAAAGATGACACCTAACAAAATAAAGATGAAAACAAAAACAACGACAAACACCACCGATTCTGTTGTGGATCCTGTCCGGCTGCAAGCTGCGAGGTCTAGAATTTGCAAGTTGGGCAACACCTAGACCCGCTATGGGATTGGCCCCTCGGTGAAATTGCTGGAGCTTAGGTCAAGCACTTTGAGATTTGCAAACCGAGAGGGCCCCACTGTAGGTGTGAAGTTTGCGAAGCTGGGGTTGGTCTCGACAGAAACTTAAAAAAAAAACCAAAATTATGCAAAATTTGGCATAACTCCATAAATTTCGGAAAACCTCACATAATTACATATACCGTAAACCCTCTACTTCACATTACCACGTAAATCCTATACCCTAAACCTAACCAAATTTATGGATTGCACTGTCCAAACTTTGAAATTCTCTGCACATAAAGGAAAAGATCTTCACGACCTCCAAAAGTCAAACCCCCCTATATCTTGCAAATGGTGATAGATTATGAAAATCTTTTTGCACCATCTTTTTTAAAACACTTCAAAATGGGGGGGGTAGGCCACATCCAAATATAAGAAAAAATATCGCAATTCGGTCAAAATGCCCATCAAACATAAAAACTTGATATTTCCTAGATCTTGCAAACTTAGCACTTTTGAGCAAAATAACTCCACCACGAGCTTTAAAACACATGAAAATGGGGGGGGGGGGGGGGGAAGCTCACTTCAAAACTTTCAACATGTATCATAATTAACCCTTTATGCCCTGGGCCTATCTGCCCCCCCTAAAATAATGAACAAATATACTAAAGAGGATGGAGACCAGACCAGAGCCTCTTGAGCCAGGAAGTTATTGTCTACAATGTTTCTTCTTTCTAGAAAATCGGTTTGGTTTGGTTTGGTCTGATCACGAAAGGAAAAAATTCTTGGATTCTTTTGGTTAAAGTTTTGGCAATGATCTTGTATATGCTTCCCAAAAGTGTGATTGGGCGCCGATTCCCCAGTTTTCGGTGCTCCCCTGACTTGGGAATCAAGGTGATCATGCTTTCGTTAATGTGTTCTGAGGTCAATCCCCGTGCTAACATGGCCTTGAAAGCTAGTAGTGACGTGGGGGCTACCTCATTCACATATTCTTGAAAGAATTATATTGCGATGCCATCGTGCCCTGGGGCCTTGCCTTTGGGGACCACGAAGTGCTGTTGTTGATGAATGAATGAAAAAAGCTTGACCTTTATGAAATGGTCCAACTTGATTCTAGCCGGGTTGTGGATATTACGACATGAATTCACGATCTTCGAGTTCGAAGCCTAAAACATTACGCTAAAATAGCCTGGCATTATTTGCGCTGCATTCTTGCTGTCGTCAAACGGCCTCCGGCGTGTGACCTTACGAATGTAATGCCCGGACCGGGAGTTAGAAACGTTATTAAAAACGTTTTTGACATCGACTTGCATCATGACCCAATCAGGGTGTCGGTTGGGGAAGACTCTAATGCCAAAAATGATGGTCTCCTAGCCTTCAGGGGTCAATATTCCAAACTGATGGGGGGATAAGTACTTTCGAAAGGCCCCCTGAAACTATAGGACGATGGAATGATTAATAAGTCGAATAAACACTTCACCTACGGCAATAAGACGAAGACCTTCCAGTTTGGAACCTAAAACATTACGCTGAAACAGCCTGATATTATCGACTGTAGTGCCCCGACCAGGAGTTCTGTATGTCGCTATCACATCTGGCAAAAATGGGGAGCGCCCGATGACATCATTCTTTCGTGGCCTTTTGTCATGCCTGGTGAAGCTGTCTTCGACAAAGAAGTTGACCCCCTTGGAGTCCGAGGGTATCGTGTAGGAGGCTTCTCCTACCCTAATGATGACATTCTTCATTTCGCGCATTAAAATTCTTTAATTCTTCGTTTAGCACCTTGTCAAAACATTATTGACCCGCGAATGTTTATTAAATTACGCTGGTTGATTTATAAAATTCGTTAAAATTCTTGCTTCTGTGGGCTTCCATAACATTCTCGCACCGTGAATGTCATAACTCTGTCTCCCACATCGGACGACCGCTTGACATCCTTCGCAGTTTTATCCTCTATTTTCTTTGGACAGAGAGATGCCGGAAGCATTTTGATAACCGGTATTCCTTTAGGAAAATCCTTCCACCGGCCCGGGTTGTTACCGTTGAGGTTGGAATGGCCGCTTGGAAGGCCATTAATTCCCTTTGGTCCACCCGGGACCCTGGTATTCAAGATAGGTTGAGGAAGATTCCAATGCCAAAAATGATGGTCTCGTAGCCTTCAGGGGTCAATATTCCAAACTGATGGGGGGATAAGTACTTTTGAAAGGCCCCCCCGAAACTATAGGACAATGGAATGATTAATAAGTTAGACTTAGAGACCTAGGATTGTACAACTTTTTACCCATATATGGAGAATATCAAATAAATGGAAGGTTTAATTTCGATTTTTTTATAAAAATAATCAACTTCCCACTTGTTGATGCATGACTACTACTTCCCAAAATGTATGATGTGGTTATTCGAAAAGAAGAAGCCTTTACTATCGCATGTTTTTTGTATTCAATAATATGGAACATTTTTTTTAAGGCACGTTGTGGAGGTTACACAATATAGTTATCTGTAAAATCACGCAATCAGGGGTTGAGAACGCCTAGTTTTAGGCATAATAGGGCATCAAATGTGTAACTGAAAATGAAAATTTTACAAAACGAAATAACTGGGAAGGAAACTAGTTTTCCCACCATAAACCATTTATCCTTCATAACTTTGCATTATGAGATAGAAATATTCATAACAGTAGTTACTAACTAGAATTAATAATATTTATTACGATAATTTCAATAATGATTGTTCTAATAATGATTGTAATAATTTACAATAATATTTACTGTAATATTTCTAGTAAATTATTATAATCATTCTTACATTAATATTTCCGATAATTAATACTTTAATATTACTCTAAATATTTAAATTGCTTGTTGCATCCTTCTTCCCTTGTTCAACTCTTCTGGATCACATTGAGAACTTGAACATATTTGGGTACAGATTAAATATGACAGTATAATTTTTTTTTAATCCTGAGGAGTACCCAATGTTCCCCTATTTGTATTTTCCGCTAACCAAATAGTTAGGCACCAAGGGTTTCTATGTAAAAAGTTCGTAAGCCCACTCGCTATTTGAGTCGCTTTCGACTTGCCACTATTTTTTTGGGGGGGTGGGCCCCTTGAAATAATTGCAAAATTTTTTTTTTCAATTCAGAAAATGTTGTAAAAAAGATATTGAATCTTTAAGAATATTGAAACTACTATGTGTAAGCAGCCCAAAGGAGGAGATCACAATATATATTTTTTGGGAATGTTCAAATATTGATTTTATTGTGATGGGCCAATCAAAGATGCTCGTCACAAAAGGAAAAAAATTGACTTTGTAATTAGTTGTGAGGACTCCCCGACGACAACTTTGGGGGTTGGGAGGCTGGGAGTGGGTGCTTTCCCGTGCCCCCTTCTAATGAAACAAAAATAAATTGCCCCTACAAACAAATCTAGAAAGAGACAAATGCAAAAATTGAAAAGAAATTAATTCGACAACACGGACAAGGAGAGGAAAATGATGGTGACCCATAATTTTGGAAAGAGAAGTTTCCTGCAGCTGATGGGAAGGCTTCGCATGCCCTCTTGATGCGATTGTTTTTCCCCTTTTTGAGATGGGGTGGGAGGGATTTTTTGTTCTTTCCCCGCTTCTTCCCTATTTGTTCCCCCCGAGTTCCCAAAAGCTTCCCCAGATGTTCCTCATAACACCTCGGTTTTATCCCCTATGCTTTGCCTGACGTTCGACTCCCTTTAATATAAACTATAATCTCAGGCTGCACATTCATTTTTATTCTGCAATTGGGGCCGCAAAGAGGTGCTTCCTTTCCGAGGTGTTCCGTGTTCCCAAATAAATTGCTAATGGCCCCGTGAATATGGCTCTTTCCAAAAAAATAATGAGCACGCCCAAGTAATCCACCCGGTGCGTTTGTCCCATTTCCAAGGTGTAATCTCCATTTCGAAGATGACCAAAATAACTTTTCAAAAGTGAAAAACACTTTATGAGCCTTATCAATAAAGGGCTACATCTAGCTTATTTTTGTGGAAAAGAAAATGGGAGTCTAGAAATGAGGAAGCATTCATGGGAAGTAAAAAAATAGGATACTTCTAACCCAATTTATTGTCATGATCAAAACATCGATGGGGGCGAGGGACCATGTGGCATCGTATGTCCGACCTCGATCAAATGCTCTGAATTTCGAAGATTGCGATTATTCGTGCTCTACTATCCACGACCTCCCCAAAATCATGTCTGGTCCTCGCAAAAACAATAAATTGACAAATGACTACATACGGAAACCGTGATCTAGGCATTACACTCATAAGGTTTCAGGCTCGAGGCTGTTTGACCGATGTAATAATGCCTGGTTTTTTTCATTTCCGATTTTTTCCACTTTTGGTTACTTTTGGTTACTACTTTAAACTTTTGTAGATTAGGATCGAGGATTGATGAGTTTCTCGAATGTGTCGTTGATTGTGGTACGGTGCCTCTCGTTTCATCCTCTGAGACGTCCATCCGTCACGAGCTCCTCCGGTTTCCATATTTTTGGTGTTGTGAATTGTGTAAGATTTTTATTTCAAATAAATTTTTCATCTAGTTTTTGGAAAGGTTTTTTTATTTGTGAAAATAGATTTATTACCAACTATAACATGTTTTAAAAGTATACGAATAAACAAATCCCTTAATAAACTAATGTATATCCATGTTTAATAAATACTTATTTTCAATAACTATTTTATTTTTTTATTGATTTGTAAACAATTTGAATGACAACAAAATGAATCTTAATGAATTAAACATCAATGATTTCACCGATGGTGAAATTGCACTTACCTAAAATAATAGTTAGTGAACCCATTTCATTTTTAAATCATCGTACCAAAATGGGTTGGTGAATTAGACTCATGTTTCAAGGCAGTGGTGGGACACCGCATATGTGTAAAACCGATGGAAGGGATTTAAAATAAAAGACTTTGCAATCCAAAAAACAATTGCGTTTGTCACCTTTCAACAATAATTTGTACAAACCATCCGTAGAAGAATTTTATACATGCACAAGAAGTGGATGAAGATTTTCTTTTCCTAGTACAAAGATAATGCGCTTTTCACTGAATGATGTTTTTTTCTTTTTAGTGTACGAAAAATCCCTTCAAATATTTGGTACCTTTCCCTTCTTGATGAGTTATTATTTTATTTCAAATAATGTAATAAAAGTGTCTTGTTTTCCTCTCTTTTTTCCACATCAGACCGGATACTAACCGATTCGAACGTCCCCTTTTAATTTTACAAACCAACCCTAATATTTGGTAATTGGGTAACATAAGTTTAAAATTTCCGTAGCTTTGATAAATTTTAAAGGGAGGAAAGAAATGTCCCTGTAAAATTGGAATTGAAAACATAAATGCATTAAATTTTAAACGTCCTATGAATAAAATCGACATAACATAATAGAATCAATTTCGATAGTAATAAAAATGAATTCTCCGGTGAAGCATTCTTATGATGACGTATTCCGAGATTATTCGGTAAGAGTATTGTCCGAGGTCAGTACCATAATGTATAATAAAATATCAAAAAATAATTTTGATTGTTGGTCACTATAATTTGCACGAATCCCTCATAAGCGTAGACATTGCAAAATGTGGAAAATACATATATGTTCTATATTGATTTTGGCATATACCCTTTGTTAATTACCCTCTTCAAAAATAATTACCTTCCATTAACGAAGGACAAATTGAACCGCTATATGTCGCCGAGTAAAATATAGATGCAGAAAGTATTCACCCACTTCAGCTATGAAATTAAAAGGGAATAAAAAACTTACTCTTTGGGTAAGGTATATCATAAACATATGTAACTTTTTATGTACCCATGGGTATATCAATGTAATTATAAGTTTTACTCGTTAAACAATAGAATAAACCGAGATTACTATTGGATGGTCCACGATTCCCACTTTTTGGGTCATGCATTGATCGAAACATAAAATTGATGATAGTTAAATCGACGATCATGTCTTAACCTTGCAAACTAATTGTGTGAATAAACTCTTTTGTTTTGGTTAAAAATGTTTTCATCCTTAAAAATTTCCACCGATAAACGCATCCAGCCCAAAAAGGTGAAACGTCATTATGTCATGTAGTAATGAGTTTTTAAAAGGGTTTATTTTAAAATGTAGTTGGTGTTCCCCACCGTTGATGGCCATCACAAGTGCATCTAACATAACAAAAAAATTGTAATTAATAGGTGTCCCGTGGTCCGTCTAGGAAAAAGCCTTAAAAGGTACTTTTGAATAGGACACTGAAATTTATTCCATGCAACCTGGGTATAATATAAGTTCTGGTATGTATTGTGGGTGTGAAAGAATGTACCGGTTTGATATCAACTGAGGCGATACCCATCTGATACCAATACCGGACTGGTAGGTCCTCTGAGTTAAAACCAACCTGATATCTGCCGATTTTAATGCTAGGTTTATGCCTACCTCGCACTAGGCATAAATCGGCCTTAGGCCCAATACCCGTCCTATACCAGGACCGGATTGGTATATGAAAAGGGACGTACCGATCCAATACTGGTACCCACTTGGTATGAAAATTCGCAATACCAATATCCGACCGATATGTGAAAAGGTACACAACAATACGATACTGGTAGGTACCCGTGGAAAGACCCACGATCTACGAGATCGAGAACTCGCGCTATGTGCCATAAGATATGTCTGAACGGCACCCGTGCCACAAAAACCATTTCTATTGTTTGAGGATATTCTTGGTCGTATGTAGCAACGTGTGCATCGGTATTCACCTCTTCCCGGATGCACCTCTGCTGTCTTCTCCCGTACCTTCTCCAAAATTTGTTGTTGAACAATTGCATGAAGATTCCGGTCTAGCTAGCATCAGCACAGATGTACAATTTTCGGAGACCATGCTGATGCCTTTTGCCCTTCGCTCATCTTTCACATGTCCCTGAGTTCATGGCGCTCCGGTAATCACATCCTGTGTAGGTATGTTGTTGAACGCTTTCCAAATATCTCCCGCACTCCCGCAGTTGGCATACACGTAAACTAGGCTGTTATTACTCGAACACGCAATCAACTCAAACGAACGGTAACGACCTCTTCGTGAACACACCTACCAACGTCATACGGTGCAACAATGCACATGCATACAAAAATCCCCCACAAAATTTTGAGTGTTTTGGCTCACCTCTTCCTGTTGGGTTTCTTGTGATAATGCTGAGGCGTTCTGCCTTTTCTTGGATTGTCTTGAAATCATGGCATCCCCCCACAAGAATCACGTTGCGAGTGAGAATCCTTTTGAACGATCCTCTAATGCTCCCACGATTTGGTTCGCGTACGAAAAAGGCTATGACCCCAGCATGCATGTGTGACTCAAAAGCTAATTCCTATGATCTGTGTACGTGGATGCATTCACGCTCTTCAAGGAGTCATAATCTTTAGCTATTCCATTGGGATCTCTCTAGCTCGGCGAGAGGCAGGCTAGCGAGCTTTCCTGCAGCTGCTCCCTCACCCCTGGCAAGCGCTGCATCTTGCCCCAGATCTCCGTACAAACCTTCCAGCGCATTGACTGCAATTTCCCTGCTGTCAACTTCCACCCCCTTCTCCTTGGTAGTCCCTGCATCCCCGTCCGGAGAGTAGAATGGAGGCACTCCTAAGTTTCCCGGCCGTAAGAAAGTGGCTCGCGGACCGTTCGCGTAGGCATCGGAAAATAAAAACCGGTCCGCAAAATGGCATGTGCCGTCATGGATATGTGCAATAGTAATAGCTTCCTGAAACATGACGCAAATGTCTCTGCGACTGCTTTTGCTTTGGCTCCTGTGGTCCCTCTTCTCTGCCAACCTACACAGATACGAAGACCACAAATAGATGGGAGTATAATAAGGGCTGGTAGCCCTGCTCCTCCCACATCCGTACCCACAATTGCCCCTGTGCTCGACCCGCTTGAGTGACGATGACCGAAGGCCTGTGAACCCGTAAGTGGGGTGCCACGCAGGAGTGGATTTCCGGCAAATGAACAAGCGTTAAACCTTGTGGTAAGAGCTGTTGGAATGAGGCCCTGCGAATTGTTCTCCGAGACGTTGAAGGTTTCGAGGTAGGTGAGACCGCCCAGAGTTCCTGGAATGGGACCGTTGAGCTTGTTATTTCCGAGATCCAAATTCTGCGACGGTGTCAAATTTCCCGAGCTTTAAGGGATGGTCCCTTAGAAAGCATTCTGTTGCAGAAAAAACTCCTGAAGCTGCTCTCCCTATGAAACTTCCGCTGGGATTTCTCCCATCCGATTGTTTCTGTCCGGACTAAGATAGGACGGCCTGCTGCAGTTTGCCAGGTCTAGAGGAATGCTGCCAGAAAGTTGGTTCCTACGGACGTCAGGTTCTTCGAGGTTGGAGAGTGCCCCGAGCTCGATTGGGATCGACCCATTAAGCTGATTGTTCCTCAGCGACGGAACTGCAAGATTGAAGTCCTTGCCGATTGGCACGGGTATCTGGCCAGAAAAAAGATTGTTGGAGAGAGACAGAGAAGATGACTTTGAGAGGGCACCGATATCTGTCGGAATGGTGCCGTTGAGGCCATTCCCAATGACAGAGAAAGCTTCCAGGCCGGCAGAAGTAGCAAATCCTACAGGAATTTCACCGATCGCCCGATCGGATAGTTGTTTGCAAGAGAGAAACTCTGCAGATTGTTGAGTGAGGTGTGTGAAGAAGGAATGCTTCCTGTCAAATTCTGGTTGCTGAAATCCGGCGTTTGCAAACTTACGCAGTTTCCGAGCTTAACAGGGAGGTTTCCGGACGGTTGGTTCCCACTCAAGTCCAGAAATTGAAGATGTTGGAGAGACCCAAAAGATGAGGGGATGGTACCTCACAGTTGATTTCTTCGCAGCTTGTAACAAAGAGGGAGATTTTCGGGAATCTGTCCGATCGGATTATTGAGAGCCCGGGACAAAACATTCGATTTGGAAAGTAGTCCGAATTCTGCAGGAACAGATCCAGACGACTGGTTTCTCTCCGAGGAGACGGACGTCGAATTGACCGTATGTCCGATGCTTATGGGGATGGAACCTGAGAACTGAGTGGAAGAGAGGGAAGGAATCTGAAGAGCCATGACTCAAGACTTTTGTGTACTTGGATTTTTGCCTTTGAATGAATGTGAGCCTCTTTGCAATTGAAAAGCTGCAAAGTCCAGAAATTATTACCCTCAAGGAGATGCGACGATAACACCGGCGACCATGCAGAACAAAAAGCGAAAATGGGCGATGGCATAATCGGCAGCCGTTGCTGCCCGGATCCACCGACAGCAAGACACACGCCATTAGAAAGGCAGCTCCGAAGATATACTCTAGACTGAAAGATTGAAAAGCCGTGGCATGGAGATCCCTGTAGACTCTTGTTCGCTAACTTCTGTGATTTTTCTTTTGCAAACCTTTAAAATAAGTATGTATCTTTCTGACGAAGCAAATACTGTCACCCGTACATTCAAAATTTGCATCACACAACTTCATAGTTCTCTCTTTTCAATCAAAATGAGCATTCGAATAGCTTGGAAGATTGTCAATACCTGAGCACCTTCAACACCTGCAATGCCGACACCCACTTCGGTAGCCTGAATCATCCCAACATCATTAGCACCGTCACCGATTGCCACGCACGATCGCATCTGACCAAGTCCCTTCCTTACTAGCCGGGTAACCTGAGTTTTTTGTCGGGGTGACACTCGGCAGCAAAGCACTGAAGCACAATTGATGCATGCTTGTAGAAACCGCTCTTGCAGCTCCTCTTCGGCAAGGATAAATGCCAGGGATTGAGCATCGATCACGAGTGCGTACTCGATGGTGTGAGAGTGTTGATGGGCTTTACGCAATGGATAATTAGCAGCATCTCTTAAACTTACTGGTCGGTCTGATAGATCGCCGATTCCGACTGTCTGTTTGTGATTGGATGTCAAAGGCATCATCTGGAAGCCATTCTGTGTACCGGCGCTTGGGGTACGTGAATGGCGACCGCTGTGTTTGCTTAGGTTGCGAGACAATGTGCTAGTTCGACTGAGACTGCGCGATAGTGCACTCTGTGAGCTCTCATTGAAACTAACTGCTTTTGCACTGCTCATTGACTCTCGAAGATTTTCTTGGTGAGTCAAAACCGAGTCAAGTGCCTCTGAAAGCTTGCGACCCGCAAACGCCTTCTGCTCCTGCAATTCAAACATGAGAAGGAAAAAAGCACAGTTAGAGGAGCAAACACCGATGAATACCGAACCTAAGATCCCTAACGAGCGACAAAGTTCCTACAAATATGTTCGAGCACCTGCAAATCCGTCCAAATTTTCTACAACAAGGTTATTCGTCTGCTACAGAAGAGCAAAGAACCGACCTCTGCAATTTCGTCGCGCGAAAGAGTATCCCTTGTAGCTCTTTCTTCCAGAGCATGGGCTTTAGGACCCTCTGAGCTCACCAACAAATTATCCAAAAAAGGGTCTGTAACAATGAAGTTATAAAAAGAAGGGAAAAAATGTTTCGCACACCTGCGAGCATAACCAATGTTAATGGCAGTTTCTACCTTGTCGCCAGTCCAGACCCATATCTTAATACCGGCCCGAGCAACACGATCCATCGCCTCTGGAACACCCTCTTGAAGTTTATCCTCCACTACTCCAGTGCCACCCACAATTGTTAAGCCCTGTTCGATCTCATCTACTAGTTCCTCTGTGTGTAAATCCCTCTCACCCCCCACAGTCGCTCGTGCCTCAGCATACTTTGCTTGCCATTTTGTATACTCTTCTTCGTCCGACTGTTTGTGAGCAACCACGGAGTCCGACCTCACCAAAATCCTTCCAATGCTTGTTGGTTTCTTTAACAAACCCACTCTTGTTCTTGTCTACCCGCTGGAGCATCACAGAATCAGCTCCTTTTGAAAGTAGCAGCAATCGCTCGTTGGGGAAACGCACTATCACTGACATCCGCTTTCGAGCGCTTGAGAATTCCAACGCCTTGAAGAGTTGGTAGACTTGGTCCACCGGGTTTGAATTTCGACTCACGATTTCCCTTACATGAAGCATTGTTGGAGATCGCTGGAAGAAGTAGAACCCAAATTGCTGGGCAGCTACGACCGAAGCTGCCTCATCAGGCGATTCAGCCCGGTAACGCATCGAAGTCGGATCCTCTGGAATTCCATCAGGAACAGCCGTGTGACATAGAGCAAGAATCTGCATAAAGAATTGAATATTTTGAGAAGATGGTTCGTGAGTCCAATTGCCGCCAAGCAGTCGTGGATCATAAAAGTTGAAACCTTTCTCTCTGTAAGGGTTTTATCAGGACCATAATTATTATTATGATCCATCATGTTGATGCTGCCCTGAAGCTCAGCTTTTTTGTCAGAGCTGAATTGAAGAAGATTGTCTTTTGGGTCACGTGGAGATGGACCACCACCAAGAGCAAGGCCTATTTGCTTGGCTGCCCTTTCTACCTCCGTTGTCCCAATCCCGTACGCAACTCCCGCAATTGATACCCGAAAGAAGTCCATTTGATTGCATGTAAGAGTGCCCGTTTTGTCGGAGAAGATGGTGTCTACCTGTCCTAACTCTTCATTCAAACCTGCTGATTTCACCTTGGCAGCCTTGTTGGTGACTGGATCGTACATATGAATGTCTGCTGTTATGAATTGGGCTTGAATCACACGAACTATTTCGAGTGAAACATAAAGGGCAATTGGAATGAAGTAGCCATAAAGAAAGGATATGATGCCTGCAACAGCAGCTTTGTTTGGGTTGTAATAGGAATCACGGATGGTGGGCTGTAAGTACCAAGGATCAGTTCTCGCATTCTTTTTTCGAACAGCCAACAACACTGCTGTCAAAACACTGACCAAAAGCAGCACACCAAACATAGCCCATATGATCTTGTCCAGTGTACGATCCACACGACTCCGCTTCGAAGAAGGTGGTAATGAGTTCTGCATCACTTTGGAGTCACGACCCGTGTACACGACAGCCCCCAATATACTGCCTGTGTTCTGAAGACTTGAGTCACGTGGGAGAAGTTGTGAAGGTCCCATTGGAAACGTTTGTCCATCCTCAAGTCTCAGCGATCAACAAATGTATACGAGGAAGGATTGGGACCTTCATACTCTAAAACCGCTGTTTATTAATTGCAAAATTTTTAAAAACTCCCAAAAGGATGAGAGAGTGTGCCATTACTTGCATGGTTGCGGGTTGTCAGGGATTCCCTTGTCTGACATGGTTGTGTGTTTTCATTTGCAGATCCTTATTTCTTTTACGAAGTATGCGTGCTTGCGTTTATCGTTTTTAATAAATGAGGATGTAAAAATAATAATTTATTAACATAGGGGAAAAAGTCAAAGAGGCTGAATTCAAGCAAAGAAAATAAAATACCTATCGGCGATTTTTCGGGAAAAAAGAGAAAAAGACTGCAGAGGACCCAATGATCCCGAATGGGATCTACTTAGCGACATGAATCGAGGGGACGAACAAGGACGGGACCTCGATTAAGGGACAAATCCCCCACGGGACAACGAGAACGGGGTGGTTCCCTTTCTTGAGAACTGAAATTAGGGTAACAGTGGTCGGGTGGCGCTAGGAGAGACAGGAGGAAGAGGACCGTAGACAATTTGCGAGGACGAGGAGCGAAGGGAACTCTTCGAGGAATTTGTTCAGTGCAAGTGTTGTCGCAACGGATCGACTTCATCGGACTGCAGGTACGTAGTAGATTCATCTTTTTCCCTGGTTTTTCCCCCGCTTTTTTTTAATGGCTGGAGGAGACAAATCAACGAAGTTCATTTGCGGTGAAAGAAGTTCAACAGGGGACGTGGCAGTAGACTAGGATAGAATTCGTCTTTTTTTGTGCAATCGATGTCTCGGTTTTCTGGAACACGAAAAAACAAGCATGCTTTTTCTTCTTCAACCACAAGAAAAGGTCTTCTCTCTTGTTCGTGGTAGGGTTTTTAGTAGAGCCTCTCTGGCAGAGGGACCTATGATAGATGGTTTTGGTATGGAGAATCTGCCAGAAAAAGATATGTAGGCTGTCCCTGTTCGACAACGAAAAAAGATTTCTGTGTTGTTCGTGTTAGGGCTTTTGGTGGAGCCGGCTTGCCAAAGGGACATATGATAGATGACTTTGGTAATAGAGAAGGCTTGCTGTGAGCGATTGAATCTAACGGGTAGTGGTTTCTGCAACATTTCACATATTTCTAGAACGAGACTTGATAAGGCGTGAATGTTTCTTCGATGTGCAGTAGCAATGACCAGGAATGGTTTCCTCCTCTGGTTAGGGTTTCGATAAAAGAGCAGAACATGCGTGTTGGAGTGAATTTTTCAGACTTGCCCTCCTTGGACCAAATCTCTTCTTGGACTTGATTGCTTCCCTCCCTCTCCCTCTCTGGTTTGAGAAGCTGGTAACGTTTGTTTTGACTCAGTAGATTCTTTTCATTCTTCTTGCATTTTTTTATGTGCACACTTTGTGGGAATGATGTAGATATTCAGATGACCTTGTTGTCTGCTCCTTAGACCAAGTATGATGGAGGTTGCGGCTGCCTTGCAGCGTCTTGCTCGTTCTACACGAGGCAAAAGGTACGTCAAAGGTTTTGTTCTTAGCTACATCAGGTTCATAATGTTCAGAAATGGTTACATCTTTCTACTAGAGTGGGACTGGCCACTTTCTTGCCGATTACTTGGAAGCTAGAGGTGGCATTTTTGTGAACCATTTCTGAACTGTTCTTGTCTTTGCTTTTGCTGGAATTTGTATTGTATCACAGCTCATCTAGATGATAATAGTGGAAGCATTTTTATGTTTGATTTTCTTGAATCTGTTCTCTCCAAGTTGGATTGGGTCTGGATGGAAGTCTTCCCCAATTCCTCTCCTCTGGTTCTAGCAGCTGCTGCAAAATCCTATTGAGGACTTTGTATGGTCTTTGGGCATTTGGATACTCATGCTTCCCTCTTAGGGTCTTCGTCTCGATTCATGTTCATGTTACAAAAAGGGAGCACAAAATGGCTCACTGATTCCTGCAATCATGTTAGGTCTTTGGATGGTTGCTGGTTGCACACTCAGGTTTCCCAGGTTTAGGCCTTAGTGCAACCGCTAAGGTTCGCATTCTCTCTGTCTCTCTCCCATTGCTTGTTTTTTGTCATTTGCTTTCGGGCTTTCAATTTGAGTGCAGGGAATGGAGCTTCAACATTTCCTGTGAAGGACCATGTGGAGTTGGGACTTGCTCTTGATCTCTGACTTTGAAGCTGCATCTGAGGTTTGTTCTGCATGGCCATACCCTTTTGAATCCAGCTGAATGCCACGGTGGTACATCAAGCCTAAAGACTTTTATTTTGGGATTCAGAAGTCTGTCAAATTGTTTTCAGCTACCTCTGATCAGTACAGCCATGATGTAACAAGTCAGTGGAACGAAGTTTTACTATCTCGAGAATGAGGCGATGCTGTTGGAGTTGGCGTTCATAAAGTGGACACTTTCTCAGCTCCTGTCCAAGGGTTTTGTGCCTTTGAGTACTCCGGACCTTGTGCACTCCACAGTTGTTGAGAAATGTGGATTCCAACCCCGTGGCCAAAATACCCAGGTTTCTCCCCCTCTTCATTTACCATTACAAACCCGTGTGCTTTCATACTCTGACATTTTGTATATGCATATAAACCCTAGCTACATTATATTAGGAAATCACTGTGATGCTTGGGTTTTTGGTGCTGTGGACCCCCACAGTGGAAGAGCATCAATGCTAGAGGTCTAGCTTCTCAAGGGATATCTTACATGTCACTGTGGCTAGCTCATTTGAGCATATTGTGCTGATGAGTAGTGCCTCTAGTTGAATTATTCTGTTGTGTGCAATCTCATGTATATTGGTGGGTGGTGAGGGTAGGTTTCTATTCATGACATGGATTGGAGAATACCGACAGCAGTTTTCTTCAGTAATGAGCAAAAGTTGGTCACACGATGCCCTCTTCATTAAATCCCTCTTTTGTAATCATGTATCTTGCTTCCATTGGTGCAGTTCCAACAAAATTTCTGCATTCTGCTAAAAGAAAGGGAGGCCAGATAACATTTGTTGTCACCCCATGGACTTTCTCATGATATGTTGTTTCCTGTGCACATGCTTTTTGGGTTAGAGTCTAAACATAGAGTTAGCTTGAAAACAGTGAATATGCAGTAGGAAAAGAATTATCATTGACCTGTTGTTGATGGTTTTAACAGGGGGGTGAGTGCCGAAGCAATTGCTTTGTCTGATATTGGGTGTAGTATCCCCATGGCTTTCAAGTGCACTTTCCTTGAAAAGTGTCATGAAAAAGTTATCAATTCACCTCATTTGAGCATTTGTGCAATCAATGAACTCCAGAGTGCTAATGTCCTTTTTTCTACAGTGCGGTTGTATGCTAACTGGCTCTTCTGACTAGCTTGTTTACAACTCAAAGTGATGGCTCCATGTGTGATGCTTGCAGCGCTCCTCGACATTGGCTTTGGCAGTCTTAGGTAGGCTAATGATTGCCTCTCCATAACACAAAAATCCCAAAAAATCAATACCGAGTTTGGTTGATCTCCTCTCTCTAGCTTCTCTTTCTGTCTTGACCACAAGGATAAAGCAAACCTTTAATCCTGAATTGACCATTTCATGGTTGATCTCTCTACACAGTGGTCTCTAGTTGGAGATCCAACGGTTGGATTTCCACATGGCCAATACAATAGAATGTAGGACTTGAAATTATGTATCAACTACTGCCATCAGATCTGATGATGCCTTGCTCTCTGACTTTCATCTTGCAAAATGATCACAAGAGTAGATTGTGACAAAAAGTATCAACCAGATATGTGCGGAAATAAGCAGGAGAAAATAGAAAGAGTTTGCAGCCTATCTGCCTGCAAAGGAAGTCTTATTTAGGTCTGGTTCCACTATGTTTATATACGGTGCTGGCTGCCCCCCCGCCCTTAAAGCTTGTGTTTTCACCTTTGTTGCAGTCTTCAACACTTTTCTATGGGGTCAGAGGTTGCAGTTCTTGGACTAACTGATTTCGAAAGTTATCACCTGTAGTCATTCTTTCCTTTTGTTGGTAGAGACCATATCTAATCTTCTTCCACAAGGAGAAGGTGCCTTGCAATATTAGGCTGAAGAGGTAATAACAGTTCATATGTTTGTCTGCTACAGCCAGCAAGCTTTGTTGAGAGGGGAGTGCAGACATTTATTCTCCTCGAGTTGTACTGGTCCTAGGATGCCGAAGTGCCAGCATTTGTGAAATCGGGTAAGTATTTCTGAAACAGGACGTGGTGTTATATCTTCTTCCCTTTCTTTTATGTTCTTTCTAGAGAATCGGCGAGTTCTTAGAAATACATTGTGTGAATGACCTTTGTCTTTTGAAGTGCATGTAAATGTCCATAAATGCTTGTAAATGTTGTGTGTGTTGTGTGTGCAAAATTATTGGTTTGTTCTTAATCTCATGGTTATCTTATTATGTTTACTGGTTGGTTGTGACATTTGTCTAGAAAATAAATTATAAATGAATCATTCTAGACATCCATTTCAAGAGGAGTTGGATTACATGCATAATTTGTGAGGTTATGAAGGGAGGCCCCATGAACATTGTTTTTGAGCTGTTTGGTTAGGCAATGTTTGTGGGGGCCGGGTTCTACTCGGTGCTCGTGGGTGATTCGGTCGGCTGATTGGTCACCGAATTGTTGGCAAGCTCTCTTCTGCTGACCTCGATGCATGTGATTTAGTCACACTAAATCGATGCTCTACTGAAATGAATTCTTCGAATTTTGTCGGACCTATAAATGCCATGGGAATGGCTGTGTGTGCATGATTCCAGGTTTGTTCTCCATCTCATGGTTATCTTATTGCATTCACTGGTTGGTAAGGATTAATTCTAGGAATCCATTTCAAGAGGAGCTGGATTACATGCACAATCTGTGAGGTTATCAGGGGAGGCCCCATGAACATTGTTTTTGAGCTGTTTGGTTAGGCAATGTTTGTGGGGGCCGGGTTCTACTCGGTGCTCGTGGGTGATTCGGTCGGCTGATTGGTCACCGAATTGTTGGCGAGCTCTCTTCTGCTGACCTCGATGCATGTGATTTAGTCACACTAAATCGATGCTCTACTGAAATGGATTTTTGGAATTTTGTCGGACCTATAAATGCCATGGGAATGGCTGTGTGCGCATGATTCCAGGTTTGTTCTCCATCTCATGGTTATCTTATCGCATTCACTGGTTGGTAAGGATTAATTCTTGGAATCCATTTCAAGAGGAGCTGGATTACATGCACAATCTGTGAGGTTATCAGGGGAGGCCCCATGAACATCGTTTTTGAGCTGTTTGGTTAGGCAATGTTTGTGGGGGCCGGGTTCTACTCGGTGCTCGTGGGTGATTCGGTCGGCTGATTGGTCACCGAATTGTTGGCGAGCTCTCTTCTACTGACCTCGATGCATGTGATTTAGTCACACTAAATCGATGCTCTACTGAAATGGATTTTTGGAATTTTGTCGGACCTATAAATGCCATGGGAATGGTTGTGTGCCCATGATTCCAGGTTTGTTCTCCATCTCATGGTTATCTTATTGCATTCACTGGTTGGTAAGGATTAATTCTAGGAATCCATTTCAAGAGGAGCTGGATTACATGCACAATCTGTGAGGTTATCAGGGGAGGCCCCATGAACATTGTTTTTGAGCTGTTTGGTTAGGCAATGTTTATGGGGGCCGGGTTCTACTCGGTGCTCGTGGGTGATTCGGTCGGCTGATTGGTCACCGAATTGTTGGCGAGCTCTCTTCTGCTGACCTCGATGCATGTAATTTAATCACACTAAATCGATGCTCTCCTGAAATGGATTCTTGGAATTTTGTCGGACCTATAAATGCCATGGGAATGGCTGTGTGCGCATGATTCCAGGTTTGTTCTCCATCTCATGGTTATCTTATTGCATTCACTGGTTGGTAAGGATTAATTCTAAGAATCCA
Source organism: Sphagnum tenellum (assembly GCA_963921925.1). Classification (NCBI taxonomy): domain Eukaryota; kingdom Viridiplantae; phylum Streptophyta; class Sphagnopsida; order Sphagnales; family Sphagnaceae; genus Sphagnum; species Sphagnum tenellum. The sequence goes on from OY998146.1 coordinate 56,724, forward strand.
TTTCAAGAGGAGCTGGATTACATGCACAATCTGTGAGGTTATCAGGGGAGGCCCCATGAACATTGTTTTTGAGCTGTTTGGTTAGGCAATGTTTGTGGGGGCCGGGTTCTACTCGGTGCTCGTGGGTGATTCGGTCGGCTGATTGGTCACCGAATTGTTGGCGAGCTCTCTTCTGCTGACCTCGATGCATGTAATTTAATCACACTAAATCGATGCTCTACTGAAATGGATTCTTGGAATTTTGTCGGACCTATAAATGCCATGGGAATGGCTGTGTGCCCATGATTCCAGGTTTGTTCTCCATCTCATGGTTATCTTATTGCATTCACTGGTTGGTAAGGATTAATTCTAGGAATCCATTTCAAGAGGAGCTGGATTACATGCACAATCTGTGAGGTTATCAGGGGAGGCCCCATGAACATTGTTTTTGAGCTGTTTGGTTAGGCAATGTTTGTGGGGGCCGGGTTCTACTCGGTGCTCGTGGGTGATTCGGTCGGCTGATTGGTCACCGAATTGTTGGCGAGCTCTCTTCTGCTGACCTCGATGCATGTAATTTAATCACACTAAATCGATGCTCTACTGAAATGGATTCTTGGAATTTTGTCGGACCTATAAATGCCATGGGAATTTTTTGTTCTTAATTTCATAATTATATTATTGCATTTAACTGTCGGTCGTCACATTTGCCGGAAAAGAAAATTTTATAAGGAATAATATATAATAAAAAATGTCAGGATGAAACGATCCTTTCAATCCATCTGTCCGTCCCATCGTGCATCCGTCCATGCCTTCATCCATCAATTTACATTAAATGGTGACTGTCCGCCTCCTATAGGAAAAAAATAAATTGCCCTCCACCCTTGAACATTAAAAAAAAAGAAGGAAAAAAATCGAAGTGCACCCTTTCCCCTGTCCCATAATGACTTTGTAAAAAAAATTACCCCCGCTGAACCCTTCCCTAGCCCCTCCACAATGAAAAAAACATTTAACCCCAAAATGTACCCCTTCCCCCCTCCTCCTTCCACCTTTTCATATATCTACGGGGGGAAACAAAACATACACCTCCACCCCCCTCCCCCTCAACAGTAAACAAAAAAAGAAAAAAAATCAAGGTGCACCCTTTCCCCCGTCCCATAATGATTTTGTATAAAACATTACCCCCTTCCTCTCCCTAGCCTCTCCACAATGAAAAAAAAACATTTCCAGAAAACCTTAAATGTACCCCTTTCCCCCCTCCTCCTTCCACCTTTTCATATATCTAGGAAAAAGAAAACATTAACCTCCACCCCGCTCCCCCTTAACAGTAAAAAAAAATAAAGAAAAAAATCAAGGTGCACCCTTTCCCCCTTCGCACAATGAATAAAATATAAACCCTGGGCTTCCTGGCCCAGTAAAAAGTAATTTATGAAAGTTACAAGTAGTAAAAAAAGTTTTAAAAAGTAACAAACTTTACCCCTGTTTCAGCAGTAAAAAGTAACTTATAAAAATTACGAGCAGTAAAAAAAACAACAAAAAGTAACAAAAAGTAAAAAAAGTCAACAAATATAGCCCCGCACTACGCTCAAACAGCCCCGCACTACAGTCTCTTTTTGGTGGTCAAACAGCCCCCAGCCCCGCGCACTGCGAGCGTAGTGCGCAGATCATATGTATAGGGAAATGTTTTTGCACCATCTTGTTTAAAACACTTGAAAATGGGGGGGTAGGTCACCTCCAAATCCCTAAACAAAAACCATAATTAGGTCAAAATGCCCATGTAACCCAAAAACCCCAAAACTTCCATATCTTGCAAACCCTCAAATTTTTGGCAAAACTAATTTCACCATTAGCTTTAAAACACTTGAAAATGGGGGGGTAGGTCACATTGAAACTTTCAAATTATTTCATAATTAACCCTTCATGCCCTCATCTATCAGGCCCCCCTGAAATTTCACACCCCCCATATCTTTCAAATGGTGATAGATTAGGGAAATTTTATTACACCATTGGACTCAGAACCCTCAAAAATGGGGGGGTAGGTCACATCAAAATCCCAAAAAAAAAACCCAATTTTGGTGGGAACACCCATGTAACCCTAAACCCTAAACCCTAAACCCACCTCGCTTTACCGCGCTTTCTCCTGCTTTACCCCGCTTTCTCTTGCTCCTCACGTTGACCGCGCTTTACCACGCTTTCTCCTGCTTTACCCCGCTTTCTCCTGCTCCTCACCTTGACCGCGCTTTACCACGCTTTCTCCTGCTTTACCGCGCTTTCTCTCGCTCCCCACCTTTATCGTGCTTTATCGCGCTTTCTCCTACTGTACCCCGCTTTCTCTTGCTCCCCTACTTGATCGCGCTTTCTTCGTTTACTGCACTTTATCGCGCTTTCTCTTACTTATAGCACTTGACGCTGCTTTCTCCCCCTTACCTCGTTTTATCACGCTTTCTCCTGCTTATTTTGCTTTACCCCCGCTTTCTTTCGCTTACCGCGCTTTATCGCTCTTTTTATTGCTTAGTGCGCTTTATTTCATTTTTTCCCCTTTACCACGCTTTCTCCTGCTTTACCTCGCTTTCTCTTGCTCCCCACCTTTATCGTGCTTTATCGCGCTTTCTCCTGCTTTACCCAACTTTCTCTTGTTCCTCAACTTGATCGCGCTTTCTTCGCTTACTGCACTTTATCGCGCTTTCTCTTACTTATAGCACTTGACGCTGCTTTCTCCCCCTTACCTCGCTTTATCACGCTTTCACCTGCTTATTTTGCTTTACCCCCGCTTTCTTCCGCTTACCGCGCTTTATCGCTCTTTTTATTGCTTATTGCGCTTTATTTCGTTTTCTCCCCTTTACCTCGCTTTATCGTGCTTTCTCTTACTTATTTCGCTTTACCCCCCCTTTCCCGCACTTGCTGCGCACTTTATCGCACTTTCTTCCGCTTACAGCACTTTATCGCGCTTTCTACTGCTTATTGCGTTTTATCGCGCTTTTTCGTGCTTATTGCGCTTTCTCCTGTTCACCACGCGTGATTGTGCTTTCTCCGCTTATTGCACTTTATCACGCTTTCTCCTGTTTATTACACTTTACCCCGCTTTCTCCCCCTTACCTTGCTTTATCGCGCTTTCTCCTGCTTAATTCGCTTTACCCCCCCCTTTCCTCTGCTTATAGCGCACTTTATCAGACTTTCTCCCCCTTACCGCACCTTACTGCACTTTATCACGCTTTCTATTGCTTATTGCACTTTACCCCGCTTTCTCCCGTTTACTGTGCTTTACTCTTCTTTCTCTTGTGTACCACGCTTTATGTTGCTTATCGCGTTTTATCGCGCTTTCTCCCACTGATCACACTTTACCCCATTTTCTCTTGCTTATTGCGCTTTATGGTGCTTTCTCTCGCTTACTGCGTACTTTATATTTTTGGCAAAACTTCATATAATTCCATATTTTTGGCAAAACTTCATATAATTCTATGTTTTCGACAAAACCTCACATATTTCCAAATTTTTGGCAAAACTTCACATATTTCTATGAATTTGGCAAAACTAACGCATAACTTTATAATTTTGGCAAAACTTCATATAATTCTATGTTTTCGACAAAACCTCACATATTTCCAAATTTTTGGCAAAACTTCACATATTTCTATGAATTTGGCAAAACTAACGCATAACTTTATAATTTTGGCAAAACTTCATATAATTTCATATTTTTGGCAAAACTAAAACATAACTCCATATTTTTGGCATAACTAAGAACTAACTTTATATTTTTGGCAAAATTTCAAATAATTCCATATTTCTAGCAAAACTTCATATGATTCTATGTTTTCCACAAAACTTCACATATTTCCATATTTTTGGCAAAACTTGGCATAACTCCACTAATTTGACAAAACTAAAAACCAACTTTATATTTCTGGCAAAACTTCATATAATTCCATATTTTTGGCAAAATTTCATATAATTCTATGTTTTCCACAAAACTTCACATATTTCCATATTTTTGGCAAAACTTCACATACTTCCATGAATTTGGAAAAACTAACGCATAACTTTATAATTTTGGCAAAACTTCATATAATTTCATATTTTTGGCAAAACTAAAGCATAACTCCATATTTTTGGCAAAACTTGGCATAACTCCACAAATTTTGTAAAACTAAGAATTAACTTTATATTGTTGACAAAACTTCATATAATTCCATATTTTTGGCAAAACTTCATATGATTCTATGTTTTCGACGACACCTCACATATTTCCATCTTTTTGGCAAAACTTGGCACGACCCCATAAATTTGGCAAAAACTTCACATAATTACATAAATTTGGCAAAACTTGATACAACTACATATTCTCGGATTTTTCGTATCCCCAACCAACTTTATGAACGGCACTGTCCAAATTTTCAAATTCTGTGACTCCCCAGGAAAAGTCAACCCGAGACTAAAAAGTCAAACCCCCCCATATCTTCCAAATGGTGATAGATTAGGGAAATGTTTTTGCACCATCTTGTTTAAAAAACTTGAAAATGGGGGGGGTGGGTCACCTCCAAATCCCTAAAAAAAACCATAATTAGGTCAAAATGCCCATGTAACCCAAAATCCCCAAATCTTCTATATCTTGCAAACCCTAAATTTTTTGGCAAAACTAACTTCACCATTAGCTTTAAAACACTTGAAAATGGGGGGATAGGTCACCTTGAAACTTTCAAATTCTTTCATAATTAACCCTTCATGCCCTCATCTATCCGGCCCCCCTGAAATTTCATACCCCCCCTATCTTTCAAATGGTGATAGATTAGGGAAATTTTATTACACCATTGGACTCAGAACCCTCAAAAATGGGGGGGTAGGTCACAATAAAACCCTAAAAAATAAACCCAATTTTGGTGGGAACACCCATGTAACCCGTAACCCTAAACCCTATTGTGTTTTAACTCGCTTCGCCCGCTCATTCCACGCTTTATTGCGCTTTAACTCCCTTTATGTCGCTGACCTTGTTTTAAGTCGCTTTCCCGCTTTGCCTTGCTCTCGCCCGCTTTGCCGCCTGTTAACTTGTTTTATCGGGCTTTACCCTTCTTTACACGCTTTAAATTGTTTTTTTCACCGCTTTACTTCGCATTTGCCCCACGTATCCCTTTTTCCTCTCTCATGCCCCTTTCTCCATTCTTTCCACCTTCTCTTCTTCTTGCCCGCCTTTCTGTTTTCGCCCTCCTTATCCTTTTATGGCCCGTTATGCCAAACCTCCTCGCGTTTCCAAACTTATGCTCAACTTGCCCCTATTTCTTATCCTTATGCCGCACTTATTCGCTTTTCCTTATTCTTATCCTTTCCCTTTCCCCCTCCTTATGTCCCGTTACTTTATCACTTTTGCCCCGCTTATATTGGACCTATATTTATCATGTTGCCCCTAAATTTCCCTAACATTTTTCGACATCTTCAAAATCCTATGATTATATCCTATGTATATGCTTAACCCGGTTTGCGAAACTTGGGTTTTCGGACAACTCATGCTCGGTAACCGGGTTTTCCGAATCCGGGTGTTCGATGACCGAGTTTTTTAAACCCCGTCAAATATCGCATTTCTTTTATCCGCCTTTGTGAAAACCCGGTTTCTCTCATTCACGTTTGCCGAAACTGCGTTTTCCCACTCCCGCTACCCTTCCACCTCCGTTTTTGCACTTTGTGTTTCCTCCATATGCCTTTCTTGCAACTGCCTTTTATCAAAATCCCGTCTTGTTCGTCTATGTTTACGAAAACCTGTCGTGAAAACCTTCCTTGCCGGATCTGCCTTTGCCACATATATTTTCTATCTTCCGAACTTCACGATGCCCGACAAAAACAAATCTCCCACTAACTTCCAAACACTTCAAAATGGGGGGGGGGTTCATCTGCACCGAATCCCGACAAAAAGACTAGAATTATGTCAAAGTGCCGTGGAACAAAAAATCGCCAACTTTTTTTTTCTTCCAAACTTGACAATTCTCAGCAAAACTAAACCCTTCAGTACCTTCAAAACACTTCAAAAATCAGGGGGAGGGTCGGTCCGGACATAATCTTAAAAAAAAAAGGACCAAAATTATGCAAAACTTGGCATAACTCCATAAATATCGCAAAACCTCGCATAACTACATAAACCCTAAACCCTCAACTTCACATTGCTACGTAAACCCTAAACCCGATCAACTTCATGGATTGCACTGTCCAAACTTTGAAATTTTCTGCACATAAAGGAAAAGATCTATAGGACCTGCAAAACTTGAACCCCCCCCCCCATATCTTGCTATTGGTGATAGATTATGAAAATCTTTTTGCGCCATCTTCTTCAAAACACTTCAGAATGGGGGGGGTCCTAAACCTCCAAATATAAGAAAAAATACCGCAATTCGGTCAAAATGCCCATCAAAAATACAAAACCCGATATTTCCTACATCTTGCAAACTTGGCATTTTTCATAAAAAAAATAACTCCACCACGAGCTTCCAAACACATGAAAATGTGGGCGGTCGGTCGCTTCAAAACTTTCAACGTGTATCATAATCAACCCTTTATGCCCTCATCTATCTGCCCCCCCCCCCCCCTTGAAATAATGAATAAATATAGGAAAGAGGATGGAGACCCGACCACGACCTCTTGAGCCAGGAAGTTATTGTCTAGAATGTATCTTCCTTCTACAAAAATTGGTTTGCTTTGGTTTGATCACGAGAGGAAGGAATTCTTGGATTCTTCTCGCTAAAGTTTTGGCAGAGTTTTTTTCCGAACAAAAAAAAATTTTGCCAAGAAAAAATTGTTCGTCGCATAAAAAAGAAAAGGAAGCAAAAAAACTCCATTCTCAAGTAGCCAGATAACCAAAATTAGAGATCGATGTTTCCAGAAAATTTCGTCCATATTTAGCTTGTGGCCAAATCTGGCTAAATCTTCCTATGGATCACCCCTTTAGCTACATCACAAAACTCACCCCGACAAAATATAAATAAATAAAAGCCTTCAAAAATAATAATAATAACCTGGACGATGATAGATATCCATAATAATCGTGGAGACACCCGTTATGATACCCGGATCTGGTTGTCGTTGCTGCGCAACCTGCACTGCCCTATCTCTCTCGCTTCTGCCCTTCCCTTCTCTCTCTCTCTTCTCTCTCCTGTCCCTCTCCGGTCTCTCCCTCGGACGTTGTTGGCATTGTGTCTTTTGGTTTTTGTGTTTCCGATGGGGTTGCAACCTCCGGTAGTAGTGTTAGATACAGTATTGGACACAGAACCGACGATAGCAACGACAGCCGTGGCGGCAAAAAGACTGGTAACCCGAGGTGCGGAGGAGATGGAGGAGGAGGAGGAGCATCGTCGTCCCCGTCGTCTAGGGGCTCTACTATTCCGGTCTCCAGAAACTCGAGATCGCGAGTCTGCTCCGGCCTGCAGCATGTACGTTCTCTGGTTTTGCTTTCCGACTTGGTTATTTGTTGTTCTGCGTCTGTTTGCCTGATTTCATTTTTCTTCTTTCTGTTTGTTTGTCCGTCCGTCTCTCCCTCTCTCTCTCTGTCTCTCTCTGGTTCCTTTTTCTCTGTCTCTTTGTTTGTCTTCTTCTGGTGATCTTTCTGAAATGACTTATTTTCTTTTGGCCTTTGCTGGATGTCGTTTCCTTCTCTTCCTGTTTGTGCTTTCCGGCAGTGTTCCTATTCCGTCGTCGTTGGGGAAATTTTGGACCTTCTCTTGGCTTTCTTGGTTACCGGCATGGAGACCTCTTGATTATGATGAGATTTATTTCCGGCGGTGATCCTATTCCTTATTCCGTTGTCTATGAATATTTGCACTCTTCCGACCGGCAGGTGGGTGCCTGAACGCACTTTTACTGGCTTCGATGTATGCTCCTGACACGGAGTCCTGACGATGGAAGTCATGGCCGCATAGATGGGCTCGAAGTAGAGGAACGCTCCTTGAGAGAGGGACTGACCGATGAGGGTTGCATGACCTTTTTCGGGCGAATCCGACTGTGATGCGAATACGGAATGTGATTGCCGTCTTAAAAGGAGCGGAGGAGCCTGATAGGTATTGTGCTGCGATTCTAGTGATAAAGGCCTGCGTTATTGGCTGACTGGTTGAGCTTCTGCAGGATGAGCATGCAGGAAAGAGTGGATTTCTGGAATTCCTTCTTAGTGCAGAAATAAAACTTGTGTTTTAGAAATGTGACGAATGAGGATTTGCCGAGATGTTGGGTTTGGAGGCCTGGATGTTCCGTCGTCTGCGATGAGAAACTGTTGCTGACCTGCATGAGTGAAGTTGCTTCCCGAGAGCTCACATTTTGTATATGCATATCGACCCTAGCTACGTTATATTAGGAAATCGCTATGATGCTTGGGTTTTTGGTGCTGTGGATCCCCGCGGTGGAACCGCCTCCCTGCTAGAGGTCTAGCTTCTCCGGGGATATCTTACGTGTCGCTGTGGCTAGCTCGTTTGAGCGTACTGTGCTGATGAGTGGTGCCTCTCGTTGAATTATTTTGTTGTGTGCAATCTCCTGTATATTGTTGGGTGGTGAGGGTAGGTTTCTATTCGTCGCATGGACTGGAGAATACCGACCGCAGTTTTCTTCCGTCATGAGCACGAGTTGGTCGCACGATGCCCTCCTCTTAGTTGAATCCCTCTTTTGTAATCCTGTATCTTGCTTCCTCTGCTGCAGCTCCCGCAAAATTTCTGCATTCTGCTAAAAGAAAGGGAGGCCTGATGACGTTTGTGGTCACCCCAGGGGCTTTCTCATGATATGTTGTTTCCTGTGCACCTGCTTTTTGGGTTAGAGTCTGAACATAGAGTTAGCTTGAAAACGGTGAATATGCAGCAGGAAAAGGATTATCCTTCGCCTGTTGTTGATGGTTTTAACAGGGGGGGTGAGTGCCGAAGCGATTGCTTTGTCTGATATTGGGTGTAGTATCCCCGTGGCTTCCGGGTGCACTTTCCTTGCAAAGTGTCATGAAAAAGTTCTCGATTCACCTCATATGAGCATTTGTGCGATCGATGAACTCCGGAGTGACGATGCCCTTTGTTCTACCGTGCGGTTGTATGCTGACTAGCTCTTCTGACTGGCTTGTTTACGGCTCAAAGTGATGGCTCCGTGTGTGATGCTTGCGGCGCTCCTCTGCATCGGCTTTGGCAGTCTTAGGTAGGCTAATGATTGCCTCTCCGTAACAAAAAAATCCCGACAAATCAATACTAGTCTTTTAATTCCTGTTGTGTAGGTTTTCTGAACGATACTCGTGCCTGCAACGGGGAAGTGATTCGAGAATTGAAAGAAGCTCGTCCGAAGTGGCTGCGGCTGGATGAGCCCCTGCTTGTCTTGGATCCTTGCGCCTTCGAGCTTGAGGCGTTCCGGAAGGCTTTCTTCCTTCCTCGGAGCGGACCTTCGTGGTGTGAAGCTGCTTTTGGAGACCCTATTTTGCTGACTTTCCTGCGACTGCGTACCGGTGAGTGATGTCAAATGTGATTTGCTTTCCCGTAGCCTACGAGTATGCAGCCCGTGTGGGTTCTGTAGCAATTCTTGTAGGTTTCTTTCTCTCCTTCGGGAATTAGTGCTCCGGCGTTGATGTTGTGATGCCCTCCCGTCTGTTTCCCACGTTTAGGAGTTCGTTATGAAGCGGCAGGTCCTATGATTCTTTCTTTGCCACGAATAAGATATTCTGTATACCTTCTATGCCGATTGGTGTTGCTTGCTTTCATGATTATTCATAATGTTTTGTACACTTTAACAGGATTTACCGGTGATGACTACTTTGCCCGCTGGTTTTTGAGCTGTCAGGACGATCGTTGGATTAGAGCACGTGTGGGCTATTGGAGTTCATCTTGTCCCTGGAGCCGAGACTCTTAATCTCGTCCAGGAGTTTGGGCTGTCTGGAGAGACGCTCTTTGCCGGATTCGTCGATGGCCGTAACATCTGGGCCGATGCCTTGGCTGTCTCTGTCCCTGTTATTGAAGAGTTTCGGCGAGCTCTTGGAAAAGGTAAAGTCTTCGTCGCACCCTTTCTATGAATGTGTTTGATAATCTTGATGGAGTTCTCTCCCCGAGTCTCTATGTGTGCATACTGCTTGCTGAATTTGCCTTCCAGGTGTGAGTATTGCCTTTGGCATTGGATCTCTTTGTGCTAAAAGTTGTCTCCTTCGCCTGCGTTCCCGGCTGTTTCCCCCGGTCTATTGATGGACGCCCCATCTGACGCTGTTGTTTGTGACCTCGTATGTGGAACTGCTTGGAATTGTTGCACCGAACCTTGTCTTGGTCCGTCCCAGGAGGCCGGACTAGCGAGGGTATGGCTATATTCTAATCCACTATTAATGAACAACTTTTTTTTTATAGTAAAATCGAGCAGTTCACATTATTTGAGCATTGCATCTCAGAAGGAGAACGAATGTTTATAGAAGTGGAAGTGGTACCGTCTGTTGCTCTACTGGCTTCATTTATATGTGGTTTGTTTCTGGTTTCTGAATACTTGCTTTGCCACCCATAGAAAAAGGCCCGTTTTATGGATCTGCTCATTAATACCAGAAGATTTGGCCTGGATGCAGGTTTGTGCTGGTCTTTCCTCATGGCCACAGGAGTACCGGTCTGAAAATCTGCAACTCGAAGAGCTGTTGCAATTTCGGGTGAAATTGTTTGAATGTTCCCTTCTCACGTGATTTTTTGGGATGGTTGGGTGCGTGCAATACGATTGTCGTAAAACAGATCATATCCTTTGCAAACTCAAAGGTAATCTATACGTGTGTGGAACCTCGTGAATGTTGAGTGAACGTTTGCATTGAATCTTTTGCAAACCTGTTATATGTTAGTGCAGACCCTACCTAATTTTTATGCATGGACTGCACACGAGACTGAGGATGGAGCAATCTCCTCCTACCATTCTCTTTATGGTTACTGATCCTTCTGCGTGAATGCTCTTCTTAAGCGGTGAGGCGGATGAAGTCGTCTCCGTTAATAGCAGAAGTTTTGAGTTCATTCTGATGGAAGTTTTAGTGTGATCCTCTCCCCTTGGGTAAATGGGCAGAGCCATCGTGTGACGAGCTCCTTGTTTTGTTTCCTTTTGTTTGCTCCCTCTTTTTGTTAATAGCATCGATTGAGTTAATTGTTCTTTACAAGTTGTATGGCATTAAAGATTTTGATCGTTGTTCGTGGTCCACATCTTTACGAGCCGATTGGCATTCAAGAACTTGCAACTATCTTTGCTTTTAAAATTTGATGGTTCTTGCGTTTGTTTTCCCTGAACCTGGAAAATCTAGGAGCCTTGAATGACATCAAATTAGAGTTGTATCTTCTTTGATACCTTGAAACCCTTACGGTAAGCACTCCTGAAAAAAGGAAAAGGTTCCAACTTATTCGATTCCAAGTACAGGGATTGTTTTGAAAAATTCATGAAAGGAACTTTTTCTTAAAAAACTTGCATATACTTGTTCATTATTATTCATTCCGTGCCTTTTACAAAACTAAGAACATGATTAAGAATAAATGAAAACATTTTAGCGAGATTGAAAAAAATAGTGCTAAAAAATGATATGAAAATGAGTATATTATAAAGAAATAAGGAAATGTAAAACTAGGAAATATAATAAAAAACATTGAGTAAGAAGAAGAAAATAATAATATAAAAAGTAACGACTAAAAAAACGAAAAAAAATGAAAAATGAAAATAAAAGAATGGAGGATGGAAATAAGGGAGACCCTAAACCCATCTAAGAGGACTTCACGGCCTGTTAAGTAGATGGCATCTGGTAGGAGAAATAAAAAATCGAGGCCCGTGATTGGCTTGTATTTTGAGAATGGGGACTTTTAACCGGTGGCCGCCGCTTCTCCCATTATGAATTTGTAAAAAAAAATCGACCCCCCTCCCCTTCCTAAACCATTCAACACCTTACAAAAATAAACTTAATTGGGTAGGGTTTAAGGGGGGTACAAGTTTAGGTTCTTTTTTTTTTTCAGTTAAGAAAAACCTGGGAATTGAACCCACCCTAAACTAAATAAACCCCCTCCCCCTTCCGTTCCCCCCTTCAACATATCGAAAAAAACACCCCTGGCACCCCCTTCCCTGGCCATTCAATAGTGGAAAAAAAGTTTGACCAAAAAAACTAACCCCCATACCCCTCCTCCTCCCTCCGAACACCCCGCCCCCTAAACCCTCATAATGAATTTGTAAAAAAAAAACAACCCCCTCCCCCTCCCGTCCCCTTTCAACATATATATTTCCTCCCTAAAACACCTTGACACCCCCTCCCTAACCACTCCACAATGGAAAAAAAGTTTCCAAAAAAACTAACCCGCTTCCCCTCCTCCTTCCACATGTCAAATGAAGGAGGAAAAAAAAAACATAAACTTGTACCCCGCCCCCCCCCCTCCCTACCCCTCAACAGTCAAAGGCCCCATAAAAAAAAAAAAACCGAGGCACACCCCTTCTTCCCCCTGAACAATGAATAAAGCTGATAAAAGGCTTCCCCTGGCCCTCCTGGCCCGGAAAAAAAATAAATCCAGGCACACCCCTTCCCCTTGAACAATGAATAACACTAATAAAACGCTTGCTCTCATCGCCCAGTAAAAAGTAATTTATGAAAGTTACGAACAGTAGAAAAAATAACTAAAAGTAACTAAAAGTGACAAAAGGTCGACAAAAACAGCCTCCCCTCGCAATAAAACGGCCTCCCACTACAAGGCCATTTTCTGGGTCAAACAGCCTCCGGCCTCCTGCACTACAACTTGTAGTGCACGGATTATATGTATAGGCTTCTCCTACCCTAGTGATGACATTCTTCATTTTGCACATTAAAATTCTTTAAAATTCTTCATTTAGCACCTTGTCAAAACATTATTGACCCGCGAATGTTTACCAAATTACACTGGTTCGTCTACAAAATTCGTTAAAATTCTTCCTTCTGTGGGCTTCCCTAACATTCTCGCACCTTGAATGTCATAACTCTGTCTCCTACATCAGACGACCGCTTGACATCCTTTGCAGTTTTATCCTCTATTTTTTTTGGACAGAGAGATGCCGCAAGCATTTTGATAACCGGTATTCCTTTAGGAAAATCCTTCCGCCCGCCCGAGTTGCTACCGTTGAGGTTGGAATGCCCGCTTGGAAGGCCGTTAATTCCCTTCGGTCCGCCCGGGACCCTAGTATTCAAGATAGGTTGAGGAAGATTCCGATGCCAAAAACGATGGTCTCATAGCCTTCAGGGGTCAATATTCCAAACTGATGGGGGGATAAGTGCTTTCGAAAGCCCCCCCCAAACTATAGGATAATGGAATGATTAATAAGTCCGATAAACACTTCACCTACGGCAATGAGACAAAAGACCTTCGAGTTTCGAGCCTCCCGAGCGTGGCTCCGTATTGGGCGTACCGGTTAGTCGAGCCACTGGCACATTACTTTCGGATTTGTTCCTTGCTGTTCGTTTTGCACTTGTTCCTTGCTATTCCTTCCCTGCATCTTGCAAACCCGACAAAAGTGAAAGACACATCTTCTCTTTTGGTTTTGTATGAAATTTATTTAATTGTTTTTAAAGATTAACGTACTTTGCATTGTATAATTTGTATAGTTTGTATAGTTTTTTGGGTTTAAGACATATATCACTAAGATTTTTTTTTGTTAGGGTTTGTATAATTAAGGTTGTAATAAGGCTTATGGCAAAACATCATTTGGATTTTTAAGGTTATGTTTTATTATTTAGTGCATAAGAATTTGGTTCATATGTTTTAGAACTTAAGGTTTATACTCTAAATTTTGCTCATTGTATTAGTTTTTTATCTTTTCACTTGTTTAAATCTAACCCATGATCCGAATTTCCTTTGTTGCCATATGTTCCATAGACTAAACGATGTCATGAATAAATGTTTCAATTACTAATCAAGATTGTTGCCATTAGCACTAAGAATTTTCTTTTAGAATCAATTTTGTATGGAGGAAATCATACCCCAAATTCTTTGAACATCATCTATTCAACACACACACATGAAGTCTAATATGGCACAAAGGTTATTATTATTTCCAAGTAATAAGCACAAAAAATGTGAAATGCAAAAAAACACAATGATAATGATAATATTAGTGTTAGATGCAGGTATTGTAACTAGGCCCCAAAATCCCAGTCGGTAAAAGTAAGTACAAGTGCAAGTATTGTAATCATGCCCCAAAAATTCCAGTTTGTAAAGGTAAGTACGGATGTAGGTATTGCAATGAAACTCCAACATTCCAGTTAGTAGAGGTAAGTATAAGTTTGGGTATTACAAGTTGTTGTCGTGCCGTTGTCTTCTTTTCAGACACATAAAAGAAGGGCATGGTGTCGACCTCTTCTTCTTTTTCTCAAACACAAAAAAAGGTGACGACAACTTGTTGTTATCACCTTCTTTGTTCCAATAGCACCACAAAAGAAGACAATGGCACATTGCTGTTGTCTTCTTATTCTCTAACATAGAGAATAAGACAACGTTAACAGGTTGATGTTGCCTTCTTCGCTTCAACACCACCATAGAAAAAGGCGACGGTAGCAAGTTGTCGTTGCCTTCTTTGCTACAACAACACCATAAAAAAGACGATGACACATTACCATGGTTTTTTTCCTTCTCTAACACAAAAAATAAAGCAACAACAACAAGTTGCCATTATCATTTTCGTTTCAACACCACCAAAGAAAAACGTGGTGGCAACAAGTTGCCATCACCTTATTTGTTGCAACAACACCACAAAAGAAGACGATGGTACATTGCCATCATCTTTTTCCTCTTTACAACACCACCACAGAAGAAGACGATGTCACATTGTTGTTGTCTTCTTTTTCTCAAACACAAAAAAAACAAAACACACAAGAAAACCAAAAGAAGGGAAGGAGCAAACCTTCAAGCTCTTGCTCTGCCCTTTCACTTTTGGCTCTTGTTTCTACCCTCCCGCTTTTGCACTTCTGTTTCAGGTGTTTTCTCCTGGCATCTCTTTTTTTTCAAGCATAACAAAAAAAAAAAAAAACCATAGAAAAGGAAAAAAATGTAGAGAAGGGAGGGAACTTACCTCTTTTCAAATAGAAGAAGAAAAAAAAAACACAAGAAAAATAAGTGCAAAGAAGGGAGGGAGTTTACCTTTTTTCCTTCGCTTCTACGTTCGGGATGAAGCACTCCTCTTGCTTTCTCTTCTCCACATTCCTTGAACATTGAACTCTATACCTTCCTTGAACATTGAGCTCTCCGCCTTCCTCAAGCCTTGTGTTTATGTCTCCTAGAAGCTTTGTGCTACTCAAGCTTGGGATCTCTCCCAAGCTTTGGAGATGAGTGAGTGGGAAATGAGGTGAGGGAGGTAGGAGGGGGGAGGTAGGAGGGGGGAGGTAGGTAGGAGTGGGGGGAAATAGGTAGGAGGGGAAAAATTTGGGGCTGAAAAGGGGGCTGAAAAATCCCTGGGCAGGGGAAGAGGATGTGTTTTTGGTTCATCCCCGAAACGGCTTGAACGGCCTCATCCTGAACTGGTGCATTGGTGGCTGCTGGTTCACTCCAGCCCTTTTGATCCTTCACATTTCGCACTCCGGTTCTTTACCCAATCGATCCCCACGCCCCTCCCCCCCCCGCCCCCCTCCCCTATTTCGCATTTCCCACTCCGGTTCAAGACACGAAGACTAAACCCCTATTTATTTATGCGCTTTTTGAACACTGTAACCCCATATACATGCACTCTGGGAGGGTAACCCTAGGGCGGTTGAGAGCAGTGCTATATTTAACTACTGTCCGTAGTTACTGTCCGTTCGGCTTCGGTGGAGGTTTCATTGTCGGTACCATCCTTCCTTTACTATATGTAATAGCAAATTATTGACCCCGATTCATGACGGCGCTATTAGTTGCACATGATTTGGAATAATATATCGACTTATTGCAATTGAACCCAATTAAAAGCATTAATGAATCAAGGCCCGTGAGTGCTTTTTATTTCGAAAATGGCTACTTTGACCAAAAATCAACCCCCTCCCCCTCTCGTCCCCCCTTCAACATATTTTTTAAAATGAAAACCCTGGCCCCCTTCCCTGGCCATTCAATAATGAAAAAAAAAAGTCTACGAAAAAAACTCACCTGCTTCCCCTCCTCCTTGCACATGTCAAATGAAGGAGGAGAAAAAAAAAACATAAACCTTCACCCCCTCCCGCTCCACAGTAAAAAAAAATCAAACCCCTTCCTTCCCATCCCCTTTCAACATATATATGTACCCTAAACCCCTGGCCCCCCCTCCCTAGCCACTCAAGGATGAAAAAATGGTTTGAAGGAAAAAAAAACCAACCCCCTTCCCCTCTTCCTTCCACGTGTCAAATGAAGGAGGAAAAAGAAAAACATTACCTTGTACCCCCCCCCCCCCCCCCCCCCTTTTCAACAATGAATAAATATAATAAAACGATTCCCCTGGCCCCTCTCCATAGTAAAAAGTAATTCAAGAAAATTACGAGTAAAAAAAAAAAACAAACAACGAATCGTCGACAGCAAAAAATAATTTATAAAAGTTACAAGCAGTAACAAAAAGTAACTAAGAATAACAAAAATTGAAAAAGTCAAAAGAAAAAAGCCTGGCGTTACGCTCAAACAGCCTGGCATTACAGTATGTTTTTGGTGGTCAAACAACCTCCGACCTGCGACCTTACGGGCGTAATGCCTAGATCATATGTCTAGGCCACCTCCAAATATAAGGAAAAAAACCGCAATTCGGTCAAGATGCCCATCCAACACAAAAACCCCAAATTTCCTATATCTTGCAAACTTGGCACTTTTGAGCCAAAATAACTCCACCACGAGCTTTAAAACACGATGAATGAATGAAAAAAGCTTGACCTTTACGAAATGGTCCCACCTCATTCTAGCCGGGTTGTGGATACTACGACATGAATTCGCGATCTTCGAGTTTGGAGCCTAAAACATTGGGCTAAAATAGCCTGGCATTCATACGTTGGGTTCTTGTTGTCATCAAACGGCCTCCGGCCTCTGACCTTAGGAGTGCAATGCCCGGACCGGGAGTTAGAAACGTTATTAAAAACGTTTTTGGCGTCAACTTGCATCATGACCCAATCAGGGTGTCGGTTGAGGAAGACTCTAATGCCAAAAATGATGGTCTCGTAGCCTTCGGGGGGCCAATATTCCAAACTGATGGGGGATAAGTAGTTTGGGAAAGGCCCCCTCAAACTATAGGACAATGGAATGATTAATAAATCGAATAAACACTTCACCTACGGCAATAACACGAAGACCTTCGAGTTTGGAGCCTAAAACATTAGGCTAAAACAGCCTGACATTATCGACTATAGTGCCCCGACCAGGAGTTCTGTATGTCGCTATCACATCTTGCAAACCCAGTGACATCATTTTTTCCTGGCATTATCGACTGTAGCGCCCTGACCAGGAGTTCTGTATGTCGCTATCACATCTGGCAAACCCAGTGACATCATTCTTTCCTGGCCTTTTGTCATGCCTGGTGAAGCTGTCTTCGAGAGAGAAGTTGATCCCCCTGGAGTCCGAGGGTACCATGTAGGAGGCTTCTCCTACCCTAGTGACGACATTCTTCATTTTGCACATTAAATTTTTTTAAAATTCTTCATTTAGCACCTTCTCAAAACATAATTGACCCCGGAATGTTTACCAAACGACACTGGTTGATCTATAAAATTCGTTAAAATTCTTGTTTCTTTGGGCTTCCATAACATTCTCGCACCGTCGATGTCATAACTATGTCTCCTACTTCAGACAACCGCTTGACATCCTTCCCAGTTTTATCCTCTATTTTCCTTGGACACAGAGATGCCGCAAGCATTTTGATAACCAGTCTTCCTCTACGAAAATCCTTCCACCGGCCTGGGTTGCTACAGTCGAGGTTGGAATGGCCGCTTGGAAGGCCATTAATTCCCTTCCGTCCACATGGGACCCTAGTATTCAAGATAGGTTGAGGAAGATTCTAATGCCAAAAATGATGGTCTCGTAACCTTCAGGGGTCAATATTCCAAACTGGTGGGGGGATATGTACTTTCGGTGGGCCCCCTGAAACTATAGGACAATGGAATGATTAATAAATCGAATAAACACTTCACCTACGGCAATAAGACAAAGTCCATCGAGATTGAAGCCTAAAAATTAGGCTAAAACAGCCTGACATTATCCAGTGTAATGCCCCGACCAAGAGTTCTGTATGTCGCTTTATTGTTTTTGGCCGACATTGTTGGTTATCATTGGGCACACCAAGCATTTGCAGCTGGGTCTGGTACGCACAGTACCAGAGACGATCTGGAGTGGACTCCCCTGGTCCATCATAATACTTGAGAGTTTGTTGCCACCAGAAATGCTCCCCTGGATACCTTCCAAACTCACCCGACACAGCAAAAGTGCTTGTTGTTTTATTGACCCCCAATATTCCTCTCACGAACGTTCTGTGTGCTTGTTGGTTTATTGACCCCCCCATATTCCTCTTACGAACATTCTGTGTACTTCTTCTACTTGTTGCCACCCTTTCGCCCCTGTACAACCTGTCCAAACCTCGCAAGCGTGGCTCGGTATTGACGTTAAATAAAAGGAAAGAAAGAAAGAAAGAAAGATGAGTCGAGCAACTGGCGCATTACTTCCGGATTTGTTCCTTGCTATTCCTTCCCTGCATCTTGCAAACCCAAGAAAAGGATCGAAGGATAAAGAAAATATACTATGACAAATTGAAAAAAATAGGAAAAAAAAAATAAATGAAAAAAAAAACAAATAAATAAAAATAACTGAACAAGTAAAACCAAGAAATACGACAAAAAACGATAAGAAACATTTGGTAAGAAGAAGAATATGGAAAAGGGAAAAAAATGAGGATTCCGGAAAAAGAGGGGAGGACGAAAAAAGGGGCAAAAAAATGCCTTTTAAAAGTCGAAGGAAAAATAGAAGGAAAAAAAGGAAGATAAGAAGAAAGGAAAGAATCGAAAGTGCACATGCTTCTTACCTAGAATCCACTTATGGTGAACAGGCCAGAACCAAAAGTAGCAGATTATGTACATACCAGCTGATGAACACAAGCTGTACAACAGAATCTCGATACTCATATGCACATCAGAGGTATTTGCAAGTGATCACAAATGTTCAGCTCAGACAATCTTTGTCAAGGTTCAGATGTTCGAACCATCGTTTAGAGGTAGAGTGTGGCAGGCATGCAAAGCCTAAGAGTGTCCCGAGGAGAGATAGGATTTGTCATCTATGTTTTCTAGGAGTTGTTGAGGATGAAGACCACTTATTATTAGTGTGCCCTGCTCACCATGACATTCGTTGCAAGTTTACTCAACAATTAGGGAAACAATTGACACTGTGCAGCTTACTTCCTGAATTGATGCAGTCAACTAATCAGAAAGCGGTAGCTTTGTACTTAGTTTCTTGCCTAGACAACAGGAGTGTTTTGCTCAAGTCAACTATGTAATTGTCGTCAAATGGATCTCTCTGGTCCGGGTATTGACGTTAAATAAAAAGAAAGAAAGAAAGAAAGAAAGTGGAATAGCATGTGGTCTCATCATAACCAAAAAAAAAACACAAAAAAAAAATCCTTTGGAAGATGTACAAAACAAAACCCCCAAAAAACAAAAAACAAAACTGTTTTTTCAACACAAAACCCCCTCGCCGAAATATAGATATGTACAGTCGACCTCTCGCAATCTATGGGGAAAAAGTTCACTATTTCAACACCTCCGCCCATGCATTTTCCTAAAATAACCTTCACCTCTTGTCCCACCTCTCTTCCAAAACCCAGAAAAAAAAAAACGATCCTCACATACCTCCACTCCCTTCTAGTCAAATAGCCCAAACGTTAGAAACTTCAATATCAAAATTAATTCGTGTTCAAGGGGCCAAGAGGATGGAGAGAGGAAAACAAAAATAAACAATCACACTCTAATCCTAAACCCACCTTCAACAAGAAATTAATAAATCTTTTCATGACATCCCCCCCCCCCCCCCCCACAATGAATTTGTAAAAAAAAAAACCACCCCACGGGGTGTGCCAGCTTCCCATTGGTTACACTCGTGAAAAGTTGGACACTTGAAGCGCCTGGATGGACTATGATGGGGCCCCCTATTTTTTTTTCCCTGCAATTCCTTTGAATATATATATATATATCTACTTATATGAAGAAATGGTGTCCACGTGTTTGAAGCCGTTATTCAGGATTGGCTGGAGCTTCCCACCCCCCCCCCCCCCCCCCCCCCCCAAAAACTTAAAAGGGAAAAAAATGCGAGGCACATTCAGTGTGTGCTTGGGCCTTCCCATTGGCTGCATGAAATTTCTCCTCCAAAAAAAGTTTATCACCATTTTTGGCCTGACCTTTACCCCCTCACAAGTCTAACTTTTTTTTATTGAATTTGATTGGCCCCGGCAAAAAAAAATTGGGAACACCCATGGGGAACACATTGGGAACCTGTTGGAACAAAGGAAAAATGAAAAAAATCTTCCTCTTTCCCCCTCACCCCTCCCCCCCAAAACTTAAAAGAAAACCCATGGGGAACATATTGGGAACCTGGTGGAACAAAGGGAAGATGAAAAAAATCCTCCTCTTTCCTTTCCCCGCCCCCCCATAACTTAAAAGAAAAAAACAAGACACCTTGAGTGCAGGCTAAGCCTTCCCACTGGCTGCATGAAACTTCTATTCCCAAAACTTTTTCGCACCGTTTTCAACCTTGACTAATCCCCCCATTATAAACTGCGGGTACTTATTATTTATTCAATTAGGAGGTTGCACACAATCCTTTCTTCTGATCGAAGAAGATTTTATTCAAGACCAAGAAAATGCATGTGGGAGGACTGCTTCAAAAACTTCCAAAAAATCGAAGGAAAAATATCGAAAATCAGAGGAGAACTTTGATCCATGAGGAATGGAATTAAAAGATTAAAAAAAAGAAAAGAAGAGCGAGGAATGATGTTGAGTCTTGTAGAGAGCTTGTGTTGCAGTGAAAACGGCGAACTGAGGTCGCTTTTTTCTAGGGACCTGAATTTGGACCTGGAGTTTTTCCGCCCCTCGGTGGATGAAGATCCCAGGTGCCAACAAGTGGCGCTAAAGCTGGCGCTCTCTCGTTGGTTTAATTAAGTTCTAAAAATCCAAAATTAAGGGGCCTATTCTCTTAATTAATTATTTTTTCTCTTATATCTGGATTTCCATAGCGTGAAAAACCAAATCACTAGGTTTTGATTTTTCACGTTCTTATTTAACATCAACTTTCCTTTGGGGGGCGAAATCTTGCCACTTAGCACTAAAAAAAAACAGGAAGTATGTATCCTCCAAAGTTTTTTTTGTGAAAAAATAGCTGAAAGTAGCCGTTCTTTGCTTTTTGGTGAACTTTTTGCTATGCCAATAGAAAAACAGGAGGGTGCTAAAGGTATCAAGGTCTTTCTTTGAAAAAAGATGGGTCCAAGTGACCACATTATGAGGAAAAAAACTCTAAAGTCGCCATATTTAGAGAATTGGTTTCAAAAAGTCCACAAATTAAAGGAGGAACCCTCATTTTTTTCTACTGGGCGTCCAGCCAAATTTGGCTAAGTCCTCTTGTGCTTGATGGCCAACCCACTTCCATTCACTATTTTCAAAAAAAAAAAAAACTGGTCGCTATAGAAAGGGGGAAAAAAAAGGGCTGAAAATCGCCAGATTTAGACCAAAGCTTCTAAAAAAATTCGACTTTCCTCTTTGACCTGTTGCCAAATTTGGCTAAGGATGATTGCCCAATGCCAACTCTCCTACCTCACAAAATTGAAAAAGAAAACCCTGCACAAAAATGGGGAAATTTAGTGGCGAAAAGTGAGAGGGCGGTAGGTAGTAACTTAATAATCTACTCAGATCTTTCTGGAAGAAGCAGCCCCCAACCCCTCCCCCGGCAGCCCTCGTTGGCTCGGACTCCTAAACTTCATTACATGATTCAATCCCCTACGTCCACGTCGCTCAGAACCGCGTGAAGCCTTGTAGATATTATTGCCAATCTAGTTAAGAACATGATCAGAGGAAAAGTTTTATCACCTTTGAAACCTTCCCCCAAAGAATTCCTTTTCATCGGCCAAAGACAAAATCCGTTAATGAATATTTAGCATCTTACCTATAGTAGTGCCTATGTAGGACACAAAAATCAATCACATGTAAGGTACTCTCAATGGGTCCTATTTCAAATCTACGGACCCCAAATTTGGGTTGGGGGGAGAGGAATATTTTTAATTTTTCTCCGTTTTCAAGGGGTCTCCCAAGTTCCCAACATGTTCCCCAACATGTTCTCACACTTTTATCCCATATACTTTGCCCAAATTTTTTCTCTTTCTCATCCAAGGGGAAGGCACTCCATCTTCCAATAGAAACTTCTAATTCGGGGAGCCTCCAAGGTACAGACTAGATGATTGGTAGACCGATATATGTGAGAATGGGAGGACTTTGAGCAAAACTTAAAGCAAGGTGCGATTGGGAACACCCACGGGGGACACATTGGGAACCTGTTGGAACAAAGGGAAAATGAAAAAAATCTTCCTCTCCCCCCCAAAACTTAAAAGAAAGCCCATGGGGAACACATTGGGAACCTGTTGGAACAAAGAGAAAATGAAAAAAATCTTCCTCTCCCCCCCCCCCAAACTTAAAAGAAAACCCATGGGGAACACATTGGGAACCTGTTGGAACAAAGGGAAAATGAAAAAAAACTTTCTCCCCCACAAAACTTAAAAGAAAACCCATGGGAACAATTTGGGAACCTGCTGGAACAAAGGGAAAATGAAAAAAATCTTCCTCTTTCCGCCCCCTCTTCCCCCCAAAACTTAAAAGAAAAAAACAAGACACCTTGAGTGTAGGCTGAGCCTTCCCCTTGCCTGCATGAAAATTCTTTTCCCAAAACTTTTTCGCACCGTTTTCAACCCTGACTAATACCCCCATTATAAACTGGGGGTACTTATCATTTATTCAATTAGGAGGTTGCACACAATCCTTTTCTGATCGAAGAAGATTTTATTCAAGACGAAGAAAAAGCATGTGGGAGAACTGCTTCAAAAACTTCCTCTCCTGCTTTCCTCTCCTTTTCTCTTTCAGTTTGCTGCCGATGTGGTTTGTGTGCCGGAATCTGAGCTGCTTTTCTTCTTGTTGTCGTGTTTCTCTTTCTTCTCCTCGACGATAAACCTCCATGGAGGAAGACGAAGGCACCAAAGCAACAAGAAGCAGCGGCAAGAGGAGGGACTGATGCGTGAACAACAATGAGTAGTAGCTGCAGCAGGAGCAGTAGGTTCAGTAGCCGCAACAATAGTAGTAGTTTTAGTAGTGAGCTGCTTTAGTGGGGAGGAGGAGGAGATCTTGTCCGGTTTAGAGTTCGTGCTGCTTATGACGACGACGACGATGAACTCCTTCGTCCATCGCAATCTTCTTCTTTATTGATCCATTCTGCCCTATCAATCAATCGCTCTCCTTTGTTTGCTTTTGTCTTCTTAACAGTGTTGTTGTTGTTGTTTTTCTCCGACTCTCTCGTGAGCACAGCTTTGAAAAAGAAAAAGAAGGAAGTTTTGTTGCGTTTTTGTTGTTGTTGTTTCGTATCGTCTTGAGTGAGTGTTTGTGTTCTTCTCCTCTCCTGTTTGTTTGAAGAGTCATTTGAAGACGATGATGATTTTGTTAGTTGTTGTTCTTGTGTGAGTGGAGCGTCTCTTGTTTCTTCTTGTCTGTGTTCGTTTTTTCTTCAGGTTTAGAAAAGGTGAGTTTGTTTTGTGCATAAGTGTCTCTGTCTCCGTCTCTTGTCTGTGATCTCCGAAGAGGAAGGAAGACGAAGAAGAAGATTCTTCCTCAGGTCGCTTTCTCTTGTTCTTTTGTTTTCCGTGCTTTGATAGCTTCGGGAGACAGGCCTCCATGAAAACCACAAAAAAATAATATCAGTTTCTATGTGTCCTCGGCGTCCCTTTGTTTTGTTTTGGATCTGATGCGTCTGTCTGAGGTCTTAGGATTTCGCTGCTTTCTTTTGGTTTTCTCTATCTCATCAGTGATGTTCTTCTCGTGAAGAAGCTGGACGTCTCCTTTGCTTTCGCTTATTGTGTCTCGAAAGAGTTATCTGGAAGATCAAAGCCATTTTTTTCTCGGGAAAGATCTGCCGTCAGTTCCATCGTCTCTGTCCCCCTTGTCTCTTTCCCTTTCCTCCTCCGGCCACGACGCCCTTGAGAAGACGCGCATCATCTGTTCTGAGAGGTCAGATTTCTTTAATAAGATCAGCTTCCCCACAAACCGGTGGTGGGAAGATCGGTACTACATCTGACGTCACGAGGTGCTGCTGCGAGCTCTGGTTCTCAAGCTCTTGATTTGCAGAGCTTGAAAACCAGATTATGTGACAAGAATGCGTTGAATTAGGGACTGGACACGAAGGCAACGTTAGGCCCTCGGTCTACTTCCTTTTGCTGTCATTGGTTGTGCAGGCCTGAAGCTAAGTGTGGAGGAGCTTATCAGAAGACTCCTGAACCTGCACGGGAACGCAAAAGCATTGTCCTAAAAGTCCAGGTACAAATGATTTTGCAGCCCAGCTCAAGGGGAGTTTGATTTTGGGCTTACACACTGGGTTTCAGTATTCTTTCTTTGTTTTGTTTGTCCATATGCTTGTCACCCAGCTGGTCATTCGCTGTGATGGTTTGGGTTAAGAATTGCTACATTGCATAGAGTGTCCTTGCATGCAGTTTGCAGCTCGTGTCCTGAAAGTTAGGGGGCTGAGATTATTGTTGATCATCTACGGCCAGGTGTTAATTAGCCCCCATAATCAATTAACCTTGTAGTACTGGATCCAAACAATTGACACTGACTTCCATATCTTCGATAAAATAGAAGAAGCCAATGATCCTTCAGATTCTTTTAATAAGACCAGCTTCCCCACGAACCGGTGGTGGGAAGATCGGTACGACATCTGACGTCACGAGGTGCTGCTGCGAGCTCTGGTTCTCAAGCTCTTGATTTGCAGAGCTTGAGAACCAGATTATGTGACAAGAATGCGTTGAATTAGGGACTGGACACGAAGGCAACGTTAGGCCCTCGGTCTACTTCCTTTTGCTGTCATTGGTTGTGCAGGCCTGAAGCTAAGTGTGGAGGAGCTTATCAGAAGACTCCTGACCCTGCACCGGAACGCAAAAGCATTGTCCTAAAAGTCCAGGTACAAATGATTTTGCAGCCCAGCTCAAGGGGAGTTTGATTTTGGGCCTACACACTGGGTTTCAGTATTCTTTCTTTGTTTTGTTTGTCCATATGCTCGTCACCCAGCTGGTCATTCGCTGTGATGGTTTGGGTTAAGAATTGCTACATTGCATAGAGTGTCCTTGCATGCAATTTGCAACTCGTGTCCTGAAAGTTAGGGGGCTGAGATTATTGTTGATCATCTACGGCCAGGTGCTAATTAGCCCCCATAATCAATTAACCTTGTAGTACTGGATCCAAACAATTGACACTGACTTCCATATCTTCGATAAAATAGAAGAAGCCAATGATCCTTCAGATTCCTTTAATAAGACCAGCTTCCCCACGAACCGGTGGTGGGAAGATCGGTACGACATCTGACGTCACAAGCTCCTGCTACGAGCTCTGGTTCTCAAGCTCTTGATTTGCAGAGCCTGAGAGGCAGATTATGTGACAAGAATGCATTGAATTAGGGACTGGACACGAAGGCAATGTTAGGTCCTCAGTCTACTTCCTTTTGCTGTCATTGGTTGTGCAGGCGTGAAGCTAAGTGTGGAGGAGCTTATCAGAAGACTCCTGAACCTGCACCACGCACAGGAACGCAGAAGCATTGTCCTAAAAGTCCAGGTACAAATGATTTTGCACCCGAGCTCAAGGGGAGTTTGATTTTGGGCCTACACACTGGGTTTCAGTATTCTTTCTTGGTTTTGTTTGTCCATATGCTTATCACCCAGCTGGTCATTCGCTGTGGTGGTTTGGGTTAGGAATTGCTACATTGCATAGAGTGCCCTTGCATGTAGTTTGCAGCTCGTGTCCTGAAAGTTAGGAGTGTCCCCTGTTTAGTGTCTTCTTTTCTAGGTTTAGGGTGGCATGTTTTTTAGTTATCGCAGATGCACACCTCCTGATCGGCTGTATGGCATTACAGACCGCTTGATCAGTGATGATTGCGGTCTGTGAGGGCCAATTGGCGTGGGCTGTATGGCATTGCAGACCGTTCGCGGTCTGTGAGGGCCAATTAGCGTGCAGGAGGTGTTCCATCTTCGATTCTTAAGAAATAGAACATCCCGAACCCGCCATCTTAAATCTTTCACCGTTTATACTAAAAATCTATGCTATGACAGTCGTCCTCATGGATTCAAGGATTGCCCAAGGAATTTTATGCGAAATATGTGATTGGACACTTCTACCGGGCTCATGTTTGGAAGAACACAATTCGGGACTTGTGCATCGAACATTGCTCGATGCCGTCGCGCGCTTAACGCCCGACAAGTTTCTGGAATTCAGGGATGCGGTGATAGCCAGCAGTCGCAAAAAAAGCAAATATGCACTCAAGCGGGAGTTGAGGAAGGCTGCATCCCAGGTGAGCTTTTTTTTCTTTCTTATTGATATAGGCCAGTAAACCTTCGTTTGCTCGTCTTAACAACAAAGTCTACATGGTTCCTTTTAAAGTTCTTCCCGTACTTGCCGGAAGTTTTCTTCCTCCCTTGCCGATTTCCGAGGAGACTGGTTCCTCACCCGACAATGTGCGACTAATTCACAGAGGGGTCCCTCACCTTTATCCGGCCAAAATTTTTGGCTGCAGAATTTCCAAATGAAGGCTGGTATTCCTTTCTTTTCTTACGTCTCAGGGCAAGAATTCCATTATTTTGTTGCTGTCTCACTTTTCTCCTTTTGTTCTTGGTCCTCCTGTTGGCAGGGCTTTTACAATTGTCCGAAATTCCGAGTAATATTATAACGAGTGATAATGCTCTTCGTTATTTCTCGTCCGGTGCCTTCTTTCGTAGGCAGAGATCTCACGATCTCTGTTTCTGTTGGTGGAGGTAGGCCTAGGAGCTCAAAACGCAAGCTGAATTTTCAGAGTGCCACCTGGCATCATTTAGAACACTCTCGAACCTGGGCTGAAGGTGACCGACCAGTCATTGGTGTAGGCGCTGCAAGTTGGCTACAGGGTGAACGGTACCCATGTTGGTACCTTGACCTTTTTGAGCGAGGCCTCTTGGTGGCCATATTAAGACCAAAAAATGTTGAATCTGAACTCAGACACCCTGATTTAGTCTAAGCATGGGATATTTGTAATGCTTAGAAATGATTTAAATGGACGCTTAGGTTCGCCCAAAGGCTCTCAAGTCACTGTGCCCTTGTTGGCTGGTGGAATATCATTGAAACCACTTAATAAGCTAGATGGGAATTTGTTCAGAGTCCACAATTCATTTTATAAAAACAATCAAGGCGTTGAGGCTTGTGTTGCCCTGTTGTTGGGGAATTGTTTTTTTTAATAAATATGTTAGGTACCGATGAAGGGCACAATGACAGGCTCTTGCAACTTGCATGGCGCTTCTCAGTACTTGCAGCAATGTTCGTTTTGGGAAAGAGAAAGGTGAGCTAGCTAGAGTTGCACAAGAAGTCCAAGGCCATGTAATTCACAGGGCTCTTGTGAAAATCCCCTCCGATCTCGTTTGTGTCATTGAATCCATCAGAGACATGTCTGTGGACATCATTCGCAGACAAGCGTCCAAGCGCTGAAGAAGACTTATGTATGCCAGCGATTTTGCAGCTGCTGCTGGCTTGTTTATCCCCCAGCCAGCCCCCCCCCCCCCCAATATGTAGTGTGGGCTGAGCAGTATGTAGTTTCGTGGGCAGCTTGGTCTACAACGTTAGAGAACAACACTCTGTTAAGATCCTGTGTAAATAGTCCAACTGTTCCAAATTACCACGTTCTTTTTTCCGAGTCTCGTGCTGTGACTGGCAATCATTCAGTGTGTTTGTAGTAGCTGGAAACAACAGGCTATGTGAAATTTTTGGAAGTCCTCACCTCTTCTTAAACGGTAATGACTAGGTAATATTGTAGAGGAAGAGTGTGATAGCATCATCCCCTCTGTCTGTGTCGACTCTCTCTAGTGACCCCAGCTCACAACGTTCTGTTCAGTGCTGCAAGGGCAGTACTACTGTCCGTGTCGACTCTCTCCGGTGACCCGAGCTGACAACATTCAGCTGGGTGCTGCAGGAGCAGCACTACTGTCAGAGTCGACTCTCTCTAGTGACCCGAGCTCACAATGTTTAGGTTAGTGCTGCAGGAGCAGTACTACTCTGCTTGAGAGAGAGATGGACATAGTCCATAAAGGGCCGGTGTTTGGCCTACCTCCACTCCAGGTCCCAGAAGGGACCGAGTAGTTTCTTCTCCTACGGATGGTTTGAGTCTCTCTTCCATTTTGAGCCTTCCTTCTGTGTTGGATTGTCTTCCTCTGCTTATTGGAAAGTGCTGATCCCTTCCCTTCGTTCCTTGCAAATATGCTAAAACGCCTGGTCAAGAGTTTTTTAGCTGTGGGGCGTTGGGTACATCTACCCGTGCTCCTCAAGTTAGTAAAATTATTCCCTCTGGATGGGCTTGTTGTTGTTTCCCCTAGTTTTGTCGATCCCCATCATGGTCATTTCTTAGAGGAGGATTGTTATTTAAGAATGCTGTTGCAGTCTTTTGATTTCTCAACTCTGTGCACTAAAATTGACCCAGGGGATCTAAAAGCTCGTAGGAGAGTTCTGAGAAGTAAAGTGTTCCGCCGGACGCTGAAGCTTCATCGTTTTAAGTTATTGATGGTTCCAAAAATTATTTTGAACTATCGGTTTTCCTCGCCGAAAAAAAAAGCAGAGAGTAGTTTGTTTAAAAATCCTGGGCTTTAAATTTGCAGAGGCTTGAGATTTGATCTCTTGGTTGGATTTCATATTAGACAATTTGTTTCTCTGTTTTGCCTGGCGTGCGTGTAGACAAATGCATCGGTATCCCCATGGGTACAAATTTGCTCTATTGAGCTAATCTCTTCACCCGGGAGTTGTCCTTTGCCCCATTTATAGATTCTTGAGACTTTTTAGTTTCGGAAGAAGTTTTTTGTCTCCCAAATGGTCAGTCCTATTTTCTTTCTGCTGAAGGTAAAAGGCTACCCTTTTAGATCTTCTAAAGAGAACTCGAGCGTTGGTTATTAAAGAAGGATTCTTATTTGGGATTTTTGCTTTTAGCAGGTTTCAAATGATTTTGCTTCGAGCCATGCAAGTGGGGAGCTTCCTGTAAGCCCGCTTTGTCTTTCTTCGTTGTTTCCCCTTTCTCTCTTTCTTTGTTTCTTTGTCTGGTCTTTGTTCTGAGGTATGTTGTTGGCAGGGTCAACATCTTGAACCCCTTGCGGTTGCGCTATGGGAGGAGCCCAAGCCTTTGGCGATGACAGACCAATATGCAATCGACGTGGCCGGGGGCCCGTTCGGTAGCCTTGTGACGGTGGAACTTCCACCTCCAGAATGGTAAGGGCCTTCTGAGATAACCTCGTATTTCCCGGATTCAAGGTTTTTTTCCTTTTTAATTTAAGTGGATTGTGAAGGCACTCCTCCTAATTTGATATCGATTGTTGTTAGGAACACAAAATTGCGCTTCACCAAGCATTGAGGAGCCCAAGAAAGTGCTTCCATTATTCGACATATTCGTGCTGCCGGGCATAGTGTCCCGGACTCCGTGCGTAAGGTAATAGGCATGGGCATCCCGACTTCATCTCCGGAGGAAAATAAGGGACATTATCCAAATCTAGAGGATTTTCAAGAGATTTGTGAAGACTCTATGTTGATCCACAATGGGGAGATGGTGGCCATCATTTTGCATGCATTTGTTCCTTCTACTGAAGCTTCCGAGCACGTTCAGACCTTGGGAGATCTCTTTCGGTATGGCGGCACCATGCTTCGCACCTGTTCTCTGGAGTCTCGGATGGCGTTGTTTGGGCACAGGTTTTGTCGTGGCGATCTCACTGTGGATAGGTCGGTACTCTATAACCAAAATGGATACAGATTCAGAAATTCTTATTTTACTTTTCTTTTTCTCATGGTGCGTGAAGTTCTTTCCTTTCAGGTACCGGCACACCACAAAAAGAAACGCAGGAGACAAAGGGACCTGGTCACAGGAGGAACTGGAACGGTCTGCGGATGCTTGGGCCACAAAATTTGTGCAGACAAATTTGCGTCCGCAGCTTGAGTCGTGGTTGAGAGAATTGGACAGCTTTTTCCCTGAGGATTTACCATTCGGCACCTGTAGAGTGGGAAGAAGTTGTTTCACAACCATGGCGGTCACTGAAAACTACCAGTCAACACCGCATACTGACAGGGACTTATGCAATTCTGTGATCTCCTGGTTTTTGAAAGGTGAGTGTTCTTTGCAACTTTTGTTTATTTTAGACACTATGAGCCTTGTGAAAGGGGAAAAGAAAAAATTGATTGCATACCTTCCTACTCACAATTCTTGGTTGGGAACTCGGTTGGAGTTGGACAGGAGAAGTAGCATCAGGAGGGCAATTTGTGTTTCCAACGCACAAATTGTTTTTCCGGCCTAAGCAAGGGACTATCATACTCTTCCGGTCTGCATGGCTCCAACATTGTACCATGCCCATCCGAGGGGAAGGACGACAATTGGGTTGCGCATTGTACCTTTGGAAGCAGACCCTCTCTCAATACATAGCTCGACAAGCAAATTTGTCTCGAATCAATCGAGCTCTGAACGAATCTATGCGATCAGCAAATTCCATTCGAAGACGGGAGAAAGGCAAAAGGGGTCCGCTTGAAGGTGCTTTGCTCATCACCTATAGTGACAATGTTGTTGAGGTCTGGGACGAAGATTGCTCTGCGACTGAAGGCTGGTATGAATGAGTCCAGCTTTTGAGAGCTGTGGCCAACAAGGCTTTGTTGGTTGTTTCCAAGAGCAGAATCGGGGAATTGGGTGAAAGAGTTGTGTATTTGGGTAGAGAGGAGGAGGAGGATGGTTTGGGAGAAGAAAAGAGGGGGGACCCTAAAAAGGGTCTGTTGCAACAATCAAGAAGTGATGCAACCGCACCAGACAAGAGATCAAGGGTGGATCGGCCGAGTAATAATGGAACAGGTCTGTCATCGTTGGAAACAGATTGTCTTGAGCTCGAACCTTTGCCTTCCGAGGAGGAGATGATGACAAGCAATAGCTGCACGGAGATCAGCAATGAGTTCGACTTATCAATGAGGGAGACAATCCAGGAGACACGAGAGCTGCAAGATCCGGGTGCAGAGTAGTTGGAGCAGCTGTTGATGTCGAGTAGCTGTTGTGACCCTGAAATTGAGATGTCGGACATCAACCTCCTTTCTGCAATCACAAATCCCATTATCGCAAACTGTCATGTAGACAACTCGGAATTCTTTCCTGATCTGTTACTTCCTAATATAGTAGTATTAAGCAAGTTATTACTACATATCGACATGGTCGTTTGTATACCCCATGATTTTTTTGATGCCACTGGTTCCATCTTTCCACCTGAGCTTGGGAATTAGAGAAGTTGAGCTTTGCGACTGAGATTCATTTTCCAGCTTTCTCTGCGAGTGACTCTTGTTAGGAAGCATTTTTCTTGCAGCTCATGGGTAGAGCGGTGATCTCTTGAGGGTGGATTCATATTCGAACCTGGCAAGTCGGTGTTTCATCAACTCGTGGGTGTACTGTTTTGCCTGCCGTTTGATAAGACATGAGCAGGTCTGCAGCAAGTTCTTAAGCTTAACATTGCTGACCAGCAACATGCCAGATTTCAAACTTAGTTCCTGCGTGCATCACTGTTTTATTTGGGTCCGTTTTTGATAGAGATGCTACGATGCTTTGCTTGAGGCTGACATATTCTCAGCAGCAGCATCAGTGATGGGCTTGAGGAAGGGTACAGCTTTTGTGCTCTGCCAAGCTGTTAGTGGCAGAACACAAAGACAACCAACCCATGGTATATTGGTTGGTTGTGGACACAAATTTCTGATCTTGATGAGAAAATCCCACATTCTTTTGTGCGAGCAGTGTGGGTCCAATTGTACAGATTTGTGTGGTAAACCCATAGTGAGTTGAATCAAGGACTGGAATTCTAGACCTGGAAGAAACTGTTCTGGCTTTCTTCTCTTCAGGTTTTTGTTTCAAATCGGTGTTGTTGAGGAGGAGGCTGTGATCCCACTTCAAAACACTGGATGTCGGTGAGGCCACGCTGCTTGTTCATATTTGATCGTGATTTCCTCTAAGAAGTTGTTTTTGACCATTCGGACTAAAGCCTGCCCCAATGCATCAAGTGAAGTATCCCAATGATGGGTGAAACAAACATGCAGTCGTGTCCGGAAATGAACGAAGGTTCCACGCGAGAAACTTGGAACAGTAGAATCTCCGAGACCTGGCCGAGTCTGACGGGGAGAGGATAAAACCGATGACCCCAAGTCATCCCTCGCGAACTGAACATGATTGGCATTGACTCGAACTACTTCTTGTTGCCGATTTCCGTTGATGTTCGTTTCAGCAGTCCGATGGGTGAACTCTCGGGCTCGCACCACCCCGAAGAAGAAGTAGCCCGGCACCGAGTTCCTGCAGCTCTTTGCATACAGCTTGATCGATCGAGCCGGGGGAGAGAATGACCGGACATTGCGTTGCAACAGGTGGCAAACGGAGAGCTGCACGAGCCGGAGGCTCACGTTACTTCCCATCATCCATCAGCAAGTCAAGAACACCCGCTTCCGAAAAACCTTCTTATAGTGTGGGTCAAATGGCAGATGTCAGATGCTCACAGGCTGCTACATCACGAAGAGAATAAATTCAGATCCAATCTTAAGTCTTTAGAGCCTCTGATCTTTATTCAAATGTCAATCAGTTGTGGATGTGAATTCCACCATCCGTAGAATGCGTCACCGGATTGAAACTGTCGATGGTCGCAGATGCCAATCGTCGTACATAATTTTGTCGCGCGTCGGTAGACTTGGCATTATACTTTTGATGCATCGAACTGGCAAATTCCCGAAACGTGCAAACCATCACCAGCATGCAATATCTGAGCGATCCTGGGTTGATAATATGGAGAGATGTAGATCATGTTTTAGAGCTTCGTGTAGAAGGAGTGCGTCGATAAAGTGCTTGCAATGTTCGTCGGTACCGCTCTCTGAATGAATTAGTAGCATCGAAATTAATTTTACAAGGATGTCTGATCACAACTTCTTTGGGTACAGCACCCTGACCTGGAAATTGCGCAGCACATATGAGCTCTTAAGACATTCTTCTCATAAATCCAGCATACTCTGACATCGTGTCTCATATTGTACAGATGCAGGGAACTCCTGTGCAAGCATGCCAGAGTCAGGTTGCCTTGATAAGAATGATGAGCTGATCGATTCAATAGCAAAGGCAAACCTTGCAGCAACATCTGTAACTGGTGTGCCATGGAGGAGAAGAACCGTAGATTCCTGGGAGCTTGCTTTTGGATCCAATGCAGGTTCGATTCCTTCGGAAGTTGCTGCAGGGACTCTCCTCACAAGAGCTTCTATGTATGGATCCCAAATTAGATGGAGCATACCTTGGTCTGCCTCTATGGCAATGATCTCAGCAATCTCGGAGATGCTATGGGAGGATGTGTTTTGTCGGTCAAAAAGGTTGATGACTGACTGTATAGGACAAAAAGACATTGCCTTCAGCCAAAAGAAGGTTCAAAGTGCTGCAGACATGCTGCAGGTGGCATTCCTTGACTTCTACCGAGGGCTTGGCATGCTGGAGAGCTTCAGGTTTCATACATTTTTCTACCTTTGAGGCTCAAAATGCTTGAGACTCTGGCCTTGCGTACTCTCATCTTTTGTCTTCCTATTTGTAGCCACTTGTCATTTTCTTTTTCTTTCTTCTTCTTTTTTCACAGTTCTTCAGTTCTCTGTATGTGGAAGGAGGAGGGAGGAAAGGGGTTAATTTAGGGGCTCTGGAAATTGGTAACACAGAAGAAGAAATCACATTGCTGACAGAAACCGTATTGATGAGGAATCATTCAGACCATCAAGCAGCATCCACCTCGCCTTGGTGTCATGTCATCACTTCCGGCCAGTTTCTGCCCACTACTCAACACAGTATTATTCTCGGACCAATCTGCTGCAAGAGCCTTACGACTCACAATTTTGTGGATCTCCCTAAGTACTGTCTGGAAGGCATTGATCACATTCACAGATTCCAGTGCTGATGTCTCTATAAATGACATATTGTGTTGCTCTGCAAGAGCTGTCCCCTCTTCAACTGCCACCTCCCTGATGTGAGCAAGGTCACGCTTGTTTCCAACAAGCACTACAACCACACTTGAATCCGAATGCACTACAAGCAACAACGGGAGAAGAAACAGTTAGTGTTCGTGGAAAAATAATAATCACCTACTGGCAGTAGTTTTCATGATCCTGAAAAGTCAGGAACAAAATGTCATGATATCACAAGCCTTCACTGGATCCGTATTCTTCTTCCTGGTCACCATAATTGTGACTGATCCCACTGCTGAAGACCTAGCCACAAACTCAGAAAGGTTCCTAATCCTAGAAAGCTATACAGGAGTAAATTTCTCATCACCAAGCATCTGAACCAGAATGACTTCTTGGTGCAGATTCCCACTTTCCTTTAATAACTTCTAGTTCAGTGAAAACGTAGAAAGAAGAGCTGATTGGATGTTTGAGTGGATAGAAAGCGTGGAATGATAACGTTTCCTTAATCTAAGCTGATGTTTCTTCAAGACATGGACTTCCTCATGAAGAAATTGCAATTGAAGTGTAATTATCATTTCCTCTTTGTTTTAAGCCCTTATCTCTCATCCAAGTCTCCCTGGCTTCTACTGAGTCTGTCAAAGTATTTTCATTGTTGAGGCCCATATCAGTGTCAATCTTCAGACACAGTCTCCAGTCTCAGTTCTTTCAAGTAACCATTAGTACTCAGAGTAGTATACTCCACTGGATCCATACCTTTTCTCAAATCCTCACACAGACTGTAGTAGTGTATCCAATTGCTAAATTGAACATGAATTCTTCTGAAGTAACACTAGGTCTACGGTCCCCTCAGGGTTAGTGCTGTCCATGTTTTTCCTAGCAAGTTCCAGAAATACAATCTTGACAGACTGATTTCTGCACTGACTTCCTTCATATAGACTTTGTTCACCAGCCCGAGGCATTGAGCAGACATCTTGCTTTGTATCCAAAGGTTCCAAAAGACTAGGTGCCAAAGCTTTCGTGTAACTTCTTCCACCAGTGTATGTACAATTACATACATTGTCCAAACTGCAATTCATTTTTGAATGAAGAACAGAAGCCTTATGCCAAGCCTGAGAGTACCAAATTTTGCCATAGATCAGTCAGTCCAGAAGTAACCACCTGCGTTTGACTAGCTGAAATACAACATATGGAATTAATTTAATTTCATTTAACTTTTAAAAGAAACAAGCAGCACAAGAATGAGTGCTGCCAGCCATCATATATATATATATATCCTTTGTGAAATGTCTCTCTCACAAAGTCGACCAGAAACCAGAACCCAATCTCTGATATTAATGAATGGCAATGTTCCCAATCCGAACTCCATCTCTGAGATTCATGAATGGGCAATGGTCCTTCCCGAGTTCCAGTTGGGTTTAGGGTTTGTTGTTGGGTGTCTACAGAATCACCAAACATCTCTTGTTGGGGAAGAAGAGCTGCCACAAAGACCTGCTGTGAGATCCTCCTCTCTCTGCTTCGAACTTGTTGCAACAGAGGGGTGAAATGCTACAAGAAGAAGTACTAGGGTCTTTTTTTTCCTCGTAGAATCCAAGCGTGAGTGCGATGGGTGGGAGGAGCTACAAAAGAGATCTGGTTTCATCGTCACAGGAAGAGGAGGAGGAGGAGGCGAGAAAGAGAGAGAGGGAGACGGAAGAAGATTTTACCTTTGAGTTCTTCGAGCCAGCGACCTACGTTCTCGAATGTGGCACGTCGCGTAATGTCATAGACTATGAGCGCTCCGGCTGCTCCTCTACAGTAAGCGGAAGTCACGGCACGGAACCTCTCCTGGCCTGCTGTGTCGTCCCAGATCTGCGCCTTCACTTCTTTGCCTTGGATCTCCATGCTCTGCGTCTGAAACTCTAGGCCAATGGTGGCTTTGGAATTGTTGTTGAACTCGTTGCGCGCGTATCTGGAGAGCAGATTGTACTTCCCCACCGCGGAGTCGCCGATCAGTACCACCTTGAAGAGTTAATCTTCGATCTGGTCATCGTGATGATACGCCATTCTTCTTCCTTCCTCCTCAGGATCTTCTTTCGTTCTTCAGACAGAGACAGAGACAGAGAGAGTCCTTGCAATGGCAGAAAAAAACTCCTGTACCCACAACCCAAACCCAGCTGCAAAGGCAGTCCAAACCCACTGCCAAAAGCCGCAAGCAAGCACACACACCCACCCTCTCCCTCTCTCTCTCTCTGTGGATCTTTCTCAGCGGCATTGCGGCAAAAACCAACAAAAGGGGCGAGAAAACAGTATCCTCCCTACATTTCTAGAAAAAAATGTACCCCTTGCCCCCCTCCTCCTTCCACCTTTTCATATATCTAGGGAAAAAATAAAACATTGACCTCCACCCCCCTCCCCCTTCACAGTGAAAAAAAAAGGAAAAAAATCAAGCTGCACCTCCGCCCCCCTCCCCCTTGAAAAAAGGAAGGGAAAAAACCAAGCTGCGCCTCCACCCCCTCCCCCTCAACAGTGGGACAAAAGAAAAAAAATAAAGCTGCACGTCCACCCCCCCTCCCTCTCAACAGTAAAAAAAAAAAAAAAGGAAAAAATCCAAGGTGCACCGTCATGAATAGAATATGAACCCTGGCCCTCCTGGCCCAGTAAAAAGTAATTGTTGAAAGTTACAACTAGTAAAAAAATTAACAAACCTTGCCCCTAAACCCAGTAAAAAGTAACCGTACAAAATTGTGACATTTTGAACCCATCGAGAAACAAATCACATCACATTTAAAGTAATACCCCTCACCATATTGCACATGATACATGTTATTATTCCCATTTGCCCTTCCCCCCCGCGATGGGAAAAAAGTTGGGCATCTTCAATGCACGTTCAGGCATCTCATTTGCGAGGTACGAATTTTGTTCGTAACACATTTTGACTGTTATTAACAACCCAACAATTCTCTTCCATTCACTATTCCATAATAATGTTCCTCACCATTTGTAAACTAGGCCAATGGCACTTGTGCATGAATCCTGGGCCCATAATGTTGGATAAATATTGATTGGTTGTGGGTTACTTCTCAAGTGAATTTTCTTTTTTTTGCAATGGATCGCTTTGATCAATTCATCACAAAAAAAAATTCTAAAACTTTGGAAATTTCCTCCAAATAGAAGTTCGCTCTCCCAATGTATATAATTATTCAAGGTTAATTGATACTGGTCGTCGCTAATATATATATTTTTTAATATATCTTCGCCCTTCGAGAGAAAACATGGAATGGTGGTTGTATACTTTTATTGGTTTGTTTTCTTTGACAATGTTTAACAGGAAAAAGAAAGTCTATTGAATGATTTATAATTCATGACATTATAACATGTTTAAAATTAAGTTTTTAATGTGATTTAAATTGGATTTTTTAATATTGGAAATTATTTAAGATCTCTAATGAAACATTATTGACATATTAAACTGATTTCAAAAAATAGCTTAAATCACTAACTGCATTTGGAGGCATCAAATCAGGGTTTTTTCTTTTTTCCCTCATCCATGCCTTTGTGGGCATCCATACCAAAGGAAAAAAATATTTATTCTTCCCGTTCTTTGCTTTTGTTGCTACCTAGGTGAAGGTTCAAGCAAGTTTTCTTTCTTTCCCTTTTTCCCCTTCTGTGGTCGTAAAGAGGGGTTCAAGCAATATTTCTTTCTTTTTTTCACCCTCCTTTTTTCCGTTATGGTTGGTGAAGGGTTCCAGCAAGGACTTTTTTTTCCCCTCTTTGCCTCGTGTTCTTTCGTTGTTTTCATATCAAGTTGTCTCTCATTTGAGGCAATCACATGTTCAGTAACTAGTCAAAATGGGACTTGGTGAAACACAGAAGGTTTCATGCAATGTCTTTTTTGGGTCTTCTACCACTGCCCTTTTGTGTTTTCCAAGCATCCCTTTTCAATGTTTACAAATAAATACTTTTTGTTTTGATATCATTGGGAAAAATATTGTTGCCAATAATTAGATAGTTTTTGTTCTAATACCAATGTTCTGAAAATATTGTTGGCAATAACAAGGGTGGCGTGTGTCTCCTCACCATTGCTTCCTTTAAACTCCTTGGTGGCTTGAAAGTTATGAAAGCTTTCCATTTGAGTCCAATTGGGGAGCATATTGGTCACAGCGAGAATTCTCGAGCTCAATAAGAGGTTGTAAATTCTTCTTTCATTTAATTTGTTTCAATTTTCGTTGTTTGCTTGAAGGATTTAAAGATTTTGTCTTGATGATGACGTAACCCAATATGTACATGGTTTGTAATGTTTGCATTTCTAAGGTTATTCTAGTATAGGTTATAAAGCTGGAATTGATTTAAATTTGGAACTATAAAATTTTGCTATCAAATTGTTGGCTTTTGGATTTTACCAAAACATCTACAACAACATGCACATTCACGTTCTGTAAAAACATTCTCCATACGTTCATACTTCATTATTTTGACACATAACACGGTTTCATCTACATTTCATTTTTTTTTCAATTGCCATTAATTAAATTTTATTTTCCCTTTTGCATTTCATTTGGGCATCATTGTTTCTCCCCATAATTTCCACTTCATTGGATTACCATTTTGACTCGTTTTCAGCTGGGTGTCCATTTATTTGTTAGTTGCTCATGCATAAGTTTTTCTTTTTTCTTTTTTCCAAGTTTATAAATAATGGCTTGTTCTCACCACAAGAATGAAAAACGTTGAACTTAGAGCTAATTTGAGTCTTTAATCTATTGATGTGGGAAAATGGATATAATCATGGATGAAAATTAAATGTTGGATGAATGGGCACAAATGGTCAATAGATTAAAAAACATCCAACCAATTGTTGGAAATCATTTTATTAGAAACATCTAGAAGGAAACCATGAAAGAATTGAAATTTGTATTTCATTTCATGTGAAATATTCCATTCATCACGAAGGACAAAAACATTGCATCTTGTTGAACTACAATGAAATATGTTCAATGGAAAAACAATAAATATTCCAGAATTCAAGTAATTGGAAATGCATCGAAAATGCAATAAAACAAGGAGGCTGCAACAAAACCACAAGAGTTCAAAATAATGTGAGATGAAAATTTTACGTCTTTTGAAGTGGATCGAATGATCTGAAACATCCCATGCAAGAATTACAATGTGGTCAATATCCGTATGCAATCAATGTGGAAGATCTCCCACAAGGCTGTTTTTCCCCACTCTGAATGCACGTTGCAAGAAAAATGTGTGAAAGATTTTTTCACGTGTCATTCACCTTGTTAGTCTCATGTGAAAGGAAACGAGTCAACAGCCAGAATCCGATGAAAGTTCGACCATCCACACAGTCACAAGGCTCGTTCGCACCAATCTCGCTCGCTGTAGGTCCTGAAACTTCCGCCATCAATTCAGCATGCAGAACGATGGCTAAATATCACACACATACAGAGCTACGGGAGTGGTGTCATCCGGGCAAGTCATTTCATCCTTGCCAGGCACCTCTCCTATTAAATGGATGAGATGCCTCCCAGGTTCAATTTGTTTTCTACAACAAGCCAATTTGATTGGCCAACCGCTCAGAAAGGCCGGACATCTATTCCCGAGACTTGTTGGTGCTATTTTCAACCTTCACTAATACCCTCATCGTGAACCAGGTGTACTTATTATTTGTTCAATCAGGAGGTTGCACACAACATCAGATCTGTAAAAGCCTCCTTTACTTTCTTTTTCATTTTCACGTTTCTTTTTATTCTTCTTGGTTTTGGTTTTTCCTTTGATCTCTTAGTTTTCGGTGATTTCAAATCGCCAAAAAATCCCTATATTTCGATTTTTTTTTTTAGGGGCAATTCTTTCCCCCAAGAAAAAGGACGCCCTAAACCTTGGACAACATTTTTTTCTCCAAGTTTGCGATGTAGCCAGATTGGCAATGATCCACAATTCACTTTAACAAATTTTGATTACCCACAAGATAAAGTAAGAGAGTAACAAATTAAAAGGGAATTTTAATATTTTCTAAATATTTGTTTCCTAGAGTTGTAAGGTTTCCATTTTCGTGGGGTTTCTATATATACTTTCCCCTTGGTTTTGTTATATTTTATATTATTCTTTTTTATTTGTTGTGCTTGCTAGAAAGGTTGGTTTCATATTCTTATTTCATTTTTGGTTTTCATTTTCTACGATGTTTGCAAAAAACTATTTCTCTGTTGTGTATTTTTCCTTTTCAATTCTACATGGTCAATTTCTAAATTTTAGGGGGTTTGAGTTTTCAAATAAAACGTAGTTTCTTCACCTACTTTTTCTTCTGACAATTTTTGTTGTTTATTTCATTTTGTATGTTTTCTTTTTCTTTTTCTTTTACGACCTTTTTTTGGGCATTTGTAACTGTGGATAATTTTATTTTAATTTTTTTTAATGTTTTTTTGGGTTTCTTTTTTTTCTTATACTTTGGTTTTTCAAATATGTAAGTAGATCGATAATACTTATAAGATTTTGTACAGGTGGCTACAAGAATTCCTCTCCGCTATGCTTTAATTTGTGATTGCGCATAATCGCATCCCTTGATTTGATTTGTCGTTCGCACGGGATCTAACGAGCATTTGGATTGAGACACGAACCATATTCAAAAGTCAACCTGGATTACAAGATATTTTACGCGGCTCCTGCGTCCCATTCCCTCTGCCCAACATTGAGCATGCCGTGTTTATTAGCAAATCTTGGTAACGTTCATGTTGATATTTCTGGAAATAATCCAACGACCAAAACCATTGGATGCAAGATTTGCATCGTGCTGGAGATTGCGTTGGAATTAAAATGGAAGATCTCACGTAAAGCATTTTCTACCAACCGCAGTTAAAAGAAAATGTGCATGAGATTTTGGGCTTATCTTTCGCAATGCCAAGATCTCACCTTAAAGAACGTAAATAAGCTCTGAGGATCCTATGATCCCGAATGTATCGTTGGAGGTGGGCGAAGATTTCTTGC
Source organism: Sphagnum tenellum (assembly GCA_963921925.1). Taxonomy (NCBI): domain Eukaryota; kingdom Viridiplantae; phylum Streptophyta; class Sphagnopsida; order Sphagnales; family Sphagnaceae; genus Sphagnum; species Sphagnum tenellum. The sequence continues at coordinate 97,777 of OY998146.1, forward strand.
CTTCAATGAAACAGACCTCAAGGTAACTCAATGCAATATAAAAGATTGCGCAGGGTGGTCGACTCATTGAATCATTCCCGTAAAAGGTTGTTTTGGCAGGTCGTTGATATATACTTGAATCGCACAGCCCTTGTTCTCTCCGTGCACAATTCAGAAGCTAAAAAGGTGCGGAATTGTTTTTTTTTTTAAAGCATAGCCAGTCCTTTTGATGGCATTCTGTTGATCATGAATTGTTTTTAATTTTTTATCAACGTTTATGGTCTTCTAAGAGGCGTCAATTTTTCTGTCCATTTGTTCCAAAAATATTCAGTCTTATAATCATATTTTTTGCAGATGGGAGAGCCTGAAGCCACCAACTTGATGGATATGCCCTCAAATGTTCGAACTAACATCCTCAAGTTTTTATGGGCCGGGGAATACGATGCATGGGAATACGAGGAGAATGGTCACGTTTTAACTGTTGACCTGCATAAGTTGCTTGCCCCTGCCACAGATGAGAGGGAAAAGCAAATGCCAGACATTTTGGCCCATGTTCATTTTGGGGTGGTTGACCATCTCGTCATCCTGGCATACATGGAAGCCACAGAAAGATATCGAGGACGTTGTTTTACAGTGTATCACCCAATGCACGTAGAATGGTTCCCAGAACTTGATGATCTGGTTCGCAATCCACCTCCAAACATGCTCGTGACTATCAAAACGCATGGTGACGAAATCCCTGAAACGCATCCTGACGACATATATGAAACGCCTAGTGACGACATTGATGACAAGAAAGAATAGATTTATCATCATAATAGTAATCGTTCATTTTTGTCGGCATGGTGAGAAAAAATGCTTGTGATAGTATTGTAGTTAATCTTTTTGCGAAGGATTGATTGGGGTGTAGGATACTTGATGAAAAAGCAATGCAAAGCTCAAAAAAATGAAAATTGTTTATTGTTGTAAAAATTTCGAAAAAAAATACTTGTAATGGCTTTGCAGTCATTTTTTGTTTTGTTTTACATGCATCAAGTGTAATTTTGTTGTGGAGAAACCAGTGAAGGCTCATGGCCCCACTGAATGTAAGATAGCCTAAACCCAGGGAAGTCAACTGGTCTACCATGCTCATGCACACGCTCTTTGAATTGCAATTCTTGACTAGTTGTAACTTTATCACCTGAGAGCAATATTGAATGTGACCTTGTTTTCCTTCACCATTTGTTTGGCTTCTAGAATCAAGACTTTCTTTATTGATTACTTAGGTCACTCTGCAATGTTACATGTGTTTATGTCAATTTGTTTAAAAGGAGTACGTGCATACTATGACCTTTGTGCCAATTCTATCATTTTTGAGATAGCATGGCTTCTTCTACAGGTTCATTATGAGAGAGAGGGGGGGGGGGGGTTTGGACGGAGGAGGAGGGGGAAGGGGGTTAGTTTTTTTCGTAAGGCTTTTTTTTTCATAATTGAATGGCTAGTGAAGGGGGCCATGGGCTTTTACCAGTTACATACATTGAATTGAATGCTACTGGCAGTCAGCCCTCTTTGATGATGTGGCCAGTGGGTCGGATATTTTGGTGGCTAATGATGCTCTGGGGATGGGATGAAACCTTAATATTAGGCGCTAAACCTTCTCCACTCTTGAGAAATCTGTGTGCACTTCTATGCGGGCTTTGACTGTGGCTGAAATCAAACAAAATTACACGACACCCATGGTGTTTGTATTCTTATTTCAAGATGCTAATTGCTTTGGTTGTTTTTAGGTTGGTGGCAGTGCTTTCTTCAACCCTTGAATGAGTTCTTTGAACTATTATATGAGGCCTTCTTTGGGAAAACATACAAGATTATAATGCAGGATGTTTATGCATCAAACACCCAGCAAATTGTTGTAGAGTTGAAGTTTGACTTGAGTGGATGAGTGTTTTGTGTGGGTCGAGCAGGAAGATATGGATCAAAGTTTCTAGAGGGTGCAGTAACATGTTTGGACAAAGAGGATCTTCCATTACTCCACCACTCCCTCACTGATCTAACACACCCCCTCGAGGTGATGAATAATACCTGTATGAGGGCTTCGCCAAACAACAAAGGATTGATTCTGCTGTTTGAATGTCAGTCCTTGGCTAAAAAAGTGGACGTTAAAAACAAAGTATCTCAGGGTCTTGGTTGGTCATTCCTCACCTTGTTATGAAGAAAGAAATGACATGTAGAACTTTTGGTGGTTTTTAAGGCTGCTGGACTCTTCCCGTCTTTTGATTTACTCGCCCTACATTCGGCATCACACCAAAATATGACATTATCTGCAGTCATGGTAATTTTTGAGCTCTTTCTCGTTGAGCTTTGTGATCTTCGATGACCAATCAGACCCTAGTCTTATCTGCCTAACACCAGTGTGAACCTGAATGTTCCAAATATTGCACTATCTCACTTGATTATGGTGGTGGGTCTTTCTTTCGTTTATTAGTTATATGGTAATTAACAGGAGCATCGAGGTGCTAGATTGATCAATATCTGGTTCTCGAGCATGGCTTAAGCATAGATGAATCTCTTAAACATCTTGATCGACGTGAGTCATTCCTTGTTGTAAAATTAAAATTTGAGGATGCAACTTTCATATTAGTTAAGTCTATATTTATGTGCGACTGAAATATATCATCGAGTGCAAAGCTTTTGCATTGCTCAAAATTGTTGTTGCACATTCTTGCGCGGTAATGACGATTTGTGTGCGAGGTGTGCATACAAAGGGCGAGAAATTTAAGATGACAGGTTTTGTGAGGTTCCATTTTTTAAGAATCGAAGGTGAACACCTCCTACACGCTAATTGGCCCTCGCAAACCGCGAACGGTCTGCAATGCCATACAGCCCACGCCAATTGGCCCTCACAAACCGCGATCATCACTGATCGAGCGGTCTGTAATGCCATACAGCCGGTAAGGAGGTGTGCATCCGCGATAACTAAAAAACATGCCACCCAAAACCCAGAAAGGGACACACTAAACAGGGGATAGTTGGATCATGAAGCAAGCCCGACCTTCCCTCAAGAACACAGGGTTGACAAATATTGAGAGGAACCATACAAAGGGCGAAAAATTTAAGATGACGGGTTCGTGAGGTTCCATTTTTTAAGAATCGAAGGTGAACACCTCCTACACGCTAATTGGCCCTCGCAAACCGCGAACGGTCTGCAATGCCATACAGCCCACGCCAATTGGCCTTCACAAACCGCGATCATCACTAATCGAGCGGTCTGTAATGCCATACAGCCGGTCAGGAGGTGTGCATCCGCGATAACTAAAAAACATGTCACCCAAAACCCAGAAAGGGACACACTAAAAAGTGGATAGTTGGATCATGAAGCAAGCCCGACCTTCCCTCAAGAACATAGGGTTGACAAATACTGAGAAGAACCATACAAAGGGCGAGAAATTTAAGATGACGGGTTCGTGAGGTTCCATTTTTTAAGAATCGAAGGTGAACACCTCCTACACGCTAATTGGCCCTCGCAAACCGCGAACGGTCTGCAATGCCATACAGCCCACGCCAATTGACCCTCACAAACCGCGATCATCACTAATCGAGCGGTCTGTAATGCCATACAGCCGGTCAGGAGGTGTGCATCCGCGATAACTAAAAAACATGCCACCCAAAACCCAGAAAGGGACACACTAAACAGGGGATAGTTGGATCATGAAGCAAGCCTCACCTTCCCTCAAGAACACAGGGTGGACAAATATTGAAAGGAACCGTACAAAGGGGGAGAAATTTAAGATGACGGGTTCGTGAGGTTCCATTTTTTAAGAATCGAAAGTGAACACCTCCTACACGCTAATTGGCCCTCGCAAACCGCGAACGGTCTGCAATGCCATACAGCCCACGCCAATTGGCCCTCACAAACCGCGATCATCACTAATCGAGCAGTCTATAATGCCATACAGCCGGTCAAGAGGTGTGCATCCGCGATAACTAAAAAACATACCACCCAAAACCCAGAAAGGGACACACTAGAAAGGGGATAGTTGGATCATGAAGCAAGCCCGACCTTTCGTCAAGAACACAGGGTTGACAAATATTGAGAGGAACCATACAAAGGGCGAGAAATTTACGATGACGGGTTCGTGAGGTTCCATTTTTTAAGAATCGAAGGTGAACACCTCCTACACGCTAATTGGCCCTCGCAAACCGCGAACGGTCTGCAATGCCATACAGCCCACGCCAATTGACCCTCACAAACCGCGATCATCACTAATCGAGCGGTCTGTAATGCCATACAGCCGGTCAGGAGGTGTGCATCCGCGATAACTAAAAAACATGCCACCCAAAACCCAGAAAGGGACACACTAAAAAGGGGATAGTTAGATCATGAAGCAAGCCTCACCTTCCCTCAAGAACATAGGGTTGACAAATATTGAAAGGAACCGTACAAAGGGGGAGAAATTTAAGATGACGGGTTCGTGAGGTTCCATTTTTTAAGAATCGAAGGTGAACACCTCCTACACGCTAATTGGCCCTCGCAAACCGCGAACGGTCTGCAATGCCATACAGCCCACGCCAATTGGCCCTCACAAACCGCGATCATCACTGATCGAGCGGTCTGTAATGCCATACAACCGGTCAGGAGGTGTGCATCCGCGATAACTAAAAAACATGCCACCCAAAACCCAGAAAGGGACACACTAAAAAGGGGATAGTTGGATCATGAAGCAAGCCCGACCTTCCCTCAAAAACATAGGGTTGACAAATACTGAGAAGAACCATACAAAGGGCGAGAAATTTAAGATGACGGGTTCGTGAGGTTCCATTTTTGAAGAATCGAAGGTGAACACCTCCTACACGCTAATTGGCCCTCGCAAACCGCGAACGGTCTGCAATGCCATACAGCCCACGCCAATTGACCCTCACAAACCGCGATCATCACTGATCGAACGGTCTGTAATGCCATACAGCCGGTCAGGAGGTGTGCATCCGCGATAACTAAAAAACATGCCACCCAAAACCCAGAAAGGGACACTAAAAAGGGGATAGTTGGATCATGAAGCAAGCCTGACCTTCCCTCAAGAACACAGGGTTGACAAATATTGAGAGGAACCGTACAAAGGGGGAGAAATTTAAGATGACAGGTTCGTGAGGTTCCATTTTTTAAGAATCGAAGGTGAACACCTCCTACACGCTAATTGGCCCTCGCAAACCGCGAATGGTCTGCAATGCCATACAGCCCACGCCAATTGGCCCTCACAAATCGTGATCATCACTGATCAAGCGGTCTGTAATGCCATACAGCCGGTAAGGAGGTGTGCATCCGCGATAACTAAAAAACATACCACCCAAAACCCAGAAAGGGACACTAAAAAGGGGATAGTTGGATCATGAAGCAAGCCCGACCTTCTCTCAAGAACACAGGGCTGACAAACACGGAGGGGAATCATACGAACGTCGAGAAATTTAAGATAACGGGTTCGTGAGGTTCCATTTTTTAAGAATCGAAGGTGAACACCTCCTACACGCTAATTGGCCCTTGCAGACCGCGAACGGTCTGCAATGCCATACAGCCCACGCCAATTGGCCCTTACAGACCGCGATCATCACTGATCGAGCGGTCTGTAATGCCATACAGCCGGTCAGGAGGTGTGCATCTGCGATAACTAAAAAACATGCCACCCAAAACCCAGAAAAGGGCACACTAAAAAGGGCAGAGTTGGATGACGAAGCAAGCCCGACCTTCCCTCAGGAACACGGGGTTGACAAATATGGAGGTCACATACCAGGCACTGTCGGAGAAGCCCTGGGATCATCAAATGCCCAACCCTACTTCTCCTCACGGGTTCGAATGGGTCCTTGGACAACAAAGGAGGAAGAAGAAGAGCACGCCAGATTCAATCTTATAATACTACTTCAGTGTAGCTTCACGCCGGTCTCTGTTATCACATAATCCTGGTGAGGCCACCTTCACCAGAGTCGCCAGATACTTTCAACAAAGTTATAGGTAGTAGTGAAGAAGTCCCGAAAAGAGGGAGGGCAGAAGCAACTCACATTTCCCCTAAAACCTCAAGCTCATCTTGATATCTCGCCGGCTGCTGTCCTCCCTCGACTACCAGCCAGTTCAACTATTTGAAACGAGCTAATCAAGCAAGCACATCCACTTTCTTCAACCGCTAAATTTGAACTTGAGCAATCAATGTTCTGCAGGTCAAGATGCCTTACAAATGCATTTCTCCAATGCAACCACAAGTGGGAAGCATTGCTCACGTACACCCTCGACACTATGCAGACTTCTCTCAGGTCCGCAAGCATATGGTAGCAGCTGTCAGGAAACTCAAAAGAAAGCAAACAGCTAAAAATGTCCGTAGATGGGAATGTTGTACCATCCTACCTGTCTTTCGAGTAGAGCATCTCCTTATGTATTGACCCCACAGCCTCCTCCAACCGCCTGGGCTCAAGCTCCATTCCCTGCACTCAAATCGAACGCCCAAAAGCAAATTACCTTGAGCTAACATTATTGAGGAGCGAATGACACCCTCGCTTGCTCGTTTTGACTTTTCTAGCAGAACAGGCACTTGGACAAATAAAACTGCCATGCAAACAAACAAGAGAACACTAGAATGATACTATTGATTTGAAAAGAAAAACTTGGACGGCTATAATTACAGGCCACACATCCGGCTTCTCTTTCTTGGCGATGGATTCCCAATCTTTTGCCCCAACGCCTGTCTTCCAGTCAAGTGCAAGATTGAGATGGACATTCGGGTGTGCACTCTGCAACCAGAAGTAGGCCACATACTTTCCTAACTCCTTCGATGTGAATGCAAACTGTCCTGAATGCACAATCTCCAGAGGATGCAACTGCTTTCCGCGTGGTGATGTCACATGCGTCCCCAAAACCAATTCGGCCATGCAGCCCAAGATTGGCCTGTATCTGGAAAAGGCTGCCACTGTAATGACCATGCCAACACCTACCATCAGACAATATCAGCTCAGAACTAAAGAATCCAGGACAGATCTCTTAGGTTAGTAAGTCTGTTCCGAAGGAAGACAATCCGATCATTGATCCTTCTGCAAGCTCTTTAGATCCAGTGAAACGAAGCTGACATTTCCAAGCTCTGTCTAAAGAACAAACCATGACACAGAATGTGGAATGAATCGATCCATACAAGTTTGAGATTCACAAGGCTCAGGTCTAGTGGCTACAGAAAATATCATCCGCATCCCTCCAAGAGCCAGTAAGAACTACCTTCCCAGGGTCTCACAAATCCTGCTAAAACTAGTTCCCCTGCACTATTCTCACACCCTACCCTAACCAAATATACTGGTAGGCAAGACTCACCAATCCAACATTCCATTCGTGCACAGGGCGATATTTTGATGACATCTGGAGGATCCACTCCAACATTGAGGCACAAAACCAATGCCACGCACCCTGTTTTCATCTGCCACAACACATAACAACTTGCATATGCGAGAAACTGCCAAGGGTATGATAAGATCAAGATTGGTTGATACCAATCTAATCAGAGAAAGTGTATCAATCTGAACATAAAAAGCCTTAGGGTCCAATGAATATTAAAGTTCAACTAAGTGGCAAGCACAGACATCATTGAGCCTCCAATATGACAAAAAAGATATGCTCAAAGTTGAGTGCCACAACCTGTTTTCCATCTTGGACTGTAGTTAGAAAGTAATGACTACAAAGAGCAACAACACTATCTTGACAACAACTTTTCAGAGCTAACACTGCTTCCTGAGGATTGGCATGAGCTAGATTGGAACATGCACATCAACTCTCAGTGAAAGCAGAAACTAGAGGCCACCAACCAACAGGTTTCTGAGCACAAAGGTTTTCAGAAATTGGGAAGTTTTTTGAGAAGGAGCATGGAGGGTGGTTCGGAAATTTGGGCAAGAAACCTGTGGTGCAAGTTCATGGATTCCTACTTTCTTAATGCTCTCACCCTTTCCATTGCATTGACGCACTATCAGAAGCAAAACACAAAACAAACCCATGAGCACATTATGAATGTCTAGCTCTATTGTCTCTAGAAGACTCCGTGAGGGCAACAAGCATGGAAACGGCCAATAACAGAATAAAAACAGACATGATTCTCAAAGACGACATTAAGAAGTATTAAAACTGGAGTCACATTGCAATACAGCAGACAGAAATTCCACACTGTTTCCGAACTGCAACACTGGGTCACAAGATAACCTGGTCACTCATTCACACAGAAATCCAACCATGTGAACCAAAAGGCATCAAAAGACAGTGTTTCCCCATCATGGTAGCCATCAACAGACATGGCTTCAGAGTGACTCCTACAGAAAGATATGCAGGGCAAACTTTACAAATAGACACAGCTTCGCAATGTCCAATCAATTGTCGTCTTTGCATAATACAAGATCTCCTGCACAGGTGCCCGTAACAAGCAGACAAAAAGAGGGAGGATGTAGTCTGTTGCCTACACCAGGCTTACAACCAGACAACCAGAGACCGAGAACAACAACAAGGTTTCATATACAACAATGAGGGAGAATTGGAAGAGATGGGGTTGCAATTGACCAACAAATAAAGGCCTGTTCAATCAAGAAAGATGCAGAAAGGTTGAGGACAGTGATAGGGGAATGTGGGGACTCACTCTGTCCTTCATCCTCCACTTGGAAACAACGCCACTCTCCAGCGGCCCAGCGAACGTGACTGGTTCCGCAGCATCATGCCGCAAGTCAGAAAGGTAGAGGTTATGCGGAAAGTGTGGCACGCTAGCTGCCGCCTCTACTCCTCCTCCTCCCCAACGGCGCTACTCCTCAGCAGTGTGTTGTGCCTCCTCCTCCTCCATTCGCCCGGTTCCAGTAAGGTGGTCGTCCATGAGCTGGTGCGGATTGACGGCAAGCGCTATGCGGGACCTAAAGTGCCGCCTGAAATGCTTTCCAGGGAGCGCTGCCTACACAAAACAAAGTCTCCTAGCGCCATTCGCCCCCCGCCACATCAAACCCCACCATATCGCACTATAGTTTTGTTGTGTTTGTGTTGGAAACTCAAACGCTCTTCTCCCACTGCCTCCCTCCTTCCACGGCACCTCAGATCGCTATGGAGGCATCCCAGCCGTGCCACGGAGCGTTTGCCGCCCGCCCCCAACAAGATGTCGAATGGGCACCAAGCTGCTGTTGCCTTCCGAATCAGCGGCGCTGTAGGTCAAAAGCAATGACCCAAACCTCGGACAAGGAAAACCCTGCAACAGAATTTTGAACAAGATGCTCTCTCTCTCTCTCTCTCTCTCCACAGGGGTCCGATCTACAGGGTTTCAGCAAGGTTTGCATGAAAGGAAACTACGGCAGAGGACAAAACATCTCGAGGCCGCCATTGCACAAAAGCAGACGGCTCTCGAGGTTCAAACATCTGCACGCTCTAAAACCGTGCTATAGGGACGGGAACAGTTCAACCCTTTTAACAAAGAGTTGTTTCTTGTCCTTTTCAGCTCTCCATCTTTATCCCCCTTCTTCCTTTCCTTCTTTGTTTGTCTCCTGCTTCTTCTTCTTCTTCTTCGTCTCCTTTGGTCTTACAAAAATCCCACGCACAGGCGGACAGGCAGGAAGGCAGCTAAACCGAAAAAGGGTCTTTCCGGAACAGGAACAAAAAAAAACCGAAAAAGACTTCAACAACAAGAAAAGAAACCCACAAAACAAAAAGTAGAGAGCGTCAAGCAGCCCTACAAAACACATCTACTGTAAATTGTTTGTTTCTTGCAGCAACAGACAGAAGAAACAAACGCAAAAATATTTCCTCCCTTTTGTTACATTCCTTCCTTCCTTCATCGACTTACATCTGTTTGTTTTTCATTCGTGTTATTTCCCTGCATTTCATCGGAGGAGTTTTTGTGGAGGAGTTCGGGCTCGAACTTCTTCCACGAATGATGATCCGTCCGTCACCAACATCAATAGCAACTCCCGTCCGTCCAACAAAACAGCAAAACATACACACAACGACAAAGAATTCCTGCCGGACGCCAGTGCACGGTACTGACACAACAGACTAGGTGTGGAAGCGGGGGAACTCTGACACCGTACGCAGGAACTGGAAGAAGATAAGAAAAAGCCCAGCAGCAAAGAAAAATGCTCAGTAAATAGGGAAACCCTACTGATAATTATTGTTTTTAAAAGTGTAATAAATTCGATTAATTTTGCTACAAAAATATCATCGTCGTTTTTCAACCCAAAATGCTATTAAAATTTGTGATAATTGAATTTTTAATTTTAATAAAATTTACTAACTTACTATTAAAAATTCGTAGTCTTTATTCAAACCAATAATTTTGGTAAATTTTTGGACAATTGTATTTCTAAATGTAGTAACTTCACCTATTTTCCAATTAAAAAAACATCATTTTTCAAACCAGAATTTTGGATGATTGTGTTTTTCGTGTAAAATTTGACAATTTTTTCTTTTCTTGAAAGACATTCACCAAATTCTTTACATCACAAAATCTGGAAAAGAAGAAAAACAGCCATAGTAGTTTTTTTATAAGTTTTTCAAAAGAATCCCTCACGTTTGTATCTTCTGTTTGTAAACCCTAATTTAAATTCTTTTTCTTTCTGTATTTCTTTCTCTCATTTTTTTTGGATTGGAAAAAAAGCCACAAAGTTCCACAAGGTTTGAAGTTCCACATCAAACAAACTCAACTAATTTAAAACTAGATAATTATGTTTACTTGTGTTACTAGACAGTTATGAGTACTGTAAGGTATACATGTACCTTATACTTAACTGGCCAAGTTTATTGAAAGCGGCCTTTTTCTTGCTGGCCAATACAGCCAGAAAGCGAGAATTAAAAATTAAATAAACTAATTAAAGTTGAAAGTTTCTGTGTCTAGTGGTTCCAGTACGTTGCCAAAAATATTATATGTTTTTTTTACTATTATCATATTTATCTTGTAATCAAATTAGGCTAAATCCGCCTATGGATGACGGTTAGGTTGGCTATATCACAAAATTGACCCCCAAAAAAACATTGGTTTGGGGAAAGAGAAAAAAAAACCCGTTGGTGGCACACATTAATAAGCAACATTGTCAGGAAATAAAGAAAGAAAAGCTAACCCGCACCCGATTAGGAAGCTTCTCTCGAAGTCGGGCCAGTAATTTTTTAATTTTTATTTTTTTTTGGGAAGCACAACAAATTACGTGACCTCACAAGAACGAGCGCCCACCAGCGCACCATCCACCGGATGCCCGTTATATACTCAGTTGTGGATGAACCTCAAACTGGGTTAACGTTTGGATTCACCTCAGTAACCAATTGTGTAGGAAATAGCTCTCATACATAGGTAGGTACATAGGTAGGAAATTACTAGTTGAGTAGATGGTTTATACATGGGAAAGGGTTGTTTTTGCTACCTACCTAATAACAACCTGCTTGTGGGTTGTTAGTAGGTAGGTAGAAAAAAAGGGCAACTGAGCTAACTACCATGGTTAGCTATGGAACTGGAGCCCAACAAAAAACTGTTTCTGGAACACTTATCATTCATCCGTCATGCTGCATTGGCAGTTGCTGGTTCACCGTGGCCCCTTGATGTACCTTACTATCTTACTACTTACCCCCCAGCGAAAGTTACTAAACGAGGTACTAACTGAACCAGGACTCTTGACGAGTGCCAGTTAGCAGGTGATGAGCAGAGGCGGGAAACTTGCAACCCGTTAACTTCCCCCGTCCGCGGCTGCGCCCTCGCCCGTGCGGTCCATTTCTGGGCGCATTGACCGATGGACCTGCTTTGTCCGACCGGCATGGCAACAAATTTGTCCCTATTTGGGCCCACCACACAAGAGCTGACACGTCGTTATTTGGCCTCTCGAATTAGCCATTTGTAGCTGACCTTTTTAGTTGTACGTTCAATTTTATCGCCCAATGAGAACGCGCCAAGAAGTTGTGCGCCTCCAGATCGAGGAGTCCACCGGACTGGCACCAATGAGAAGGCGGCACCTGAACAAATGGGCTTTTCTTAGGTCGTTGGGTTACTATCTCCCTTGCTGGTTGTGTGTGAAGAGGGATTCAAATAATTTCGCATTCAATTTGGGTAGGTAAGTGTTCCATCGAATGGGCACGCACTTACCTACCCAAATTCCTGGAATGGGCACGCAATTGACTCGACGGAAAAGTGCGGGGGTATCCTGGGATTTCATGGCCTAGGGGGAAAAATCATTTTTAAGGGTGAGGGCCAATCGACCTGCGCCAAATCAGCAAAAAAGACCCCCCTTTGGCGCCATCTTAGATGGGAGGTTGCCCATTCGAAAGGTGTAAAAAGGTTGAAAAATCAAAAGCCCGCGAAAAAATAAACAAATACTTACAAGTTCGCACATAGGGAGCACAAAGATGATGAGGGCAAATACTTTTGAACTGATGGACTGGGGTTAATTATGAACTGCCACTTCGGTTAGTTTTATTGGCATCACTTTTGGCCATGTCCCATTATTTGGCCCCTTTTCGACCCCATTCATGAATAAATTGCCTTTGTTACACTTGCCAGTTCTTGAGTAGTGCCGTTTTATGGTAAGTGAATGTGAAACGTGTTAAAATTTGGCATCGACCAACGTCTAGGGGCTTGGGGGTTGGCAATCAAGCCTTTGCTTCTCATCAAATCTGGGTAGTTCAAAACGGGCTTTTGGCCAGCTCTTTGTGAGGCCAAATTTGGCTCTTGACCATATTTGTGACGGGAAAAACCAAATAGGTATAGGTCAAATGGAAGGGGAAAATGTTCCCTCCCCCCCCCCCCCCCCCCCCCCCCTTCTTTCGGGCCTCTGAGCTTTATGACCACTTGACCCTAAACCCTCTTTCTTTTCACTCCCATCCTCTTTTCTTGTGTTTTGTTGTCATAAAGTTTGGTGGGTTTACATCATTCGTCTATGGACATGGGGAAACCCATCCGATCACCTTTGCTGGACGTGTTCATGTTAGGAGTTCCCTCTTTAATGGTGATTGTCAATTGAGTTTGCGTCTAATCAATGATACATTGTCAACGTCAGTAGTGAGAGAGAGATATTTAGATGGATGAATAATTTTAAGGTAAGCTTTCATTTATGTGATACTTTTAAGGTAGGTTTTAATACACATGGACCTCCAACATTTATTCTACATATGCAAAAGGATATGCTTTGCATTTCAGGTCATGCTAGCAAAATATTCAGGAATTCATTGAATTTGCTCTTGATTTTAAGGACCATTTTTTGGTAGTAGGTCCTCACTGATATGTAAGTTGTTTCTACCAGGGAAATTTGCAAAAACTCGGAATATAAATATATATTTGAAATGAATTAAAACTGCCCCCTTTTGTGGAAGAGCCCGACGCTCCTTTATGAAGCTCCCCCCAGGGAGCCGTTGAGGAGGCTCGCGCCACCCAAACCCTAAATCGAAGCCCGACGAAATGTTGGAATTTTCCCTGAAGTCATCCCATCTTTGGGCCTTTGTTCACCACCCTGGAGATGACCTGACGGATCTTTTTTCCCCCATCCAAGTTTAGTTTTGTACTATTTCGCAACCCCGCCCCCAAAACTCAAACCACGTGGACCGATCATCGTGATGGGCCAACCTTCTCGGTAGCAGTGAGATCACATTAAATCCGATTTTTTCTGCAGGCGCCCTTCACCAGCCAAGGCAGGCAACCCGATTAATGGTGCGCACTCACAATACAGTAACACTAGGGTTTAAGGTTTACGCATCATCTTACTATCTTACACACTATCTTAACCCCTCCCTCTCGCTCTCAGATAACAATAGGGAGTAGCTGGAACTTCAGTTTTCCTTTCTAGGCATTTTTGGTTTGTAGCCAAAATAGTGGGAAGATGTAGGAAAAAATGGCTATCATCCCCACCAAGTTTAAGCCAAATATGCCAATTGATTTTGCATGACCCATTGTGTGGTTATGCTTGAACAATTCCAAAGACATTTACAAATATAACTATCTCATTCTCAAGCCTAACCCTAAACCTAACCTCTTTCCTTAATGATTACTTCTTATCCTAATAACTATCTCCCACTCATTTTTTAAAATAACCATTTAATAACTTATCTTTAAAATTATTTCACCCCTTTTCGTAAGTACCCGCCAACCACGGATACGAGAAGATAAATTAATGTGTGCCTTTCCATGTCCATCATATTTATATTGATTAACACTAAATTTTTACGTTGACATAAAAAATAATTTTTGATATTACATTGATTAAAATTTAACGCATGAATCATATCACCTTTTCTACCCTTATGTATCACCCTTCAAATAAAGCATGTTCTTCAACATCAAGTTGTCCCACATGTTTCGGATGAGGATTAGTGAAATTTTTTCAGAATAGGGCTTTTATTTAGAAGACAGCTTGGGCTGAACATTTTTTTTTGAAGATGGTGGGGGTCACAGAAAGCCATTGCATAATGTGATGCCTACTCATCGGCCCAAGTACACTTGTTATTGAGACACGTAAGTCATCTTGATTGTGTTTTCTCACATGTCCATGTCCTGTTATCCATCGTACACGATATTCATAATTTGGTAATGAATTAAGGAATCTATTTCACATTGAGGTGAGAATTTAAAACATGAATACTAAAATCCCATGGTTTTTGGGAATCAAATTGTTGTCAGAAGTATCCATGGGCATTAATTTTGTGAGATTTTTTTGGCTACTTAGCCAAGAAGAGACGATTGTTATCGTGGTTGTCTCCATTTTTTTATGTATGATCTGGGGTTTTGTCTACATCACAAAAGTTGAAAACAATTAATTTATGAATCATCACTTCTAGCTCCGTGTTTTTATGAACATCTTTGTATAGTTTTTTTTAATGTAACAATTTCATAGAAATGACTCCATCCTTCTATGAACGACTTTTTATAGGGATGTTCTGACTATATATTTGATGAAGAAAATATTCACTGAGAAAAAGTGAAATTTGCGGGTTTTATCACCAAGTTTCGGGGGAAAAAAGAAAAAGAAAGAAATCCCAAGACTTCTATGTTGGGTGCCTGTAATTAGGAAACAATATAGAAGAATGCTTAAATCGTTCCACTTTCATATCTTGTTTATAGCCAATTTGGCCAAACCTTTGTTATGGAGGATCACCCCTTCGACTACACCACAAAATTAGAAAGACAGAAACACTAATCACACCATTTAAATAAAAACTATCCTACATTTTTATTTTAATATTTTTTAAAGGATCAAAGAAACCAAAAAGAAACATTTTCCTCTATTTTGGGATGTTATCTTGTTTTTTTTTTTAATGAAAAAAGTTCCTTTGGTTCACTAATGTCAGTGATTGACCCAGAAGGTGACATTTGATTGGGTCCTTTCAATTTACAGTATTTTAGTACCTTGGACAGCTTCAGGGGAAGGAACTTTCTTCCTTTACAATATATAACGATAATCGAGTGAGTTTGGTGAGCTTTGCATCGGTCTGTTGAGCACCTTTTTGCCCCCACCCACCAACCAATTTGCCATCTCTGCTCATTACACAAACACCAACCATCTGCAAGCATCGACCTACCGATCCCTGAGACACCTGTTCCTACCGACGGCCCACGAAGCAATTTTGATTTTCCATAAGACTTTCAACTACAATCATCAGAAGAACCTCTAGTGTTTGGGTTTATTTTGAGAACTGCTGGTCAAGGATCTAAACTGGTTCTTTGATTTTGTGGGAATCGCTTGTGAAGGGTCCTGGGTACTCAACCCTACACACTAGTTCTTTTATTTGAAAAAGGAGAGAACCGCCCAACACTGGTTTAATATGGAGCACCCAAAAAACACAGATTTCAAGTGGGATTTTTTTTGTAGAACTCAAAATGGAAAAAGGAGAAAGAAGAAGAGACAAAACCCACTTAAGAAATAGAAATGCTTCGCGACAGGTGCATCACCCCAACATCGGGTAAAGTGGTGAAACCCTGCAAAACTTTATTAACAAACACACAGAATATTTCGAAAATGTACAGTACAAAGGAATAATTAAAAAAGGAAAATGGAGAAGTTCCCGGATGTCAACTTAGTTTAGGTGAAGTAGTTTTTTTCTTTGGTGGCTCTGTCTCTCTGAGGGAGGAGGGACCACCCAATAATGTACCTAGCTTTCATTTGGTCCCACATTTTCAGGAATGTCCACCACGTGTCCTAACTTGTGAGACTTCATGGAAACATTTCACCGAACTTGCCATAAGGGACAAGGTAATCTGATTCTGTCTCAATAGGTATTGTGTAGTTGCAAAGTGTATTACCAAAAGTGAGCGACTTGGGAGCTGCAAATCTAAAGTACGCACCTACTGGCTAAGTACGCACAAACCATGTAGGTTCAAGTTGCGTACTTAAGCGGGAGACTACTGTAGGCACAATCTTCTCCAGCCAAGGGGGGGGCAAAAATTGATGTGACGTGTAAACTTTTCATTGGCAATGATGTCGACATTCCAACAAATCGCATTGGTTCCGCCATCATATTTGGCACCCATTCGGACTTCAAGTCCCTTTCAAATGCAAGCGGATCATACCTCAAGGCCTGGTATACAAAATGATGCCAATGTGGGCCATGTGTCGGTGACCAAAAATAATCTACCCCATATTGGGGTCGTGTATCGACGATGGACGTGATCCAGGGGCATTGGGAAAAAGAAAATGATCTGCGCAATTGGTGTTTTTCCGGGCAGTTAAAAGTGATATCAATAATGTGTGGATGACCAAAAATAATCCACATCGTCCATGCCTTACCAAAAAAGGATCCACCCTATGGAGTGAATATAAATCGTCTCTTTCGTCCACGGGTGATTGAAAATGATCCACTACATCCACGGATGTTTGGAAATGATCTACCCCATCCAATCGGTCGATCGCAATGGTTACCATGTTATCGCGACCGCTGTGCCCTGGAAATTAAAATAGATGAGAAAAGTCAAAACATGCTGGTTTGGTGCAGCAAAATGGTTTTGGCCGGGCATTCTTGTACATTTTGCTGAGGCTGGTAAAAGGCAGAACAAAGCCTCACACCTGCTCTTGATTGGGTCGATAGTTTGATTGGTCCGGATGGGTCGCTATTAGCACCCATTCCACCCATTTTCAGTGCTAGTTTTATAGGTATTCTTGGAAAATTTTGTAAACAACCAAAACTTGGATGCCATAAATATATTTTCAGGGTCACAAACTGAGCACCGCTGGAGATGCCCTTAAATGGAAAATCATAACAATTTTTTATCCCAAAAATGTTGAAGACTGTTAACCACCATTGCAGGATGAACAGCCACAGGATGCATTCTTGGGTTGTAAATAAGCCAAGCTGTATATGATGCCAGCAGACTCGCAGAGCTGGAGGGGAAGAAGATCTGCATCTGGCTTGAAGACTGGGTTTTTAAACATTGACTACAATAGACTACCAATGCGTACCACTTACCGAACAATGAAGTGAAATGCGCTTGGTGGTTGGTACAAGTCACCACCGGTTGTACTGCAAGTCTATTGGCCAAGAATTTGCTTTTCTATCTGAAATTTGGGTTAAGAATGGTGAGCTCTCTATTGCACTTTCCAAAGCTAATATTGTGGCCACCATTGTTTAATGAATACCCCACCTCATGGGGATCTCCAGAATGCAACAATATGCATATATTGCTAGCGCATGCAGAGCCTGCCAACAACAATGAAAACTTTGAACAGTAGGCGTTGTCTTTTATTGGAGCAACAACACTCTCATATATATATATTTTTGTGCAAATGTTTTTCCTGGATAAGGCTTATCCAACTTTGATTGTGGGTATTGATGCTCTAGATAGATTACAGCATTGATTTTTATCATTCCTAAACATTACAAGTATCGCTAGTTTTACTATTTAGTGGGCTGGGTTTGTCAAGTCCAAATTTAAGATTTTGCGGGTTAAATATATGCACTAAGAGGCCTCAATCAGGGGTTTGGATGAATTAGCACCTGCAAAGGTACTGTGGTATAAACGTTATTGCTTCTAAACATTATAAATACGTGCCTTGGATGAAGGAGCACCAACATTGATGCCATGTTCGAAATCAGAAAAATCATTTGAATCGTTTCTAAATATTACAAATATCCCATGATTAGACAAAACCACAGGCTCTGATTCCAAATCTAACATCTGTTGGGTTTTAATTTGGCCACTAACCTGCCTCACTCAAGAAGCCGAAGGTGACCAACCAGTTGTCAGCGTAGGCCACAAGTTGGCCAGGGTGAACCCCGCACCCATGTTGGTACCTTGACCTTTTTGAATGAGCCCTCTTAGTGGCCATATTAAGCCCCAAAAAATGTTAAATCTGAACTCAGACACCCTGATTTAGTCTAAGCATGGGATACTTGTAATGTTTAGAAATAATTTAAATGGACTAGCTTGGGTTCACCCAAAGGCTCTCAAGTCACTGTGCGCTTGTTGGTGATTGAATATCATTGAAACTACTTAATTGCTAGATGGGAAGTTGGAAAAGTTTCTCAGAGTCCACAATTTTTTTATCCAAACAATCAAGGCATTGATACTAGTGTTGCCCCGTTATTGGGGAATTTTTTAGAATAAATATGTTGGGTACTAATAGAGGGCACAATGCAGGCTATTTCAACCTACATGCCGGTTCTCACTAGCAGCAACATTTATTTTGGGAAAAAAAAAAGGTGAGTTAGAGTTGCGCAATAAGTCCAAGACCATATAATTCACAGGGCTCTTGTGAAAATACCCTCCAATCTCATTTGTATAGTTGAATCCATCGCAAACATGTCTATGGACATCAGCTGCAGAAGGCGTCCAGGTGTTGAAGAACACTTGTGTATGCCAGTGATTTTGCAGCTGCTGCTGGCTTGTTTATCGGAGTGCCATGTGGCATCTTTTCAAACACTTCCAAAGTAAAGATTTATTTCTTTCGTCGCCTTTCTTTCACAGCACTTGAATGATTTTGTCATAATTACATGAAAAATCCTTAGTTACATCGACAGTAAAAATATTAATACCTTTCATAATATTGGGCGCTAGGCCTACCTCCACTCCAGGTCCCAGAAGGGACCAACTAGTTGTTTCCAGCGACTACAAACACAGTGAATGATTGTCAGTCACAGTATGAGACTTGGGGAAAAAAAAAACAATACTGATTTGGGACAGTTCGACTATTTACAGGATCTTAACATACTGTTGTTCTCTAACGTTGTAGACCAAGCTGCCCAGAAAACTCATTACTACTTAGCCTACTACATGGGGGGGGGGGGATAAACAAGGCACTAGCAGCAGCAGACATTGACATGGCATTATTTGTCTGAGGTACATAGGGTTCACTTTTCTTTACAAGTTCCTCAAATAGGTCCAATGGGGGGAGGGTCCCCCAACATTTACTACCATTGTTACTGGCAACTGTCATTTGAGGTGGGCTGTAGCATTTTTTACAAAATGGGTGGGCCTAGGTCTAGATATGGGTTATTTATTTATTTTCATTACAAAAAAGGTCCGAAAAATGGCTAAAAAATCACCCAAGTCGCTCCTGCCCACCAAGGATGTTCATTGCTTGGTTAAACAGGAAAAAACATTCGTGCCATATAAAATTTCCCCCCCCTTTTTTTTTCATGGGCTTGAATGACCCAACACCCACAGGCGCACAAGCCACAAATCTTGTTTTAGGGTTCAAGGTGGACAAACTTTTCTCCTGGCGAAATTAAAGAAGAGGTCGGAGAAAATGGATAAAACATAATTATCAAAGAGGTATATAATATGGATTTGTATGGAAGAACTTAAGCCGTATCACAAAATTAATCGAGAATTATTTTTTAAAGTCTGCTTTATTGGACCCCTCAAATGTTTGGGGTATACATGTGGACCACCCAAGGATTTTTATTTTTTTTGTCTGTTTATGTTTTGTGAATACATTTAAGAGGGTATAAATATTTAATGTTGTGCAAGGACATATTTTGTTTTGGGATCGTAATCATTTGCATCTTTTTAGAGTAGGAGTATTGCAGGACTCCTGCCCACCAAGGATGTTCATTGCTTGATTAAACAGGAAAAAAACCATTCGTGCCATATAAAATTTCCCCCCTTTTAATTTCCTGGGCGTGAATGACCCGACACCCACCGGCGCAGCAGCCATAAATCTCGTTTTAGGACTCAGGGTGGACGAACTTTTCTCCGTGGGGAAATTAAAGAATAGCTCGCATAAAATGGATAAAACAATACTTATCAAATTGAAAACCTTTACCATCAAAGAGGTATATAATATGGATTTGTACGGAGAACCTTGAGCCTTATCACAAAATGAATCAAGAATTGTTTATTGAAGTCCGCTTTATTGGACCCCTCAAATGTTTCGGATATACATGTGGACCACCCAAGGATTTTTTTTGGTCTATTTATGTTTTGTATTTAATGTTGTGCAAGGAATATTATTGGCTACCTAATACAACTTATCATAAAAGTCTGGCCGCTGTTTTATAAACTTTGACTACAG
Organism: Sphagnum tenellum; assembly: GCA_963921925.1. Lineage (NCBI taxonomy): Eukaryota > Viridiplantae > Streptophyta > Sphagnopsida > Sphagnales > Sphagnaceae > Sphagnum > Sphagnum tenellum. The sequence goes on from OY998146.1 coordinate 118,189, forward strand.
CAGACTACCAATGCATACCACTTATCGAACAATGAACTGAAATGTTCTTGGTGGTTGGTACAAGCCGCCACCGGTTGTACTACAAGTCTATTGGCTAAGAATTTGCTTCTTATCTAAACTTTGGGTTAAGAACGGTGAGCTCTCTATTGCATTTTCCAAAGCTCATATTGTGGCCACCATTGTTTAATGAATACCCCACCTCATGGGGGATCTCCAGAATGCAAATATATGCATATATTGCTAGCGCATGCGGAGCGTGCCAACAACAATGAAAACTTTGAAAAGTAGGCGTCGTCTTTTATTGGAACAACAACACTCTCGTATATATTTTTGTCCAAATGTTTTTCCTGGATAAGGCTTATCCAAATCTGATTGTGGGTATTGATGCTCTAGATAGATTACAACATTGATTTTTATCATTTCTAAACATTACAAGTATCGCTAGTTTTTATATTTAATTGGCTGGGTTTGTCAAGTCCAAATTTAAGATTTTGCAGGTTAAATATATGCACTAAGAGGCCTCAATCAGGGGTTTGGATGAATTAACATCTGCAGTGGTACTGTGGTATAAACATTATTGCTTCTAAACATTATAAATACATGTAAACATTATAAACATTATATAATCTACCCCATATTGGGGTTATGTGTCGACGATGGACGTGATCCAGGGGCATTGGGAAAATGAAAATGATCTGCGCAATTGGTGTTTTTCCAGGCAGTTAAAAGTGATCTCAATAATGTGTGGATGACCAAAAATAATCCACATCGTCCATGCCTTATCAAAAAAGGATCCACCCTATGGAGTGAATATAAATCATCTCTTTCGTCCACGGGTGATTGAAAATGATCCACTACATCCACGAATGTTTGGAAATGATCTACCTCATCCATAAACAATTTAAAAAAATGATGAACGTTTTTTGGGGAAGTGATTATGCATGATGTCTGGCATTCATATGTTAGAATTATTACCAAGATCGCAACCCGACTCAAATTACCTTTTGAAAAGGCTCTCAGAGTGTTAGATTTGCGAATGTTCAGATAAGTGCACAATATCGAGGATCCACGTACTCCGTGTTAGGCTTCAAATAACGCTTTCCTTAACTCTTTCCTTTCATTAAAGATTTTGTTTGTTGCATGTCGGTGGACTTATTGGTGCATCTATTGATCGTTCATTCATTCTTTTCCATGTGACTAGGAAGTGCATGTTCAAGAATGATGAACTTACAATTAATATATCGAATTGGTATTCTTGCACTTTAATTATATTTGTGTACAAACGTTCTGAGAACATCAACACTCCCATGAGGGTCTGGAAAGCGATGTATGTGTGTGTGTGTAACAACATTACAAGTGTACGCACCAGTTAAGTAGCATTAGTAGCGGTGGTTTTTTTTCCTTTTTTCTTTCCTTGTTTTTTTTTGTGTGTGTCTTCAATGGCCAATTTTGTGATGTCACCAAAGTGACCATCATCCCCAAAAAGAAGAAAGAGGACCTGAAAAAAGGGGCCAAATTCGCTAACATCACCAACTACGAAATTTTTATTTAAAAAAAAGAAGGAAAAGGGGGTCCTTCCGTAGTATTGGCTACCGAATAGAACTTACCATAAAAGTTTGGTGTTTCAGAAACCTTTTTTTTTCCCACAAAGTCTAGCCAATTTGGGACCATTTATTTCCCACGGAAAATCCTTCAAACAGGTTGAAATTGGAAATCATATATTTCAGGTGCGAATTGGCAAAAACATCTGGCAACAAAAAAAAACCAAGGACCTGCGTGTATGCAGAGGTATGTACATTACTACACATACTGAGTAGGCCAATCACGTGGCCGCCCGAAAAAAAAACTAAAACTATATAAATAAGCGAAACGGAAAATGGGGCAAGGGATGATGGGGAGGTTACTGATGGAAAGAAGGACAGATGGACAGAAGGACTGACAGACGGACGAACAGACAGTCAGAAACTAAGAAAGAAAGAAATGAAGACGGACGTACGTAGAGCTCTTTCATCCCACTGCCATGGCCGCAATTCGCGAATGTCTATGACGAACACACAGACAAACAGACACCACCACGTTTGCTCGCATACTAGTGGGTAACCCGTGGCTACGCCACTCCAGCCACCCTCGACGCTTTGTGCTTCCATGTTTGGATTTGTAGCCAGGTGTGGCTAAATATTCCTTCCAGATAATTGCCCACTTTTCCACATCTTCCTACAGATGATGGCCATTTCGGCTATAAACAAAAACAATTCGCAAAAATAGAAAAACCAACCGCTGCTATTATTACCATATGGTTCTAGAATGGGTACGTTTAGAATAAACACACTTATTATTACATTTTCTCTCAAGGAGAGGTTTACAAAATTTAAAATAATAATAATATAATTAATACGATTTTTTGGGGTGCACAAATAGACAAATCCATAGTTTCGACTCTTACCCAAAATTGGATCTGGACTTCAAACCCCAATCGTTGGATTCGAAGGACTTGGTCTGCGAACCTCAAGCTGCACGTGGATCGAGACCTAGACCTGGAGCCAGGCTTGAAACCCCAATATTTGGCTCGTTTGGGAACTTCAAGGTGCAACCGTGTATCTGGACTTCAAACCCTAAATCTAGGGTTTGAAGAAGAAGAAGAAGAAGGACTTAAGGAGGTGGGGACAGGGTTAGGGAACCTCAAGCTACACATAGACAAACAGACAGACACCACCTTTGCTTTAATATAGAGGATATAGGATGCTGCAATGTGACCTAATTTCACATGAGAAGAAATCTTGTATATGCGATCTAGTCTACTTTTACTGTCATTTGTAAGAAAAATAAAACAATAGCCAATTTAAGTTAGTGTTTTGTTTCTTATCGTCATAAATGGTAGGGCCACCATGCGACGCATGCCGTGCCCGTCGTGTTTTGTTTGTCCTGGATGGCGAACATGTGTCGTTCGGATAAACCTTGGCCGAATTGTGTGGTGGATGAAATTGAACCAGCAAAAAGCAAATTGGTGCCATGAACGAGTATTGGTTTGGAATACAAACAACCCTAAACCCAGAATGAAAACTAATATTAAATTATCGGTAACAGAGCGGGGGGAAATTGATATTTATTTCGATTGACGTCATATTCATTTCCTTGAAAAAATTACTTTATCTTTTTCCATAGGAGGGTCCAACAAAATGGGTAGCCGTCATTGTATTGGGAAAAAGGAACATTATGGCAATGCCGCTGGGCATATATAACCAAATAATAATTAGGGTTGTTTTGGGAAAAGGAACATTATGGCAACGCCGCAGGGCATATCTAAAGTACGTCATCGTGGCGAATCACGGCTAATTTTGATTTGTAAAAGCCCTAAGACATTTTTGGTAAATAATATTAGAGCCTAAACGCTTGCACAAAGTTTGATATATCGCACATCCTTTTTAATCTATAAGCATTCATTATAACAGAACTTTGTTGGGATGGAGGACGAATTAAATGTTTATTGAATAATGATACTAAGGATCAGATCTATTTCCCTCCAAATATACTAGTTTTAAAATTTATTTTAGATTAATAAAAAAACAATTATTATCCTGACCAGATAACAGCTAGCCTCGATTTGCTGAAAGGAACCTTATGGCAATGGGGTATGGCATGCATGCTTTGGAGTGTGTTATCGTGGTGAGTTCTTGTTAATTGTAATCAACTAATGTTGTGGGTCATTTTTGGTAAATTGTGCTAGTGTTTCACACTTGCACAAAGTTTACTATATTACATATCCTTTCAATTCATAAACATGAATTACAATGAAGATTTGTTGGGACGAAGCATGAATTGATGTTTTTTCAATGGTGAGAACGAGAATTGGATCTATTTCCCACCGACTATACAAAACATAATTTGGCCATCAATCAAACATGTCCGTAAATGTTATGTGATTGCATATTTGATGGATCCTCTTATTACAACAATTTAGAGGGCCGTTATAAACAATGTTCAGGGGGCTCACACACCCCCCCTTGCCTAAATTTCCATCTTCTTCTCCAACCTTGCCCAGTGGCCCTTATAAGCCCTTCGGTTCAAGGGTTTAAACCTTAAAGAAGATTCTACAAAGTTGCTTCAATGGTGACATTTTAACAGATAGTCAAAAGCCAAATATAACGCCGGCAGACCTATTTATACTATTTATAGTGAAAAATAAGGAGAAGGGGGCCACTTAACGAGGCACCCAATGAGCTCGCCTCCAAAACCCGAATTCAAGCCAAAATTTGGAGACTGCTTGCCATAAAAAATAGGCTCGTTTTCATTATGATGTGTGATATGCCATGATGTAGAAAAATCACATGCGATAGCACCACGGGGAAATGTTATATGGGTCATGTATGCGACATGTAAAAATTATAAAATATGCTACATATATGGTGCGCAAGATTTTTGTATAGGCCGCATTAAACACCTGAAACACCGTTCAACGTTTTCCCACCTGTATTCGAAGAGTTGGCACCCATATTGCAATGAATACACAATCATGTCAAATCCAACACAAAGTAATTTACCCTTCTACAAAAATTAGATTCCATTTATCAAGATAAATAGCGTATATGCGTGGATGGCCATAAAAGGTTGCGCAGTGTGCCACGAAGGCCAAAGTACATTTCACCACGTCATTTATCAATTCCCTCAAACATAGTGAAATTTGAGTAGGACACAGGGTAAACATAGGGGGTTCGAGATTTTTTTTTCCAATCTTTTTGTGTGTGCAAGAGGCATTTGTCTGGGCGAAATCTTGTGATTTAGAAAACCAACAGCTATTGTGTTTGTGCAGTGTAGCGGTGTACATCACCAAACTCTTGTTCTTGAGGTGAGTAACCTAACATACAGCTCCATGTAAAATTCAGAGATGCATCTTGAAATCTCTTACGCAAGGTTGGCCTATCATTCAAATAGTGAAGTTTTGAATTGTCATTTTTTGCGTATGTTATGTTGGCAGGGGGCATTGTAGCCTAAACTTCCTAAGTTCAACTCCACACGCATGCCAGCTTGTTTGAGCACAATGAGCGAGTGCAGGTATCGAAACCTCAACCTATACCAACATTTGCATTTCTTTCCCTCCCAAAATTTCATTTTGTTGTCGTTGTCATCGTGGATTCAAATTACAGTGAAAGATCAGTAGGAATAGAAAATTCTTTTGTGGATCATGCAACCTGTTGCAAATTTCAACTTGTTCTCATAGATACATTTATGAGATTGCAACAAAATTTGTATCATTGCCCCTGGTATCTTTGCGGTGTTTTTGATGGTTCGAAGGCGTGATTAGTGTTGGTGAAACGAATGTTTGTCTACGCAACACCAAATTAACATACTGTGCAAACATTAGTTTCATGATATATTGGTTTACATAGCTCCAAACATTTGAATTGTGTGCACCGGGAATTTGTCGCATGGATGGAATCTGTGTTGTTGTCATCTTTCAACTCCAGCACTGGGATGTTTCGCAGGGGATATGTATAGGCGGAGGGAGCACGATGGTTAGACCACATCGCAGATTCAACTCCATATATGTGCGAACCTATTCTAGCAGTGTGACCAAGTAAGGGCATCTACTGAACATATTTGTTGTATGCATGAATTTGAACATTGTGATTTTGCGTAGATCGCTGTTGTGTCGGGGAAAATCGCTCACAACAAAAATTCGATTTCGTTTGTCTGCAGGGTGGAGGTCGGTTTGACAAAGCCCGAGTCATTGATATATTGACCTTCTATTATCAGTTGCAGCCCTGTTGTGTTCACAAACACTTATATATTGTTCATATGGTATTCATGGCTAACTTCGAATGCCCCGAGTGTAACATTTTTTTTCCCGCTTCTCACCAACGTGATGGACATCGCCGATTGGTGCATCGATCCACTTGTAAGGTTCGCACCGTCACTGGTCGAATTACTGTCCACCGATCCATTGAAGGCAAATTTCCTTGCCCTGTTGATCGTTGCAAAAGGGCATTTGAACGCAGCGATAAGCTCCAGTGCCATTTCAAAGTGCAACATGTGGAGCAAAACAATTCGGCCCTCAGTGAGCTCCATGACGACAATGTGCAGAAGGCGATGTCGATGGGCATGTTAATTCAGCCACCCGTCGAACAAACACCGGAGCTGCTCCGTGATGCTGGCCTTGTTGTTCTCAACATCGTGGATGGCATTGGTCTACTGTTGTGCAAGGTTTGTGGTGTATGTTTGGAGCCAAAGCCTTGCCAAGTGCATAACCACCTATTGGGGCACGATAATCATAGAGCTCCCAAACGGCGTCGCAACGCTGGCGGGCATCGTGTGACTGCGATCCCACCTCTCACAGACTTTGCACCGTTGTTTGATGACATTGAATTCACCCAATTGCAAGACCATCGCCTTGAAAGGTATACCACATCTCCGCTGCAGGAGCTTTTACCTGTGGTCCCAGGTATCAGGGTCATCAATGGATATCGATGCAAGGCGGATGGATGTGCCTACTATTCCGCTTCCAAGAGGACCATCGCCAATCATCGCCTGGCCAACCATTTTTTCTTACCGGCTAATGCCAGTTGTCAACCGTGCCAAGTGCAGCGGCTTTTTAGAAAGGTCGGGCACACCGCCTATTTTGGTGTCAACCACCAAAATATGGAGCTTGCGGGTGACCCGACGGGGCTCCGACTTAAGGAGCAAGTGCGGGCTTCGTTAGAGGCCCACAAATGTTCGGTATTCAACGTGGCAACGAATCCATCCATTCGTGAGTTGAGTCCATGGCTCAGGGTGTCTCGTTGGCACGAGCTAGCCGTCAACCACATCATTCCAGCTGGTACGCCCTTGGACCATATCAAGCAAGCAAGCGTGCTCCCGACCTCGATGAATGGGGAATTCAATTTGGACCGCCTACCCTCGATGGTCCGAGCATATCTGGAGAACGCACAGACCATGATTGGTCGTGTGCCATATCATCTCAAGCGCCTGGTAATTTCTGTCGAAGATTCCCCCGTGGCCACGGTGGGGCTCAACCAGCTTTGGGTGCCATCCACAGTGAGCAAATATTGTGCGCTGATGACCAAGCTCCTCATTGCGATGGTCCGATCCAGAGATAGCAGCCCGACGGATGATAAGCCATTCGTCAATGTTCTTGGCGAATTGCATTCGGATCTCGGAGATGCGCTCGACAGTCTCATTTCTTACATCCGAGGCCGGCAAGATGCGGACATGGCCAACGAAGATCTCATTCACATCCACACGGTGTTGCTGCACATCTGTCGACCGCCGATGTGTCCGGTCGTTCCGCATGGGCTACAAACCGGTTGTCCAATAATGAGGTTCCTGATTGTGAACAGCTTAAAGTCGAACCCTTCATCAACCCGCGTTGCCTTCGAACATGTTCGACATGTGACGGGTCCCATAGCCATTCTTGAGTATTGGTGGAGATGCACGGTCCTCATGCAGCTCGTGCGTCCAATGTGGCAGCCTGATCACCCCACCATCCCTTGGTGTGAGGCTGATGAGTGGCTCGCCTGCATTCGTGATAACGCCAAGGACACACTGTTCAACAGATTGCGGGAGACCATGCGCCTTGCTTGCACGGTGTTGGGCGACGGCTCGGACGTCCCCAGACTAGTTCGAATCGGTCCTTTGGCATGCACGATCGATGGTCAAGCTGTGACAATCGACACATTGCGGAACCTGGTTGGTAAGTTGTTCGGCGAGGCGAATAAGGTCATGAGCAACCAATTACTACTGGGACTCCAGACAACCTGGATCGGTCGGGTGATAGCGGAAGGCAACATCGTCGACAAGGTGAACGAAGACAAAGTTGGATATTCTTTTTTGTTGGATGCCCGTAATGAATTTCATCGTCGTGGACAAGATCTGGCCATCCAACTTTTTACCGATCGGCTTACTCGAAACCTTTTCATCACAGGCACAAACGACGATCGGTCCCTGATATGGAATGAAAATGCCTTGGCAATGTGGGCACGAGCAGCCGACCGAATGCATGCGTTGTTATTTTTACTCTTGCATCTCACTGCCGGCGGTCCTCCTCGAGGGGAGGAGTATAAAAGTTATCTCACTCGCAACACGGAGCATTCTGATAGGACATTCTATTGGTCCTTCGGCACCATTATGACTTTCCAGAGATACCACAAGAGCGCCAATGCAGGGCCGCCTGTCAAATTGATACCCCGCTTCCTACCCCTGAAACTGAATTTGTTGTTCGTCGAATATATGTTGCTTCTGAGGCCGGTGCAGTCGTTCATCGCCGGTCTGCGTGGAAATATTGACGCTGCCCAACAATATATGAACGTTTGGGCCATTCAAGGAGATGCGGCCATGGAGGGCGCACATGTTTCGCGTTTGGTGGCCGCTGGGTTCCTCGAGCATGCAGATCTTGATATTGGGATTGCAGATTATCGTCATCTCGCCGCTTACTTCGGCGGCGCCATCAAACAGAGTTATTGCACGGAGTTTCCCATCGACGAGACATCGGGGCACTCTTCCGCCACGGCCGCCAGACATTATGCCAGCTGTTCGAACGATCACAGGTTCATGGACAGCCAACAAATGTACACATACAAATTGGCCGCCGAAGCATGGCACCGCTTGTTGCAACTCGATGGGAACCCCCTCGATCCACCTCCCTCAGGTGCTTCGACCGTTGAGATTCCGACGATTATTGGTAAACCCAACACGCATTGTCCGTTGCCCTTTGATTGCGCGTCTCTCCTCGCATCGTTCGTGTCTTCTGTCGCAGTCGCACAGACTCCCGCTCAACCGACCATCCCGCCTCCCCCTCGAGATCAAACGCACGAAGTGCGTGCTTTCCGAGCTCTTCGTCGATTTGGCCATGAACCATGGACATGCAAGGAACAAGGCCTGGCTGTGACATTAGTGTTGGAAAATAGACTTGACTTATTGATGGTCATGCCCACTGGCCATGGCAAATCAGCCGCGTTCATGATCCCACCCATGGTCACTGGTCGCACCGTCATCGTGGTGGTACCTCTCAGCATCCTTGTCAGGGGACACGAAGCTGATGCGAGTCGAGCTGGCCTACGACACGCAACCTATGGCACGGACACCATTACGTTTCATGATCCCCCGTCCATCTTGTTCGTATCAGTGGAACGTGCAACGACTCCTAGGTTTGTGGAATTCGCACACACATTGAACCATCTACAAAAGCTTCATTGTGTTGTTGTGGATGAAGCGCATTTGCTTCTGTCCGATTTCAGACCGGTCATGAAGCGCCTATTGTCGTTGTGGGCCGTGGGGTGCCAACTCGTCGCATTGACAGCCTCTTTGTCCCCCTCTCAGGAGACTGACCTTAAGATCGTGATGTCCACGTCACTCACCGTCATCCGGATGTCCACGCTGCGCCCGTTGATTGGATATGTCGTCGATGAAGTGGCTGATGTCGACGATGAAATCATTCGACAAGTTGTCGGATGGGATTGCGATGTGGCTTCCGAGATGGATAGGGCAATCGTATATTGCTTGACACGAGAGTCCGTCGAACGCGTGGCATCGATCGCCAATAACGTGGCACTGGTCAGGACCGCCCGTCTTCATGCCCATCTGGATGAAGACTCTAAGAAGGCGCAGTTACAATCATGGCTCTCGGGTGAAGCTCGGGTTATGGTGGCCACCGGGGTCATTGGGTGTGGGTACAACTACCCGTCGGTGAGGCTCGTCATTCACCGTGGATCTTTTAGGTCTTTTGTTGCTCTGCACCAAGAGTCGGGCCGACTTGCTCGCGATGGTAAACCTGGTATTAGCAGAGTGATTTCTAGTGCAAAATCTAGAGCTGAAGCTTTGCACATCGATTCATCGTTCGTCGAACCCAACGCTTGGATCACGGACACGGAGAGTTGTCGACGACACAATCTTCATTTGGCTGTGGATGGCCAATCACAACGGTGCAACCTAATTCCAGCAGCACAACTGTGCGACAATTGTGTACGACAATCGAGGGCAGTGTCGCTAGAACCCCCCCCACCATTGCCGATGCTTAGGGTGCGAGCGACCGTGCTCACCTCCTTCATGAACGAGGATTGTACATCCTTGAAGAATTTTCGTCGATTTGCTGCTCCTGATGAACCCAATTGTCTCATGTGCAGTGTTTACGGCGATGCTGGAAACTTGTGTCACCCCAGTCAAAATTGTCCGTTATTGCTGGATGGTTGTCGATGCTTCAAATGTCTGGGACCGCATCCTAGGTCGGATTGCCCTAATTCCATTCCTCGGTCACCTGACAATTGTCCCAAGTGCCACCTTTAACACAACGGGCAGGCGCTAGGCAATGTCCAGTTGCACGAAGGAAGGTACGGTGCCGATTGCCCGGGTCAAATTCGGGGTGAACGATACCGCATTCTTCTTTGGGCCATTTGGCGTCGCAACCCGTCGGACATGCGCAAGGCCATGCCGGAACTGAAAGACATCACTCGTGATGAAGAATTGGCTCGATGGATGGGACAGAAGGCCTTGGGACGATCTATCACTAACTTCACACGATTGGTGGACGCGTGCATCCGAATGCTGGAACAAGACATTCGCAGAAAAATACAATTCTAGGATTTAATCCGTATGTCCAAGGACTGTCAGCTGTGTTGTATTACTTATGCCTCCTTTCGCTGTGGTCGACGTCTTCGTGCAAATTTTTTAGGGCTGCAACAGCAACGAATGGAAGGCGGTGTGCAAGGAAGGCTGAAATCAGAGTCACTGGGAGCTTGATGGAGTCGCACTGCGGTGAGGGTCACTGTCGGCTTCATCCTCCTCGGCGGCGACTTGTACGTGTCGCTGAAAGCTATACTGTGCTTGTTTCATTGGTATTTTACCCCTTCCTAGCGCCGTTTTCATCTCCTGCTCTGTTGTATTCCGAGGCAGCTCCTCCCACTCCTTACTGGTACTGGTTCTAGGGCTTGCATCCGCTAGTACCCCTTTTGTGGGTATACTTCCAAGTCTACTGCAAGTTGTCAATTGTTTGGATTCAGTTTTCTGAGCTGACACCTTTCTTTTCTCCATCCACTCTCTGTCAATTCCTCTTTCGCGGTGCATTGCCTTGCACACGTTGTGGGGATCGTTTCGGAGGTGTGAAGATTGTTGTCGCATATTGTAAAGCTCCGTGTACGATTTGTATAGGTTCGGGTTTTGTTGAAATCTGAAGACCGTGTGTCTTGCTGTTTTCGACCAATGTTCCCCCCCCTAGGGTAATAATAGAACAAGTGGTCGATCATATGTATAGGAGCTTCACCGAACTACGGTGTCCAATGCGGTGCGGAGAGTATTGAAGATCAGTCATGTCTCTGTTCGTGTTGTGTCGTTTCTTGGAATGGGGGAGGTCCTGGGAAAAGTCACACAGCAGGTATATCGTTCATTTCGACGGTTTTCCCGTTTCCCATGAGAAATGAACGCTGTGCTCCAGCGTCGATGGCTCCCAACTCTTGGCGGTTTGAGGGTTTCCTATTGGGGTTCGACTCTGACTACTGTGGAGTCTACATTTTCGCAGCCGATAACCATCTCCTTGGCATGCGACCGGCCTGCAAGCAACTTTATCTTCTAGGGCATCCTCCAAAACCACAGTTGGTGGTATCGTGCTACATGGACTCCTACCCTCATGTTTTCTTGTTGGTTGTGCATTGATTGTTTGTTGAACAATTGGAATCTGGTGGATCAGTTCAGCAAACTGCTTTCCAGTATCACTTGAAGTTTTAGTTTTGAAAGTTCCTGAAATCACATTCCGAAACGGAGTCCTCCCTGTTGTTGCTCCAGGACCTTGAACCGTTTGAAGGGTTGTCTTTTGCAGATCGCCTTTGCATCAGTTGGATTCAAACTCTATGCGTCTAATTTATGAGGGTACGAAGCATAAGATTTTTCTTGTCGAAGAGGTTACGGTGTTGTTGAAGTTGTATGGCAGATTTTCAGCACGTCATTTGTCGCTGGCTGTTCTTTCTTATGGTGCTTCCAGACTCAAGAATTTCAGGTATTGCTCTTGATGATGCCAAATTCTGGATGTTGGCCTCCATTTCTTTCTGTGTACCATTGTTGTTGGGCCTAGGGTCTGAAGATTTGTGAAATTTCGATCATATGAGAGTAGTTCTTTGTTTGAGAGTCGACTGATGTGTACTAATCATATCAGCAGGTCCAATCACTTAATGGGCAAAAACCAGATGAATAGAATATCATGTGTTGTTTTCTCTCCACCCTTCATGTTTTTCCCAAATAATGTGTAGAGTCTGACTTCTAGGGTGGTATTGTATGTGTATCTAATGGTAGGCGACAGAGTCTACAAATTGACTCTCTATTGCTTGATTGGGAATCAGAGAAGAGCTCAATAATGTGCAACAATGTATGATGTTTGTAACTGCACGGGTTTGTCAGGGATTTTCGGACCTTGTGTGAATGAATGGAAAATCCATGCGTGACAGCAACACCGCCGTTTGTATGGCAGCTCCCACCATGTTGTTTCTTCACTTGTCAATATTTGAAGAGGAGTGCAAAGCTATTAGATCTTGAGAGCAACGGCGCTCTTCTTGTATGTCATGAAAGCCACTTATTCAAGGCTGGGAGGATTTTTGGATTCCTCTCGGCTCTCAAAAAACAAGAGCGGAATGGCAGTTTGCCAATGGATGAGACTGCTAAGACTCATGGTATCGCTGAGTGTTACCATACCATGGATTTATGTACAATGACAAGAAGCCAACTCGATGATGATGGCTGCTAGTTCTGTGAGTTCTTTTTACCTTGCTGACTGGACCATTGTGATACTAATTTATTTCCAAGAGTGTTGGTTCAAATAGCCCGTTCTATTACTTTCGTAAACCAATTGGTGGCATTTCCTCTCCGCAAGTCTCCAATACTTTCTGGTGCTATGATCTAGACTTTGGTTACTGTGCAGTATTTTGAATGTGGAATTTTGATGGCAGAGTCACTGGCCGGTACATTAGCTGTGGCTACCTCGTGAAGACAAGCGAAGTGTTGAAATTTGGGCGGTCTTGTTTCATGGGCTCTAATTAATTGCAAATGACAATGGTGATGCCTGGAGGGGCACAGGGACACAACGAGGTCATGATGATGTATGTTGGCTTGAAGAATGGCTACCAATTGATTTGGCGGAAGTTGTGCGCATTTTCTCAGTTTCATACAATGCACATGTACTAGAAAGATCCCCTCATGGTCAGGTATCACATGTTGCGAATAATGTATACCAGACTCTCATTAATCCTAGGTACAAGTCACCTTTCTTTGATTTTCACAATGTCATGTTTGGGCAAATATAGTGGTTTCACTCACAAATATATCAAGCAACTAAAATTTTCAGATTTAAGATTTGTTACTAAATCATTGGGTCATCTCTCAATCGTATAGGGAATTTGTACACTTATCAATGATAGTATATCGGCCAACTTTAGATGGTGTTTCAACACTTCCTGAAACTGAACATATCACAGTGATGTATGGTGCAGGGTGAATGGAATCATCCTTATTGCTGAAATATGCTATGTTTTTGGAGATTGGTGTTAAAAAGTTTGGTTTTGAAAGTGGAAAGGGCCTTGACTTTCTAAAATCTGAAAATGCCAAGAGGACAGCTGAAGTGCAAGAATGTGCCACAATTCTTTTGAGCAATGTTAGAGGTGTGCATTCGATGATATATTTCGATCACACATAAATATAGACTTAACTAATATGAAATGTAGAAGTCGATTAGATATTTCCTCAAAGTTCAGTGTAGCAAATGAATATGTTTTGTGCAGGTATAAATGGCATCATCCTATTGTGTTAATTGGTCATAGTTTTGGGAGGTTGGTGTCGAAGAGCTTGGTTGTAAAATTGAAGAGGAAATCAACCATCAGAAATCCTATTAATTCCAAGCTTGCATGTACTTGTTCACTGGTATTCGTTCAATGCCTCTTACGAAACCAAGGAAAGGATAAAAGAATAAAAGAAAATGCATTGGCACAAATTGGAAAAAATAGGGGAAAAAAATATAAATGATAAAAACAAAAACAAAGAAACAAAGTAAAAAAGAATTAAAATTGGGAAATATGGCCCCCAAAAAAATCCAGTAAGAAGAGGAAAAAGAATAATATAAAAAAGGAGAAAGAAAGGAAAACAAAGCCCCCCCTCCCGAACCACTCAACAATGAAATTTTTTTTTGAGGAAAAACTTAACCCCCTTCCCCTACTCCTTCCACATGTTAAATGGAGGACGCAAAAAAAAGGCATTCCCTTGTACCCCGTCTCCCCCTCCAAAGTAAAATAAGTTTTTAAAAAAATCAAGGCGCACCCCTCCCCATGAATAATGAATAAATATAGGAAGGAGGATGAAGAAAGGAAAATAAAAATTAAAATTGCAACCAAACTTCGAAGTTCAATTTAGCAAATGAATATGTTTTGTGCAAGTATAAATGGCATCATCCTATTGTGTTAATTGGCCGTAGTTTTGGAGGGTTGGTGTCGAAGAGCTTGGTTGTAAAATTGAAGAGGAAATCAACCATCATAAATCGTATTATTCCGAGCTTGCCTGTACTTGTACATTATTATTCGTTCAATGCCTCTTACGAAACCAAGGAAAGGATAGAAGAATAAAAGGAAAGACATTGGCACAAATTGAAAAAAATACCGAAAAAAATAAAATGATAAATAAATAAATAAACAAAGCAAAGAAGAGGTAAACTTGGGAAATATGGCCCCCCAAAAAAATCCAGTAAGAAGAGGAAAAGAAAAATATAAAAAAGGAGAAAAAAAAATGAAGACCAAGGAAACCACAGTGCAATGAGACTTCAACAGAAACCATAAGTAGGCAACATAGAGCTCACTTGTTTCCCCAGCAAAAAGCTAATGCATAGATGCAACTGCATATTTTTTCTTGAGGATCAGATATTGGGGCAGAAGCTCCTTCCACATTTCCAATGAAGGGGAAAAAAAAACCTAAACCTCCACCCCCCTCCCCCCTCAATAGTAAAAAAAAGAGAAGGAAATAAATCAAGGTGCACCCTCAACCCCCCATCGCAGAATGAATACAATACAAACCCTGGCCCTTCGCAACAATAAAAAGTAATTTATGAAAGTTATAAATATTAAAAAAAGTAACAAAAAGTGAAAAAAAGATTTTGAAAAACAGCTTCGCACTACGCCCAAACAGCTCGTCATATGTACAGGTTCTTGTGGTCAAACAGCCTTGAGCCTGCGACCTTATGACGGTAATGCACAAATCATATGTATGGGTTGTTTAAGCGTAGTGCGGGGCTGTTAGAAGGAGTTAAAAAAAAAAGATGATATGTATAGGTTTGAACCAAGGTGGAATATGCTCTAAACCATCACAAAGCTACCTTGTAGGTACATGAAGTTGTCTACATGAAGAACCCTAAACCCATAACTGGAGTTGTACTTTTGTTTGACCATGTATAGGAGTGCCTTGTGAATTAGGTGAGTGAACATCCTGTAGTAGCACTGTTTATCAATACTATCCAATGTTGATCATCATTTACTAAAGCAATACCAATACAAAGTTTGTAAACATGTTGCTGCGATATTGTACCTCTTGCTACCAATGGTGCATACGCAATTTCTAAATGCTTTTGTTGTGTTGTGCCCCTAACACATTTGCAACATCACAATAAACATGAATACAACATTGATTCACTCTTGAATATACAACTTGCAATTGTGTTGTTGCAACATTACATCACCTACCTTCAACAACAAAAAACACAATACAAATACAATGTCATGAAAGTGTGATTATGACATATATACAGTAACATAAACAATAAGAATAAAACATCGAGTCAATATTGAATAATAAATTTTTTAGCTATGTTGTTGCAACATTACATCCCTTACGTTCAACCAAACATGTGCAATGCAAATATGATGTTGGAAAAAAATGAGTACTAAGCCTGTCAAAATATAGACAACATGAATATAATAGAGAATCGATACAAGAATAGAGTTTGTAACCATATTATAACAACATTGCATCGTTTACAATTAAAAGTGCATATCCAATACAATCACAATACTCATGCAATATCATTACAATATCGACAACATGTGAATACAACATGTCAAACAACAAAAAACCAATGTAAATACGGTGTTACATCATCTATTATTTAAACAATACCAAAATTAAGTCTTTACAATCTAAATTGTTTCAATGTCTATTTTACATGAACAAAGCATTAAAACCTTGGACATTTTGAGAAGTATTCTGAAAGTGTTTAAATAACACCAATACAAATTAGGGGTCCCCGCTTTGTGATGGACTTGAAACAGAAGACATCTGAAGCAGAAAAAAACCGTAGACCGCCATAAAAAGAAATAAGGAATGGAGACAATCCAAGAAGCTTACAATCTGACCCTTAAACCTTACCCTTCTTGGTTTTTTCATAATCGACATTCTTGTTTGTTAAAAAACAAAAGTCTAGGAGCTGGGCCCCCCCAAAACAAACTTGGGGTTCTTCCCTTTTTCTTGTTGGTCCATTGGCCTCCAATGCTCAACCACCTCAATGTTTCATACACAAAATCTAACTCCAAATGCATTTGGTCTAAAAAATGGTCAAGCTAACATTAATTAAAGTGTCTGTCTAAAAGGGCTTCACAACCTTTTTGGTAGATGGTAGTGATGACATTCGGGGGAAATTTAATTTTAAATAATGAAATAAAAAATAAAAAAACATCCCTTTCCCTTCCTCCTTCCACGCGTCAAATGAAAGCAAACAAATACATTAACCTCCACCCCCCTCCCATCCCTTTTCAACATTCGAAAATTAAAACAAAAAAAAAAAACTCCCTCCCGTCCCCCTTCAACGCATTAAAAAAAACCCCTCACCCCAAGTCCCTAGCCATTCAACAATGAAAAATACAATTTGAGAAAAAACATTCATCCCTTTCCCTTCCTCCTTCCACAGGTTTTTCTGATCCCTTCCACATTGATTTTAGCCTTGCATTGCATTGGGTGAGTGTAATGAGCATTGCGTATGTATAGCTTGGCATTGCGCTGGATTTTTTGCGGTCAAACAGCCTTGTGCTTGCGACCTTATAATTATAAGGCTCACATCATATGCACAGGCTGTTTGCCTGCAAGGGAGAACTATTCCAAAAAGTGAGGAAAAAAAAATCATATGTATAGGTTTGACCCAAGGTGGAATATGTCCTACACCATCACAGACGTACCCTATAGGTATAGGAAGTTGTCTACATGAAATGTTGTAATTCCATTTAATCTTAGTTAAAATAATATAAACTTAGTTGGACTAACCTAAACTTGCCTAATTAAATTCAACCCAACTAAGTTAATGTACACTTGGCTAAACTAAATTTGACAAAATTCATATAATTTTGGAAAAATTAACGAAAATTTGGGACCCAAATAATATGCTTCAAATATTTTCCAGCAACCATAAGGCCTACTACTAACCAATGAAAAGTGGGGAACTACCCTATACATATGATCTAGGCATCAGGCCCATAAAAAAAAACTAACCCCCCTTCCCGACCTCTTTGCACATGTCCAATGAAGGAGAAAAAAAAAAACCTCAACCTCCGCCCCCTCCTCTTCAACAGTACAAGAAATCAAAATAAATAGATAAAGGTCCTTACACCTTTTCATATATCTAGGGGAAAAAAACATTGACCCCCACCCCCCTCCCCTTCAACAATAAAAAAAAAGAAAAAAAGAAATCAACATGCACCCTTTCCCCCGGTGCACCGTTTCCCCCGTCCCATAATGATTTTGTATAAAACATTACTCCCTTCCTCTCCCTAGCCTCTCCACAATGAGAAAAAAACATTTCCAAAAAACCTTAAATGTACCCCTTTCCCCCCTCCTCCTTCCACCTTTTCATATATTTGGGAAAAAGAAAACATGAACCTCCACCCCCCTCCCCCGTAACAGTAAAATAAAAGAAGGAAAAAAATCAAGGTGCACCCTTTCCCCCCTCGCACAATGAATAAAATATAAACCCTGGCAAAACCCTGGCCCAGTAAAAAAGTAATTTATGAAAGTTACAAGTAGTAAAAAAGTAACAAACTTTACCCCTTTCAGCAGGAAAAGTAACTTACAAAAGTTACGAGCAGTAAAAAAAGTAACAAAAAGTGAAAAAAGTCAACAAATACAGCCACGCACTACAGTCTCTTTTTGGTGGTCAAACAGCCCCCAGCCCCGCGCACTGCGAGCGTAGTGCGCAGATCATATGTATAGGCCCATATTTCCATAGTTTTTCATATCCCCAAACGATTCTACAGATTGCAGTCTCTAAACCTTCAAATTCTGTCACAAAACAGAAAAAGTCAACCAGCGACTGAAAAGTCAAACCCCCCCATATCTTCCAAATGGTGATACTCTAGAAGAATTTTTTCACACGATTGCATTCAGAACACCTCGAAATGGGGGGGTAGGTCATCTCCAAGTATCAAAAAACAAAATGCAATCAGGTCAAAATGCCCATCCAACACAAAAACCCCAAATCTCCTATATCTTACAAAACTGACATTTTAAAGCAAAAATAACTCCACCACTAGCTTTAAAACACATGAAAATGGGGGGGTGGGTCATTTCAAAACTTCCAACATGTATCATAATTTACCCTTTATGCCCTCATCTATCCGACCCCCTTGAAATTTCACACCCCCCATATCTTTCAAATGGTGATACTCTAAAAGAATTTTATTGCACCATTGGATTCAGAACCCTCGAAAATGGGGGGGTAGGTCACTTCAAAACCCCCAAAAAAAAACCCAATTTTGGTGGGGACACCCATGTAACCCTAAACCCTAAACCCTAAAACCCTAACCCTAAACCCTAAACCCTAAAAGGTGAACGAAAACAGCCCCGCACCGTGGTGCTTTTTTGGTGGTCAAACAGCCCCCAGCCCCGCGCACTGCGAGCGTAGTGCGCAGATCATATGTATAGGATCTAAAAACATCTAAAAAACTCTAGATACATCTGGAGACAACTAAAAAACTCTAGAAAACTCTAGATATATCTAAAAAAACTTTATCATAATTACATAAATTTGTCAAAACTTGGTCCTACTCCATATTTTTGGCAAAACTAAATCATAGGCCCATATTTCCATAGTTTTTCATGTCCCTAAACCATTCTACAAATTGCACTCTCTAAACCTTCAAATTCTGTCACAAAACAGAAAAAGTCAACCAGCGACTGGAAAGTCAAACCCCCCCATATCTTCCAAATGGTGATACTCTAGAAGAATTTTTTCACACGATTGCATTCAGAACACCTCAAAATGGGGGGGTAGGTCATCTCCAAATATCAAAAAACAAAATGCAATCAGGTCAAAATGCCCATCAAACACAAAAACCCCAAATCTCCTATATCTTACAAAACTGACATTTTTAAGCAAAAATAACTCCACCACTAGCTTTAAAACACATGAAAATGGGGGGGTGGGTCACTTCAAAACTTTCAACATGTATCATAATTAACCCTTTATGCCCTCATCTATCCGGCCCCCCTGAAATTTCACACCCCCCATATCTTTCAAATGGTGATACTCTAGAAGAATTTTATTGCACCATTGGATTCAGAACCCTCGAAAATGGGGGGGTAGGTCACTTCAAAACCCCCCAAAAAAAACCCAATTTTGGTGGGGACACCCATGTAACCCTAAACCCTAAACCCTAAACCATGTTTATCTCCGTTGATGTTTGTTTCGGCAGTCCAGTGGCTGAACGCTTGGGCTCGCATAACACCGAGGAAGAAATAGCCTAGTACCAAAATCGTGCACGAGTTCCTTGGGCTCTTTACCTACAGCTCGATCGATCAAGTTTTGTTTTTCCTTTCTTATCGTCTTTGTACCCCTGGCTTAGTACAGCCGGAACCCTAGTTGCTTCAGGTCGTCTTCTCGGCCTTCCTATCGTGTGTTGTGATCGTTGTGGCCTACATGAACCTTGCAAGCCTGTGTTCAAATCTGCGGAGAGATAAAAACAATGATTGAAAAACACTTACACTTCAGAAATTATTTCTCGTTTTGTGATTATTATTGAAGAACAAGGCTATTCAAAAATAAAACAAATGAAAGAGAAACTCAAAAATGAAAAAAAAAAGGGGGAAAGAAAAAATCATCAAAAAAATTATTAGTAATTTTTTTCCTTTTTTGGAAATGAAATTTCACTTTCTAATTATTATTTAGAAAACCTATTTGAAAAAAAGAAATGAAAGAGAAATTGAAAAAAGAAAAGGAATGCAAAAAACACAAAGAAAGAAAAAAGAAAGACAGAAACAAGAAAAAGTTAAAGAAATGGGGATCTTATATTCTTATATAGTAAAGGATGTCATGGACGAAATGAAGCTTTCCATCTATCCGTCCGTCGCGTCATCCATCCTGTCATCTGTCGCGTCATCCATCCAAACAGAACAATTATATATTTAAAAAAGGGAAAAAATGTACCCATTCCCCCCCTCCTCCTTCCACCTTTTCATATATCTAGGGGAAAAAAATAACATTAACCTCCACCCCCCTCCCCCTCAACAGTAAAAAAAATAAAAATTAAAAAATTAAATCAAGGTGCACCCTTTCCCCGTCCCACAATCAATACAATATAAACCCTGGCCCTTCTCCACAATAAAAGATAATTTCCTAAAACTTACAAGTAGTAAAAAAGTAACAAAAAGTAACAAACCTTACCCCTTTCACCAATAAAAAGTAATTTACTAAACTTATGAGCAGTAAAAAAAGTAACTAAAGTCAACAAAAAGAGCCCGGCACTGCAGAAAAAGCCTGGCACTCCCTGTGTATTTTCTCTAGTCAAACAGCCCACAGCCCACGGCATTACACTCGTAATGCTTGGATTACTAAGATAGGCTCATGGTAGTTACCCTGCAAGCAACTAAATTGGCCTTGTGGATGGCTTTAAAAAGACCTCTTTTCCATTCAAAGAGACTGCAACTCCTTTGGAGTCCAGAGACACCGAAACTTACAATCTGTCAGTAGACACAACGTCTTTTTGTTTCTTTTAGCATGGACCTCTGTCCCAACATGATTTCGTCACTTCTGATGGGAAATACATATCTACACTGGTTTATCCAGAAGGTGGAAAAAACATGGGGGTGAAGGAAGTGAAAGCACCGTCCATTCGTTAGCACCTGATGATCTTCGTACGAAGAACAAATCCAATGTTCCCGCTGTTGGTTAGTTTAGAAGCATTTTTATAGGATATTATGAGCAAGAAGCTGATGAATTATCAACCGGACAGATGTTGCATCTACCAAGCTCCCAATGGTCCCTGCAAAATCCACAAGACAAGGAGGCCCTATTGTTACAAATGGAGCCGTCGTTCCCGGAAGAGGGGGTGCTTTCGGTACTAAAATTCTCTGCATCTTCTTCACTGGTTTTTTCCCTGCAAGCACATAGTGTTGGTAAATGCATTTCTCTCGTACTCTCGGTTCTGGTAACTCTGAAAGAGCTGTATATGCGATGGAGAGTTATGAAACAGAGTCCTCTTGGCCCGTCGTGATTTGGGTTCTTCTGCAACAATCTTGGGTATCAGTATGACATCCACCGAACTTGTGGCGCTGTGCATATTTAATGCTGCAAGAAGTCTGTGGGAATTGGAAACTCTGTGTCATAGCAAGTTAAAATGAAGGACTTGGCATGCGATTGTAGTTCTTTTTCTAGTGTCTTACCCTGGTTGGAACGTGGGTGGTTTGAAACTGGTGTGCACAAAAGATATGTCGGAGCAAGAGAAAGACGAATGGAAAAAGAAGCAAGTATCGTACTCCCTAATTCCCCAATCAATCTCACGGAACTTCACCAAACGTATGATTCATCCAGGTTGTTATGTAATCAAGGTGTAAACACAAAATGATTCGCTTCTGGTAGGGCTCATGGCCAACTTGGGAGGAGTCGGTGGTCTGAGGTGCATCATTCCAGCTGTCCATCGTTCTGAATCAGATTTTGTTCATGGTGGTACGTGGAATCGACGAGGCCGTGAGTATCGCTCATTCTGGACGGCTGGGCTGCAGGTGTATTGCGACCAAAACAAAGTTGAAATGACCCATCGTGCAAAGAAAAGTTGGATGGTCCTACCTTGAGGAAGAGCTCACGACACGATCTTGCTGATGATCAATAGGAAGGTCCATCTCAAGTCTCGTTGTAATCTTTTCGCAGGGTTCTCAGATTTCTCTGTGACTCGCTCCTGCATAGCGATGAACTCCTTTCTGCTTCCGGTTGCTTTCCGGTCACATACATGTGCTCGTAAGCTCTGGTCCGAAGAAAAAGGTTGATATCCAGCCGGTGCTGGAATCCACTTTTCGTTCTGCATTGCCACGAAGCACGGAACCCATGAAGCAAGGAGTCAAATTGACTTGTGAAAGGAAAGATGCGAAAGGAAAAAGAATTAAATCAACGTTTGTTGCTTGAAATCCTTTGCAATCGAATGAGATATGTCGGTTGTTAGTGGGAATTGGATTACGACGTGTTGGTTCTGCACTGATGACGAGATCATTGTCGATATGGCAGCTGGCATTTCCAAAAGGACTCAGTGCCGCAGCTGGAAGACCAAGGGTAGCACCCAGTACTCCAGTAATATTTGACGTTCAATTATTGTACATACCTGGTGTCTCAGACTTTGATGAGTAAAAAACTGATGACCCTAAGGACCTTTCAATTGACGAAGGAATCAGTTCACCACTCAAGCAGTGTATTCAAAGATCACCTTTTTCTTAACAATGATGTTATACAAATCGTGGGGATTCTCTCTTGAGGTTCTTTCGGCCATTTTTCAAGAAAGAATTGAAAAAATTCACCAGAAATATAGAAGGGTTTAGGGTCCCTAAAATCTACAATTCGTACAGTTGTTGCCAATCGATGCTGGATTCTTTTGGGAAGGGTCACCGACGATACTGCAAAATAGTGGACTGCACTTGAATTGCAGACACATTTTTTTCACCACAAGGCATGCACCCTCTACTTTGCTTTCATGTACCAAGAAATGCAAACTGTATCAGCTTCTTCATCCACTTTGTACCTGGAGCTTTCTTAGTAACTTGAAGATGCTTCAGCGACTCCATTCCGAGAGTTTTCTCATATCTTCAATTCTTGCAATCTCCTAGTTTGCTAAACTTCTACTTTGCCTCAATTTATTATAGATCGATACCTTAAAGACGTTTTATCTGCACTCTAAACTTGACTGTTCGAAAAAGCTGGTCAGTGTTACCAGAATAACTGGCGCTGTAAAGGGCGTTGCTAGTTATGTCATTCTTAACTACGCAGAATGTCACAACCGTGTTGTGATCACGAATGCTCATGCAACCTCAATTTTGACTTATGATAGGATAGCCTCACAGAATTCCCGAAGAATTAATAGACCGTACAGCAAAAAGATGAACTGGCTTCAAGACCTGTAGCAAGGTCGTCTGAGCAGCATTCCTTTAATGTCGCAACCCTAACTTGGCCAAGTGTGGGGGTGAAGACCAACACTTGGAAAAGTTGGGATTTGGAGTCCTCCGGGACTTGCGAATGTTTAGAGCTCAACAGCAGGACCCAAAACACCTCGCATTAAGGTGTTCTTGGTGTCATTGAAAAGGTCTCGAAGTGTAGATATCGAA
The DNA here is from genome assembly GCA_963921925.1 of Sphagnum tenellum. Taxonomy (NCBI): domain Eukaryota; kingdom Viridiplantae; phylum Streptophyta; class Sphagnopsida; order Sphagnales; family Sphagnaceae; genus Sphagnum; species Sphagnum tenellum. The sequence goes on from OY998146.1 coordinate 141,757, forward strand.
AATGACCTCGCATTGGCCATTTGGATATCTGTCGCTCAAGTTATAGGCAAAAGAAGGGCCGGGAGTCAAACTGACAATTTGACTCCCGACCACTAAAAGTCAGGAATCGACCTCTTCCCGAAGTCCGAATTGGGAGTGCAATACGTCGTTGGAAAGATCTCGACAAGGGCTACAACTTTGCTTCAGACCTCGTTGCGATCCAACTCTTCAGTCGGGAGTTATGGCCGTTCAACGTTCTGGGAGTCCCGTCGGGACAATTTCGGGACAACTTCGGAACTCCATTTCGGGAGTCCCGGGAATTTGTGCCATTTGGGTGTAGTCCCCACAACGTGGCGCAGAGTATACTATAAGGAGTATGGTGGTGGCATACTCTCGAGCCAAGGATGTGGTGAGTCCAAGTGAGTCCGGGTCCCCGTGGCTTGTCCCAACACCAAAAGAGTGCAAATGGATTCTAACCAACTCGTGTTGGTTTGTGATGCAGGTTCGTGTGATCTAAAAGCTTGATCTCTTCCTAGTCTAATCCCGGGGCTCCCAACTCGACCCTCTACCCCTTTTTAGAGTTGGAAGTCGGGAGCGTGCTACCAAGTCACAATTCCGCAACTTGACTGTCGCAACCCTACTTTGGCCAAGTGTGGGGGTGAAGCCCAACACTTCGAAAAGTTGGGATTTGGAGTCCTCCGGGACTTGCGAATGTTTAGAGCTCAACAGCAGGACCCAAAACACCTTGCATCGGGGTGTTCTTGGTGTCATTGAAAAGGTCTTGAAGCGTAGATATCGAAAATGGCCTCGCATTGGCCATTTGGACATCTGTCGCCCAAGTTATGGGCAAAAGAAGGGTCGGGAGTCAAACTGGCAATTTGACTCCCGACCACTAAAAGTCGGGAATCGACCTCTTCCCAAAGTCCGAATTGAGAGTGCGATACGTCGTTGGAAAGATCTCGACAAGGGCTACAACTTTGGTTCAAACGTTGTCGCGATCCAACTCCGCAGTCGGGAGTTATGGCCGTTCAAAGTTCCGAGAGTCCCGCCGGGACGATTTCGGGACAACTTCGGAACTCCATTTCGGGAGTCCCGGGAATTTGTGCCATTTGGGTGTAGTCCCCACAACGTGGCGCAGAGTATACTATAGGGAGTATGGTGGTGGCATACTCCCGAGCCAAGGATGTGGTGAGTCCAAGTGAGTCCGGGTCCTCGTGGCTTGTCCCAACACCAAAAGAGTGCAAATGGATTCTAACCAACTCGTGTTGGTTTGTGATGCAGGTTCGTGTGATCTAAAAGCTTGATCTCTTCCTAGTCTAATCCCGGGGCTCCCAACTCGACCCTCTACCCCTTTCTAGAGTTGGAAGCCGGGAGCGTGCTACCAAGTCTCAATTCCGCAACTTGACTTTGGTGAGACCCTCAAGTGGGTTTCACCCCCGTGACTTGGGAGCGCGTCACGTGGTATCAGAGCAAGTGGTGAAGCTCACTTCTTGGGTTCGGATGGCTCCCAAGAAGAACCGCAAGCAACCGCAAGACTCCGTGATGGAGGAGCCCATCGATGACCAAGTAGCCCCGCCCGAATCTATTGGGGAGGAGGAACCCATGCCCCGAGAGGACCGTGATGAGCCCGAAAGTGAGGAAGAGAGAAGCTCGGTCCTATTCACCCCGGCACAATTGGAAGTACTCCTCAAGATGGGAAGACCCGACTTCGGTGAGTTGGTGGCGGCTCTCAAAACGGGAGCCTCCAAGGGTGAAAGGTTTCAACCGGCCAAGCCCGGGAACTTCGATGGCGCCCGCGACCGTAAGGTTGTGGATGCTTGGCTTGCGGAAATGGACGACTACTTGCATGCCGCCAAGGTTGGACGGCATTCCGCCGTGGAGCTTGCCCAATCCTACTTGAAGGGCTATGCCGCCACATAGTGGCGGACGGTGCGGCAAGAGGAGGGGAAGAGCCATGGCTATACGTGGGAGTTTTTCAAAGACCGCATTGAGGCAGAATTTGTCCCAAAGAACTCCGATTACATTTCAAGGTGCAAGCTTCGTGACCTTGTGAATGCCCCGAATGAAAATTTGAGGCAATATGTGAGGGCTTATTCCGAACTCATGCTCGAGGTGCGGCACATGCATGAGATGGACCGTGTGTGCCAATTCGTGATGGGGCTTCCAACTTGGGCCAAGCGAAAGCTTGAGGAGAGTTGGCCCGCCTCATTATCCGAGGCCATCACGAAAGTGGAGAATTTCTCGGATGTGGGGCGGAGCGACAAATCCGGGTTCAAGAAGGACAACAAGTTCCTTCACAAAAAGCCAAGGCATGAGGGGGAGTGGAACCGGGGGCAAGGAAGCCCAACCAAGGATAAGCCCAAACCATTTCAAGGCTCGGGGTTCAAGCCAAAGGGAAATTTTGTGAAGAAAGGGGCTCCTTTCAAAGGGAGCCAAAACAAAGGGAATTCTGGAGACAAGCAAGGGTGCCTGTTTCAATTGCAACGAGGTGGGGCATTACTCCAAGGATTGCCCCAAGTCGAAATCCGGTGTTGGGAGCTCAAAGGTACTTGCTCTCAATGCCACTCTAGCCCAAAAAGAATGCAATCGACTTATCTTCTTGAAAGGGAAGATTGCTAAGCGGGATGTCTTATGTCTTTTGGACACAGGGGCTTCTCACAACTTCATAACTCGGGAAAGCGCCGAAAGGATGGAGCTCCACTTAGAGGAGCTCAAGGCACCCATTGAGGTGCATTTTGCGGATGGGATTCCCCATCCAACTACGTTACAAGCGAAAGGAGTCCCTCTTTAATTGGGGAATTGGAGAGGAAAGTTGGACTTGCTGGTTTCCACTTTGGGTGGAATGGAATGTGTTTTGGGGATGGAGTTCATCACCCAAAACAATGTGCTCATAGAAGGGCACAATCGGATAGTTAGAATCCCATCTAAAAGTGGGATTGTGCGAGTCAAGGCACATGAGTTGCCTTGTGTGGGTGATCCAACCATCCGCTTTATGGTAGGAAAAGCTTTTGAGAAGGAATGTGTGGGAGGTTTTGGCATGGTGTGTGTGATGCGGGTGTTGGACGAGTATGAGCCCGAGGAGGTCACCAAGTCGGTGACTTCCGCCAAGTGCATAAGGCGAGTGTTAGAAGAGTTCCCGGATGTGATGCCCGCCGAGTTGCCCGAAGATTTGCCCCCGAGAAGACGAGTTGATCATGCGATTGAAGTGATGCCGGGAGTGGAACCTCCCGCCAAGGCCCCATACCGAATGAGCCATGAGGAGTTGAAAGAGTTAAAGGTTCAACTCGAAGAACTCCTTGCCAAAGGGTATATCAAACCAAGCAAGTCGCCATATGGGGCACCTGTCCTTTTTGTTCACAAGAAGGATGGGACTTTGAGGATGTGTGTTGATTATAGAGCACTCAACAAGGCAACGGTGAAAAATCGGTATCCTTTACCTCGCATCGATGATCTATTTGACCGTCTCTCGGGAGCCAAGGTTTTTAGTAGAATTGATCTACGTTCCGGGTATTACCAAATAAGGATAGCGGAAGGGGACGAAGAGAAAACCGCTTGTCGCACAAGGTATGGCTCATACGAGTTCATGGTGATGCCCTTTGGGCTCACCAATGCACCCGCCACATTTTGCACTCTCATGAATGACATATTCCGCGAATGGCTTGATGATTTCGTGGTCGTCTACATAGACGACATTTTGATCTATAGTAGCTCCTTGGAGGAGCATGCGGAGCACCTTCGCAAGGTGTTCCAAAGGCTAAGGGAAAACAAGTTGTATGCAAAGCTCGAGAAGTGCGAATTTGGGGTGACGGAAGTAGACTTTTTGGGACATAGGATAACTCAAGAGGGCTTGATGATGGACGATCACAAGGTTAAGGCGATTTTGGATTGGGAGCCGCCCAAGTCGGTTCCCGCCTTGAGGTCCTTCTTAGGATTGGCCTCATACTATCGCAAGTTCATCAAGAACTTTGCAAAGATAGCGGCGCCTTTGACGAACCTTTTGAAGAAGTCCGCCGTCACCTATGAATGGGAACAAGCATGCGATGAAGCCTTTGGAACATTGAAGGGCATTTTGGTGAAGGCGCCGGTGTTGAAGTTACCCGACTTCGACAAAGACTTCGAAATTCATTCCGACGCCTCCGACTTTGCGGTTGGGGGAGTCTTGGTGCAAGAAGGAAGACCGGTGGCCTTTGAAAGCAAGAAGTTGGGTGAGACGGAGCGAAGGTGGCCAACACACGAGAAAGAGATGTGGGCGGTCATACATTGCCTCAAGACTTGGGGCCACTACATAGGTTCCAAAGACGTAGTGGTGTGGACCGACAATGTGACCTTGAAGTACTTCGCAACGCAACCCAAGTTGTCATCAAAACAACAAAGGTGGCAAGACACATTGGCCTTGTTTAATGTGGACATCCGGCACAAGCCGGGAAAAGAGAACATAGTGCCCGATGCCTTGAGCCGGAAACACCAACTTAGAATGGTGTGTGTTGGAGAGTCGGAACTTCAAAAGGAAGTTAGACTAGCAAGCCGCCGGGATGCCTTTGCCAAGGAGACAAGGCAAAGCATCCAAAATGGAGCCAAGTCCCACTTCCATTTGAGAAATGGATTATTGTGGTACAAGCAAAATCGACTCTATGTGCCGGAAGGGAAGATGCGAGACACACTTTTGAAGGAATGTCATGATGGACCACTTGCGGGCCATGGTGGTGCCAAGCGCACCACAACAATCCTAAAGAAGTCCTACTATTGGCCCAACTTAAAAGATAGTGCGGAGGAGTACGTGAAGACTTGTTTAACTTGTCAACAAAACCGGACCCTCAACAAGAAGCAAGCGGGTTTGTTGCAACCCTTGCTAATTCCCGAAGGGCCATGGGAAAGTGTGTCAATGGATTTCATGGTAAGTCTGCCCCCTTCAAAGGGATTCGATGCCATCATGGTTGTGGTGGCTCGATTTAGCAAAATGGCACATTTCATTCCCACAAAGGATGAAGCAACGGCACAAGAAACGGGGAGGTTATTCTTCTCCCACATTTTCAAACACCATGGGCTTCCAAAAGACATAGTGTTGGATCGAGACCCAAAGTTTACAAGTAAGTTTTGGTGGGCCTTGTGGAAGCGAATGGGGTCGGAGCTCAAGATGAGCACCTCTTTCCGCCCCCAAACCGATGGACAAACCGAAAGGGTGAACTTGGTGATCCAACAATTCTTGAGGAATTATGTAGCGGCGGATCAACAAGATTGGGTGGACCATTTGGAGTTAGCCGAGTTTTGTTACAACAACTCGGAACACTCCGCAACTGGGTCCACCCCATTTCAAATGGTGACGGGAAGGTCACCAATTGTGCCCATGACTTGGGCAACGCAAGGACAACCCTCGATTGATACAGGTGAGGAAGTGCCAATGGTGACGCAGCTTGATGGAGAAAGGAAGCGCTTATGGGAGTTGGCCAAGGCTAACTTGCAGAAGGCGCACAAAAGGTACAAGGATTTTGCGGACAAGTCCCGACGAGAAGTGAAGTTTCAAGAAGGAGACGAAGTGTGGTTGAACATCAAGAATTTTAGGTTACCGGAAGGTTTGAGTCATAAGTTCTTAGGCCCATATGCGGGGCCATTCAAAGTGTTGGAAAAGAAACTTTCCGACACTTATAAGTTAGAACTTCCGGAAAACTTTAGAATTCATCCCACATTTCATGTGTCCCTTTTGAAGCCGGTCTCCCGCGATGCCTCAAGGCCTAATCGAGAGCATAACTCAAGGCCTCCGCCGGACTTGGTTCATAATGAACCAGAGTTTGAGGTTGAGGCCGTGCTCAAATCAAGGCAACTTAGGGGACGAGAGCGGGAATACTTAGTGAAGTGGAAAGGTTACCATGCAATAGAAGCTTCTTGGGTGAACGAGTCCGACATGGAACATGCCCAAGAAGCCATAGAAGAATTTCACACTAGACCGGCAAAGAAAAAGCGTAGAGCGTGATGAGGGCATCACCTTTATTTTAGAGGGGGAGAATTCCATAAAATGTACCACATCAAGTTGCAAGTGAAATAAAAAGGGCATTATAACTTCCAAGAGATTGTATCATGGGGAAAAATTGTTAAGGCAAATAGGGTTGTGGCATGGATAAATGGAATTATGTTGCGTAGGCTCAAATCAAAATCGGACTCCTAGTTTGGGGTTGAGGAAACTTGAGCCCAAAAGAGGAGGCAAGCAAGGTGAGCTTGCAGGGACATGCACATGCCTTGAGGTGCATCCCGAAGGGTTGGCTTGTAGTGTGGCCAACGCGGGAAGTCATGACCCCGCTCACATACTGTAAGTGTAGTTTGGGACTTGGGTTTGGCAAACCTAGGTGTTGCTTCTCGTACCTTGATAAGCAAACCTTTTAGTTAAGGCTTGGTTGTTGTGACCGAGGCGCGGGATAGGGAAAGGAGTCATGTCAAGTAGCTTAGGTCAAGATTAGACTTGACTAAGGCTCCTCATGAGGGGAAGAATGAAAAAGTTCCTCCCAAATGAGGAGCTTCGTCAATTAGGCTAGTTAGTCTTTTGACGAAACAAGGGGAGAGGGTCCCGGAGAGGACATCCTTGGACTTGTCAAGAAAGTGTTGGAAACTTGGGGACGCCTAAGTTAGCTTGAGACAAGGTCTAGCCACAAAGTTGGCAAAATGGCCAAGGATCCAAAAGAAAGCAATTGCAATTCTATGAAAGGAAATTCTAAGTGTCAATGAGGACATTGACCTCTTTCTTCTAGTGGGGGAGAATGTCGCAACCCTACTTTGGCCAAGTGTGGGGGTGAAGCCCAACACTTCGAAAAGTTGGGATTTGGAGTCCTCCGGGACTCCCGAATGTTTAGAGCTCAACAGCAGGACCCAAAACACCTCGCATCGGGGTGTTCTTGGTGTCATTGAAAAGGTCTTGAAGCGTAGATATCGAAAATGGCCTCGCATTGGCCATTTGGACATCTGTCGCCCAAGTTATGGGCAAAAGAAGGGTCGGGAGTCAAACTGGCAATTTGACTCCCGACCACTAAAAGTCGGGAATCGACCTCTTCCCAAAGTCCGAATTGAGAGTGCGATACGTCGTTGGAAAGATCTCGACAAGGGCTACAACTTTGGTTCAAACGTTGTCGCGATCCAACTCCGCAGTCGGGAGTTATGGCCGTTCAAAGTTCCGAGAGTCCCGCCGGGACGATTTCGGGACAACTTCGGAACTCCATTTCGGGAGTCCCGGGAATTTGTGCCATTTGGGTGTAGTCCCCACAACGTGGCGCAGAGTATACTATAGGGAGTATGGTGGTGGCATACTCCCGAGCCAAGGATGTGGTGAGTCCAAGTGAGTCCGGGTCCCCGTGGCTTGTCCCAACACCAAAAGAGTGCAAATGGATTCTAACCAACTCGTGTTGGTTTGTGATGCAGGTTCGTGTGATCTAAAAGCTTGATCTCTTCCTAGTCTAATCCCGGGGCTCCCAACTCGACCCTCTACCCCTTTCTAGAGTTGGAAGCCGGGAGCGTGCTACCAAGTCTCAATTCCGCAACTTGACTTTGGTGAGACCCTCAAGTGGGTTTCACCCCCGTGACTTGGGAGCGCGTCATTGACTTTGTGAGACCCTCAAGTGGGTTTCACCCCCGTGACTTGGGAGCGCGTCATTGACTTTGTGAGACCCTCAAGTGGGTTTCACCCCCGTGACTTGGGAGCGCGTCATTTAAGGAGCCTATTGATTCAAAAAGATTGAAATTGATCTCAACATTTCATTTTCTATTCAAATTGGACATTCGAGGGAGTGACTCACAAAAACATTCGCATTTGACCAAGGTGGGAAAGAGCCAGCAAGGAATCAAAGTTCTCGTTCAAGGTGAGAGTACTACATCGTCGAATCAAATGGTAGGCAAGGCAATCTCCGAATTGATGCACTGAAAAGATGCAACTCGTGATCTAATTTCTCGTAGCTCCGGTCGACATGACTTACTCTTTCCAGGTGTGCGGTCCCCTCAACTGCCATACTCGCAAGGTACTAGAACAGCTCCTGCTCTCAAAATTGCAGCCAATACTGGTGCTCCATACAGGGTGAACCCCTTTCGAGGGAGGGAGGCAACAGCCCCTTCGACCATTAGAAAAATTAGAGAAGTACAAAGGCGGGAGGAAGCGCCACCTGATGGTGGCGCTATCACTCCCAAAGATGTTCACATGAAACCATTCAGATCTAAAGGCGAGCTCAATCCTAGCTTGCATAGCAGGGTCACTGACTGGCCGAGGGGCCTTGATGGCCTTCCAAGTGGCCATGCCGACTTCGACGATGGCCACCCAGGCTTGCGAGAGGACTTTGTCGATGGAGTAGCAATTGTCGAAGTGCTTACGGCATCTTTCGGACCAAAGGTAGTATAGGATGAAGGTGCGTAAAATGTCCAGCGGCTGTCTGAGGTAAGTGTATCCTCCTGGGTGGTAAGCGTGCAGGCCCGGGGGGTCTTCCTCGTGCTCGATGGAGGCCTCGCCCAGCAAAGCGAAGGGCCAGTTGAAGGTGACATCTTCAAGGGCTTTCCATTCCTCCCACAGTCTTTTGAAAGCGTCCCAGGTGCGTTGCGCTAGGGGGCAGTCAGTAGACAATGTTGGGGGGACTCGGGAGCCCCTGAGTTGCAAGTTGTGCAGGTGGGAGAAATTCCCATCACCTGTAGCCAGGTGCCAGTTGGGAGGCCCTGATTGAGGGTTAGCCAAATCAGAGTGCCAACTTTCTTGGGCCGGGAGTTGTGCCAGATCCTGGCAACCACTTGGGAAATTGAGGAATTCCTGAAGTTAAGGTTGTCGATGAATGTGATGATTCCCGGGGAGCACGAGGAGCTCTTCACGTTCTTGTATCCCCTTTTGGCCGTGTATCCAAAGAAAGGGGCGTCGCCCAAGGGGTGTACCTCTTTCCAGTGCCACTCCCTTGGGTCCTAAGGGAGGTTTTTGATGATGCCAGACTCAAAGATCCAATATGTTTTGTTTCTCTGGTTGGCAAGTGGAGGGTCGTTAGCGACTTTGAGAGACGTTCCATGTCTCTCGCGCGACAGGACCCTAATCAGGGATAAATTGGTGCTCCATACAGTGAACTGCACCTAGTGAAATGCAATAAACTCGTCGAGTGTCCTTTGGAATTTGTTACATCCTCTCAGGACCTTGTTCAATGCTCACTTTAGCAACATTAATAATATTCCAAAGACAATTAGGACATGTCAGATGCTAACATGCTGGTACATCATGAAGAGAATAAATTCAGATCCAATATCAAGTCTTTAGAGCTTCTAATCTTTATTCAAGTGGTGGGCTTGTAGCTACCCTGCAAGCAACTAAATTGGCCTTGTTAATGGCTTTAAAAAGACCTCTTTTCAAAGGGATTGCAGCTCCTTTGGAGTTAAGAGACACCGGAACTTACAATCTATCAATAGATGTGGATTCTTCTGCAACAACGAAACTTGCAAACCATAACCAGCATGCAATATCTAAGCAATCATGGGTCGATAATATGGAGAGACGTAGATCGTGTTTAAGAGCCTCGTGTAGAAGAAGGGCGTTGATAAAGTTCTGGTCGCTGCCAAAAATTCTTCCACTTCGGAGGTCTAGTTGCTACCTGAGCATCTTTTCTTTCTAGTCCCGATCTCGATGGGTGAACCTTTGAGACCGTGTCGCTGCAAAATAACTACGAGCGCCTCAAAAAATGGAGAATATGTTCTTACGGCAGAATCCAACGTCGTTCAAAAATATTATGTTGGATTCTGCCGGTAATTAAAGCGTATGTCGCGCTCGTGATCGATGTGCCTTCCCGTGCTTTCGCTTTCTGTTTTCATAGCTCCTGTATGTAGTGTCAAGGTCGATGACATCTGACAATGTGCAGGTGTTTGTTTGCTGCGGGAAAATCAACTCTTGGAAGTAATCAAGGACAGGGTTCTAGCACGGCTTGCTTACAAGTTCCCATCTCAGGTAATGATGGAGTGCTCATATAAATTCCTTCTTCTCTCAGCATTCTTCAGAGACATCCAGTACTTTTTTTCGTGCTTCAATTAAAAATGGTCATGTGAACCTTCAAATGTGGGTTAATGAACTTGGTTTTGGGAGCAGGAAATTGAAATTTTAAAAATATGCCGGTAGACTGTTTCCTCCTCTGGATCCAGATCACCGTGACTTTGCGTGGTAAGTGGGACCTGGTGAAGCAATCATCTGGTCAGTGATATAAACTACTGTGTACCAGGGTGGTGGACTGTCTTTCCACTGCAACATATGGATGCAAAGATAGCACAATGCTAGACCTAGGATTTTCTTTGGAATATTCTCCATCTCAACCATGGCTAATACGCCAGTTCTGCATTATTTTGGTTCATGGTAGGGGTATGGTTGCAGGTGTGACAAAAGGGGTGGTGGGGGTACATTTAAAAAGACAGGTGGTCGGAAGATCACACTATCAGGCACCAACCCTGAATGATGTCAATGACCCTAAACCCTGATGACCTCATAGTTGTCTATATCTTGAATAAAAATAAGGGCTTTCTAGAAGTCCCAAAAGTTTTTTGGACTGCCAATTATCTTTAATTTGTTTTGACCTTCCATCCAATAGCTTACAAGTAATCCGAGCAAGAAAATTTAGTTTTCTCACTCAAAAATTACGCATATACCTAGAATTCAAGTAGTTATGGATACTCACCACAATTAGTCATCCTTATGTGATCATGTTCAGTGTCGATGAAGGCTTGGTGATGGCCATGGGAGACAATGGAAGAGCAAGCCACTATACCGGACAGGCAACTACTGGCAAGGCTTGTCCTGGTCAGAGAGGAGGCTCACCCAGGGCTTTGTTGAGTGGTGGCCTTCTACTCTAATGCAATGACAGACCCAAGTTCCGGAATCTGCCACAGCCTGAGGTGGGTCCAAGATCAACATATTGAGTTATTTTAATTACAACTCACATTATTGAAGATTCAAGAAAATAAGACCAGACCCTAAACCCCTTGCGCAACGCAGGCAAGCAGCATTTTTGCAAGTGCTGGGTCTTTTGGAGAATGGCAGGCTGTTAATGAGCCCACAATCCAGAAGCTTAGGGTCATTTTGGACGACTTTCAAATAAATAATCATGGGCGCACCCCTTTCCCCCTGAATAATAAAAAAATACCCTCACCTTGCCCCCTTGAATAGTAAAAAGTTTAAAAAATTCTAAAATGGAATAGCCTATTAAGTAGATGGTTTACCTCGAACATCCGAAAAAACACCTTTGAACCCATGAGTGCCCCATGAGTGGCTACTTTCAACTGACCCCATGAGTGCCCCCTCCCATGAATTTGTAAAAAAAAAAAACCCCCGGTGAACCTCTCCCTAGCCACTCCACAATGAAAAAAACATTTCTAGAAAAAAATGAACCCCTTTCCCCCCTCCTCCTTCTACCTTTTCATATATCTAGGGAAAAAAAAACATTACCCTCCACCCCCCCTCCCCCTCAACAATAAAAAAAAGAAGAAAACAAATGAAGGTGCACCTTTTCCCTTGTCCCATAATGACTTTGTAAAAAAAATTACCCCCGTTGAACCCCTCCCTAGCCTCTCCACAATGAAAAAAACATTTAACCCTAAAAAATGTACCCCTTTCCCCCCTCCTCCTTCCACCTTTCCATATATCTAGGGGAAAAAAAAAACATTAACCTCCACCCCCCTCCCCCTCACAGTAAAAAAAAAGAAGGAAAAAAAAACAAGTTGCACCCTTTCCCCCCTCACACAATGAATACAATATAAACCCTAGCCTTTCTCAACAATAAAAAAAAGTAACAAAAAGTAACAAACCTTACCCCTTTCACCAGTAAAAAATAACTTACAAAACTTACGACCAGTAAAAAAGTAACTAAAAATAACTAAAAGTAACTAAAAGTGAAAAAGGTCAACAAATACAGCCCGGCGCTATGCAAAAAAAAACCCGGCACCGCAATGTATTTTTCGTGGTCAAACAGCCCACAGCCCACGACATTATGCTCATAATGCCCGGATCATACCTTAAGGTTTATTGTGGCCCATCGTACTTACACGGGGATTGCATTACTTTATTAAAAACTTCCAATCTTGAGCGGTGTTAAAGCCCAACATGACACTATAAAAGTCAGCAAAGCATCCAGCTGCAATAATATTTCCCCTAGTAAACTTCTAAGCGCGTAGTTTTTCGTGCTACGCACCATCCTAGAAGTACTACTTGGATCCTTTTTCTCAACCTTTAATCATCACCACCTTCCAAGTTGTTCATCATTCCGGCATAAATGCAAGGAATCCAGTGGACTAATTCTACCTTGGCTCATATTTGCATCCAAGAGCTTGCTACAATTTTTTATCAAGGTCAGTTCCCTTGTTGGGCTTGTTGCAGAGCTTCTATTGCTGTCAATCTCCTCGCATACATGTATAGGGTTTCGTGGCTCAATGCAACAACAAGAGTATTCATCATCCAATTGCCACATGCGATTCATCTCACATATCGTCATGTCTTTTATGTGAAACCTAGTATGTCTCAAACACCAAAACTTAGGTTACATGTCTTTGAAAGCATTAATGGTGTCGTGAAGATTTGACCTAGAGTAATGATTGTATGATGATTCAAATTTGCACAAAGGTTCATCTACTCTTATTTTCTATTGAGGTGGGTTAACTTGGTGCTTTTCTTGATTGTTATAGTGATCACATGCATTTCATTGGGCTAGCAACCAACGCAAAAGGACAACAAAAACTATCAAGGTTATTCAAGTGTCACCTCTTTTGCAATTTCCCAAAACTTGTAGGTATGTGCTTCACACACAAACATTTGTCATTTTGAATTCAATATGTTTTGGAACATCAAAATTAAGTGTGTGTTCTTATTCAAAGGTCTGAAGGTTGTGATGAATGGAATTTATTTCAAAGCTCAAGTAGTGAATAATTAAAACATGAACATGATATTCCTAAGTTTCACATGGGGTTACAATAGAGAGTTTAATTTGAACAAAAGTGGGACTCGCATCATCTAGCTGTTCCAAGGAATTTTGCAACAATTTAAAGTCATGAATTTTGCATATATAGAGTATTACAATAATAATGTTTGCCAAAGAAAAAATTACATTCAACGATTGGATTAAAACAACAATAATGTTGGATAAGATTTGTGCATATGCATGTAATCATGCACTTGATGGAATTGTGCAACAATATTCTTGGCATGATTAAGTTTGTCATTCAAATCACATTGAAATGAAAGATCTACATGAAAACTAACTATATTAATGTTTGTTTTAAATTATTCAACAATTTGCTCTTTGTAATTTATCATTTACCAATCTATGTTTAGACCAAATCAATTTTATAAACATTAATTACTTGATAGGGGAATAGGAAGAGAGATCTTAGTGGTAGCACATGATACAAAATTATGATCGATCAATTTTTTGGGCAAAAAATTAACAAAACATGATACTTTTTTTTACATATGGATTATTTTGTTGCAAATTAATTTTTTGGGAAATCATTTGACTAAGTGACTTTTTTTTTCAAAATTGGAAGGTGTCATTACATTTATGCCTATTGGTTACAATTTTAAGAATTTTTAAAAATAATGTTGTTAGTTAAATCAAAATTTACCTAAGGATGCTTGCCACCCTAGTTCAATCAAGAAATTGAGAAAAAACATTGATTAGGATGCACATCATTTACGCACATTTATTGAATTGAACATATTGCATAATGTAATGATATGTTTATTGAACCAAACAATGATAATGTTCTTGAACCAACCAATGCATTCATCTTGAGCTGTTGTGGAGATGTCAAATACATGTTGGATGACAATCAAGGAGCCCTGAACAACCTTGACAAGGTTGATGTTTTTGAACCAAACAATGCATTCACCTTGAGTAGTCGTGGAGATGTCAAATACTTGTTGGATGCCAATCAAGGAGCCTTGAACGACCTTGATAAGGCTGAAGTTCTCAAACCATACAATGGATTCACCTTGATGAGTCGTGGAAATGTGAAAAGGATGCTGAAAGACTATTAAGGAGCCTCGAACGACCTTGACAAGGCTGATGTTCTTGAACCAAACAATGCATTCACCTTGACGAGTTGTGGAAATGTGAAAAGGTTACTGGAAAACTATCAAGGAGCCTTGAACGACCTTGACAAGGTTGATGTTCTTGAACCAAACAATGCAATCACCTTGAGGAGTCGTGGAAATGTCAAACACATGTTGCATGACAATCAAGGAGCCTTGAACGACCTTGACAAGGCTGATGTTCTTGAACCAAACAATGCATTCACCTTGATGAGTCGTGAAAATGTCAAATACATGTTGGATGACAGTCAAGGAGCCTTGAACGACCTTGACAAGGCTGATGTTCTTGAACCAAATAATGCATTCACCTTGATGAGTCGTGGAAATGTGAAAAGGATGTTGAAAGACTGTCAAGGAGCCTTGAACGACCTTAACAAGGCTGATGTTTTTGAACCAAACAATGCTTTCACCTTGAGGAATCGTGGAAATGTCAAATACATGTTGGATGACAATCAAAGAGCCTTGAACGGCCTTGATAAGGCTGATGTTCTTGAACCAAACAATGCTTTCACCTTGAGGAATCGTGAAAATGTCAAATACATGTTGGATGACAATCAAGGAGCCTTGAACGACTTTGACAACGCTGATGTTCTTGAACTAAACAATGTATTCACTTTGATGAATTATGGAACAATCAAATACGTGTTGGATGACTATCAAGGAACCTTGGAAACCATAAATAAGGTTCATCATCTTCAACCAAATGATCTTTTGATATTGCAAACTCAAAAAACATTCAAATGGATGTTAAATGAATACCAACCGACTATAGAATTGTTGTTGTTCAATTCAAGAATTCAACCTATTCCATACAATGAATTAAAATTTGGAAAAAGTTTGGTGGAAGGAGCCTTTGGTGAAGTGTATCAAGGTTGTTGGAAAGACATTATGATTGTGATTAAAGTTTTAAAATGGCATGGCTCCCACAATGAAGTTGCAAAAAAATCTTTTATATCTGAAGTGCACACTTTGGGATCAATTCAACATATCAATTTGGTTCGTCTTTTGGGTTACTATATCAAAGGTTCAAAACATATGTTGGTGTATGAGTACATTTCAAATTCATCTCTTGACAAATGGCTCCATGAGGACAACCTTTTGGATTGGGACCAACGATTGTGCATCATTATAAGGGTTGCTCAAGGATTGGCACACTTGCATAAATGTAATCCGATCATTGTCCATCTTGACATCAAACCACAAAATATCCTTTTGGATTAGGATTAAACCTCGAAATTGGCTGATTTTGGGTTGGCAAAAATTTTAGATGGCAAGGATGAAGATGTGGTATGTGCCCCACCATTCTTTTTATTATTGATTATGTGCATGCACACTATATCTTAATGCAATTGTGAATTTTGCAAATTTGAATTTTTTTTTTGGGCACAATTTTCTAATTTTATATTTCATATTTGCATTATTATAGGTCATGGAACAAATATGATAAAGATTCACAATCTAAAATGAATATCTGAAAAGCACTTAATGTAATAATTCATGAAATTACATTTTTTACTACCAAATTTTCTTTTTATGTGTGCATGAGTAATGACACAAGGCTTGAAACTTTTGTGATTAAAAAAAATTCAAAAATGAATCATGGGTTCCTATTGGTATTGGACTAGATCTTGGGTATGGGTTTTATGAACTTCAACATGTATATTCAATGCATGTGACATTTGTTGAAATTATTGATTTGTTTGGAAAATTCAAATTCAAATACGATTAGCTTCAACTTCTAGACCAGGAACACGCGGATATATGGCACCAGAAATTCTTTTAAAGCAAGCATCGACAAAGAGTGATGTGTATAGTTTTAGAGTCTTGTTGATTCGACTTCTGAATGGATCACCATTCATTTTAAATGGAAATGAAGTTCCCATTCACAAATTTATCGAATGGGCACAAAAGGTTCATGATAAAAAAAATGGATTTCAACAAATTTTCAATGTTGTAATCGATAATTCAATCATTGGGTTTGACCACAATGAAGCTGAATCCTTTTTGGAAATTTCCCTTCGATGCATCAAGGTAATTTTTGTGCCAAATCTTTTATGTGCATCATTCAATTTAGTGTTGAGCAAAATTGAAAAACCCAAATCATGGATTTGATGTAGTACTTGAGACAATTTGAAATAAATTAAACTAGATTGTCCATTGAATGTAAAACTTCCTAAGAATGTTTATGCATGAAAATGTTACATTCAATTTCACTTGGAATTCTTTTGGACCATTTGCATGATTGATATGTCTAATTGAAAGGAGTATATTATTTTCAAAGTCACTAAAATTATGTTGTTGAATAAAGATATAAATTGGTTTCAACATTATCTTTTGAAGGATATATGTTCAAATTATGTCATTGCAAATTGAGACATGAACATGTAGTCCCATTTATTTGAACATTTTGCCATGGTTTTATTATAATGTATAACTATTACATAATAAACATCTAACTTTTATGACATTTGTTTCTTATAGGAAGACCCAAATCAAAAACCAGGAATCCAAGAAGTTTTACAACTTTTTGAAGGATTGAACAAAAAGAAAGGCATACAATATATTCCCACATCGATTCCAGTATACCTCAACATATTATTGAACAGATTTGCCTCCACTTTCAAATTGAAGTGATTTGTATATTTATTATATGAATACAATTAACATGTATACTTAATGTAACATTTTTCCATATCATTTGTTTATACTTTTTGTAAATGTGGAAAGGTATTCCATTAGGTCCATAGACTCAAAGTTTCACAATTATTTATAATATATTCTCATACAACTTGGCAACTTATGTGTTTTGTATAGATGAAAAATTAGATGTTTATGAAATGAAAAAATATATTTTTATAATCATTTGTATAATCTAGATGTATATAAGTGTACATATCAATTCGAATCCTTTCAAAAATTGGTTTTGGTTATATGAGTAGCTTTTATTTAATAATGTGTTACACTTCTTATTTGACACATAAGTATGTAGTAGGCACTATAGGAGCATTGAACTTTTTTTCCAAGTGGCTTTGGGCATATGGTCATGTCTAAATTTTATAGTTCAAGATTTCAATTAATTGTTGGACATAACACCATAAATGTTGAAATGATGCCCATTTTTTCAAATAGATGTTTTAATCAAGTTAACATCCATCATTGTGGGATATTAAATGTTTTAAAAGAATTTTAGACACCCATTACAATACTTATGGAGAATTTTGTGTTCATAGATTTGGATATACCTTAGATATGGATTTCTAAAATGATGATATACTTGAAAACGAAAGAATACATTTTTGCATATAGTTGCATGTAAATTATAAATCTTTTAATTATAATAGCATATGATGGGTTATTGCTCCTTTTCTTTCCTACTAGCAAAATTGTAATGGCTCATTATAACTTGATTATGGACTTCAAATTATGACCTCCACTAGGATAATATAAATTGATATGGTTCCATAAAACTTGAACATTCCAATTAGATGTTTGGCCTATGTTTGGTTTATAAATGTTGAACCTTTAAATACCTAATAAGCCAAAACTAATTTCAAGAAATGTATTATTGGGGAATATAATTTGATTTTAAATACTTAAAAGGCATGTGGTCCGAAAGGGTTCCCAATTAGATGCAACTAGTGTTGTTTTACACATCTAATTTTTGTTTAAACTAAAAACATATTTTAGTTAAATTTAATGTTTCCAATTCAAATTGCATCATTTTATTTATCCTTAGATTTTTGGATACTTAAGTACCAATATTTGCAAAAGTATTGATAAACCAACTTTACATATAATTGAGATTTTATTAATTTAAGATTTATCTTCTTTTAGTGTCAATTATGTCACAATAATAATAATAAATAAATTATCATGTTTTCTAGGTTTGACAATCAATTGTGATTGCACTATCAAATCATTTTCATTTGATGATCACAATAATGTGACACTTGTTTGCAACATGTGTAAAGTTCAAAATCCTCAATTACCAATGCATATTTTTGGCATACTTTAATTTATTGATAAGCTCATCATTCCATGAGTAGAATTTGTAGGAATATGGCACTATATTTTAATATACCATATACTATCATGATACCCCTTTTCTTGTGGTTTCAGTTAGCCCTTCCTAAGTGAAGTTATCATACATTTTCTTCCAATTTGGTTTAGGCTTTCACTGCCAAAGCTCTCTTCCTCCAGGAAAGGGGATTTGTAAATTTTAATGGGTACACACCAACTTCAATGTGTTATTAGCACAATGCAAACCAATGCTTAATTGCCTAGGGTGTTGTGCACCATTGTTACCCTACGTGCTACAATAAACCTTTGGATTAAACCTTTAAACCTTGAAATCCACATTTTTGTCAACTTTGTGGCATGTATTGCTTCATTCAATGGTGCATCTAAACACCCATCATTAGTCTTTGCTTCTAGTCAATCTTTGGTGGGGATGACCACTCCAACATCCTAATGTGTTCAACCTCCATTTTAGACCTCAAGTGTTTGGTTTTTCATGTGTTCATATTCTACGTTTAACTCCTCCAATCATTTGGACACCTGGAAACAAGAGAATATTGATAGTGCTCATGTGTACTACACACAATTGATCTTGTAAAAGATCCAAAATGACATTATGATCTATAAAAAATGCATGTATTGCCATGCATAAAGTCTCATATGAGTGACTGTAATCCTTAACACAATGTGATAATTAAGAAAAACACATTCAAAAACAGAAACAAGGGAGCAACATCAAAACCAAGGGAGGCAAGCTCTGGGTACATTGATATTATAAGCTAATGGCAAGAAGGTATCTAGTTAAAATGCTCCTTCAAGGAAATTACAGAATGCATGGACTTATTTTTCAAATGGCAACTTCACCTGCCACCCCAAACCTCCTTCTTGAATCCACTTCAAAAAAATTTATGCCCAATCACATGACAAGAAATTGATTTTGTGGGTAACTCATAAAAGAATAACAGGTTCATTACAATAGACCAACAAAAGATCTCGCACACAAACAAAATTGGAAGAAAATATCTAGTTGAGAAACAGGAAACAAATTTGAAATTCAATTCTTCCCTACCAATGTTCAGAATGTCATCTCATCAACTATCCTCATAACCAACTATTGACCCTTAAACAACTACCAAGATTGAAAAGCTAATCTCAAGATTGAAATCTCAAAAACTAATCATCAATGTAAACATATTATTTTCCTTCTTAAAGAGTAAAGCCTCCAACCCATAATCAATCAGATTAAAGTCAAGAACCAAGCCAAATCATTCTTATAATATCTGAGCAATGCCAACCCAACTTGGAAAAGAATTATCAAACCCTACATCAACCTAAATATAATAATAGCCTTCCTTGTGAAAGGTGCACTTAACATCCTATGCTTTTGTTTTCATAATCTTAATAGAAATGGACAACTTGTTTAAAGAAGTTATATCACATGTACCAAGGTGAAAAGTAAACATATGTTAAATACAAATGAACATTGAATAAATGCAATTGATTTTATAGGCACCTTTGAAATAAGCATTTTTGAATCATGACAGAACACACATTTAACACTACCCCAAATTACGTCCACAAACATGTAAATCCGCACTTGGCTATTTTTTGCACAGTCTTCTCATTACAGATTGCATACCTATGAAAGCACAAATCTTGTACTCAAGAAGACAATCTTGTAACATCAGCATTATGTACAATGTGTAAGGAAACTGAAGTCAAATTTTTTATCAGACGTCACGAGGCACCAAAAATGGAAAATGGGAAGAAAAAGAAAAGATTCATGGAGCTGTTGAGTTTCTCCTTGCCAAATTTGCTCTTGTTTCCATCAAGTGATGGTAGAGCATATATGTTACATTACAAAATAGAGAGTTTGAGGCACAGAGACACCCACCTATAAACACAACTTACTTGATTGCAAGGGTACCATGCAATCATGAACTTTGTGGTTCTACTTGCTTTGTAAAATGACCTATATTAGCTATGAAAAATGGCAGAGATGTCATGTTGTGAAATTTGGTGTTCCTCCATCACCCCTTCCAACCATCATTACCCGGTAGTAATTGAAACTGGAAAAGACTGAGTCTGGGCAGATGGATCTTTGTAAACAGCCTCCAACTCAGCACCATGCCCAAGACCAAGATCAAATCTTCAAATTCACAATGTGGTCTCCCATACGACAAGCTCATTTTGCTTAGGGAGCACAAAACTGCTGTGTTTTCTTTATAAACAGATACAGACAAGCATCCTGAAAGATTTGACTGCTACAACTCCCACAGAATTTGAGGGCACTTAAAACAAGGCTACATGGTTCCCACAAATTACAAGGCATTACAACACAACTTTGATGGATAATATTCATACAGAGGTTCTGTACCATATACCACACTTGAATTGATCGGTTGAACCCCCATATCTCATCCTTCTCACATATGGCAGCTGCAAGAAAGGAGAAATTCATTTACATGGTCAGGGAATGTGATCATGTATGACTCCCACACCTTGCTTACCACCCCCGCAAGAGCTTAGACTGGACCACATGAATCTGCTGGGCTCCAAGTTTACTATTTTCAGCACCCCCAACAGCTGCAACATCTCCAATGACACTCATTTTACAACAGATATGTGCACGTGCAGGATGTTATCAATGAAACATCAAGCAGCTAGGACATAGACACCCAGAACGGTATGTCTGTCTCTGCTGTTTTGTCCAACCAGTCGTCTCAGTAAGGACCTCCTAATTCAATTTCCTTGGAAGGATTTATATCAGAGAGATACACATATGCAAATAATGCTAACATAGCAGCACTAGTAACAGGCAATAAGCCCTGTAGGAAAGACAAATTTTGTCTCTGCATATCTCTGTATGAACCTGAAGAAGATGGCCCTTGTGATAATTGTTTGGCCCTGAATATACCGCAGAGTGGACTCCCCTTGCTTCCATGCACCCAAGCTGGTAACACTCAAGGCCAGAATCACCCCTCCCAGAAGCACTCCAAATTGTATTGAGACTGTGCTCCCT
The DNA here is from genome assembly GCA_963921925.1 of Sphagnum tenellum. Classification (NCBI taxonomy): domain Eukaryota; kingdom Viridiplantae; phylum Streptophyta; class Sphagnopsida; order Sphagnales; family Sphagnaceae; genus Sphagnum; species Sphagnum tenellum. Next base: position 162,834 of record OY998146.1, read on the forward strand.
GTGATGATGAACCCCAATAAGCCTCCAACCACAAGAAGCACCTTGTAGGGAATACCAAGGCAGAAATCATGGATTTTTGAGCCCTGCTTTATACTGCCATATTCTTGATAATGTCCTTGACCGGATCAGGGGCGTTTTCTGCAACATAGGAGGGGCCTTCCTTACCTCTGGCAGGAAGTTCTTGTGCAGATGCTGCCAGCACTGAACTGGCCTTCTCAGCTTGCTCTTGCAGCTGGCTTGTTGTCTCCTAGAGTATGAACAATGCATTTCTGCAATCCTGGACTTCCTTGCTGGTCCAGACATTGATGAGTCCAGCTTGCCCTGTGTGAGCCCTTCCCTTTTGGACCCTTGCCCTGCTTCTGATTGCAAGGCAGCTTTTGAGGATGTCCATCCATTAACAGGCTTGTCAAGCAAAAGAGGTTTTCTGAGGCCCTGGGTTAACAATTCTTCTCTGATTGGGGAGTTTCGAAGGTAACACCACCTCTCTTTTTGGCTTCATATTTGGGAAGCCAAATTGAAGCAGTCCTTTCAATGTCACTGCTGGTGGTCAGCACCTCCTCAACAGAATGGACTAGGCTGATTTGCATGCCTTCCAAATTCTTGATTTTCTCCTCAATGTCTGACTGTTCAGCCGCTGAATCATTTATTCTTTTTTCTAACATGCACATCTAAAAGAAATTTGTTTCATGTCAATGCACATTTGAGTGTTCTAGCATTATCTGCACATCATCTCACCCTTGCCACCTCAATCTCAAGTCTGAAAGCATTTTTGTTTGATCGATCTATTATTGATGGTATCAATTTCTCTGTTACAACAACTGATTGATCAATTGCCGGGTTCAGTTGATGGATCTCAGATTTCCAGGTCTTGGGTTGTTGTTCTATCTATCTCCTGCAGCTTCATTACTGTGTGCCATTTCTTCTCTTCATCATCATTCTGGTCATGCAATTCCTGAATTTGGTTCACTCTTTGCAATTGATTTGCTCAGAGCTTCCTCTCTGCCTGCTGCAGAAGCAGACAATGCATCTGACATCATGAGACATGGGAGTAGGAACTAAAATTTCATGGCAAGCTTTTGTCATCTGTCATCAAAGTGTATATTTCTAGCATTGTTCCAACAGAAGAATGTTGTCTTCTTTGGGGGCAAATACGGTAGTAACCTTGGGCCATTTCAACACATGTCTGTCGAATCCATTAATTAATTAATTAGTTTTGAAATTTTCATTATTATCAACAAATGGAATTTATAAACAATATTCATAATTATCTTTCACAATATTTTTTTGTTTTGGAAGAATTAATCTTTTTGAAAATTTGAACAATTCTGAAAATAATATAATTAGTGTCGAATTGGCCAAGGTACTTACAAGGGTAGTAGTTACCTTGGCCTGAAAGTACCTCAAATGTCAAGAATAATCATCATGCCAATACTAATAATCTTTGATAATGTTTGATTTTTCACAAGATTGTGGTCTTTAACGTCAAAAAGCATTACAACAAAAGATGTCTTTGTACGTAAAGTGATTTCACTAAATTTGGAATGAATTCACTAGTTACAATGAACAAAGATCAACGAAAAAGTAGTGAATTCAGCAGTCTCATGAACAAGGACTTGTGAACTGCACCCACACTCACATTTTGTAATAGTGAAGTCGGCCAACTTAGGGCCAATTCTAGCTCCTAGCAAGTTCGTAGGCAAAGCCTCGTTAAGGCAAGCCCCTATGTGCACTAGGGGCGCACTCACCTACAGACTTGCTAGTAGCCAATTCCGGCCCTAGGCCAAACCACTTCTCTAAGGACCCTACTACCTTGGCAGCTTTGACATTATTTTCAGAAATATTTGAAAATTTCAGAAATTGGTTTTTTTTTTTTTCTTAAAAACAGTTTTTTGGTGAAGGTAAATAATGGATCTTCAAGAATATTCAGAATGCCATTGTTTGTTTTTACAGGGGGCAAGAAACTGGAATCCCCTGAGCTCGCAAAGGGACATAGATCTCATGGGTGCAGCTTCAATCAATATTCTTTTGTGTAGAACTTACTACATGGAATGCAAGTCTTAATTAAGCTGGATTTGAAATTTTGGGCAAATCAGTTCAGATGATGATGCATGGCATGGTGTCCAGTTTGAAGCACTGGTCAGAAGTTCTGAAAATAGTTCAATACATGTGAAGAAGCAAGGAACAAAAGAATCTAGGGTTTTTCTTTCTTGGTCCTTGAGATCTTGAAGCTGTATGAGATACATGCCAGATCCAGTGAAAATCTAAGTCTAGCATGCTACTGAACTATTGATTGTGTTGGGGCCCTGATCATTTTTGAGAAAGCAAGAGCTTGAGGGTTTTCTTGAAGCCGGAGCTGAGAGACATTAGTTGAAGAGCCAGTGGAGGATAACAAGATGTGCTTGAATAACTATGTGACTGCTATGATGTGGTTATGTCGTTGCTAACTGGTATTGTTTTCAATGTCTAGGTACCTGTTGCAGTTGAGAGAAGTGGTGATGTTCATCATGATTGCCTGAAGTGCTTGATAAGCAAAAAGGATAATTCCACTACAGAGGTTCATGAATGACAAGTGCTCCATGAGCAGGGTTTTGTGCACAATGCAAGAGGGACTTATGTTTTCTTGATATTTGGTGCTGATTGGTGGGTGCTGATCAGATACAGCAAGAGTGCTGTAGCTATAAAAGAAATCTTTCCAGAGATCCAAGACTTGCAATCTATGAAGCAATGAGGTAGGATAACTGTGTGGCACCATTTGTGGTGCCTAGGGTGGTGGAAAGACAACAACAGCATGGCTGCGACACATAGGCTGGAGGCAACAACGTTCAACAGTATTGATGGAGTTTCTTTTACAGCATTGTCAGGACACTCGAGCTTCAGTTCTAGCCTAGAGAAATCTATTAATGTCCGAGATGGCCCTAATGAAGGCAGGGTCATGTTGTTAGGAGGGGGTAAGCCATCTGCAGCATCTCAGAGCTCTACAACATTTGGAGTCGTTTTCCACATTTTTCCCATAGATTTTCCTCACTGTTGCCACGCTTTTGATGATTCATGTCATCGACTGTATGTGACAAATCTGTATCAAAACATGGGAAATTTACAGGTTAGAAGTGTGGCAAAAGTGCGAAATATAGAAGCGTGGTAAATTACGTGGATATATTGACTCATATCCACATTTTTGCCTCAACGCCATCCCACATGTTTCTATGAAATTTTCACATTTGTAACATGGAGGTTACATGGAGGTTAAACTGCACTATGCTCATACTATCCTTGTTTTACCCACACTTTTTTCACAATTTTGACATAAATGTTAAACCAAGCTATTTCACTCACTTTCTCAAATGTTTTTTCAACTTTCCCATGCAAATGATAGATAAGCTAACCCACTTCTGGCTCAACATATCCCACTTTTTTCCCTGAAGTTTTCCACACTATTAACAAAAAATATTGTAAATTTTCCCTCAAGTTCTCTAAGTTATTAACAAAAAAAATCCCACATTTTCCCTCAAATTTTTCTTGTTATGTACCTGAAAGTACCCCCACATTTTTTTCATTATTAACAAAGAATATCCCACTGTTTTCCCTCATGTTTTCCACATTATTTAACAAAACCATCATACATTTTTCTCTCAAGTTTTCCAAGTTATTAACAAAAAGTACCTCACTTTTCTCAAATGTATTTCACATTATTTGATAAAAAGTAACCCATTTTTTTTCATTGCTAACAACAAGTATCCCACTATTTCCCTTCAAGTTTTCCACATTATTTAACAAAAAGCATTACACTTTATTCCCAAACTTTTTTCACCTTACATCAGTGCCTTGGTGGTCACTAGCATTGACTAGTGTCCTCTAATCACTAAGCGCCCAAAAAGGCTAAATGCTCACATACAAATCCACCCTAGTGAAGACTAAGCTTTACTGTATTGTACATCAACATAGCTGTCTTTTATTGTATGTACTAAGTTTCTCATTAATGCACCCTAACAATGCGGTCCCAACGACAGTTTTGTCTGCATCTGCCTCACAACGGCTGGCTTGCTCTCAATCTTGCAGCTGAATACACAGACCACAAATACTAATCATCAGCTCCTGATCCTGAAAACCTAAAAGACTCCTCTTTCCACCTGCTATGTCTTCATTTGAAAATGCAGGGGTGTCTATGAACCAGTCAGAGGCACTACAATAATCATAGCTCTCACACAAAGCAAGGGTGATGGAGTAATCATCACCTTGCTTTGTGTGAGAGCTATGATTACTGTAGTGCCTCTGATTACTGTAGTGCCCCCACCAGAACTGTCTAACCTGAAAGCAATTGTAGTCTAGGATCAAGTTCATGAACTGGGCTTCCAATCTGAGACTAAATTTGAGCTCTCTACAAATACACTTTGGAGTCACTGTTGCAATAAGTGAATTATGGTTTACAAAGATTGAACTCCAACCGAAGTACAAACACAACTTCATCTGTTGTCATCTGTGGAACTGATGTCTCACCTTCATCATCACACCCCACCCCCCACCCCCCCCACATCAGAAAACTACTATGAAATGGTGCAGAGCCTGATTTCATCATGTTTTTTCCATATCCCATTCAATCAGCACCATGAGCTACCATTATCAGCTATATCTTGACTAGTTTAGAGAAAACAGCATAGGAATGTCCATTGTCTGGATACCAAGCAGTCAAAAGAGCTGGGAGTTAATCATCCAAATCTGCACCAGTATCAACAACTGACCAACTGCCATACAGATAGACACAAAAGACCATGGAAAAAATGCATTAGGGGCATGTTGGTCAACTAGAAAACAGTTCGCAACAGGAAGAGAATTTCAATTACCAACTTCTCTTTCAGCATCAGCAAAGTGATGGAGAATGGCTTTGCAACGTCCTATGAGTATTGTTATTGATATTCGACTCACAACTACTCTTGAGGACTCCTGTGGTTGTTGATTGTCACAGCTGCAAAAGAAAAATTATTGGACAAGACTTGGTCAAATATTTGAAAAACACAATTGGAGAGGTAGAAGCTATGTCTTCCCCTAAAATACAGCAATACTCGTAAAACAGGAAACACTCATCTTTTGTCCTGTAGAAACAAGAATACCCATTTTCCAGCCAGCACCATTCCAAAGACACTGGCAGAACAAGAAAACCAATGGATTTCCTCCTATCACAATGTGTGGTGATAAAGTGGCAAACTGTTGGCAGAGAGAGGATGAGGATAAACCTGCATAGTTTGAAAAGTTTTTCAAGACAAGTCATAGAAAATCTGCCACAGTGAGCAGGATGAAGAGCAACAGATTCCAAAGGTAAAGCTGATGTCCTTGCAGCACACTGATCAATGACACTCACCAACCGTTGTATCACCTGTTTCATGAAATACCACTGAAAACTTTAAAATAAACTACTGTTTGAAACTCTTTCCAAATACAAGTACTGTGGGGGCTGGCACTCCTATAAGCATTTCCCAAAAAGATGACATATCCAGCACATAATGCATAGGTTCCTTCAAATACAGCCATTGCAGGTTAACCAATTCATGAAGTCCATATATCAGCAGCCAAATGTAGCCTTTTGCTTGAATCAAGCTGAAGTGAATTACTAGAGTGATAGTCCTAACTTTTGAGACTAGTTCTGTATGACATGTTTCAGTCTTCAGACTGATAAATGCAGATCTACATATCATCTCGCCATTTAAAGTTGAAAACATGTTTACCTCATGAGGTGCATCTTGGCATGATGTAAGCAGCTCATCGCACAGAAAATTCAAAATACAGTACTCTAAAAGTTCATCCTCTTCCAGTGTTTCTGATACACCAGTTGACAGAGCAACAGCTCGCCCACAAGCACCCACCAGAAATTTCTCATATGTGTCTGCAACCTCCTTCCAAAATCTCAATCTTGAGGTTCCAGTTCCCCCAGAAACTGAGCACTCCATTAACCTTCTCCACCATGGAAGAGTCCTGTACAATTGCTCCCCGAAGTACTGTAACTAAAGCATTTGTAGATATCCTCCATAAACAATCAGTAGGGGCATCCCGTCGTGTTGCCATGCATCTGAGATCCAATTCATGCATATTAGTTGTCTTTCATGGGGCTTTGCAGTACGCACAGACAGAAACACAGCAGAAATGACAAATGCTAGCATAATTGTTTACTGAAGCTTGTTGGACAAAGCTACACACTTGATCTACACCTGAGCACAACACAATTAGAATCCCTGTTACCTTCCCAGAGCTCCTACAATTTCTGGCAATACTGTTGCTGCTACGTCTGCAGGAGTGGACTTGTATGATGCCATGAGAACCAGGATCAACTTCTCCGAAAACAACATTGACACAGCTAGGGAGCCCAATTTAAGTGCTTGTGGTGAATCTGGAGGGAGTCTGTCCAGTGAACCAGTTCCATCCACACCACCTTCTTTAATACTGGAACCCTCCACCTGATGGTAAAGATGCCCTGATTGTCCATTCGTGTACAAAATTGAGCCCTTTCCAGCTGCATGATGTTGCTGGAAATCGCCATCTATATTTCCTTCTTCTAGTGTGTTGGAGAATCGTCTTTTGTCAATCCTCAGGTTATTTCCACCAGGTAAGTAGGATAAAACTTGGTGAAGGAAAACTGGCCACATACCCAAAAGATGATCATCATTTGGCTTCAGGGTTGGTAAAATGGCCAGAATTGCGAAAGGGATCTGTAACATCACACTTAATGTCAACAAACTATATCGTTTGAACCACACAAATTGCTCCATTTTATGTATACCTGCAAAACTATCATTCTTATAATCATCATGAAAGAGACCTTAGCTCTCAAAAGACCATAAAATTCACAAGTCCACACACAAACTCAGCTGTCCCTCTAGTCTTTTGTCAGGTGATGTTAGAAGACCCATAAATGTTCAGAACCTACCTTCCCAACTGTAGCTATGGGTGCCCATATGAATAAGTCCACCAATGCCAGTATCCGTACATAGCTGTTTGTCCCAAAAAGAGAATGCCCATTAGCATAGAGATCCCCTGCAATGAGAGAAAGAATCCAAGAAACTCATTATAAAACAGTGAAGAAGTTGGTCATGCAAAACATCAGCAGTGAATGATAAAAAAGAACCCAAGAGAACTCATTAAAACAGCAAGAAACTTGCAATGCACACATAAGAAATGGATGATCAAGATTGAAGTAATGCACCAACTAAAACAAAGTCTCCTCTAACCTATCAACTAAGCCTCAAAGCATTGCTAGTTTCCAGACTTGCAAGCTACTGTCAACTGGCCATGTCATATCTTCCCAACATCATGACCAGTTTTCATGCAGAGAGAGATAACCAGCAAGCACATGGGAATATCTACAATATTATGGAAATTCATTTCATTGAGTCGCACTGTTGCATGAGTTTGTGTCATCATCCATTAAACTCTTCTAGATGATAAGGTTGAGGGATTGAAATAGGGTAGATTGTATATTGATCCAAAGATGGAGTGCATGGATTCCTTGTGGCAACAATTAAGTGGTGTGGTATATAAGGTTACTAGCATTGGATGGGTTCCTAAAGCTCAGAGCAGGGTTTGTCATTGGAGAGTCTTTGAGATATTGTTATCACAATCTAGTCTTGTTGTGCTTTTTGCTCTGTTCGGACTGTGTTTTTTTTTTGCCTGGTTCTGCAGTCCTTGTCTCGAAGTTTTTGTTTGACCTGGTCATGTTCTTCACCTGGTCATGGTTTCATTAGTCAGGAGTATGGAGATTTCTTGATACTCATGAGAGTGACATCTGTTAGGACATTGTATGGAATTAAATTGACTTGGTTTTGGAAGCTAAGCCATTTAACTTTGTGCAATTCTTGGGGTATGTGTCAGATGATGCGCTACATGCCCATTATACCACGGATCAAACAACTTTTCCTTACAAAGAGCAAAGCCATGTTGATGGATTGGCATATTGCAAACAAGAGCGAGGATGGAGTGATGAGAGGTCCTGCTGACTCAAAAACCTTGCAAATTGTGGAAGATCGATGGCCACAATTTAAAGAGGAGCCTAGGCATTTGAGGTTAGGTCTAGCAACAGACGGAGTCAACCCATATTCTTTACAACAATCAAAATATTCTGTGTGGCCAGTTGTGGTGCTAAATTACAACTTACCACCTCATTTGACAATGAGCAATGCATTCATGTGGCTTGCACTTATCAAACCTGGGAGAAGGCAGGTTCATAACATAGATGTCTATTTACAACCGCTTATTGATGAGTTGCAACTTTTATGGACACAAGGAGTTCAAGTGACTAATGTTTCAAAACCTCCTACTAACCAATTACTGATTGTGAACGCTATCTTATTATGGACACTTCATGACTACCCTGGGCTTGGGGTCATGTCAGGTATCTCTTCATCATGTACTCCTTGAATTTTTTGTACAAAATGCATTTGTATCAACCCATTTTTGTAAACTCACTTCATGTAAGCCCACTTGTTTTTAGTCCTTCACTGTTCTCTTCCCTTTCTGTCTTTCTTTGTTTCTTTGTCTAGTTTTTGTTGTGGGGTCTATTGCTAGCCAGTAGTGTGGCTGAGTCTTCCCTTTGCTGTTGGAATTGCATCTGAAACTCAGTTCCCAGGATGGTGCTTGTCACCGGCCTTTACCCATTGTAGGGAGCTATGAAGTAAGTGGGGAAGTTGTGATTGTTAAGTCACTATCATACTGCTGTTGATGGTCCCTGAGCAGGTGTGAGACCGGCACTTTTGTTCATACTGCTAGTGTGTTTTTTTGTTTTTTGTTTTGTTTTTTTGTCTCCCCTTGTTTGGTTCTTTCTGTGGCGTCCTGAGGAAGTGTCAGCCTTGCTGTTTCTTCTTCATCTTGAGAACAGAGATTTTTCTATTCTTTATGAAAAATATTTTGTAAGCTCTATCTTTTTAGATACAAAAAGTAGAAAGACTTATTAGTGTTATTGAAACAAATCCTTCAATACAAAGTGGTTGCAAATGCTAAGTATGCAAAATGTCTTGTTGTCAATAGAATGTCATTACCTAATCAAGAGATGTTGGATGTCAAGTTTGTGAACACTAGTTATTACTATTGCTGGTGATCTAGGAGAGCTTTAAAAATTTTTCAGAGGAGAGCTTTATGGTCATTACCTTTGCAGAGTTGCAAGGATTCTTTAGCTATTACTAGTAAAATAAGGTGTTATATCTCATTATGGATACATTGTATCAGCCCATTACCAGCCCTTTACTATAAACTGTAAGCAGAATTTTATTAGAATAGACTATTACAAGGTTTGAATGTTCTAAATTAATTAGGGTTGATGGTTTCTTCAAGTTTGAAAACCAAAGGGTATTATGCTTGCCCATGGTGTATGGAACAGCTGGATGCCCGATGGTCAACAACATTGAAAAAGATGATCTATGGTCATTACAGGCGAGAGTTGCCATCTGACCATCCATTTCGAACCTCTTTGAAGATGTACTTTGACAACACAATGGAAAGAAGGCCACCTTGTCGAAGATGCACAGCATATGATTGGATGAATTTGTGGGTCATGACTGCTGATAGTTTGCATACTCCAGGAATGAATAGGTTGTCAGCCTTGAATTCACAACTTGAGTACTGGAAAGAGTTACCCATTCAGCATTTGCTTGATCTGATGCACATAATGAAGAATGTGTGCCATTCTCTTCTCCTCCATCTGCAAGGAGCCAAAGATACAAATTCCGGAAGGGATGACTTGGAGGTATCAAACACCAAGCATATGTTGTGGCAATCAACAGAACATGGAGTTGCTCCCTATGTCATGCTTAAGGTAGATCAGAATGCATTTTTTCATACAATGCAGTCCTTAAGAACACCTACTGGGTTTGGGGCATCTTTAAAGAATAGCTTAAGTCGAAAGGACAGATTCTCAAGTTTCAAATCACATGATTATAGTAATCTAATTCGTTTTATGCTTCCAATTGCCATACGTGGATTTGTAACAGAAGGGGTTCGTCAAGCTGTGTTTAGATTGGCTAGACTTTTTCGCTGGGTTTGCTCCAAGAATGTGGATGTCAGGGATTTGGATCTCATTAGAGTCTACCATAGTGATGAGTCTTTTGGAAATGCAACTTCCAACATCTTTTTTTGATAGCCAAATCCATCTCATCTCTCATTTAGTTGAGGAGGTGGCCATAGGAGGTCCCGTCTCATATCGTTGGATGTTCCCCATAGAACGATATCTGAAGACCTTGAAGGGGTTTGTGAGACAAAATTCCCGACCAGAGGGGAGTATGGGTGAAGGCTATCTTGTGCAGGAGGCTATGGGAGTTTGCCATGACATTATTGGAGACATGGACAAATATGCACCTCAGGTGTGGAAAGAGGAAGAAGATGAACGGAAAACAGGTTTGGACTATTGCTTTTGAACATTACATTTATTGTGTCTTCTTCCTCTTTTTACCTAGTTTTGATACATCATTTTTGATGTTCTTGATGACTTTAGAAGGTTGTGTTTCGTATTTTGGATCCTTCTTTTCAACATACTAGCTTGAATTCATTGCTTTGCTAGCCTTTATTTGGACTCTGTATAACTTGAAGTGTATGAAATCAGACTGAAACTTAGTGTATGGACCTAGCCAAAAACTAAAGGTTAAAATCAAATTCGAGAATACTATGAAGGTCATACACATGCCAACTAGAAATATAGCTAGCTAGATTTCACATCCAAGAATCATGAGAATTATTTTGTGTTCTATATGTGAATGGTTATAGCGGAACTTTCATTTTAGTTTTGAAGCACCTTACTAAATTTGTTCTTGATGTGTATGCTTCGTTTTAAGCAGCAGAAGTAGTTGTTGGCAAGGGGAAAAGGTGACTATTTCAAGATGGTTATGAAGAGATAACCTACAAACAAATCAACAACTATGTTATCCAGCAATCTGTGTTGATGACTGAATGGACTGAAGAGTATGAAAGGCAAAATCAATTATACTTGCAAGCTATTGAATTGTGGAACATGGATAGAAAATCATCCCGGGCACACGTCCTAAGAAGCTGAAAGATCGTGTTGCATGGATTCATCAAGAAGTTGTTGCAAGAAAGGAAAGTGGGGGAAGTGTGTCTGAAAAAGAATATGACATTGCAGGTATTACATTAACATAGATGTTGATATGGAAGACATGCTAGACCAAAAAGAAATTCAGGATATGACTTAGTGGTCTCTATTTCATTTGATCCAATTGTAGGACAGGGGCAGTGGTAGGGGTAGCAACAATGGTAGTGGGAACAATTGTAGTAGTAATAATGTTAGCAAGGGTAGTAGCATTAAGGGCAGCATCGAAACAATGTAAGGGGAACAATTGTTGCTGAATTCTTTCTTGAAAAAGTTGGCATTTGTGCGGTGTTTCAATCATAGTATGAGGTTTTAGGGTTTGGGGTTTAGGGTTTCAATCTTAGTATGAGGTTTTGAGTAGATTAATATTTAAGTTCAATATCTTCTTACATTCTTATGTGGACTTGTGGCGCTGTAGTTGGATGCAGCTTTGTTGCAAACAGCTACGCCTCAATGTGGTCATATGGGCGACATTTCTGAGTGCATCATGTTGATGAACAACGAACCACATGTGATTCTTGCATTGCTTGTCGGTTTAAAGAAGAACCTGATGGCTCAGAAGTTGATTATGTTGGAATAATTGAAGAGATTTTGGAGGCGGATTTTAGAAGCTTCAAGACCTCACTATTAAAGGTGCAATGGTTCCGCAACACAGCTCGATTGGAAGATTGCTTGTCCTGTTCAATTGACACCACCAAATTTTTTAGGGATGGCCGCATGAGTGACCAACCCTTCGTATTTCCAAATGAGGTTGAACAAGTCTTTCTTGCAAAAGACAGACTTAACCCCAAAAGAAGTTTTGTCTTGCAAGACAATCCAAAATGCCATATAATCTTTGACAAGCTTTTGAAAGCTCCTAAGGCATGGACTGATGGCAATGAAGTGGTTGGCCTTCTTGCTGGTGATCGAGCCTCCAAATCCCCACCAAGTAATGAAAGGCTTGAATGTGTAGAAGAAGAAGAAGAAGAAGAGGAAGATAATGATGACACCTTAGAGGATGAGGATGAAAGGGAAATAGGAGGGGAACTGACATTGAGTCGAAATGAAATTGAAGATCTAATGTGGGATGAACGTGAAGATTCTGATGATGAAAGAGTTCAAAGAACAAGGTATGTGCCAGTTGTTCATTGTGGTTTAATAGTGTCTAAAAATCAATTGTCCATTCTTATCATTAATCTGAACTATTTTTTGGTTGTTCTGCCACAGGGCTTTGGATTCATTCTATTGAGCAATGAAATGGTGAGGTGCAAGATGTAACTCTACACCTTGTGTGTGTCCGAACCCAACTGAACTTCTTGGGATTCACCATTAAATTGAGCTTGGGCTCCATCCAAAGTGTTGTGGGCTATGGTGTGTTCTAGCTGGTTCTTAGCGGCAGAATTATAGCAACACTATATTGGTTGTTGAGCAAAAAAGAAAGAAACTTGAAAACAATTGATCACTTATATGTTGGGCAGCATGAACCCTAGTAGCTACTTCTCTTTTTGTTTTTTGTTTTGAACCTTAATCCATCAACTTTAAAACTCATATTCATCATGTTTTTTTATATTCTTGTGCTTGTAGTGACCTATTGCAATTGGGCAGCTTTCTACATTGATTTGTAACAATGGGCGGTTGTCTTTTTTGGTTTTTGGTGGCTTTCTTTTTAGGTTGACAATGTATAGTTAGTTACATCATAACTCAGTAAAAAAGACGCTATTAGTCACATTTTAGGTCCCCTCCTTCACATATAGGTTGTAATGTTTGTTGATCATTAATTAATTATGACATTTTCATTTCAATAAATATAATTTTTTGAACATTTAATATTTTCATTACAAAAAAAAAATTCTTTGAAAAAAATAATTTCAAAAAACTTCAACATTTCTAAAACTTTTAAAGCTCCCAAGGCACGAACACGCAGAACGCCGCTTATTCCTGCCAGTTCGATGCCCGGGGGAGTGTAAGCTAGTGTTGGAATGGCCGCCCGCCCGGTTCGAGATCTGTCGTGTAGTAGTGTTAGTGGTAGTCTGAGGGGAGGATGTTGTTGTGGGAGAGATTGTGGTAGAAGACTTTTTGCCACAGAAGAGATTGAAGGATCTCGAAATGGAGGAGGAGGGAGAAAATGAGATGCATGGGCAGCAAAGGGAAGAGAAGCAGCGGAAGCAGCAGCAGCAGCAGCACATGTGGTCCCCGTCTTCACAACGTTGCTGCTGCTGCTCATGCTCCTCCTCCTGCTCTCCTGGCAACAACAACACCGGCGGCTGCTCTGCCTTCGACAAACCGTGATCCAAAGGTTGTTGTTATCGTCCTCTTTGGTTTCTGTGCGCATGTGAAGGGTTTAGGGTTTAGTCACACACTACTGTCGAATCGTCCTGTCGGGTTCTCTCCGAAGGCTGTTTTTTCTGCTGCCTGTGAATCGCTAGCTAGCTCGCTTCTGGAATGCTAGCACGACTGCAGTAGGTATGCAAGCCAAGTAGGTTCTGCTTGCTTTCAGTGTTGTTGTTGTTGTTTTTGAGGGTCGCTGTTGTTTTTCTCCTTCCACTGTCTTTGCCGCATGTATGTATGTACCTCAGAACACCGGGTAATGAACCTGATCCTCCTCCTTTTCTCCCTTGGTTTGGGGTGTCCTCTGGAACCCCATACCCCCATGTAATGCAAGTGTGATGATGTTCCTACTCTCCTGAGCCAAGCAAGGGTTGTTGTTTTTTCTCAGTTGCAGAGACTTAGTGTGGTGTGATGATGTTTGCTTATGTTTGTTGCAGGGATATTGAGCGCTCAACATCAGGGATACTGCACTGTTTCAAGCAGGAAATGCTCCTCCATTCATTGGAATACTATGCAAAGTAACTGTCGATAAAACAGAGGAGGAAGCAGTGGAGGAGGAGGAGAAAGTGGTGAAATTCAGTGTCAGTTGGCTCTACCGGCTGGCAGATGAGAAGGAGCTTGCAAAAGGTGTTGCACTCCTCGAAGCAGCAGCACCTAACCCAATCTTCTACGCATTTCATAAGGATGACAATATATCAGCCGCCTCCTTGTTGCATCCCTGTAAGGTGGTGTTTCTGGGAAAGGGTGTTGGGATCCCCTCTGAAGTTTTCTCATTTGTCTGTTGCCATGTTTACAATACCACCAGCAAGTGTCTCTGGTGGCTCACAGACTGTGACTATGTCAATGTGAGAAGCTTCTTTGTTCTCACACCCTGCCTCTCTATTGACTCCCCATGTTTGTTGGTACAGACCCAGTGATGATCCATACAAATTGATTTGGAGCTGTTTGTGTCCCTCTAGAGCTGTTTGTTTCTCCAGAATTTTGTCACTCTGCACCTGCTGCTTTCCTGCAAATTTTTCAACCTAAAAATCTAGCTATAAAAATTCTGTATTCCTTCTTGGCTGGAGGATCTCTTGGAATGTGTCTGCTATGCTGGTGGCATTTGTGGATAGGTGTAGTAGAGCCTTTTGTCTGAATCATAGCTGTAGAGATCTTAATTACAGTTTTTAAGAAAGACATTCGGATAGTAAATTGACAGAGAGTTTCTACTGTGATTTGGAGTTCAGGAGCATCAGGAGGAGGTAGATCTACTGTTGGATAGGACAAAGCTGGAGATGCAGGCAGACATACAGTCATCAGGAGGCCCCTCATCAAGAGCTTGAACTGGACCAGTTGTCTCTTCTCAGCAACCGAAAGTGAACAGCATGGAAGTGAGTTTGGGAAATGTTTAATACTCATTTTCTGGGAATGGAAAGGAGAGAGTGTGCTGATCAAAATTTGGACCCTAGCAAGTGGGAACAGAATGTGAAGTTGGATGATCCCAATGATACGAGTACTCTGAAGCAAGCGTGAAGCATGAAGCTTGATGATGAGATTGCAAACATTCTTGACAAGGATGGGGGTCTCTTGAATGTGGGTGTGGTTGAGCGTCTAGTACAGCTCATGCCAAATGATCCACAGGATGATGTTGTCAGTAAGGTGGCTGATGTGTTGGCATGCCACAGCATGCTTGCTGGGGTAATTGCTGCAACAGAAAATGCAGAGTGTCTCAACCAGTTTGTGCACCTTGGAGGTCTATGGTCGTTAGATGATTGGCTGCAGGAAACTCACAAAGGCAAAGTAGGAGAAGGTGTAGAAGGTGGTGGTAGTCCAAAGGAGTGTGACAAAGGTGTGGACTAGCTCTTCTCCAAGCTCTAGATGGGCTGCCTGTAGACCTTAAGGCTTTGAAAACATGTAGTGTCGGTAAATCAGTCAATCACCTGCGGAGTCACAAAAATCCAGAAATTCAGAAAAAGGCAAGGAAGTTAGTAGATATCTGGAAAAAGCGAGTAGATACTGAAATGAAGGTGTCTGGTGAAGTTAAGCCAGGGTCAGGCCATGGTGAATTTGTCAATGCTGGTTGTCCTTAATATTTTGGTGGGAAGTACAAGCAGATCTATTGCAAAAATGGTGATTGCTTTTCTCAAATGGAAGAATGTTCTTTAGACTAACTAGACCTAACCTTAGAACTACTGTAATGCAGTTGACTATGACAAATTGTATGGACAAACTGATGTGTGGTTTTCTTGTATTTTTCTTTATCTCTCATGATGGAACAGCAACGGACATCTTGGCTTCATCAGCTGGGCTGGCATAGTCCACACTTTGGGGTTGATACTCAGGTACCTTCTTCTCTTGTTTCAGTGAATTGCAAAGAGTACAAACCCCTTTTGAATTATTGATAGTCATGGGGAAGTGTGCTGTTAGAGGATGTGAGCAGAGTTGACACACCGCGATTAGTTTTGCATCAGTAAACATATTGCATGACTGTCTTGTCCTTCCTTTCGATCACGTCAACCTGATACACATTCTGTTTTATTCGCAGTAACTGGTAGTGGCCTTATCTGTACAATAGAAAATGATGTCTCATATTGGTATTTTGTTTTCTGGGAATACGGACAAGTTTAGATTGCAGGTTAGTATTGACTTGGTTGTTCTACTATTGGCAGAGGTTGTCGTGCCTATCCCCAAGCCGTCAGGCTTCTCAGATAATGATGCCTACAAAATTTGAGTTATTTGTACTGGTGTCTTCACCCCTCTCTGTAATGTGTTCCGATGAATGGAACAAGGAAATCGATTTGTTCCTTCTTTTTATAAAAGAAAAAATTGTTCCACAAATAATCTTGAACTTGCTATGTGGGTATGGGTAGTGTGGGGAAAATGTGGAAAAGAATTATGTGGGGAAAATGTGGAAAACAATAACATGGAAAAGTGTGGAAAAAATGTGGAAAAGAATATTGTGAGAAAAGTGTGGAAAAAAAATGTGGAAAACAATGACATGGAAAACTGTGGAAATTTTGTGAAAAGAATAGTGTATTGAAAATGTGGAAAAGAATACTGTGAATAAAGTGTGGGAAAAATGTGGAAAAGAATATTGTGAGAAAAGTGTGAAAAACTTGCGGAAAATGATAACATGGGAAAATTGTGGAAAAACTGTGAAAAAAATAGTGTGGAAAAATATGTGGAAAAGAATAGCATGGGAAAAGTGTGGAAAATAATAACACATGGGAACAGTGTGGAAAAGCTGTGGAAAATATAGTGTGAGAAAAATGTGGAAAAAATAACAATGTAAAAGTGTGGAAAATATCTGGAAAAAAATGTGAAATAAAATTCATAGAAAAAATGGGGGAAAAATGACGAAACAAAGTGTGAGAAAAATGTGAAAAACCAAAGAGTGGAAAGTATGTGAAAAATTCACGTGGAAAAATTTGGGAAAAAAATGTGGAAAAAAATTGGCGTTGAAAAAACGTGGATAAACGTCAGTGTGGAAAAAAGCGTGACAAATTTCCGTGGAAAAATATTACATATCTAGTTGTGGAGTGGGGAGCTTCAACCCATGACAACAGCGGTGTTGTTAGATTTGGTCTCTGTAATAGACCTTAAGCCTTACCTGTTGGATTTACATCATATCATCAATGCAGCTGCTGGGGCTCCGATCGATGATCCCCAGTCTAGACCCCTCAAAGCTTGTGGGGTTGAAGAACTGAAACATGTCCGGCAATGCCTTGTTGAGAATGAGAAACAAGTCAGGTGATCTATAGCTTTCCAGACCATTAGCTGCAAGTGTAAGATTAAGGCACTCTTGAGGAGCACTTGATGGATCACAGGATGGATTTAGGGAAGTTCTTTGGTAGGTCTTCAGTGCATCCCACTTGGGTTGATGTAAATTTTCTTGTGTTGTTAAATCGCAGATTACTAATAAAACACCTGTCTGAGGCAATGGCAAAGCTCAACAAGATCCAGAACATGTTGCAGACCAGGAAGCGGTCTAGACCTGAGTCTAGCACACAAGAGCAGGCAAGTTTAGCAGTTGCCAGCAGTGGCCACATGACAACAACCACACATGGGAAAGTGAGCTCAAGCACTGTACCCAATCATGTCAGCACTCGGGTATCATCAGTGGAGCTTCACGAGCAGGAGACAAGAACAAGAATGGAACTAATCTAAACTAGCGAGTTCGCACATCTATAGCCGATGTACGGGTGTGTATATGTAACCCCTCTGTAAACCCTAAAGTTTCAGGTTTAAGACTTCCATTATTGATTCATGATATTGTGCAGGTTCTTGCAAGCATATATTCTAACATACTAACTGCTGTTGGGAAAAATTGCAGCTTGAGGGTTGTCCCAGCCGGTCATCCAGCATAATACAAAGAAAGGGAGCGGGATGTGCCCAGGCCAAGCAGTTCTCGGGCCTTGCAAGTGGAAGACAAGGAGAGTATGCCACTGGGAACCAACCAAGGAGTGAAGCCCAAACGGGGAGGGAGGCAGCAGCCCCTTCATTCATTAAGTACATAAGTTCAAATAGTACAAGGGGGGGAGGAAGTGCCACCGAATGGTGGCACTGTCCTTCCCCAGAATGCTCCTGTGGAGCCATTCCTTTCTGAAATCAAGCTCAATTTTAGACTGAATACTAGGATCCCTGGTGGCACTGTGAGATCTAATGGCTTTCCACGTGGCCATGCCAACCTCAACAGTGGCCACCCAGGCCTGGGTGAGTACGCTTTTGACTGGGAACCAACCAAGGGGGTGAGAAGGTAAAACTAAAAGGGCGCCGCTCTAGTGTTAAGTCTGAGGTTTCCCCGGTGGTGGCTGTGGCCAATGGGACATCTGATGGAGAGCGTGACCACAAGTGGACTGCACAGCATCAACGGTTGAGCCTTGACAGCAGCCGCTCACGACCTAGTGAGGGGCATGGCTACAGGTAGGGCTCTTGGCCCATGTGATGAAAGTGAGTGATCGGAACTTGAAGAACTCAGCAGAATTGACCAATTTCATTGGCACTCTGTAATCCCAGAAAGAGATCAACTTCAAAGTCTTAGGGTTGGTGATCCTTATGGCGGAACAACAGAAGCGAAGATGTTCATGTCAATCCTTACATTCCAAACCTCAATAACCGATGGTTATCATAGACTTGTTGTTGGAGTGTTTGATACAATTGCATTAGATACCTAGATCCAAAATAGATGTGAGTGACGCAAAGTACCTTAGGGCAATGTTAATCATATAAAAAAGAGATGTAAGTCTAATGAAAGTATGTTATGCCAATCAAGAATAGTTAGCCTTATTGTTGAGGGTGGATTTACATTTGATAAAAGTATGTATAGATGAAAGTAGAGTCCCTACCAAGATAGCATTAGGCACCAACATTTGTAAAAACCAAATCATTGAAGTGGGTCTAGTTTATGTCACAAAATCTTAGTTTTATTATGTATTGGCTGTGTCATGACCTTAATTACACTTAGTTTTTTTCAAGTGTATGCACATTCAAATAATTTGTTGGGACTATAATATTAGTGCCCTCATTTACATGAACCAGTAATCAAAGCCATGGTACTAGTTAACCACATTGGCATGTGTAGTGTTCCAAAATTACATGTAATATCCCTTCAAGGTTTTTGTTTTTAAATCCTCAAACCACTTGAGACCGTTGTAGGATGAATGATTTTCTTACACATAGTACATCATAAAATCTTAGAAACCATGCATCAAACAACATGTAATGTATGCCATAAAATTTATTGGGTGTTTACTTACGGGCTCTTACTAACTATTAGGCCATTGGTGTTTGTGTAAGGTAGATATCCTTATTGTTTCATCTACCACCAAAATTGAAAGTCACATATTATGTGTTTTATGTGTCTTGTAGTCAAATTGGTTCTTGGTGACATTTTGTATATGCAATACATTGACAACTAAACACCTAAAGTTCATAGTTATAACCTTAAGGAAAAGTGCTTCCATTTTATTTCGAACGATGTGCAAACAAATATAGAGTGCAACTTGTGATAAAGTGCAATTCAAAATGAAGAATTATCAAATAAAACTTTGATACATTGGTGCATCGAACACAATTTGTGTGTGACTATTAAATGAACATCATTGTTATAAGTCCTTAGTTATCAGATAGCTAACTAACCTATGACATTAAAAGAGAAGTTGCAAATCTCAAGAATACATCATTGTAATCAATGTAATGATGACAAGTGACACCAACAACAAGTCCCCATTGCACAATTGATAACAAATGTTTGCATTTCAAATTAAAAATATCAAATAAAACTTTGAACATAGGTGAAACAAAATATAATACATGTGACTTTTAGATGAATGTTGTAACCATGTTCCCAAATTTCTGCCTTGCCATTAGCCCAAGCTAAAACTGACAACAAACAATTTTGAAAATAGAAATTTCATGCAACCAATGTGAAAGCTCAACATGCACTTGTGATGATCCTTAGTTTTTCCTTTGGGGTGGGGTGGAGGGAGTTATTTTTTTGTTTATCTTCCCAATGTGTTCTTAACATGTTCTTTTGGGGTTCCCCAAGTTCCCAATTTGTTCCTTAAGGCTTTCCCAATAACACCTCAATTTTATCCCATATGGTTTGCTTGAACTTCAACTTTCATGTATGTAAACTGAAAAGGTATGATGTTGTGGAACTCAAAATGTGTTACAATAAGATGTTGGGGCTTTCATTGGGGAATGCTCAAGGTTCCAAAAATTTATATTAATGGGCCAATGAATATGATTCTTTTAAAAATAAATTATAAATGCACCCATGAACGAATTACAAGTCCTTAATTATCAAATAAGAAATTGACATATGACATTAAAAGATATTTACAAAGACCGTGATTTGTAATTATACCCATTTGGATGGGTTTTTTTTGACACATATCATTTTTATTGAAAAACATCATTTAAAAATAATAATTGTGTAAAATGATTAAATTGACATGGCATTCACGTCACATTACACTTTACATGTCACACCATGAAAATTTATGACATGAAAATTTAATATTATCAAAAATAAATAAAACGATAATCAATAATATGATTAACAATCGTGTTGTCATTCTTTGCAACTAGGTGGATGAAATTATATGGGTTTAACAACTTTTAAGTCAAGTCATTAATCACATATCTTTTCATAAGTAATGCTTAGTCACAAATAAAAATTGCAAAACTCAAAATGTGTTACAATAAGATTTATATCTTTCTTAACCATCAACCATCGTTTGGTAATGAATTATTGTCACATTATTTAATAAATTTCATATAAAAATTAGACTAAAATAACCATGAATTTTGAGTCTATTTGTCATTTTCAACAATACAAAAAATATAATAAACCCAATCAAGGACATCACATATTTCTTCCAACTTAAAAAAAAAATGTTTATTTGTTGTTTGAAAAAAATGTTAAGTTCGTAATCTAAAAAAAAAGGACATATTATTTCTTAAATGTGGAATAGATCAAAAATTAAGACCTCATGTTCCAATGAGACAATGGAGATGGATGGGTAATGTCTTCATAGTATGACATTCCCAAAAGAAGTGCATTGTGGCTTTGCCTCGGGTGAATGCTTATTTGAGATGTGTCTTCTTCATAGGCAATTGCATTAGGCGAAACATTTGGGAAACACCATTTGTTATGGCAATGTTAACTTATCATGTTATAACTCACAACAATGTAAAAAATCACTTGATTTGAACATATTTTCATGTCTCAAACCTCACTCTACAAAATCAAACTACAAATATAATTTTGAGATTTTTGAATTCTTTCCCCATTTACTCACACACACACACTTCCACTGACGCACCCCCAAGTCCTGAGGTGAACCCACTTCAGGGTTCACCAAAGTGTAGTTATGGAAAGTTGGGACTCGGAAGGCGCTCCCGATTTCCAGCACTATAGAGGGGTAGAAGGGCGTGCTAGAAGTCCTGGGATTAAACTAGAAAGAGGGACTAGAGGTTCAAGTTTGAATCTGCATCCAAAACAAACCACAAAGTGGTTAGTTCACATTCGAGAACACCCTTGGGTGTTGGGATAAGCCACGGGCACTTTGGACCACAAGACACACCACGACCCGGACTCGGGGTTAGACACCACCTTCCCCCATATAGTATTCTCTGCGTCACTCCGCCAAGACTACATCCAAATGGTTCTTTTTCCCGGGACTCCAAAGTTGGAGTCCTGATACTTTGGGAGCTCATAACTCCCGACTATGAAGTCTGATTGTGATGAGGTCTAAACCAAACTTGTAGCCCTCGTTGAGATTTTTCTAACTACGTATCGCACTCTCAATTCGAAGGTCGGGAAGAGGTCGATTCTTGACTTTTAGTGGTCGAGAATCAAACTGCCAATTTGACTCCCGACCTTTCTTTTGCCCATAACTTGGGCTGCAGATGTCCAAATGACCAATGCGAAGCCATTTTCGATATTTACGCTTCAAAACCTTTGCAATGACACCAAGAACACCTCAATGCAAGGTGTTTTGGGCCTTGTTGTCGAACTCTAAACATTTGGGAGTCTCGGAGGACTCCAAATCCCCAACTTTGGGAGTGTTGGGCTTCACCCCCCCACACTTGGCCAAAGTGGGGTTGTGACATCCACTTTGTGCAAAAGGTGAGATCATGTAATGCTCCTTTCCTTGAGCTTATTTCAAAAATTGTAAGAATCATAAGCATAGGGAAAAAAAGAAGAAAACATCTAGTTTGATAATGTAACATCATCAACAACCGTCCCAAAAAGATTTTAGCCATAATGGGCAAAACATTTTTTTTTTTGAAATCCAAAATTGTAGAGAATTAGTCAAAAACATTTGCCCCAAATCATGATTTTTTCTATTAAAAAAACTTTTGGGGGCGGGAGGGGGGGGGGGGGTTTGAATTTTCGCCACTTGGTGACCAAAAACAAATCTAGTGCACATCATACAAAAGGTTTTTGTGAAAAATTTGTTTCAAAGTCGTAATAGAGGAATTTTTATTTTTTTTGAAATTGCCAACTTTGGGCAATAGCTTGCAGAAGGTTGCCAAACTATAATATGATTTTGTTTCTTTTTGTATTGACATGTAATCAAATTTGGCTAAATCCTCTTGTGAATGATCACCAATGTGGCTACAACACAAAATTCCTTTTCAATTGTTGAGGTCATAATTTGGCAGAATTTTGTCAGAAAAAAAAAATCACTTCCTAATTTAAACTCCATGCCCCCCCCCCCCCCCCCCCCCCCCCTCCCCCCCATCCCAAAAACCGGGTAGCAGCCATTCTTTTGGTGCGAATTTTTTTGTGTCAAAATTGAGAATGGAATACAATTTTGCATAGTCCTTGTTTTTTAAAGGAAAAGTCGCCAAATTTTTTGGCCACATTTCCACTCAAATTTTAGATGGGAGCAAATTTTTTACGAGCTTTTACATTTTTGGTCAGGTTCTAGAAACTTGTCACCATTTAATGCTAAATCCCTCTTGGCATGTCACATATGACGTAAAAACCTCTCTTTTTTGTTTCTCTTTGTATTTTGAGGCATCTCCCCCAGCAGAAGATCCCTAAGGAGTTATGTGGTGGGGTAGATAATGTTGTATTTCTATGTTCCCATGTTCCCATAAAATTGTTTTTGATGGGATGGACTCAGCAAAATTAAAAAACACAATGAGGAAAATTCAGAAAAAAAAAGCAGGAAAAAATGGAGGAAACAAAAAGAAAGAGATTTTTATATATGTAGAGGTTCCCATACTCATGTGTTCTCCATCGGTCGAGAACGGCCTCAGGCTATCACCCTCAGCAGAGCGCACTCATATGGGAAACTCCCTTACAACACAACAAAATTTATTAAAATTTTGGGAAAAAAAACACCCACACACACGCTACTACTGCCCCCCCCCCCCCACCCCCCCAAATAATAATAATAATAATAATGAGTAGAAATTTTGGAAAAAATAAACATACACACTACTGGCCCAGGGTTTTTTTTTTTCAATTTTGTGTAGCTGAAGTGGTGATCGTCTGTGAGATGATTTAGCCAGATTTGGCTACATACTAGATATGAAAGTAGAACAAAAAATAAAGCAGAATCCTTCCATATTCTTGACTACTTATGGAAGTTATCATAAAAATACGGCGATTTCAAATTATTTTCTTCAAAATCTGGCGAATTGGGGTCATTTCTTCCATGAAATTTTCTTTGTATAGGTCAAAAATATATTTCAGGTCGAAATTTTCCGTATATTTGGCAACTTGTGAAGGTTATCAAAAAAAAGCTGCTGATTTGGAACCTTTTTTTTGTTCGAAATCTGGCGAATTGGGGTCATTTCTTCCATGAAAATTTCTTTGTAGAGGTCAGAAATACATTTTTCAGGTTGAAATTTTCCATACTTTTGGCAACTTGTGAAAGTTATCAAAAAAATCTGTTGATTATGAGGATGATGATGATGATGATTGGGATGAAGATGAGGAAGCTGTTGGTAGTGTTAGTGATAAAAATGGGAGAGTGAGACGAATGGTGGAAGCTAATGTTTCACAACGTAATTCAAGAAGAGAACTCTTAGCAACTAGGGAGCGATGGTAGAGCTCTTTCTATGATATAAATTTCCTTTATGATCTAGTTTCTTTTAGTGATGAGAGTTCAGGTCAATGTACATGTAAGCCATGTTTACTTACTCTATTGCTGCTTAAACCTAAACTACAGCACCTTTGATCATAAGTATTGGCTCAGGCATTTTTTACTTGGGAGCATTTTTCTTGAGACTTTGTTTGCTGTCTTGGGGTCATGAAGGCTTTAGTGTCAATTGATTATCTGCTGTTACCTTTGAGGTGTTCTGCAGTTGTGTCAATCCAAGGTTATGAGCTTACTGAAATGGTACCTTTTCTTCATCTGTCAGCCCATGAAGGAGCAAAGGAAATTCGTCACCCACTGCAATATTGAATCACAGAGACTTTTGGAAGTGTTGTTTTTGCTTGACAATGCAAGAATATGAAATATCCTGCCAACTTTGTCACCGCCAAAGTTTTGACATTTGATATAGCCAGGGCAGCTCTCATTTCAACTTGGCTCTCTCCTTACTGGGCTCTCAGCCCAGTTCCTACTTGTGATGGTGCCCAGTTCTATGCATACATGAGCATTAGGGGGCATCTGGGAACACAACTGAGCATGTTATCTGCTAAATAGGCCAACCTTTCAGCTGCAATTTTTTTCTGGTAAGTTTTATCACCTCCTTTACATCAATTGTCTTTTCTTTTATAACTCATAAGTTCGCATTCCACCTTTTCCATCTGCTTGCACACTTGCATTGCTTGAGGATCTCAACACCATTTTAAAGATGAACATGAGGATTGTTAAATATTAATCCTTCTTATTTTAAATGTTGGGTTTTTTATTTCCTTCTTTTCGGGGGTTAATTTCCATTTCTAACAATGCCTGATTATAAGTTCCCAATGGATATATGTTATGGATTCATTAATGAATGCTGGAAGACATAAAATATTTCTAGATTTTACAAAATGGATTAGAGTTATCCTTAAAGTCATACCCCAATTCAGCTCTTTTTTGGTACTCTCTTCAATTTGTCGGCCCTTTATGATATTATTTGTAACGTTTGTAAAAATTTGATCAAACAACAAAACTCAGCTTAAAATTATTAAATTGTATCATTTTGTATTTGATGAAACTATGTTGGAAAGCATTCTTTGGCTATGTATTGTAAGATTTACATTGGGAACCACATACAAGACCAAATTCCTTTTTGCACTTGTGAAAGTACAAGAAGCTATTTGATATTGATTGTGACACACAATGCAACTTAATTAAACAATTTAATTTTTATTTATTAATACAACTTGTTTTGAATCTAATGATCAATTCCATCCGTTGGTTGTATTTTGGGTACTTCACAAATAACTCTATTGTGTGTGTGTTCTTGTGGACTTTTGATGAAATTATATTAAGTATTAACAAGATTGAATTCTTTTTCTTTTGTGACCTAAATAAAATTTACATGTATATTGTATATGGAATTACCAATGTTGTCCAACTATGTTATTCTAGACATGCCCTAGACACCAACATACCTGTCTTAATTTCCATGTTCAAACAAAAGGATATGGATTTGTGATTTATAATAATTTACTTGTTATTATTTATTGTTCTTCCTTTAATTGATATGGATGTGCCCAATTTTTTTTAAAAAACTGATTGTAGATACGAACAACAATTGGGTGAACCAACAGTTACATTAGCACCAGGGTAAAAACAAAAACCGCCCTAAATTTTTTAGTGGCTTCTAAACAACCTAACTGATTTTTGTGTCCTATTCCAACATTTTATTAGGCCTTTTCTTAGGTGGAAAAGGCAACCATTTGTTGGCTCCACTTTTGGTAGTAGGTCATAAGTAATGTTTGGTAATAGGATAGGGGGTTCAAGTATGTAATTCTTCCCCTTCCCCTTTTCCAATCTCACGAATTCATTCGATTAACATTGACATCTTTTGTTTTTGTTGCACTACATGTTTTATTGTGGGATGCAATGTACGAGTAGAGGTAGTTCTGATAATACATATGATTGTGGAATTTATGGTTTATCAATATTGTAAGACTAACAAGCAATGTAGTTCATGTGTGTTATGCAAGTGTATAAACCTATGAATGTTATAGCTCGCCAAAGATTTATGCAAGATTCATAAAAAACTCTACTGTCCGCCTAGGGCAGTCGCCATTTAATGCGAATTAAAGCTGGGGATCCTCGCCAGTGCACCTACGTGAGGAATTGGAAAAAAAAAACCCTGGTTCTGACTAAGGACTGCCAACTGGCCTCACCTTCCTTTGCTGACACATCGTCGGCGCAAAATCCCTCAATGACCAATTCCCTCCACTATCTGAAAGCCCAAAAAATCGGTGGTCCCACGAAGTTGCAGGTCTAGTACGCGGCCACTGTGAACCTGCACCCACCCGTGTGCCGTCAACAGTGGATGATATGTGATGAAGAAACAGTTTTCTGTTGGGTTCCAGTTCCCTTGCTAACCATGGTGGTTAGCTCACTTGCTTTATTAACTACCTGCCAACCAGGTAGGTAGTAAAAACTGCCCCTATCTACTATGTATCATCTATCTACTTACATAGTAGTCCGCCATTTTTTAACCGACCTGTCTATAGGTTAAACCTACTTCTTCTTGAATGGGTTACCAAGATGAGACCAGGTAGTAACTCAGTTGAGGATCATCGACAACTGAGTCACAACGGCCATCCAGTGGATGGTGCACTGGTGGGTGCTGGTTTACTGTGGCCCCTCGTACTCACGCGGGGATTGCATTACTTTATTAAAAACTTCCAATCTCGAGCGGTGTGAAAGCACAACATGACACGAGTAAAGCATCCAGCTGCAATAATATTTCCCCTAGTAAAGTTCTGACGCGTAGCACGGAAAACTTTAACCCATGCTATGCACCATCCTAGAAGTACTGCTTGGATCCTTTTTCTCAACCTTTAATCATCACCACCTTCCAAGTTGTTCATCATTCCGGCATAAATGCAAGGAATCCAGTGGACTAATTCTACCTTGGCTCAGATTTGCATCCAAGAGCTTGCTACAATTTTTTATCAAGGTCAGTTCCCTTGTTGGGCTTGTTGCAGAGCTTCTATTGCTGTCAATCTCCTCACATACATGTATAGGTTTTCGTGGCTCAATGCAACAACAAGAGTATTCATCATCCAATTGCCACATGCGATTCATCTCACATATCGTCATGTCTTTTATGTGAAACCTAGTATGTCTCAAACACCAAAACTTAGGTTCCATGTCTTTGAAAGCATTAATGGTGTCATGAAGATTTGACCTAGAGTAATGATTGTATGATGATTCAAATTTGCACAAAGGTTCATATACTCTTATTTTCTATTAAGGTGGGTTAACTTGGTGCTTCTCTTGATTGTTATAGTGATCACATGCATTTCATTGGGCTAGCAACCAGCGGAAAAGAACAACAAAAACTATCAAGGTTATTCAAGTGTCACCTCTTTTGCAATTTCCCAAAACTTGTAGGTATGTGCTTCACACACAAACATTTGTCATTTTGATTTCAATATGTTTTGGAACATCAAAATTAAGTGTGTTCTTATTCAAAGGTCTGAAGGTTGTGATAAATGGAATTTATTTCAAAGCTCAAGTAGTGAGTAATTAAAACATGAACATGATATTCCTAAGTTTCACATGGGGTTATACTAGAGAGTTTAATTTCAACAAAAGTGGGACTCGCATCATCTAGCTATTCCAAGTAATTTTGCAACAACTTAAAGTCATGAATTTCGCATATATAAAGTATTACAATAATAATGTTTGCCAAAGAAAGAATTACATTCAACGATTGGATTAAAATAACAATAATGTTGGATAAGATTTCTGCATATGCATGTAATCATGCACATGATGGAATTGTGCACCAATATTTTTGGCATGATCAAGTTTGTCATTCAAATCACATTGAAATGAAATATCAACATGAGAACTAACTATATTAATGTTTGTTTTAAATTATTCAACAATTTGCTCTTTGTAATTTATCATTTACCAAACTATGTTTAAACCAAATAAATTTTATAAACATTAAAATGCTTGATAGGGGAATAGGAAGGGAGATTTTAGTGGTAGCACATGATATAAAATTATGATCGATCAATTTTTTTGACAAAAAATCAACAAAACATGAATTATTTTTTTCACATATGGATTATTTTGTTGCAAATTAATTATTTTGGAAATCATTTGACTAAGTGACTTTTTTTCTTAAAATTGGAAGGTGTCATTACATTTATGCCTATCAGTTACAATTTTAAGAATTTTTTTGAAATAATGTTGCTAGTTAAATCAAAATTTGCCTAAGGATGCTTGCCACCCTAGTTCAATCAAGAAATTGAGAAAAAACATTGATTAGGATGCACATCATTTACCCACATTTATTGGATTGAATATATTGCATAATGTAATGAAATGTTTATTCTAGCAAACCACACTCTTTAAAGCAAGTGGAATAATCATCAATGATAGAAATTATGTATACCAATCATCGTGTAAGTGACAATTACATTTCAAATATGTATGAAAATACAAAGTGACATAGGTTTGGGGGAAACTTTCAAAAGAAATTCTCTATATCACAAATGATCTATTTCATGTTGACACTATTGATAATTATATGATCTTTTTTTATTTCCATTCTTTCATGTTGTTGACAAATGAAAAGCTTATGAAGAAGCCATGGAAGACCTTCACAAGGTTAGTGTTCATGAACTAAACAATGAATCCATTTAAATAACATTCTTGAAAATCTCAAAAAGTTGTTGAAGGATTATTAATGACCCTTTGTGCATTAGGACAAAATTTATGTTCAATCAACCAAAAGAGCATCATCTTGTTAAAAGGATGTTGGAAGATTATCAAGGAGCTTTAGAGGACCTCGACAAGGTTAATGTTCTTGAACTAAACAATGCATCCACCTTGAGGGGTCGTGGAGATGTGAAAAGGATGCTGAAAGACTATGAAGGAGCCTTGAACGACCTTGACAAGGCTGATGTTCTTGAACCAAACAATGCATTCACCTTGAGGAGTCGTGGAGATGTGAAAATGATGTTAAAAAACTACCAAGGAGCCTTGAACGACCTTGACAAGGCTGATGTTCTTGAACCAAACAATGCACTCACCTTGAGGAGTCGTGGAGATGTGAAAATGATCTTTAAAAACTATCTAGGAGCCTTGAACGACCTTGACAAGGCTGATGTTCTTGAACCAAACAATGCATTCACCTTGAGGAGTCGTGGAGATGTGAAAAGGATGTTGCATTACTATCAAGGAGCCTTGAACGACCTTGACAAGGCTGATGTTCTTGAACCAAACAATGCATTCACCTTGAGGAGTCGTGGAGATCTGAAAAGGATGTTGAAAGACTATGAAGGAGCCTTGAACGACCTTGACAAGGCTGATGTCCTTGAACCAAACAATGCATTCACCTTGAGGAGTCGTGGAGATGTGAAAAGGATGTTGAAAGACTATCAAGGAGCCTTGAACGACCTTGACAAGGCTGATGTTCTTGAACCAAACAATGCATTCACCTTGATGAATCGTGGAACTGTCAAAAACATGTCAGATGACTATCAAGGAGCCTTAAACGACCTTGACAAGGCTGATGCTCTTGAACCAAACGTTGCATTCACCTTGAGGAATCGTGGAGTTCTGAAAAAGATGTTAAAAAACTATGAAGGAGCCTTGAACGACCTTGACAAGGCTGATGTTCTTGAACCAAACGATGCATTCACCTTGAGGAGTCGTGGAGATGTGAAAAGGATGTTAAAAAACTATGAAGGAGCCTTGAATGACCTTGACAAGGCTGTTGTTCTTGATCCAAACCATGCATGCATCTTGAGGAGTCGTGGAGATGTGAAAAAGATGTTAAAAAACTATGAAGGAGCCTTGAACGACCTTGACAAGGCTGATGTTCTTGAACCAAACAATGCATTCACCTTGAAGAGTCGTGGAGATGTGAAAAAGATGTTTAAAAACT
The DNA here is from genome assembly GCA_963921925.1 of Sphagnum tenellum. Taxonomy (NCBI): domain Eukaryota; kingdom Viridiplantae; phylum Streptophyta; class Sphagnopsida; order Sphagnales; family Sphagnaceae; genus Sphagnum; species Sphagnum tenellum. The sequence continues at coordinate 192,745 of OY998146.1, forward strand.
ATCAAGGAGCCTTGAACGACCTTGACAAGGCTGATGTTCTTGAACCAAACGATGCATTCACCTTGAGGAGTCGTGGAGATGTGAAAATGATGTTAAAAAATTATCAAGGAGCCTTGAACGACCTTGACAAGGCTCATGTTCTTGAACCAAACAATGCATTCACCTTGAGAAGTCGTGGAGATGGGAAAAGGATGTTAAAAGACTATCAAGGAGCCTTGAACGACCTTGACAAGGCTGATGTTCTTGAACCAAACAATGCATTCACCTTAAGAAGTCGTGGAGATGTGAAAAGGATGTTAAAAGACTATCAAGGAGCCTTGAACGACCTTGACAAGGCTGATGTTTTTGAACCAAACCATGCATTCACCTTGAGGAGCCGTGGAAATGTGAAAAGGATGTTAGAAAACTATGAAGGAGCCTTGAACGACCTTGACAAGGCTGATGTTCTTGAACCAAACGATGCATTCACCTTGAGGAGTCGTGGAGATGTGAAAAGGATGCTGAACGACTATCAAGGAACCTTGAACGACCTTGACAAGGCTGATGTTCTTGAACCAAACCATGCATGCATCTTGAGGAGTCGTGCAGATGTGAAAAGGATGTTGAAAGACCATCAAGGAGCCTTGAACGACCTTGACAAGGCTCATGTTCTTGAACCAAACCATGCATGCATCTTGAGGAGTCGTGGAGATGTGAAAAGGATGTTAAAAGACTATCAAGGAGCCTTGAACGACCTTGACAAGGCTCATGTTCTTGAACCAAACAATGCATGCATCTTGAGGAGTCGTGAAGATGTGAAAAGGATGTTAAAAGACTATGAAGGAGCCTTGAACGACCTTGACAAGGCTGATGTTGTTGAACTAAGCAATGCATTCACCTTGAAGAGTCGTGGAGATGAACGCATACAGCAATGCTTCCTAGATGTCTCACGGTGCCTACCTCCTCCCAATGAAGAACATAGTTCAGAACCTCCATCAACGCTGGAGAAAATCCTAGTGTTGCCCCAGACACATGATACTGCTCAAATCTCGGCTAATGAGAAGGGGGCAGGAGATTCCCTGGAGCTGGGGAGTACATCAGCAATTGTCCTGACTAGTGCGAATGTGAGTCTTCCACCCTGTAGCATGACGGTTTTATCAGCATTTGGGAGCCCGGTTGAGGTTGGCCAGGGAGAAGTCTCGCATGCGGGGACAGAGAGGACCACATCATTGGGTATAATCAAGCTGGGTACAGCTCTTGCAAAGGAAATGCTTGACGATTATGGGAAGCCCCCATCTGAAACAACACCAGCAAATCAGTCAAATTGTATGTTTGATACTACTTTCTGGTCCGTAGAAAACAGAGATGTTAAAGTAGAAAATGTTTCAATTGCATTGTCATGCAATTTTCTAGTGTGGTCCTGAGGTTGGGAGGCCAGCATGCATTTGGTTATTTATTTCTTGGGTTATTAACCAACTCCTCGTTGAAATTGATAATGTGAAAACATTACATGAGTTTATATCTTTAATACACTGTATCTCTGTCGGAATTCAGGAGTAGTGTTGTGAGTAGTCTTTCATACACAAAGTTGTTATTCTTAATCTTTCCCTCTTCTTCTTCCTTTATGTCTTTCTTTGTTTCTTTGTCTGGTCTTTATTGCGGAGTCTGTTGCTAGCCAGTAGTATGGCTGAGTCTTCCCATTGCTTCTGGAATTGCAACATAAACTCAGTTTGTATGATGGTGCTTGTCCACTGTAGGGAACTAATGAAGTCAGTGGGGAAGTTGTGATAATTCAGTCACTATCATGCATACTGATGTTGATGGTCCCTGAACAGATGTGAGACTTGCACTTTTGTTCATACCGGTGTGTGTTTTTCACTTTTTTTTGTTTTTTGTCTTCCCTTGTTTGGTTCTTTCTGTGGCTTCCTGAGGAAGTGTTACCCTTGCTGCTTCTTTTTCATCGGGAGAATGGAGATTTCTCTATTCTTATGAAACATGTGTTTTTAATAATTCCTTGGTTTGTGGCATCAGTTGACAATGTGGTCATATAATCACCTGGTAACGTACATGTTTTACAATCCTAACCTTTCTGTCTTGTGCATTAAATGGAGTAGGTAACATGGAAGTCATGACTGACGGTGATAATGAGAACGGAGACCACTACTCCAGCAGCATGGGAGAGGCACATGTGGAGGACACGGACTCCGAGCGAAAGAATGCTTCGGAAGGTAATGGGTCTGAGCCAAACACAATATTGCAGCTAGACAATATTCCATCTACATGCTTCGTGCTAGTTTCATCTTCTTGGCTTGTACATGAAAGAATGAAATTGGTGGTGATTCAAGTGGAGTAATGAAAATCATTGTTTTGGATAACAGCTACAAGACCCCTTTTTTGCAAGAACTTTGCTAAGGATGTTGCACTTGGTTCTAGGATGAGCTGAAGTTCTTTCTCCACACATGCAAAAGTTCTTTAGATCATGTTGCAGAATTGAGCATGGTGTGTTTGTGATGAGTCTTTCACATAGATGGGACATTACATCTTTAAACATACTTTGAATTGTGCTTTTGTAGGTGTCGATGATACTTTCATATTCCAAGCGACTTCATGGAACTCTGTCAACACACAAGTCTTGAAGGAAAGGATTTTAACGGCAATATGTGACCTGGATGATAGAACATTTGGTCAAAATTCAAAACTGCAGGTGAATGTGCAGCAGTGCAAGGAGATGGTCAACACTATAGTGAACAACAAATGTTATCTCATGGGGGAGACTTGTGCAACTTTGGCTGATCCAATCTACAAAGAGTTGTTCCGCATTACAAAAAAAGCAGACTTGATTGTGCAAGAATGCAGCGATGAGCCATTGAATCTCAAATCAATACTTGCGGAAATGGATAACATATGTGGATTTGTTGCTGTCATTATTGATTGGCAATCATGCACAAGGTTGTTCAGAAAAGACATTGATCATTGCACATGGGAATCTGTTCATTCAAGATTGGAGCAACTCAAAGCACAAGATATTCAAAAGAATAAAGAGTTATGGGTTCCACACATTGCAGGACTTCGGCAGTTGATGAATGATGGTGGTGGTTCTAGAACAAAAGAAAGGATCAACTTTGCAGATTATCTCCAAAGGAGGGTGCAGAATGACTTAGCACAAGGATTACTTCCATGGTGCGATTTGGCCTTTGATCCTGAAGCAAAGCGAGGAGAATTTCTGGGGCATGGCTCATTCGGGTCAGTTTCTCAGTACACATTTTTTGGGATGGCATGTGCTGAGAAATCCTTCAATGCTTTACTTGATGACGAAGAGATACGTGATTTTGGGAATGAGGTTGGAGTCATGGTTCGCTTGAACCATCCCAATGTTGTACGATTGATATGTTGCCATCAAGATTGTATCAAGGCTTCAATTGTGATGGAACTCATGCCCACAAATCTTGAAAAACACATTAAAGAACGAAAGGATTCACACAAGCCATTCACACCTCAAGCAGCGGTTGATGTCATGTCACAGATTGCTTCAGGCATGCGGTACTTGCATGAACAAGGGGTTGTGCACCGTGACCTTAAACCTAATAACATCTTGGTGAGTCCAAACACAAACCCTGAACTCTCTGTGGATGGGTATGTGGAGGTGAAGTTGGCCGATTTTGGTTTGGCAAAGACAAAGGTCAACACCTCTTCATCTATGTTGCACTCTAGGATTTGTGGAGCTGCACAATGGAGGGCACCAGAGGCCTTTGAGGACCCTGAAGGGCACCCAAGGCGTTTTTCTGCCAGAAAAGCTGATGTTTATAGCTTTGGGATCTTGTGTTCGCAAATTCTCTCTGGTAAAAAACTCCCTTTTGGTAAGGGCGCAAGGGGATTGCGTGAAAGAATTAGTTCCCCAAAAAATGAAAGGCCATTTTTGCCTTCGAACAACCATTACCCTGCAGAATTACTTTCCCTGATCAACCGGTGTTGGGATCCTCTTCCACATGAACGTCCAAACTTCGCAATGATTTGCAATAGTCTTCAAAAAATTAGATTGAATCTTTTGGCGTGCAAATGGGATGTGAACTAGAACTAAGCTATTGCATGAGCAGTTCTTGATTATGAACCATTCTAGATCAAGTGAACAATAGGCATGCAAGATATCTGGCATGATGTTTTGACATGCAGGAATATCTAAAACTAGGAAGTTTCATTGCATGTCCTTCATGTTAAAATTCATCCCAAAGTGTTGATATGCGTGATATTAGGGCTATACTTTTATCACCCTGTTTGAAGAGTTATATATGAAATTCATGGAAGAGATGATGCAAATAGGGCTGATTTCTAAGAGGAAGCATCATTTTGTTCTCATAGATGTCAGCGCGTCCTTCAAATTGTATGAAATAGCTATAGGATTGTACCGAGTTCGAGAAATATGCTCATCAAATGTGCAAAATAGGGTGGACAATTTGACTTTCATGTTCATGCCTAATTGATGAGTGGAGCACACAAAGTCAGCTGTCATTGCAATATGATTAGGCAAGAGCTTTCTTCCCCTTCTAATATATTCACAAGTTGCATCTCTATCCAGAGTTTCTTCTCGAAGGAAGAGATCCGTAATACAAGGTAATGGTGTGTCAAACTTGCACTCTAACAAAGTATTTGAATCTTTTTCCTTTTTGAACTTGTTCAAGCTAATGGTGTTAATTACTGGTAGGAATGAAGAGAGTGTTTGACTAGAAGATGCATCATCTGCAGCACAGAAATGCACAGTTGCAGAAGTGAGTTCACAGAATCTTAGCATTAATGTGATAATCATGATCAAATTATTTTTCCAAGCATGCTATGCTTGTTTCTATGCATGAAGCCTTGTCTGCAATTGTTCCCTTTATCTATGGACTAAGGTAAGATCCCATAGACTACAGGTCAATATGTTTACACCTATATGTGCGATCTCACATTTTCATAGTATGAAGTAAGCCATGAAATACTTTCAAGGAACAATTTTCCTGCACAATTTCAGGCTGATGTATAAAGCTTCACATGCTCATGAATTCTCTCTGTTAAACTTGTATCATTTTGGTGAAGCCTTTATTAGGATGTGTGAAAGGACAAGTTCCCGGAAACCCAAAAGTGAAACTTTGTCTATTTGACATGTAGCTACAATTGTTCTTATTAAGAAATCCTAGATTGAAACACTCTTAGGTCGATAAAAAGTTAATCTGGAAGAGGACCTTAGGTTATAGAAAATATGATGAGAATGGGTTCTTGAATGAGTCTTGAATGGGTTTCTGGAAATGATGGTTTCCCAGAAACATGAAAAGATTCGGGGCTCCTGATCCATAGTTGCATGCACCCATATATTCTCCGTTTTTTGTGAGCAAACTAATTGAACTTGGCCTATTGAGGTTCTCTAGCTATGAATGTGGCTTGTGAATCACAATCGCACTACATTAATAGCTCTTACTGCATGATATTGTATGACGGTTGAAATGCCAGGAGGGAAATCATCTAGCGCATGCTACTACAGGACCATGAGCTTGGAGAATGCTTACCATATGCCTTGAGATAAGATTTGTTCAAAGTAGTGGAGACATTGCAAATTGGCAAATTTTTATTTTCTTGATTCAAGATGTTGGACATGCAACACTGACACGCACAACACTCTTAGATTCGTAGTTAGGTAGTCTGGAAGAGGAGCATAGACAGAAAGCATGGTGAGAATCCTTCCTATGGTATTTCCTTTTGAATGAAGTTGATTGGTATGTTGAGAAAGTCTCATGATTTAGATCTGTTGTATAGGATATGCTGCACTTCTACTTTCAATGACGCACTCCCAAGTCCCGGGGTGAACCCACTTGAGGGTCCACCAAAATGTAGTTGCGAAAAGTGGGGACTCGGAAGGCGCTCCCGGCTTCCAACTCTAGAAAGGGGTAGAGGGTCGAGTTGGGAGCCCCGAGATTAGACTAGGAAGAGTGACTTAGTTGATCAAGCTAGAATCTGCACAAAACAAACCACCCGAGTGGTTAGTTCACATTCCGGGACACCCTTTGGTGTTGGGACAAGCCACGGGCAACTCGGACCACAAAACTCACCACGGCCCGGACTCGGGGGATGCCACCACCATCCCCCATATAGTATACTCTGCGACGCTCCGCCGCACCCACATCCAAATGGCACAAATTCCCGGGACTCCCAAGTTGGAGTCCCGAAATCCAACCAAGTGTCCCGGTTTCGGACTCCCGGGACTTTGAGAGGGCGTAGCTCCTCGCCCTGAACTTGGATCGCAACGAAGTCTAAACCGAAGTTGTAGCCCTCGTCGAGATCTTTTCAACGCCGTATTGCACTCCCGAATCGGACATCGGGAGCTAGTCGATTCCCGACTTTTGGTGGTCTGGAGTCAAACTGGCAGTTTGACTCCCGGCCCTTCTTTTGCCCATAACTTGGGCTATAGATGTCCAAATCAAGAATGCAAGGGCATTTCAATATCTACGTTTCAAGACCTTTCCAATGACACCAAAAACACCTCAATGCGAGGTGTTTTTCCCCTTGCTGTCGAGCTCTGAACATTCGGGAGTCCCGGAGGACTCCAAATCCCAACTTTTCCAAGTGTTGGGCTTCACCCCCACACTTGGCCAAGTTAGGGTTGCGACATTCAAGCTCTTTCAAAGTCCATCAAGTTCAATAAATTTAAAGAATTTTTCTTGTCGAAAGAACAAGGTTGGTATCATGTAGACCCAGTCGAAGGTGCATCCCCTAATGCAGGCAACATTTGTGTTAGAAGGGATTAATCTGAATTTTGGTTTTTTCAGGTAGCTTCTCATTATGACTATGAATCTACACAAACTGGTGAACTAGAGCTAAGCAATCCTGATATTTTATGTAGTGAACTACAAATGAAAATTTGTGTTGGTGTCTTCTTTGTCGTCATAATGTTTAAGCAATTGTCTAATGAAGAGGATGACTCCAACCATACTGGGTTGATTTGCAGCAACAATGCCTACCCCAGAGTCAACCGGGTGATCCCATGCTTACCCTGGCCACTGAGATCAACAGTGGATTTTGGTTCCAACAGCAGGGATCATTATCTTTGGATCTTTAACTCTCAGCCCAAGTGCAAGCCAAAACAAAATTTAGGCCCAAATCTACCGAAACTTATAACAGCCAATTTGGTAGTTATCTTTCTAACCACTCTCTAGTTCATGACGAAGGAACAATTCCCTCTATCACATTTTGTTCCTACATGCAAATGCACAAACAGGAAGTTTTAGGTTTCAAGAAGCATCAAGTTGCACAACCTTCTTTATATTTGTAGCTCTCCTATTCATAGCTTGGACACAATCAGAAGTCAGAACAAAACAGCCACTTTGCTAGTTGTTTCTCTGAGATGTGGGAAGTTCACTTGTATATTATTATGTCTTTTGCCCTAATTTGGTGCTTGCATTTAGATACATAAATGAGATGTTTTAAGCATTGTAGAAGCACCAGGTTGATGAGGCATTCACAAGGATTTGAATCTAATGAAAGGTGGCCCTGGTTGTTGATATTCTGCACAGCTAAAGAAGCAGATGGAGTGGGGGATGTTTGTCAAAAAAATAGAGCCATGAGCAAAATTCATGTGTGAAAACTTGTAACGCTTGGGCCTTATTTGAAACATCGCATTTTGGTTTGTTTTTATTTTTCATGGGTAGTTTGTCCATGAAGAATAAAGAGGCATACACAAAATTTGCATGTATGAGAAAGCTTTTCAAAAAGTTGACCTCACCCCCAAACAATCTTCTTATGTTTTTGGGCTAAATGTGAATAGCTTTTATCACACATACTTGTTCATGTGAGCTTTTAACCTTCATCTTGAGCTGTTGCAGGGTTATTGCCAAACCATGTTCTTGCACACCTAAGGTCCATGGAACTATTCTTGCATCCTCCTAATTTATTTGCAGAGGTGCTTGCGTATCATTTGCATTCAAATGGTTACAAAAAGAGACCGATGGTATGTTCCATGACATATTTGCCCTCTGCAATGAACATGTCCTTATTTCAAACAAGATCCATAGCTTTTACCAAGGCTTTAATATCTTTTGTCATCTTCTAGTTGTTGCAAGGACCCTACTAGTCCATGGAGATTTGTTTCTTGTATCTACTTGAAGCTACGGGGAACATTTTCTTTGTCAAATGCTAGCTAGTGCAACATGTTGTTTCATTGTTTGCAAGGCACATTTAGATTGTTGATGGCGCTATTTTTCATAGCCCAAGAAGGGGGGCCTTGCGGTTTGGCACCATTGGAGATATGCCCTTATTTTTTCTAAACACAACCCAAGAGGAAAGACAATTGGTTATGTTAGGAATACATATGTTTCTTGTGGTTCAAAAGAAGAAATTAGAATGTAAAAGTCTACAAAGTCTTCTCACATAAAATTCATGGCTTTTGTGGATGTGTAGTTTATGGTGTGAATTTCAACATGCGGTTGATATGAGATGTTTGAAAATCTGCCTTTCTTTGGACAAGGTCCATACAAATGTGGGACTACAAATTGTTGGACCCATTGATAATGTAGGAATATTTTGAACTTTTCATTTAAAAATTGTCTATGATTTCAATCACTATCTTTTTTTGGCTAAACTTTTATCTTTCAGCTAATTTTTTTTTTTTTTATAGTTTTATTGCTTTTTCTTTTTATAGAATATTTTGTTCTAATTTTAAAATTTCAAGATCACTAGTCTAATTTTTTTATTTTTCTTCTAATTATATCAAAATTCAAAACTATTATTGTAATTTTTTATATCATTAACCATGGACATTTTATGCGCAACATCTAGACACATTGCTTAATCAAAGATTGAAGGTTTGATTGGACTTGTATCCTAAGGGTTGGTTGCTTTTGACTCCTTTTATTGGAATGTTGGCATTCGACTTGTATCAACATATTGCTCAATCAAACACTAAATGTTTGATTTGGTTTATATCGATGGGGCTTGTTTGTTTCAATTCCCTTTATTTGATGTGGTAGAATCATACAACTTTTTTTCTTTTCGTACTTGTGATTCATGTAAGTTGATTTGAAAATCCCCATGATTCTATGCCAAACAATTTTGCAAACATCCTTGTATTGAAACGTCACAAATTTTGCATGACTACAATTTCCTTTTAAATACAACCTTCTTGGAATATCCAACATGTGGGTGATTCTCTCCTTAAACGACTTGTTCAAATATTGTGTCTAAACAAACTTGTCACCAATATAAGAAGATTATCCCCAAGGTGATGGCCTTGCAAAGATGATGGTCATACATGCAAGAAGGGACTTCAAAAAATTTGCTTCATTAGGAACAAAGAGGATTGGGACCTGACCCTACTTTACATCGCCATGGGTTACAAGATGTCCAAACACGCCTCTTTGTCTCATTTCTCTCCTTATTTTTTACTTTTTGACAGACATCCCATTCCACCTTCTTTCGTTGCTACTCAAATGGACCAAGTTGTGGACTTGGACTCTCCAGGCATTTGGGCTAAGGTCATTACAAAAAAGGTTGTTTAATTGAAGAGGGTTATGCCCATGGCCATGGAAAACTTGTCCATTGCACAGTGTCAAGACACCTTACGGTATGCAAACACACGAGGTGATAGTTATAAACCTAAGCTAAAACCCTAAACAAAACCACAACCCTAAAACACATAATAACGTTCAGTAACCTAAAAACATACATTATCCTTAAGAGCATACATTAACTCTAAAATGCATGATTGTCATGCTCGTAATCAGTCGTCATGTATGAGGCCATGTTAAGGACATGACATTGGACCAAGGCAAAGATGTTGTGTTTACGTTCATTATAAAACATAATAGCTTAACAGATTTTGGCCCCAAAGTAACAAGTCTATTTTTATATGAGGATTTATGCAAGTCGATATTTTGGCTTGTGTTGAAACTTGAATTAATTATAGGGTTATAATATTTTGAAGGATTTTGGTTTTTTATAGAGGATTTTTTGAAGATTATATTTTTGCATGGTGAAAGAATTGAGTTTTCATATTTTGTTTTTTGCATTAAGATACTTGTTAGCAAAGCCACATTGTGACACATCCCTTGTTGATTTATTGGTAGGTCTATAGGTGTGTATTGTATTGCAATGCTTGAATCAATTTGATATATATATATATATGTTAAAAGTTTTGAAAACATATATAATTAAATCAAAAGTTGTAAAAAATTTACCCACCACTTGTTGAATGTTCACAAACCTTAGCTTTTCATTCCTAAAGTGGGGTGTGCACCATGGAGGATTTGATTTCCCAAGACTTGTTTTTGGTTTCCTAAAGTGCAATAGTGCATACCATTCTTTCCCCAAAGGACTTGGAAGCCCCCTTGTGCTTCCTCATGAACCTTTTTGGCCTTCCAAGGTAAGTGGTATGCACGGTGTGGCAATTGGTTATAAAATGGGTGAAATGTTGTAGGCGAAGTTCCCATACGAGTGTGTTCTTTTGAGCGAGGGGTGACTGAGGGCGTGAGTCCAAGGGTGTTCCCGAACCTCAGGAGAACACATGAGTACAAGAATCTCCCTTTACATAAACAACTCTCTTTTTATTTACCTGGCTTCTTTCCTATTTCATAGAAAAGAAATATTTCCATGGGAACATGAGAACACATAGAGAACATGAAAACATGAGAAATATTTCCATGAGAACATGAGAACACATGTTTTACAATTAATTAATTATGTTCATTAAATGTAATATACATTACAATTAGTTGTATATTATGGCCTTTAATAACTATTTTTTAAATGCTAAAAATGCAAATACATGGACATTTCTTCAAACTTTCTTTTGCTAATTACTTATAGTCAGAAAAATAAAATTCCATTCAACAAATGGAAAAAATTAAATTATGAAACAAATATAAGGCATTGAAATTATTTGATACGCACAAATTCACATTATCTACCTAAAATCAATTTCAAGCTTTAATTTCATTTCATGAAAAAAGGAGGAGATTGAAATGGTTTTCCACTTTTCTTTCTTGATTTTCAATTTCTATTTCTTGTCAAAACCCTTTCTGAATGCAATTTTGTTTTTTTCCCCACATTTAAAGGCATATAACTAGTTTAAGGAATTCAAACTATAAGATCGAAAACAATTCTTTTAAGTAGTTAAGTTATAATCTCTCACATTTCACACTCTAGCAACACACAAATACTATATATTATTTTATTTTATTTTAAATTTCAACCACTAGGGATCACCCCCCATGTCCCCCACACCGTAAGCTTCATTTACAGATTATGCTTAAAATTTTAAACCCTAAATTTTAGACATTAATTTGGGCAAGCTTGGTGGGGGCTTAAGTCCACTTTTTTGTTCTCTTTTTGGTGTCTTTGTGTGTGTTTTGGGAGGTGGTCCCTGGTAGGGCCCAAATAAGACCAGGCCCTTTTTACCATTTTCACAATCTCTCCTTATTTACCCCCCTCCCCTATAGTGAACTTTTACTTCTAAACCCTAGTCTATCTTTCTCTCTCACGTGGAGCTTCGAGGTTTCTTCGCGCACCGCAACAGCGCTCGTCTCTGTGTTTCCTTGGTCGATTCTGTCGCTCGTGGCGTTCGTTTGTGTTGTGTGGGTTCTTGCATTTTAGTAGCAGCTACACAGCAGCAGAAGAAGCAAGTGTTGAGACCACAGAAAAAATCTTCAACACCTTCTTCGCAAACGGTTTTTTTTCCTTTTTGCTGGTATGTTAACATTTCCATCAGATAATACCTCCTCCTCCTCCTCCTTGAATCTTTCTCTTTGTTTCCTTTGTTGCGTCTTTTCTTTGGGTGAATCTTCTTTGGTCTTTGAAAGGCGAAGAGCATTATTACCAGTAGAAATGTATGCATAGTTTGTGCTCATTTTCTGGTCCTTGAGAGCCAAGCGGTTGCTGGGTTTCAAATTCATGTCATCTGTGGTTTGGATTTCTTTTATTCCTTTCTTTTTGCGCGCGTGTCTAACTGACTACCTATATAGGAAGGGCGGCTTCTTGAGGCGACGTCTTTTTGTTCTAAAATTGTGGAAACCTGGGAGGATTTTTGAATTCTTGAGTGTGGCGATTTTTCTTTTTGGGGGCAAGTTGTGGACATGTTTTATGACTGTTACAAAAGTGATGCTGGAAAGCTTTTTGTTGTGTCAGGAGACAAAAAAGCCGTCATGCAGTGGCAGCCCAAATCCAGCTGGTGCATTGCCACTAGATGGTGCCCACCTTATGGCTCTTTTGACCACACATTCAGGAAGTGACGGTCCAAGCAAAGAGGACAAGACCAGCACCACTGTTGCAGGACCTCCTCAAAGTTCCATGGCGCGCCCCTGTTCCTCACATGGAAACACAGCAGAGGTTTCTGTTCCCCCACCTGCTATAGCCCCAGCAATGCCAACTGCCCCACCTGTAAATTTGGTGCTCTCTTCTTCATCTTCCACATTTTCCAGTAACAAGTTGCCAAAAGGCCGGTCTCTGAGAGGAGAACATGTTATATATGACGTGGATGTGCGGAGGAGCGGGGAAGCCCCACCACAACTTGAAGTTTGCCGAATCGTTATGCACACGTCTCTGCCAGTTCTACTAATGGGAAGGCGGATAGCAGTAAATAGGAGGTACTTATGCTATGTGTGGGGAAGAGGCAACATCCGGATTATCAATGTCGACAGTTTTTGTGGCAGCAATTGTTTTGTAGGCGACCTTTATCGTCATACCCAGGTATAGTATGGACCAGCCTTATTTGATCTATCTTTCACACTTTGTCCCCAATACATTATGCTCTAAAGTTTCTCTCTTTTGTTTCTCCTTTTTCCTCCTCTCCCCTTATTTATTCTGTTTTTGTTCTCCTTCTTTCTTCTTGGTTTCCTTGGTCGTCTCCTGCTTATTTAGTTTTTTGTTGAGCTAGACCACGTTACAGCTGAATCTTCCTGTTACTACCGGTCTTGTGACAGAAACTTAATCTGTTGGTAAATGTATGACATTGACCTTCACCCACTGCCAGGAGCTTATGAAGTCAGTGGGAATGTAATGATAGCTGGTCACTCTACCATACACATTGTTGAAGGTGACTAAACCCATGTATGACTGTCACTGCTGTTCAAAACCGCTCATTTTTTCTCTCAATTATTTAGGGTTGGGTTTCCTCTTTTTCCTGTTCATTGATGTGCTGTTGGCTTGGAAATATCTATAATCTTATTACTGTTCATCTTTAAATTTAATTCAGGTTGACATGACTTGTAAGTATGCAGGAATTCTCAGCACTTCAGAAAATTGCAGTTCCCCTTGGATCATGATGTGAGCTGAATACCTTTTCCAGTCTAAGTCTTAGGGGTTAGGCCTAAAGTGACCATGTAGAGGCTAGACTTTCCTTTGCCGGGTGGTTGTCTTACTGACTTTTGTTTTGGTGACAGAGGGTGACAGATATGTCTTTCTTTGGGGAGGATGTGCATCGGCTTGCAAGGGAAACCTATTTCAAGTTACTTTGACCTTGGTGGTGTTTATTCTTCCCCAAAAGGGGGCTTCTGGAGTCCTTATCAAGATCGGGGGCCTTTGCTTGAGCTGGCAATGGTACCTTAAATTGAGAGCTTGCTAATTTCCATTATGATAACCAGTCCGCTCAGTTTGATAGATTCTCTTTTTTGGCTCGGTATAACTTAAATAAACTCCATACATTTGGAAAAGGAAACATAAAATGGGGCCCGGTTAAAAAGGTAATTGCCAATACTCATTTTTCTGTCTTCAACATTAAGTCTCTCAACAGACTTAGAAGGCTTAGGCAAAAACACCTTAATTCTTCAACTAGCCTCTGTCCATTTTCAGATAAGGGGGTAAATTATGTTATTTACAGTGTCAGTAATAGTAGAATGCTATATGTTGGTCAAACATGTAAGTCTGCCTTTGAGAGATTCCAAGAGCATATAAGAGAAGCTAAAAGATTGTCTCAGCTTGCAAGTTCGTCTTTTGATTTTAAGCCACTATATGCTGCCATAGCCAAAGAGGGTTTCCATTCCTTCAGAGTTTTTCCTATTGAAAAAGTAAATGGGAATTTCTTTGATTCTGAAGGCCGCTTTGCTCTAAACTTGTTTAAGGTTGTTGCCTCTCAATTGGAGAGAAAATGGATGAGTATTTTGCACACTTTCTTTCCAAGAGGTTACAACCTTGAAGGCAAGTCAAACAATCAACGTTCTCCTAGGGTACATAAAGCTTCTGCAATGTTGTGGAGAAAGGGCAGCAAACCTTCATTTGCTCGTCGTAATAACAAAGTTTGGGTTCCTGTCAATGTTCTTCTTACTGTTGCTGTAAGTTTGCCTCCTACTTTGCCAGTTTCTGAAGAGATTGGTGCTCCTTCTGATGATGTGCAACCAAATCAAGATGGGGTCCCTCACCTTTCTCCTCACAGAATTTTTGGCTACAGAGATTACAAAAGAAGGCTGGTTTTCCTTTCTTCTCTTATGTCTCAAGGTAAGTTTTCTATTGTTTTTCTCTGCAATTATAAGACCAAGAATTTGGTTTGTAGGCTTTTGTTGCTGTCTGAGGTTTCTCCTTCTGTTCTCAGTCTTGATGTTGGCCATGCTTTACAACTGTCTAAAATTTTGTGCCTTTTTATTAAGAGAAATGTTCCTCGTTCTTTCTCATCAAGTGCCTCTTTCCTAGGCAAAGATCTCATTATCTCTGTTTTTGTTTCTTCTCGTATGGATGGTTTGAGTCTCTCTTCCATTTTAAACCTTCCTTCTGTGCTAGATTGTCTTCCTCCTTTTGTTAGAAGGTTTTGGTCCCCTCCCTTAGTTGCTTGGTAATATGTCAAAACTTCTGGTCAAGAGTTTTTCAGCTATGGGGCGTTGGGTAGATCTATTCGTGCTTCTCAAGTTAATAAAATTATTCACTCTGGTTGTGCTTGTTGTCGTTTCCCTAGTTTTGTTGATTCCCATCATGGTCATGTTATTTCTGCTAACCTTAATATCCTTTCAAGGCCCAGCCTAATTGAACTCTTTTCTAGAGGCACTAAGTTCAGAAGTGGCTTTTTGTCTATGTTGTCTATTGAAGAAGCTATTGATAAAGGCCATAAGAAGTTTGTCAACAAGCAAGAAGAGCTTCTAGGAGTTCAAGGGATATTAAGGGAGTGGAAAGCCAAAGTTCTTTTGTTTGTACAGAAGAGGACTCGTGCTTCCTTCGTAGTTCAAACCTCTTCTGATTCTTCTTTGTCTGTTCCTTTAGGAGATCTGGATCACCTAAAGTATCTCCAACAGTCCTTTGTCATTACTTATATGGATAAATGTTGTAACAACTTTGTGTTTGTTTGTAAATTTTTTTATGTTTCTTCCGTTTTCTCTGAGCTTAATTCTCCTGTTGGTGCTTATGTGGTCTCCAATCTTACCCAATCTGCTGTTCTGAAGTTTCATCTCTCTTTTAATAAGGCTCATAATTTTAATGGTGTTAAGTGTGGCCCTTGTCTCCCCTTTCTTTGTACAGTTTGGAAGTTTCATAAAAATCCAATTAAACCTCGTCTTATCTGTGCAGCCAGCTCGTCTTCTCTGACTGATGTTTCTAAGTGGCTGTGTTCTTTCTTCAAAGCTATGTTTCCTACGGTCAATGATCTTTGGGTCTCTCAATTCAAAAAAGCAGATGTTCCTTGTGATAGTAGTTGGATTCTCAATGACTCTACAGGAGTGGTGGAGGTAATAAATAATCTTAATTGTTCGAGATCTAAAATTGATAAAGCTTCCCCACTTCTGTTGCAGTCTTTTGATTTTTCAACTCTATACACTAAAATTAACCTAGTGGATCTAAAAGCTCGTATGAGAGTTCTGATAAATAAAGTGTTTAATTGGATGCTGAAGCTTCATTGTTTTAAGTTTTTGTTGGTTCAAGAAACAGCTTTGAACTTTAGGTTTTTGTGGCTGAAAAATAAAGCGGAGATCAATTTGTTAGATAATCTGCATAGCTTCAAAGTTGCGGAGGCTGCAGATTTGATCTCTTGGCTGGATTTCTTATTAGACAATTTGTTCCTTTGTTTTGGTCAGGGTGTTTATAGGCAATGCATTGGTATCCTCATGGGTACAAATTGTGCGGTCTATTTAGCTAATTTCTATCTCTTCACCTATGAGTTTGATTTCATTAAGCGTCTCTTGAAGAGAAACACTTGTCCTGTTGTGCTTCATAGTTTGTCCTTGGTTCGTAGGTTTGTGGATGATCTTTTTGTTCCTGATCTTCCAGATTTTGAGAACTTCATGTACCTTAACCAAGACTCTTTTGGTAGTGGCATATACCCAAAAACCTCTTGTGAGTTGAATTGCACATCTAAAGGCTTCTCGTGTAATTTCTTGGATCTAACTGTGAGACAGAGTCCTCAAGGTTAATCCTGTGACATTTTTGACAAGCGATCTCAACCAGAGTACGCAGGTATTGAAATGATTAGAATGCCTCATGTTCATTCCAATATTTCAATGACTGCAAAGCTGGGCGTTATCAATAGTCAATTTTACAGATTCTTGAGACTTTGTAGTTGTAAGAAGTTTTTTGTCTTCCAGATGGTCAGCCTTATCGTCTTTCTGAAGGCAAAAGACTACCCTTTTAAAGTTCTTCTAAAGAGAACTAGAGGGTTGGTTCTTAAAGAAAAATTCCTGTTTGGAATCTCCGCTTTTGGCATTTTCAGAATGATTTTGCTTCGGGTCATGTAAGTGGGGAGCTTCCTGTAAGCCCACTTGTTCTTAGTCTTTCCCTGTTCCTTTCCCTTTCTGTCTTTCTTTGTTTCTTTGTCTCGTCTTTGTTGTGGGCTCTGTTGCTAGCCAGTAGTATGGCTGAGTCTTCCCGTTGCTTGCGGAATTGCAGCAGAAACTCAGTTCGCAGGATGGTGCTTGTCACTGGCCTTTACCCACTGTAGGGAGCTGATGAAGTCAGTGGGGAAGTTGTGATAGTTCAGTCACTATCATACATACTACTGTTGATGGTCCCTGAACCAGTGTGAGACTGGCACTTTTGTTCGTATTGGTGTGTGTTTTTTGTTCTTTGTTTGTTTTTTGTCTCCCCTTGTTTGGTTCTTTCTGTGGCTTCCTGGGGAAGTGTTAATCTTGCTGTTTCTTCTTCATCGCGAGAATGGAGATTTCTCTATTCTCATGAAAGATATTCCTTCATTGGTTCATATTGGATACAATCCTAGGCAAAAGACCCTGAGCGTCCTAAAATTATTCAACCTTTCATGAAAGATTCTTGGAATCTATTCCATCCACTAATTTAATCCTTGGACTAGACATCAAGATTGTAGGGCTTATGGTCATGTTGCAAGCTTTGTGGCACAAATCACTGCTACATCAAGCGATTCCACCCATTGTAGCCGACTCAGCTATATATAGGTTATCGGGTGACCCATTCATCCAAAGTGTAGGAATGTAGGGACCTCCAAGTCCTTGTGGGAGGAATAGATGACCAATTCAGTGTGGCTACACATATACCTAAAGGAGGTCACCCTAATTGTGAAGAAAAATTCAATCAATGCATGTCCAGCACACAGTGGTGTCATTCTTCTCCCTGGGTGAAGGATTTTCTGTGGAGGGGTTTATGTTGTTTCTGTGTAATGCAGTGCAAGTGCAGATGGTCTTGTTTTGGTTTCGACCATAAGCGAGAAGGCATCAGGCAATGGGAAACTATTTATATTGCCCTGGATTTTTCTGGCTATACAAATTGTTGGTGATTGGGAGTCTTGTGATCCCCGTGTGTGCTGGCATTCACAGATGCAGGTAGCTTTCATTCCGCCTTGGAGTTCATTATTGAACAATTTGTCATCAGTGCAAGGGGTATGCATGTTATTTACATGTCTGCATCAAGGGGGTGGAATAAGTCCTCCTTGTGCAGAATGGATGGTATGGAAGTCCTTTTCCTAGTTTTTCCTATGAACACCTTCGCTGTAGTGACTGATCCAATCATGAGAGAATTGTTCAGGGAATGCGGGTTGATGGCTTTCCTTGATCAGTGAAGCCATTACTGTTGAGTAGATGTGAAGGATGCAGACATATTTGAAATGTGGATCTGAGGAGATAGCCCTCAACTGTGTTATGTGTGCAGGATATACTGGTGGTGGCAATTGGCAAGTTTGTGTTGAGAATTGATGTAGGGAAGGTGTGGCAGAAACCACCTCCAGGGGGCTTCAATGGACAGCGACCGATAGTTTGTGAGGTGGAGAGCCCATTAGAAGGTGTGGAGGTGGTTGGGGCTCATGAGGAACAAGTCACTGACCTGGCAGTTCCTTCATTTGTTTCCTCTCATGTGGCATCAGCCTCCCAGGATGGCACAGTGAGTCAAGCTCTCTCCATTTTTTCTTTACCATTTCTTGCCCTTGTCAATGTCAAGAAGGTATCAACATCTAAGGTATGATCTGAAATTTTGTTCTCGTTTGTGCTCTTGGGTGATTTTTTTGATCAGGTGAGGATATTTGAGGACAAACAAGGAGACCATTGTCAAAAAATTTACCACATGACGGAGAGGCTGTGAGTGCAATTGCCTTTTTGTGTGCACCAGATCGCCCTGATGATCACACCATCCTTACTGCAGTACAGATTCTATTTCTGCTGTTGCACTTTTGTTTGCCCTGCATGTGGTTCACAGCAGAAACTGGCTGAGAATTTGATACAAACAAGTTAGCAGATAAGCAAAGGCCTTTTGGGGAGGTTGTGATGTTTTGCTTGAATAGGGAGACTGAAATTTATATCGCATAATTTTCGCAGGGTCCCCTGAATCGGGTGCTAAAGCTGTGGGCGTCAACTGGTAGTGGAGAAGAATCCCCGTCAAAACTCAATACAGGAATGTGGCATTGCATTCAGACCCTGGAATTCCAGAGCTTGTGTGCGGAAGGCAAACTTGAGAATGCCTTCTTCAACCAACTTGCAGTGGCACCTCAGGCGAGCCTCATTTTGTTGGCAAATGCCAAGAGGAATGCTTTCTATGCAGTGCATGTTGAGTTTGGAGTTGGTGCAGTTCCTGGGACAATGAACTATTTGGCAGAGTTTTCGGCTAGAGACCCTATTTTTAGCCTTACAGTTGCAGAAGAGAAAGAGGGTTTTGTGCAACTGACACGTATCATTTTTATTGAGAAAAATCATTTAAAAATAATAATTGTGTAAAATGATTAAATTGACATGGCATTCACATCAGATTACACTTTACATGTCACACCATGAAAATTTATGACATGAAATTCTAATATTATCAAAAATAAAATAAAACGATAATAAATAATATGATTAGCGATCATGTCATCATTCTTTGCAACTAGGTGGATGAAATTATATGGGTTTAACAAGTTATAAGTCAGGTCATTAATCACATATGTTTTCATAAGTAATGCTTAGTCACAAATAAAAATTGCAAAACTCAAAATGTGTTACAATAAGATTTATATCTTTCTTAATCATTGACCATCGTTTGGTAATGAATCAATGTAACATTATTTAATAAAATATCAACTAAAAAATTAGACTAAAAAAACCATGAATTTTAAGTCTATTTGTCATTTCAACACTACAAGAAATATAATCAACCCAATCAAGGACATTACATATTTCTTACAATTTAAAAAAAAATAGTTCATTTGTTGTTTGAAAAAAATGTTAGGTTTGTAATGTAAAGAAAAAGGACATATTATTCTGAAATGTGGAATAGAACAAAAAATAAGGTCAATGTTATTTTAAAATAAAAAATTAAGACCTCATGTTCCAATGAGACAATGGAAATGGATGGGTAATGTCTTCATAGTGTGACATTCCCAAAAGAAGTGCATTGTGGCTTTGCCTCGGGTGAATGCTTATTTGAGAAGTGTCTTCCTCATAGGCAATTGCAATAGGTGAAACATTTGGGAAACACCATTTGTTATGGCAATGTTAACTTATCATGTTGTATCAATGTAAAAAATCACTTGATTCGAACATATTTTCATGTCTCAAACCTCACTCTACAAAATCAAACTACAAATATAATTTTGACATTTTTGAACCCTTTCCCCATTTACTCACACACACACGCCTCCACTTTGTGCAAAAGGTGAGATCATGTTAATGCTCCTTTCCTTGAGCTTATTTCAAAAATTGTAAGAATCATAAGCATAGGGAAAAAGAGAAGAAAACATCTAGTTTGATAATGTAACATCATCAACAACCATCCCTAAAAGATTTTAGCCATAATGGGCATTTCTTTCTGGTAAGTTTATCACCTCCTTTACATCAATTGTCTTTTCTTTTATAACTCATAAGTTCACATTCCACTTGTTCCATCTGCTTGCACACTTGCATTGCTTGATGATCTCAACACCATTTTTAAGATGAACATGAGGATTGTTAAATATTAATCCTTCTTATTTTAAATGCTGGGTTTTTTATTTCCTTTTTTTCGGGGGGTTAATTTCCATTTCTAACAATGCCTGATTATAAGTTCCCAAAGGATATATGTTATGGATTCATTAATGAATGCTGGAAGACATAAAATATTTCTAGAGTTTAACAAAATGGATTAGAGTTATCCTTAAAGTCATACCCCAATTCAGCTCTTATTTGGTACTCTCTTCAATTTGTCGGCCCTTTATGATATTATTTGTAAAGTTTGTAAAAATTTGATCAAACAACAAAACTCAGCTTAAAATTATTAAATTCTATCATTTTGTATTTGATGAAACTATGTTGGAAAGCATTCTTTGGCTATCTATTGTAAGATTTGCATTGGGAACCACATACAAGACCAAATTCCTTTTTGCACTTGTGAAAGTACAAAAGCGATTTGATATTGATTGTGACAGAGAATGTAACTTAATTAAACAATTTAATGCTTATTTATTATTTCAACTTGTTTTCGATCTCTAATGATCAATTCCATCCCTTGGTTGTATTTTGGGGTACTTCACAAATAACTCTATTTTGTGTGGTGTGTTTATGTCGACTTTTGATGCAATTATATTAAGTATTAGTAAGATTGAATTCTTTTTCTTTTGTGACCGGATGCAATGTACGAGTAGAGGTGGTTCTGACTAAGGACTGCTAACTGGCCTCACCTTTCTTTGCTGACACATGGTCGAGGCAAAATCCATCAATGACCAATTCCCTATCTGAAAGCCCAAAAAATCCGTGGTCCCACGAAGTTGCAGGTTTAGTACGCGGCCACTGTGAACCTGCACCCACCAGTGTACCGTCAACAATGGATGATATGTGATGAAGAAACAGTTTTCTGTTGGGTTCCAGTTCCCTAGCTAACCATGGTGATTAGCTCACTTGCTTTATTAACTACCTGCCAACCAGGTAGGTAGTAAAAACAGCCCCTACCTACTATGTACCATCTATCTACTTACATAGGCCGCCATTTTTTAACCTACCTGTCCATACGTTAAACCTGCTTCTTCTTAAATGGGTTACCAAGATGAGACCAGGTAGTAACTCAGTTGAGGATCATCCACAACTGAGTCACAACGGCCATCCACTGCATGGGATTGCATCACTTTATTAAAAACTTCCAATCTTGAGCTGTGTTAAAGCACAACATGACACTATAAAAGTCAGCAAAGCATCCAACTGCAATAATATTTCCCCTAGTAAAGTTCTGAGCGCGTAGTTTTCCGTGTTACGCACCATCCTAGAAGTATTGCTTGGATCCTTTTTCTCAACCTTTAATCATCACCACCTTCCAAGTTGTTCATCATTCCGGCATAAATGCAAGGAATCCAGTGGACTAATTCTACCTTGGCTCAGATTTGCATCCAAGAGCTTGCTACAATTTTTTATCAAGGTCAGTTCCCTTGTTGGGCTTGTTGCAGAGCTTCTATTGCTGTCAATCTCCTCACATACATGTATAGGGTTTCGTGGCTCAATGCAACAACAAGAGTATTCATCATCCAATTGCCACATGCGATTCATCTCACATATCGTCATGTTTTTTATGTGAAACCTAGTATGTCTCAAACACCAAAACTTAGGTTACATGTCTTTGAAAGCATTAATAGTGTCGTGAAGATTTGACCTAGAGTAATGATTGTATAATGACTCAAATTTGCACAAAGGTTCATCTACTCTTATTTTCTATTAAGGTGGGTTAACTTGGTGCTTTTCTTGATTGTTACAGTGATCACATGCATTTTCATTGGGCTAGCAACCAACGCAAAAGGACAACAAAAACTATCAAGGTTATTCAAGTGTCACCTTTTTTGCAATTTCCCAAAACTTGTAGGTATGTGCTTCACACACAAACATTTGTCATTTTGAATTCAATATGTTTTGGAACATCAAAATTAAGTGTGTGTTCTTATTCAAAGGTCTGAAGGTTGTGATAAATGGAATTTATTTCAAAGCTCAAGTAATGAGTAATTAAAACATGAACATGATATTCCTAAGTTTCACATGGGGTTATACTAGAGAGTTTAATTTGAACAAAAGTGGGACTCGCATCATCTAGTTGTTCCAAGTAATTTTGCAGCAATTTAAAGTCATGAATTTTGCATATATAGAGTATTACAATAACAATGTTTGCCAAAGAAAGAAATACATTCAACGAATGGATTAAAACAACAATAATGTTGGATAAGATTTGTGCATATGCATGTAATCATGCACATGATGGAATTGTGCACCAATATTTTTGGCATGATCAAGTTTGTCATTCAAATCACATTGAAATGAAAGATCAACATGAGAACTAACTATATTAATGTTTGTTTAAATTATTCAATAATTTGCTCTTTGTAATTTATCATTTACCAATCTATGTTTAAACCAAATCAATTTTATAAACATTAAAATGCTTGATAGGGGAATAGGAAGGGAGATTTTAGTGGTAGCACATGATACAAAATCATGATCAATCAATTTTTTTGGCAAAAAATCAACAAACATGATACTTTTTTTAACATATGGGTTATTTTGTTGCAAATTAATTTTTTTGGAATTCATTTGACTAAGTGATTTTATTTTTTAAATTAGGAAGGTGTCATTACATTTATGCCTATCGATTACAATTTTAAGAATTTTTTGAAATAATGTTGCTAGTTAAATCAAAATTTGCCTAAGGATGCTTGCCACCCTAGTTCAATCAAGAAATTGAGAAAAAACATTGATTAGGATGCACATCATTTACCCACATTTATTGGATTGAACATATTGCATAATGTAATGAAATGTTTATTCTAGCAAACCACACTCTTTAAAGCAAGTGGAATAATCATCAATGATAGAAATTATGTATACCAATCATCGTGTAAGTGACAATTACATTTCAAATATGTATGAAAGTACAAAGTGACATAGGTTTGGGGGAAACTTTCAAAAGAAATTCTCTATATCACAAATGATCTATTTCATGTTGACACTATTGATAATTATATGATCTTTTTCTATTTCCATTCTTTCATGTTGTTGACAAATGAAAAGCTTATGAAGAAGCCATGGAAGACCTTCACAAGGCTAGTGTTCATGAACTAAACAATGAATCCATTAAATAACATTCTTGAAAATCTCAAAAAGTTGTTGAAGGATTATTAATGACCCTTTGTGCATTAGGACAAAATTTATGTTCAATCAACCAAAAGCGCATCATCTTGTTAAAAGGATGTTGGAAGATTATCAAGGAGCTTTAGAGGACCTCGACAAGGTTAATGTTCTTGAACTAAACAATGCATCCACCTTGAGGGGTCGTGGAGATGTGAAAAGGATGCTGAAAGACTATGAAGGAGCCCTGAACGACCTTGACAAGGCTGATGTTCTTGAACCAAACAATGCATTCACCTTGAGGAGTTGTGGAGATGTGAAAAAGATGTTGCATGACAATAAAGGAACCTTGAACGACCTTGACAAGGCTGATGTTCTTGAACCAAACAATGCATTCACCTTGAGGAGTCGTGGAGATGTGAAAAAGATGTTGCATGATAATCAAGGAGCCTTGAACAACCTTGACAAGGCTGATGTTCTTGAACCAAACAATGCATTCACCTTGAGAAGTCATGGAGATGTCAAATGCATGTTAGATGACTATCAAGGAGCCTTGAACGACGTTGACAAGGCTGATGTTCTTGAACTAAACAATGCATTCACCTTGAAGAGCCGTGGATTTGTCAAAAGGATGCTGAAAGACTATCAAGGAGCCTTGAACGACCTTGACAAGGCTGATGTTTTTGAACCAAACAATGCATTCACCTTGAGCAGTCGTGGGGATGTGAAAAGGATGTTGCATGACTATCAAGGAGCCTTGAACGACCTTGACAAGGTTGATGTTCTTGAACTAAACATTGCATTCACCTTGAGGAAACGTGGAATTCTCAAAAAGATGTTAGATGTTACATTTGATGTGCAATCTTCATCTCCACAATGGCATTGGCTATGCACTTAGATTTTTGGTATCCCCAAGCAACATTATGAACTGCATTGTCCAAACATTCAAATTCTGTGACTGCCCAGGAAAAGTCAACCAGGGATTGAAAATCAAACCCCCCCATATCTTCCAAATGGTGATAGTGTCGCAACCCTAACTTGGCCAAGTGTGGGGGTGAAGCCCAACACTTGGAAAAGTTGGGATTTGGAGTCCTCCGGGACTCCCGAATGTTTAGAGCTCAACAGCAGGACCCAAAACACCTTGCATTCGGGTGTTCTTGGTGTCATTGGAAAGGTCTTGAAGCGTAAATATCGAAAATGGCCTCGCATTGGCCATTTGGACATCTGTCGCCCAAATTATGGGCAAAAGAAGGGCCGGGAGTCAAACTGGCAGTTTGACTCCCAACCACTAAAAGTCAGGAATCGACCTTTTCCCGAAGTCCGAATTGGGAGTGCAATACGTCGTTGAAAAGATCGTGACAAGGGCTAAAACTTTGGTTTAAACCTCGTCGCGATCCAACTCCTCAGTCGGGAGTTATGGCCGTTCAAAGTTCCGGGAGTCCCGCCGGGACGATTTCGGGACAACTTCGGGACTCCATTTCGGGAGTCCCGGGAATTTGTGCCATTTGGGTGTAGTCCCCACAACGTGACGCAGAGTATACTATAGGGAGTATGGTGGTGGCATACTCCCGAGCCAAGGATGTGGTGAGTCCAAGTGAGTTCGGGTCGCCGTGGCTTGTCCCAACACCAAAAGAGTGCAAATGGATTCTAACCAACTCGTGTTGGTTTGTGATGCAGGGTCGTGTGATCTAAAAGCTTGATCTCTTCCTAGTCTAATCCCGGGGCTCCCAACTCGACCCTCTACCCCTTTTTAGAGTTGGAAGCCGGGAGCGTGCTACCAAGTCTCAATTCCGCAACTTGACTTTGTGAGACCCTCAAGTGGGTTTCACCCCCGTGACTTGGGAGCACGTCAGATAGTGTAAAAGAAGTTTTTAACATCATTGGCTTCAGAATACTTGAAGATGGGGGAAGTATGTCATCTCCAAATATCTAAAAAATAATCGCAATGGGGTCAAAATGCCCATCAAACACAAAAACCCCAAATGTCATATATTTTGCAAACCTGACACTTTTAAGCAAAAATAACTTCACCACTAGCTTTAAAACACTTGAAAATGGGGGGGTCGGTCACTTCAAAACTTTCAACATGTATTATAAATAACCCTTTATGCCTTCATCAATCCGGCCACCATGAAATTTCACACCCCCCATATCTTTCAAATGGTGATACATTAAAGGAATTTTATTGCACCATTGGCTTCAGAACCCTTGAAAATGGGGGGGGGGGGGGTAGGTCACTTCAAAACCCCAAAAAAAAAACCCAATTTTGGTGGGAACACCCATGTAACCCTAAACCCCTAAACCTGGGCAAGTGGTGACCATCGGCAGGATCATGAACATGGCTGATTTGCCGTGTCCGGTGGGCATGACCACCAACATATCGAGCCTGTTTTCAAGGACCAACGTCACGACCAAGCCTTGTTCCTTGCACGTCCACTGTCTGTGGCCTAGTCGATGAAGATCTCGCAGAGAACGCACTTCGTGCGTTTGATCCCCGGGCGG
Organism: Sphagnum tenellum; assembly: GCA_963921925.1. Taxonomy (NCBI): domain Eukaryota; kingdom Viridiplantae; phylum Streptophyta; class Sphagnopsida; order Sphagnales; family Sphagnaceae; genus Sphagnum; species Sphagnum tenellum. The sequence continues at coordinate 218,658 of OY998146.1, forward strand.
TGGCAATAGGCCCGGTTGAGGGATGGTCTGTGTGACCGAACACATGAGGGATGCGAGGAGAGACGCGCACTAGGATTGTGATGGACAATGGCCTGGAAATGCAAACTACACAACTGTATCAACTTTTTCATCCGCTTCGTACCTGGAGCTTTCTTAGTAGATTAAAAATGCTTCAATGACTCCATTCCGAGAGTTTTCTCCTATCTTGCAATCTCTTAGTTTGCTAAACTTCCACTTCACTTCAATTTATTATAGATCGATACCTTCAGGTTCTATTTGCACTTCAAATTTGACTTTTCAAAAAAGCTGGTTAGTGTTACTAGAATAACTGGCATTGTAAAGGGCGTTACTGGTTTTGTCATTGGTGTTGTGATCACGAATGCTCATGCAACTTCAATTTTCACTTGTGATAGGATAGCCTCACAGAATTCTCGAAAAATTAGTAGACCGTACAGCAAAAAGATGAGCTGGCTTCACAACCAATAGTAGTATCGTCTGAGGTGCGCTCCTTCAAGGAGCCCATTGATTCAAAAAGGTTGAAATTGACTTCAACATGTCATTTTCTATTGAAATTGGACGTAGAGGGAGTGACTCACACAAACACAAACATTCACATTTCACCGAGGTGGGAAAGAGCCAGCAACAAATCAAAGTTCTCGTTCAAGGTGAAAGTACTACGTCGTCGGATCAAATGGTAGGCAAGGCAATCTCTGAATCGATGCACCAAGAAGAGGCAACTGGTGATCCGATTTCTCGTAGCCCCGGTCAACATGACTTACTCCTTCAATGTGTGCGGTCCCTTCAGCTGCCATACCGGCAAGGACTAGAGCAGCTTTTGCTCCCAAATCTGCGGCCAATATTGGTGCTCCATACATGGTGAACTCCTTTCAGGGGAGGGAGGTAATAGCCCCTTCAGTCCTGGTGTTCCATACAGGGTGAACCCCTTTCGGGGGAGGGAGGCAACAGCCCCTTCAATCATTAGAAAAATTAGAGAAGTACAAAGGCGGGAGGAAGCGCCACCTGATGGTGGCGCTATCACTCCCAAAGATGTTCATATGAAATCATTCAAATCTAAAGGCGAGCTCAATCCTAGCTTGCATAGCAGGGTCATTGATCGGCCAAGGGGCCCTGATGGCCTTCTAGGTGGCCATGCCGACTTCGACGGTGGCCACCCAGGCTTGCAAGAGGACTTTGTTGATGGAGTAGCAAACGTCGAAGTGCTTACGGCATCTCTCGGACCAAAGGTAGTATAGGAAGAAGGTGCGTAAAATGTCCAGTGGCTACCTGAGGTAAATGTATCCTCCTGGGTGGTAAGCGTGCAGGCCCGGGGGGTCTTCCTCGTGCTCGATGGAGGCCTCGCCCAGCAAAGCAAAGGGCCAATTGATGGTGACATCTTTGGGGGCTTTCCATTCCTCCCACACTCTTTTGAAAGCGCCCCAGGCGCATTGCGCTGGGGGGCAATCCAGTAGACAGTGTTGGGGGGACTTGGGAGCCCCTGAGCTACAAGTTGTGCAGGTGGGAGAGATTCCCATCACCTATAGCGAGGTGCCAGTTGGAGGCCCTGATTGAAGGTTAGCCAAATCACAGTGCCAACTTTCCTGGGCCGGGAGTTGTGCTAGATCTTGGCAACCACTTGGGAAATTGAAGAATTATTGAGGTTAAGGTTGTCGATGAATGTGATGATTCCCGGGGAGCACGAAGAGCTTTTCATGTTCTTGTATCCCCTTTTGGTCGTGTATCCAAAGAAAGGGGCGTCGCCTAGGGGGTGTACCTCTTTCCAGTGCCACTCCCCTGGGTCCCAGGGGAGGTTTTTGATGATGCCAGACTCAAAGATCCAATATGTTTTGTTTCTCTGGTTGGCAAGTGGAGGGTCGTTGGCGATTTTGAGAGACGCTCCATGTCTCTCGCGCGACAGGACCCTGATCAAGAATAAATTATCTGGGTGGATGATGAGTTTTTGAAAGTTTGTTGCTCGGATCTATTTGCTGCTAGCTATTCTTCTGAATTCTAGCACTAATACCTTGTCCGTGAGCGCCTCAAGAATATAGTATACCCATTCCAAGGGGGTACCCGAGCTGGGAGTACTTACCGAGTCCCTTGGTTGCGCATAGTGGCTGAAAGAGTCTGGCCTCGAGGGGATGCTCCCAATGATGATGTCTTTGGAGGACCTGTTGGATGCGTGGGGGTTCATTTTCAGGTCTGAGAGGTTCTTCCAATCCTAAGTATCGCCATTCTAGATATCTCTGATTTTGGTGTGTCCGGCCCGTGCGAAGGCGCAGCCTTCACTGTGGCCATTGACTCCAAGGGGTTCTCCCCTTACATTGGTGAGAGATGGATTACTGAAGATAGGTTGTCGCATCCGTTCCACCAGATTTGATGGCTCCTTCTTGGCGAGGCTAGGGCGAATGCTCATCCAAGCCCCCAGAATGCTCTTCTAGATTAAGCATGACACCTTTTTTAGCTTGGGCGCGACGAAAATCCAGTGGATGTCTGTAGTGTCAAGCCCTTTCCCGTGAACAGGGAGCCTGGTTTGATCAGTGTGGTGCCTGATCAATTCCTTCCAGAGTTCCCCTCTGTGGTGCAACCCTAACTTGGCCAAGTGTGGGGTGAAGCCCAACACTTGGAAAAGTTGGGGATTTGGAGTCCTCCGGGACTTGCGAATGTTTAGAGCTCAATAGCAGGATCCAAAACACCTTGCATTAAGGTGTTCTTGGTGTCATTGGAAAGGTATTGAAGCCTAGATATTGAAAATGGCCTCGCATTGGTCATTTGGACATTTGTAGCCCAAGTTATGGGCAAAAGAAGGGCCGGGAGTCAAACTGGCAACTTGACTCCCGTCCACTAAAAGTCAGGGATCGACCAGTTTCCAATGCTCGATTCAAGAGTGCGATATGTCGTTGGAAAGATCTTGACAAGGGCTACAACTTTGGTGTAGACCTCATCGCAATCCAAGGTTAGGGTGAGGAGCTATGACCTCTCAAAGCCCCGGGAGTCCAAAATTGGGACACTTGGTTGGATTTCGGGACTCCAACTTGGGAGTCCCGGGAAAATGTGCCATTTGGGTGTAGTCCCCATAGAGTGGCGCAAAGAATACTATATGGGGGATGGTGGTGGCATCCCCTGAATTCGGGCCGTGGTGAGTCTTGTGGTTCGAAGTGCCCGTGGCTTGTCCCAACACCAAAGGGTGTCTCGGAAAGTGATCTAACCACTTGGGTGGTTTTGTTTTGATGCAAATTCAAGCTTGATCAACTAATACCTCTTCCTAGTCTAATCCTTGGGCTCCCAACTCGACCCTCTACCCCTTTCTAAAGTTGGAAGCCGGGAGCGTGCCTCCAAGTCTCAACTTCCGCAACTTGACTTTGTGAAACCCTCAAGTGGGTTTCACCCCATGACTTGGGAGCACGTCACTCCGGGTGCAAGGCCCTTGACTAAAAGTTTCGCGAGGAGGGCTTTCAATTGCGATTTGGGGTCGATTATGCCCAGTCCGCCTTTAGCAATGGGTAGGGTGAGGGTGTCCCATTTCACCTTGGCCCGAGTGGGCACGGCTTTGCCCCCCTAAATAAAGTTCCTTACGACTCCGCGCACCTAGCTGCACCTGCTGGGATTAGGGTTCCAACATGCGGCCAGGTACCAAGTAAGGCCAATAGCACCTGGTTGGTGACTAGTTTCCTACCCACGAGGGAGAGGTTGCTGTGGCTCTAGCATATCAGCTTCCCTTTTAGTGCACTCAACATCTTGTTGAAGTTTGCTTTTGTTGGGAGGTGAAATCCGACTTGAACCCCTAGGTATTTGACGCCCTTGCCTTTGGGGACCCATTTGAGGCCGACTTTCTGCCCCCAGTCCCAGATTCTCTCTCTCCTATTCGCCCATATGGCAAAGGACTTATTCCAGTTGATCCTGGCCCCTAAGGCCTTGCAGAAAACTTCAAGTACACCTTGGGCCCTGTCAAGGTTTTCCTGGTTGCCCTTGAGGTACAATGTTGTGTCATCAGCAAAGGTTTGGTCCCTGATTTTGCCCCCCTTGGGCAGCGTCACGCCCTTAATCCCGTGCCTAGGATCTACCAGCATGTACCTAAGGATGTTGGTTGCGATAATGAAGAGATAAGGTGCTAGCAGGCAACCCTGCCAAACTGATCTGGCGAGCTGAAAGGTTGGTCCTACCACACCGTTGACCTTGATTGCTGAGGACGCCTCCCGGTACAAGGTGCGAACCCATTTTATCCAGGTGTTGCTGAATCCGATGTGGTCCATGGCGAAGAAAAGGAAATTCCATTCTATTTTGTCGAAGGCCTTCTCAAAGTCCAAGACGAGGAGCACCAAGTCCTGGTTGCTCTCCTCGGCCCAGCTCAAGGAGTCTTGGGCCATGAAGACATTGTCCAGAATCCTCCTGCCTTCCACGAATCCTGTCTGGTTTGGTCTGATTATGCTTGGGAGGAAGGTTTGCGGCCTTCCCACAAGCACCTTGGCAAGAATTTTGTAGATGCATCCCAACAAGGTGATCGGTCTCCAATTTCCCAGCTTGGAGCGATCTCCTGTTTTTGGAATGAGGGTGATTAAACCACTATTGATGAAAGCTGAAGCCTAGCCTGAGTTCAACATGGCCATGTATGCCATGAGGAGTGAAGGTGCCACCTCATTGACGCAAGATTGGAAGAATTCGATGGGAATTTTATCCTGTCCGGGTGCTTTGTTTTTGGGCAGTGCAAGAATCGCCTTGACAACCTCCTATAGCGTGAGGCTCTGGGTGAAGGAGGCATTAATTTTCATCGAGGCTCTCGCCGGGACATTGTCCCAGTAGGAGGCTTGGGCTTCCTGGGTCCCAGGGAGGTGGGCTTCCGAGGTATAGAGTTCGGTGTAGAAATCGGTGATGTGATTGGTGAGGTCAATTTGCCTTCTGATCGGCCTGTTGTCGGTGACCAGTTCTCTCATCGAGGTCTTCTTTTGCCCTGCCCAGTGAAAGTCAAAAAAGGTTTTGGAACAGGTGTCGCCATACCTGAACCAGTTCAAAGAGGAGAGGTGTTGGTTGCGCGCCACCTGATTTTGAAATTTTTTTGCTAGCTTAGCTTGTGAGTCGAACAGGACGCCCCTCACTTCCTCGTTGGTCGGGTGTTTCGAAGCTGAACTTCTGTGAGTTGAACTCTTTTTGTGTTCTTTCTGATCGTGGCTCCTTTGAATCGCTTCTTTGCCTTGGCTAGGCGGTTGTTGCAGGCCATTACCCTGCCGATGGCCGCTTCTAGCCAGGGAGTCCAATCCTGGTCGTTGAAAGGGGTCGGGAGGTCCCCTGACCAGGCTTGGAGCAATTCCGCTTTGGCCTCCGCGTCTTCTAGGAGGGAGGTGTTGAAGTAGTAGGATGGATTGACTGGGTCAGTTGCCTGACCCCAAATTGAGATGAAAAGCGGGGAGTGATCTGAAATTTTTTTAATGGAGGCAGCAGATTTGATCCTTCCTCCTCTTGATTCCAGGCCTTGCGAGATCATGTATTTCTCAATTCTAAAGACGGTTGCACCGGATCCAAATCTCCCATTGTCAAAAGTGCACGCCTTTTTTGACATCTTTCGGAAGCTATCTAAGACCCAAGCGTCGGACAATCCATATTGGATCGTCATTTGATGCCAGGAGGTTGCCTCCCTCCTGTGCGTACTTCTATAACCGGCTAGACCCCTGCAAGGGATTTCCACCATATGGTTAAAATCTTCCCCCTAAGATGGTGTGGTCTGAATTGCATTCATGACGCACTCCCAAGTCCCGGGGTGAACCCACTTGAGGGTTCCCCAAAATGTAGTTGCGGAAAGAGGGACTCGGAAAGGCGCTCCTAACTTCCAACAATATAGAGGGGCAGAGGGGCATGCTAGAAGTCTCGGGATTAGACTAGGAAGAAGGTTTAGTAGATCAAGCTTGAATCTGCATCAAAACAAACCACAAAGTGGTTAGATTGCATTCCGGGACAAGCCACGGGCACTTTGGACCACAAGACACACCATAGCCCGGACTCAGGGGAAGCCACCACCTTCCCCTATATGGTATTCTCTACGCCACTCCATGGGGACTACATCCAAATGGCACATTTTCTCGGGACTCCCAAGTTGGAGTCCCGGAATTGTCCCGAAACTGCCCCGGTTAGAGTCTTGAGACTTTGAGAGCTCATAACTCCCGACTGCAAAGTCTGATCACAACGAGGTCTAAACCAAACTTGTAGCCTTGTCAAGATCTTTCCAACGACCTATCGCACTCTCAATTCAAAGGTCGAAAAAGGTCGATTCCTGACTTTTAGTGGTCAGGAGTCAAACTGCCAATTTGATTCCTGGCCCTTCTTTTGCCCATAACTTAGGTTACAAATGTCCAAATGGCCAATGCAAGGCCATTTTCGATATCTTCGCTTCAAGACCTTTCCAATGACATCAAGAACACTTCAATGCGAGGTGTTTTGGGCCTTTTTGTTAAACTCTAAACATTCAAGAGTCCTAGAGGACTCCAAATCCCCAACTTTGGGAGTGTTGGGCTTCACCCCCACGCTTGGCCAAAGTGGGGTTGCGACAATGGTTCTCTCTAATACGTGTCCAAACAGAGAGCTCCCACCTGGTGTTCCATACAGTGAACTGCACTGAGTGAGATGCAATAAACTCGCCGAATGTCTTTTGGAATTTGTTACATCCTCCCAGGACCTGGTTCAATGCTCACTTTGGCAACATTAACAATATTCTGAAGACAATTAGGAAGTGTCAGACGTTAACAGGCGGGTACACCATGAAGAGAATAAATTCAGATCCAATATTAAGTCTTTGGAGCCTTCGATCTTTGTTGGAATGTCAATCAGTTGTGGACGTGAATTCCACTGGATTATATAGATAGGTACCCACGGAATACACTTTGATTTCCATTAACCAAGTGGCATTAAGTATGCAAAGAGCCTGATTCGAGAATCTTAAGAAATAGGGGAGTTCCCTCAGGTCAAAGTCCGATGGTGTCAATGAGAACTATTTCTGTGCACCCAAAATACACAAGGGAGAGTGCCCACGCGTTGCCAACAAATGAACCTTCAGCACCAATTCTGTCAAATCCACCTCTACTGTCACGTTCACCGTCCTAGGAGAAGGCAATCCAGGAGACAGAACTTCGTCTCCCTTGAATGTTAAGACTTATTGTCACTGGCAATTCCCATCTCCCTTGACACCCTCTGGCTTTTCCATCAATCGCTCTTTCCTCCCATCCTAACAAGGTGTTTCTTGTACCCTCTTCTTGAATAGAACGACATGATGTATAGTTCAGTCTAGTGGTATTATATAACTCATGCATAATTATTGTTTTGCCTTAACAACCCTAACAGGCTCGTGGTGGGCTCGTAGCTACCCTGCAAGCAACTAAAATGGCCTTGTGAATGGCTTTAAGAAAACCTCTTTTTTCAAAGAGACTGTAGCTCCTTTGGAGTCAAGAAACACCAAAACTTACAATCTGTCAGTAGACACAACGGATTCTTCCGCAACAATCTTGGGTATTAGTATGACATCCACCGAACTTGTGGCGCTGTGCATATTTCATGCTACAAGAAGTCTGTAGGAATTGGAAACTCTGTGTTACAATAAGTTAATATTAAGGACTTGGCATGCGATTGTAGTTCTCTTTCCAGTGTCTTACCCTGGTTGGAATGTGGGTGGTTTGAAACTGGTGTGCACACAAAAGATATGTCGGAGCAAGAGAAAGACGGATGGAAAAAGAGGCAAGTATCATACGATCCCAAAGACGAGGCTATCTTGGATCCAATCTTTGCAGAAGCAACGGCAATTGGTACCCCGATCGAAACCCAAGTCAAGGCTTCAACGTATCAGATTATTTTGAAGCTTCTGTGAGAGATGTTCCTTTGCATACTACGTTCATAGTACCTGCTTTCTTGGTCTAGTCCGGACACCGGGCTAACTCATCCTTCCATTGAAGCATAGTCCTCGTGCCATCGGACTTTATTTTTCTGTTCATACCGCAATACTTACACCGTATACGCTGTTACATTTCTCTTAAATATGCATATGAATATGGGCTGAAGAATCTTCACTTGATGGGCTATCATGTGCATGGACTTAGTTTCGACAATGGTTCGGTAGGGTCTCGCTCCCTAATTCCCCAATCAATTTCATGGAACTTCACCAAACGTATGATTCATCCATGTCGTTATGTAACCGAGGTGTAAACACGAAATAATTCGCTTATGGTAGGGCTCACGGCCAACTTGGGAGTAGTGGGTGGTCCGAGGTGCATCATTCTAGCTGTCCATCGCTCTGAATTGGATTTTGTTTGCGGTGGTACATGGAATCGACGAGGCCGTGAGTATTCTCATTTTGGACGGCTGGGTTGCTGTAGGTGTATTGCGACCAAAACAACGTTGAAATGCCCCATCGTGCAAAGAAGAGCTGGATGATCATACCTTGAGGAAGAGCTCACGACACGATCTTGCTGATGATCAATAGGAAGGTCCATCTCAAGTCTCGTTGTAATCTTTTAGCAGGGTTCTTAGATTTCTTGTGACTCGCTCGTGCATAGCAATGAACTCCTTTCTGCTTCCGGTTGCTTTCCGGTCACATACCTGTGCTCGTGAGCTCTGGTCCGAAGAAAAAGGTTGATATCCAGCCGGTGTCGGAATCCAGTTCTGATGGTTCTGCATTGCCATGAAGCACGAAACCCATGAAGCAAGGAGTCAAATTGACTTGTGAAACGAAAGATGCAAAAGGAAAAAAAACATCAGATCAACATTTAATTGTTGTTCGAAATCCTTTGCAATCGAATGAGATGTGTCGATTGTTACTGGGAATTGGATTACAACGTGTTGGTTCTGCACTGATGACGAGATCGTCGTTGATATGGCACCTAGCATTTCCAAAAGGACTCGGCGCTGCAGCTGGAAGACCAAGAGTAGCGCCCCAGTACTCTAGTAAAATTTGACGTTCAATTATTATACATACCCGCTGTCTCAGACTTTGATGAGTAAAAAGCTGATGACCCTAAGGACCTTCCGATTGATTTATTGACAAAGGAATCAGCTCACCACTCAAGTAGTGTATTCAAAGATCACCTTTTTTTTAACATGAATGATGTTATACAAATCATGGGGATTCTCTACTAAGGTTCTTTAGGCCATTTTTCAAAATAAATTTGAAAAAATTCACCAAAAATATATAAGGTCGCGTCCCTAAAATCTACAATTTGTACAATTGTCGCCAATTAATGCTAGATTCTTTTGGGGATGGTCACGGACGATGCTATAGCAGCAAGATCGAAAAATGGTGGATTGCACTTTCATCCATCTTTAGCTTGAATTGCAGACACATTTTTTTCACCACAGAGCATGCACCCTCTACTTTGCTTTCGTGTACCAGGAAATGCAAACTACACAAGTGTATCAGCTTCTTCATGCACTTCGTACCTGGAGCTTTCTTAGTAAATGGAAGATGCTTCAGTGACTCCATTCTGAGAGTTTTTTCATATCTTGCAATCTCCTAGTTTGTTAAACTTCTTCCTCGCCTCAATTTATTACGGATCAATACCTTAAGGTCCTATCTGCACTCCAAACTCGACTATTCAAAAAAAGCCAGTGAGTGTTACCAAGATAACTAGCACTGTGAAGGGCGTTCCTAGTTATGTTATTCTTAATTACGCAGAATGTCACAGCCGTGTTGTGATCACGAATGCTCATGCAACTTCAATTTTGACCTGTGATAAGATAGCTTCACAGAATTCTCGAAGAATTACTAGACTGTACGGCAAAAAGATGAGCTGGCTTCACGACCAGCACCAGACCCTAGTATTGTTTGAGGTGTATTCCTTGAAAGAGCCTATTGATTCGAAAAGATTGAAGTTGACTTCAACATGTCATTTTCTATCGAAATTGGACGTTCGAGGGCATGACTCACACAAACCTTCGCATTTTACCAAGGTGGGAAAGAGCCAGCAACAAATCAGAGTCTTCGTTCAAGGTGAAAGTATTACATCGTCGAGTCAAATGGTAGGCAAGGCGATCTCTGAATTGATGCATCGAGAAGATGCAACTCGTGATCTAATTTCTCGTAGCCCCGGTCAACATGACTTACTCCTTCCACGTGTGTGGTCCCTTCTGCTGCCATACCCGCAAGGGACTAGAGGAGCTCCTCCTGCTCTCAAAACTGCAACCAATATTGGTGCTCCGTACAGTGAACTCCACCCAGTGAAATGCGATAAACTCGTCGAGCATCTTTTGGAATTTGTTACATCCTCTCAAGACTTGGTTCAATGCTCACTTTGGCAACATCAACAATATTCTGAAGACAATTAGGAGGTGTCAGATGCTAACAGGCTGCTACTTCGTGAAGAGAATAAATTCAGATCCAATATTAAGTCTTTGGAGCCTCCGATTTTTATTGGAACATCAATCAGTTGTGGACGCAAATTCCACCCTCCATATTAGAATGCGTGACCAGATTGCAACTGTCGATGGTCGCAGATGCCCATTCTCGTACAAAATTTTGTCGCGCATCAATAGACTTGGCACCATACTTTTGATGCATCGGACTGGCAGATAATAGTTATATGTTGGTCCAACTTTTAAGTCTCCCCCTTTGAGAGATTCTAAGAGCATGTAAGAAAAGTAAAAAGGTTGTTTAAGCTCTAACTAGTTTGTGTTCTAATTTCAGCCACCATATGCTCCCATTGCCGAACAAGGTTTCCATTCCTTTGGTTCAAGAGTTTTTCCTATAAAAAAGGTAGATGGGAATTTCTTAGATTCTATGGGTTGTTTTGCTTTGGACTTGTTCAAGGTCGTTGCCTCTCAATTCGAAAGAGAATGGATGAGTATTTTGCACACTTTCTTTCCAAGAGGTCACAACTTGGAAGGCAAGTCAAACAATTGACGTTCATACCTTAAGGGTGCATCAAGCTTCTGCAATGTTGTGGACAAAGGGCAGTAAACCTTCATCTGCTCGTCTTAACAACAAAGTCTGCAGGGTTCCTTTTAAAGTTCTTCCTGTTGTCGCTATAAGTTTTCCTCCTCCCTTGCGAGTTTCAGAGGAGACCGGTTCCCCTCCTGACGATGTGCAACTAAATCATAAAGGGGTCCCTCACCTTTATCCTCACAATAAACCCTGGGCTACAGAAATTCCAAAGGACACTGGGCGGGTATTCCTTTCCTTTCTTATGTCTCTTAGTAAGTTTTCTATTATTTTTCTCTCCAAGTATACGACCTTGAATTTGGTTCGTATGCTTTTGTTACTGTCCGATTTTTCCGCTTTTGTTCTTGGTCTTCATGTGGGCTTCCTTTTGTACAAAAAAAAAAAAAAAACCTCCGTACCTCCACCCCCCTCCCCCTCAACAGTAAAAAAAAGAAAAAGAGTCAAGGTGCACCTTTTGTCTGGTCTTTGTTGTGAGGTCTGTTGCAAGCCGGTGGGTTTCAACCGACCCCTCCCCCCATAATCAATTTGTGAAAAAAAATAACCCCTTACCCTCTCCGCAATGAAAAAAACATTTCCAGAAAACCCTATTAACCCCTTCCCCCCCCCCCCCCCCTCCTCGCCTTGCCCCCTTCAATAATGAAAAGTAATTTACAAAATTACAAGTAGTAAAAAAGGTAAACCCTAATAACAAAAAGTGGAAATTTTTTTATAAAAAAACAACCTGCCATTACACTCAAACAACCTGGCATTTCACATGGGTTTTTTTTGTGGTAAAACAGCCTTGAGCCTACGACCTTATGATTGTAATGCTCAGATCATATGTATAGGTTTGAACCCTGGGTGGAATATGTTCTAAACCATCACAGAGGTACCCTATAGGTACAAGAAGTTGTCTACATGTAGTTTTGTCATTCCATAACTAGAGTTGTATTTTTGTTTGACCATATTAGGTGCGCCTTGTGAATTGGCCTCCTGGTCTACACAACACTAACCACTGTGCTTATAGGAACTATGGTGATGCATTTGAACATCCATTCAATGTTGTTTCATGCACAAGCATCCGCTTATGTTGACCTCGTTCTTGTGGCAGTTATGCTGGTGGGTTACAAAATTGGATATCCTCATGTTCTGAAGAGCATACCTTAAGGCTCGAAAAACTTCCAAACCAGATTTGCTCTAAACCAGTTGAATGCAATGCTTCTTGCCTCATCAATTTAAGGACTTGGAAACACCTGAAAAAAAACCCTAAACCCAAATTGATATAGACATTACCTGTATATATTGACAAAATTCCTGATCAGTACTTGTTGGGCATTAATCCGGAATTTCGTGATAGCCCATAACTGTTGTTGAATTGTTCTTGGGTTGTATTACGTATGCGCCTTTCGGATTAGGGGTTCCCCCAATCTGCCATCTAATTTGCACTTGGCACCCTAAACCCATTTGCCACAACACCATGAGAAGAGTAAATCTGAGTTAGTTGGCAGTGAGGTGCAACCAAAGTGCAATGAGACTTTAACAAAAACCATAAGGAGGCGACATAGAGCTCACCTGTTTCACCAGCAAAAAGCTACATATTTCTCAGATGCAGCTACATATTTCTCTTAAGGATCAGATATTGGGGCAGAAGCTTTGAAGCATTGTACATTGCCACGCCCTGGATATCAAAGCTTAGGTTAGTTTAATTAAGTTATTTTATTTTAGCTCAGATTTAATTAATTAAACCAACCCTAACCCCCCTATGAACTTGTAAAAAAAAAAAACCCCGCTCATCCCTTTTCAACATAGAAAAAAAAAAACTCCCTCCCATCCCCCTTCAACATATTTTTAAAAAAACCCTTTCAAATTCCCCGTCCCTAGCCACTCCACAATGACCGGTTGGCATTCACGAGGTGTCCACCTTCCATTCTGAAAAAAATATCATGTGGCCGTCTTCTTGCATTTTTCACCAAAGTTCTTGTCTCCGTGCAAAAGAGGACTTGTGCCTCTTTCTCGGTTTAAACCTCTTTTGATTCTTTTATGTCTGTTGTCTCTCTTATGACATTGTTGAAAAACGCTTTCAACTAGAGCATGCAAGTGTTGAACCGATCTGAATGCCTCCTATTCGATCAAGTGTTTCGACAATTGCGGAGCTCTAGGTTATCAACAGTGGATTTCACAGATTCTTGAGATTTTGTGGTTGTAACGGTCTTTCACAAGGTCGATCTTGTTGTTTTTTGAAGGCCAAAGATCGCCCTTCTAAAGTTCTTCTCAAATTCAACCCAAGGGTTGGTTTTGGAAGAAAGATCCTCGTTTGAAATTTCTGCTTTGGGATTTTTCGGATCAACTTTGCTTCGGGTCCCCCAAGTGGAAAGCTTCTTCTCAGTCCCAAGCTCCCTGCAAGCCCCCTTGTTTGCAATCTTTCCCCGTTTTTTTCCGCCTTTGTCCCTGCGTTTGCAATGGACATTGTTATTTGTAAAAGAGTTTGGGTTCTGCTGTGAACCTAAACGCCCTCCCATCCTTCTTCAGCATTAAAATAATAATAATAATAATAAAAACCCTAACCCCCCTCCTTAACCACTCAACAATGAAAAAAAAAATTTAAGAAAAAAATTAACCCCCTTCCCTTCCTCCTTCCACATGTCAAATGAAGGGGAAAAAAAAACATTAACCTCCACCCCCCTCCCCTTCAACAGTAAAAAAAAGAGGAAAAAAATCAAGGCGCACCCGCTCCTTTTAAACAACGAAGTAAATATAATTGAAATCTTTTGAAATTAAAATTACTTACTCTAACTTTCGAAATCCAAATAGGGGTACTTCCCCACTTTTCATTGGTTAGTAAGCCTTATGGTTGTTAGAAAAATTCGGTGCATATTATTTGTGTCCCAAATTTTTGTTAACTATTTCAAAATTATACTAGTTTTAAAAATTTTAATTTATTTTAGGTTAGTTTAGCTAAGTTTAAATAAACTTAATCGATTTGCATTTAAATAAGCAAGTTTACGTTAATTTATTTTAGTGAAGATAAAATGAATTAAACCAACCCCAAAAGAAATCAACCCCCTCCCCTTCCTGTCCCCCTTCAACGTATTTTTAAAAAAAAAACCTTGGCCCCCTTCCCTAGCCATTCAATAATGAAAAAAAAAATTTACAAAAAAAACTAACTCCCTTCCCTTCTTCCTTCCACATGTCAAATGAAGGAGAAAAAAAAACATTAACCTCCGCCCCCTCCCGTTCAACAGTAAAAAAAATCAACCCCCTCACCCTCCCATCCCCCTTCAACATATATATAAAAAAAGAACCCTGCCCCCCCCTCCCTAGCCACTCAATAATGAAAAAATAGTTTTAAGGAAAAAAAAAACCCCTTCCCCTCTTCCTTCCACATGTCAAATGAAGGAGGAAAAAAAAAAACCATTAACTTGTAACCCCCATCCCTTTCAAGAGTAAAAGAAATTAAAAAAATAAAATCAAGGCGAACCCCCTCCCCCTAAACAATGAATAAATATAATAAAACAATTCCCCTTGCCCCTCTCAACTATAAAAAGTAATTTATGAAAATTACAAGCAGTAAAAAAAGTAACAAATAGTGAACTTTCAACAATAAAAAAGTAATTTATAGAAGTTACAAGCAGTAAAAAAAAGTAACAAAAAGTAATAAATAGTGAACTTTCAACAATAAAAAAGTAATTTACAGAAGTTACAAGCAATAAAAAAAAGTAACAAAAAGTGAAAAAGGTCAACAAAAACAGCCCCCCATTGCGCTCAAACAGCCCCCCACTACGCACCCTTTTTGGCGGTCAAACAGCCCCTAGCCCCTGTCCCTGCGAGCGTAGTGGTCAGATCATATGTATAGGACACCTCTAACAGAAGGTTGCTTTATGGACCTGGATTTCACACTTTGTGCCATGGGTATTTGGAGTGCAACCATGAGCAGCAAACAACAGACAACAAAATTTCATACCATTGGTGTGCAATTGTTGGGATGGGGTGCTCCCTGAGCCACCGGGCAGGCGTGGCAAGTACATAGAGGGAGAGTAGAAAACACAATCCTGCACTGGAAGTTGAGAAGAACAATAGCACAGAATCAAAGATTTCTTACAAAATGGCAAAGCTTTGTGTGAGACCTTTAAGCAAACCACTTTGATGAACAAAGGAGCCTCTAAAACACACCAAATCTCTCCCTGAGTGCAAGTAACCTGAAGCCTTGCTTCGCGACATCACTGAAAGCTGATCCTAGAGTGACAACTTAGAAAGTAGGAAATAAACACATAACAAAACCTTAAACATTGGAGCGTTGAGACATTTGAAGGGGTCATCATCCTCATGATCGCAAAAGAAGGACCTCAGATAAAAGACATCTGAAGAAGCCCTAAACCTTAAACTGCCATAAAAAGAAATAGGAAACGGAGACAAATCCAAGAAGCTTACAATCTAACCTTCAACCCCTTGAATCCTACCCTTCACAACCAACATTTTTGTTTATAAAACAAAAGAGAGTTTAGGAGCCCCCCCAATTCTACAAACTTGGGGTTCTTCCTTTCTTCTCGTTGGTCCATTGGCCTTTTGTGCTCCGGCATCTCAACATTTCATACACAAAATCCGGAAACAAAAAAAAAAAAAAAACACTGATGAATCAAGGCTCGTGAGTGCCTTTTATTTTGAAAATGGATACTTCCAACCAAACCCCCCATAATGAAATTGTAAAAAAAATCAACCCCCTCCCCCTCCCACCCCCCTTCAACATATCTCAAAAAAAAAAACCTTGGCCCCCTTCCTTAGCCGCTCAATAATGAAAAAAAAAATTTACAAAATAAATCAACCCCCTTCCCCTCCTCCTTGCACATGTCAAATGAAGGAGAAAAAAAAACATTAACCTCCACCCCCTCCTGCTCAACAGTAAAAAAAATCCAACCCTCCCCCTCCCATCCCCCTTCAACATATATATAAAAAAAAGCCCCTGACCCCCCCTCCCTAGCCACTCAACAATGAAAAAATAGTTTTAAGAAAAAAACTAACCCCCTTCCCCTCTTCCTTCCACATGTCAAATGAACGAGGAAAAAAAAAAACATACCCTTGTACCCCCCTTCCCCTTCAAGAGTAAAAACAATTAAAAAAATAACATCAAGGCACACCCCCTCCCCCTGAACAATGAATAAATATAATAAAACAATTCCCCTTGCCCCTCTCAGCAGTAAAAAGTAATTTATGAAAGTTATAAGCAGTAAAAAGGTAACAAATATTGAACCTTCAACAGTAAAAAATAATTACAAAAGTTACAAGTAATAAAAAAATAACAAAAAATAACAAAAAGTGAAAAAGGTCAACAAAAAAAGCCTACCACTACGGGTTTACAGCGTGCCACTACGGGCCCTTTTTTGTGGTCAAACAACCTCTAGCCTGCGTCCTTACGAGCTTAGTGGTCAGATCATATGTATAGGCGCACCCCTTCCCCCTAAACAATGAATAAATATAATAAAACAATTCCCCTTGTCCCTCTTAGCAGTAAAAAATAATTCATGAAAGTTACAAGAAATAAAAAAATAACAAACAGTGAACCTTCAACAATAAAAAACAATTTATAAAAGTTACAAGCAATAAAAAAAAAACAAAAGGTAACAAAAAGTGAAAAATGTCAACAAAAAAAGCTTGCCGCTATGGGTTTATAGCGTGCCACTACGGGCCCTTTTTTGTGGTCAAACAGCGTCCAACCTGCGTCCTTACGGGCGTAGTGGTCAGATCATATGTATAGGCAATCTTTTAGGATTTAGGGTGTGGCGGTGTCAAAATGCTTTTGTGATTGTACTATGGGCACATGCAGGAAGAGAAGGCAAGAATGGTTTGACATGTGCAGCTTGTGGTTGCCATAGAAACTTCCATCGGGGTGTGCAATTAGCTTGGGACCATCATGACCAAGGGGGGAAAGATGATCATGAGGACATGGAGCAGCAACAGCTACATGAAAAAGAGGGAGCAGGGGAGAATGAGCATGTCACTTCCATTTGCAAAATCGAGCGTGTTGCTCATGAACTCATGGTTGCTGCAAGTCGTACCATTCCTCTTTTCTCCCAAGAGCTACCATATCTAAGCCACCATCATCAGAATCATCATGCAACAGGTAGGGTTGAAGATCTCTTCATCAAAGAACGCAACGTAATGGCCAAAATCTTTGTCGAAAATCTTGACCATATTGCTAAGGTATGTGATGACTCTATCTTCATTATTTTTTGATGATTCAAGTTAGCCAAGTCAATTGTTGTAATGGATTAGATTTGTTGGTAACTACTGTGATTGATTGTTTTTCTTGAGCAGATTTCATGATGATGTCTCCATGCATAGAACAAATATTTTCTTTGTTGTGGTCTTCCTCCCACTCAGACATTACAATGCTAATTTTGCATTTGTTGCAGTTGATGCTTTCAACTGCTGAGTATTTAACCCTCCTCCAGAAAATGAGCTCAAACACAACAACAATGACCCACATGCAGCACATCACAGCAAGCTCCCATGAGCAAGCAATTCAAGAGGACAAGGAATTCGATGTTGGAGCAGCATCTCCTCCAAGTCCTCTTCCTTGTGTTGCAGAGCTAGGGACCTTTGTTATCAGATGTTAGCCCATTTAGTAGAGTGGAGAAGAGATCAGGACCAACAGCTGCAACTCCAATTATGCCTGCAATGCCCCTCTATCTTCAGCCATGCAATACAAGAGCTGGTCATATTGGTGCTGCACAAGCGCTTTCCTTGGCCAGCCATCAGCGTCATCACTAACATCATCATGCTATAGTTGGTAACACCACACAAGGTGTGTCTGTAACAGGAGGACTTAGCTCTCAAAGGTTATTCTTGGAACAGGGTTCAACTGGACGAGCTTCAGAGCTTGTTGCTGCCACACGAAAATTCAAGAGAAAGAGAACCCATATTACATAAGAACAACGGTATAAGCTGAATCTGTTTGCAGAAAGAGCTGGATGGACTGTTGTTGGATAGCGCAAAGAAACAACCGATGTTGCTTGCACCGACATAGGTAAAGACCCAATTCCAGGCTTATTAAGATTTAGCAAATTGACTAACCTATTTTGTAAGATGGCCAAACTGTAGGTAGACTCTGGTTGCTCTGAATCCCAACCATAGAATTTACAGGAAAACCACACCCTTGCGTCATTGCATCTTTGTTTTCTCTTTGTGGCCTACCAAGAAATCGTGTCTTTGACATCAGTCTTGTTTGATGGAAGTCACAAATTATAAGTACTGCTCATGTGTGTGTGTGTGTGTATGTGTTTTCCTTCCAGGTATTGAGCCGAAGACTCTCAAGTACTGGATTCGCAACAGCAAACAGAAATTCAAGCGAGAACTGTCAAGTGAAGAAGGGGCCATGCAGGGGGGCCACTAACTAGAACCACCGATTTGTATGTATCAGATCCTTTGTTCTAGTATGTGATGATATCATGGCTGAAGAATCACTCATACAGGGCCTAAAGAAAGAAACCTCATGCTTGATGATTATATGCAATTTGGTGCAAAACAATAGGATTTGGTTCAAAATGTAGGGTGTTGTAGGATTTGGTGCAAAAACTTAAGATTTGATCCCCAAGCAAATAAGATTGTAGATTTTCTGCTTGCATAGCTGTTATCACATTTATCTTTTTCATGTCTTCTAGGTTCCGGCTAAAGAAGGAAGGTGGGTGATTTTTGATGTTTGGAATCAATCAGCACCTGAGAAAATTTCTAGCTAGCTAGCAACTACATATTATGCACTTCAGAAGCTACAATAATCTTGGCATCTATGTTGGGTTATCTTCTTCCCCATACAATTTAGAGAGACATCACATCCTCTCCCATGCACACTATGTTTGTGTTCATCACTCCCTAGTCGAAGATCAAACCATTGTAGCAATGTGGATGTGGCATCAGAAAGCCTTTTACTCAAAAATATTCATCTAGGCCCGTTTCTGTTCATGATTCTTGATGGTTTTATCACCTATGGATTAGTTTAGGGAGAAGAAGAGACTAACATGGGCACTTAACCATTATTGAATGGGACATAGAAAGCTTTATTGTGACCCATTTTGAACAGATCTACACCAAATTTTTCCCCGTTGTAGGTCCAGATTTGTAGTCCCAAACTACTACAATTGTTTTGGTAGAAGGCAAAGGGATGAACATGCTTGGGCTCCAGGTTCGCAAGCATTGGGTCTTTTGTTAGGCTAACCTTTGCATAATGAACACAAAGCTTTGCATTCTAACACATGATATATGGGTTCCACAAACCTTTTTTTTCACTAATCATTTGATCATGAAGGCATGATGTCTCCAGATGCACCTACCATTCTACAAGCAAAACAACCTAATCAAGGGACCCCTCCACTCTTGTAGTTGCTTAATAATTCCTGGACAAACAAACACCAATTTCAATGTGTTAGTGCACCTTGATTTTGCAACTCTCCACACTAGATGTGGTGGTGGTGTTGCATGGTAGTTTTTACCTCACACCCCTGACCTTTGAAATGTTGAGTGCAACACCAAGAAGTGTGCTAATGAACCTCTAAGTGCATAGCAAGTTTCTCAATATGACTAAATGAATGAAATACATGAAAAATTCCAATCTTAGCTTACATGATGCATTTGCTTGAACAATTGCTTTAGTTGGGCACATACCTCAACAATTTAAGCATAATCTCTATTGTTTAGGTTTTGGTATATTTATTGAAATGAATATGTATATGTAGATTACATTGTTCCTTCTCATTCATGTATTAATTCAATGTAAAAAATGAAAATGATTATTTGGTGACCAATGGACATGGTATTATTTAATTAAGTGTAATTAAAATCACTCATCGTTATTCTTAAATATTCATATTCAACAATATACTATATCACATTAATTTACATATTTATATATGTTCTAGCTAGTATCCCTAAGTTTTAAGCATAATATAAAAAAGAAACACCTTGTGGCCACTAGCTTTGTTACAACTTTCATGAGTCATGGTCTTTAGAATTTAGATTAACAAATTATGTTTTAGTTTAATGATTTGATAATTTAAACCTAAGATAATTTATATCCAATGGTTATAAGGTGACTGAGGTTCTATGGCAATACCAAACTATGCAACAATTTTTTTGCCTCGATACATTGATGAGTTAGTTTACAAGTTTATTGAGGTTTTATGGAAATACCAAAATATGCAACAATTTTTTTGCCTCGATACATTGATGAGTTAGTTTACAAGTTTGTGCATTGTGTAATGATTTGATTTTAAATTGAATCCCATCAAATTTAAATATTTTCTGATGTTTAAATACTTATGTCATTTCTATGTAGAAGTAATTGTGCACATTTTTAGGGTTACTCAGTGCATTGTTTTTCAAAACAGAATCTATTTCTTAAGCCATAGCAGGACTCCATTAACCCAATTGAGATTTGTTTAGAAATTTGAATTTACCTTTACTTGGCAAATATATTATTGTGTAAATTTAAATTTGCTCTTACTTGGCTAACATGCACCTGTTTTTTAATGTTTGAATTTATCCTGACTCAACTGACAGGTATCCTATATATAATTACAACAGTGTGTGTGTCCGTGCGTCCGTCCGACGACGGTTCCGCGCTTTAATTTTGCCGGCGAAACCGTCCCGGATAGTCGAACAGTTCTGCGTTCTGGGAACGTTTTCTGTGGCGAAACGGGGGGGGGGGCCGGCAGGGGGGGCTAGCACAGGTGGCGGGGGCCAGCAGGGGGGACCAGGACCGGGCGGGGCGGGGCAGGGCAGGGCAGGGGAGGGCAAGGGGGGGAAGGCAGGGCAGGGGAGGGCAGGGTCGGGCAGGGCCGGGTAGAGGGCAGGGGTAGGGCAGGGGGGCAGGGGCAGGGCAGAGCGGGCCGGGGGGCAGGGGGCAGGGCAGGGCGGGGGCAGGGGCACCCATGGGGGACTTCACAGTGGCCTTCGGCCACGGGCACCGACTAGTATTAATAGTTGCTACACCCACTTATAGTGTTTGTTTTTTCAAATTTCTAATATTATGTCATAGTTGAGCATTCCAAGAGGGATTTAGCATTAAATGATGACAGGTTTCTAGAACCTTTCCAAAAAGTGAACAGCTAGTACAAAAAAAGCCCTACCCTTTGAAATTGGAGTGAAAATGTGGTTAATTTTTTTTCAAAAAATTTGGCTATTTTTCCTTAGAAGGCAGGGAATTTGGGTCGGAGTATTCCCTTTCAATTTTAATTTCTGACATTTGTGCAAAGATATATGACTAGATACCGGATACCCACCCAACACTGGTTCAAGCTTCCTTTGTATTTTCAGCTTACCTGCCTGAAGAAACCTGTTTTCAGCAAGCGGGAAGGTACCAGCCATGCTGTATTGGGTCTTCTGACCAACGGAAGTACTAGCCAGCCTGTCACTATTTCTAAAAGTGAAAAAGTCCTAGCTCTGCTTTACGTAGGAAAAGGACTTGAGTACAGGCCCTTCCGTGATTTGAGATCTGTGCCCAAGTATTCAGCCCTTCTCCTATACAGAAACAGTTCCATCCGGTGAACATTCCTCAATATGTGGGTTATAGGTTTATGATTTAGGGTTCTGAAGTCTCTTTCCTGCAGTACACACGTTTCAGAGCAAGTTAAGCCCTGGTAGACAATCCTCTAAATATGGGGTTTAGGGTTTAGGCTATCTGCGGGTTTAGGGTTTAAAATTCCGAAGTCTCTCCAGCACCACGCTCCTCACTCGCTCGCATGGTGCTACCCTCGTTGCCATAGCCCTGAGGAGTAACAAACGAAGCGAGCTGCAGCTATCTCTCGGCAGCTGTTGCAGCACCTGGGCAAAAAGTGACGCGCTCCCAAGTCACGGGGGTGAAACCCACTTGAGGGTCTCACCAAAGTCAAGTTGCGGAATTGAGACTTGGTAGCACGCTCCCGGCTTCCAACTCTAGAAAGGGGTAGAGGGTCGAGTTGGGAGCCCCGGGATTAGACTAGGAAGAGATCAAGCTTTTAGATCACACGAACCTGCATCACAAACCAACACGAGTTGGTTAGAATCCATTTGCACTCTTTTGGTGTTGGGACAAGCCACGGGGACCCGGACTCACTTGGACTCACCACATCCTTGGCTCGGGAGTATGCCACCACCATACTCCCTATAGTATACTCTGCGCCACGTTGTGGGGGCTACACCCAAATGGCACAAATTCCCGGGACTCCCGAAATGGAGTCCCGGAGTTGTCCCGAAATCGTCCCGGCAGGACTCCCGGAACTTTGAACGGCCATAACTCCCGACTGCGGAGTTGGATCGCGACGAGGTCTGAACCAAAGTTGTAGCCCTCGTCGAGATCTTTCCAACGACGTAT
The DNA here is from genome assembly GCA_963921925.1 of Sphagnum tenellum. Lineage (NCBI taxonomy): Eukaryota > Viridiplantae > Streptophyta > Sphagnopsida > Sphagnales > Sphagnaceae > Sphagnum > Sphagnum tenellum. The sequence goes on from OY998146.1 coordinate 240,881, forward strand.
CGCACTCCCAATTCGGACTTCGGAAAAGGATCGATTCCCGACTTTTAGTGGTCGGGAGTCAAACTGCCAGTTTGACTCCCGGCCCTTCTTTTGCCCATAACTTGGGCGACAGATGTCCAAATGGCCAATGCGAGGCCATTTTCGATATCTACGCTTCAAGACCTTTCCAATGACACCAAGAACACTCCGATGCGAGGTGTTTTGGGTCCTGCTGTCGAGCTCTAAACATTCGGGAGTCCCGGAGGACTCCAAATCCCAACTTTTCCAAGTGTTGGGCTTCACCCCCACACTTGGCCAAAGTAGGGTTGCGACAAAAAGGAGGAGTAGGAGGGTTGATTGGGGTGTTGCCAACATCGGCCCAAATTGGAGCGGCAGAGCTTCTCTGGAAATAGCAAACTTTGGGAGAAAATCTTCAGGACAAGAACCAATGCAGACGCAAAGGTGCGTCGTCATAACAGGAGTGGCCAGATCTCGAGGAATTGGGCGTCAACTCGCATACTCTTTCATCAACCAGGTACCTACCAGATTTTCCAACTCTTAGCTTTGCGTTTCGTCTCTCGTGAGTTTTCATTTAGCGGTAAGAAAGAGGGTCTGAAAGAGCTTTGAGAATCATGGGTATATCCAAATCTTGCCAGGCTTGCTTTTATGTTTCAATTACGTGCAGTAAATGAGAACTTGGATTTTTAAGGGTTTCGTGTGGGCTTTTGAAAATGCTCTAAGATCTTGGCATTTGTATTTGGAGGTGAAGTGTTTGGAGCTGGGTTTGCAGTGTTCATCTCTGGCTTTTTAATGATTAGGGTTTCGGGGTTGTGCAAGGTTGAAACCCCTCTGCTTGAAATTATTGGTTTGTGATTGAGGGTTGTGCTTGCATTGAGGCAGCAACAGATGGCAAACATTACTCATGGCTTGACTGACTGAATGTTGTGTGAGACAAGGCTACAAAGTGGTAGGTGTGGATGTGCAAGAGCCTAATCAAGCTGATGATAAGCTGTCCTTGGAGAGCTTTTTGTTTGTATCAGTAGATGTCAGTGATCCTGCTGAGGCTAAGCATGCAATAACAGAAGCAGCACAATGGTGTGGCAATCAAATTGACGCGCTCCCAAGTCACGGGGGTGAAACCCACTTGAGGGTCTCACAAAGTCAAGTTGCGGAATTGAGACTTGGTACCACGCTCCCGGCTTCCAACTCTAAAAAGGGGTAGAGGGTCAAGCTGGGAGCCCCGGGATTAGACTAGGAAGAGATCAAGCTTTTAGATCACACGAACCTGCATCACAAACCAACACGAGTTGGTTAGAATCCATTTGCACTCTTTTGGTGATGGGACAAGCCACGGGGACCCGGACTCACTTGGACTCACCACATCCTTGGCTCGGGAGTATGCCACCACCATACTCCCTATAGTATACTCTGCGCCACGTTGTGGGGACTACACCCAAATGGCACAAATTCCCGGGACTCCCGAAATGGAGTCCCGAAGTTGTCCGAAAATCGTCCCGGCGGGACTCCCGGAACTTTGAACGGCCATAACTCCCGATTACGGAATTGGATCGCAACGAGGTCTGAACTAAAGTTGTAGCCCTCGTCGAGATCTTTTCAACAACGTATCGCACTCCCAATTCGGACTTCAAGAAAAAGTCGATTCTTGACTTTTAGTGGTCAGGAGTCAAACTGCCAGTTTGACTCCCGGCCCTTCTTTTGCCCATAACTTGGGCGACAGATATCCAAATGGCCAATGCGAGGCCATTTTCGATATCTACGTTTCAAGAACTTTCCAATGACACCAAGAACACCCCAATGCGAGGTGTTTTGGGTCTTGCTGTCGAGCTCTAAACATTCGGGAGTCCCGGAGGACTCCAGATCCCAACTTTTCCAAGTGTTGGGCTTCACCCCCACACTTGGCCAAGTTAGGGCTGCGACACTCTCCCCCACTAGAAGAAAGAGGTCAATGTCCTCATTGACACTTAGAATTTTCCTTCATACAATTGCAATTGCTTTCTTTTTGGATCCTTGGCCATTTTGTCAACTTTGTGGCTAGACCTTGTCTCAAGCTAACTTAGGCGTCCCCAAGTTTCCAACACTTTCTCGACAAGTCCAAGAGTGTCCTCTTCGGGACCCTCTCCCCTTGCTTCGTCAAAAGACTAACTAGCCTAATTGACGAAGCTCCTCATTTAGGGGAACTTTTTCATTCTTCCCCTCATGAGGAACTTAAGTCAAGTCTAATCTTGACCTAAGCTACTTGACATGACTCCTTTCCCTATCCTGCGCCTTGGTCACAACAACCAAGCCTTAACTAAAAGGTTTGTTTATCAAGGTACGAGAAGCAACACCTAGGTTTGCCAAACCCAAGTCCCAAACTACACTTAAAGTATGTGAGCGGGGTCATGACTTCCCGCGTTGGCCACACTACAAGCCAACCCTTCGGGATGCACCTCAATGCATGTGCATGTCCCTGCAAACTCACCTTGCTTGCCTCCTCTTTTGGGGTCAAGTTTACTCAACCCCAGACTAGGAGTCCGATTTTGATTTGAGCCTACGCAAAATAGTTCCATTTATCCATGCCACAACCCTATTTGCCTTAACAATTTTTCTCCATGATACAATCTCTTGGAAGTTATAATGCCCTTTTTATTTCACTTGCAACTTGATGTGGTACATTTTATGGAATTCTCCCCCTCTAAAATAAAGGTGATGCCTTCCTCACGCTGTACGCCTTTTCTTTGCCGGTCTAGTGTGAAATTCTTCTATGGCTTCTTGGGCATGTTCCATGTCGGACTCATTCACCCAAGAAACCTCTATTGCATGGTAACCTTTCCACTTCACTAAGTATTCCCGCTCTCGTCCCCTAAGTTGCCTTGATTTGAGCATGGCCTCAACCTCAAACTCTGGTTCATTATGAACCAAATCCGGCGGAGGCCTTGAATTATGCTCTCGATTAGGCCTTGAGGCATCGCGGGAGACCGACTTCAAAAGGGACACATGAAATGTGGGATGAACTCTAAAGTTTTCCGGAAGTTCTAACTTATAAGTGTCGGAAAGTTTCTTTTCCAACACTTTGAATGGCCCCGCATATGGGCCTAAGAACTTATGACTCAAACCTTCTGGCAACCTAAAATTCTTGATGTTCAACCACACTTCGTCTCCCTCTTGAAATTTCACTTCTCGTCGGGACTTGTCCGTAAAATCCTTGTACCTTTTCTGCGCCTTCTGCAATGACGCGCTCCCAAGTCACGGGGGTGAAACCCACTTGGGGGTCTCACAAAGTCAAGTTGCGGAATTGAGACTTGGTAGCACGCTCCCGGCTTCCAACTCTAAAAAGGGGTAGAGGGTCGAGTTGGGAGCCCCGGGATTAGACTAGGAAGAGATCAAGCTTTTAGATCACACGAACCTGCATCACAAACCAACACGGGTTGGTTAGAATCCATTTGCACTCTTTTGGTGTTGGGACAAGCCACGGGGACCCGGACTCACTTGGACTCACCACATCCTTGGCTCGGGAGTATGCCACCACCATACTCCCTATAGTATACTCTGCGCCACGTTGTGGGGGCTACACCCAAATGGCACAAATTCCCGGGACTCCCGAAATGGAGTCCCGGAGTTGTCCCGAAATCGTCCCGGCGGGACTCCCGGAACTTTGAACGGCCATAACTCCCGACTGCGGAGTTGGATCGCGACGAGGTCTGAATCAAAGTTGTAGCCCTCGTCGAGATCTTTTCAACGACGTATCGCACTCCCAATTCGGACTTCGGGAAGGGGTCGATTCTTGACTTTTAGTGGTCGGGAGTCAAACTGCCAGTTTGACTCCCGGCCCTTCTTTTGCCCATAACTTGGGCGACAAAAATCCAAATGGCCAATGCGAGGCCATTTTCGACATCTACGCTTCAAGACCTTTCCAATGACACCAAGAACACCCCAATGTGATGTGTTTTGGGTCCTGCTGTCGAGCTCTGAACATTCGGGAGTCCCGGAGGACCCCAAATCCCACTTTTTCCAAGTGTTGGGCTTCACCCCCACACTTGGCCAAAGTAGGGTTGCGACACTCTCCCCCACTAGAAGGAAGAGGTCAATGTCCTCATTGACACTTAGAATTTCCTTTCATACAATTGCAATTGGTTTCTTTTGGATCCTTGGCCATTTTGCCAACTTTGTGGCTAGACCTTGTCTCAAGCTAACTTAGGCGTCCCCAAGTTTCCAACACTTTCTTGACAAGTCCAAGGGTGTCTTCTCCGGGACCCTCTCCCCTTGCTTCGTCAAAAGACTAACTAGCCTAATTGACGAAGCTCCTCATTTGGGAGGAACTTTTTCATTCTTCCCCTCATGAGGAGCTTAAGTCAAGTCTAATCTTGACCTAAGCTACTTGACATGACTCCTTTCCCTATCCCGCGCCTCGGTCACAACAACCAAGCCTTAACTAAAAGGTTTGCTTATCAAGGTACGAGAAGCAACACCTAGGTTTGCCAAACCCAAGTCCCAAACTACACTTAAAGTATGTGAGCGGGGTCATGACTTCCCGCGTTGGCCACACTACAAGCCAACCCTTCGGGATGCACCTCAAGGCATGTGCATGTCCCTGCAAGCTCACCTTGCTTGCCTCCTCTTTTGGGGTCAAGTTTCCTCAACCCCAAACTAGGAGTCCGATTTTGATTTGAGCCTACGCAAAATAGTTCCATTTATCCATGCCACAACCCTATTTGCCTTAACAGTTTCTTCATGATACAATCTCTTGGAAGTTATAATGCCCTTTTTATTTCACTTGCAACTTGATGTGGTACATTTTATGGAATTCTCCCCCTCTAAAATAAAGGTGATGCCCTCATCACGCTGTACGCCTTTTCTTTGCCGGTCTAGTGTGAAATTCTTCTATGGCTTCTTGGGCATGTTCCATGTCGGACTCATTCACCCAAGAAGCCTCTATTGCATGGTAACCTTTCCACTTCACTAAGTATTCCCGCTCTCGTCCCCTAAGTTGCCTTGATTTGAGCACGGCCTCAACCTCAAACTCTGGTTCATTATGAACTAAGTCCGGCGGAGGCCTTGAGTTATGCTCTCGATTAGGCCTTGAGGCATCGCGGGAGACCGACTTCAAAAGGGACACATGAAATGTGGGATGAACTCTAAAGTTTTCCGGAAGTTCTAACTTATAAGTGTCGGAAAGTTTCTTTTCCAACACTTTGAATGGCCCCGCATATGGGCCTAAGAACTTATGACTCAAACCTTCTGGCAACCTAAAATTCTTGATGTTCAACCACACTTCGTCTCCCTCTTGAAACTTCACTTCTCGTCGGGACTTGTCCGCAAAATCCTTATACCTTTTGTGCGCCTTCTGCAAGTTAGCCTTGGCCAACTCCCATAAGCGCTTCCTTTCTCCATCAAGCTGCGTCACCATTGGCACTTCTTCACCTGTATCAATCGAAGGTTGTCCTTGCGTTGCCCAAGTCATGGGCACAATTGGTGACCTTCCCGTCACCATTTGAAATGGGGTGGACCCAGTTGCGGAGTGTTCCGAGTTGTTGTAACAAAACTCGGCTAACTCCAAATGGTCCACCCAATCTTGTTGATCCGCCGCTACATAATTCCTCAAGAATTGTTGGATGACCAAGTTCACCCTTTCGGTTTGTCCATCGGTTTGGGGGCGGAAAGAGGTGCTCATCTTGAGCTCCGACCCCATTCGCTTCCACAAGGCCCGCCAAAACTTACTTGTAAACTTTGGGTCTCGATCCGACACTATGTCTTTTGGAAGCCCATGGTGTTTGAAAATGTGGGAGAAGAATAACCTCCCCGTTTCTTGTGCCGTTGCTTCATCTTTTGTGGGAATGAAATGTGCCATTTTGCTAAATCGATCCACCACAACCATGATGGCATCGAATCCCTTTGAAGGGGGCAGACTTACCATGAAATCCATTGACACACTTTCCCATGGCCCTTCGGGAATTGGCAAGGGTTGCAACAAACCCGCTTGCTTCTTGTTGAGGGTCCGGTTTTGTTGACAAGTTAAACAAGTCTTCACGTACTCCTCTGCACTATATTTTAAGTTGGGCTAATAGTAGGACTTCTTTAGGAATGTTGTGGTGCGCTTGGCACCACCATGGCCCGCAAGTGGTCCATCATGACATTCCTTCAAAAGTGTGTCTCGCATCTTCCCTTCCGGCACATAGAGTCGATTTTGCTTGTACCACAATAATCCATTTCTCAAATGGAAGTGGGACTTGGCTCCATTTTGGATGCTTTGCCTTGTCTCCTTGGCAAAGGCATCCCGGCGGCTTGCTAGTCTAACTTCCTTTTGAAGTTCCGACTCTCCAACACACACTATTCTAAGTTGGTGTTTCCGGCTCAAGGCATCGGGCACTATGTTCTCTTTTCCCGGCTTGTGCCGGATGTCCACATTAAACAAGGCCAATGTGTCTTGCCACCTTTGTTGTTTTGATGACAACTTGGGTTGCGTTGCGAAGTACTTCAAGGTCACATTGTCGGTCCACACCACTACGTCTTTGGAACCTATGTAGTGGCCCCAAGTCTTGAGGCAATGTATGACCGCCCACATCTCTTTCTCGTGTGTTGGCCACCTTCGCTCCGTCTCACCCAACTTCTTGCTTTCAAAGGCCACCGGTCTTCCTTCTTGCACCAAGACTCCCCCAACCGCAAAATCGGAGGCGTCGGAATGAATCTCAAAATCTTTGTCGAAGTCGGGTAACTTCAACACCGGCGCCTTCACCAAAATGCCCTTCAATGTTCCAAAGGCTTCGTCGCATGCTTGTTCCCATTCATAGGTGACGGCGAACTTCTTCAAAAGGTTCGTCAAAGGCGCCGCTATCTTTGCAAAGTTCTTGATGAACTTGCGATAGTATGAGGCCAATCCTAAGAAGGACCTCAAGGCGGGAACCGACTTGGGCGGCTCCCAATCCAAAATTGCCTTAACCTTGTGATCGTCCATCATCAAGCCCTCTTGAGTTATCCTATGTCCCAAAAAGTCTACTTCCGTCACCCCGAATTCGCACTTCTCGAGCTTTGCATACAACATGTTTTCCCTTAGCCTTTGGAACACCTTGCGAAGGTGCTCCGCATGCTCCTCCAAGGAGCTACTATAGATCAAAATGTCGTCTATGTAGACGACTACGAAATCATCAAGCCATTCGCGGAATATGTCATTCATGAGAGTGCAAAATGTGGCGGGTGCATTGGTGAGCCCAAAGGGCATCACCATGAATTCGTATGAGCCATACCTTGTGCGGCAAGCGGTTTTCTCTTCGTCCCCTTCCGCTATCCTTATTTGGTAATACCCGGAACGTAGATCAATTCTACTAAAAACCTTGGCTCCCGAGAGACGGTCAAATAGATCATCGATGCGAGGTAAAGGATACCGATTTTTCACCGTTGCCTTGTTGAGTGCTCTATAATCAACACACATCCTCAAAGTCCCATCCTTCTTGTGAACAAAAAGGACGGGTGCCCCATATGGCGACTTGCTTGGTTTGATATACCCTTTGGCAAGGAGTTCTTCGAGTTGAACCTTTAACTCTTTCAACTCCTCATGGCTCATTCGGTATGGGGCCTTGGCGGGAGGTTCCACTCCCGGCATCACTTCAATCGCATGATCAACCCGTCTTCTCGGGGGCAAGTCTTCGGGCAACTCGGCGGGCATCACATCCGGGAACTCTTCTAACACTCGCCTTATGCACTTGGCGGAAGTCATCGACTTGGTGACCTCCTCGGGCTCATACTCGTCCAACACCTGCATCACACACACCATGCCAAAACCTCCCACACATTCCTTCTCGAAAGCTTTTCCTACCATAAAGCGGATGGTTGGATCACCCACACAAGGCAACTCATGTGCCTTGACTCGCAGAATCCCACTTTTAGATGGGATTTTAACTATCCGATTGTGCCCTTCTATGAGCACATTGTTTTGGGTGATGAACTCCATCCCCAAAACACATTCCATTCCACCCAAGGTGGAAACCAGCAAGTCCAACTTTCCTCTCCAATTCCCCAATTGAAGGGGGACTCCTTTCGCTTGTAATGTAGTTGGATGGGGAATCCCATCCGCAAAATGCACCTCAATGGGTGCCTTGAGCTCCTCTAAGTGGAGCTCCATCCTTTCGGCGCTCTCCCGAGTTATGAAGTTGTGAGAAGCCCCTGTGTCCAAAAGACATAAGACATCCCGCTTAGCAATCTTCCCTTTCAAGAAGATAAGTTGATTGCATTCTTTTTGGGCTAGAGTGGCATTGAGAGCAAGTACCTTTGAGCTCCCAACACCGGATTTGGGCTTGGGGCAATCCTTGGAGTAATGCCCCACCTCGTTGCAATTGAAACACGCACCCTTGGGCTTGTCTCCAGAATTCCCTTTGTTTTGGCTCCCTTTGAAAGGAGCCCCTTTCTTCACAAAATTTCCCTTTGGCTTGAACCCCGAGCCTTGAAATGGTTTGGGCTTATCCTTGGTTGGGCTTCCTTGCCCCCGGTTCCACTCCCCTTCATGCCTTGGCTTTTTGTGAAGGAACTTGTTGTCCTTCTTGAACCCGGATTTGTCGCTCCGCCCCACATCCGAGAAATTCTCCACTTTCGTGATGGCCTCGGATAATGAGGCGGGCCAATTCTCCTCAAGTTTTCGCTTGGCCCAAGTTGGAAGTCCCATCACGAATTGGCACACCCGATCCATCTCGTGCATGTGCCGTACCTCGAGCATGAGTTCCGAATAAGCCCTCACATATTGCCTCAAATTTTCATTCGGGGCATTCACAAGGTCACGAAGCTTGCACCTTGAAATGTAATCGGAGTTCCTCGGGACAAATTCCGCCTCAATGCGGTCTTTGAAAAACTCCCACGTATAGCCATGGCTCTTCCCCTCCTCCTGTCGCACCGTCCGCCACCATGTGGCGGCATAGCCCTTCAAGTAGGATTGGGCAAGCTCCACGGCGGAATGCCGTCCAACCTTGGCGGCATGCAAGTAGTCGTCCATCTCCGCAAGCCAAGCATCCACAACCTTGCGGTCGCGGGCGCCATCGAAGTTCCCGGGCTTGGCCGGTTGAAACCTTTCACCCTTGGAGGCTCCCGTTTTGAGAGCCGCCACCAACTCACCGAAGTCGGGTCTTCCCATCTTGAGGAGTACTTCCAATTGTGCCGGGGTGAATAGGACCGAGCTCCTCTCTTCCTCACTTTCGGGCTCATCACGGTCCTCCCGGGGTATGGGTTCCTCCTCCCCAATAGATTCGGGCAGGGCTACTTGGTCATCGACGAGCTCTTCCATCACGGAGTCTTGCGGTTGCTTGCGGTTCTTCTTGGGAGCCATCCGAACGCAAGAAGTGAGCTTCACCACTTGCTCTGATACCACGTGACGCGCTCCCAAGTCACGGGGGTGAAACCCACTTGGGGGTCTCACAAAGTCAAGTTGCGGAATTGAGACTTGGTAGCACGCTCCCGGCTTCCAACTCTAAAAAGGGGTAGAGGGTCAAGTTGGGAGCCCCGGGATTAGACTAGGAAAAGATCAAGCTTTTAGATCACACGAACCTGCATCACAAACCAACACGGGTTGGTTAGAATCCATTTGCACTCTTTTGGTGTTGGGACAAGCCACGGGGACCCGGACTCACTTGGACTCACCACATCCTTGGCTCGGGAGTATGCCACCACCATACTCCCTATAGTATACTCTGCGCCACGTTGTGGGGGCTACACCCAAATGGCACAAATTCCCGGGACTCCCGAAATGGAGTCCCGAAGTTGTCCCGAAATCGTCCCGGCGGGACTTGCGGAACTTTGAACGGCCATAACTCTCGATTGCGGAGTTGGATCGCGACGAGGTCTGAACCAAAGTTGTAGCCCTCGTCGAGATCTTTTCAACGACGTATCGCACTCCCAATTCGGACTTCGGGAAGGGGTCGATTCTTGACTTTTAGTGGTCGGGAGTCAAACTGCCAGTTTGACTCCCGGCCCTTCTTTTGCCCATAATTTGGGCGACAGATATCCAAATGGCCAATGCGAGGCCATTTTCGATATCTACGCTTCAAGACCTTTCCAATGACACCAAGAACACCCCAATGTGAGGTGTTTTGGGTCTTGCTGTCGAGCTCTGAACATTCGGGAGTCCCGGAGGACCCCAAATCCCACTTTTTCCAAGTGTTGGGCTTCACCCCCACACTTGGCCAAAGTAGGGTTGCGACATGCAAGGTAGCCTTGGCCAACTCCCATAAGCGCTTCCTTTCTGCATCAAGCTGCGTCACCATTGGCACTTCCTCACTTGTATCAATCGAAGGTTGTCCTTGCGTTGCACAAGTCATGGGCACAATTGGTGACTTTCCCGTCACCATTTAAAATGGGGTGGACCCGGTTGCGGAGTGTTCCGAGTTGTTGTAACAAAATTCGGCTAACTCCAAATGGTCCACCCAATCTTGTTGGTCCGCCGCAACATAATTCCTCAAGAATTGTTGGATGACCAAGTTCACCCTTTCGGTTTGTCCATCGGTTTGGGGGCGGAAAGAGGTGCTCATCTTGAGCTTCGACCCCATTCCCTTCCACAAGGCCCGCCAAAACTTACTTGTAAACTTTGGGTCTCGATCCGACACTATGTCTTTTGGAAGCCCATGGTGTTTGAAAATGTGGGAGAAGAATAACCTCCCCGTTTCTTGTGCCGTTGCTTCATCCTTTGTGGGAATGAAATGTGCCATTTTGCTAAATCGATCCACCACAACCATGATGGCATCGAATCCCTTTGAAGGGGGCAGACTTACCATGAAATCCATTGACACACTTTCCTACGGCCCTTCGGGAATTGGCAAGGGTTGCAACAAACCCGCTTGCTTCTTGTTGAGGGTCCGATTTTGTTGACAAGTTAAACAAGTCTTCACGTACTCCTCTGCACTATATTTTAAGTTGGGCTAATAGTAGGACTTCTTTAGGAATGTTGTGGTGCGCTTGGCACCACCATGGCCCGCAAGTGGTCCATCATGACATTCTTTCAAAAGTGTGTCTCGCATCTTCCCTTCCGGCACGTAGAGTCGATTTTGCTTGTACCACAATAATCCATTTCTCAAATGGAAGTGGGACTTGGCTCCATTTTGGATGCTTTGCCTTGTCTCCTTGGCAAAGGCATCCTGGCGGCTTGCTACTCTTACTTCCTTTTGAAGTTCCGACTCTCCAACACACACCATTCTAAGTTGGTGTTTCCGGCTCAAGGCATCGGGAACTATGTTCTCTTTTCCCGGCTTGTGCCGGATGTCCACATTGAACAAGGCCAATGTGTCTTGCCACCTTTGTTGTTTTGATGACAACTTGGGTTACGTTGCGAAGTACTTCAAGGTCACATTGTCGGTCCACACCACTACGTCTTTCGAACCTATGTAGTGGCCCCAAGTCTTGAGACAATGTATGACCGCCCACATCTCTTTCTCGTGTGTTGGCCACCTTCGCTCCGTCTCACCCAACTTTTTGCTTTCAAAGGCCACCGGTCTTCCTTCTTGCACCAAGACTCCCCCAACCGCAAAGTCGGAGGCGTCGGAATGAATCTCAAAGTCTTTGTCAAAGTCGGGTAACTTTAACACCGGCGCCTTCACAAAAATGCCCTTCAATGTTCCAAAGGCTTCGTCGCATGCTTGTTCCCATTCATAGGTGACGGCGAACTTCTTCAAAAGGTTCGTCAAAGGCGCCGCTATCTTTGCAAAGTTCTTGATGAACTTGCGATAGTATGAGGCCAATCCTAAGAAGGACCTCAAGGCGGGAACCGACTTGGGCGGCTCCCAATCCAAAATCGCCTTAACCTTGTGATCGTCCATCATTGAGCTCTCTTGAGTTATCCTATGTCCCAAAAAGTCTACTTCCGTCACCCCAAATTCGCACTTCTCGAGCTTTGCATACAACATGTTTTCCCTTAGCCTTTGGAACACCTTGCGAAGGTGCTCCGCATGCTCCTCCAAGGAGCTACTATAGATCAAAATGTCGTCTATGTAGACGACCACAAAATCATCGAGCCATTCGCGGAATATGTCATTCATGAGAGTGCAAAATGTGGCGGGTGCATTGGTGAGCCCAAAGGGCATCACCATGAACTCGTATGAGCCATACCTTGTGCGGCAAGCGGTTTTCTCTTCGTCCCCTTCCGCTATCCTTATTTGGTAATACCCGGAATGACGCGCTCCCAAGTCACGGGGGTGAAACCCACTTGAGGGTCTCACCAAAGTCAAGTTGCGGAATTGAGACTTGGTAGCACGCTCCCGGCTTCCAACTCTAGAAAGGGGTAGAGGGTCGAGTTGGGAGCCCCGGGATTAGACTAGGAAGAGATCAAGCTTTTAGATCACACAAACCTGCATCACAAACCAACACGAGTTGGTTAGAATCCATTTGCACTCTTTTGGTGTTGGGACAAGCCACGGGGACCCGGACTCACTTGGACTCACCACATCCTTGGCTCGGGAGTATGCCACCACCATACTCCCTATAGTATACTCTGCGCCACGTTGTGGGGGCTACACCCAAATGGCACAAATTCCCGGGACTCCCGAAATGGAGTCCCGGAGTTGTCCCGAAATCGTCCCGGCGGGACTCCCGGAACTTTGAACGGCCATAACTCCCGACTGCGGAGTTGGATCGCGACGAGGTCTGAACCAAAGTTGTAGCCCTCGTCGAGATCTTTCCAACGACGTATCGCACTCCCAATTCGGACTTCGGGAAGGGGTCGATTCCCGACTTTTAGTGGTCGGGAGTCAAACTGCCAGTTTGACTCCCGGCCCTTCTTTTGCCCATAACTTGGGCGACAGATGTCCAAATGGCAAATGCGAGGCCATTTTCGATATCTACGCTTCAAGACCTTTCCAATGACACCAAGAACACCCCGATGCGAGGTGTTTTGGGTCCTGCTGTCGAGCTCTAAACATTCGGGAGTCCCGGAGGACTCCAAATCCCAACTTTTCCAAGTGTTGGGCTTCACCCCCACACTTGGCCAAAGTAGGGTTGCGACACGGAACGTAGATCAATTCTACTAAAAACCTTGGCTCCCGAGAGACGGTCAAATAGATCATCGATGCGAGGTAAAGGATACCGATTTTTCACCGTTGCCTTGTTGAGTGCTCTATAATCAACACACATCCTCAAAGTCCCATCCTTCTTGTGAACAAAAAGGACGGGTGCCCCATATGGCGACTTGCTTGGTTTGATATACCCTTTGGCAAGGAGTTCTTCGAGTTGAACCTTTAACTCTTTCAACTCCTCATGGCTCATTCGGTATGGGGCCTTGGCGGGAGGTTCCACTCCCGGCATCACTTCAATCGCATGATCAACCCGTCTTCTCGGGGGCAAGTCTTCGGGCAACTCGGCGGGCATCACATCCGGGAACTCTTCTAACACTCGCCTTATGCACTTGGCGGAAGTCATCGACTTGGTGACCTCCTCGGGCTCATACTCGTCCAACACCCGCATCACACACACCATGCCAAAACCTCCCACACATTCCTTCTCGAAAGCTTTTCCTACCATAAAGCGGATGGTTGGATCACCCACACAAGGCAACTCATGTGCCTTGACTCGCAGAATCCCACTTTTAGATGGGATTCTAAGTATTCGATTGTGCCCTTCTATGAGCACATTATTTTGGGTGATGAACTCCATCCCCAAAACACATTCCATTCCACCCAAGGTGGAAACCAACAAGTCCAACTTTCCTTTCCAATTCCCCAATTGAAGAGGGACTCCTTTCGCTTGTAACGTAGTTGGATGGGGAATCCCATCCGCAAAATGCACCTCAATGGGTGCCTTGAGCTCCTCTAAGTGGAGCTACATCCTTTCGGCGCTTTCCCGAGTTATGAAGTTGTGAGAAGCCCATGTGTCCAAAAGACATAAGACATCCCGCTTAGCAATCTTCCCTTTCAAGAAGATAAGTTGATTGCATTCTTTTTGGGCGAGAGTGGCATTGAGAGCAAGTACCTTTGAGCTCCCAACACCGGATTTGGACTTGGGGCAATCCTTGGAGTAATGCCCCATCTCGTTGCAATTGAAACACGCACCCTTGGGCTTGTCTCCAGAATTCCCTTTGTTTTGACTCCCTTTGAAAGGAGCCCCTTTCTTCACAAAATTTCCCTTTGGCTTGAACCCCGAGCCTTGAAATGGTTTGGGCTTATCCTTGGTTGGGCTTCCTTGCCCCCGGTTCCACTCCCCCTCATGCCTTGGGTTTTTGTGAAGGAACTTGTTGTCCTTCTTGAACCCGGATTTGTCGCTCCGCCCCACATCCGAGAAATTCTCCACTTTCGTGATGGCCTCGGATAATGAGGCGGGCCAACTCTCCTCAAGCTTCCGCTTGGCCCAAGTTGGAAGCCCCATCACGAATTGGCACACACGGTCCATCTTATGCATGTGCCGCACCTCGAGCATGAGTTCGGAATAAGCCCTCACATATTGCCTCAAATTTTCATTCGGGGCATTCACAAGGTCACGAAGCTTGCACCTTGAAATGTAATCGAAGTTCCTCGGGACGAATTCCGCCTCAATGCGATCTTTGAAAAACTCCCACGTATAGCCGTGGCTCTTCCCCTCCTCCTGTCGCACCGTCCGCCACCATGTGGCGGCATAGCCCTTCAAGTAGGATTGGGCAAGCTGCACGGCGGAATGCCGTCCAACCTTGGCGGCATGCAAGTAGTCGTCCATCTCCGCAAGCCAAGCATCCACAACCTTGCGGTCGCGGGCGCCATCGAAGTTCGCGGGCTTGGCCGGTTGAAACCTTTCACCCTTGGAGGTCCCTGTTTTGAGAGCCGCCACCAACTCATCGAAGTCGGGTCTTCCCATCTTGAGGAGTACTTCCAATTGCGCCGAGGTGAATAGGACCGAGCTCCTCTCTTCCTCACTTTCGGGCTCATCACGGTCCTCCCGGGACATGGGTTCCTCCTCCCCAATAGATTCGGGCGGGGCTACTTGGTCATTGGCGGGCTCCTCCTTCACGGAGTCTTGCGGTTGCTTGCGGTTCTTCTTGGGAGCCATCCGAACCCAAGAAGTGAGCTTCACCACTTGCTCTGATACCACGTGACGCGCTCCCAAGTCATGGGGGTGAAACCCACTTGAAGGTCTCACAAAATCAAGTTGCGGAATTGAGACTTGGTAGCACGCTCCCGGCTTCCAACTCTAAAAAGGGGTAGAGGGTCGAGTTGGGAGCCCCGGGATTAGATTAGGAAGAGATCAAGCTTTTAGATCACACGAACCTGCATCACAAACCAACACGAGTTGGTTAGAATCCATTTGCACTCTTTTGGTGATGGGACAAGCCACGGGGACCCGGACTCACTTGGACTCACCACATCCTTGGCTCGGGAGTATGCCACCACCATACTCCCTATAGTATACTCTGCGCCACGTTGTGAGGACTACACCCAAATGGCACAAATTCCCGGGACTCTCGAAATGGAGTCCCGAAGTTGTCCCGAAATCGTCCCGGCGGGACTCGCGGAACTTTGAACGGCCATAACTCTCGATTGCAGAGTTGGATCGCGACGAGGTCTGAATCAAAGTTGTAGCCCTCGTCGAGATCTTTTCAACGACGTATTGCACTCCCAATTCGGACTTAGGGAAAAAGTCGATTCTTGACTTTTAGTGGTCGGGAGTCAAACTGCCAATTTGACTCCCGGCCCTTCTTTTGCCCATAATTTGGGCGACAGATATCCAAATGGCCAATGCGAGGCCATTTCCGATATTTACGCTTCAAGACCTTTCCAATGACACCAAGAACACCCCAATGCGAGGTGTTTTGGGTCCTGCTGTCGAGCTCTAAACATTCGGGAGTCCCGGAGGACTCCCGATCCCAACTTTTCCAAGTATTGGGCTTCACCCCCACACTTGGCCAAGTTAGGGTTTATTTGTATTAGTAGATGTCAGTGATCCTGCTCAGGCTAAACATGCAATAATAGAAGCAGCACAATGGTGTGGCAATCAAATCCATGTCCTCATCAACAATGCAGGCTCGAACTTTTCCCAGTTTCCTAAGTGATTGATTGTCTAGCCAGACATTACATATAGTAAAGGAAGGATGGTACCGACAATGAAGCCTCCCCTGAAGCCGGACATAGAGTCTATTTCGTGACCATTCCTGCTGTAACAGACACTGTAGTTCCTTCCCTTGACTCCGGACGGACAATAGTTAAATATAGCACTGCTCTCAACCGCCCTAGGGTTACCCTCCATAGTGCCTATATATGGGGTTACAGGAACTCCTACTCCATGCCAGGCAAGTGCAGAAAAAGAACAATGTTCAAAAAGCGCATAAATAAATAGGGGTTGCCTTTTAGTGTCTTGAATCGGAATGGGAAATGTGAAGAAGGGGGGAAGATCGATTGGGTAAAAAACCGGAGTGGGAAATTTGAAGGACCGGAAGGACTAGGCGGGGGGCTCGACGGGTTAAAGAACCGGAGTGGGAAATGCGAAGGACCGAGGGGGGAGTTGACGGTGTAAAAAACCGGAGTGGGAAATGCGAAGGACCGAGGGGGGGAGTTGACGGTGTAAAAAACCGGAGTGGGAAATGCGAAGGACGGGGGGGGGGGGGGGGGGGGGGGCAGCGGTTGTTTGAAAAGTTAAAAGTTTTTTTTAAAAACCAAAAACATGAACCAAACATTGTTGAAATAACACACCTGTGCATTATGCACGGGGCACACACTAGTTAGGTTGGTATAGGAAATGTTGCTCAGATGATGGACTCTGCTGTCTGAACATGTCTTGTTGACATTTCTCACTGCTTGCCCACAAATTGATAGATGCTAGTCTCAGTAGTTAAACCAGCTAATTGATGTGAAGTAAAGCTCAATTATGGTGTACAAGTGAGGGGAGGCAGCCTTGTATACCAAGACAAGGTGCAAAATTACTAAGTGGTTCATTGTGGATGGATGCTGCAGCAAAGTTGCCTCATGTGGGGAAGGAGGATCCTCTGAAGGTTTTTGCGGATACAGTAGCAGTGAATTTAAATGGGGCGTATTACATGTCACAATGTGTGCAGCCATACATGGCAGTGGGACGAGTATCATTCACATTTCAAGCACACGGGCATCAAAGTGAACCAAACATAGAAGGTTACAGTGCTTTCAAGGCTGGCCTGTGTGGTTTAACACATTCATAGGTGAAAAAAAAATTCACATCTTGTTCAACCCTGTAGTTTGCCAAAATCAATGACTAGCAATATAAGAATCATCTTGACAAACTTCTGATGCTTCTTTTGCAGGCAATCAGCCTGGCAGGAAAGGTGCCCTGTAAATGCCATTTTACCAGGATGGATAAACACAGATGATGCAGGGGATGGAGTGCTCAGACCTGAGGATCATGCATGGCACCCTGTTGGCCGGGTTGGCATTCCAGAAGATGTAGCTCAAATGTGCTTGTTTTTGTGTGATGAAGAACGAGCAGGATTCATTACAGGTCAAGAGTTTGTTGTAGATGGAGGAGTTAGCAAGAAGATGGTGTATCCAGAGTAGTATTATTCATCCAAGTTCTTTTGATTCAATCTTCCATTGTTGTTGCCCCTCAAATCTATCTCAAATGTCAAAAAGTTTACCTCAAAGGAAGAGCTTAAAAGACAGCAAATAGTGATTATACCCTGGGCTGGTTTTCAAATAAAGCATGCTACAGATAACCTCAATCAGGTGTCTGTAGGAATGTGCTCATCAGTGCAGGAAGCACAACTGGGGTCCGGAGGGACCTACCCTTTCTGTGGAGGACAATACCAACATCAGGTTGGAGCAAGGGGGGACAGGACAAACCATGTCTGTGTGTTGCCTTTGCAGTCAGCTGCTCATCTACCCAAATGAAGTCACAACTCAGAGATCAGGCCATGGATCAGTGCCAGGTTCTTTGCAGATGGAATGATTAGAATCTCACACGGAAAGTGATGGTTTGATAGTTGATCAATTCAAGTGCAAGTTTCTTTTTCCAGCTTGTGTGTAAAACAGTCTGTGATTCCATGCAAGTGTTGTCTTTTTTTGCACCAAAAGAAAGCGAGCAAGTTTCAATCGAGCTGCAGCAATGCCACCCATCCATTAAGGTTCAACAGACCAGTTTGGCCATTGTTCAAACCAGTGTTGGCAGGTTCAGGGTATTGGGCAGGTCCAGGTTGTAGGTTATGTTTTTGGGAATCTGGACCAGAGGTTCAGAATTTTGCTGAAACTATATTTTGAGCCAGACCATGAAACTGCCTCTTGTGGAAACCCAAACTTGGACCAGGCTGTTGTACCTTTTTAAAATGCGTTGTGCCATCACTTTTGGGTTTAGTCCTAAGATAGAAGTGGAACTTTTTATGTAGTTGTAGGTCACGGCACAAGTTCAATGCAAATACGTGGCTGGCATCTCATAGTTCCATCTTGAGTGAACTGGTTGTCCATTCATTAGTTCCCCCTCCTGAAAAAACAGTTCGAAATAATCTTCTCTCAACGGAGAAAAAAGGTGGAAAAAAGGTGGGTCTAGTTGTTGCTTCTTGCATTGTCTTGTTAGCTTTCAAGATTATTTTCTTCACTTTGTTCATCTGCAATTTCCTCTTACACTAATACCTCACTTCATGGGTGTGGGTAACTAATTAGACAAATTATTCCTTTTGGTTAGGTGCAATGTAGATGGAACTGAAACCAAGTCTTTAATTCAAGTAAGTGTAGGGTAAAGCTCTAGGGGCATTCTCAAAATAAGGGGCCTAGGAAGAGGCGATAGAACCAGACAGCACTGGTCCACACTTCAGATGGTTGAGGGACAAAATTCTGTTACTTTTGAAACCACAGAAAGAAGAAACAGAGCAAGCCGGAGCTCAAAAGTGTGAAAACCTCTCATCTCTGTAGTGAAAACTCGTTGAACTACCAATTTGTGACTCCCAAGCTTGATAGACTTGACCCCACAACGGTTCTAGTGAACGAAGTAGTACCCACAAGATGCAAACGAGAACTCCACTCTAGATATCAAAAAACTCACAATTGCTTCTTTTACAAATCTCACACAATTTGTCGTACTGATGCTTCAAATCTTCTTAAGCGATCGCCTTGTGCATCGCCATCCCGGTGTGCATCGAATTGCATGCACTTCCCTTTTCCTCAGCCGCGATGACGACCTGCCGCGCACTACGCTGCCCGTTCGTACTCAAACAGAAATGTTTTCCTACTGCCCGTGTTGTCAACTGTGTTGTACTTAACCCTTCTTGAAGGCAACCCATTGGTCGAACCACGTTCGACGAATCCGATATCGTGCCCGTAAATAACGGGTAGTACAATATGTGCTCTTCTTCCTTGCTCCTCTCTCTTACTTTGCTACAAAACCCTAGCAACCCTGTCAAGAGTTCGGGAGTGTGTGGGTGTAGTCGGCTTTCGTCCGCAGCATCGACAAGAGATGGCTGCCAAGCAAGAGAAAGCTCGGAAGTGTATTGCGCTGTACTGCAAGAGAATTAATTCTTCAGAAGTTTCACAGGAATCGTTACCGCTTGGAGTGGAGGTTTAAGAAGAGGGCAAGGGATTAGGGTTTATTTGCAGATGCATCGTGGAGGCGGCGGGGTCACCAGCTGCAGATCAACTCCTCGGTACCTCGCCGGAGATGCAAGCCGAGGTCTCGCAATGGCTATCTTTCGCTAGTTCCTTCAGTGGCAACAAACTCAACATCGACGGCAGGCTGAAGCTTTTGAATGTGCATTTGGAGAATCGGTCGGTTTTTGCCGGCAGAGGCTTGAAGATCAGCGTCGCCGATCTTTCCATGTTCGCTGTTCACGACATCGTGACTGAGGAATCGTTTCCGGAGCTAGTGAAACTGCCACATTTGTTGAGATGGATCGATTACATTCAGAGTAAAGATGAAGCGGCGAAGGTTTACCCACACATTCCTGTCGAGAAAGCGAAGTTTGACCCTCCGAGATCGTCTCCAGCGGCTACAGCATCCAAAGGAACATCAGTTCTTGCAATCAGTAGTAGCGTTAGGTCGCAGACTACGACCACAGTCTCCGATACAGCAGCATCGAGTGAACTGAAGGCCGAGGCAACCAATGTCGAAGTAGAGGTCAGTAAGGCGGTCGAAGTTTCTGTCAAGAATGAAAAGAAGGCGGCGGCGGCGGCAGCGGCGGCAACAACAGCAGGTGGTGCACAAGGGGATGAGGCTGCTGCTCAGGAGTCCTCCAAGAAGGTGAAGAAAGAGAAACCGCCTGCTCAGAAGAAAGAAAGTGATACAAGTGTGAGTGTACTAGACATCCGGGTTGGGCTCATCAATAAGGTATGGAAGCATCCTGGTGCAGATGCACTCTATGCAGAGGAGATTGACATTGGGGAAGGCAGTGTGAGAAAGTGGTAAGTGGGCTTGCCAAATTCTTGACTCCAGAACAGATGCTCAACAGGAAAGTCCTGGTACTCAGAAATGTGAAACCTGGTAAAGTTCGAGATGTTCTGTCATCTGGCCTTGTTCTATGTGCATCAAATAGTGATCACTCTCAATGTGAGCCTGTTCTGCCTCCTGAGGGTTCAAAGATTGGGGAAAGGGTCACAGTCCCTGGATATGAAGGCTCTCCTGAGGAGGTTTTGAACCCTAAGAAGAAGCAGTTTGAGAAGATCCAGCCTGACCTAACCACTGATGACAGTGGAATTGCTAACTATCAAGGGAAACCTTTCATGACCACTGCAGGACCTTGCAGATCCTCTATTCTGAATGGTACCATCAAATAACACCATAATTCTTGTTCTTTTTTCTCCTGTGCATTTCCAATTGTGGGTGATCAACTCTCTACTATCCTTTTTCTTTTTTTCTTGGTTTATTGGATTATGCTCCAATTGTGTTGTCTTTTAGCAGCAACAAGCAAAAGAACTGCAAGAGAAACTCAGGATGTACATTTTGCACAATCATTTGCCCAAATTTTGGGCAGATTATTGTGTACTTATCTACGCCTACCATTGGGAGCTGATGGAGTCAGTAGTCATGGCAGCTCATCACTGCTATTCATGGTCTGACTCTTTGTGTGCAACTCTCACAAGGTTATGACTGCTTTTATTGTCATGTTGACTTCGCGTTGTTTTTGTGGAGATTTCTCTAGAATCTCATAGCCATGTTGTCTTCAGCAGCAACCTTATGAACCAGAAGCACATGCTTCAAATCATTTCTTGTTTTTCAATCTGTCAGTGCAGCAGCATTCGTGCTGCTGGCTTTTTCCTCTCCATTTGCTGGATCTTCCTATACTGGGTAAAGGTTAATGTGGTCCCAGAGTGTGAGAGTGCCAAACCTCATGTTGATATCACTGCAAATGGACTCTAAGTGCAAATTGGTGGGCCTTGGATGGGTCTTGTGCTGACTATTTAAGTCCAAGGCAAATGTCCAGAGCTTCAATACAGGGCTCTTTGAGGACCCAAGATTGTATATGCAATTTGTATTAGCTGAACTCTGTATACACTTTCTTCAGATTGGGAAGAAATGATGTTATTTAGGGTTTGAACTATAGATTTATTTGACATGAGAGCATAAATACTTGAATCAACATATTCCTTATGTCATCCAAAATGACCGAAACCTGGATTTTCACAGTTTAGCACTATCGTGTTTGAATGCAATTGTGGCCTCCACATTCTGCTAGACTTAAAAATCTCTACTGCATTGTACAAAATAGTATCAAATATGGACAGCAAGCACCAATCAATATCAAGTTTTATCTACAAAGAATATGAAAATTTGATTTTTTTCTTCAGTGCCATTTCAACTGTCAGGAAGAAAATCCTTTGATGCTATTAGCCCAATGACTCAATGGGTTTCAGTGATGGTGAGACTTGTATTTGTCTGTACAAATTTGAGAGTGCAATGTATCCCCTGGTTTCAACAGAAATTCCAATGTTTAATAAGATTTAAAGGAATTGAAGCTAATTATTTGTATGTTTATAAACAAATTTCATTTTCAAAATTAGTCATATGAATTGTTTTTTTACACCTCAGTGTGATATGAAACCTCATGATACAAAAAGGCAAGTGACAACCCAAAAAAAAAAAACGATATAGAGGCATGTTTAAATCAATTACCCGACATTCATATTTTGAGAAGAAACCCATCAAGTAGATGGGTAGACTTCAAAATAGCAAATCAATTGGATGGGTGCACCCAAAATCTAAAATGGGGCAATAAAAATACATACATTTTAAATGAAATTTATGGACATTCCAGCAAATGTTAAACACTTCATCAAATCTTATGGGTGCAAACACAATAAAGGAACTAGGGGTGCAAAAATCAAAGTCCATTCCAAGGATTTTGATTGACACTTTTAGTCACCTAACAAGTCACAAAATGATTTTTTTTTTTTTACTAATTTCAAATTTGATTGAATTGAATTCAAATTTTTAGATTGTATAAATCGAATTGAACACAAAAATTTCTCCTCTAGACTAAGGTTAGTGCTCTCATTGAAATTTTAATTGAATTGATTTTTTTAAAAATTGAATCAAATTCAATTCAATTGAAACCAATTTGAACCAAATTTGAACCAAATTGATTTTTTTTCATAATTTGGTTGCATTGAATTCACATTGAATTAGATTAAATTGAATTTCAGATTATAAAATTCAATTATGAAAATGCACTTGTTAATTTTCTTTTTCATATCCATGTAAATGCGTTGATGAAATAAATAAACTTGGAATTCCAAATGGAATGCTTTTAATTGTCAAGTTGACAACCATACATTTGGACCTTATACTCATTTCATCTATACCAACTCTGATTATTATCATCACTAGAATCTTTTAAAAGATCATGCAATAATAACCCAATATGATGGCACCAATGGAATCTAACCTTGCATTTTGGGAATGTCCTCCACTCATGTGCTTTACCCATTGTAAAGCAAAAGGAAAATTTATCATGAACCTAAACATATGTAGATCACAAGGCTTAGGAATGGGAAAGGGTTCTTACACCAATAGTTCCTTATGAATGGGAACAATCTTATACCACACCTAGTGTTAGAATGATTAATTGTTTTCTTCCTTAACTCTTAGTTACCATCCCTTTAAATGCCACATGGATGACTTACCATCACTTTTCATATCATATCTAACATCATCATCCCATGTGTTCACTATCATGTGTTATTACATGTAGGTCCTTAGCTATTTGAGACAACACATTACAATAAACTCATGCCAAACATATACACACAAACATAATCAAAATCCTACACACTTCACTAGGGAGAATCCACTCCTCACACCAATTTAATCATGTATTAACAAACAACTTTAAACAAAAAACACATACACAACTAAAGAGGAGTAAAAAACTCAACTTCAGAAAGATGAAGCTTTTTGCTTCTCCCAAGAAAATGGGTCCCAACCAAAAATGCCAAACCTATTCACACTAAGGTCATTCTAAACCTATTATTCCACCTTTGTTTCATGAATAATCTTGACATTAGTACACTTTGGTTTTATGTTGCATAACAACATTCAATGTTTGTTGATATTAATTCCATTTATGGGTGTAATCACACTAACATGTATACAAGTAGTTGTAACCAATGATTTTAAGTAATAAAAAGACTTGTAAAGGACTTGAATTTTTTTGACAATGACATATTTTTAGCAATTTTTTGATATAAACCATACCATAATAATGTGATGAAAGATTTTTTAAAAAACTTTTTTCCAAATTATTTTAAGAACATTCTAGAATAAACACCCAATAAACAGTCACCCAAGGGGGTGGTTGTGGCTCATGATATTTTGTTTGCACCCCTATTGCATTTAAACACCATAAATTGGTAATTCAAGGAGATAATGTTAAAAAGGGCTATGAACATTGGGAATGGGGGAGAAGGATTAGGGGTGGGAATAAGCAATGATATGTTACCACCAAGTTATAAGGTTGTTTTGGGGTGTTTTAAGTTACCACAAAGTATTTAGTGAAATTTACAATTTGAGCAAGAATGGGTACTATTAAATAACATTGAGTTAGCACTAACTTACCACCAATTGCCAACATGGATGCTACATCTACTTTTGTGTTTATCAACATCACATATGTGAACCCAAAGATAAAATAATTTGGTTACCATTGATTTGCCACATCTAAGATAATACTAGGTGTGATACTACAATTTAAATAGGCATAATCTCTCTCCCACTTTAGGAATAGGCATAATATTTTAACATTAAAAAAAAGAGGATAATCATGTGTAAAATGAAGCCTTAAGGTGGGTCCATTTGAAAAATAAAAGGGCTTATGATGACTTGGTAGTTTAATAAATAGCCCCATATTTTTGAATGTCCTCCACACATGGGCTGTTTATTTTGCACAAAATATGGAATAGAAAAAAATATCAAAGTTTGTATATTAAGTTTTTTTTTGAATTGGACATGTTTGTAAATATATCTATTAATTAACATCACTTTCCATGATGGGCAAAAGCACACTAGGGTGTCACAATTTCAACAGATTAAAATCTCTTTTTCAAAGTCCTTTTTTAACATAGTTGAAAACTAGTTTAAAATATGAATATTTAGAGGATATTGAAAGTAATTTTTTTTCCCATTTCTAATTTCAAATCATGATGCTATAAGACATACAAAAAATATCACCCAAATTTATTTTTTTTAATTTTAAAAAATGTTTAAAAGTGGTTTTTAAATAGTTATAGTTTTGGGATTTAAAAAAGTCCATAACATAATAAATTAAAATCACATTCCATTCATTTAATGGATTTTTTGTTTATTACACATAATTCATTCAATATACCAAAGTTTCAAATACATAAGACTAACACATTGTAAGATAAAAGTTCATATCCTTGAGTTTTAAAAGTGAAAAAAATGTGGACAAATTTTTATAAGTCCATTATTCATTGACTATCCACAATTTTGATTTGATTTTTTCATTCTTGGAAAGTTGACTATAATAATTCTAGATAAATGAGTCCCCTTTTTCATTATTTCAATGAATTTTATTTTATTTATTTTCTTGTATTTAAGAAATACAAAAAAACTACCATTGTGATGTCCATATAAGGTCACTATAGTGTGCAAACACCCTGATATGAAAATGTGGTGGGTTGATTAAGGTTAGTTTGTAAAGTTATGGAACTAAAAGTACAATATGTTCATATGCCAATCCATACTTGTGATTTATATGGGAAATAAAATAATTGATGCAAATTGTTATTGTTGATTTGATTACATATATGAGCTAGCATATTATGAATGGGCAAAAGCATGGTAAAGTAGATCAAAGAACTACCTTGCAACATAAATGGAAAGTGGCCATCAAATGGGCCTTGGTATATTGAATTTAGAAATATTATTTACTTTAATGTTTAGTTATATGAAGTTCTTTGACTTTGCTACTATAATTATATGTAAAAACCACATGTTTAAAATAGGTTTGATATATTCATCAAAATCAAGTAGATGTCACAACCTGCAAAATAGTTTAAAATTTAAGCACGAGTAGATCAAATATTAGATCTATTTTATTTTTAAGTCAATCACATGCTAAATATACTAGTGGACTTTGAAATTTTTCATAATAAAGTCAAAACATATTTAACATCTAATGTAGAAATAGGAATGAACATAATATTAACCCATTAGTTCCATTTTTACTTGTCATTTACTTTTATTGTATTAAAGTTTTTCAAATTTTGTATTCAACTCATAGAACTCAATGGAAGCATGAGGGCTTCAATAATAAGACTTCAAAAAAAAATTGAACTTAGTTTCTTATTTTTATCTTGAAAAACTATTATATTTAAAACTTAGATTTGGGTTGATGTACTTTTTGGTCCACTTTACCATGCTTGGACCCAAATATATTGAATTAATTTCAAATATTGAACATTTTAACATCACCTCCATTTGGCTTATAACATTTGTAATGATTCATTAGTCATACACTTTCCATTCATGCTATTCATTTGTAAATTGATACTTATAAATTTTGCCATTATAATCATTCCAAAATTTGTGAGTTATTCAATATATGACACTTATTGTTATTATGATATGACAATGTATTTTTCGATTGGATTCAATCAAGAAGGGCAAAGGATGACCCAAATTTATAACCCACATCTAATTCACCCTCTAGAACCAATTAACTTGGATTTGGGGTCCCATTTTAGATGAATAGAAAGTATTTTCATATACACTTATTTGATTGTGTTGAATTAGCTCATATAAATGTGACAAAGTTTTACCTTTATATGAACAATTTTTTTGAGATAACAGTTCATTCACCTTTGAATTGCTTAAGAAGCTAAATCAATGTTAGATTTTAACATTATGATAAACACATCCATTATTTTCAATAATACCATTTAGAGGTGCTCTCATTTTTTGGCCACAAATCTAAATGAATCATTTATTGGAAAAGAAAGTTGGAAATATTATGAAAAAAATTTATGATTTTTTTAGGAAAGTGTTGAATGGATCCTTGTACCAAAAAATGTGCACATGGTTTGGATGGAATTTAAAGTCATTAACAAAAGAAAGCATACAAATTTGTTGCACTTTTGAGTTTCTGACATAGCATAAGGGCATTATGAATATTAACTAGCAAGCAAGTGCATTTATTTCAACTCATTTGCACTCATGGTTTGTATGGTTTAAAAAGCTAAAGGTAGGCAATATGAAAATCAAATCAAAACATATTGATTTTAACATTGCCCATGTAAATTTTAGGTTCTTTACACAAAAATGTTGATGACTTGTTGCATAATTGAATTACCAAAAAGGTTTGGGACACCAAATGTACAAACAATCCCCTTTTGTTGTCGTCCTACCTATTTTTAGGCAATGGTTTTCATCACTTTACATAAAAAATGGGCTTTTTGATTGTTGACTAAGATAGTAATGGTGTGGTGGGCTTCCTATGGGATTTTGTTGCTTGTGAACATACCATTTATATAACTTACTCTTGTTATGTTTGGAGTTGATATAAAAATCAAGAAAACCAAAACCTTTTTATAAGTTATCTTGTGAAAACCGAATACAGTGGGTATCCGAATATTATGATACCTGCACAACACTCTTCCATACCCCTGACTTTAACACTAGGGAAAGGCCCTCTACAACGAAGTTTGCTAATTAATGGATCACTGGTTTTAGGTTCCAACGACAAAACTAGGCAAGGGGCCCTCTATTGTGGAAACCAAGTGGTAAGCCCTCCCCTAGGTCTAGTTGGCAATCGGATGTAAAGACATTGTTCTTGCTTAGTACAAAATATAATGTGCCTTCCATGGAATAAACTTTTGTCTCCAGAGTCCAAGGCCAAGTGGCCATGCCAAAAAGTGTGAGTCTATTGTCCCAGCATGGGGGCAGTTAAGGAGCGCACATTTGACTTACTTGGCGTAAGAATGGAAGGTGGACCTGATTCAAGATACGGCCCGAGCATAGTAAACGAGCCTTACCATGCGGTTGGACTGAACTAGCAAATGAATAAACTAGTGGCAATCAAGGAGGCTTACCATGCGGGCACATTTGACTTAATTGAATACGTATAAAAGGTCGACGTGGTTGACAGTACCGCCCGAGCATAGTAAACGAGCCTTACCATGCGGTTCAACTTAACTGGCAAATGAATAAACTAGTGGCAATCAACGAGGCTTACCATGCAGGCATATTTGACTGAATTGAATACGTATAAAAGGTCGACGTGGTTGAAAGTACCGCCCGAGCATAGTAAAGGAGCCTTACCATGCGGTTCGACTTAACTGGCAAATGAATAAACTAGTGGCAATCAAGGAGGCTTACCATGCGGGCACATTTGACTGAATTGAAATAGGAATAAAAAGGTCGACCTGTTCAATGTACTGCCCGTTTATAGCGGTAGTCAACGAGGCTTACCATGGGGGCACGTTGGAATAATTGACATAAGAATAAAATGTGGACGTGGTTGAATCAACTGCCCCCGCAAACCAACAGTAAACGAGGCTTACCATGTGGGCACCTTTCACTTAATTGACATTAGAATAAAAGACAGACCCGGCTCAATGTACTGCCTGAGCATAGGGGCAGTAATCGAGGCTTACGTCATGTGGGCACATTTGACGTGATTGACTTAAGAATAAAAGGAGACGTGGTCGAATGTACTGCCTGAGCAGAGGGGCAGTAAATGAGGCTTACCATGTGGGTACATTTGACTTAATTGACATACGTATTGACTTAATTGGGTTCTGGCCCGGGCGCTGTTTGGCCCACTTAATGACACTAAATTGTAAGTAAGACATACGTATGAAAGGTCGACATGGTTGCATGTAATGCCCGAGCATATTTGCAGTAAATGAGGCGTGCCATAGGGGCACTTTTGACTTAATTGACGT
Source organism: Sphagnum tenellum (assembly GCA_963921925.1). NCBI lineage: Eukaryota > Viridiplantae > Streptophyta > Sphagnopsida > Sphagnales > Sphagnaceae > Sphagnum > Sphagnum tenellum. Next base: position 269,134 of record OY998146.1, read on the forward strand.
AAGAATAAAAGAGTGACGTGGTTGAATGTATTGCCTGAGCATATAGGTGCAGTAAATGAGGCTCACCATGTTGGCATTAAAATGAATTTTAAAAATCTTAAAAATGAATTTTTGTTTATGATTTGGAATTGTTATCATTTAAAAAAATGAAACACTAAATTCACAAGGAATCAACACACTTTCAAACTTTATATTTATTCAAAAATAAATAAAATGTCATTTGCTTGGACAATTAAAATCATTTATTACAAAAATTTGCAAAAGAAATTGTTCAAAAATTCATTTCTATGAAAGAATTATTTTTAGGAAAAAGGACATGTAATCATTTTCTAAAGTCATGCATTTGGCTTATTGTATATCATTTACAACTTGTGGTCAAAATGTTTTAGTAGGTAACATAATTGATGTTCACCTTGTTTTTTATGATTTTTCAAAAATTCAACAAAAAATGTGTTTGATAGTACTATTCAAACCTAGTTAACTATCTTCTTTTAAGCTAGTTGGAATATCCAAAATACCTACCACCTAGATGCCTCATTGCGAAGGTTGTTGCACAAAAGATTGTGAGGCCCACATGACACGACCTTATCTCATAGATATAGATTTGATTCTTTTCTCTCCATTATATAAGAGCAACCCATATTCAACCATCAATATTCATTTTAAGTGTAAAGTTCACAAGCATGCCCATGTTGTGATACAAGCAACCTTGATAACATAGATCACCATAACTTAGTAGTGCAAAGAATCGACACCATGGTTAACATTGTTGTGAAATGGAGTCAATTGATCACACCAATCCATTTAACATTAGTTTTAGTTTTAGTATTTGTAGTGACTATTTTCCACAACTTTGTTAGACATTCCCAGTACACAAAGTCGAAGAGAGCACCAAGGCCATTCCTTGGAAACCTTCCTCTTTTGCATAAACTCCCCCATCGTGATTTTTATAATTTGTCAAAGACATATGGAGATATCATGGAACTAAAGTTGGGATCAATTCGTACTATCATCATCTCATTTGCATGATTAGCAAAGGAGATCTTCAAGACACATGATCAAGCATTTTCATTTCGTCCATTACCCACAACTTTACATTATTTTACTTATGGTGGACTTACTGTGGGATGGACATATAAAACTGATGATTATTGGCAACGCTTGCAAAAAATGGAAGTTTTAGAACTTTTTTGCCCTAAAAGTATTAATGCTTCCAAACATATTCGAGATGAAGAAATTTCCTCCTTGATACATGATGTTTTTGAAGATTGCAAGGTAATGTTTTATATATTTTTCAAGGTAGTCATTTCTTAATTCACTTTTGGAATGATTATTGAAGTTTTGCATATTTGAAAACAAAATTGAATGCATCATTTATACAACATGATTGGATCATTTGATATTTCCAAAATGATTGGGATCATGAATATCATCAAATTTGGACATATGAAGCATGTTTAAGATTGACAATATTTTGGTGCATGTTTGTGTAGGAAGGAAAACTAACAAACATGCGAACAAGGTTGTTTGATACTTCCATGAATATGATGACACGCTTATTATTTGGAAAAAGATATTTTGGCCTAAAAATTTCCAACAAAAAAAATGATGAGTTCAAGGACACCATTTTGAAACAATTGGCTATTATTGGCATTTTGAATATTGGTGATTTTGTTCCACTTTTAAGGCCATTTGATCTCCAAGGCATTATAAGACAATCAAAGCAATTACGTTTGAAAGTAGATCAAATTTTTGATGAAATGATTCAAGATCGTTTGAAACAAAATGGGTCAAATGACTCTAAGGATTTTCTCGGTGCCATGCTTTCTTTAAAACACATGGTTTTGGTGATAGGCTTGGGGATAATACAATCAAGGCAGTTCTGAATGTAAGTTATGATGCTTTAACAATGTATGCTTTCATCAAAAGAGTTGAATGTTTTCCAATGATTACAATCAATTTAATGTGTTTAATTTTTTTTATTAGCAATCTATTTATCAATATACTAAACCTTCCACATCAAAATGATAAGATGTAACATTTATTCATGAAAACCATAATATATATATTTTAAATTATGAATTTAATTTGTCATCCAAAAATTCATCAAATATTTTTAATAACTAAATTTCCCCATGTGGCAACCCATTATGTGTAGGGAGTTATGCAAGTAGGGACTGACACAATTGCTATCACTACAAAATGGGCATTAGCAGAACTTTTGAGGCATCCACAATTTGCAAAAAAAGCTAGAGAAAAATTGGATGATGTGGTTGGTCTTGAACGTGTTGTCAATGAAAGTGACATTCCTCAATTGAAATATCTTCAAGCCATTGTGAAAGAGACATTTTGTCTTCATCCTCTTGTTCCCCTTTTATTACCGCGTGAAAACATAAAAGGTTGTGAAGTAGGGTTTACCAGATACCTCCCAAAACTCGCCTTTATGTGAATGCGTGGGCTATTCATCGAGATCCATCTATCTATGAGAATCTTCTAGAGTTCAATCCTGAAAGATTTGTTGGATCCAATGTTGATTTAAAAGGGAAAGATTTTGAACTATTACCATTTGGTTCAGGTCGACGAGTATGCCCAGGTTTTCCTTTTGGGTTGATTACCGTGCAACTGGAACTAGCTAGGTTTCTTCATGGCTTCACATTGAGCCTACCAAAAGGAGAAAATTTGCAAGACATGGATATGACTGAAGTTTTCAATATCACAGCTCCAAAAGCAATTTCATTACTTGTAGTTGCTACTGCTCGTTTTTCTTTGCATCTCTATGTAGCTCCACAATTTACTATTTGTGGCAATTAAGTCACAATAGTGGATAATGAAAATTTAATGGTGTTGTATTCATTATGATATAGTTAATAACTTTTAATTTTCAATAGTTGGTTAGTAAAGTATTTGTGGAAAAGCTTTTGGTTAACATATGTAGCATTCTTCTTGTTATTACAAAACCTATGATCATGTCATTATTAATGTTGAGAATTTTTTATTCTCTCAAAGAACCACTAATTTTGCTTCTTCTTGTTGCTTTAGATAATTGTCCCAATTTTTCATATTAAATATTTAGACTTCAGAAAACCTTACAGGGTTCCAAAATTTCAATTATTATTATTTTTTGGTTTTTATATGGATGGTTATCATAAATTTGATAATTATTGGTTAAATCTTGGGCAATTTTTGCAAACCAATTATCATAATTCAATTTTTTAAAATAGAAATTTGGAAAAAAAAAATTGATCATGATAGTGGTTCAATTTGATGAAACCCCTACATAGATGTGTACTGTGAAATAAACCATTGAACACAACGTTTCTTCTATCAAGTGAGGTTGAACTATCTAACCCCATGGCATCCCATCAATAGAAACTCACCAATGTACTAATCAATACATCTCCCCTCCTCCCCTATGGTTATATTTGGGATGTTTTGAAGTGGGGGTGTCTCCATACATGAAAATCAATTTAATTTTTCCTAGTGTTTATGTAATAATATGAAACTTCAAAGTCGCAATAAGAGCATGTTTGCATATATTCTAGGTGGAAGGTGGAAATCTCCTTAGTAAGAAAGGTTCATTTTCCTTACAAGGTGGGATGTGAATTCATTAGACAAAAGTACATGAGTGTCAACATAAAATGTTGAAGTGTTAGACCAATTGATTGGTAATCATATCTCAAAAATGCTTACCTATTAATTACCCTCATGCATCTTTTATTACCTTGGGTGGTTTTCAACCAATGACATTATCTTGTGAGTGTGTGAACATGAGTGTGAATAGGTGAACAATATGAGTACGTGAACATGATATAATTATTTTAAAAATCTTTTGATGGTGTGGAAAAGATATTTTTGGAATATTCTTTGCCATTTAAGATAGATACAAAATTGACATGGCATAATATTTTTCCATGTGGACATGATGAAAATAATGGATGAAATTCATCATAAAGAAACCTTTTTCAACAAAACTTTCCATGTGAACTTATTTTTTGAAAAGGTTTAGTCTTAAAATCTAGGCCTTTTCATATTCTAAATATTGTTGAATAAAATAATAGTGCTTGTTTGTGGGTTAGATGTATAGAATATGTCAGGCATAAAATTATACAAGTGGAAATGTAAATGTCTAAAATGGGCTTGCATGACCCATTTGGGCACTTAAAACATAAGTTATGGCTAAAAGAAAGGCTACGAGTCAAATTGTCAATTTGACTCTCGACCATTAAAAGTTGGGAATCACCTTGATTTCCTTGCGTGTAGGTGGCATGCCATATACCATTGGAAAGATCTCAACAAGGGCTCCAACCTTAGACCTCACTTTAATTGAAGGTCCACACACAAAGTTATGGGCCTCCAAAGACGCAAGAGTCCCAATTTTGATAATTCTGGGATTCCAACTTGGGAGTCCCGAGACAAAATGACATTTGGGTGCTAGCCTTATGGCCAAACATAAAGAATACTATAAGGGGGAAGGCGGTGGCTTCCCTCAAGTCCAAGTCGTGGTGAGTCTTATGAGTCTATGTTTGCTTGTGGCTCATCCGTGCACCAAAAGTGTTCCGCTTATGCACTAACCAACTTGTTGTTTGGTTTGTGCAAGTTCGTGTGAATAATTGAATTGCTTGTCACTTTTCTTAGTCCCCATCCCGGAGGTCTAGCATGCCCTTCTACCCCAAAGTGTTGTGAGCTAGGGAACATGCTTCAACTCCTTATTTTTTCGTTGTTTTCACCTTAAATTCACATTTGAGTCTATTAAGGAACTTGGGAGTGTGTCACTTCCCCATCCTCATTGAATAAATCATGTGTTAAGAAAGTTTTATTTGGATTCAAAGCGATTGTAAAAATTTTCCCCTTAAAGGTGCAACAAACTTAACCTTCTACCAAACCTTTGATTTCTTCCAAAAAATACTTGCACGTACCTACTGTAGTAGGGTACTCATGCATGCCAAGGTGAATTATAGTTTTTGAAAATAATTATAATTTGTGGATAACATAATACATCCGACATGGGCAACTATTAACACAAAAAGGACATGGAACACAAGTTGTAAACAATTATACGAACATAAGGACCTAATGTAAAATGGTTAGCCAAGGGAATTTGGGCATAATCATTGGTCCAACTTACTTTTTGCACATAATAGAGTGAAGGAAATGCTCACAATAATCGTTAAGGTGACATAAGTGCCCCAAGCATTAGCTTCTAAATCCCAAACCAAAACTATTATTGATGTTGGAAGTTTTCAATTTGCACCAAGCATGACCATCATACTTGTGGTCCATGCCTTGCATTTCTCTAGAATGGTTAATTGGAAAACAAATGGGCAAGAGTTCAAAGATGATGTCATCGTTAAATGTGATGGGCAAAGAAGAAACATTTTGACTTTTGAGCAAAATGACTTTTGGTCAACTTTTGATCAACTCATTTGACGAATGTGGTGTAATAGAGATTGCTTTCAAACAATCAATTATAATTTCAAACCTATGACCATGAACCTAGTTTAGATTCAAAGGCATGCCCTATAGAATGGACATTCTTAAAACCAAGGGTGGAAATGAACCATATACATATATGTTATATCCCACAAATAGGGAGACATCTTCATCAAAAAAGTCACTAAGATCAATAAAGGTTCTTGAAGGGAAATGCAAAGATGATACTAGAATATCCTGTTTGTTGGGTGCTGATGCGTTCCTAAGTCCCTTTGTTGAACCTAGTTGAGGGTCCAACTATGTAGAGTTGCAGAAAGTTGGGACTTGGGGGCCGCTCCCGACTTCTAGCATTAAAGAGGGGTAGAGGGGCGTGCTAGAAGTCCTGGGATTAGACTAGGAAAAGGGACTAGAAGATCAAGCTTGAATCTGCATCCAAGAACCAACCACAAGAGGGTTAGTTCGCATTCGGGACACCCTTGGGTGTTGGGACAAGCCACGGGCACTTTGACACACAAGAGTCACCGCGGTCCGGACTTGGGGGAAGCCACCACCTTCCTCCATATAGTATTTTCTGCAATGCTCTGCGGAGGCTACATCCAAATGGCTCTTTTTTCCGGGACTCCTAAGTTGGAGTCCCGAAATTGTCTCGAAACTGTCTCGGTTGGAGTCCTGGGACTTTGGGAGCTCATATCTCCCGATTTCTTATTTCGATCAAGACAAGGTCTAAACCAAAGTTATAGCCCTCGTCGAGATCTTTTCAACGCCATGTTGCACTCTCAATTCGGAGGTTGGAAAGAGGTCGATTCCTGATTTTTAGTGATTGGGAGTCAAATTGCCAGTTTGACTCCCGGCCCTTCTTTTGCCCATAACTTGGGCTGCAGATGTCCAAATAACCAATGCAAGGCCATTTTAGACATCTACACTTCAAGACCTTTCTAATGATACCAAGAACACCCCGATCCAAGGTGTTTTGGCTTCTGCTGTTGAACTCTAAACATTCGGGAGTCTCGGAGGACTCCAAATCCCCAACTTTGGGAGTGTTGGGCTTCACCCCCACACTTGGCCAAAGTGGGGTTGCGACAAGTGCTTCCTATTTCACAATGAAAGCTATAGGAGCCACATTCACCACATATGTAGTGGTCCCTAGGTGAGGATTATGCCTCAAAAACATTATATCAAGTTGTCACCAACAATCCTATACCTGCCCTGACGTCTTAATAGACCCCATGAGGATTTGAAATAGACTCTTGGTATAATGAATTTTTGGCAGCATTGTTGTTATTATAAACATCACCTCTAAAGACATAAATAAAACCAAGATGAAAACCAAACACTTATGACAAACATTTTTAAGAGACTTGCGTTCCCAAAAGTGTTAATTACGATCATAATTAACAATTTTATGTTGCCATTTCTAATCCATAAACTATAGATTGTTATGAAGAAAAATGTAGGCAAAAAAATAGAAACATGAAGAAGGGAATAATCACTACTAGGAAAGTGTGGTGTAGTTCACTACACTATTTCACTATGCAACCACAAAAGTGAATTAAGTTCACAGTAATTTCACTACCTATACCTTCATTGGTGAAAGTGGTTCAGTATATGGTGTAAATGTTTATTAAGGGTGAAGTTTGTTTACTAGGTTTGTTTTGTTAACATTATTAAAATAATTATTGAAAAATCTTTGGTTAATTGGGTTTAGGGCATCAATAAATTAATTAGTTAAATGTGCATATTTTATCTATATATACCCATTTCAAGCATTGATCATGCGTTTGATGATTATTTCCACCTACATTTTTACTCTTGCTTTTGGGGGAGGGAAAAATTATGGATGTGGTGGAAAAATAATGGCTTGACTTTCTTGTTTATGATATTGAAGTAGCATGCAAAAGACAAAACCACTCATTCCCATGTGGAACACAATAAAATATGAAGCTTTTAAATCCTTAAGTTGTGAGATGTCCAACATATGCCAGGTCCACATTGAACTTTTGATGATGCTCCAAATACATGTGTGAATGTGGACTACCTAAGGCCATAGCCAAAATTAGTACACGTTTGTTTTTCCTGCATAAACAATAGGTTCAACATGGGTATTCAGTTGAGGTACGTATTGTTGAGAGTTTAGATGCTGGCCATCATCTGTGAACAGGCGAAACACAACAGGCTTAGTGATTCTAACACAACAGGCCTCCTTGGGCCAGCAGCCCTTACATACATGTAGAATGGGCTTGGTAGGCCTAGCCCTTATGTACTGTGGAATGGGATTGGTTGGGCTAGCCCTTATGTACTATGGAACAAGCTTCAGAAGGCCGAGCTTCATAGGGCTAATGCTTACATACTATGGAACGAAGCCTAATAGAGCCAGGCCATATTTACTATGGAACTAGTGTGTGCCTCGTGCCTAAGGCACAGGTGTCCGTCCCCCCGTCCGTTCCCCGCCCCCACCCCCCAATCCCTGCTGTCCCGCCCCCCCTGCAGACCCCCCCCCCTAAAACCCTGCCTTGCCCCTCCCCTGCCCCTCCCCTGCCCTGCCCTCCCCCCCTGCCTTGCCCCCTGCCCTGCCCCAGAAAATGCAACATGCCTTCACCGGTGCCCCATAAATGTAGCAGTAAAAACCCAGTTTGATAGGGTACCTATTCACCGGCAGAATCCGACTGCCGTTCCCCCCCATCCCTGTTGGCCCGCCCCCCCTGCGGACCCCCCCCCCCCCCCCAGCGGCTGCCCTGGCCGCCCTACCCAGTAAAAAGTTGCTCAGTAAGCACACAGTCACCAAGTAAACTGTCCGTCAATGGTACTGTCTGTGGCGACTGTGTGAGCGGAGTTAAGAACCTGCTACATTTTTTTTCTTCCTTGATCATCTGCTCTTTTGCCTCCATGTGTCTGTTCTCTTCATACTGTCCGTCCGGCTTCACGGGCAGCTTCCAGGCCGACCAAATGAAGTCGCCCGTGAAGCGACCGTTCGGCTGGATGACTGGACGCGCGCGGGTTCAGGGGCGGCTTCATTTGTCGGGACCATCGTCGGTACCATCCTTCCTTTACTATATGTAATGGGTATGCTTTGCAAAGCACTTGCGTGATTGGCAAACCCATTAATGCTTCGATTTTCCTGTAAGAGGGTCATGGAATCTTTTTACTTCCAACAAGCTATAAGTTCTGCCCACTGAAATAAAGGCCCCAAAGGAACTCCAAGAAACAGAAAATAACACAATGATACTGGCAGAATTGACAAATATCCAACCACTTCAGTGCCTCAATTGGAGTTGGCATTTTCTTCTCACTGATTTTCTCATATTTTTGCTTCTCAGTCCCTGCCTTTTAAACCTTTGCCAGGATAGACTGGCACAACCAACAACAGTAAAAGTGTTTCAAAGAAAACATCTATCATTGCAATAAAATCAACATCTTAGATGAAATTAGAGGAAAAAAACTTGGAACACACTAACCTGCCCCGCAAGTAGTACATGAGCACATAGCCCAGAGACTCCAAGTCATCCTTTCTGCTCTGTTCAGAGAAACATACAAGCATCCATTATGGATAAATTGACGTGAAACTTGTCACAGAGAACATCATTCTCAATCATACAACAAGTTCCTCAAAGAAGACTATTATTCAGCTAGAAAAAAAGAACATTTTGAACAAGTTTAACATGGTTCCAACTGACCAATCCCAAGCTGTGGATTGATGCTGGCATAGCGGACGATTCCTGTTAAGTTCTTGTTCTCCTTGGAAACATGCAACTAAATTAATTTTAACCAATACACCATGAATAGAAATAAGTATTGCCCGGGCTAAAGTTCAACTAGAAATGTTACATGTCAATGAACATAATGTGAACACACACATGCAGCAAAATCCATAGGCAAAAGCTGCCTATATCATCAGTGAGGTCATCAGACAAGTTCTACCAAATAGCAATTTGCAATTAACCCTGAAATAACCCTAACTTGTAAGGTATGTGTTGATGTGTTGTTGGATCACCATGCTTTTTGGCAAGACCAAAATCAATGACATAAACCTGCAAAAAAACCAGTTCTCAGCAACTAACAGGAGTGCACCCACTCAGCTGCCCGGACACCCATTCTAATACCAACTCAAAATATAAGACTGAATATAACCGATGGACTATGCTTTATTTGATACTTCAGCCAGTGCAACCTGATTTGCTCACCTCCCAAGCCCCATCAGGAAGTTATCAGGTTTGATATCTTAGTGAAGGAATTTTTTTGAGTGAACATACTCCACCCTATTGATCTGCAAGGGAAACAGCACTTTAGGCCTACTATTTTGCCAGTTCAGATGCAAAAATTTAACCTTCAAATTTCTCTACAAGCATTGGCATAAAATTTCAACAAAGGAAAGTTGCAACTTGATGCAGACCCAAGGAAATGCCAAACAATTTTAGGACAACAAGGCCACCAAAAATGTATAAAGGAACTAATCATCACAGGATTGAGATAGAAGTAAAGAGACTGCTGCAAACAAACTTGCTGCAAATAACCTGCTAGCTGGTCTACCAACATGAGCATAGTTTTCAAGGATAATGTCTGATTGCAAAAGTTGAACAGATCTTCAAGACTTCACCCCAACAAATCAAGAACCAAAACATTGTAGTCCCCCTCTATCCCAAACCAGCTGATGTTTGGAATATCCCTGCTGGAGCATCACCACAACAGGACAGTCAAGACCATCTTTCTTGGTATAGTCACAGAATATCTATACAATTTCAGATAAAATCCTAAAATAATACTATAAAGCTAACCATTGCATCAGTTCCAACCAAATCAAAACATACACAACAAGATGAGTGCAGTCATAACATTGTGCGTTTCACTGACAAAGTATCAACCATAATCTTTCCTAATACTAAACTGTACGTTTTCAACTTAAAATTTAGGGCAAACAAAGACAGAAGCACTTGTGTCCAGACTTTTGTCTCATTTCCAAAATCAACAGGAAGACTCAATTATGATGTTGCTTGCATTCAAAAAGGTATCATCACATACAATATTATAAAGACAGACAATCAAGACCAGCCATAGCTCATTTGAACAACATGGGATGCTCACTCACTTCCTCTTTGAAGGATCATGGATAGCTTGGACTCATAGAGCAACTGTGGGAGCTTTGTCTTAATGCTCTCCTGCAAAACAAGCATGTGGGTTAGGAAATTTCCTAAACCAATGCTCAGAGAGCAAGAGCCTGTGAACCAGTACAAATCAATGTTTGCCCTAATTGTCAAAGGCCCTGAAGTCCTAAAGTCTTGCCTCACTTTGCACCTAGATATATGACACAGAGACTAGGACCCACTTATACCCAATGCACAACAAGATTTGGAATAGGAGGCCTATGATACAAACCCTATGCCATGTGTTCAGAAACTCACATTTCAACCAAAAGAAATTTCAGAGCTTGTACACTCTACAAATTAAACAGTTGCTTTGATCACAGTAAATGTGCAACACAGTTATTCAACAGAATATCACAATGTCAGATTTGCAGTACATAGGAGTCTCAAATTGGTATCTGACATTCAATCGTCTTATTATCACCAAGGGTCTGATGTAATGTGGAACACAATTCCAAAGCTTCTCTCACAGATTACAAAACAAAGAACTCTAGTACCAAATTCATGCAAAAATTTGCCATTCAATAACAACCTTATGACATCTAGGATCTTACTCTAGATCCTCATTCCCAGTTTGAAGAGCTAACTGTGGAAATGCTATCAAACAAGTAACTCGGATGGACTCCATGAGCAGATAGATTACCCCACCAAGTCTCATGGACAATTTGTATTGCAGACTTTAACAGCAATACCAAACCAAAAATGCACTAGGTAAAAGGCTTATCTGAGGAAGGAAAAAAGGTTATGTGCTAGAATAGAACACAAAAAGCATCGACTTACATATCATCCAAATCCCCATCTGGACTGTCCACCAGACAGGGAGCCTTACAATTTGCTGAAAACATGGGGTAATCGCACAAAGGCTAAGGGAAGGATACATGGAACAAGGGCCACTTCAACCAAAAAAACGCCCCAAACTATTGCCTTTGCTCTACCGAGAGAGAGAGAGATTCAACTCCTTTGAGGGCAGCTTCATAATTTCTTTTGTTAGATGACTGATGACAAGTCACCACCCTCTTGAGCTCGGCAGGAGCCACTACAGAGCTGCGTTGCACTCATGATGTGTGCAAGCTATAACTGCAATGCCCACCTTACTGGACAAAGTCTGTGAAGAGTCCAGAACTTCTATTGAACTTGTTCACTTGCTGCTTGAAATGACTACCTTCCTTGAGGAACTTCCATCTAGAACAACTCCTGCTCTGGTTCTTCCAACGGAAACAACAATGTGGATCACCTGCGTCGTCGCGCCACCCATGGCAACGGATCCGCTTCTTCTTCTGATGGGGAGGATGACCATGACTCTATGCCACCACGAGAGCTGCTCAAATCCAACGGCCTCCAGCTGCGCAATGCCGAAAATTTCATCAGCTGGGCTGCCTTGATTGTTCAGTTGACAATCCTTTGCTACATGTGTAGTGAGGAAGTGAACCTTGATGGATTTATGTTTACTCGTGGGATCACTATATCGTCCTTCTTGGCGATCTAAAGCTCCAGCCTAGACTGGACCAGGAGACTGCGTCTGGAACGTTTCCAGCAGCTGCTTCCTCGCCCGGAACCATCAGAGGAGTACTGTCCTCTCTACTTCCTCGCCCGGAACCATCAGAGGAGTATTGTCCTCTCTACACACTTGTGGATGATGCGGGGGCATGCCGGAGCTTCGGGTTCTATTTCCGCACCATGAAGTGGGTGGGATTCCGTCACGTTCCGGAGTCCACAAGCAGACGTTCTGTGACGCTTCCCGTCGCGTCTGCCGGCGGGTTACTGTTCTACACTGAGGACGGACACTCTTCCGAGGACGTCTTGGTCGTGAATCCACTTACAGGAGAGCAGAAGATCCTTGGTGTTCCCACCCTTGACAATGGCGCCCCCGCCTCTTTGGAGGAGGCGCAGGCAGACGGGGATGATCATGAGAATGGCGACGATCTCTCTGAAGCCGATGCAGAAGATGAGTCCGTTGTCGTCTCTTATGAATCTGAATTGGACGAAATCTCTGACTCTAGTCGATCTGAATGGGATGAAGAAGAGTCCGCAGACGAGGAAGGAATCATGCTTCTCAAGCCATTTAAAATCCCAAATCAGGGCACAGAATGTGATTCAAACTTGCTGAACATGCTGCATCAGCCAAAATGAACTTGGATGGATTAAGTTGCATGGCATTGCCACCAAATAAAGAGCTTGAGGCAGGGGAAACATTACTGGAAGAGGAGTTTCCAACAACTCTGAATCAATCAGTGGGAGCCAATGCAGAGGTGGGGAATCTCAAAACTGAGAAATCTGACAATGACGACCACTTGAAGGCACAAGAAGAGACAAGTTTTTCTGACCAGGACAGGCTCCAGGTAATTACTCTCAAATTGCTTCTCAATTTGGCATGCACTGTGCACAATAGACCACCAAAGCTTGCTCCTAATTCAGCCAACACTATGCTCACATTCTCAGCTGAAATCATCTGAAACTTAATGCAATTTTAGACTAATGAGTGGCCAGCGCTTATATTACAATGTGGTATCACTTTCATGGACTTGTTCTCTGCAACTTAAGTACTGTCAGGAACTGCATCTGAATGGGTGGGACCTTTTACAATGCATTGGTGTTTGGTTCCAATATGTGTGACATTTTGGCAGGATGATACAACACAAGGCTCTGAAGGTTTGAAGGAGGATGAACTGCTGGAGGAAGAGTTGATGGTTCTGTCGTCAGCCAATCCAAGACTGGTGTCGGACTTACAGGCAGTAAGTGGAGAGATGAACCATTTGCATGACAAGGTGGCTGCATTGGAAGTACAATTACAGGATGAACGGCAACAACATCAAGAGGTTATCACCAAGCTTGAAGGCCTCCAGCACCAAATTCACAAGTGAGCTCAAATTCCTTAATCTGGTAATGGCACCTGGCTTACTTCTAGAATCTCAGTTCAGGGCAGATTTTTGGTCATGAAATCAGCTGCAAATTTATTTGTGATCACCTTGTTGCAGGGGCACTTGCAAGAGTGATCATTTGGGAAGTTTCAATGCTAGAGATGGGGACTGGGGCCGTCACTCCACATCAGAAGATGAAGACATCAAGTCTAGAAAGGTCCATTCCCTGCACCCATTGAAAACCTATCAGGACTTTGGGTTGTTCTGTGATCTCTGTCCTGATGACAATCCCAATTTTACTCAGAAAAACATCAATGGCAGCTCCTTCAACTGTACTCTGCTTCTGTAAAGATATACCAATGTCCTTGTACTAAGATCAAGTTTTGTGGCATCTCTGTGATTCCCTTGCTGTTCTATATGAGTCTTTCCTGAACCATAGGAACAACACAAACTCCTGAATACCACTGCAATCTTAGAAGAATCACAAGGGCAATATGGACTCCTAAATGCCACCACAATATTTGAGAATTACAGGAGCAACACAAACTCATGAATACTGTTGAAACCCTACATGATTTTGCATGCACTTGATGCACCATTTGTTGGATTCCGGTACGAGAAAGAAGAGGCAGTGTCCCATGCTAGAACGTTATTACGTCCCCATCACCTTCTATTGCACAAGAAAATCCAAATACCCAAATCAACCTAGATTTTTTCTTGTATAGTTACTGATCTTAAAGATTCCTTGATCTCTTGAACCGTCTCTATTGGGATTCTGGAGGATGTTTAGTAAAAGATTGTGGTCTCCTTGTTAGCCAAGAGCTTTATGTTCATTACGCCAATTTGTAAATTACAGAAGTTTGCAGAAAGTAAAACTTATGTTTGAATAGGTATGGCTGCTTGTAAGGTAATCACACATTTTCAAGTTCAGGTCTTGCACTAGATGGAAGGTACCATTTTTCAATCGTATAGCCATTTTTCAGGTTTTATTTGAGATTATTTGTAACAAGAACATCATCCTTCAAACACTAGAATTTGTAATCCTGGTGGAATGTCATAGGTTTCTGCGTTCTGTTTGTGTCCGGATGAACCTATTTGAGTATTGGTGCAAATGTTTATAGGGGAAAGATGGATCTATAGAGTAACTAATCCTAAGCGGCCTGCTGTCTGGTCCAGGTATAAAGAATACCATTTGTTTTGAAAATGGCTACTTTCAACGATTATTAACGGCCCTTCGCCCATGTAATAAAATCTTTTGAAATTAAAATTCCTTACTCTGACTTTCGAAATCCAAATAGGGGTACTCCCCCATTTTTCATTGGTTAGTAGGTGAAATGAACTCCCTTCCGATATGGATGACCAAAATATTACCGATTCTTACAAATAAAAAATCACATTAGCATCTGAACAAAAACTATGTGAATAAAAATGGAAACAACATTGCATTGCCAAACATATCCCCACAAAGAACCCTAAACCCCCCAACAGTAGAATACGATGCATAGGATTAACAAAATACAATGGGAAAGCCTCAAAAATACGTTATTGCCATCTGCGAAGAATGTAAATAGAAACATCACCATATGATTCCTAGGGACCATTGTTGTCTGGTCTCGGATTTTGAAACGAACCTTCAGTTCCAAAATTTTCATTTTAAAATGTTTCTTAGAAACCTTTGGTTGGTACTGTTCCAAGAACAACTTTTGACATTTATGAAACCTCTACTTCTAGAGACTTCCCAAAAGAATTTGAGCCCAAATTTATTTAAGACATGGTTTGATTCCATCTAGGTTTCAGACCGATTAAAAATAATAAAATATTTTTACCATAATTTTGTCCCACTAATGCACATCCCTTGAGACAAAAGAGTCCGCATTAAATTTTCTTGTACAATCATGTAATATTATTAACTTGCCTAAAAAGCAATGCTCGATTGTTATGCTTTCCAAATTTTACGTATTTATATAGTTGATAAACCCATTTTGCAAGCAAAATGATTGGGGGAAAGGTTTCATCACCTTTGAAACCTCCCCAAAAGAATTCCTTTTGATTGGCCACATTTGCGGACAAATGCCGATTTTTTTATATAAGTGAGACGGCTAAATGATCATATTTGTTTTGAGCCACGATGATTGGGTTTAGCATTACCAATGTAAGGTTACTAACATAGAATCCATATTCAAAACACATGCTTATGCCCTTTATATCTTAAGGTTAGTTTTCAAAGTATATAACATATACATGAGGTGGATATCACAAATCGGAGACCGATCAAACTAAAGGAAAAAAATATCAATTTGCAATATACCACAGAAATATGCAAATTCACCCTTTTTTCACCCCGTTTTCTGGCCTCCTTTCACCCCCTAATCTCTCTTTTAGTGATATCCCTAAAGTAAGGGTCTCAGCATGGAATGTTGAAACTCGGTAGGAAATTAAATTTTTTAGCATAGTAGCTCTACACCTAGGAGGAGTGAAAATATAGCAGTGGAGGCGCCGAGGATAAAAGAAGTCAAGGGTGAAACTCAGAAAACTCTGAAAATTGATGGCTTTGAGAGGGTCCACCCCACCCCCCCCCCCCCCCCCCCCCCCCCCGACCCTTGAACGCTAATGCGCTTTTTGGCAGGTCTTCTTTGAGTCTCACCTTATTTATGACCAAACTCAGGGTACTGGGTACTGGTGCTGTCTTTTCTTGACTTTGCGGATACCTCCACTATGCGTAAATATATTAGATTCAAAAAGTTAGGATAATTTGGCTGTAGGCTCCGGCCAGAGTGAATTAACAGCCACCAATGCACCAGTTGACCATTTTTTCATTCGGCGCCGGATGGGGGCTCATCACAGTCGATTTCTTTTTGCTGCTGACCACTGTACTTTTTTTTTTTTTTTTTGGTTCTTGGCCGTTTTTCCTGGACCTGACCTCACACATAGCTACCCTTCTCACTTTTCTACCCTCATAAATATTGCACCAACCTACCGACACAACTACCCTAATAACTAGTCATCCTACTGACCTAGCTATTGTACTAATCACATACCCTACTAACCTAGCTACTCTATTAATTGCATACTCTACTAACTTAACCATTAGGTTTAGGGTTGAGACACAAATTAATTCATAAGTTTTCACAAATGTATAGTAATTAATCTAAAGTAGGCTAAATTTGGGGGGAAGATTTTAGAGTTTACACATATGTGAAGTAATACAATTGCATTTTATATCTTCTTCAAAAAGAGTGAAAAAATTAGGTTGGAAAGATCACACAAAGATAAAAGACATATCTTTTCTTTTGGTTTTATGTGAAATTTATTTGATAATTTTTAAAGATTAACGTATTTTCTTTTAGTTAATAAATATTTATAGTTTAAAACCTTTGAATTTTGGTTTTTAATTTTTTTCCTATGTTCTTTCAATTTTTTTTATTTTGCATTATGTGATTTGTATAGCTTGTATAAATTTTTAGGTTTAGGGCATATATCATTAAGATTTTTTTTTGTTAGGGTTTGGTAAAAGTAAGTACAAGTGCAAGTATTGAAATTATGCCCCAAAATTCCAGTTGGTAAAAATAAATATGAGTGTAGGTATTGCAACGAAACCCCAAAATTCTAGTTGGTAAAAATAAATACGAATGTTGGTATTGCAACGAAACCCCAAAATTCTAGTTGGTAAAGGTAAGTATAAGTTTGGGTATTTGAAGTTGAAATGAAAAAACAAACTTAAATGTAATACCCATGTTTCAAAAAAACCCATCTAAATGGTTTGGATACCCTCAAGTGAAGACCTAGCCCTAAACACAATATGCATATGCAAAATCATTTTGAAATAACCCAACCCTAAATGCAATACCTACACTTTGGGTCACTCCGAAAGGACGCATGTAGGGTTTAAGCTTTCTTTATATGAAGATCTTACCCTAAATGCAATACCTGCATTTAGGGTCACTTCGAAAGTACGCATGTGGGGTTTAGGGTTCTTTATATGAAGATCCCACCCTAAATGCAATATTTGCATTTGGGGTCACTCCGAATATCAACCATGCTCACTTTCCTACCCTCATAAGTATTGCACCAACCTTGATACCTTATTTATTATCCCCTACTAACACAGCTACCTTAATAACTAGTTATCTTACTGATCTAGCTATTGTACTAACCACCTACCCTACCAACCAAGTTACTCTATTCATTACATACCCTACTAACTTAACCATTAGGTTTAGGGTTGAGACACATAAATTAATTAATAAGTTTTTCACAAATGTATAGTAATTAATTTAATGTAAGCTAAATTTGGGGGGGAAATTTTAGGGTTTACACATATGTGAAGTAAATAATGATATTATGGAATTATATTATTGATCCATTTCAATACATATAAATTATTTGTTTATTTATAATAATATATATATAAACCTATGGTTACGTATTAATAGCTAGGTATGAAAATGTTCATAAGCTCTTAGACGTCATGTTAAAATTTGTGTGGGTTTTAAAAGCTTTGTGAAGGCCAAGTTGTTATGTAATGTTTTCGACACTTTTAGAAGTTGAAAGATGACTTGACTATCCAAAAAACACAATAGTGTTCATAAAAAAAAACCAAAAATTTATAACCTTGACAAATTATTAGTTTCAACAAAAGCTCAAACCTAAGGTTGTTAAATTGACTAAAGTGTGGACATTGATCAAACTAAACAACCTAATCTAAACATGAGTAATAAGTTAGTAAGTTATTTGTTAAATAACCTAATTAATTACCTGATAGGCTACCTTCTTAATATAGGCCTATTATGTAATTTATTCATTAATGTAAACCTTCTAAGTTAATATCTTAAATGGTCTATGTAGGTATTGAAGGTGATTGAGTTTATTAGATAAACCTATTAGTCATATTGGTAATATACTAGCCTAGGCCACGTAAGCCTAATAAACATTTATGATAGTTTAATGTTTAATCCTTATTGTGTTATAACATTTTAAATTTGAACTAAAAAAATTTATAAAAAAAAAACACATTTTCCATATAATTGTTATAAGTATATACTATTGGAATATGATTCAAATTCAGAGTTTGGGAAACGTTTGGGAAACCCTAAATTAATTAACAGTTTTTTTACAAATTAATAGTAAATAAAATAAATCTACGGTGCATTATAGGGGGAATTTTATATGCAAAAAAATGCAATACATATTTGCAAGATCATACTAAAATAATACATAGGTGATTGAAGGAAACCATATGTGAAAACCCTAAACCCTAAATGCAATATTCGCATGTAATGTCATTTCAAAAGTGGTCTGGGTACCAAAATTATGTCTTTTTATATACCTAAATTAAATATTATTTTAAATTAATCTTATGAAAAAATGTAAGTTTTATAATGAATGTAAAAACCAACAACTATTATGGGACTTATATGCGGGTATTGTAAGAGATGCCAAAAAAAACCAATGGTTATTATGGAGACTATATGCGGGTATTGCAAGGAATGCAAAATGTCAACGGCTATTATGGGACTCATATGCGGGTATTGCAAGGAATGTAAAAGGCCAGCACCTATTATGGGACTTATATGTGGGTATTGTAATTAATGCAAAATGCATGTGGCTATTTTTGGACTTATGTGCGGGTATTGCATACTAAAAAATGGTCTTATGGAGTTCATAATAGAAAATGATGTGGGTATTATATGTTTAAATTGTGTGGATTATTTTAAAAGTCTTCAGGTGATGTGAGTCCTATTAACTTATAATGTTCATTTTGATCTTTGGTTTGATTCTTACATCTCAAGTACTAACAAAATTATGACAAAGAAGACATATATGATTAACCAGATACACATCAAACAAGTGCGAATAGAAGATACTATTATATTGATAAAAGATGTATAAAAATGGGTGCATGGAAAATTACTAGAGAACCCAATGAAAAAAAACATTGGATCTCTATAACATATCAAAGGATCGAAGTTCAAAATTGGGTAGTCCAAAAAAAAAAAGGGCTACAAAACCTTACTAACTAATGCAGCAACATTTTGCTAAGCAATTCTCGCATATGATGTACCAATTGTCGCATTTAATGCAACAATATTCTGCTAAGTATTTGCCGCATCTAATGCAATAATATTTTGCTCCACAATTGCTACATCTAATGTAGTAACATGTGACTCAACAACTCCCTCATCTCTTCCAACAACATATGGCAAAAGAATCGCCTCATCTGACACAACAACACTTGGAGGAATTGCCTCATCTGACGCAACAACATCTTGCTTATTGACTTCCAACTCACCACCACTGCTTTTCTTTGGTCTTATTCTCCTACCCATTACAACCTCCAACCCTAAACAAAAGACCACTAATTATTGTTAAATGTTAATTCTAATGAACTAAACCATAAGCAAAAAAAATATTGAGGATGGGGCAGAAGGTTTAGGGTTTAGGGTTCTTTTTCTTTTTCTTCTACTGCAAAAAAGAAGACAAAGAAGGCCTTCTTCTTTGCTACGCTACAGTTGAGCTGCAATGCAGCAAAGAAAGAGAAACAAAAAGAAGGCCTTCTTCTTTGCTGCGCTGCAATTGAGCTGCAGTGCAGCAAAGAAAGAGAAAGAAGAAAAAGGCCTTCTTCTTCTGCTGCAAAAAAGAAGAAGAAGGCCTTCTTCTTTGCTACAAAAAAAAAGAAGAAGAATGCCTTTTTATTTGCTACAAAAAAGAAGAAGAAGAAGGTTTTCTTCTTCTGTTGCAAAAAAGAAGAAAAAGAAGGCCTTCTTCTTCTGCTACAAAAAAGAAGAAGGCATTCTTCTTTGCTGCAAAAAAGAAGAAGAAGAAGGCCTTCTTCTTTGCTACATTGCAGCTGAGCTGTAGTGCAACAAAAAAGAAGAAAGAAGAAGAAGGCCTTCTTCTTTTGCTGCAAAAAAGAAGAAGAAGAAAGCCTTCTTCTTCTGCTACAAAAAAAGACGAAGACTTTTCAAGCATTCTTCAAACAAAACAAACAAAAAAAATAAATAAAAAAAATAAGCATCTTACCTTTTCGTGGGCGTGTGGGTCCTGCTCCAACTCCGCTGGTCCAACTCCAACCACTCCAGCTCCCGCTCCATAGCCACAGCTCCAGCTCTCGCTCCACAGTCGCTCGAGGTCTTTGGAGCTCTATCGATGGAGTGAAGGGGGGTGGGGTTGGTAGGTGGTAGGTAGGAAAGTGGAGGTAGGAGGGGGGGGTGGCCTTGGTAGGTGGTAGGTAGGAGGGAGTAGGTAGGAGGGGGGAGGTAGAGAATTTCAGGACAGAGAGGAGGTGAAAAAAAAAATCTCGACAGGCAGGGAGGATGTTCATCCGCAAAACAGGTTGAACGGGCTCATCCTCAACTAATGCATTAGTGGTTGCTGGTTCACTCTAGTCGTAGACTCCCATTAAAGGTTGACAAAGACACTATTAATTTATAGTGGGCTGCTTGTGACTGGGATGCAGTACTTTCATTTGCAGTTTCATCGTCACTCGCTTTGGCGGGGGGTTCTCAAGGGAGGTGGAGGGGCTCTAACCAATCACGAATCATCGAATCAAAAGGGACAGACACCCGTTAAGTAAACAAGTAAAATACTGGAGCACCTGTTTGGAGTCAAGTAGTATTGTAGGAAATTACCTGTTGAAATGTTCGAGACGGTTGTCATAGGCTATATTTAAGGTCTATTCTCTTCCTTTTCTTTGAGTTTTGGAAATCTTGGAGATTAATGTCAAAATTTGAAAAAAAATATTCCTAGTAATAGAAACCTTGCTCCACAAATTGGGAGCACGGGGATCTTCTTAGTACATGTGTGGCCCCATCAATAAGAAAGGAGCGAGGAAATGCATATTAGAATATTTTCAGGTGAAACACGCACGTAACGTTGCTAGTAGAATGCCCTATTTCTACCGCCTTGATAACTCTCGCTGATGAGAGAGTCGACGGAGGCACCTTCCATCATCTTGAAAATGGCGTGCTCCTCCAAAAGATTTGGGATATCATGCTCATCGTACTAAAGACAAAAGAAACGCATCCTTTGTTGAACTGATATAAAGGAATTGGGTGACATTTGTCGATTTTGTGATATTCAGATAGGTATGGGACAAAAGAAAAATGTTTCATGTAGCCAATGAAAAGTCTCATCATGCACCCAAGAGGGGAATTAGCAGTATTAGAATGAATGGGGTGTTGGACAATTGGAATCTGCAAGGGTTTGATTCGATAATTCGTGATTGGTTGGAGCCCCACCCCCCTTTAGGGCCGCTGGCCGAAGTGAGCGGATGCTGGGATGGTCAACGAAGGTGGTTCTGGAAAAGCCAGAAGGAACACATTTGGAACATACAAAACACAAAAATAGTCTAACTTGCAATTGTCCGTCGGTGTGACGTTAATGAGATATGAAAATCGATAATTGAGTTTTACTACACAAACAAGGGGCAAACATCAAAAGCGCCTGCAATTGTAATATCTACCCGATGGGATTCTGTACCCACAGGTCGTGAAACTTCCGCCATCAATTTAGCATGCACAACAACGACTAAATATCACACACATACACAACTACCGAAGTGGTTTCATCTGGGCTATTCACCTCTCCTACTAATACATACACAGCTACGGAAGTGGTTTCATCCCTGCTAGTCACCTCTCCTATTAATTGGATGCGGTGCCTCCCAAGTTCAATTTGTTTTCTGCAACAAGCCAATTTGATTGGACAATCGCTCAGAAAGAAGTGAAGCAACGGAAGCTCCTTAAAATAGAAGGTTTTATTTTGAGTTCCTCCGCTTTGGCTCACTTACATGTGTGAAAGGAGTACTACACATGTGCCAAAGCAGACAGGTTACAGGTGAGGTGCTATGGAGAACATGTTGGGGAATACATTGAGAACTTGGGCAACAGATTGAAGACATGATCGTAACTTATTGAGAACTTAAAGGGAACATAATGGAAACTAGAAAAAACTAGAAAATATCTTCTTCTAATTTCCCCCCCCCCCCAACTTAAAAGGGGAAAATGCAAGGGACCTTCGGGGCGTGCTTGGGCCTTCCGGTTGGCTGCATGAAATATCTCCTCCCAAAAAAGTTGATCACCGTTTCATTCCCCATGTTGGGGGACATTGAATTTCCTACATTGGAACCCCATCTGCCCTCACAAGAATGTGCATTGCCATGTCGGGGAACATTGAACATTCCTACATGAAAATCACATGTTTGTTCATGGGAACATGTGTTCCCATGTTGGAAAACACTAGGAATATATGGCAATTGGTAATGCATTGGGAACACGCATTTCTATGTGGGATCATCAAATGTTCCTCAAAAACATATCCCTTTGTGGGAATTCACATTCCCAAGTTGGGGAACATTGAATGTTCTCAATTGGGAACCCCATGTTCTATAATGGGAATTCATGTTCCATTCATGGGGAACATTGAATTGTTCCATTGGGGAATGTGCTATTCCCACATGCAAATATTTGTTTTGTTATTTCCACACAAGAATGAGTGTTCTTACATGTTCCCAAACATCAGGTATATGTGTTTCCACATTCCACATAATTAGACTGAGGGTTGTAGCAAACAAAAAGAAATGTTTGAACTGAAACCATGGGTTTTTTCAAAAAAAATCAAAAATTTGGAATTGGGACTAGAGGTTATCTGTTAAAGTAAAAACTGGATAACTAGATATTTTCACTCCAAATCTTTTTGGTTTATAAGTTTGACTAGAAAAAAAATTGCAAAATTTTGATAAGTTTGATTTGGAAAAGGCCATTGTGCACCCCTTGCCCTAGACTAAGGTATATTTCTTCTACCAATACAGCCTACATTTGATGACCAATTGGTTTTCGAGCCACATGGTATATCAATGGCTGTGAGATGTCACAAGTAGTGTATTTTTGTAGAGAAATTTCATTTCTTTCAACCTAAAATGTGAAGTGGCAAATCCCACAAAGGGAACTTTTTTTTTTCCCCTCCCCGATTTCACAAAAGGACCCTAGGTTTCTGTAATGTCATGATGATGAAAACAATGACAAGCCACATGTCACCTTTACCCCTCACAAGTCCAACTTTTTTTTATTGAATTGATTGGCCCCAGCAAAAAAAAATTGAAACTATGAAGGCTCACAAAAATTGAAGATTCTATGGACAGATGGAGTGCCTCCCCCTTTGGCCCACCGATATATGTGAGAAGGGGAGGACTTTGAGCAAAACATGTGGAATTAAAACAAGGTGCGATTGGGAACACCCATGGGGAACACATTGGGAACCTGTTGGAACAAAGGAAAAATGAAAAAAATCTTCCTCTTTTCCCCTCCCCCCCCCCAAAACTTAAAAGAAAACCCATGGGGAACAAATTGGGAACCTGTTGGAACAAAGGGAAAATGAAAATAATCTTCCTCTACCCC
Source organism: Sphagnum tenellum (assembly GCA_963921925.1). Taxonomy (NCBI): domain Eukaryota; kingdom Viridiplantae; phylum Streptophyta; class Sphagnopsida; order Sphagnales; family Sphagnaceae; genus Sphagnum; species Sphagnum tenellum. Next base: position 292,951 of record OY998146.1, read on the forward strand.
CCCCCCCCCCCTGCCCCCCAAAACTTAAAAGAAAAAAACAAGACACCTTGACTGCAAGCTGAGCCTTCCCATTGGCTGCATGAAACTTCTATTCCCAAAACTTTTTGGCACTGTTTTCAACCTTGACTAATACCCCATTATAAACTGGGGGTACTTATTATTTATTCAATTCGGATGTTGCACACAATCCTTTCTTCTGATCATTTTTGGCCCGACCTTTACCCCTCACAAGTCCAACCTTTTTTTTGTTGAATTTGATTGGCCCATGTCAGCAAAAAAAGTTGAAACCATGAGGGTTCCCAAAAAATTGAAGATTCTATGGATAGATGGAGTGCCCCCCCTTTCGCCCACCTATATATGTGAGAAGGGGATGACTTTGAGCAAAACATATGGGATTAAAGCAGGGTGCGATTGGGAACACCCATGGGGAACACATTGGGAACTTGTCGGAACAAAGGAAAAATGACAAAAATCTTCCTTCCCCCCTCCCCGCTCCCCAACCCGCCCAAACTCAAAAGAAAAAAACAAGACACCTTGAATGCATGCCGAGCCTTCCCATTAGTTGCATGAAACTTCTATTCCAAAAACTTGTTGGCGCCGTTTTCAACCTTGACTAATACCCCCATTATAAACCAGGGGTATTTATTATTTATTCAATCAGGAGGTTTCACACAGCATCAGATCTGTAAAAGCCTCCTTTACTTTCTTTTTCCTTTTCACATTTCTTTCTATTCTTCTCGGTTTTCTTTTTTCCCTTGATCTCTCACTTTCTATGATTTCAAATTGGCAAAAATCCCTATATTTCAGATTTTTAAAATTTTTTTGGGGCAATTTTTTCCCCCTAGAAAAAGGATGCCCTAAACCTTAAACAACATTTTTTTTCCAATTTGGCGATGTAGTTAGTTTGGTAATGATCCACAGTTCAATTTAGCAAATTTTGATTATTGACAAGGTAAAGTAAGAAAGTAACAAATTAAAAGGGAATTTTTAATTGGTGTCACATAAATAGATCGCCTTTTATAATACGTTCCAGGCCTTCTACACATCCACCATCCCAAATGGGTCCAACTCTGTTCTAAAGTTGTAAATGAAGTGAAACTTTAGTGTTTCCTAAATATTTATTTTCCAAAGTTGTACCGTTTCCATTTTCGTGGGTTTTCTTTAGATATTTTCCCCTTGGTTTTTTTTCTCTATTTTTTTCTACTTTATTTTTTATGCTTGTTGGAAATGTTGGTTTCATGTTTCTTATTTCATTGATGGTTTTCATTTTCTACGATGTTTGTAAAAACTATTTCTCTGATGATTATTTTTTCTTTTTATTCTATATGGTTGTTTAATAAAATTTGGGGGTTTGAATTTTTATTTAAAATGTAGTTTCTTTGTCTTCTTTTTCTTCTTGCAATTTTTTATTGTTTACCTTGCTTTTTTATGTTTTTTGTACTTTTACAACCTTTTTTGATCATATTTGTAACTTTTGAAAACCTTTATTTATTTATTTATATTATTGGATTTCTTTTTTCTTTTATTTTGGTTTTCCGAATATATAACTAGATCGATAGTAGTTACAAGATCTCATACAGGTAGCTACAATAGTTCCTTCGCGCCCTCTTTCATTTGTGATTGCATATAACCACAACTTGGTTTAATTTGTTGTTCGTAAAAGAATCGACAATTATTTCAATTGCGACACAAACCATATTTGAATATCAACCTAGATTACAAGATTTCTTTCGTGGCTCCCACGTCCTACTCCTTCCCCCCAAACATCAAGCATGCCGTGTTTATGATTAAATCTTGGCAACATTACATTGATATCTCTAGAAATAATTCAACGACTAGAAACATTGGATGTAAGATTTACCGTGTGGTCGAAATATTTTCACAATCGAAATGGATGATCTCACGCAAAACATTTTCTACCAACCGGGGTTGAAAGAAAATGTGCAGGAGATTTTTTGCTTGTCCTTCACAATGCCAAGATCTTATGTAAAATGAAGTAAATAAGCACTGAGAATCCTATGAAAGTTCCATCGTCAATGTAGTGGTAGCATTCACTTTTGTAAATCTTGCTGTGACGCGTTTTGTTGGTTAACACCTTGTCATAGATTTTGACAGTGGTACAAAATACATATCACATACATTGCACGGATGGGTGCAGTAAAAGTAAGGTGGAAAAACAATTATCCCCTGGAATTTTTTTTTGATATGAGTTGTACACACGAACCGATTACCATCGCCTTGCATTCATGGGGAAATTATGATGTGGATAGATTGAATAATCCGCATGCGTGGTGAATTTTTTTCACCCGCATCAAATCAGTCTTGCAATTTCATAGGAACGGTCATTTGATTTAATGTGAGGGAATAAAATGTAAATTGTAAAAAAATCATTGATTTCAAGCAACACAATCAACATACTTCTAGGTAGCATACACTTGCAAATACGCGCAAAGGGGCCAACAATGCTACTTTACAAAAAGGCTTCGAATCATTTTCAATTCTTTTTTCGAATATCTCGTATGAAATTGTTTTCAATAGACTTTAAACAACCTCCTAAAACCTTTGTTGGCATTTCACGTCCATTGTAGATCCCGATGTGTCTCCTTTAAAAAATCACTATACGAACTTCACACCCAATGTGTTTGTTAATGGAATAAGTTGTTAAAATCAAAACAAGACATGCAGAGAGGAAACTCTACTAGTCCTCGGCTGAACAATCAATTTTGAATTTTTCCTTGTGTTATTTTCCTTTGACAATGTCAAGTCTTGTACTCGCATCTCATGCATGATTATGTTCTTAGGTTTCCCCTAATTTTGCAAGCACTCTTTCGGTGTCTAGATTTGGTCCAAATAATATCGTTGTAAGTAGGCCAAAATTTCTTTTCTTAAATGAAACAGGTCTCATAGTAACTCAAAGCCATATAAAAAATCGCATAGGGTGGTCGACACATTGAATCATTCACGCAAAGGTTATTTTAGCGAGTAGTTGGTATACTTGAATCGCAAAGCCTTCATTGCTTTTATGCACAATTGAGAAGCTTATTTGTTTGCAAAGGTGTGTAATTATTTTTTTGTTATCACCAATCCTTTTGATGTTGGTGCGTTGATCATCAATTGTTGTTCATTTTACGCTTATCTTGTAGGAGGTGCCGATGTTATGTGACGCGCTCCCAAGTCATGGGGTGAAACCAACTTGAGAGTTTCACAAAGTCAAGTTGCGGAAGTTGAGACTTGGAGGCACGCTCCCAGCTTCCAACTCTAAAAAGGGGTAGAGGGTCGAGTTGGGAACCCAGGGATTAGACTAGGAAGAGGTATTAGTTGATCAAGCTTGAATCTGCATCAAAACAAACCACCCAAGTGGTTAGTTCACTTTCCGGGACACCTTTTAATGTTGGGACAAGCCACAGGCACTTCGGACCACAAGACTCACCACAACCCGGACTCGGGGGATGCCACCACCATCCCCCATATAGTATACTCTGCGACGCTCTGCCAAGGTTACATTCAAATGGCTCTTTTTCCCAGGACTCCCAAGTTGGAGTCCCGAAATCCACCCAAGTGTCCTGGTTTCGGACTCCTGGGACTTTGAGAGGTCATAGCTCCTCGCCCTGACCTTCGATCGCAATGAAGTCTAAATTGAAGTTGTAACCCTCGTTGAGATCTTTCCAACGACGTATCGCACTCCCGAATCGGACATCAAGAACTGGTCGATTCCGGACTTTTAGTGGTCAAGAGTCAAACTGGCAATTTGACTCCTCGCCTTTCTTTTGCCCATAACTTGGGCTGTAGATGTCCAAATGGTCAATGCGAGGCCATTTTCAATATCTACGCTTTAATACCTTTTCAATGACACCAAGAACACCCCAATGCGAGGTGTTTTGGGTCCTACTGTTGAGCTCTGAACATTTAGGAGTCCCGGAGGACTCCAAATCCCCAACTTTTCCAAGTGTTGGGCTTCACCCCCACACTTGGCCAAGTTAAGGTTGCGACATAATGTCCATTTATTTCAAAATATTTTGAGTCTCGCAATCTTATTTTTTACAGATTAGGAAATTTGACATTACGAACCACATTGACATGCCTTCATGTGTTCGATCTCACATCCTTACGACTTTAGTGTCGCGCTCCCAAGTTCCTTGTGGACCCACTCGGGGGTCCAAATATGGCAAAGCGGAAGGAGTTGGAACTTGGGGCACGATCCCAACTTCTAGCACTAGAGGGGGGGTAAGAGGGGCGTGCTAGAAGTCCCGAGAAAGACTAGGAAGAGTCGACAAGCTTTACTCACTCACACGGGCCTGCATGAAACCACACAAAGTGGTTAGAACTCATTCTGGGTTTTTTTGGTGTTGGGACAGCCACGGGTGAACTCGGACTCACTTGACACACCACACCCCAGGCTTGGGAGTAAGCCACCACCTTACTCCCTATAGTATACTCTGTGACACGTCGCGGGGGTGGCATCCAAATGGACTTTTTGTCCCGGGACTCCCGGGACTCCCGCGCGGGAGTCCCGAAATCGCCCAGCGGGACTCCCGCGACTTTGAAGCCTTATAACTTTCGGAGCAGAGCTCAGATTGATTTTCCGTCTGAAGGAAAGTTGTAGGTCTCGTCGAGACCTTTCCAACGATATGTCGCACGTTTTCTGCACCCAAGTATTTCGGGTCGATTCTTGACTTTTAGTGGGCGGGAGTCAAAACTGGCGGACTCCCGGGAGTTCGACTCCCGGGCCTTCTTTTGGCCATAACTTGTTTTTCAAATGTCCAAATGAGCAATGCAAGCCCATTTTAGACATCTACACTTCAAGAGCTTTTCATTGATATAAAAAGCACACCAAGGCATTGAGTTTTGACCCCTCAGAACGCTCTCTGAAGTTTTGGGAGTCCTTTTGGGACTCCAACTCTCATCAACTCCCAACATGGGAGTTCACTTGGGAGTGTGAGGGCTCACTCCCTCACACTCTTTGCACTCCCGGGAGCATGTGATATGACTCCCGAGTCTATTTATAGGCCCGCACACTTGCAACCCCCTTGCCTTGGCCGCGAGCCAATGCTAGGGTTGCGACATTTAGGCTCCCGAGAAGAAAGGGCATGGGAATATAACGAGAATGATTGCATTTTAACAGTGGACTAATACAAGTTATTTTCCCCTGTTAATTACGACGACGAAGAACAAATGTCCAACATTCTCGCCCATGTTCACTTTGGGGGGGGGGGGGGGTGACCATGTCGTCATCCATGCGTTCATGGAGTCCTGCATAAGAGATCGTTACGATAGACGTTCCATGACCCTGTATCACCCTATAGACATAGGATGTTTCCAGAAACTTGATGATCTAGTCTGGAATCTGCCTCCAAACGTGCTTGTGACTTATAAATCGCATGGCGACATTGATGATGACAACGAATAGATTATTAACGTAATGCTAACTGTTCAATTTTGCTTGCATTATGAGAAAAATACTCGTGATGGATTCATAGTTAGTTTTTTTTGCCAAGGATTAAGTGCGATTATTTAAAGGAGATACTCGATGCAAAAGTAATGAAAGTTCAATAATGTTAATTGTTCATTTTTGCCAACATTATGTAAAAAAATACTTGTAATGGCTTCATAATTGATATTTTTGTTTTTTTTTCCATGGATTAAATGCGATTGTTTAGTGGAGATACTCGATGCAAGGGTAATGAAAGCTTTAAATGTATGCCTTCTTTGTTAAAAAAGATGGCCATATGCAACGATTTTTTATTTTTCCTTGATTTCATTTTCTCTTAAATTTAAATGGGTTCACTTTTGACATTATTGTGAAGTCGTTGTTCGGAGCTGACCAATTTGGTGAGGGTGTTATATTATATTGATCGACAAAAAACGTGTTGTTATCTGTATGCTAGTTTTTAATTTATATATATATATGCATATTAGTGAATTATTATGGAGACCATTTGTCAAGTCCATTTTCAAGTTGATTGTCAAGCACGACAAAAAAAATTTACCTTCGAAGAAGGTGTATCTACTAACCATAAGTCACCATATGTTATATCACTCCGAGTTTGTTGTTCCATCGTGGAAGTCTCAGAGACCCATCTAAATAAAGTGGCTTTAAAATGTTGTTTTCAGAAGAAAAAAGCTCTATAAAAAATTAAGCTCTTGATATAAAATGTCAAGAATTCAAATTTTATCCTGTCTACTCAAGTGAGACGGTGGTTCCGGCAACCCTGAATTTTTCCCTGATCCTATTTTGCCAAAGCTGTATGAATCCCTTCGAACGGAATACGGTGGTTCATCCACAGCTACCTGACTTTGTTATGGGAGTCCTTGAAGCCCTGACAATGCGATTATTCGATCTTTTCTACCCAAGAGGAGGACCACTTCGAGACAGTTCATGGTCATGTACACCAGGGTTTACTTCTATGGGATGTTCTTTGTTATTCACTTATGTGTGCAGAGTTGGCTGCCCACAGCCATAAAGTTGGGGTTGGGGTAGCCAGTGGCCTGGTGGCATTAGGTGAGGTGGGTGATGCCACTAGGGGTTCTATCTTGCCTCTGTTGTTGCATGTGGCCAAAGCCACTCAAAGTCAAAGCAAGCAGGCTGTACTTTTTCGGGCAAGGGGCATGCAATTGCTCATGGCATGTCCATAAACATATGTGCGAAGAACTTGCTTGGTGAGGAGTCCATGTGTAATGTTATTAAGTTGTCTAAAAATTGCATTTATCTATTTATATCACATGATAATGGGTTTATTTGTTACTTGTTTTTACCTTGACTGGTTCTGTTGATGGAATTATGCTCTATAGGCTAGTAATTCTATTATCACATTGCTTACAAAATATCCAGTATGGTGCTTTGATGTGGGTGAGATTTTTTTGCATAAGTCCAAGATATGTAGGAAAAGGTGCTGGCCTTCCTTAGGTCCACTAAAATTCAAGGAATCCATTTCACTTGAGCATCGATTCAGTGTGATTAAATTACATGCATTGAGGTTAGGAGAAGAGAGCTTGCCAACAAGTTCGGGGACCAATCAGCCGACTGAATTGTCAACGAGCATCGGGTAAAACATGCCCCCCACAAACATTGCCTAACCAACCAACTAAAAAATAATGTTCATAGGGCTTCCTCTAGTAACCTCAAAAACTATGCATGTAACTGAACTCCTGTTGAAATGAATTTCTAGAATTATTCATTATAAATCTTTCTTTCTGACAACCGTTATAACCAACCAGTAAATCTAATAACATAACTTTGAAATTAAGAACAAACCAAAAATCACACGCGCACAGGCATTCGTTTTTTGGAATGGGGGACGTCCACGAAAAAGTCACACAATAGGTATATTGTTGATTTTGATGGTTTTCCCATCTCCCATGAGAAATGAACGTTGTGCTCCAGCATCGATAGCTCCCAACTCTTGGCGGTTTGAGGGTTTCCTATTGGTTTCCGACTCTGACTATTCTGGAGTCTACATTCTTGAAGCCAATAACCATCTCCTTGGTATGCGACCGACTTGCGAACAACTTTATTTTCTAGGGCATCTACAAAACCACAATTGGTGGTATTGTGCTACATGGACTCCTACCCTCATGTTTTCTTGTTGGTTGTGCATTGATTGTTTGCTGAACAATTGGAATCTGGTGGATCAATTCAGTAAACTGCTTTCCAATATCACTTGAAGTTTTAGTTTTGAAAGTTCCTAAAATCACATTCCAAAACGGAGTCCTACCTGTTGTTGCTCAAGGACCTTGAATGGTTTGAAGGTTTGTCTTCTGCAAATTGCCTTTGCATCAACTAGATTCAAACTCTATGCGTCCAATTTATGAAATACGAAGCATAAGATTTTCTTGTCGAAAAGATTAGGGTGTTGTTGAAATTTTATAGCAATTTTTCAGCACATCATTTGTCGCTGGCTATTCTTTCTTATGGTGCTTCCAGACTCAGGAATTTCAAGTATTGTTCTTGATGATGCAAGATTTTGGATGTTGGCCTACATTTCTTTTTATGTTTTTGTCTAAACATGGGTCTTGCCTAGGGTCTAAAGATTTGTGAAATTTTGATCATATGAGAGTAGCTCTTTGTTTAAGAGTCGACAAATGTGTACTAATCATATGAGCAAATCCAATCACTTAAGGGGCAAAAACCAAATGAACAGAATATTATGTATTGTTTTCTCACCACCCTTCAGGTTTTTCCCAAATAATGTGTAGAGTTTGACTTTTAGAGTGGTACTATATTTGTATCGAAGGCTAGGCGATAGAGTCTACAAATTGACTCTCTATTGCTTGATTGGGAATTCAGAGAAGAGCTCAACAACATGCAACAATGTATGATGTTTGTAACTGTACAAGTTTGTCAGGGATTTTCTCCCCTTGTGTGAATGAACGGAAAATGCATGCGTGATAGCAACACCACTGTTTGTATGGCAGCTCCCACCATGCTGTTTTTCACCTATCAATATTTGAAGAGGAGTGCAGAGCTATTAGATCTTGAGAGCAACATCGCTCTTCTTGTATGTCATGAAAGCCACTTATTCAAGGAGTGAGGATTTTTGGATTCCTCTCAACTCTTAAAAATAGAGCAGAATGGCAGTTTGCCAACGGATGACACTGCTAAGACTCATGGTATCGCTAAGTGTTACCATATCATGGATTTATGTACAACGACAAAAAGCCATCTTGATGATCATGGCTGCTAGTTCTGTGAGTTCTTTTTACCTTGCTGATTGGACCATTCTAATACTAATTTAGAGTTTTGGTTCAAATAGCCCATTCTATTACATTCGTAAACCAATTGGTGGCATCTCCTCTCAACAAGTCTCCAATACTTTCTGGTGCTATGATTTGGACTTTGGTTATTGTGTAATATTTTGAATGTGGAATTTTGATGGCATAGTCATTGGCCGGTACATCAGCTATGGCCACCTCGTGAAGATAAACAAAGTATTGAAATGGATGTGGTCTTGTTTCGTGGGCTCCAATTAGCTGCAAATGACAATGGTGATGCCTGGAGGGGCACAGGGACACAACGAGGTCATGATGATGTATGTTGGCCTGAAGAATGGCTGCCAATTGATTTGGGGGAAGTTGTGAGCATTTTTTCAGTTTCATACAATGCACATGTACTAGAAAGCTCCCCTCCTGGTCATGTATCACATATTGTGAATAATGTATACCAAACTTTCATCAATCCTAGGTACAAGTCACCTTTCTTTGATTGTCAAAATGTCATGTTTGGGCAAATATAGTGGTTTCACTCACAAATATATCAAGCAACTAAAATTTTCAGATTTAAGATTTGTTACTCAATCATTGGGTCATCTCTCAATCGTATAGAAAATCTATACACTTATCAATGATAGTATATCAACCAACTATAGATGGTGTTTCAACACTTCCTAAAAAATGAACATATCACAGTAATGTATAGTGCAAGGTGAATGGAATTATCCTTATTTGCTGAAATATGCTATGTTTTTAGAGATTGGTGTTAAAAAGCTTGGCTTTGAAAGTGGAAAGGGCCTTGACTTTCTAAAATATGAAAATGCCATGAAGACAGCTACAGTGTAAAAATGTGCAACAATTCTTTTGAGCAATGTCAAAGGTGTGCACCCAAGGATATATTTTAGTCACACATAAATATAGACTTAACTAATATGAAATGTAGAAATCAACTAGATATTTCCTCGAAGTTCAGTATAGCAAATGAATATGTTTTGTGCAAGTATAAATGGCATCATCCTATTGTGTTAATAGGCCATAGTTTTGGAGGGTTGGTGTCGAAGAGCTTGGTTGTAAAATTGAAGAGGAAATCAACCATCAAAAATCGTTTTAATTCCAAGCTTGCATGTACTTGTTCACTATTATTCGTTCAATGCCTCTTACAAAACCAAGGAAAGGATAGAAGAATAAAACAAAATACATTAGCACAAATTGAGAAAAATAGGGAAAAAATATATAAGTGATAAAAAAAAAGAAACAAAGCAAAGAAGAGGTAAAATTGGGAAATATGGCCCCAAAAAAAAATCTAGTAAGAAGAGGAAAAGAAGAATATAAAAAAGGAAAACAAAAAATGAAGACTAGGGAAAAAGAAGGCAAGATGGAGATAAGGGGGAAAAAATGTTTTTCTAAAAAAATTTAAAAAGGGAAACATAAACAAGACAAACAAGAAGAAAGAAAAAATGGAAAGTGGGGTAGCCTATAATCCCCTGATAACCAAAAGAAAAACATTTTCCTTTGGAAGATTTATAAAATAAAATAAAAAAGATTTGTAAGTTGAAAGTCCCCTTGAAAAAAATGTATATATATCGTTGACCTTTCACAATCTATGGAAAATAATAATAATTATATATATATAATTTCAACACCTCCACCTTTACATTTTCCTAAAATAACCTTCACCTCTTATGCAACTCCTTTGAAGACCCAAAAAAAAAAAATATTCACATACCTTCACTCCCTTCTAGTCAAATAGCCCAAACATTATAAAACTTCCTCATCGAAAATGAATTTTGCATAAGGGGGCCAATAGGATAGAGACAGAAAAAAAAATAAAAATAAATTACAACCTAACCTTAAACCCACCTTGAACAAGAAATTTAATTTATTTTTATAAAATTCCCTTCCCCCCCACCCCCTTTTATTTTAGGTTAGTTTAACCAAGTTTAAATTAACTTAGTCAGGTTGAATTTAATTAAATAAGTTTAAGTAAATTTAATTTATTTTAGTTCAGATAAAATGAATTAAACCAACCCTAAAAAAATCAAGGCGCACCCCCTCCCCCTGAACAATGAATAAATATAATACTATAATTACCATGGCCCCTCTCAATAGTAAAAACTAATTTATGAAAGTTATAAGCAATAAAAAAAAATAACAAAAAGTAACAAACACTGAACCTTCAACAATAAAAAAATAATTTACAGAAGTTACAAGCATTAAAAAAATAACAAAAAATAACAAAAAGTGAAAAAAGGTCAACAAAACAGCCTTGCACTAAAATTAAACAACCCCGCACTACGGTGGGTTTTTGGTGGTCAAATAGCCCCTAGCCCTGCGCACTACAAACGTAATGCGCAGATCATATGTATACGACTGGAAAAGTCAAAATCCCCCATATCTTCCAAATGGTGATAGCGTAGGGGATTTTTTTTACATCATTGGATTTAGAACACTTGAAAATGGGGGGTTAGGTCGTCTCCAAATATCAAAAAAGAAACTGCAATCAGGTCAAAATGCCCATCAAACACAAAAACCCCAAATCTCCAATATCTTGCAAACTTGACACTTTTAAGCAAAAATAATTCCACCACTAGCTTTAAAACATTTGAAAATGGGGGGGTAAGATCACTTCAAAACTTTCAACATGTATCATAATTAACCTTTTATGCCCTTAGATATCCGCCCCCCCTGAAATTTCACACCACCCATATCTTTCAAAAGGTGATAGTGTAGGGGAATTTTATTGCACCATTGGATTCAAAACCCTCAAAAATGGGGGGGGGTAGATCACCTCAAAACCCAAAAAAAAAAACCCAATTTTGGTGGGAACACCCTAAACCCTAAACCTTAAATCAAAGGTTTGGAACTTACATGAGTTGTTTGAACTGGGAATGAATGACTAGCTTGCTTCCCGAATTGGCATGCTTCACAAACTTCTAACAGCACTTCTTCTGTTCCAAATTTGGGAAGACCTCCAACAAGATTTCGTTTCTCCATCAACTTAAAATGTTGAATATTAACATGGCCAACTTGCTTGTGCCAAATTCCAATGTCTTTAGTTCCTTTTCCATGTGTGAATAACATGGAATTCACCTTAAGCATGTTCACATCCAAGGTGAACATTCGTCAATTCCTTTTTCCTTTGGCAATCAATTTGCCTTAGTTCTTCATGTCTTCCACAAAACATCCATTTGGGTTGAATGTCACCTGTAAACCTTGTTCCCCCATCTAACCTACAGAGACTAGATTTTTTGTTATGGTTGGAACATGAACTACATCTTTCAAGTACTTTGTTTGCCCATCTTGCATGGACAATGGCACCTTCCTAATTTGTGTGATGGGATGTGCAGTGTCATCACCAATTTCCACAAAACCTAATGTCTTCAAATCCTTTGTGTCTCTAAACCATTTTCTATGACTAGTCATGTGATTTAAAGCTCCAAAATCCACATACCAGACATTGTCATCTAATACTCTTCCTATCATTGAATTTGCCATGTGTTGCATCACAACAATTGTTCATCACCTTGATTGCTAGTTGATGCATAATTCCTTTGTTGTAACTTTCCATTTCGTGCATCATGCTCCTTTTGATAACAATTCTTTGCCATGTGCCCAGGTTTCCCATAGTAATAGCAATTTGAATCGCTATTTGGTTGTTGACCTTGTTGACTTCCACCACGACCTCCACGACTTCCTCTTCTTTTAAAGTTTCCTCATCCACCTCCATGAAACTGACCTTCATGTTGATGATGTCCACCATGCAAGCTTTTGTGTCGGCCTCAAAATGAGGTTTAGCACCTCTACTTCTACCTTTATTAGAATTTGAATAGAAAGCACTTTCTTGTGATCCTCCATTAGATGAGGTACCAACAACTCTCATCTCTTCATTTATAAGCAAGGTTATTAAATCTTGGAAATTGGGAAATGTTTCTCAAGCTGCAATTGAAGTAAACTAGCTATAGTATTTTCCAAGCCCATTCAAAGTCACGGCCACTAAATCTTCATCATCTACAAGGGCTCCTATACATGCAAGAACATCTGCAAGGTTTTTTACCTTTGTAAAATAGTCACTGATGTTCATTTTGTTTTTCTGTAAATTATGCAACTCCTACTTGATTTGCATTTTGTGGGCTTGTGTATTGGTGCTATACATCTTCACTAATGTATCTCAAGCTTGCTTGAGTGTTTTTGCATCTTGAATATGCACAATCATGGAATTAGACACATTCACAAAAAGCGAATACAAGACTTTCTTTATTTTTTCATGTTAAGTTTTATTGACTTGAATTTGTTGTTGTGTGGGGTTTTCTAGGAAAGGAGGTTTTGTATCATCACTACTTATGAATTCCCAATAACCTTTCCCCATCAAGAAATTCATAATCCTAAATTTCCACACTTGGAAATTGTTCTTATCTAATTTCTCAATTACAATTTGAGAAAGACCATTTGCCATCTCTCAAGGCAACGCTCAATGTTTTCTTAGTGTTTCTAGGATTGGGATTAGGGTTTTCCTTCCTTAGGATTCTAGGATTAGGGTTAGGGTTAAGGTTGAACAAGATGGACCTTGTATATACTTATGTATGTTTCGAGTATTATATGAAATTCTATACTATACATAGGTTTTACGTATATGTACGTATTTCATATAATATCTTGTATGATATTAAATACATGATTACATACCAAACTTTTGTATGAAGGTCTTGATGATGTACTTATGCTTCCCAATCTTCAAACTCCTTCCTTTAAGTACTCCCAAGTTGTATTCGCTTCATTTCAAAAATTTGTTTTGATGTCTTTTCAATGTAAACTTTTGTCACAACAACTTTGAAAAGCTACACCGCTCACATATGACCTCGAATCCTTTTGAAATTTTGTTGAAACATGTAGAGCTATGTTTACTACTATCTCTCAAAATTTCAGCTCATTTGACTACATAAAATGAGAGATCTTGTTACCCCAAATTGAGATTTGAACACATAATGACTTACAACTTGCTCTTAACAACTCTAAACTCCTTGAGATTTTGAGAAACACATAAGATAAATGTCTTCCAAATTTCAACTCTATTGGTGATGATCATAAAGAGTTATCACTCAAAAGAAATTGACTTCAAAACTAAGGCTGAAACTTTAGATACTTGAATCTCTCTCAATATGTATATAAATGGCTTGAAATATTTTCTAACATATATAGTCCTTTATGATCTATAAGATCCCGAAGTTGTAGATCTAAAAAAGTTCAAACAAAAGAGATATGACCAAAAAACCAAATCTGACACAAAATCTTCATAAACTCATAACTTTCACAAAGCACATCCTTTTCTTCTGAAATTTTGAGAATAAAAGCATCTTATAATCTTCTACAATCTCTCCAAGTTTCACTGCAAGATCTTTTCACAGTAGATCTAGATCTAGATTTAAAGATTTGACTTCCACAACCCTTGATATGTGGATCTCTTGATAGGAACATTGGTGTAACATCCGTTGCAAAATCATAAAACAAATTGGATCATCGTTGACCACAAGAGCATGCACGTTGGTTGGAAATTTGTCCATAGAGCCTACATCTTTATGATAATTGTGGACTTACACCATAATGTGCATGTCAGTGGGGGCACTTCCATGAGGCCTATTTTGTGAACAGTTGGTTCCACCACCACCATGTTGTTGTCGTCATTGTTGCTCATGGCTTGGCAATAACTGGCATCAAAATGAATGCTGAACACATGCCATGGCTAGTTGGCCACCGCGATCCCCAACTCTTGCACTCTGTACCAATTTCGAATACCCGCCAACTAGGGTGCACACGACGATGGGGGAAGTGCAGCATCATCAACCACAACCCCCAAGGTTTGGAGATGGCCCGGAGGATCATAACGTGTTGCCATTGATGCACTCCCAACTCCTTGAAGGATTCAAATGTGAGTTCAAGTGAAAGATAATGGAAGAGGGAGGAATCGGGACACGTTTCTTAGCTCACAACACTTTGGGGGGTAGAGGGGCGTGTTGGAGCTCCGGGATGGGACTAGGAAGAGTTGACAAGCTTACTCATTCACACGGGCCTGCACACAACTCACACAAAGTGGTTAGTGCATAGTTGGAGCACCTTTCGTGTTGGGATGAGCCACAGGCAACACGGACACACAAGACTCACCACGGCCCGGACTTGGGGGAAGCCATCACCTTCCCCCTTATAGTATACTCTGGACCTCTCCATGGGGCCCACATCCAAATGGCTTTTCTCTCCCAGGACTCCCGAGTGGGAGTCCCAAAATCACGCCAACCGGGACTCTTGCGACTTTGGAACCCCATAACTCGGATTGAAGTGTGGCCTAAAGAAAAGTTGTAGCTCTCATTGAGAGCTTTTCAACGGTATGTGGCACATTGTCTGCAGCTAAGTAAATCAGGTTGATTCCCGACTTTTTCTGGTCGAGAGTCAAACTGGTAGTTTGATTCCTGGCCCTTCTTTTGGCCATAACTTATGTTTTAGATGCTCAAATGAGCAATGCGAGCCCATTTTAGACATCTACGTTCCAAGAGATTTTCAATGATATAAAGAACGCTACAAGCCATTGAATTTTGACCCCTCAAATTGCTTTCTGAAATTTTGGGACTCCATCGGGATTCCATCTCCCAAAGTGAGAGTTGCTTTGGGAGTGTGAGGGTTCACTCCTTCACACTTTCTTACATTCCCGGGAGTATGTGATGCGACTCCCGGGCTTCCTCTTGGCCCGCACCTTTGCAACCCCTTTGCCTTAGTTGTGAGCCTAAAGCTAGGGTTGCGATAGCCATGTACTTAGGTACTACCTTACAATAGAGAGAACCCTCAATTTCTTTAATTCCTAGACAAAGAGTGCTACACCCGGTTAGCTTCGGAGCTCAATTGTGGCAAAGTGGAGGAATGGTCCTTTGGCAAAGTGGTCTAGAGCATAGGAATGTTATAAGTGTTTAGACACATCTAACATAAGGTCGTTGTATGGACCTAGGTTTTACGCTTTGGGGCACGAGTATCTAGAGTGCAACCATGAGGAGTAGGTAATGGATAATAAAAAAAATACCATTGGTGTGCAATTGTTGGGATGTGGCTCTCTAAGCCACTGGATAGGCGTGGCAAGTACATAGATTGAAAGTCAAAAACACAATCTTGCTCTGGAAGTTGGAAATAACTATAACAATTTCCTATAAAATGGCAAGGTTGGACGAGCCCTGTGTGAGATAGACAAAGCTCAACAAGGGAGAGGTTCATTTTGTAGATGTTGTTTTAGGGGTTTTTTTTTTTTTTTTTGGGCATTGCTTACCAAGGCAAGGATATTATGTTTAAATTCACTATAGAGTATAATATTTTAATGAATTTTGGCCCCCAATTTCGTAGGTCTTTTTTTCAATGAAGATTTTTGAAAGATGATATTTTGGATTGTGTTGAAACTTGGGATTAATGATAGACTTGTGATATCTTGAAGGAGTTTGGTTTTTTTAGAGGTTTTTTTTTAAAGATTATTTTTTTCATGGTGAATTATTAAAATTTCCAACTTTTTTTTTAAATTTTAAGACATTCCTTAATGTAAATGGCAAGGCCACAATGACACACCCAAAAAATGGCAACCTTAGAATTTTAGTTGCCATCTTTTGGGTGTGTCATTGTGACCCAAAACTTTTGGTCAACATAGGATTTGTGACCAAATATTTTCAATCATTGTAAGATTAGTGATTGAATATTTTCGGTCGTCATAGGATTGGCAACTAAAATCCGTTTTTGGTCACCAATCGTAATAGGGGCAACTTGAAGGTGAACAAGGATTTTCTTACATCCATCTTGATGGAGGTGATAAATGCATCAAGACAAATGTCAATGTGACATTCGACGCAAAATGGGCGCCTCATTTTGGTTTTGACAACCTTGTTCAATGCATGCACCCACACCATTTGTAAGGGGAAGATTTTCATTAATGGGTTCAATACCACTTATGTCAATGACCTCTTCATCACGATCATTTGTAAAACCATCATCTTTAGAATTTGATCCGTTGAGAATATGTTTGGGGTTTACAAAAATGGGGGGCAACTTGTCGTAATTAGATCCATACAATGTTCCACAATACTCAATGATGGGTGAAAGCATGGTTAGGTAGGTGGCTCAAAAATGACATTTGAGAGTCCATAATCTAACATTGGTGAATTATCTTGTAGTTTTAGCAATTATCAAACCATAAATCCTATAGTTATCCTCTATGCTTTTAAATCATAAATATTAATAAGTCAACTTTTTTAATATCCTTAAAGATGTCATTGATAAAAAAAATCCAAGCAAAAGATTAAACTTTTAAATGTGAAATGGACTTTCAAAAATAAAATTTACGACAATGATGTCATTTAAAACTTTTAAAAATAAAAATAAAAATATTAGGAAAATTTCAATGCACTTCATTAATAGATTCTTCATTTGATGATGTTTTTAAAAAAAAAAATTAATTTGACACTACTTTGACATATTATTTGAATTCACATTTTTCATTTTCTTGTGTGTCATAGAGATAATGTTGTCATTTCAAATGTCCATTACAAGTTCATAATCTTTTTAGAATTCAAACAAATGTTTTATGATGATTCCCATTAAAGTCTATAACAACATGAATAATTTAAAAATTGACAATGTGAATTCACCCACTAAATTCACCACTAATGAATTCACCATATTTTACAATATAATATATTAATATAATACATTTTAAATAAATTTGTTCAATACGATTTGTATATGGTCAACATACGAGCAAGAATTTTATATAGGGTCAACATGTATCAAAATTGATATTATGATCTACCCATCAACCACATATGCATGGTCACATATCCAAAAACCTTTATCAATAGTCGAAACCTCTTCATAAGAAGAATTTATAATTGTAATTTAGGCAAATCATGAATACTCCAATCCTTAGTCATAATTGCAAGATAAGGATAAAATGAAAATGCTTAGAACAATTGAGAGAGATGAGAATTTGGAGCTTAAAGAAAAACACACCATAAGCTTGGCAATTCTGGACATGAAAAGGAAGAACATGAAATACAATGTTGTAGTCACCAATCTTCATGCCTTCTTTGTTTTTGCTTCCTTAAGCATAGTAATTTTAGGCAAGTTTCCTAGGAGCAAATGAGAAGAGGGTCCTTTCCTGCCCTACCTATTCATGATTCTTTTGGGGAATAATCATAAACTTATCCACCATCCCCACAACAATGTAAACAACCCACAACATCGACACTATGAATAAAGACAATGTGGACCATATTTGGTGGTCAATGAAATAAATATCCATTGAATTCATGAATGTTGACTATGATGATTACTTTGATATTTTCAACTTTCATTTTACTCCAAAACAACAACTTCCCAACTATAATATTATCTCTAATTCTAAAATGTGTCTACAAAACAAAACCCAAGCAAAAAAAAATCATTGGAGAAAACAAATGAAGGAAGAAAATTATAGTTATAAAATTAATAAACTCAAAGACAAAATCCAAAGTACCCAAGTTAGTGAAATTAAAATAGAAACATAAGTGTTTGTAGTGGAATTCTTTTATCCTTGGAATTGACTATCTTGCTACTGCAACAAAAGTCACTAAGACTTTTAACCAAAAAAAAATTCTTCAGAATGTGAGTTAAGCAAAAAGGATTTGGGAACCAAGAAAACTTGACAATTGAGATTGAATGGTGAAACTAAAAACTTTTATCCATAAAACTGGGACAAACACCAAAATCTATGGAACCCAATGTGCATTCAAATGGAAACTCAATGCTTTATAAAAGAAAAGTGAGGAAATGATAGTAGTGCAGAGTGCCTAGCTACTTTTTTTCCTTTTATAATTAACTACTCATTTGTTTTGTGGTATAAAAATAAGCTTCTTAGAAACCAGTAGTTTTAAAAGAAACAACAAACCCAATTTTGTGAGGAAGCAAAGCTTAGGACTATGCCCATGGTCAAAAAACATCAATTCAGTTGCCAAAAGCACATAGCCTTTATGGGCATTTTTTAGGTAATTGTTCATTCTTTGACAGTTCATGGGTGGTGGTTTTGTGGCTTCACACTACCCAATTTTCAGTTTTTATGGATCTCCTAATAAGAGGTTCTTCACACACATACCCCTTATTACTAATGTGAATCATATTAATTAATTCATGGGTGCGCTCAAGTTTTAATTGTTTTTGAAAGGGCCATATTGATTGGCCCATCACCAATTTTTTTAGAACATTAGGTATTCCCTAATAGAAAGGGAGGTAGCAAACCAAATGTTATAGGAGTTCCCAACGCGCTGGCGACATTTTTCCGTTCTACAAAAAGTGCAACATGAAATAGAAACGGCTACTAGTTAGCGAACAACACAAAGATGAGTATTAAAAACAATTGTGGAAAGGTTGCAATTTGCTGTTTCTACAATCTTTCTACGATTCTCAAGCATTGAAATCTAAGTTGGAAATTGTGAGAAAAGGCCAAATGGAAGGCAAACTTGGGTTGTACTCAGAGCTTCTTGACCTTTTGTTCTTCTTTCCAAACTAGAGGCAGGGACACTCAATGATCACATGTATAGGATCAACAAATGCTAGCAAAGTGGCCTTCAGAAAATACCTTCAGGCAATCCACTTTGATGAATGATAGAGCCCTCCAAAATGCACCAACTCTCTCCATGAGTGCAAGTTTCCTCCCTTGCTTCACAACATCACTGAAAGTTGATCCAAGAGCAACAACTTAAAAAGCGAGAAAGAAACACACAACTTTAAACATAAACGCTAGAGCGTTAAGAAGCTTGAAAAAAACAAAACCCCTAACCCACCCCCCTGCCCCCTCCTTTTAACAAACTTGGGATTTTTCCCTTCTTCCCGTTAGTCCATTGGCCTCCAGTACTCAAGCACCTCAACATTTTATACACAAAATCTAGCTCTAATTTTCCCCACTTTTCATTGGTTAGTAAGCCTTATGGTTGTTGGAAAAATTTGGTGCATATTATTTGTGTCCCAAATTTTTTTTAATTTTCCCAAAATTATATTAGTTTTAAGAATTTTAATTTATTTTAGGTTAGTTTAACCAAGTTTAAATTAACTTAGTCGAGTTGAATTTAATTAGGCAAGTTTAGGTTAGTTAAGATAAAATGAATTAAACCAACCTTAAACTAAACCCCCCATAATGAACTTGTAAAAAAATTCAACCCCCTCCACCTCCCCCTCCCATCCTCGTCAACATATCAAAATAAACCCTAAACCCTGACCCCTTTCCCATCCCCCTTCAACATATCAAAAGAAAAAAAAACCTTGACCCACCTCCCTAGCCATTCAATAATGAAAAAAAGTTTTAAAAGAAAACTAACCCCTTTCCCCTCCTCTTTCCACATGTCAAATGAAAGAGAAAAAAAAACACTAACCTCCACCCCTCACCTTCAACGGTAAAAGAAATCAAAATAAATAAATAAAGGCGCACCCCTTCCCCATGAATAGTCAAAAAACAAATTAAAACAACTCACCTTGCCCCTTTGAACAATAAAAAATAATTTACAAAAGTTACAAGTTGTAAAAAAAGTGACAAAAAGTAACAAAAAGTGAACCTTCAACAATAAAAAGTAATTTGCAAAAGTTACAAATAGTAACAAAAAGTAACAAAAAGTAACAAAAAGTGAAAAAGGTCAACAAAAACAGCCCCGCACTACAGTGGGTTTTTGGTGGTAAAATAGCCCCAAGCCCTTGGCATTACAAGTGCAATGTTTAGATCATATGTATAGGTATGTAAGTAGGTTGAAAAGTAGTTAAGCTTAGGTTATATAATTAAGTATAAAATAATTTAATTTTGTTTTTAGATTTAACCATTTCATAAGGGCCAAGCTTTTTTCCATTCATTCATCCCCAATGGCACTTGATATTTGGTTACTACATAACTATTGCTCCTAATTATATACTAAGCCAAATAGAACTTGAAGCCAAAGGGCATGAGTTAAAACATTCCATTGCAAACCTCATGAACCAACTTAATTGCACATTAGATGTAACTATTGTATTAGATTATACCAGCCAGAAGAAGGCTCTGTTTCTTTTGGTGTGTTAAACAAACTTGAAGCCCTCCTCTTGGCGCATGCAACACACTAAGAATCGTTGAAAATAGATTAGAAATGAAAAAGTTATGGCCCCCAAAGTAATGGGGGTCAAAAACTCCAAAAAAAAAACTTTTGAACATTACAAAGGCCGGTTCTTAAACACACAGAAAGTTCATTTTATGTTGTTTTGTTGCTATTAGAGTTCCAATGTGATTTGTAGGACTTTAGGTGGTGCTGTTATAACACTTTAAATCATTTAAAATGAATAAGAAATAAGAAATTTATGAGGTTCGAAAGTAGGAGGGGTCCAAAGAAGAAAAAAAACAAAACATTTTGTAACTTGGAAAGCTTATTTTTCTTATTTTTTTTCTTGTTAGTTTTTCATTATTCCTTTTCTTTTGCATTTCAAAGATGATTATAGGATATTTTAAATAATTATATTATTTAATGAAAATATTATTTTAATATTACTATCTAACTTAGGATGTTTGTATACTTGTAGGTTAATTAGTAGAGCCTATTTACATTGATATTTTAACATAAATAATAAAATTTAATATTATCATATTAATTGATTTTGAAAAAAAAATCAGATTTACATTTTCTGAAAAATTATTCCAAAATAAAATAAAATAAAACAAATTTAAACCATGGTTTAATTTAATTAAGCCATAATCATTTTAGCTGTAATTAGTTTAGCCATGGTTATTTTAACTTAAGTTAGTTTAGGTTAACCTAAGTTAGCATGGGGTTAACCTTAGTACTAAAGGTACATAACATTATTATATATAACTTATGTAGATATATTAAGTATAGTAATTTAAATATGTATAAGTTTAGGCCATTATTTTATGACACATGTCCATGTTGTACACATTTAGTTGCATGTTGCAAATGACAAGATTTCTAGTAGTGCAAGATAAATTAAAAAGTTATTATAAAGTAACAAAAAAATGTAAAAAAAGTTAACAAAATTGCTTTCTACTCCTTCCTCACCTACTTTGATATGTGCCCCTTTTTTTTTAGTGAATTTACCTCTTACCTTTAGGTCTGTGGAAGCAGTAGCATAATCATATGTAGACTTGTTAGTTTAGCCTAGTTAGGTAAGTCTAGCCAAAGGTAGGTTTATTGAACCAAATTTAGGTTAGTTTAAATTAGTTTAAGTTAATTAGCCCAATTTATTTTAGTTTAGTCAAGTTGAGTTTAATTTAGCCATGTTGATTTTAGTTTAGACAAGTTGAGTTGAATTTAACCAAGTTTAGTTTAGTGCAATCAAGTTGAAGTTAATTTAGCTAGTTGAACACATAAAAATAAGTGACTTGTTCCCCCAAACTTGGCAATGAATTTAAATGGATGATTGGACAGATGAATGAATGTAATTACACTACTAGGAGATGTGGCCAAGTTCACCTTGTATTCCACTAAGATTTGAGTGAACTAGGACAGATTCACGATAGGAAATCATGGTAAAACATGTTAACCCCCAGTGATTGGGGACCAATTGCTACGAACAGGTCAATTAAGCTAGTGAAACAAGATGGAAACAAGTGATGCCCAAATTTAAGTGGAAATTACACCTATTAGTTAAATCAAGCTACAACACTAGTCAATTAAGAGGGTTCTTTCACCTGGTGTGATTAATTAATTTAAATTGTTTTTTCATATTGTGTTTAGTTAATTTAGGAGAGTTATTTTACAAATTATGGTTGGTTGATTTAGGGAGATTTTTCCATCTGTTAACCATTAAATATGGGTAATTAACTCCATAATATTTTCATCTTGTAATTTCCATGTGTCCATCTAAGAACTCAAGATGACAAGCATAGAAACATGCATAGAAACTTGTAAGGTTTGATGATCCTTGTTTGAACTTTCAGTGTGCTTGTAATTTATACAAGTGAAGAGTCACCACTACCCTTGGATGACATTTTGTTGCCCTAGACTGCCTAGACACATCACATCAATAAATTTATAACAATGGACAATTTGAGTGAGACAAATTTGGTGAAACAAAAAAATTGAGAAAAGATAGGTGGATAAGAGGAAATCTAATAGAAATAGAAATTATAGTCTTCAACAAGCTCACTCACAAAGTGCCAAACCATCATCACGATGGTCTGACCAAACTCCCCACCAGCAGGAAACCATCTAACCTCATTTGTCTGGGATGTGCTTGCTTCATTGCTTCTTCCATTCTCAATTGGAAAAAGGCCCCTAAAATATCCATCATACAACATATCAATGTTTGCAGCCTGGCTATCACCATTGATTCCATTAGATGCACTATGGTTAACGTAGGACTGTGAGGACGCTGTGCCCAATGGGGCTGCTTCATCTAGTGCAGTCCTTGTACTTTGAGGGTGTGGTCGTCGTTGGGTAGCTAGATTATTCCATGGTTTTAAACACCAAGGCTTGCTGGGTTGTGGCGCCGATGGTACTTCTGCTACTGCGCCTCAGGCCTTATGCAAGATGGCCTGCTCCTGTTGATACCCATCATCCTTCACAACTATCATCATCACTTTAAGAATCACAGAAATCAATACCTGATTGCCAAAAGTTGAATTAGGAACCTAATATTTGCCAATTCCATGAGAAATTCATAGCTTTCAATGTCAGTACCACATATTTTAATAGGCTAGCAAGTGTCTATAACCAATCATTTTGACCACATGCAAGCTCTTCACTTGCTTTTGCCAGAAGAGTGCTCCACAGTCACTTCACAACAGTAGGTCTATAAATGCACAAAATCTCTTCAATTTCTGTTTC
The DNA here is from genome assembly GCA_963921925.1 of Sphagnum tenellum. NCBI lineage: Eukaryota > Viridiplantae > Streptophyta > Sphagnopsida > Sphagnales > Sphagnaceae > Sphagnum > Sphagnum tenellum. The sequence continues at coordinate 316,503 of OY998146.1, forward strand.
AGCCAAGTCCCTTCATCAATAGATCTAGTGGTTAAATGTATGCAACAACATATCACAATATCCTGATTTTGAACATACAGCATTGGTCCTTAATGATCACAAACCACACTTCGTTAATTTGCAATTGCATAAATTCGTGTCCATTCTGTGGTTGCTCCCAAGCCCAGATACAAGAGAAGCTCTTGGTAAGTAGAATGATGCTGCAAACAGCTTCTTTGCCACTTATAAAAGCATACATACATCATCAATCAACAAACTTAAGTTGTCAAAGTCCAAAACAAAACACTATTAACACTCCAATGTTTCAACAGATTATATCCAGCCTGACACAATCTTTACACACCAAATTTAAAGCTTCTATTGCTTTGAACAAGAATATATATACATAATGAAGTGAAAAATTCATAGTGTTGAATTGAGATACCGACCTGTTACTACAGCCTTGGCTTCATCACTCTTCCAGTGCTTAGTAATATTCTCTGCCAGAAGGTCATCTGGATTGGGTGCACTCAAAAGTGCGTGAATATTGCCATAATTAGCAAACATGAAACACTGTTAGCTAAGCTTCACCAAGATCTCCATCAAACCCTTTCAGAAATTAACATTCAAAATTCAACACTAAAATGACCTCAAAATGCAGCACCACGTGCCCCTTCAGAGCGCACACAAGATCTGCAAAATTTGGGAATACTTCCACTACAAACAAAACTGTTTATAGTTGAAAAGTTCCCAAAATCAACACCTATGGAAAGGGACCAAAACTATCAAATTCTCAAGACAAACCTGAGCAAAACTATTCGAATCTGAAGTGCAGGGCTCCATTTGTCCTTAAGTATGTCTAAGCATATGCGTCCCAGCTATGTACGTAAAGAGACCACAAATCCTGTTATGATGGATGTACTACGAAAAAATTGTCTGGAATTCTAAATGGCACAGAGGGTAAGCACGCAAAAGACAATAAAGCACAGGAGTTGAAAAGACAGAGAGAAAGTCACCTAGGCATGTAATACCAACTAAAGACATAGAAGATTTGCACAAGAGGAACATAGAAAAAAAGAACAAGGAAAAGGAAGAGATCAAACTTTATCAATATTGGGATGGTAAATCTTGGTCAAGAAGCGGACCTGTCAGGAAACCACAAGAACCAAACAAGGCAAAAAGGAACAGAGGGTCATCTTGAGAGGCAGATCAACCTAAAGCTACTTCCAAAGCATGTTCACCAGCTTCATATCCCTATAGGTTTAGGGTTTATGAAGGTTTAGGTTTAGGTTTAGGGTTTAGGGTTTAGGGTTTAGGTAGGTAATTATAGGCTTTCAAGATAGTATGATACAAGAAACTTCATTTAACTTAAATAGTTCAATGTTGCTCTAACCTTTTTTTTGTGTCATGTCCAAGCTTGGAGATTTTTGGCTCTGATTTCTTGTTTAATATACACACATATATAACATTTTTGTATACCTGTTGAATGCAAATTTGTAGTTCATTTCTATGGTGGATTGCAAATTTGATGATGAGTATATATATTGTGAGCTATAGCCATAATATTATTTTCTTTGAATTCCTTCTACAAAATGCGTGGAAATAAGCCATGTTCAGGGAAGAGTAGTGTCAAATTTAAATCACATGCAGACCTTTTGATCTACTCAACTAGTAGCATGATGCAAATGATGACAACAATAGTCCACTTCCATCATTGTTGGATTTATTCACATTGCACACATCTTTTTCAGATAAAGCAATGGCAGATGCAACAGATGTGGTGGACGGTGCATCCATGGCAGAAGAATGTCCCACAACCCTAACATCGCCATCACCACCAGTATTGTCTTTCAACGAAAATGTGGTAGCTGATATCAATGTGGTAAAAGCAAAGACCTTTTTTTTGTTTTATGTCTATGATTCTTGGGCAATTCATGCAAATGGAAAGTCTTGAAGTAGAAGATGATCAAAGAGTAGCAAATGGTGCATCAAGTGCATGCAAAATCATGTAGGGTTTCAACAGTATTCATGAGTTTTTGTTGCTCTTGCGATTTTTGTGAGATGAACCTGTTTTCTGTGGCTTTGGAGATGTGATCTCTAGTTCTAGCTTTGGCTCATGGGCTTTTGAATTCATTTGAGGGCTTGAATCCATCTGTTGATTGGAGCCAATGCTGGCCCTGGATGTTGGTGAGATCTTGAAACACAGGGCAGTTTGCTGCTGACTTCTATCAGTGAGCAACAAGTTCTCACAAAGAGTTTTTCTTAGTGTGATGGGAAAGTGTTTGTGAGTAGAACTGATATTGCAACATCAGTCTAGTCTCCAGATTGGAGTGAGGTCAAGATGTGTTCTTATCATAAAGAGCCTTGTGAGATGTTGGATCCAAAAATGGTGCATACATGTTGATATCAGTCCAGGGATGCAGATGGTGAAAAGGAATATGTCAAACCTTCACTGACACACTCTAATGAGTTGCTTAAGGGACTCCCTAGGGAATATGGAGCTTGTAGAGGCAAGGTTGACACAGCTGTGAATTCTTTGGAAAAGTATGACAGATCTTTAGCTGGAAGACTCATTGGGAGGAAACTTATCTTTTTCATAAGGGCAACAAAATGGTGGATGGATGAGATTAAGCTAAAGGTTGAGAGCTGTGACTGTCATGTTTTGTCAATAGAGGAGATAGGAATGCCTGGAGAAAGTATCATTAGTTCAAGAAGGAGGTCAATAAGTCAGTTATCATGAGAAAAAATTGTATTGTGCAGTAGTTGTATCAAGTTGATTTAAAGCTGGATGTGTTCATGTTAGCAAGAATGTGATGTCAACTTGCAACAGTACTGGTTTGTGGAACATCTGCTTTAGCTACCTGTTGGAAGCCTCAACTATTGGCCACTATGTAGGCCTCTCTAGCTTGTTTGTACAAGGGCAAGCAAAATTGTGATGAATTTTACCCTGAGAAGCTTGTTGAAGCTTGAGTAAGGATACTATTAACTATTTTTATTAGGTATTCTCTTCAGTTCTAACAAACATCATGCTTAATTCTTTCCATTGCTTTCAGAAATGGGTCAAAAATTCATTTTGTATAATCATTCTAGATTGTTACATACCATCTACACACAACATCAGGAGCTGATGAAGCCAGTGGGGAGTCATGGCAGTTAGTCTGGGCTATTTACTGTGAATGTGACAATCCATACTTTGTGAATGACATTCATAAGGTTACAACTTCACTTGTTCTTGTCATTTTAGTTTTGGTTTTGCTGGAACTACAAAGCGTTATTGTGGAGTTTTCACTTTCATAGATATGCTTTCTGCAGACAATGATCTGTTTGGTAGGCAAGAGAGATTTCATGCTTACAAGGTTTTTGTTTTTGGCAAAGATTACTTAGAGATCAAAAAAATGATTTTATGGTTTGGTGGATGGAGCAAAGGGTCTTGTTTCACTATTTATCAGTTTGTTCAAGCCCTTCGTGTCATTCCATTTATCCTTCTTATATCCTTCTCTTTTCATTTTTCTGTCTTGATATTTAGCTTCCCTGGTTCTGTGCCAGTGATTATTTATGCCTGTCATTATGCCTCAAAACAGGTGAGAAGAGGTGTGATTGTTATTCCCAAGCATTTGATATTAATCTGTTGCACCTGTGGGCTCATTAGGCTGGACAAGAGTCATTTTGGTCTATCACCATATCATACTATAGAGGAGCTGCAAGTGCGCTATTGGTGTATGATGTAACAAGGTGATCTTTTGAATTTCTAAGTATGTGGAGGAGACTTATTTTCTTGATGTTATAGCAATCAGGGAGGTGGCCACAATGTCATTTGTTGTTCTTTGTCCCTCTTTGCTGATTTGAGTAATGCAATGTGCAGGAGGGAAACGTACATTCAATCATCTTGCAAGCTGGTTGGAAGATGCACGGCAACATGCCAATTCAAACATGACTATCATGCTTATTGGTAACAAATGTGACCTAGCTCACAGAAGAGCAGTCAGCATTGAAGAAGGTGAACAATTTGCTAGGGAAAATGGCTTGATATTCATGGAGACTTCAGCAAGGATAACTCAAAATGTTGAAGATGTAAGTTAAACTTACACTTGGGCTGTGAGTATGTTATACATCCACTTGTAATCCCTTAGGCATGACTTTCAAAGGATGAAGCAACTAGTCAAATTTGTGACTTTTGACTGCAATTAAATCTGTGGTTAGATGTATTTCAGTATGTTCAATTCCTCAAGGTTGGAAGAACTCTGTTCATGTCTGCACTAAGAGTTCATTGCTCATATGTGCATAAGGACTCAGGGGTGGGCACATGTATATTACAGGCATTCATCAATATTGCTGCAAAAATATACCAGAAGATTGAGGAGGGCAGATTGTAATGGCATTTAGGAGTCAATGTTGCCCTTGTGATTTTTGTAAGATTGCAGTGGTATTCAAGAGTTTGTGTTGTTCCTATGATTACATTAGTAGTTTGAATTTTGAAGCATTAACTTACATTTGAAACATGAAGTGGTCTTGTGGGTTGTCTTGTCTATTTTGGGTTTTGTGTATTACCATGACAATATTATCATGGTAATACATTGAAACAAGGCTTGTAGAATATGCCTAGTAGGATAAACAACTTGGACTTTGGAAATGGTGGAGAATATTATGGCAACTGCAAACAAGTGTTGAGTCAATCTAATGGCTCAACTTTAGATTTTAAGAATACAAGCACAAAAGTTTCAAGCTCACAACCATTAGCAAACAACTCTTCTGATGGCTCTAGCAACGGAGATCCAAGCCAAGGAAAAGTTTGGGCTTCTGAAAATAATGGTGTTGGGAAAAATCAAGTAGCAAGTGAACAACTTCAATAAAAGTTCTGGACTCTACACAGATTTTTTCCAGTAAGGTGGGCACTACAGTCATAGCTTGCACACATCATGAGTGCAATGTAGCTCTGTAGTGGCTGTTGCCAAACTCAAGAGGGTGATAACTTGTCAGCAGTCATCTAACAAAAGAAATTATGAAGTTGCCCTCAAAGGAGTTGAATCTCTCTTTGTTGAGGTAGAGCAGAGGCAATAATTTAGGGCATTGTTTTGGTTAAGGTGGCCCTTGTTCCATGTATCCTTCCCTTAGCCTTTATGTGATTTCCCCCTGTTTTCAGCAAATTGTAAGGCTCCCTGTCTGGTGTATAGTCTAGATGGGGGATTTGGATGATATGTAAGTCGATGCTTTTTGTGTTCTATTCTAGCACACAACCTTTTTTTCTTCCTTAGAAAAGCTTTTTGCGTAGTTGCATTTTTGGATTGGTATTATTGTTAAAATCTGTAATACAAATTGTCCATGAGACTTGGTGGGGTAATCTATCTGTTCATTGAGTCAATCCAAATTACTTGTTTGATAACATATGCATTTCCACAGTTAGCTCTTCAAACTGGGTCTAATGAAGATATAGAGTAAGATCCTAAATGTCATAAGGCTATTATTGAATGGCAAAGTCTTCTGCATGCTACCTCAATATCGTGCACAAGAAAGTCAAGCCATTATTTTCCACCACATCCATAATTTTTCCCTCCCCCAAAAGCAAGAATAAAAATGTAGGTGGAAATAATCGTCAAACGCATGATCAATGCTTGAAATGGGAATATATAGATAAAATATGTCACATTTAACTAATTAATTTACTAATGCCCTGAACCCAATTAACTAGAGATTTTTCAATAATTATTTTAATAATGTTAAAGAAACAAACCTAGTAAACAAATTTCACCCTTAGTAAACATGTACACCATATAGTGAACCATTTTCACCAATGAAGGTAAAAGCAGTGAAATTATAATGAACTTAATTCACTTTTATGGTTCCACAGTAAAATAGTCTAGTGAACTACACCACACTTTCCTAGTAGTGTTATCAAACATGGATGGATGCTAAACATCCCCCAAATTATTAAAAATATAAAAAATACCAAAGAATGGAATAAAATTAAAATTATAAATAAATAAAATGAGAAAGGTCAACAATAATTGCCTACCACTACCCTCAAATTGCTTGCCATTACACTGGGTTTTTTGGGTGAAAACTACCTATTATTTTGCATCCATGTCAGTATAGTACTAGCATCAAATGTATAGGTTAGCTTAGGCCAATAGTAGGTTACTTGAACTAAGTTTAAGTTAGTTTAGCCAAGTTTAATTTAGTTTAGTTTAGCCAACATTAACGAATATTAGGTTAATTTAATAAAACATACCTAATTTTGCCAAGTTTAGCCAAATTAAATATGTTTAACCAAGTGTAATTTAGTTTAACCAAATGTATGTTAATTGAACCAAGTTTAAATTAATTTAAGTTAGTTTAACTAAGTTTAATGTTAACCATGATTAGCCAAAATTAGGTTAGTTAATCAAGTTTAGCGAACTCTCATAAAGTTTAACCAAGTTAAGTAAATTTAACCAAGTTTAACCAAGTTTACACAAGCTAAATAAGTTTAACCAAGATTAACCAAAGGTAGGTTTGTTGAACCACGTTTAAGTTAATAGATTTTAGTTTGGTTTAGTGTAGTTAGTTTAGGTTAGTTGATTTTAGTGTAGCCAAGTTTAGTTTAGCCAAGAGTAGGTTTATTAGGTTTGTTGAACCATGTTTAGGTTAATAGATTTTAGTTTGGCTTAGTGTAGTTAGTTTAGGTTAGTTGATTTTAATGTAGCCAAGTTTTATTGAGCCAAAAGTAGGTTTATTAGGTTTGCTTAGCCAATTTTAGTTTAGTTTAACCAAATTGATACTAGTTCAGTCAAATTTAATTTAATATAAGCAAGATTAACCAAGATTAGGTTAGTTTACTTAGGTTGAGTCAAATTTACATTAATTTAATCAAATTTAAGTTGGTTTAGCCAAGTGTAGTCAAGTTAAATAAGTTTTGTTAAGTTTAACCAAGTGTAGGTTTGATGAACAAGTTTAGTTTAATTTAGCCAAGATTAGCCAAGAGTAGGTCAATTTAAATAAGTTTAGTTAAGTTTAAGTTTTACTAAGTTCAGTAACTTTAACCAAGTTTAATGAAATGTAAGTTTGTTGAACCAAGTTTAGGTTAATTTATTTTAGTTTAACCAAATTGAAATTAGTTTATGCAAGTTGATGCAAGTTTAACCAAGTTTAATTTAATTCATCTAATATTAGTTAAAAGTAGGTTAATTTAGACAAGTTTAATTAAGTTTAACCAAGTGTAAGTTAGTTAAATTAAGTTAGTTTAGTTGAATCAAGTTTTTTTTTTGTTTAGCAAATTCACTAAAAGAAATCACTGTTTATTTGACTAGAAAATCAAACAAAAAACTAGTCATTTTGACATTTGGTCAATTTGACCACTTAGTCATACTAAACAAGTTAATTTGAACACATTCAACTTGACTGATGGTCTTTTTGATTAGTCGAATTGAACAAAAATTTGGGCAGCCCAGAATAATTAATTTAAAAAAAAGCTTAATTTGTAAATATAAAAATGTAAATAATAAATAAACAATAAATATTTACCTACCCACCCACCCATGAACTACCTACCTATCCACAACCCACCTATGTATTATACATTTACACACATGTACAAGGCATATATACAAATTTATACATATTCCACATAATATTTGTTGGTAAAGGGAATTGAACCTTGGTCTCCTTGGTTTCACACCATTGTCTTGGCCATCAAACCACCCCACCACTTTGTAAAACAATATGATACCAAATGGATTTAACATGTATCCTTGAACTTCCATGAAATGTTTTGTCAATATGTATAACAACATTTGAACTTCAAATTTTTTTCATAAATAGGTTAGTAGGTACTTAACTAGGTAGATAGGTAGGTACACATGTTTACCTACTTATTTTTTAAAATGTTCATACCTACTTATAGGAAGGTAGGTAGGTAGGACATAGGCAAATAGATAGTAAGTAGCTAAGTAGTAGCTAGATAAGACATAAGTAGGTAGGCAACTTAGTAGGCATAACAAGCATGGCCAATTTGACTAGGCCATGGGCATCTTAATGGACCATTTAAAAAATTTATCCTTCTTGATTAAATGTATGACTTAACATTTGGTCAAAATGGTCACTTCAATAAAAAAAAACCAACCAAAAGAATCATGTGTTTTTCATGCCCCATACTTTTAATCAAAGTGGACATCCCTTTGGTCAATGTGAACATTTTAATCAAGTTGAACCTTTTGAAAAACCTTGATTTCTTATAGTGATTGAAAATAATTTAAACAAGTTGAGCACATGAAAAAAAATAAAAATCATCAAACTTGGTAATGAATCAAAATGGATGAAAAGATTATATAGCATAAACATCCCCCAAACTTACCCAAAAAAAATGAAAAATCAACAAGGATTATTTGCCATTACATTCAAACTATTTGCCATTACAATTTTGTTTATTTTTGGTCAAATTGCCAAGTTTGATGATTTTTATTTTATTTCAAATTGTTTACTATTTGCATCCTTGTGAATGTAGTGGTATGATCCTACGTATAAGGACTCAAAATTACACCTAGATCCAAAACAACCAATGAGGCAATGCCTATCATGACATACAATATTAAATCCACACACAAGGTGTATTTAATTTTGACACAATATAACCCTAAATTCAACTTAATAATATAATTCATTTATCTAAAAGTTTCTCCATTCATGGTGGAGCTTTTTGTAATATTCAAAAACCATCTAGTGAGCGCAAAGATTTTGGTACATACATACCTCCGCTATGGGTACTTGTGTTATAGATTGCAAAATGATGTAATTCATGCTAAAAATATCCTTCCAATTGATTATATAGTCAGCTTGTCCTTTTGACAAGTTGGAATCAAGGAAGACTTTGATAGTAATCTTCAAATTGAACAAGTTGGGATCCTCCTTCGTAGTGCAAAGGGGATTAAAATCTCTACCCAATACTTCCCATTTGTTGTACTTCTATGATAATCAAAATCCATGAGTCCAAATCTTGTTAACCTTTAGTGAAAACAAGAACATATATCTGCATTCACACTCCAACATTTCATGATTAGACTTTGAAGATCAGATTGTTAACAATACAAAAAAGATCTAAAGTCGCATCGAAAAGCCCACAATTGATGCATAAATTTGGAAACAAATGGAAGGAAAATCAATTGACTTGACTATATACTTGGAACCATAGAAAAAAATGTTAATAGATTCAATGGTTTGGCCCACCTATTGGGCTAGCAATACAAGCCCATGAACATTGATCTTTGTCAATTCCTTGTTCTAAAACATTTCAGTTAGACCTCTTGTGCCTTTGGTATGCCCACAATCTCAACTTTACAATCTCACAAAGATGCACTAATTAGCCAATAACCTTCTAGTTCTTATGAACTAGTGTAAATGATCTAATAGTACATAAACATTAATCAGCTGCAAATCCCCTAACTTTTTAAAAGCAGAAGTTCACACAAGCATGAGTACCTCATATTGGATTCCAGCCATAATAATATTTTGTTGAACATTTGCTAATTGAATTTCGTATTTGCGAAAAATTGTGTGGGAATCCTTTTGTTGTTTCACCATCATAAAAACCACAACCTAATTTTCATCAACCACATTCCATCGTCCATGCATCTCTTCAAGTGTGAACTGGCAAGCACTTGGTAGACAATATTGCATCCCTATGACTGGTTTTAGGCCTTGCATTTGTGTAGATGCATCAACCATACCAAGTTTTTAAATCAAACCAAAGCTTATTATTTTCTCCACATCTTTGTTGTGCACTTATAGCACCTTGTGGGCCAAGTTGTTATGTAATGTTCTCAACACCTTGAGAATTTTAACATGATTTGACCATGCAATTCCTTGTGCAAATTGAATCCACCAAAGAATTAAACATCACTATAGTTATTGGCATCAAGTTATTACTACATTAGGAATGATGATGTTGAATCCTCCAACTTTCATTGAACACAACAATGATTTTACTGTGAAAAGAACAAGCTTAAGATGTTCACCATTTAGATCATCAGATCGATGTTTTGAAAAAAAATGCAACATATTCTATGGGAAAAGACCTAGGCATTATATAGTTGGTCAAATGGTTGGTAGAAATCATATTCATGCATAAGATTTGTATGCTACTTCATGTGACTGGACTTCTCTATGATGATCAAAGACTAGTATTAAGATCATTTTGGACATTGGGTGAATGTGCCCAAGTTTCATTTTCATGCATCCCAACTTCAAGTGGTTATTTTTTTAGATACCCCTAATTCAATGATGTCATCATCTTGCCTTGATTGAATATAGTGAAGTTGTTTCCTTAGTCCTTGGTTTGATAAACGTCTAGGGATTTCCTTTTTAAAATAAAATTCATCAAAGATATGAACACCAAGGTAATCATTTTAACAAGAGTTAACACCATATGCTTCCCTTTCTTCAAGCAATGGTCCATTGTAAAAGCATTCTAATGATCATAAAATTTGGTATTACATAAGCTCATTTGCTAGCTACATCTATTGTCTCCTCATTGCAAAGTTAAAACCTCCTACATGGTTGAATTATGATGCCTTTAAAATGTAACTAGAATTTTTAACAACATAACAATGCTTTGTATCACTGATCAATATTGCCAAGCAAGCCATAGGCATCTTTCATCAACCCTAGCATTAGCAAAATCATCCTCCTTGTTGTTCTCTCCTTTTTTGTAACAAAAAAAAATCCTTTAATAAAAAGCCTAATTTCCTTTAATCAAGGTTTAGGGTTTCAGGTTTAGGAATCAAAGTTTTAAGTGAATGTTGAAATATAAATACCTAATATTATGTATGTTTCATCAAATGTATTTTTTAACCTCTATGTAAAATTTATTTCACAATATATCAAATAATGATATATTTAGTTAATTAATGTGTGTATTTATTAATATTTTTGCATTCTTATACATATAATATCTAAATGATTATTTTATGTTAAATTTTTTTACGTAAACATTAAATATAATTGAAAGATATTTTCAAATTCATACATGATAAAAATTATTAAATGGACCAATGCAAAATCGTTGGTATATGTAAATGAAGGTATTGTGATATTTGCCGCATTGATGGTATAAGGTTTTATTTCAACAAAATTTTGAAGTGTAACTGTAATACTTTCATTTCAGTGATTGTTTCATTACCTTTTACCATCAATGTGAACAACTTCACAATACCCTCATTTGTATCATAGTTTATAATATTGTCACAATATGGTGTGAGTATTATATTCCTTTTAGGTTTTAATAGGGCTATGGAATACCCCTCCAAGTTTCATGGTGAATGTAAATATCTTAAGATGATGCAGGTATTGCATTTAAACTCCATAATTTTGTTCAAGTGCCATTCTACCACCAATGTGAAAAACTTTGCAATACTTTCATTTACTTGAATCAATATGTCTGTCATGATATAGTGAACATGGAATAAGTATTTTTTAAAAAATTCTTTTGTTTCATAGTTTATGATATTATTGCAAAATGATGCGGGTATTAATTTCCTTCTAGGTTCCAAATTTTAAAAGATATGTTATGGAGCCCAAAGGTTTTAGGGGATACCTGGAAAGGGGTAGTGCATGTGAATTCAATAGTTCTAGGCATGAGTAATACCCCTTTGATAGCCCAAACCAAAATAATTGAACCCATGTTGTTTGTAGATTACCCCAAAGAGGGTATTGCTTTCTTTCTAGGTTATGGTATGGCTACACAATACCCCTCCAAGTTTCAAAAGATATGTGAAGGAACCCAATTTTTTATTTGATATACCCTAAGAGAGGTATTACACATGCATTGAGTAATTTAGGGCATAAGCAACACCCATTCATGATTATTTAGATATGTTATGGAGCCTAAAGAATTTCTAATATACTTTAATAGGGGTATTGCATGTGCATTGAATAATTTTGGGCATAAGCAATACCCCTCCAATAGCATAGACCAAAATAATTCAATCCATGGTATTTACAGAATACCCTCATGAAGGTATTACTTTCCTTTTTTAGGTTTTGAATTTTGAATTTTTGGGGGTAAATAAAGGTTTTTTGATTTGAGTGCAAGACTAGATTCATTTTTTTGATAATTTCATCAAACATACATATAAAAATATGTGAGAATGTATTTCTAACTATTAATACAAGATGGTGTAAAATGAAAGTAAAATGCATTAAATCAAAGAACACGGGTGACATGTGTTACCAAAATATGCAAAAAATGCCCAAGTCCAAAACAACCCCACCCTAAAAGGGGGAACATGTCATAATGGTAAATATGTGGTTGCTTCAAAGATAAATTATTACTTAAAATCCTAAAAACCAAAACAACACCTTAATCAAAAGTGGGACAAATTATGGGTTATTTGCATTATTAGAATTCCAAGTTTTTCAAATTATCCACATTGACTGAAAGGTTTTTATTTATTGAATAACATGTATGTTTTGATTGGAGGCCAAAGTGTTCAATGACATTTGTATGTTTTGATTAATCGATTTGACTATGATGACTAATTTGACCATATGTCAAATAGCCTCCTAATCAAATTTGACCCAAAAAAAACCACCTTAATAAAAAAGATTATGCTTTATCCATAGGTCCAATTACAAAAGAGTCAATAAATAATCTTAATCAAAATAAGTATTGACTTAATAAAAAAAACCAACCCACCTACCTAACAACCTTTAGTTTTTTGCTTACTCACATGGTTACCTACTTACATTTACATTTCAAATGACTTTTTTATAACTTATTTAACCATACGGTTTACTTGTTAAGTTTGATCAATTTTAGCCAATCATTTTGTCCAAATTTAACTATTATATTCCAATACTAAATTTGGCCATTAGATTTAATCAGTTACATTTAGCCATTAAATATATATTTTAGGTTTAACCATTAGGTTCAACTTAAATTTAATCATTATGTTTAGCCATTAGATTTTGTCATTAAATATGTTTAACTATTAAGTTTAGCCATTAGGTTTAATCATTAAATAGGTTTAGCTATTAAATTTAACCATTGGATTTAATTGTTAAATAACTTTAGCCATTAAGTTTAGCCATTGGATTTAGTTATTCAATAGGTTTTTGACATTAAATTTAACCATTGAATTTAATTATTAAATAGGTTTACCCATTGGATTTAGTCATTAAATAGGTTTAACCATTAAATTTAACCCTTGGATTTAGTCATTAAATAAGTTTAACCAGTAAATTTAGTCATTAAATATGTTTAGCCATTACATTTAGCCATTGAATTTTATCGTTAAATAGGTGTAGCCATTAAATTTAGGCATTGAATTTATTCATTCAATAGGTTTAGCCATTGAATTTAATCATTATATTTATCCAATTACTTTCTTATAATTTAGTAACATGTGAAATAAAAAATTTGATAAAATTTGACATCATTTGATGGTTTTTTGTCATTTTTACAATTGATATTCCACTTCACATTAAAATCTTTAAATTTTTCTCTAAATTTCTTGACCAATCATATGTTTAGGGATATTTATAGGGTGGTCTATTAATATTTGTGACCAAAACCATAGGGGATAATTATAGGATTTATAGTTTAATATTTATTTTAAATGCATGAATAAAGTTAGTGTAAAATATGGATTCTTCAAAATGTCAAATGTGAGCCACCTAACCATGTTTATACCCGGGGAGCCAATTTAATTCCAAAAACCAGGTGCTTTTGATTGTGGCATGGACGGTTTATGAGGAGGTGGTGCTTGGGGTTCAAGTCAATTGGAGGATTGTTTCAAGTTCATGAAAGGGAATGTGCTTCTATATCGATTAGGTAGATTTGTGGTGGCAAATTTGTTGGCTCCTCCAAAAAATCCTCCTACAACAATTCTCTTGGCTTGTAAAACACGACCTTGGGTTCTTCCCAAAACTACCCTTCTCATTCCCCCCTTTTTTTTCAATTGGTATCACCAATGCCGTTTGTTCCCGAATCAATAACATCGAGTACATTTCATCCAAGGTCCTTCTCTTGAGATGAATGATCAAATTGCTTAGTGCCATTGGGACAAAGTCCCTTTCAATCACAATTGAGCATGCACAACCCCATGAATGGAAAACAATTCAATTTTGTGGTTCAAGTAGCATCTTATATGTATTTGATATGATAGAAGGTTGGGGAGGGGGGAGGGGGGGGGGGGTTAGCATAGGGTACTAACATATTCACCTCCACAAGATAGCCAACATTGTAGAACATGCTTTCAATGAGGTGCTATGAAGGGAAATGGACGTAATGCAAATCCAATTTCAGGAGGTGACATTGGAATGTGGTGCATTGTGTGAAGAATTGGGTGCATGCCATAAAAAAGTCTTGGGTTAGAATAAGAAGTTGCCAATCAACAAAAAACATTAGAAGATACATTCACAAGGGCCATTGAGGTGGAAAAAGAATGCCTAAATTCCATGGAAGACATTGAACACTATAATCAAACATTAATTAACATGAAAGAACAATATTGAAGAGATGATGAATTGTTTGTGAAGTCAACCAAATGAAATTCAAACAACATGCAACTTACATGTAGGGTGAAAACATGGCAAAATATGCCCAAAAAAATCTCATACAAGTAATTATAATCACATTTATGGCATAAACAGGAAAAAACCTATTCAAAACTTCTATAACTTTCATAATAAAGCAATGGTGCTCTCTATTGAGTTTATGGTTAGCTACACATAAAGTTTGAAATTTTTTAGTATAACAAAAATGGATGAAAAATATGTTCTAAACTAACTAGGTTTTCAAATTTTCAAACATACTTTTATATGAAAACTTTAGTAGATTATGATTATAATATAAAAAAATTTAAAACACATATTAGTGCTTCATCCATTTGAAAGTATAAACAACTCAATTACAATTGTACTTTCATCATATATTCATATACTTGTTCGAAAGTGGGACATATACTTTCTTATATTTGTATTTTTAAAGTACTTAAATGCATATTAAAGCAAGCAATCTTTTAATATCATTCAATGTAGTGAAAAAACTTCTATTTATTGATCATTAAAATAAAATATATTCATGAGTTCAATGTATTAAAGCTTAATTTGTGGATATTTTACATAAAAACATCAAGTATTTTTTGTTGGCATACTTTACCATGTTTTCACCCTATATTTTGATAGCATTTCAAGCTATGTAGATGGAAATAGAGATTGTAATCTAGTGCAAATGGAATATTGTGAAGATGGGAGGTTTTGATCACATAGTTTGACATCATGGCCCAAGATATCCAAAATGTTTCTTGATAAGTTATCGAAGATGCAAAAATTGGAAGCATAGATTGGGTGACACATCCCAAGCTTGAATGGGAATGTCATTATTGTGTCAGAAAAAACTTGTGGCCCACACTTCAACCTTTCATGCAAAATGGGGAACTATGCTTTATTTGTTGCTGCCCATTTGGACCAAAAGGAACATGGTTTTTGGGCACTTGCCTACACATGTACCATACATAGTTTGATGGTGGGAAGGAGGAGATGTCCATAATGTAGGGCCACATTTCACTAACATTAATATGAATAATTCAGTCTTCAAATGGCCATCCCACAACATTGGGAATACAACATGATTAACACACCCAATAGACCACAAACATGGGGCATAAACATGAAATGGATTTGGATTGTTGGTATGTTTATTATTACAAGAGAGTCAATATGACCAATGACAATATGATGAATCCATGATTCACAAAGCACGTGAATTGTTGTATTTATTAGCAACCAATACACGATGCCATTGGTTTTATCAATTATTTTGGGGGTGGTATAACCCAAGAACCAATAAGCTCAAATACAATCAAAATTTGGTACAACTTGATGGGGGAGGAAATCAGGCAGGGGGTTCACCATAAATGATTTTTAGCCTAAAGACCAAGTTGACTTGACATTGGAGGAGATTATTGAAGGGTCGTGTTTGAAAGATGATGTCACCTTTGCATTGTGAATTGCAATATTTCCTCACATAGTCACAATGTTCAACGAATTAGTTAATTTTCTTGGGTGGGATGTAATTTTGAATGGGAAGCCAATTAACTTTGAAAATTATGATAGTTGACAATGTGGTCTATAAATAGGTATGATTTCCTTCGCACTCTTAAGGAATAGGCATTGACATTATTTTAATAAATGAAATTTTGTCAAAAAAATACAAAATACAAAATAAAAAAATGAAATGATTTTGGGGGTCCAATTTTTTAAGATGTACCAAAATCTTGTACATCACCCTTTGTTATATTTTTTACCTAGTCTTTTTTTATCACATTTATGGTTGAATATGATAGAATTTATAATTATAATGGTTTAAAATATGGTACATATGAAATATTCAACATTTTTTGACACATTAGTTTTGATACAAATCAAAATACATAGGAAAAAAAAACTATAAAGACCATTCCTTTTTACCATGGGTGGTACACCTTAAAAGATTTTCACCCTTGAAGGTTTTCAATCCTCAAAATGTGAGATTTTTTTTTTTAATGCCAGATTTCTATATTTTGTAGCCAAAAATTAACTTGTAGCCAAAAATTATAGAAAGATAATTAAGTAAAGATTTGTAATTCATATCTTGTTTATAGTCAGATTTGGTTAAATCATTTAAGGAATGATTGTTGACTTTGCTACATCTTCCTATGTAAGGTGGCCACTTTGGCTGCATCAAAATATTCCTAGAAAATACACTGGTAGGAATAATATCCTCTTTTCTAGGCATAATATCTCCTCTTTCCTAGAAATAGTCACTGGTAGTGAGAATACGCTGGTAGGAATAGTATCTCCTCTTTCCCAGAAATAGTCATTACAGTGCCAGCCCGTGTTAATTGTCATGTAGCAAGGTGCCCTTGTGCTGGTCATCCAGAAGAGGATGACAGTGTATATGGCTACCAACAAAGATGAAAGTTTTAAGAAAAAGGCGTCCTTCTATGTTATTTTGTTACTCTACTGGAACTTAGTACAAAATTCTGGCTACAGTCATTTACAAGAAAACCTTAAAAACACTTTTTAAAAAAATCGTCACTATTGAGAATTTTCCCTTAAAAACTACTCCTAGTAGCGACATGACTGGATATATAAAGAAAAGCTGGAGGGAGTCCCAGGTAGTACAAATAGAGTATCGCGTAAGCTGCAACCCCAAGCAGGCCTTCAATTGTGCTCTCCACCTGTGAAAGAACACCTACGAAAGAATGCTTCAAAGTTCAAATTTCATGAAGTACCTTTCATGGTGAAAGACTGACCAAGAAAGTGCCTTTAACAATTGAAAGCTCATTTAGCAAACACATGAGACCCGTGGTTGGATTGCACGAAGTTCCAAAAAATGCCCTGATGACTATATCTGACAATATACAATTAGTTCCATAGATAATGCCTATAATCCAAATATTAGATGATGAAACCCTGCCAAGCCTTATAGATAGAAAGGACCCCGGAAAGGGAAAATATTCTGTTTATGTGCACTGGAGAAGAGGTGCATTATTGAGCTTGATTGTCAGGCAGGGTTTCTTTTAATGACTTTGTGATGTAGCCAAATATGGCTATATAACGGATATGAAAGTAGAAAAAACCATAATCCTTCTATATTCTTGACTACCTTCTGGAAGTTATCATAAGACTCTGACGATTTGAAATTTTTAGAAATCGAAATCTGGATTATATGAGCCATTTTTCCGATGGAAAATCCTATTTCTAGATCGAAATCAGATTATTCAGGTCGAAAATTTAGCGAAAATTCGCAGCAAAAGAAACACTGACTGCTTTATTGGCGACTTTTTCAAGGAAAAAAAAAGAGGCTTTGGAAGGGTCGAAGTTCCAAAATTCTTTGGCGAAACTTCACACCAAAAAACACCGTTGCTCCCAAATTTCCTCTGACAAATATCCACCAACACCACCAGTCCAAAAACATTAATCAATTCTTTTAACGCATCATTTTGGGACCAAGGTATCATAACTTTCAAACTAACACCTTGAGTTCATTCGTGAATTTCCACTGATTGCCTGAAGATGGCGAAAGCCTCTTTTCGCGAGTTATAAAAACTCTCGAAACCCATTTACTCCATGTATAGGTTCTTTCAGATCATTCTGCTTGGAAGCACTTGGACTACAATAATCTCCACAAGGTTGCGGGGCGGAAGCTTGCAAACCGAAGCCTTTTCTGTTAAAGACATGTATTTCGTTCAAATTGTTTGCAGATTGCACAAAGTGACTTGTCGGGCGTAGCGCCAGCAAACGAATTCCTCATTAGATATAAACTTAACGTTTGGATGTGGATTTGATATTTGATCGATTAAAATATTCCGTTTCGGTGAAGATATTGCTTCAGGTTCAGAAGAGAAGGAGCTGCAAAACCGTCATGACATCTCATGTGGGATCGAACCATGTCAAAGCCGGAGCACATGTGGTGGCCTTCCCTATTCCTGCCGGAGGTCACCACGCTCGCTTTGTTCCTTTTGTAAAGTTATTGGCAAGGAACGGACTTACCATCACTGTCATCACCACAACTAATTACCTCGCCAGAATGCAACAATCACTCGTGGCAAGCAATAGCTTGGAAGTCCGCCATAATATTCGAGTCGTTGGTGTCGACCTTCCTCCTGAGTATTCAGAGATAAAGTCTGATACTTTTCTAACGGTACTTCGAGCTCTTGCAAACCTGAAAGATCCGCTCAGACACATGATGAAGGAATTGATGGAGTATGGTCTAACCACTGGTATTGATGAATCCCAAGATTCTCATCTTCTCCGGCCTCCAGTATGCTTCATCTCCGATTTTAATTTACCCTGGACCCAGGTAAACTAGTAGCATCTGGCTGGTTCATTTTTCTCCACCTGTTGAAAGTTCTCTCTAGAGACTAACAAAATTTCTTGTGCGCATGGATCCATGTCCCCGCCGTTGCTTCATATTTCTTTGTTTAATCGTGCACAAACTTCAAGAACTTGTTATGATACTAGAAAAACCCTGGGGTACATGCAGGATATAGCAGACGAATTCAATCTCCCGAGATATTCTTTCTACCCATCAACACATTTTTTATCGCTAGTATTTAGTCTTCGGGAGTTCAACGCACAGGGTCGCCTCCCTCCGAAAGATGGAGCTCCCTTTATGATTCCAGGTTTCGCCCCGATTCTGCCCTCCGATCTGCCCAAATCTCTGCTCCACAGTAATGCAAAGCTCGTGTATGAAGGCGAACGCTTACGGGAAGCAACTGGGGTGCTTGTGAATACTGCGTATGAGCTGGAATCTTCCATCATCGACGGGTTACAGGAAATGCTCCGTAAAGAGTCGGAAGGAAATGAGGTTCTAGCTCCATTTTTTCCCAATCAGAAAATGTCCAATTTGTAGTAAGTTCGATTGATTGGAGGTCAACTTTTGCCTGATAGATATTTCCATCCTATTAGCTCATAGAATGTTGATTTCCATGGATCTATCTTTTTTGGAATCCCTTCCTACATGTTTTCCATCCTATTCTTTCAAAGAATATCATGCAAGAATTCTTGTCTGCATACTGTAAGGGGACTTTAGTGGCCATACGAGCATATAAGGGATTAAGGGGTCAAAGTGTAATTATGTATGAATAGCTTTCTACGAGCTGAATCTGCCCCTTGCCCTCTATGGTTGGCGGTGTTACAAATTGTAAATTTTTAACGCCTAAAATGATATGGACTGCATAACATGATGCCTGTATTTTGCTGTGCACTATATCAACTAACAGTTATTTTCGGTTGTGATTTCAGACTGGACATGTGCCCAAAATACTGACAATTGGGCCTTTGGTGTATGAAAATTTTCGATTTTCCGGAGGTGACCAACCTCTTCGAGAAAGAGTTCAACAAGCTGCAGAAGACGACAATGTCGAGTGTCTGCACTGGTTAACCGAACAACCGGAAGCGTCTGTCTTATACATCTGTCTCGGATCAATGTCCACGTTTCCAACGCAACAAATAGGTGAATTTGCTTCAGGGCTTGAAGCTAGTGGGGTGCATTTCCTTTGGGTTTTGAAGGTTCCAGCTAGTGAGGAGTCAGCAGCATCATACATTGCAACATTCCTTCCTGAAGGTTTCATAGAAAGAACGAAGGACAGAGGTTTGATTTATACATCTTGGGCCCCTCAATTACAAATCCTTGCAAACCCAGCCATTGGAGGATATCTAACACAGTGTGGATGGAATTCAATCACGGAGAGTATTGCCATGGGAGTGCCGATGATTGGATGGCCAATTTGGGCTGATCACATGCTAAATCGCATACTATGTGTTGACGTCTTAGACATAGCACTGTCAGTTCCCAACGCCTCTGACGATGCAACCCTTGTTGAATCGTCCACCCTTGTTGGACATGAGGAGATTGAAAGGGTAATCCGATTGTTGATGGGAGACACAAGGGGTCAAGTTATCAAGAAGAACGTTGAGGAACTAAGTAAGATTGTAGAAATGGCAACGAGACCAGAAGGATCGTCATGGAAAAACTTACTCCATTTCTTGGAAGAGGTTAATTCCCTAAGCTTAATCAACAAATAATTTTTCTTCTTCAGTGGTGTTTTCCTTACACCATGAAAGAAAGGTACATTGGATATTTTGGACATTCGGTGCTCAGAAGCGCGAAGGATCAGTGGAACAGTAGGAAGTTCGTCTTTACAAGCAATCGGTTAACAGTACTCAAGGTAAGTAATCGTATCAAATTAAAATGGATCTAAACTCTGCATATGGTCGCATGTGGTTTGGAAGGATTGATCGCTACTAAATTATTGTAGTTCTGAAAGATTTCCAGTGAATGTCTTTTTCCGAAACTCCTGCACTCTCTCGAGAATATAAAATGGTCATTTTTCCTGAAGCATTGTCGTTCCCTTCTATTTTCTGAGCACTCCAGTTGGGGTCAACAACTTCCGGTGGATCTAAGAGTTGCGAATTTACCTTCCTCCGTTGGGCTTGTGGGATTTTGGCACGAACTCAAGTGGGCATTAGCAAGAATCTGGTCAGGATTCATAAGCATTGAGAGTCAATGCTTTCTTGGCAGGGTTGGCACAAGATGCACAACTTATAAAATTCGTCGTTTCTGACACACAAGGTCTGAACAAAACTTGGTGCACGCCAAAGTTTGCCACGTCAATATTACTTACAATATGAAGTAAATCAATAACAGCTTCTTTTTAATTTGCCAAATTTCGCCAAAAGCGAAATTCAAAATTAATTAATTAATTAATTTTTGGAGGTTTTCAATCAAGTAAGTGAAGCAGAAAAAAATAAATCACTGCATTCGTATAATTGATTTTCATTTTGGCTATCATAGTGTAGCCAAAAATATAGTTCAGGGTGATTAAAGTTTGTACTTTATTGCTCGTTTATAGCCAGATTTGGCTAAACTTTCCAAGGGATGATCACCACTTCTTCTGCATCTTCCTATGGATGATCGTCACAACTGGCTACAAACAAAAATTCCTTAAAGAAAACACTGATCATCACAGTAGGCCCCAGACAATTTGAATCTTGGTGTTACTTGCCCTTTGGAGAAGTTGGCCGCGTACACGCAATCCACATCATTGCCAAGATTGTCAACTCTTTGGACATGTAGGTCATGGGCCAAGGGGATGATCACCACTTTTTCTCCTATGGATGATGATGGCCATGCAGTCGGTAGACAAAAATTCCTAGAAAAACACTGATCGTCACAATCCTAGGGCTAGGACACATTTTTCTTAGACATGATGCAACCATAGTGTGTCACAAATTGTTTTTCAGTCTACCCTGGCAGGTTTAACAGTTTGAATCTTTTTGATGTTACATGTCCCCCTCGGAGCAGTGTTTTTCTTTTTAAACAAATTTCTCGTTTTAAAGACCCTAGCTACCAATATAAAGGTAAAAAAAAAGCGGTTTTCCATTTTAAAGGTGCTTAAAAGGCGATAGAAAACTGTTTCAATCTGCCTAGGGATGCTTGCCGCCCTGGCTCCATTAGGAAATCGACAAAAAAAAGGAATGCTTCTTTAGAGTAGTACACCCTGTAGTTACAATTCAATCCACCTGATGATTCAAGTACAATTCAGTCCACATGATAATCCCAAGATTGCCGACTCTTTGGATGCAGTTCAAGGCGCCGTTGTGGAGCCACTTTCAAAGGTTGCCATGCAGAGTGAATCTTGTGTGGAAGTAATCTGAGCAATTGTTACATGACCTGCACGCGTAGTGGAAAATTTAAATTAAGGAGGTTTATTATTCTTTCCAGGCCATCCTTTAAGGTATCTCCACCGCACACCTGCAAACACCCCCTTTTCATTAAGTTTTGTAGCATGATAGCGAAGTCCTGCTGCGCTTGTGTAGTGATATCCATTTGCAGTGGTCATTTTAACCCGTTTAAATTTTTTTCTACTATGTAGTATGGATTTGGACAGTGACTATTACGTGGTCCAAATGTAAAGACATAAATGGTCTTTTACTATTTAAAGGGACTTTTATGAGATTTGTGGGTGGGGACAGTGGGTATTCCATTCTAAAATAGAGGAGTTGTTTACAGTTTTGGGGTGGAGATGCTTTAAATGTCCTAAACTAATAGCCCTAGAATATGAAATGGCACATGTTAACTATTCTTTTTTAATATCCATGTTCGTCGGCGGAGGAAAGGAATGAGATGATTGTTTCTAAAGGACAAAAATCATTATGAAAACAAGAGTGAGAGAATTGGAATTTCATATTCTATTTAGTTGAAATTGTCAATGGATGACCATATGCAAAATTCTCTCTATACCAGCTCCCAGAAAACTTGTTATTGAAATTATTATTATTATTATTTCGGGATGTTTCACTTTTGTAAGGTCCCTCTATTTCAAAGTCAAATTCTGCCAGAAGAGGTGCCTTCAAGTACAAAGACCAAAATTTTGACTAGTTCTGTACAAAACAATCAAGTAGCCAGTTTGAGCGATTTTCCTGGGTGGGGCCAGTGAGGGACAGTGAGGCATCTACTAGCTCCACTTTTTCCTAAACCCTAAACCCTAAACCAACACTGGTAAAAACCAAGATTTAAGCATTTTCAATCACTTTTGCCACTGATCAATGCTCGTTAAATGGTGTTTAACATCCTTTAGATTCTTTTGGGATTTGATGTTTTCAAATGTATGCCATAGTTCCTTCATTTTTCCCACCTAATGCCTAATGATCATTCATTATATTCCCAATTTGTTCCCCAAGTTCCCAATAGCAACACACTTTATCCAATATGTTTTGCCAAAAGTCATCTTCTTGTAAACCATATACCTAGCCTAAAAAAAAAAAGTTTACTATATGTTTATTCTAAGAATGGCAAAAGTTTGCTAATAGACACTTACATCATGAGGTCATGTGTACATAGGTTTTATTTTAGGAGTATGCCAAATTCGGAACTGGGTGTCTGGTGGTGGACCAATCAACAAGGGTGATTGTTTTCCACCCCACCCCCTACCCTTGGCAAATTAGGGTAAATACAAAAAAATAGCCTAAAAACCAAATGGCAACAAACAATGATAGGGTTCATGTTTTTCAAATGTAGTCTACAGAACTAATGAGGTTTGTCATTTGTCGTAAGTGGTTACATCTAGACTGCAAACATTTAGGTTTATCACTAACTCTTATACACATAATCATATTTCATTGCAAACATTCCATTGCAATTCACTAGCAATCACATTTCAATAGCATTTTTCAAAGTTACATCCTCCATGAAACAACAGTTAACAAACTCCAAGGCTGAATCTAAAGGACCAATTACAAGTTACAATTTTATTTGTAAAAAATAAATTTACATAAGATGGAGACTCCTCAATGTAAAGGACCTTCTGTCAAATGTTTGTGTAATTTTGATAGATGTAATTACAAAGCACTATTAGCATATTTTTGCAACCTCAAGGTTTCAACCTTAACCACATATAAACATATATGACATGTATAGTAACCATCTGAACTAAATATGTAATTTTCTAATTAAAAGCCTGTCATGAAGTATCTAGATAATTCTAATCTCTTATATAAAAGAGAATCCAACTCTAAGCTGCTATGCAGGGAGGATGTAACAATTGTCAAATGGGATGAAGACTTTTTTGTGATGAAGGGCCATGTTAAGTCGCAAGTAGGAAGACTTAGAAAATGGGTGCCATTAGCATGTGGCTCTATGGGAAAGGACCTTCGAAGTAGGGAGTTTTTTCTTCTTGGAGGAAATCTGCTCGCACAGCCTCTTCAGTTCTGCATGGATTTCATTCATCTGAAGATGGTCTCATCAACTACAAATCAATGCACTTGCTTTTTAAGGTTTTAATTTCCAATGTTCTTTCACCAAATTCATGTGTTGTTTTTCAAAGGTGCTTATACATGTGTCGTCCAATTCTAGGTTTTAGTCCTAGTTCTAGGTTTTTCTTTCTTTCTTTCTTTTCTCAATTTAATGGAATATTTGCCTTCCACTTTCAAATAAGTATTTTAGATTTGATGTAACCTCATATGAGATTGAGATTTATCATATTTCCGAAACCTAAGGTTCCAAACTTTCCCAAAAAAATTAAAATCAACTAGGTTGCATTCCGCATAGCTACAAACATCTTTGGATTGGAGATTTTGTGAATATCATTGTTGACCAACCAATTGAAAATGGCACCCTAACTAGAAAGTAAAACTTTTATTAAAAACCTTCTTAAAAATTATAGATTTTTCATAAAAAATCATATAATGTAAGCATGAGACCTTACCATTTCTTCAGTCCCATGCAATTCTCAATTGGGCTAGATACTTGTAATAACATACCACATTAGTAGTTTTAGAATACCCAAAGTGGTCATGACCTGATTCAATTTTGTATAGATGTCATCATCTTGTAGTAATGACATCAACTCATAGAAATACCAGCCACAATGTCCTACCTTGCCAAGGTGCTCAATATATTTGTTTTGGGAGTCATTTACTATTTACAATTAAAAACCAATATTTTAAATTTTGACAATATATTAAATAATGGAGCTATTGTGCTTTCAGGTTTTTGACAAGGAAACAAGTATTTTTCAAAAAGTCAGCAATTCCAAATATAATGAATTTGTGCCTAACCATCTAGGTACTATGGTATTAGAGTTATCACCTTGCCACCCAATAGATTCGCCCCCTTGTTATCCAATAACTTGTGACCAAATTAATCTTCTTCACGAAAGATGAATGAGTAGGACTATAACATGAGAATAAAAAATAGCAAATCGATATGAATTATTCATATTAAAGGTTTTTTTATATTTGCAGCTTTAACTTTGGTGTGTAATGAACTTCCAGGATTGATAAGTAAATGTTATTCCTAGGATGCAAACAAATGGAAGGCTTCCATTCTTAGAGCAAGATCAGAACATGAACTTGATGAACCGAAACACATTTTAACACAAACTCCCATGGGAACTCTTTTTTAAGAATTGAAATTACACGGGCCTCCAAATGTTCATAAGACCATTAAAGGAATATTTACATCCAAATGGTATGATCTTCGGATCATTGGCAAGGTCTCAATTAGAGTTATAATATAGTGGTTCTTAGTGCCATAATAAAATTCTTGGTTAGAAATTATGGGCATTTGAAGAATCAAAATGGGGATGAAAAATTCAATTCTTGCCTCATTTAACATGCATTTTGTCATTGCTCCTTTTGGGAAGGTGGGGAGAATGATGCTTTAATACAAATCACATGGAGTTGCAAAGTATATTAAAAGGATGGTGGTGGATCCTCCAAACTTGGGTCATGATGATTTCAATCTAAATTTGTGATTGTTTTGTGTTTCAATTCTAACTTTGACAATAGGAATCACTTTCTTGCTCTGGTTTGTGTAATTTGACACACTTCCATAGGCTTACCAAATGGTATTGAAGATAACTTGTTGATATGGTGTGCTACAAATAACATGTTTGAGTCTTGAACACACTCCATAACTTGTCAAATCAAAATGACAAGTCACATGGGAGCTTCAAGATAAGATTGGGACAAGACAATTCACATCCACCCAGTTTTGATCAAATCCATTACACAAACTAGATGCAAGAACGTGTTTCTTATAGTTGGAATCAGAATTGGAACATAGGACAATTGTAGATTCACATGGGACTCATCATAGCTTGGACCACTTTGGGAAACAATACTTTCGATATCATGTGTTTTGTAAATCCCATGGAACTTAGAACAAAGTGGCACTTCTCAAAGCTCACAAAAAGTGAAAGTTTGGAAATTCCCAAATTCAAACTCTTGAAACTTGGGAATTCATAATTTCATAAAACACATTGTTTGGAACATTTTAAAGTTCTAAATTATAGCTCTTCCAGTTGTGGTGACCTACATGACGTCATATTATGAGGCATAAGACCCCTATTTGGACCAAAAGAAGTTCCTTCTCACCCTAGCTAGGGGCCAAGGTTTTCTTTTTCCATTTTTTTGTGGTGTAGCCACATCGGCAACCATCCACATGAGGATTTAGGTAGGTTCAGTAGGAGTAGGTGCTCTAAAAATGGCAAACTGAGGCCCAAAACCCTATTTTTTTACAAAAAAATTCAAAATTTATAATAAGAAAACCTGATTTTGGTCATAACCCCCAAAATTTTTTGTCACTTGAACAAAATTCACACCAAACATTTGACTGCTAGGGGCCATTCAGATGTTGAGTCCCCAGTTCTGACCATACATGAGGGGATCATCTCAACATAGTGAAGAGGGTTATTGTTGTAACACTAGGGAGCAATATAGAAATTGGATTGTTGAGTAGGGACAAAGACACTTAGCTTATAAATACAAGAGATTACTTTTGTTGGGACTCGCTTTCCGATCTCTATTTTTCGTCATTTGTATCATTTTTTGGCCATCATTCAAAGAGATTTCTTTCCAAAGTTATTGTCAATCTATAAATGCAAAACCAACAAAAATTGTCGGTCATTTTTCTTAGCTTCAGATCATCACATCAAGTTCATGACAAACAACTTCACCATTTATCAGAACTTCTAGATCAATATTTTTTGTGGGTGAATATTCATATTGCAATGATGAATAAAAGAACAATAATAGGAATGTTTCACTGTTAACCTTCATTTTAAATTATTGCTTTAGGAATGTTTAAAATAATTCCATCATCCTAAAACTTAGTCCTATGAAATGATTTGTGTGTGTTTAGGGTTAATATGAAATGATTTGTGCGCATTTCAAATAACTAGAATTTGAATAAATAAAAATCAACAGATTTGATATCATCATTGTGCTCTGGTAATCTCATGTGGAATATTTTGCTCTTTCAACTCTTTATGAAAAACTTCATCTTGCTAACTTTGAAAACCTTAAACCTTCCAACAAAGCAGAATATAAAGGAAAACATAAAGAACAACAAGCATTTATCTGTCACTCTCTACTGCAAATAAGTTGCAATGGGTTTTTTCTTGTGGAGAAATTTCAATGTTTTTTGACCCATGCAAAGGATTTTAAATTTCAAAAAATGGCCAAAATCCATCTGATTTTTAAAAAATACAAATAACCATTTTTCTAAAATAGATTCTAACAGATAGCCAAATTGGGATATATCTTATAATCTGTATCACAAATTTGACTTGGAAAAAAACACTGAGGTGCTGCATAGCTATTGTTATCTGTTGAAGTTAAGAATGTACATTATTGTCAACAGTAGCAACAAGTTGCTTGCACATGACTAATCTAATTTGATGGAGATTTTCCTTTATCATGTTAATTCACTCACTTGAGAAACTAACTAAGTCTGGGTGAAATGCAAATTCAAAACATGGCACACTCCTTCCAAGCCTACCCACTCACAAAAGATTATATTCATGGGCTTTTGAAAGAGAAAGCCATAACAAATTAACATCCTTGTGAAGGTATGGGAGAGGGTCATCTCTAGTGCCAAATGTAATGTAACTTGTGGTATGAACTTTTATCTTCTTTGAAACCAAAGAAGAAAGGTAAGAAAACCTAAGTTCAATTGTGAGAAATCCTTGTCTATTTTCTATTCCTACATGCCCAAGAGTTCAATTCACAAAGAAGAATAACCTAGGATTGTGTTGACCTTCGAATTTCCCCAAACATTTGTAGGCTACAAAATTCTTAAATCTTGGCCCATGCAAATATTTCACATATCACATATACCATAAATTTGCATCAAAGTTGTTGCTCATTCTTTGAAAATTTTGTGCAACCCAAATATGAAAGTTGATTTTGTGTTGGATGCTTCACACCATGATAGAAAATGATTTTTTTTCAGTTTTTTCCTGTTTCTATCACAAATTTCTGGATTTTACCTGAAATATTAAGTAATATGGGTTTGTACAAATGAAATTGACATGCAGACTTATCAAAAGTTTTCAAATAGGTAGGACTAGTAGCTGTTGGAATTTGGGATTGTTGATTTCAACATGATGGATCCAATTCTTCCTAGCTATGTTTGGTCAATCAGATGCTTGTAACACACAATTCACACCCCCCACACCAAAACATACACAAAATCCAATCTGGTTTTGGATTTGTACAGTAGTTATGCTTTGGTGAAGGTGCAACCCATGCAGGGCTTGCCTTTTCAACCTTGGGCATTTGGATCTACATCACACACATTGGCTTCTCCCTCAAGAACAATTGCACTTGTATACAAGCCAAAGATATGAAAGGACACAAAGGGGAAAAGGTTTCTTGCTAACTTCAAATAGTGTGGACCTATGTGAGCTCCTTAGGTGGCTCAGCCTTGGATATGAACTACCTACATGTATTGGGTGGGCATCAAAGGTTACCTGGGTATCATGTACCTTATACTTGGATATCAGATCTTATGCTGAAGTTTCCCAAAGACTAACTAATCAATCTTGCACCTAGGTATTTGGTTTCCTATTCGTTTCAATTGCCAATTAAAGTACCCTTTGGTTCAAAACATTATTTCTTTTGTGTGTGTCCCAAAGTTTCCATTACTTCCTAGCAAGTGGTGATGGAGCTTGGAAACTAAAGGATGTGTAAAGCTCTTCACAAGACAAAACTATAACAACTCAAAGGTTCAAAAGAACCATTTTCTTGTGTTTGTTCAAGTACATATCAACATAACCCCCAAAAATACAAATCAAGGAATAATTATTTGAGAAAATTTACAATAAAAAAATTGGTGGTGGGGAAACTAAGGTATAAATTTGACGTGTTGTACCATACCCATCACTAATGTTTGATGTTGAATATTCTCAAGAGGGTGAGAGTAGTATTTGTGTTTTTATGGTGAGTGTGTACATCCTAGTAGCAAAAATAAGTGAAGCAGAAATATTCTATTGCAAATTCCATGTGTATTGGGGGGAAAAACAAACTCAATTTTTTGAGGAAAAAATTGGGGGAAATTTTTTGCCCCATTTCAATTGAGATTTTTGGTGTGGGGTAGTTTTTGTCAAATTTATGCCATTTGTTTAGTTTGTTAGGGCAAGCCCTAAACACCGCCAATGAACTAAATGCAACTCTAACTTTAACACAAAAAGTGCGCATGCATTCCACAAATGCCAAAGATGAAATCATTGTATAATAAAAAAATTATATATATATATATGTGTGTGTGTGTGTTTTGTCTAAACCTACCTCTTCCAAACTAACCACCTCATTCCTTCCCCTACCCATTTACATAGAAATGAAAAGCCAATTGAACATATGCCATTTCATGTCCATTTTATGTATATTAAAATAATTAATAATTAACTTTTTTCACATCTTTCTGCTTAATCTCTTTCCCATGGACATGGACATGAAAAAACACACTTTTCAGATTTTACAAAATAATGAGAACTATTGGGAACTATATGGGAACATAAGAGGGAATAAAAAAAAATTACATGGAGAGAGAGATTTATGCTTGTTTTCCCAAGTTTTTTCAAGGTACATGAATTATGACAATTGCTTAGAGTAAACCCATAATTACAATCATCCTTGGGCAAAATTGGCTGTTCCGAAGGTTTTGTGTAGACTGGGCCACCTTCCCTTGGAATTGGGGTTGTGATTTCCCTAGGGAGCATGTGTACACTTCTCCAAGGGAAACATCCATTCTTGTGCAACTTGGTCCCACTTTGCTGGTTAACTTGCC
Source organism: Sphagnum tenellum (assembly GCA_963921925.1). Classification (NCBI taxonomy): domain Eukaryota; kingdom Viridiplantae; phylum Streptophyta; class Sphagnopsida; order Sphagnales; family Sphagnaceae; genus Sphagnum; species Sphagnum tenellum. The sequence continues at coordinate 346,570 of OY998146.1, forward strand.
AAAGAGAGAAAAATAATTGGAGCCAAGTTCCCAAAGGAGAAAGAGAATTGGTGCCACATTTTCCTGAAAAGCTTGGCTACACTTTTCACTCTAGCATTCAAGAAAGTTGCAATCCCTTAGAACTAGTGGGTTGCCCGTGGCCGAAGTGAAGTCCCCCCTGAGCTTCGGCCACTGTGAAGTTTTATAAGTTTTATTTTTTTGTTATCTTTTACTCTTTATTTGGCCCCTGCCCTGCCCGCCCTGCCCTGTCTGGCCGCCTTGCCCTGCCCCTGCCCTGCCCTCCCTGCCTTGCCCCTGCCCTGCCCGCCCTGCCCTGCCCCCCTGCCCTGCCGGTTCTGCCGGTAATTTCTCCTGCAAGAGGTAATTAAGAAGGTGGCTGGATTCGAAGTAATTCCAGAAACACCCAGTAAAAGTCAATAAAATAATAAAAAAAGAAAAAACAGTCACTCAAAGACGTGTAACTAATTAATTACCAACAGACATAATTTGATGTCAGTCAAGTCTATTGATTCATTTTAATTCTATGGCAGAGGCCGGTTCTGCCATAAAATTCACTTAGTGCGTGCGTGCGTCCGTTCGACTCTTCGGGCCGGTTCGAGCCGGTTCTGTCGGTGCATTAAAATGCGGAACCGTCGCGTCGGATAGACGCACGCACGCATGCACTAAGTGACTTTATATATAAGATACTTCGAGGGTTGCACATAACAAATGAATATGCCCCCAACTTGTCATCCAAGTTAGTCCATAAATTTTCAACCATTATGCAATGTTTTCACAAATTTCCATCCACTTGATAACAAAATTCACACATTGGGAAATATTGCATGGTGGAGGAAATTTTGAAAAAGAAAGTCACACAATGGATGAAAAGTTGGAAAATAGAAAAAAGAAGAAAAAAGGAAGAGGTTACCAAATGGGTGAAACCTAACAGAATAAAAGGTTGCATAATTGATGAAGAATTATTATCTCCATAAGTATCAACTGCTCAGTGCTCAGCATAAGCCATTTAAGCCATGTATAGTTATTAGGAAGGTTTATGGCTACTGGTTTGTGATCATGGATTCTTTTGTGAACCCTGTTAAATCAAATTGTTGGAATTGGTCACACTTGAAATTTGTAGAAAGTTATCTTTAGAAGCAGAATTCCTCATGCCCAATGAGGCAACATCCCTGTGGCCAGTGGAGAGTAATAACTTCCAGGCATCTTTATTGCCTTTCTAACTCACTAAAATTAAATATAAAAAACTTGGAAATGAAAAAAATGGCCAGAAGTGAAGGAACAAATAGTATAACTTGCCAGATACCCATTTTTGTATTTTTGTATGTAGCCAAAAATATAGAAGGATGACTAAATCTTTGCGTTTCATATTTGGGTTATAATCATATTTAGCTAAATCCTCCCATGTTGATGGCCACTTTTTCTACACCTTCTATTGCTTGAAAAAAATGTTTTAAGAAATGCAAGAAGAGTTTGATGGTTAAGTATGGTGCCTGTTGTTCAAACCGAGGTCTGTTTGACATATTCCAATATCCTAGAGAGAAATGCAACATTTCAACATATAAGGATGAGAAATAAACATGGTAGGAACCTTGTAGGTGTCCCTCTAGAGATGTTTTACTCTTTCAATTTAATCCAGCATCACCATGGGTTTTCCGATACAAAAGAATGGGATGGACTCTACATGAGGTTACCATCCTTGTGGAAGTGCATGATAATGCCATAGGCTATGGAGGTGGACAATGTGATATTTTTAAAAAAATTAACAGATGAATCTTAATTCTAGGTTGTTAGATATAGGTAGAAATTGACTTACATAAGAGTTAATGAGGAAAAAGTGGGTGAGGAGCATGTGCATGAAGGAAGACCATTATTTCCACAATCTAAGTTGTGATGTTCATCTCTTGTTCAAAAAGATGTAATAAAAATATGTGGTAGGTCTTCAGAGCAACCCATGTACATCCCAATACATGGAAGGCATCTCAATACTTCAAAGGTAGTTGTTCAAAAATCGTGTCTTTTCCAATCCATTGCACATGTCATCTATAGATAATTTGTGTTCCTTTAGATTAATTCCTAGCATTTTCAACTTCCCTAGGTGTTTTTTCATGTGTTATTACATTGGTCGCATAAATTTTGCCAAATGTTCCTTATGATGTTCCCATATTTCCCATGCACTCCTCATGTTGTCCCCAATATTAATCCCACCTATTATCAATATTTTGGCCTACATTAGTGGAGAGGACATACAAGTTCTCTGTTGGGAGTGTTTGGCCTCCAATGTTTGGAAAATTCTATATTGAGAGTGTTCAAAGTTTTGGAAACAATTTTTCAATAAGACCCATCCCAACCCAAAAATAATAATAATTATTATTATTATAAATAAATTGAACTTTGGAACTTTGGATTTCTATTATGGGAGATTTAATAATCATCACTTGAACATTAGTCATGTAAGAATGTGGTGTGTCCATATTGTTGCATTAGCTAAAAGTGAGGGTTGCCAAACCAACACAAATAAGGCCTACACAATTTCAAGATGGATAATTAGGGATTAAAGTGATGGTTTTGGTTCAAATGCAAAGATCCAAAATAAAACATAAGACAAGTTGAAGGTTTTGAAATTTGCAAAGCATAAGGTCTTATAATCAATTCTTGCATTTCATTTTAAAACAACTTGCAAACATTATATAGCCAACACAATACTCCACAAATCATATATGGAATTTAGATAAATAGGTATTCAAACAAGCATACAATCACGAGCAAGGGGGTAAATGCAAGCTACGGTGGCTCATTTTTGGACACTACAAAACTCTTTACAAGTCCTTAGGAAATTCATAAAAAATATTCAAATGGACATGGTTGTTACTTTTTAAAATGTCATTATTGTAATCTTTGACTAATAAATGTTCAATCACTTAAAAATCATCACAAATCTATGTTAACATTTACATTAACAAAAGCTGATGTCATTTTTCAATTTGGAAGTCCTAAAAAGACAATCTGCAAAGTTCATATGAATAATGCTCTAAGTAAAACTTTCCAAAAATATGCTATTGGGACAAAGAAATTTGGAAACAAAAAAAAATTGCAATTCATAGGGACATACAAAAATATGGTCCAATTTTAAACATTCAAAAGCCCCTAATTATTAAATGGTTAAGGTTTTTAGAAAAAAGATTCTTTATTTCAGTTTATCATCTCATGATAATTATATATTGAGTCCCAAAAAAAATTGGAATGTGAATAAATATAATTTTTTCTATTTTGTGATGTTCCAACTCAACTAAACCTTGAGTTTGTTCCTTGAGTTTGTTTGGTGAGCAATTGGTCTGTGGATAACCAGAAAGTATCCAATGACGTCTTGTACAACCAAAATGTATGCCATTTGTTGTTCCCTCTAGGCCACAGTGAATTAGCAACCACCACTGCACTGTGAAGGATGGATGGTAAGTGGCCACGAAACAGTTTTCCCTGGGGTTCCACTTACCTAGTTAACCATGATATCTGTCTCAGATGCTTTTTTTAACTATCTATTTACTAACAACCTACAAGCAGGCAGGTTGTTAGTAATTAGGTGATAAAAACAGCTCTTACCTATGTATAAATCATCTACTTACCTAGTAGTTACCTATTGACCTATATATGAGACCTATTTCTTACAAAATTGGTTACCAAGGTGAAACCAAATATTAACTCAGTTGAGGTTCATGCAATAAAGGGCTTTCAGTGGATGGTGCACTAGTGGGTGCAGGTTCATTGTGGCCCTCTAGTCAATAACCTTGCATTTTGACCTTTGAGGCCTACCTCCACTAAATTGTCGTTGACATTTTGCTTCACGGTTGGGCTTTCATTTGAAATGAATTTTCTTAAGATGCTTAGTTTTAAATAACAGTCTCAAGACTCAAAATTGAATAAACATGCATTCAATTATGTAGAAATGATTAAAAGCTAGTTTGGTCTTTACTGGTATTAGATTTTAAGAAACTTTTCTCCATGACCAACATCCGGCATTTGATCCATTGTAGGAATGCCAATTTTCTTGACAAGCCTACAAATGCATCCATCAATTTTTTCTTTTCTTTCTAATTTTCTCTTCCAGTTTCTGGTTTAGCATCATTAGAGATCACCCAACCAGACTTAGCATCAATTGGTGACAAGTTTGTAAAAGACTATGGAAACTTTAGAAAACTAGTGAAAACTGCCCCAAAAGTTTTTAATGTGTGGAAAGGTAGCAAAAATTTCTCCAAATTTTGTCTTTCTCAAACTTTTGAGATTTGTTTGTTCAAATGACAGGGAAGTTGTTATAGAGTTTTCCTTTTTAATTTTTAGGGTGGAAATTTTGCAAAAACTCGCCACAAAAAACCAAAATGCCACTAATGTGATTCTATGGCAGACCTTCAGATTCTGCTCATTTGACAATCAAATTTTCAATGATGTTGTGTTAATCTGATTGATGATCAAATACATTGGTTTGAGCATTATAAGGAATGCTCCACAATACGAAGTAAAAAGGAATTGAAAATCCAGGCCAGCATGCAAGATTATGGGTAAGAAAATAATTATACTACCTGCATTAGCCATCTTCCTGAGAAATTGACATATACTCTAGTACATGTCCACATACTGTGATACCTCGGCAGTTGGGACACAAATTATATTATATTAGTAAAAAAACTGTAGAAAATTTGAAATTTTCATATAGAACATAACACATATGTTGCATGCACTGTCAATCGAGAGATTAGCACAGTTCAATGGATAGGACCATTAACGACAGAAGGCCTCATGAATGCATTATATTTGCCTCCTAATATTTGCATCAACACAAAGGTTCATAGTACATATCTCCTGGAGTCTACTGGATTAACAACCAATGAAAAACACAGAAGCATTGACTCCTAGTAGAAAAATCAACTTCCTAGTAGACAGAGAAATTAGAGATGTATCAGATCGCAAAGGGATCATGATAGAATACATGTTGTGATATAAAGCCTGTCACAACTCACTCACTTGCTTTCAGGCGTCTCAACATGTACTGCTGGTTCATACATAGAGCATCCTTGGATATTGGGTTAATTAATCAAAAATTAATTAATTAGTACTTGGTTGTTTAAATGTTAAGATTTATCAAATTTGAATAAGTTTGTTTTTAGTGTTATGCCGTCCTTTGGTTTCTTAAAGAACCATCAATTCTAAATATTTGAAAAAAAATTGGAATGAAAGAACTGGCCAGTTCCGGGTGTTTGAAAAAGCAGAAGCAAAGAACTGGCTGATTCTGGATGTTATCAACCCTCAAAGAACTGCTGGTTTTTTTTAGTTTTATTTTTTGCCGGGTAGGAGCTGGGGCCAGAAACCACAAAATGTTTCAGACAAAAGGGAGAATATTTCAAATTTTGACCTCAGCCAGATATATACCTATCTATCGTATCAAAGAATCCCTAGGAATTTGGCAGTGAATAAAAGATCCACCAAACACAGGTTGTTTTGCAAACTTAAGTCTATATTAAATCATCTATGAACCGTATATACTATATTGTGCTGATATTACATTCTTACCTTAATCGATAAGTACTAAACTGAAGCTCCTCCCTGGCACCCCCTAGCACATTTTATTTCGTAACGTCAAATGCAAAAAGCACACCACAGAAGCGGGGTCTCTTCACCGGCCTTTTTATTTTTTCGAAAAGTCGCCAACAATTGTCTGAAAAAGGAATGCGGCATCCTGGGGCCTAGAAGCGATAGAAAACTGTTTTTTTTTGGAGAGGCAGTCGCCAAATATGTGTACTGGCTACAGTTTTAAGAGTTCGTTGAACTAATCTCGTCAATTAGTCAAAGTCTGCCCGGAGATGCTCGCCACCTCGCCTCCATTAGCAAATTAAAAAAAGAAACACTGCCCTTGCGGCCCTTCAAGGTTCAGGGCTTCCTTGGCGGCACCTCCACTAGGATCCGTACGATAGGGTAGAGGACTACAGGCGAACATGACCAACGTCGCCTCAACTCCACGAAAAAAGTGAGATAATTAGAAACGATGACAATATTCTACCAAGCGAATCAACGGTACAAACCTGCAGTCCTCGTATTTCCACGGAGTTGAAAGGAACTCAAAATCATTTATTGCAATCCGGGAGGAAGTCCAATTTGCACTCAGTTGAAAAGAAAGGCGATGTCAATAAAAAGTGAAACCATACAACAATTGTCAAGACAATGTCAGACAGTTGGACTCCACCAATTTCAACAAACCCATCAAAACCAATTACCATCCATTTCAAAGAAGCCAATCTGCACGTGGTCAAATAAACGATCACGACTATTAGGTCACTGAAGTCTAACTCAGACACTGCTACGACGCTCAGATCACGGATCCCACAGTCCTATATAAACCATGGCCATGCCATCACAGTTTCATCTCAATCCCTCACCTTCCTATGCGCACATGAACTAGAATTTCTCATAATTATCAGTTCAAAACAGTCGTCAGTTGTCCCCAAGTTGTGAGTTCTGATCTGCTCTCTTCATTGCAGCGTCGGACAATTGAGATTCGGACATAACTGATTGTTGCCGGGGTGCAGTAGTAGCCATATTCTATCACGATGAAGATGGGCAGAGTGGCCGTGACGGTGGCGAAGACGCTGTTGGTGATGACTGTCAGCATGATGCAGCGGGTGGAGGCGCAGGGACCTAGCTGCCTGACGGTGTCGGGGGCTGTGGCGCCCTTCAGTGACGCGACAGCGGTGGTGCAGCAACTGCGGGTGACGCCGGGTCAGTGCTGCCACAGCGGCGGGGGCTTCTGCACCGTGGTGCTCACTTCCGGGAACGCGGCAGCCAGCGTCTGCGCGATCAACAGCGTCTGCCCGAACTGCGCCGACGTGGGGAACGACCTCAACCAGGTGCTGGCGCAGTGCAACGTGCTGAACGAGGTGCAGGGCGTCTACAGTCCCGACGGCACCTCCGACGAGCTCCTCTACCTCACCTCCGCCTCCCAAGTCCCTAATTAGATCAAACAGCATCAATATCCGGTGCAGATGATGGCACTAATTGACGGGTAGGGATGTTAGTTGTATAGGTCTCGTGTTGTATGAGATCCCAGCTGGTCGCCATTGCAGTTGACTTAGTACATTGAGGTTGGGGAGTATGAGCAGTTGTCTGTAAATGCTCGACTTCTATACTACATGTAGAGGCATCGATCCTGATTATAATTTAAGGACTGTGCAAGTAATCTGTTCATGTATTGCAAGGGTACAAATGTAACTGCGTTGTGGGTGAACTTCTGTCGGTGAATAAATTAGCTCTTGATGATGTGATCGATTTTGTGACAGGCTCCTAGCAGTCATAACACGCTGTGTTCGATATTATAGATTTTATTGAAGACGCAGATTTGTTGGTTGGGACTCGTGAATACAGTCGTTTTCTCGTGAGTGGTACATAGTTTTTGAAGAGTTGGAGACTGCACTAGGCTAAGCCTGTTTGTGTGAAAGTGAATGAATTCGAAATAGGAGGGCTGTCTAATGAGTGTAAACTTTTTTGTAACTTTAGAAAGTTTTTGAGAACCATCATAAACTTTGGGGAACTTGGGAACATACTTATTGGTTTCAAGATCATGGAAGGATATCTCTTCTAGAAGGACGCATAAGGGGGTGTAGTTAGCATCCACAATTCAGCAATATATTGGATTTTTGAATGTCTAACTCACTAATGCATCATCCACACGAGCCCTCACCATGATGGGTGGAATGTCCATTAAATCAATTTTAATGGGTGGCCTAAGGCCCGTAATTCAAATCTTGGTAATTCAAAATTCAAATGAGTTGTTTAAGGGAAAGGGACCATATTAGAGTACACTCGTAAGGAAGTCCAGAAGGCTTCAGGGATGTTCGCTCAGAAACTCAAATAAGACACATGGATGAAGGTCGAGAAGGGTCAGAGAAGTATTACATTACCTTCACCACAAGTACAATCTGATAGAAGGATCCAGAATGCAATGATCCAGTTCTCGAAAAGATAATGCTTGACAAAACATAAATTTCACCTCTAACGCCAACCTATCATTGTAACAGTAACCAGATTATTCGCTGATAAAGTTCGAATGGGAAATCCACAGAACTGACAAGGAGTTTACCACAGGGCCATCTGAAACACTGGAGGGCATTGTTAATTTTTTTGAATTTTTTCATATTGAAATTTTGGCGGAATTTAACCCAAAATATTGGCAAAATTAGTCTCTCTTGAGTTTATGTGTTGTTGCTAGTTGAAGGCGTCCTTTTTCTTTTGAGTTGAAGCGCCTCCATCGTCGCCTGTTTCGTTCTTTCTTGTCGGCTCGTCGTCGCCTCTTTCGCACCTGCTTGTTGCCTGCCCACCTCCTTCATGCCTCGTTTTTTATTTGATAACCGATTAACGAAAACTGGTGTACATAACCGCTTGTTCTCAAATACACAAGAACCGGAAACTGAAGGACTGGTCGTGAGAAAAGAAAAATCAAAATTGAAACCTGGATTCGGCCTCTAAATATGTTTTTAAACATCAAAATAAAAAAAACACCATATATGATATTAAAACATTCAATATCAGGACCTGGCAGATATCAGAAAAAGTGATACCCGCCCAACACTGGCCAGAACCCTGGGCTACGGCTGGGATCTTCACAAAGGGCAGCAAAGTTTCAAGTCAGTGAAATGCGAGACACTAATTACAGACACTAATTACCCCCCAATAGAGAGCTGTCCGACGCCTATTTAGGCTTATCTTTTTGTGCACTTGTTTCTGCTGGCATGGTTCTGCAAAAAATCACGCAGCATGGATTACATGGTTTTTTAATTCTGCAAAAGAAATTAATATGTTCTTTAAATTGACGTTCTATTTTATATACGTTTTGTTCTGCTGCGGTTCCTAAACCTCCTACGCATTAAACATGGTACTAACCCCTGGCATAGATTTCAGCTCTGAGAAAATGACCTTCGATAACTTGCACCGTCTGTGATAGAACCCCAAGCACGACTGCACTGTCCCACGAATGGCGTCGGACAGTGCTCGATAGGGGGGGGGAACGATATTTAGCGTCTTGCCGTAAAGCACGCTAATTAAGGGGAAGGCCGTCAGCGCTGTCCAGAAATACTGGACGTTCGTGAGGCCACGTTGTCTGGTCATTATTTGAGATCTTAAGTGATATGTTGAGATCTAAACCTCTCGAGCTCATCTATATTCGAGATCTCAAACGAGATGTTAAAACCCGGTGCTACTGCTGCTCATGTTCTGGCCATTTTTTCTGTGCTCCTGTTGCTCATATTCTGGTTTCATCAAGGGTGAATCTTGCATGATATGTGATCAAGTAGGATATACATTTTGCCTTCGTTTGATCACACCAGAGATATTTTTTCATAGTTCTGCATTTATATGAGACATGATTATCTGATGTAGGAGCTATTCTTTTTTTTCTCCAATAACTTGGTATATAGAGGGCAGTCACATAGCTTAATTAGAATATTGTTGCCCTAGCAAGTCAATGGCATAAATGAGAATACTGCACTGTTGGCATTAGATCAATGGTCCGAAGTTTCAATGAACATACTATCTTAATTTATATTTATCTCTCTACTTTTGATATCAAGATTCCTTATTCTGAAAACGGATTACGGTATCCTGTCGCAAATTCCCTTTTTCTTTGGGTTCAAAAGGCCTGAAAGCGATAGAAACCTGTTTTGTTTGGGGAGGCAGTAGTCCAAATGTGTACTGGCTACAGTATTAAGAGTTCGTTGAAATAATATCGTCAGTCAAAGTCTGCCGAGAGATGCTGGCCACCTCGGCTCCATTAGCAAATTAAAAAAGAAACACTGCTCTTAATGCACTTCAAGGTTCAGGGCTTCCTTCGCGGCAACTCCTCTAGGGTAGGTACCGTACGTGTGGAGGACTATAGGATAATTAGAAACGATGACAATATTCTACTAGTAAGCAAATCAACGGTACAAACCTGCAGTCCTCGTATTTGCACGGAGTTGAAATACATTATCACGAGGAGCAATGATTTTGTTGTGAGGAAGTCAAAGCTTATGGGAAGAGTTAGAATAATATTTTTGAACTAATCTATTAAATTTTGTACTCATTTTGTGTTGTTGTTTTTCAATTCCACATGGGTTCGTTCTATGTTTAAATCACTACAGATGTAATAATTATGCAAATATGTATTTTAAAATGTATTTTGTGTTGGGTTTTACTTTTGATTTTAATTGTTATACAAACTATGTATGTTTGAAAATAATATGTTAGACAATATTCAAAAATAAAACAAGGTCAAAATATTAGCACTCACCAATATTCATTGGGCCTTTTCATCATCTTTGCATCATGAAAACACCTACCATAGTGAATCATGTATGGATGAATGATATTCTTGGATGAAAAAATGGATGAAGTTTTATAAAAGATGGATGCCAAACCTATGAAAACTCATGGATGACCCACTATCTCATTCATAAAAAGTGCAATAATTTCATGCTGGTTTTTATCTTGAAAAATACAACACATGAAATGTTGGGAAATACTTCAAGTTATATTACATATTTTCTTAATGTGAGTTTCTGCAACATTTAAACCATTTAAATTTTTAAATTAAATCCAATGTAGTGGCATATAAACTTGTTGACCCGCCAATAGGTATTTGTCAATCCATATAATACCCATTCATCACCAAGAGGCATGTGCCCATTAAACATTGAAATAATACCTAATTACAAGCCTATTGACCCACCAGGAGGTATGTGCCAATCCATAAACTACCCATTCACCACACATAGTCATGTGCCCATTAGGAATTGAAACAATACGAGGTAACCACTAACACTTTATATTGTTTATAACATTTCAAGCTATTTGTTATTTTCGTTCACAATCTCAACCTTTTGCATCTAGCACCATTCTTATTACTTATATAATCAAATTGCATTTCCCCCCTCTATTATTAATTTTTCCAATCTATACCTGAATTTGCATTTACTCCACCCACCCTTATTGTTTAGCTACATCTTTTCTACCTTTAAAACATGTTTACAAACATGAAACCTTTATTCTACGATGGGAAGAAGAAAATTGACACCAAATGTAATAACAAACATTTTGGAATCAATGATTGAATACATATTAATTTCAAGCATACTAGATAGAATTTGTAAAATGATAAAAAACTAATGAAATATTTAAAGATGATACTAGACTAGACCCCCTTCTGTATTTGCTCAAAATCAGAACATGGGGAACATAATGGAAAAGGGTAATTGATAAAACAAATGAATGGGCGGCATGGTGATGGGCTAATGGGAAGATAAACAAAAAAAAGTCTTCCATTGTTGAAAAAGATTGTACATATTTCTAAGGAAGATATGGAAAATTACAATTTGGTAATGTTTACAGATGCCACAAATTTCTTCAAAGACTACACGGGTTTGAAAAAACCAACTCTAGAACATTTTTTTACAAACCTCCTAAGCAATTTGTTAATAGAAGATTTGGTAATGCTTGGCAACTTGCTTTCAACAAAGTTCATGAGGCCCCAACAAAAATTGTATGTAACTCCAAGATGACGAGCTTGGGTGCCACCTAAATTTAGGAACAAAGTGTTAAAACAACTAGTGAATCATTGGATGAAAGAATCAACCCTAAAACCATAAGACTTGTATGACAATCAAAACAAAAAGATGTGTGGATAAATGATTGAGGAACCAAAATTCAATTGTTCCCAATACATTGTGGTTTAATAGACGTGATAATAAAAATCTATTCAGATTATGTGATGTCAAAAGAAATATTAACTTTAAAAAGAAAAACAAATGAGAGTTGACATTGAACATTAAACAAATCCATAGTGACTATTGAAATAAACCATCACATTAGCACATTAATTAACAAAAAAATATTTGCTTTTGTGGTAGTTAAAACACATGCAATTCTTTTACCATTTGGAGCCATTTTGGCAAATGCTATTGCTCTAAACTCATGACTACCAACCACATGGACTAATCAAAAACAAAGATGTTATGCTAAAACTAAGTGCATAATTAAAGTGGACCACTACAAATATGTAACCAATTAGACAGCATCCCAAACTTGGGTTATTTGTGCAATTAGTCCAGTTTTATTTCAAGATTAGGTTGAAGATGTTATTCTATTTATCTTTAAAAAAATTTAATTGATTAGTTTTATTTTTGAATTTTTTCAAAATCTAGAAAGAATTAAAAATTTTACTTGGGGTTTTTTTCCAAATCCCTTCCAATGTTGTTTAGTCTTCCATATTCATTTATCACTTGGTGACCACCATGTATTGGTTCTATTTCATGTTTTGTTTTCGTGATGTTCTAAATTTTCATATTAGCCCTTTCTTATATGATTCTTCTAATCACTACCAATAATGATAATATGCATTGGGCATGTTGGCCACTAGGTTTAATTTACAAGTTACAATTTTTTAAACTATCCAATTTTTTAAAAGTTATTTTTGAACTTTTCCAAGCTCCAAAATTAATTAAATCCATGTTTTACTCTTTGTGTCCTTGTGAGTGTAGGGACAAGCTCATATAGATAGGGCTACAAGAGCTTGGGATAAGTGATGTGGGTGGTGGATTAACAGTAGAACTTGAACATTCTACTTTTGCATTGAGTTCAGAAGGATTGGGGATTATACACATAGACCATGAAAACAAGAGGCAAAACTTAAAGTTGGGAAGAGGTTTGAGTAGTGCCATACCCACACAAAGGAAGAATGAATTTTGGTGAAAAAAATAAGGTTTCGATGAAAGGGTTTATAGTTTTGGATTAATATCTCTAGTTAATTATAAAAACTCAATGGATTTGATGAACAATGGAAATCGATGACCTAATCCACCTACTTAGGCTTTGCCTATATAACCACTTACTTAAGTAGTTTAGGTAGGTTTGAAATATTCCATAAGTATTCCAACGTGAACCATAACGCATGTTATTTGTGAAGTTTGATTTTTGAACTTCAAGGATGGAATTCAACAGTTTTGTTACCAAGCCACCCCATTTGTTGTGTAAATGATATAATGTTTATTCTATCATAGACCATATTTCATCTAAACATTACACAAAATTTCAAATTTAATAATTCATATTTTATTGATGATTTGTCAAAATTAAAAAAATGAAAATTTATTCATAAATTTCTTTCAACAATACACATGACTATAGAATTTATTTACTTAAAATGTAAATTTACTTCAAGAAAATGATTTGAATTTTGTTATTGAATAACATTTTAATGACCATACTTTGGAAAAATTAAATGCAAACACATTTTATAAATGAAAAAACTTTTATGGTTAATACATGAATAAATAAAATGTATATTCCATATTTAAACCTTCATTTGGGTTTGCGTATAGATATAAGAACCAAAAACCATGTTGGATAGTGTTGGAGATAGTGAATTTTTTACATATGTTTTTTCTTGACATTTTAAAGATATACTAATCATTATAAGTTGTGCTAAATGACTAATATGAATGTTGAGGAATTCAAATTTAAAATTCATTAAATTAAATTTTGGGTTTTGGTTTTAGAGAAAGGACATTTGAACTTGAATACGTGTTGCGTCAAATTGTGATTAATTTTACTAAGGACCAGGTAAAGGACTATTGTAATAACATACTTTTGATGGTAAAAAAATTTAGATGATACTAACCTACCCAAGTTCAAAAAACATTCATAATTTAAAATATATAAAATTTAAAATTTTTAGAAACTCAAAATATTTTTCAATTTTAAAATTTTCCAGAGTCCTTTACCACATGTAAATTAGGCATAATGTGCATGACATAGAAAACAAAGTTGTAATTTACGATATAAAAAACAAAAACCTGTTATACAAGGGCAGAGCCATTATGCAAGAGCTCCTTGTTTACCTTGTTTGTGTAACAGACAAGGATTGTAGTATTAGTATGACGATAGAGGGGGAGAGGACAGTTGCCTTTATGGAAGTTGTAAAAGAGAGCCTCTTCAGCCCCCAGCTGTACAGATTAACCACTGCCTTTTGTGTAGTTAAATACAAGACTTTAAAAGGGAGTTGAAGAAGTTATGGAGATAAGAAAAAAACACATTGTGTGTCAGCCTTTTATTTTTAAGTTTTCGAAATTTTGAAGGGGTGACTAATATTATGACAATTTTGGTGCATACACAGCAGTATTGTAAATCGTAAAGTGTGAAACTTCTGGCAAAATAAAAGACGACATAAGTCAAAAACTGGCTCTATGGAAGAAAAAATTTCCATTAGTACTTGGCCTGAGATATCCAACTTTATGGACTAGTTGCACAGTCCTTCAATTATTATGAGGATATCAATGCCTCTACATACAGTGTAGAAGCCGACAATTTCTCATACTCCCCAACCTCAATGTAATAGGTCAACTGCAGTGGCGACCAGCTAGGATCTCATACAACACGAGACCTATACAACTAACATCCCTACCCGTCAATTAGTGCCATCATCTGCACCGGATATTGACGCTGCTTGATCTAATCAGGGATTTGGGAGGCGGAGGTGAGGTAGAAGAGCTCGTCGGAGGTGCCGTCGGGACTGTAGACGCCCTGCACCTCGTTCAGCACGTTGCACTGCGCCAGCACCTGGTTGAGATCGTTCCCCACGTCGGCGCAGTTCGGGCAGACGCTGTTGATCGCGCAGACGCTGGCCGCCGCGTTCCCGGAAGTGAGCACCACGGTGCAGAAGCCCTCGCCGCTGTGGCAGCACTGGCCTGGCGTCACCCACAGTTGCTGCACCACCGTCGTCGCGTCGCTGAATGGCGCCCCAGCCCCCGACACCGTCAGGCAGCTCGGCCCCTGAGCCTCCGCCCGATGCATCATGCTGACAGTCATCACCATCAGCGTCGTCGCCATCGCCACGGCCACTCTGCCCATCTTCATCGTGATAGAATATGGCTACTACTGCACCCCGGAACCAATCAGTTAATGTCCCAATCTCAATTGTCCGATGCTGCAATGAAGAGAGCAGATCAAAACTCACAACTTGGCGAAAAGTGACGACTGTTTTGAACTTATAATTATGAGAAATACTAGTTCTTGTGTGCATACGACGAAGGTGAGGGATTGAGATGAAACTGTGACGGCACGGCCATGCTTTATATAGGACTGTGGGATCCGTGATCTGAGCCTCGTAGTATTGTCTCTGAGTCAGACTTCAGTGACCTAATAGTCTTGATCGTTCATTTGACTATGGGCAGATTGGCTTCTTTGAAATTGATGGAAATTGGTTCTGATCTAGACTTCAGTGACCTAATAGTCTACATAGTTCATTTGACCACGGTCAGATTGGCTTCTTTGAAATTGATGGAAATTGGTTTTGATGGCTTCGTTGAAATCGGTGGAGTCCAACCGTCTGACATTCTATCTACCACTATGTCATTGAAATGTGAAGATATTAGTTGGGTGGAGGAAGAGGTTTCTCTTCTTGACAATTGTTGTCTGGGTTCACTTTTTACTAACATCGGTCTTCTTTTCATCTGAGTGCAAATTGGACTTCCTCTCGGATTGCAATAAATGATTTTGAGTTCCTTTGAACTCCGTGCAAATACGAGGACTGCAGGTTTGTACCGTTGAATTGCTTCGTAGAATATTGTCATTGTTTCAAATTATCCCACTTTTCCTATCACAGTTTTGTGGAGTTGACGAGATGTTGGTCATGTTCGCCTATAGTCCTCCACATGTACAGTACCTACCCTAGTGGAGTTGCCGCGAAGGAAGCCCTGAACCTTGAAGTGCATTAAGAGCATTGTTTCTTTTTTAAATTTGCTAATGGAAATTGGAGCCAAGGTGGCGAGCATCTCTGGGCAGACTTTGATTGAACTGGCGACATTATTTCAACGAACCCTTAAAATTTTAATGTGTACTGGCTACAATTTTAAGGTTATTATTATGTGTCAAATTGCCCAACTACATGGTAAGGAGGCATGTAGGTCTTCAACGATTAGGGAAAAAATCTAGTCAAATATGATTTGTTACAAAAGACTTTTAAAAGTCAGTCGTGGGGCTACAAGTTTTCAAGTTTTTTTGCCAATTATAATTTTTTATTTCTAATTTTTTGCAACCAAAAAAAAAACTATATGGGGGAATCAAACCCCAACCCATAGAGGACCTACCCATTGCAACATCAAGCCCATCCTACACAAAAATAATGTTAGGGCTTAAATCCTCCCTGCAGAAACAAGTGTCAGTTCATGTTTCCTTAAGGCCCAAAAGCGGGTTGGAACTAGACTGAAGCTTCAAAAATCATCATATCCAAAATAGTATGGATAATTGAAACAAAGGACGATTGTAAAATTCAGATTCACTTTCAACTTTGAACACCATATCAGGTTTTGTATTCCTTCCAATTTTGAATTACTGTTCCAAAAGAGAAGTTTTGCATGGTGAAAAACCTCTGACTAAACATTGGAATGACTAGCTCCAAATGTTCCCTCTATTGATTCTTTATTTTAGTCTTCATAAAGGTGAGTGTAGAAAAACATCATTCATCCTATATTGAACCAATCATTTGCATCATAACAAGTTCAACCAACCTGATGTACTCAGGGATTTTTTGTTCAAAAATTCGAGATGAAAAAAAGGTTTTCCATAGCTTGGTAAATGGGGTGATATCAAATGGTTTCTACATTTCCAATTAAACATTATTCTTCATGGTACGGATAAACAAAAAATTTTGCAAATCAAAGGCAATGGCTAAAAACAATCTTAAAACCCATACTTCATTAAGCTTGATTTTCTTAGGTTGACAAAGGGTAGCCTTCAAGATTGTTAAGTGAATAGCAAACTTGATTTCAAGTTCTGATGGCATATTAATTGAATTTGTCCAAATTCAGTTTAAATCAATATTTAAGTATGTAGGTTGAACTAGGTACCTACCTATTTACTCATCTAGGCTAAACACCTACTTAGGTAGGTAGGTAGGTAAAAAAATAGGTAGGTAAGTTAAGGAAGTAAATAGTTAGGTGTAAATACATGAATATTTTGGGTTAAGTCATTTTTATTGGCTCATCCCATATATCCATGATTTTAAATATGAAAATGTAAAGACAAAACACCTTGTTTACATACTTTTCAAGATGAGAATGGAGCTAAAACATATGGGATAAACTTTTTAATTACAAGTCGTTTGCGATTAAAAATGTTTAACCACAAACGACTTGCAACTAAAAACCTTATCCCATATGTTTTGGCTTTCATTCTCATCTTGAAAGTATACAGTTAACAAGGTAACTAACAGATAACTAGCTAACTAATTAGCTAATAAAATTATTAATTATTGTTAACAATATTTTTCCTTCAAAAATGATTTCTACATTTTTATATTAATTTATTAGATTTCCATTCTAGCTATTACAGTAATTGTTATACAATAATAAATCTGAAAATAGAGTTTATATATCAGTAATTTATTATAATAATTGAGTAATTAATAATTTATTTATAAATTTGAAATATGAAAACTTAAAATTATATTTTAATGTTCTTGATAATTATTATAATATAATTCTACTTCATAATTCATTACTTATAATAATGATGATAATAATGTAATTTGTAGCTAGCATAGGTTAACTATTTTTATTATATATTATTATGTCACTTATATAGACGTTTTATAATTTATTATATATTTCTATTTTTTTAATAAACAAAAAATAAATTTTTAATAAGTACAGTAGTCATTTGAAAAAAATTTAATAATTATTATATAATATAATAAACTTTTAATAATTATTTGAGTACTTATATAATTATCTTTCCTATCATTCTAATGTCATCATTATCATCATCATTCTATCATAAAATATTATATTTAAAAAAAATTAGTGAAAATAATAATATTGAAGTTTAATTTTTTATTACATGTAATTCATATAAACATATAACGTACTAATAATAATAATAAGTATAAGTATAATAAAATGGTTTAGATAAACTTGTAATATGGGCACAATATATTTAGTATATTTTTTATAAAAAAATTTAATATATTCAAAATATACACTAATTAGTATAACCATAATATTGAGGCCATTTATGTTAATAATGTTATTTCAATACACATGTAATATGCTTGTTCATATACATTCAAAATATACATCTATAAGTCTTAATACACCCAACTATATTCCTTAGAATTGATAAAATACACCCTTATATATTGATAAAGTTGCAATTAAATTGGTGACATTTGCAACTAATGGGATACAAATTGTTGGATGACCAAATTAAATGTTGTTCACATGGAAGGATGAACACCAAAATAGTCGCAACGAGTTGCGAAGTAGTTACAAATATGATCAACACAAGAAATAATTGCAAAAATGTTCAAATGTAATTGCAAATATCTAATAGTTGCATGTAGTCGCAAATAAAGTGGTTACATTTTGGCCAATTTCTACTAATGTCATTCACCCAAGATTCATTTTTGTAAAGTTTGTTGAGACTTGTAAAAAACACAACAAAGTCTAATAACTACTAATGATTAATTTGGATGGTTATGAATTTCATATCCAATGGATTATGGATAACATAATTCCATATATTTACCATAGGATTCAAATGCATAACGAATTTGATAACCAAAACATAAAATTTTACAACAATAGCAAGCATATTTTGCAATGTCTAATATTTCATTCTTATATTTAAGTAATGTTTCAAAATTAACACAAAATGAAACAAACCTTTTTTTAATTTAAATTTTTTTATCTTTGAATTTTTCATAATTCATTTTTATAACACACACATATATATAGTAGATCTTTAATTTTCTTTAATATGTATGCAAGTTGATGTTTCTTGATTAGAAGTTTAATTTTTTGCAATACAACATTATTGTATTAGTAACACAATTGTCTAATGGGACTATTATGAATATCTATATATTAATATTTTCAGTTGTATCATTAGGTTTTCTTACTTACATTCAAGGTATTTTCTCAATATTTTTAATACATTCTAAACCAAATTTGGATAGTTGGACAAAAAATTGATGCAATTTGTTGGCAAGTAGGATTTTTATCATACAATTTTAACAAAACATTGTCTACAACATTCCAACTAAAAACATTTTCACTTATTATATTTGGATTTATTTACATGTTGAAATTATGGAAAAAAAACTCTAAACATTTTGCACCTACATTATGCATTTTAATCAATAAAGATATTGAACAAAATGTGAAAAAATAAAGTGTTGGGAACATACTTTCAATTTTCAAATTTCAAATAATATTGTTTTTGTTTTGGTCTTCTAAGAAATTGCAAGGTATAAAATCATTTGGAGTAAAACTTCCAATTATTTTAAAGTTATTTCGCTTTGTGACTCTAGAAAGCATGACATATGTGACATCAAATGTGAAAGTTTATTTTATGTCACTAATAGCTTTTGTGGCAATTATTGCACCTTGTGATTAGTGGCTAGTACTATTAAAAATGATGTTTTATAATAATATCCATCATATATATTTGTGTTGGAAAGAACGTTTGAGATTCATTTTTGTGGAGTTATTTGTTAATTAAGTTTTTATTTTTGTAACATTGTTTTGATGATCAAGAATGATAGATGTTATTACACCATTTACACCTCCTTTTGGTATGTTAACATTCTCAGTGAACATGACTAATGCACCTATAGCAATCTTGTTTATGTGGTTGAAAGACTTGTCATTAGACCATGGTTCAAAGTGTTAAATATTTGCAACATTTGTGTCTATTTTCAATTGGTATATATTTATGTGATTAAGAATTGTTTTTGTGACATAATGTTATTGTATTCTTCTACATATGTTTTATGTGTACAAAAAATTGTTGTAGTGTGTCCATTTTAGAATATATATTTTGTTTATTTAAAAAACATTGTGATAAAATTGTTTGAATTTCTTTAGTTTTTGGCTTTCTTTCTTGTATGATGTTGAGAAATTGCAAATATTCAAAATTTGTACCATGATTCATGGAAATGGATAAGAAATGTTGTTTTGTTGTTTCCAACATGGTGCAAATTCAATGTGACAACTTTTGCATCATATGTCATTGTTCTAAATAGTCTACTACTATAAAGAAATGGGTGTCGGTGGCTTGGTTCGGTTATTCCTGATTGGCTGGAGCCCCCCCCCCCCCTTTCACTTGAGGGCCCCAGCCGCAGTGAGCGGATGGTGGGGATGGTCAACATGATGGAACCAGGGAAAATTATCCTCCTCTAAATCCCCCGCCCCCCAAACTTAAAAGGAAAAAAATGGGCCTTCCAACCTCCAACTTCTTAACCCTAAACCCAAAAGTTGAAAGGAAAAAAACCAATCCCTCTCTCCCCCCTAACTTAAAAGGAATAAAAGCAAGGCACCTTAGGCCTTCCTATTGGCTGAAAGGAAAATAAATCCTCCTCCCCCCCAATAAAACTTGCATAGTACGTCCAGTGTCCATTATCCATTGTCCACACCAAATATAGCTTGAAATCTTGCTCATGTTCCTGTGCGAGCGAAAAAATTCCACGCCAATTCATTTCCGGGCCACAATTTGCCAGTTCATTTCTGGGCCACACATTCTGAGCACTGGTGGAGCTGCTGCGAGGCAAGTGAGAGCTTTGCTTATTTTGGTTCTTTTCTGTGTTTTTTTTTGCTGAAGAATGTGAGGGACGCATGTTGTTGTTGTTGGAGCTTTGCTGCTGCTGTAGCACCACAATACTTACACACTTTAGAAATGTAATTCATATGATTTATATTTCATAGATCTTTCGGGAACTCAAACGTTACACTGGAGCTTGATAAAAACAGTTGCAATACATACTGAATAACCAGGACCTGATCTTCTGTCAAGTGATCAGCAAAGACTGCATATGTTGGAGCTTACTTCGAGCGCGCTCTGTGACCACATCATTTTTGCACTCAATGTACTTTCTCTCAAACCACCTCAACCTACAACGTTCCCCACCATGTATCAGTTACAATAGCATCAAGAATTTCAGAAGCAATAAAACATAGTTGAAAGGAATAAATGCTGCACCTGTTCTGAAGTGCTTGAATATCTGACTCCGCAAATTGTGTTTTGAGCTGGACATTCTCTGCTCTTAATTCTCGGATATATGCATCAGCTCCTGCAAGAGTGTAACAAAACTCCTTTACGTGACATTGTAAATACTGATCAAGGGCTAAGCTTTGAGTTATTTCTGACCAATTGCCCTCCAACTCATATCCATCATCAGATTGGTTCATAATAGAGTTGTTCTCAGACATAAGCAGCTCTATCCTATCCATAATTGTAAAGGTTTGGTCGAAGTAAAGCCTTACTGTTGCAAAATTCAGCATGGCGATGTTTCCGCTCTTCAAATAAAGCCTCTGCATCTCCTAACTTCCTGACCTTCACACACACAGCAAAGCTCGAATGAAGAGATTAGTTTGCACGTCAAGGTGCTGCATTGCTTGGTGCAAATCCAGGACGCGTACTCACATGTTTGGCACCTATTTTGTGTTCTGCACAGTTTTCTGCAGAGTCATGTATGTGTGAGGCATGGCATGCTTGCCAAGAGGTTTTTTTTTTTCCTTACTGCTATGTATTTGCACATGGTTTGGAGGCACATTTTCAGTGGGAGAGAAAATGGGGAGATCACTGCAGGGAAGAATGAATTCGAATACACAACATGTTGGTTGATGGTCTGCAGGTTGTGGACTATATAATAGTACTAACCAATATTGGTTGATTTGTGGGTGTTGAAGATTCTGACGGAACCTTTCCAAATTTCTTCAACCATGTGGGGAGGAGGTGTGGCACAGCTTTCAATCTATTCTCATCTCCTCTAACAAGGCGAGTCTCTCTAGCCAAGTTGAAACTCACTATCATACCCTGTAGTCTGCTGTATATATCAAATTTTCCATCAAGGAAGGTGTTTTGTTTTTGGTAACTCTCCTAAATTTCTCACTCTATGAACCCCCTAATGCAATATTGGCTGCAAATCTAAATTTTAGTTCAAAACAGCAGTTTTTTGGTCAACTTTGTTAGTTGTAACTGCTTACTTTCACCACAGCGAGCGAGCGAGCGCTCTGCAGCAACAACAGCTGGCGAAGAGGGGCGATGGTGGGGTCCTCATTGCGGGAGGGAAGGCATCAGGACAAAACAAACGCACTGACGATGGAAACTCTCTCTCTCTCTCTCTCTCTTTTCTAGAAAAACAACTGAACTGAACTGACAGCAGCCTCGATCGATTGTCAGGTTGTTTGCGCTAGCTCCAATTCTTTTATGATTATCATCAGATGCTACTGCTGCTGCTGCTGTGGTGAGGAGGAGAGAAGGGGAGGGAAGGGAAGGGAGGAAGAGATGGAGGAGGACTCACGATCAGGAATTGGTTGTTGTTGTTGTTGTTGTTTCTCTTCAACAACTTCATTTGAGCAGTGAGCATTGTCTATGATCTGAGTTCGTTGATGTTGTGTGTGTTTTTCGACTTTGTGCTGCTTCCAATGCAGCTCAGGGCGGTAATCATGGAAGGAAATCCCTTCCGTAGTAGCTGTAATGTTTTCATTCTAATGGGTTGCATTTTTGTAGCTGATCCAGCAGCAGCAACAGCCCAGTTCAGCTCCGGAAGGAACAGCTTCGATGATTCATGAGTTTATTGTTGCTGGAGAGCTAGCTGGATTTGAGCTGTAGATATAGTGCAGCTTCTGGGTCCAGACAGACTGACAGACAGACACAGCAAGGAGTCGTTTTGATGGTTATCTAGTAGTGAAGTCTTGACTTAGAAGGTTGTATGCGCTCCTAAACTTGAGATTGCTGGGAGGGGGGTTGCAGTAAAGTTGAGCCAATTGTAGCATCATTTTCTAGAGGAGCTGTGGGAGTCGTCACATCACTCATGGTTGTAGAGTTGAACAATGTAAAACAACAAGAGCACAAGCATTACAAATATTGTCATGGCACAAGTACTTCTTCTTCATTCCTTTTGGCTCTTCCATGTGTGGTGTTTATGGTGGGTTAGTATTTCATATGATTCTTTAAAACTAAATTGGTTTTGTTTGACTAGAAAAGGGTTACCTGGTACTCAAATGACATAGAGAATACAGATACATATTCTATTTAGTAATCAAAATATTCATTCTATTTGTTGGAGACTTAACACCAATTCATGATTCTATTTGGCAATTGGAAACCATGCAGAGTACTTGGCATGTGCTCGATGTGCTAAATATGAGTCACTTGAGGATCATGTCCTCTTGAACGTGGGTGTGGTTGAGCATCTTGGTTGGGTATATGTGCTCTTAAACTTGAGATTGTTGGGTGGGGGGTTGCAGTGAAGTTGACCCAATTGTGGCATCAATTTTTGGAGGAGTTATGCGTCATCACGTCATTCATGGTTGTAGAGTTGAACAATGTGAATCAATAGGAGCACAAGCACTGCAAATACTATCATGGAAGGAGTACCTTTTCCTCAATCCTTTTGGCTCTATTATGTGTGGTGTTTCTGATGGGTTAGTGCTTCATATGATACAGAGAATACAGATACATTGTTCATGGATATGTTGACCCCGAAGTTAGACTTGCGCCTGTTGTAATGGTAGTTGAATATGAAATTATGTTATTGTGTTTTTAGAGCCTGACTCTATTTCGCTTCTGATTGAAAAAATCATAAACGAGGCCTTGGAGCGTCGCGCAAATATGCAAATGATGAAGAAAGGCGAGCAGCTGTTCAAGAACGTAAAAAACTTCGTCGTGCTACAATAGCTCTCAAAAGGGCTGCGTCTAATGGGGCCCAACATGAAGAAGCACAATGTATGGCTAATATTGTTCATCGATTATTGGAAAACACATAACAACACACTAGAGCACATGTTCTTGAAATACAGCAGGGCGGTCAAACCGAACTAATGATAAATGTTGCGCGATGTGTTGAACAACGTCGCATCACGTGCGCAAAGGATCAACTTCAGGCTGGACACCACATGGCCCTACGAGATTTGCGTTACCCCTTGGCCGACCCGCAAGTAGATCGACAAGTGTTCGGTCGCTTGAATGAGCAATGCAACCACTGTGGTTCTCGCTTCTGAATCGAAAAGCGCACGAGGGGCTCTCTTCAAAAACCACGCTATAGTAAATGTTGTGCTTCAGGGAAAATTCTTTTACCTCCTATTCGTACCCCACCAGAGTACATGGCCATGTTACAAGATCGACAAAATGCCGAATTGCGTAAACATCTTCGTTTGTACAATGCTGCATTTGCATTTACGTCCACGAGGGTCCAAAGTGTGGGCTTCGAGTTTGGACTAGGAGTGCATACCTACAAAGTGCAAGGAGGATTCTACCACTTGATTGGTGGTATGGAACCTGTAGAAGGGCAATTGCCGCGCTTTCTTCAGGCCTATGTGCATGATGCGGTAAATGAAGGTCTAAATCGACAGATGCAGAACCCTCATCTAAGCTCGGCGCATTTGATGACACTTCGCACAATCCTCGGGCGTGTAAATCCTTATGTAAACGTCTTTGTTCGTGCAGCCGATCATCTTGCCACAAACCCTACAAAGGAGGTCCACATTTGCATTACAGCTAGCCGTACCCTGGGAAATGGAGATGTCCACCATTACAACGCCCCTACGGCAAACGAAGTTGCAATGATAATTTCTGGCGAGCCGGGAGAGGTTGGAAATCGCGATGTCATTGTACAACGGCGATATGGAGGTGGTTTACAGCGGATGAACGAGCTAGCACCTTCTTACGATCCTTTACAATACCCAATGCTTTTCTTCGTTGGGGAGGACAGGTGGTCTGAAAATCTACGGCTACAGAACAATCAGGACGGAGCACGCACAAAGGTCTCAATGGCGGCTTATTATGCACAAAGAGTGCATGTTAGTGGCGAATTCTCCGCTCTACATCTCAGTGGTCACCTTTTTCAACAGTATATCGTCGACGTTGCTGCTAAGACAGAGCAGAACACTCTTAACTTTTTGGTGCTAAACCAAGCTCAAATTCGTGCAGAACTCTACTAAGGGCTAGCAGATATGGTCGAACATGATATCCGATTACATCTTACGCAAGTGGGTCAGCAAATTGTCCTCCCAGCTTCATTTCGCGGTTCTCCACGTTTCATGATGCGATGGCTATTGTGCGAAGCAAAGGAATTCCAGATGTCTTCCTCACATTCACTTGCAACCCGAATTGGCAAGAAATAATCGCGAAGCTCGAGCCCAACCAAACAGCTTTTGATCGTCCAGATTTGGTTGCCCGTGTATTTCAGATGAAGGTGAAAACCCTTCTTGAAGGAGTGGCAAAAATTGGATGGTTTGCCAAAGTTATTGGGAACATCTGGACAAGGGAATACCATAAATGAGGCCTACCTCACATCCATCTGCTCCTTATATTTCCTCCAGAGCAGAAAGTTTCCACAATTGAAGACATAGAATGCTTAGTGTTGGCAGAACTTCCTCTTCTAGAGAACACACCTCTTTTTGAAACGGTCACAAAATGTTTGTTGCACGGACCATGTGGCCAAAAATACCCCAACTCGCCCTGCATGGTCAATGGTTTATGCAAGAAACAATATCCGCGAGCTTTCTCCGAGGAGACAACACAAGGCGAAGACGGTTATTCTGTCTACCGTCAACGAAACGATGGTCGAACGTTTCAAAAGACTCCAGATGGCTTTGAGTATGACAACCGATGGGTGGTGCCCCACAACCCCTACCTTACCA
The DNA here is from genome assembly GCA_963921925.1 of Sphagnum tenellum. Taxonomy (NCBI): domain Eukaryota; kingdom Viridiplantae; phylum Streptophyta; class Sphagnopsida; order Sphagnales; family Sphagnaceae; genus Sphagnum; species Sphagnum tenellum. Next base: position 372,279 of record OY998146.1, read on the forward strand.
AGATGTTTAATGCACATATTAATGTCAAGGTGTCCGTTGGTATTCGGAGTGTCAAATACCTTTTTAAATACGTTTACAAAGGTCCTGATCGTGTTGCAACGGTGATTGCCGGTCCAATAAATGAAATCCAGCAATACATTGACGCCAGATATTTGAGCACTGCTGAAGGGGTCGATTCCTTACTTTCATTCAAAAAACATATGGAATGACCACCAGTCACTTGATTAGTTGTTCATTTGCTAGGACAACATAACGTCATTTTTCGTGAAAATGAAGATTTGGCCGTTGCGGCGGAACGTGCTACCCACCAAAAAACCACCTTGACCGCCTACTTTGCATATAACGCTCAAAATGTAGCTGGGCAGAATGTGGTGTATGCAGACTTCCCTGCTGATCATGTTTGGAAAATTCGAGAAAAAGTTTGGTCAACTCAACAACGAGGAGAAAAAGCTGTTGAGCGAATGTATTTTGTACATCCCGCTGCTGGTGAACGCTTCTTCCTCTGCCTTCTACTTACTATCGTACCTGGCGCGACCTCTTTCAAACATTTCCGGACTGTTGACGACATAGAGCATTCGACGTTTCAAGCTGCTCACAAAGCATTGGGATTACTACAGGATGACGCAGAATGGGACACGTGCATGCAAGAAGCATGTATTGATCAAGACGCAAAGAGGCTAAGGAATCTATTTGTGACTCTCTTACTATTATGCTCTCCTTTGAATCCAGAAATGTTATGGGAAAGATATCGAGATGATATGTCGCACGATATGCGGCATCGACGCATCACGAATGGAGGCACTGTCGACGATGCCTACAATGATACCCTACTACTCCTCGAGGCCAAATTAGCGTTAACGAACATGACTTTCCAGAAATGCCACTTGCTTTGCCGCCTATAAAAATGCTATATGTTAATCCTCAATTGGCTGCAGAAGTTGACTACGATAGAGACGTACTCCATAGCTACATCAACCAAAATCTCCCGCGGCTCAACATTTGTCAAGAAATAGTTGTCACTATAGTGTTCAATGCAATAGTCCAAGGCGAAGGTGCAGTATTTTTCCTAAACGGTCCAGGTGGGTCAGGCAAAATCTTTGTATATAAAATGTTATTGGCATTGGTTCGACGAAAAGGACATGTCGCCATTGGGGTTGCCTCTTCTGGCATAGCAGCTCTCCTATTGGAAGGTGGACGAACCGCACATTCGGTTTTCAAGATCCCAATTGCCCTTGGTAGGGATTCAATGTGTTCGATACCTGTGCAAAATGATTCTGCTGAGCTACTCCGAGAAGCAAAGTTGATCGTTTGGGATGAAGCTCCAGCACAACATCGACAGTGTGCCGAAGCGGTAGACCGAACTTTGCGCGACATCATGCGGTGCCCAGATTCGCCCTTTGGTGGTAAAGTGGTTGTCTTTGGGGGTGATTTCCGACAATGTCCGCCAGTGGTGTCAAGAGGCTCTCGGGCAGCAATCGTTTTGGCGGCCCTTTCGCGTTCGGTTTTGTGGCGTCAAGTGCGCATCTTGACTCTCACGGAAAACATGAGATTGCGCGTCAATCCCCTCTCCAAGCCATATGCTGAGTACCTTTTGAGAGTCGGCAATGGCCAAGAATCTTCCATCACTGATCATTTTCCACCAAAAGCCGACGCGGAACCCTCAATTGGAGTCAAGATTGCCTTATACCTAGAAATCCATCAAGCGCCATCTTTAGAGACCTTCATCCATGCTGTTTTTTCGACCTTGGCAATCAATTACGCAAACCAAGGATACATGGACGGTCGAGCTATTTTGACAACAAAACATATAGTCGTGAACTCTCTCAACACTCAGATTGTTGAGGGTATGCCTGGGCAAGAGCACATATTTTTGTCAGCAGACTCGGTGGAAACTGGGGATGACCAAGCTATGGCAATTGGCACAGAAATTCTCAACACCATAACTTTGGCAGGTATGCCACCACATCGCTTGGCCCTCAAAGTTGGTGTCCTTGTTATCTTACTAAGAAATCTCGATGCGACCTCAAGACTTTGTAATGGGACCCGTCTAATCATTTCACGCCTGGCACGAAGATTGATCATTGCGCAGATCATTAGTGGCGTGCATGTGGGAATATTGTCAACATACCACGCATCACCACAACAACGAATCGTTTGAAGTGGCCATTCACCCTACAAAGGCGCCCATTCCCCTTGCAATTGGCATTCGCTATGACAATTAACAAGGCGCAGGGTCAGACCATGAAAATCGTTGGCATTTTCTTGCCTGAACCTGTCTTCACCCATGGCCAATTGTATGTAGCTTTGTCACGAGCTACGTGTGTGAATGACATCTTTGTTTTCTACCCAAATGGTAGGACAACGACCAATGTTGTTTATACAGAATTGTTGCAATGATCTTTCTTCTCTATCTATTGCCTACTTTTCTGTCTCCATGGGTCGAAATTCCCATATCCAAATCATGGGTTGAAATTCCCTACATATTTACAAAAATGACTCCAACACAAGCTATGTTCATGACATGTGGCTGTTGAAAAATTGTCCCAACTTAAAACTATTAACTAAACAGTTCTCAAGGTCCTTTCAATCTTTTTTACTAATCATTTTACACGCAAAATGTGTTTACCAACTAGTATGTTTATAAATTGGTGGTAGGTGGGCATGTTTCCAACAATTTGTACAAGCTTTGTTTCAAATGGAGATATGTTTTCAAGATGCATTGATTGTTTTAATCATTGTTCAACTACACACAACATGTTGGTGGTCATCATTGACATTTTATCAATGATTATGACATGTGCATTTTTTAAACATTCTATGACAACACTAGTTTCAAGAAGGATTGACAAATATCCTTTTGTTGGATTTTGAAATATAATGTGTACTGTAGTGGTAGTGGAGCTCAAATGAAGTGTTATAGTGCATATTGTTGCTGATAACAATACATTTTTGTCAAGCAATTATAAATGTTGTGTGATGTATTTTATTTTTAAAAAATGCTTTTATTAGATGTGCTTGTGATAATATGCAAACCTTGAAAGTTTTTGGTAATGGAATGCAATTTTATTTTTTGTTCATCATTTAATTACATGATGAAAATGTGTGTGTCAAATATGTGTTGTGAAGGTTTGGAAACAAGCTGCATTTCATTTGGTTTATATGCATGTATTTCATTAGGTATGTTTGTAAGTTCTCCAATGATGGTAGAAATTGGCGAATGTAACACACATACATAACTTTTTTCAAAGTTTGATGCAGGAAAAAAATTCATTTTTATTTTGAAAAGACACATTTTGTAATAATATGTTATTAAAAATTGTTTTGTGTTGTGTGTGGGATGGTTGTAAATCTAATTTATTTTTTATTCTTGTAAATGAAGTTTCTTAGGTCATCTTGACCATGACATTTTAAAGTGGGATGTTGTAATTTATGATATTCAAAGTTTGTTAAATATTAAGTAAAAGTCATGTTTTCAAAATATACAAGTCGATTATTGTAAACATCTATGGGATGGAATCTAAAAACTTTTGATTATGTTATATTTTTGTGTGCATGTGAAGAGGTTTTGAATTGATTTATTTTATTGCTATACTTTTTTGGACCACTAGTATTTGTAAACAAGTGAGTGTAACTTTTGTAGGAGAAACAAGTTTGATGATTATAAGGGAAGATATGAATTGAAGTTGCATTTGTGAAACAATTTGTAAACCTAAATATTTTACATTGTTTTGGTTCAAATTCAATGCTCCATATGGTTCACATTCCATAGTATATTTTTAAAAAGATAATAAGACCAACATGAAGAAGTAATATGTTGGATGTTGAGGTGGCACCCCATTAAAAAAACAATGATGCATGGCACAACACAACATTGCGGTCTTCATATTTTGGATGATAATATTCCCAATGATTGATGTAGTTGTTAAATTTAAATTGTCAATCCGGTTGTGTATTGAATGAAAATCCATATTTGCATTGATTTCTATATTTATTTATGATAGATCTATTTTCACATGTGTGGAGTTGTTTTTTCAATACAATTTTGTAAAGTGGGTTGTATAAATTCTTTTTTTTTCATCAAATGTAGGAAGAAAAGCAACAATTTCTTTTGTGATATTTTCAATGTCATTTTCTACAGCCCAACGAATGATGTGTGCATGAGGTGAATCATGTTGTTGAATTTCGTAATGTATTATTACATATTCCTTTATCACTTCACTGTGTTCCAAAAAGTGGATTTCAGTGAAAGGTGTTAAGTACTTTGTTCGAGCATTGATCTATGTCTTCATTGCTTGCTAACATCATCATTGAGTCTTCCCATTGCTTCTGCTAATGTGATAGAAGCTCTGGATGCAGATTTTGTAAAGTGGTTTTCCCAAAATTTTGGGTGGACTAGTAAACACTGATCTACAAGTCTGGAACTGATAAAGTCCGTGGGTAGCTTGTCACTGCTATTCTTGATGAAGGTGAAGGTCTGACACTTTGTGAGTGATTCTCATAAAGTTATGACCGCACTCATTGTCATGTTACCTTCAAAGTGTTGTGAAGATTTCTCTGCATCCTCACAGATATGTTATAGCATTCGATTATTTTCTCTTTGTGGAAGCAAAAAGTAAGTCACTCACTAGCTTCAAACATGAACCTTACAGTCCATGTTTCAAGTTAGGGGGATGGGTGACTTGAAAATTGGCAGTAGGTGAAATTTGCAGTAGGATGCATTGGAATGGACAGCCATTGCAATCCTGACTCATTTAACTGGTTTTATTGCACAGATGTTGAAACAAACAGCAGGGGTCATTTCTTTAAGCATGACTCAGCTGGAGCCACTACAAACCAATGGAAAACAATTGTGGGTTTCTCCTCTTCACCTGATCTAGAGTATGCAAGCAGTGATCTCATGAAGACCAGCCCCAGTAAGTCTCTGTTCTGATTCAGGAGGCCTGTGCAAAATTTGGTGAGACCATCTAGTAGCATGGCACAAAAATGTAGCAATGCAATCAGCAATGGAAAACCACTTATGGAGCAGTTGTTGGTGCATACAAGGTCACAAGATGCCCAGGAATTGGTGAGCCTTTCATGTAGCTCATGGTTCAGTAAACCACACACAAAACCTCGAAAAGTTTCCCTGTTGAAAAGGAAGGAGAGCACAGGGATGGAAGATCCACAGGACGCTTTTGTATTTGATGAGGTTGATCTTGATTTCTGTTTTCAGAAAGGAAGAGAAAAGGCCGGGCAGCTGGAAAGGTGTTGCAGCTGGAGGAAGTTGGTGATGCCACCAGTGCTAGTAGGGAAAGAGGAGAAAATTCAGTTGCAAATAAAGATGATGGCAACATAGAGGGTCATTCAGATCAGAAGGTTGAAGGGAGGCCAGCTCATATGCAGCAGTGTACACTGATTGTCTTCTATCTGCTATCAAGGTATGCTATCACAAGACCTGGATAAGATTGTGATGAGATGTGTTTATGAGTCTCCTTATCTTCTGTGAACAACTGGATCACCAAAGCTTACCTAGTAAATTTGTTTTATGTGTGTAAAGGATCTGTCTGGGCTTTCTCAAAAACATGAGAAATTCTCATCACAAGCACATACATTTCTTTTCCTTCAGTAGTTTGCTATGAAATTGTTGAGGTTTCTTAAGGGTTGAATGGTGGGTTGTATCATTGTTCACCAGGTGCTCATGAATCTCACAAATGACAACCCAGTCGGTTGTTTCCAAGTGTTGCAGCATGTGGTGGCCTTGGTGTGATAGCATCTCTACTAATTGTGCACTTCCCCAGCCCTCAATCAAGACCCCGAGAGGAGGGACAAGAAGAGAGGCTTGGAGGTGTGCGACATGGATCTTCTGAAATACTGAAGGGGAAAGGTGGCCAGGCAGACCCACACTTTGATCTGGTGGTTGTGGCTCTTTGGGTGCTTTGAAACCTTGTGGAAAAGGATGAGGGGAACAGGTGTGTAGCTACCAGATTTGAATTCATGTGCTACTGTAAGGATAGCAGTTAGGGAATCTGTTTCTGAGATCAATATGAAGAGGGTGTAGAATGGTGATTGATTATGTGGTATGCTGCAGCGCTCACCTAGTAACACTGGAGGTGGAACTACCTTCATATGTTATATTGAAGGAAGTGTGTGGCATGACAGTACTTCTGTGTGCATTGTTTCTGAGCAAGCATGGAGCTGGTGAGGCAGCAAATGCAGTTGAAGAGAAGATTGCAATGTAGGTGAGGCCTTGCTTGTCAGATTGGGACCCATAAAAGATTTCTATGAAGGCATTGGATTATACCTGGTAGAAAAGTACTTGTAGAGTGGAAAGAGGATGTGGATGGGCTGCTATGTATTTGATGCTTGTGGATTCATGGGATATCATTTCTTGTAGAGGATCGTTGCAACTGTCAGGAGCTGATGTAGTCAATGAGGAGCGATAGCAGCTCACCACTGCTCTTCATGACAACCGTGTGATGGTCTGATAGTTACAATATTATGACAGCACTAGTTCTTGCAGACAGACATTGAGGCAAAATTCAAGCAAGGGGAACGTGAAGCTGAAGATATGATTGCAGAGGCATATGCTGCATTCTAGGGTTAATGGTCCTTCACAGAGCACCTGACGCAGTGTGCAGTGGAGTAGGTCTGTGCAGGCATGAGCATTGTGGTATATACAATGGCTGCTCCTCTCCTTGGCACTTTTGCTCCAGGGTATGTGTGATCTCCCACATTTGCTGTCGATCATTTGCTCCAAGTGATGAAAATCCAATTTAGGGTTGTTCTGCACTTTTGGCTCCACTATCTTATTTACACACAAATTTTTCTTGTTGTTCTTCAATCTTTTTGTTCCAGGCTCTTAGTCTGGGATGCAGCTGATGGAGTTCTCACTAGACAAATTGCCATAGTGCAGGTGCACTTTCCTTGCAAAGTGTCATGGAAAAGTTCTCAATTCACCTCATTTGAGCATTTGTGCAACTAATGAAGTCCAGACTGAGAATGTCCTTTTTTCTACAGTGTGGTTGTATGCTAACTGGCTCTTCTGACTGGCTTGTTTGCAGCTCAAAGTGATGGCTCCATGTGTGATGCTTGCAGCACTCATCGGCATCAGCTTTGGCAGTCTTAGGTAGGCTAATGATTACCTCTCCATAAGTTGCTATGCTAGTTGGGTATTGTGTTTTACAATGGAGGTTGTTTTGGTCCTGATATGTCATGCTCAATGCAGTGCAGATGGCATCTATGGAGTCCCTTCACTGAGCCCAGCTCTGTCAAGTATGGCCATTCTTGTTGCTGTGAGTGTTCTTGGATGACCATCTTGGGCTGTTGCATGTTGTTGTAGAGCTATGCGTCTGTGACTAATTGCTTGGTCTCAGTGCACTAGCAGAAAGGAATCTTCTTATTGATGTCAACAGTATGTGACTGAGCAGTGACTAGTTTTGATTGCAGGTGGCACAATATGTTCTGTGGTTTGGCTCCAGTGCATCTGCCTCGGAAAACTTCATGGCTGGTAACATGTCTGATCTCAGTTCTTTATCAGGCTGATACGAATTGTCATATCTTCACCGAGTATGTTTGCATTGACATGCAAGGAACATGAGTTACAAAGACTGTATTTTGATGGGCTTTTATAGTAGAGAGTCTATTGGCTTTTGGCCTGCTCCTAAACTGTGGTGTATGTCGCAATTATCCTTTCAGGGGAGATTATGCTTGCAGTTGGATCAAAACTTGGAGCAGCTTTGCAGTGGTTGGCTCAGGTATCAGACTTTCTCAACTGAGTTCACTTGGTACATTATACTGCAAAGGGGTCTGATTTTTCTGTCTAGCTAGCTTGATGTGGTGATACTGATCCGGTGGTGTGTTTGGATTGCCTGTGGGTGCAAGGGATATAGGTCGTTGCAAAAAACAAGGCAGGCTCTCGTCTGTTGCACCTTCGTTGGGTTAATCCGTTTCAAGATGAGGGTGTGCATGAGGTCAGCTAATCAGTCTCTAGATTACCAGTGTATATAAATTGATGTACCTCTGGAAGTCAAAGAATTACTGCCTACAATTGCCTTGTAAATAAAAAACAGCACTTGTAGATAGCATTTGACATTATGTTCATGCACAAACGTACAGTTTTATGAAGATTGTTTATTCTTAGAAACCAGCTTGGTTTCTGACGCTTTGATTGTTGGCAGGTCATGGCAATGATGATGCCAGCAGCTGTGGGCTCAGGCATGCTGCAAATAGCCACCTTTACTGATCTGTATTTTGCTTCCTTTCTTCCAGGTGCTGCTGCTGCTCTTGGATGTAAGTGTTTTCTCCACTCAAACCTTTTGTAAAGTTTCATTGAATGTTTTTTCCTTTGAGTCCGAGATACATAGGAAGCTGTGAAGAACATGGAAGCTGTTAGGCATGCATGGAAATGGTTTCTCTCAAAACAAAATTGATATTTGGTGACCATACTTCATCATAACAGCAAGGAGCCTGGGACATGTCATCATGTAATTGACACCAAGCAAGTCTTGTGAAGTTTGTTTTCTGACATTTCCTTTGCAATTCTTGAGTATGGGGGGGTGCACAGATGCCAACCTGTTGGTGATGGCACCATTGGGGATCCTCTCTAGTTCCATCCTACTCCCTCTGCTGCCCATTGATTCTGGACTGTACTTAATATCAGCCAGATCATAAGCAAGATATGGGGTGAAGGATTCCTATGTTTCTATCTGTTCAAAGTAGCACTTAGTAACAAAAGGAATTATTTATTGCCAGGGATTTATAACAGATCTCTTGAATCACTAATGTTGATTTATTCAAGATCCAGAGTCTCTTTGTGATTATGCGTTCAAACTACTACTAGATTGTGCTAGATGTTACACAGCTACAATGAGGGTCACTGATTAAACTGGTATGAGTTCTTGGGAAAGAATGAACCGTTGTCTTGCCCAGTTACACAAGTTAAAATATGTCCACCTACAAAACAGAATACAGAAGCCCTAATGGCAAAGAGACACTAAAGCTTGGTTGGCAGACTTCAAATTATTCTTGTTCAAGTAGATGCATTCAGCGCTTATCCTGGCATCATCACTAATAGCTCTGGTCCTGACATTTGTGGATGACAGCCTCAGTACTGGCCAATACTACAAGAGCGCATACGACAAGGACTTCTTTTATCCATGGTTAAGAAACATACTACAATACTCACTGCATTATGTTATTTTAGTCTTAAAATTTGCTTTGTTAAAGTCTAACAAACTGGTGTGTTGCTTGGTTGAGTGCAGGCAGTGACTCTTTCAATGATCAGTCATAACACCACTGGCAAGACCAATTGTTCGAGTTCTGTTTGAACGTCGTGCCTTTGGTGCACCAGCATCTGGCTTAGTTTCATCCCTTGTAATCTGCTGTAAGTTCACATGTAGCAGTGGCTGGAAATTCTCTTGTATAAAAAATTGCTTATATTGTTCCTTACAAAAACTGTGCTGTCTATTGTGCTGTCTTGAACTCCTTAATTTTCTTGTATTGCATATGTGAGAATGACATTTGTGGGTACTGCAGATGTACTGGGATCAACATTTTATTTAGCACGTGATGTGTTGGTGAGGGTGTTTTATGCTTTGGGTGATGGTCAAACCCCTTTCTACATCAGCTTGGCTGCAATTGTAGCTAATGCTGCTTTGGATTGGCTGCTTGTGTGCTTTGGTGGCTTTGGTGCTCCAGGATTGGTATGCAACCATTTCTTTCTGCATTGAACCCATCTGTGGATGCATTGCTCCAAGGGTGTGTTGAAATATGAAGGTAGCGTTTCTTCTATGGTATGCCACACCTTTGGGAAATCTGTAAATAGATAGTGTCCTCTATGTGTTCTCATGAAACCTTTTAGAAGCCTCTGGCAGGTTTCATCATATTCTACATGGATGAGAATTGCTAACACAGTGATGGAGCTGCCATCTGCATTTTAAAGTTCTAATTGATAAATAGGAGAGAGTTGTTATCTCAAAACTTGCCATTCTTTGTGCTATTCAGGTGTTGGCAATAATGGTTGTGAATATAGCCTCAGCAGGAGCCCTATTGACACAACTCTCAGGTAGACTTGGAGGTATGACAACTGACAATCAAGAGTAAATGAAATTGTGGGCATGGCACTAGATTGATGATCTCATTCAGCTGCTTGCTTGCATTAAGGTGTGAATTCATTCTGTGAAGAGCACACTGCTCTTTTCACTTTCCAGCAGCAAGCAAATAGTTTTGGCTACCTTGCAAGTGGTAATGGATGGTCACCACATGAGACACATGCTAGGTCTTGACTCTCACTATTGAGTAATAGAGCTATTAAGACATTTTCAGCTTTGAAAGGAGGCATAATTTGTGGCAGGTGACAGATACAGTATAATTGTGAACTTGTCAAAAGCATACTGTCATTTTCCCACCTGCAATTAATCAATCTCTTGCCTGATAGTTGTGGATGACCCCTGAACATTTTTGCACATTGTGCCTATACACTTTGGGACTTCCATTGTGATACATTTCTGAGATAGTGGAAGCACTTCTTGTGCTGGGATTGTGTTCAGGGTTGCAACTGAGTTGGGAGGGACCGGTGCTTTTACTGGTGGGTTGCAGCCTGTATTCTTCAGCAATCACAAGAGTTTCATATGACCAAATATTTGTGCTGCTTTCAAGGTGGACTAGCCACTGGATTGTGGACTTCACATCACTTGGTTTAGCAAGTACAGTAGGAGTCCTTCGCACCGCTTCTATTTGTGCAAGTCCCAGAAATTAGGTCTGTGTTGCAACTTGCACTCAGCAGATTTTATTCTGAGATGATACAGTGATTTCCTTGCTTTTCTGCAAGATTTCAAATGAAATTTTAGGAATGCCTCAGAGTTACAGTTGTGGAGATGTATGCATAAGTTAATAGGGGGGAACAAACGGTCAAGCTTATGGGTTCCACTGTATGAGAATGGCTGCACTTTTGGTGTGCCCAGTGACTTGGATTATGTCATTTTCACAGGCCTAATTACCTAATTACAGTTGTTCAGGATGTCTATGGGTCTTCATCTTTCACTCTGCATGCATACACACCAGGGGGAACATTTGCAGAAGTCATGAAGTCCGAACTCTAAATCTTCATTTCCAAACTCTTCGGCTTTGTCTTCACATGTATCAAAAACTTCCTCTTGCATCTTGACAATCCTGTGTGCCACAAATTCTAGCATTATGCTTATTCATCTCTTTTTCCCTCAGATTGAGGTAAGCCTCCTGTTGTAGAGGAACTACTTTGGAGGCACAGGCCCACATTGATGCATACTTCTCTGGACCTGCCCTATTCATGTAAATTCATGTCATCTCAAACCAGCACAACAGTTTCTCAACACCTTACACATTCCTCCACAAACAAGATCTCTATTTTGTATGAGTGTTCACCAAGGCAGAGAACTTCTAAAAAACCTAGAGAAGAAGAAAATCACAGGGTCAGATGTCAGCATGCTTCCATTGTTGCACAGCAGACAAGACAATGCTCTCATGCTAGATGTGAGAGAAAACGAACTGATCATGGGAATATCCTTATTTCCACATTGTAAGACGACCCATTTGCCATTGCCCACTGTAATCAAGCAATCCCCATACAAACCTGCTGACATCACCACTTGCTGGAAAAATTTAATTCCTGAAACACAACTTGACAGACTAATACCCATTGAAACACATTGTAATACCTAGCAGAAGATTCAGAAACTGTTCAAACAGGAATTAAACAGTATGTAGCAAAAGTGATTACGTTGAAAAAATCTTACATGCATTTCATATACATATCCCATGCAAACTAGCACAATTTGCTTGAAGATACTATGAGTGCACTGTACATGATGAACTGATTCTATGTGCTTGGAATTGCAACAGTGAACCTTAACCCTGCTGGACAACACAGCGGCACATAACTGGTTCATCATTTGCTTGGCACAGGCTTAAGCGAGTTGGATTAATCCCTAACTTGTGAACAAACAAGGTTGAGTTCATGACCCCCTTCAGCAGTGCATCAGACTGTTTTCAAGGCGGCAATCGTAAGGATAATATACTACAACGGCTTCAATGTGATTATACAAATCACAGAAACAGGCAAAATACCCGAGCAAATGGTATTCCATAAGCGAACAGCAAATCCATTCAAATGAATCTCTTGGGGAAGAAGGTGCAGTTTCACATGTTTTTCAATTTAATCATGCATCATAGCAGAACAATTGTTCTCTACAGAAGACTTTTGCAAAAGATCCATCATCAAAATAGATATATCTTGGATACAAATGCAATCTTAACCTTTTTGGACTTTGGAAATATGTCCAAATATGACAAATGCAACCCAATGTAACCATATATGTACACTAATATTTATTATTCAACACAGTAGGTATTGTGAAATTTTATATATTTCAGACACATTGATTCACGTGGACCTGCCCAATATTTGGGCAGCGAATGGGGTGTCAATGTATACCTGTTTGTGCAAACTGTGTCCGAAATAATAAATGTTAACTTGAGAGCTTCACCAACGTTTTGAAGACTTTTGAGGAAAAGTAACTTTTCTAGGATTGATGAGTGTGCACAAAAAACTTAAATGTTGAAAGAAATTTCAATTCAAAAAGAAACCATTATGATCGTAATGGAGTATGAAATTAAAGATTATATGGATTATATGGCTATGAAGAGGTGCAATGACCATACACAACCATGGTTCCGATATAAGCTTAAACACTGGCAAACATAGTGTTTGAAGATAATAATTTCACATTAAAAGTTGGCATGGAATATAATAAGTTTTTCACATGTCCATCACAAAGTGGGGACCCCCTTGTATTAGTGCTATTTAAGTGCTTTAACAATACTTTTACAAGATGTCCAAGGTTTAGTGCTTTGTTCGTGTAAAATAGGCATTGAAACAAGTTAGATTGTATTGATTTGATTTTGGTATTGTTTCAATGATAATTGATGTAGCATCATATTTGCATTGTATTTATGTTGTTTGTCATGTTGTATTCACATTATGTCCATATTGTAATGAAATTGGATTAGTATTATGATTATATTGGATATGCATTTTTAGTTGTAAATGATACAATGTTGTTACAATATGGTTACAAACTCTATTATTGTATTGATTTTATATTGTATTCATGTTGTCTATGTTTTGTATATATGTTGTACTCATATTTATTCAACATTGTATTTACATTGCATGTGCATTGTTGAACATAGGGGATGCAATGTTGCAACATCATAGCTACAAACTAGATATTCAATATTGACTCAATGTTGTATTCTTGTTGTTTATGTTATTGTATCTATGTTATAATCATACATTCCCAACATGGCATTTGTATTGTTTGTATGTTGTTGAAGGTAGGTGATGTAATGTTGCAACAACATAGTTGCAAATTGGATATTCAATAGTAAATCAATATTGTATTCATGCTTATTATGATGTTGTAAATGTGTTATAGGCACGACACAACAAAAGCATTTAGAAATTGCATATGCGCCATTGGTTGCAAGAATTGTGACGACTTCTTAAACTGTCATAGTTTTGGATCACAAGATCGCAAAAAGAAACAGTTACACAATACAAAGGAGATAATGAAATGTTGACCTTGAGATGATTGAGTAAGGCATCTAAGGCTAGTGCTGTTTTTCTTGAAGGAAGATCATAGTATCAAAAGTGGAAGAGAAGGTAGGCAATTCATGCCATGATAAATGACAGGTTCCAGGCCAGGGTCCTTCACAAACACTACAGCGAGTGCTGACTTCACTCATACTCTGTCCACAACAACCCAGTCATCTCCATATGTTGATTAATTTCTCTGTGCATACCAGATAAGTGTGTAACTGCACATGTTGAAGGTGATGCAGGACCTTATGAAGAAACAAAAGGAGAAGATTCCTGAGAGTTCTAGAAATCAACTAAGTTCTGCAGTGTACAATCAGGAAAGGCAAAACAGAATGTGCTAGTGCCGACAAACAACTTGGTCTCCCAAAATGTGTTGTTGTGCTCCTGCCAAAGCACCATAGTAAAGATTGCATAATCCCAGTACTGCTTGGCAGCCTGTCGAATGTATGGTGCTGCCCTTTCACCTGTGTTAGAAAACACTATCACCTTCACCTGCTCACAAAAGAAATTGTCATTACTGATGTAAGCAAGTTCTAGCTTCTTCTTGCCTTCATTTTCCTTCTTTATTAATTTTCCTTGTTCCTTCGGCCCTTGTAACTTTTCATGCATCAGTGTGGAAAAGTAGGTAAACCAAAATGGATTGAAGTTAAGCACTGCACCTTGTGAAGACCTGTTTTCTGGATGACATCTGTCATCTGCATGTATTTCACCCAACAAATGATTAGGTAATCAGCTTGGATTCATGATTTGGGTTGACCATGGCAAGGCCATGATTCCCTTCCAAAAGCACTCTGCAATCAATTATTGTGTGCATTCTCTGAAGTGAGGATCCAAAAACCTGACTAATCAAAACTTCACACAAGTATAAAGTGGGTTGTTACAAATTCAAGACAGAGGCAACAGAGGCAACCTTGCAAAACTTCAACCACAAAACTATTGCTCAGATAGTGGGTATTGTGGGTTACCAAGCCTTTAGCACCATAGTACAAGATGCGAGGCAACTTGAGAAGGGATGTTGCCGCCCATTCCACCAAAGTATCCACTGTCTTCTCCCCACGAAACCTGTAATTCACAAACCCTCTCCAGTAGTCTTTCTCAAACTGTAGGCTGCCAATTGTGAATTAGTCACGCTATCTCTCCCTGGCAATTAAATAATATTGACATCTACCACGATCCTATCATATCCCCAATGGCACTCAAGAATATGCATGCTCTCCAAGAAGAAAACAGAGAGAAATGTATGTACTTACCATTTGTCAACGAGGCAGGTTTAGGTATCCGAATGCAATTGGAAGTAGCATTGGCACACACTGCCAGCAACTCCAAGTCATCCACCAGCTGTTATAACAACAGCTCTTCAAGTCAATCCCTGGCATTAAGATAGAAAGAGATTCAATTCCAGAGGGTTCACCAGAAAATGCCACTTCCTAGGCTGTCAATCCTTTCTCCTCCCTTCTACCTAGCAATTCAAGACATCTTCCCTCGAAATGACCACTCTAGCAGAAGCTGGGGAGATTGCTACTTTCAATGATATCAGAATACACAGATTCTTATCAATTCTTCTATGATAACATCACCATAGTAGGAAAGTTGTCATGCTCAATAGGAGCTACTTCAGCTACTTGGGCCTTCAAAAGTTCAACAAATCCACTTCATCTGTGTGTACCACAGGCTTGATCAATACAATAATTGCACTACAGAATTGTTGGTTGTATTACGAACTTCCTAAAGAATTGAACCTTGACAAAGAAAATGATAGAAAAAATAGCACAAAAATGACAAAATAACATTCTTGTGACCTAGATTGCCGTTATCCATTAGTGGCCAATATGATAGCTTAACTATGTGGCGACAGAATGGCATGTATGGCAAACTAGGTTCCACATTCACATAACAATAGACAAGGTGCAAAATTGGCAAATCCTGTGAATGGTTATCATTTTTGAGACCACTAGACATGCACTGTCCAATGTGAGGAAAGAAACTAAGACTAATATCCTCAAACTTGCATTTGACCCCAACCGCAACCAATGAACAAGGCAGATAGAACATGGAAACCTAGACCTGATTCCAGATGCGGTTGATAGTCACAAGACTGTCATCATAGGAGGCCTGCTTGCTTCTAAGGCTCTTACATTTACCCTCCAAGACACTGATCTCAGTTCGTTGGACATCAAGCTGCTGTGCAAGCTTCTGGTTTTGATACTGGAGCATTGCAGCATCCACCTACACCCAGAATCAACCTTGAATCAGAACCTTTTCATGTCATACCAAGAGATCTCAAAAACCATCTCCTTCTTGCAGTGCCTTGTGAAGACTGAAGTGACTGAATAAAAGCAACAAAACAAATCAAGAAGAATATCATAATAAAATTTGGGACTAATCCAGTTGCAGGGGCTTAATTATAGGCCGTGAGATGGGGGGCACAATGATTGCCAAAAAAGGGTAACAAAGGCTTGAGACCCAGCAACATTGACTGAAAAGGGTTTGTAATGTGATGTGCTAGCCAATGTGTTCTTGCAAGCAGATCAGAGCATCTAATAATTTCAGAAAACTCTTAAATGCAAAAAACTAGACAGATGAGAACTTGCAATGCACCAGAACACAATGTCCATGTGCATGGCTATACTGCCTGCACTAGTCAAGTAGCTGCTCTAAACAGTGATCGTAATCATTGTCCCAGAAATTCCATCCACTCAAAACAATTCCATATCTATGCAGGCCATTTGAAAATCTGAGCTCATAGAGCAACTAGATGGCCAGCAAGAGTAGGTCTGCCAAAAAAGGAAAATGTGTTAAGGAATTCCAGAGAAACAAGCTGTCCCGCATGAGAAAACACATCAAGTTCTATCATTGTACTTCCTTAACTACACTAGAAAAAACCAATCTCTACCTCCTCCAACGCCTGCTACTACAACGGCAAGGCTCCAAGCAAATATATAGGTCACAGAAGCAAAACACCATAGACCTAGTAAGGAAAACTTAATACAACCTCCTTCCTAAGGTATGAAAGAGAAACTCTCGCTAAACTTCGGAGAGTGCTTGGAACAAGAAACAAAGGGAGTTACTCGCCATGCGAGAAGAAAAGAGGGAGACGAAAGCTTCAGAAATTGGTTGCACGGTAAGCGAAAATCCGAAACGCAAAACAACAGCAGAAAAACATAACATGAAGTTTTCAAAGCTTCAAATTCCAGTTCCAACTTCCAAAGAAAAGAAAATCTGCACAATACCATCGGCTAGAGCACTCTCTGTACCTTCTTCTCATTGCAAGATGGTGTCAGAGGTTGTTGCTTCTTGAGTGGCGGAGAGACAGAATGAACATTGTTGTTGTTGTTATAATTCAGATGTCGCCTCTTACGTTCTGGTTCTTCGGTGCTTCCCATCCTTCCGAAACTACAACAAGTCTTTTATTGCTATTATCGGACTATAGAAAATGCTACTACAAACCCTGTATCCCTTGACACCTCCGGAGAGAAGAGGAGACGAATAGACTACGCGAAACAACTCAATCTACAAACGGAAATTATTTCTTCTTCCTTTGCACAGCCACCAAGAGACATGCCCGTTACCTCCTCTTCCGCCTTTTCTCTCTCCATTCCCTACCACCCCGCCAGCTCACTGGCTCTAAACAAACCCTAAGCGAAAACATGCTCCCACAAACTTCTTCCCACAACGCATATACCTATTCACGTTCTTTCTGCGGCTCTCTTCTCTCTATTCTCTCTGCATCCTCCTCCATTGTCACCTTCCTTCCCACTTCAACAATCGACCAAACCCCGCTTCCTCCTCTTCTACCACCTTCTTTTCCCCTCCAGAAAAACGCGAGAAACCATCGCAACAATGCACAAAAGGAAACTAGAGTGTCGACATCAAAGGCAAAATCCGCCGACGCGACAAGACAATCGACGGAAGGGACGACCAGCTACACCCACTTTTTCTCCTTTTTTTTCCTCCTTTGTTCTCGCTGCTGCAAACCCAGTTGAGGGTTTTCTTTTTTTTTGAGATTATCTAAGCTTCTGGGTCGCCTTCAAGGATGATTCTCATCGCAGTTCTTTGAGAAAAGGAAAGGTCTGATTACTTCTTAAAAAATCGTGCCTTCTTGGATGTAATAGCAAATAACCTATTGGGAGTTTTGGATGAAGAACCTTGCAATGTGGATGATGTCACATCCATGTAGGGCTAGGTGGTAATGGTTATAATGCATGTATATTTTATATAATTTATATGGAACAATATAAAATGCAATATTGTATTGATTTGTATGAATCAATGTCAAAACAATGGTACTAGTTGTTTCAACACTTATCAAATGCAAGATTTGATTTATATTGAATCAATGTTTGTTATTTGCCTATTTAATATTGTAGCATTTCATAGGATTGTATTAATGTTGTGACAATGAGTATTATTGTTTTAACATTTTTAATGTGCCACCTTCAACAATGTTGATTTTATGTGATATGCAATAACATTGAAAATCTATCTTTATGAAGGTTGTAACGGCATCAATTCAATATCTAATCAATTTGTGTTGTCTCAACATTGACAAGATCTTATTCATTGAATGTGTGCTGAAAAAATGTAAATTATGTCAAAACAATCTCAATGCTAACTCAGTATATATTGTTATAATGTCATCAACATATTGTATCAATGACCATATTAGCATTAAATCTTCAACATATAGTCATCAATTTGATGACTTATTAATGTATATCGTGCCAATGTTGGTCATATTCTTTTCATTGGTTTAATATTGATAAGGTGTCAAATATTTTAGTATTATATCAATGTCATTTCAGGACATGTTGTTACAATGTCACTTTAACATCATATCAATGATTGTATCAACATTGAACGTTGAACATATTGTTAAGGTGTTGTAAAAGCACTCATACAAGGAGGGGGCAAGTTTGTGATGT
Organism: Sphagnum tenellum; assembly: GCA_963921925.1. Classification (NCBI taxonomy): domain Eukaryota; kingdom Viridiplantae; phylum Streptophyta; class Sphagnopsida; order Sphagnales; family Sphagnaceae; genus Sphagnum; species Sphagnum tenellum. The sequence continues at coordinate 390,816 of OY998146.1, forward strand.
CAAGGTGGTTGGTCAAGGAGATATTGATTCTTATCATGGGTAACATTGGTGGCCACTTACCAAAACCATTGGCTTCGGACGCATCAAAACATTGCATTTTTCCCCTACTAAAGGTTGATAGAAATCTTGTGTGTAGGCAATGTGGCCTACAAATTTTTCCACTTTTGGTCACCATCTATTCCTTACACTATCTTCGACTCTCCACTTCCTATAATGATCAGGATATGTTGTATTTTCAGCAGACTTGCTATATGGTATTATTTGAGATGCTGTGTCTAGAGGCTTTGAAGGCATGGATTCCAACTTATGAGGATGGTGGGTTTCACAAAGAAAATAGGTATGTCCCCAATGTTCAGATTTTCTCCATGGTTGGACAGGCCTTGATTTATCCCAGTAATCATATGGGTAGGATGTTTTGCCTTCCAAAGCCATTGGGTTTGAATGAAACCGACCCAGGTGGCTTAAACCCAGATCTAGGGTTTGCAGGCCAGCTCAAGTACGAATCATCATATGTCGTTCTTCCTTTAAAAGTGCAAGAATATGGGTCCAAATTGGCCTCCTTTTCAACCTTTGCTGGGTATATGGGCTTTTCATTCTATGAACTTGAATATTCAGTATGTGTGGGTTTGTTGTATTGTGCCCCAGTTCGAACACAACCAGAAAGGGAAATCCCATCTTTTGTGATCCGATCTGCATTGGATTGTTTAGGGACGTACTCAGCAATGTATTCACATGGTCCTTGGAATTTCTTGTCAATTTATTTTATGTCGAGGCTCTGGTATTTTGTTGTCGAGGTTGTCTCCGCACATTTGTGTTTCCCACAAGAGCATGGTGTACATGTGGTTTTGCTGCGAGCCATGTTTCAAAACTCTTAATTTTTTTTAGACTCCAAGATAAAAACACCAAACCTGACCCACCCTTCACCCACAAAATTTGATGAGAGAGACCTAAGCTCCTTATAATCCAATTCCCAAGCCAAAATTATCAAAACAAAATACTTTTGAAGTTTCCGAAATAACCCTCTAGTCTCTTTTGGTGTTTCGTAGGGTTGTGAAATGTTATCCTAACCAAATTTTCAGCTCAAAATATTTGAATCTCCAAAAAACCCTCATAAAGAAGGATACAAGACCTAGCCTCTTTTTGTGTTTCCTAGGACTATTAAATTGTTTCCCTAACCAAAATCATCAGCTCAAAATATTTTTGAGATTTTCGAAAGAACACCCTCAGAAAAAAAGGATACAACACCTAGTCTCTTTTCGTATTTGTTGAAGTGTTTCCCTAACCATGATTATCAGCTCAAAATTTTTGAAGTTTCCAAAAGGCCCTCACACACAAGGATCAAGACTTAATCTATTTTGGTGTTTCTTAGGATTGTGGAATTGTTTCCCTAACCAAAATCATCAACTCAAACTAATTTTGAAATTTCCATAATACCGTCATAAATGAGGATAGTCTCTTTTGGTGCTACCTAGGATTGTAAAATATTTCATACTTCATTATTGAAGAGTTGTCTACTTTCATTATGGGCATGTCATGTACATGGAGGAAGATTGACACAAACTTCATGATTATTTTTCTCTAGAGGATACAAAACATTACTACCATTTGTATTGTGAACCCATAATGGGACCCGGATGCTATGCAATCAATTGGTGAGCACCATATGAGAATTTCAAGTAGTTTCATTAACAAATCAAACCATTATTGTTAAGTTAGTCCATGTATTGATAATTGGGATTTTCTTGAAATTGATTCATTCCCTTCTTCTTTGATATCATGTGTCTTTGGGTTTCCACCTGGCCTACTACTCTCCTTAATCACCGACAAGAATCTAATTCCCAGAATAAAGAAATGAAAGGAAAGAACATTACAGCAACATCAGCACTGCAATCTGTTGCCATTGCTCAAGCTAAAATTTACTTGCGGAGGTATGGATTAGCTCCCCCAAATAAATTGAGTTTGATATTTTTTTGGGAGTTTATGTTGAATTCTCCAATTCAAGATTGGTGTGCAAGTTGCAAAGACCATAATTATTCACAGAATCGAAATAAAATAGGGATGACTTTTGTTGGTTTAGTCTTGCACTTGCTTGGTTACATGAATTCAAAAATCATGCCAACTTACGCATATATACTCTGTAGAGGTAGAGGATAGTCAAACATGTCATGACTTTTGGAAAAAAACAAATGCATTGTGGTCAACATGAACTATGGGTGGATTGGGTCTTCTATAATGATTGAATTAGCTTAATGACAGTTTCAAATTAGCTATTATAGGAGCTAAAGTACCAACGCCTTGTACACTCACTAGAGCATGCTTGGTAGAGAAGCGGAGTGTTTTGTAACAATGCCTTTTGGTGTTTGAACACTAGACATGGGATAATCGAATCTCCCAATTTCGACTCTCTCATTTGTCCTTTCATATCCATCTCCTTGGATCTTCATCAATGAATAGTCCCTTGCAATTTCAATGTCGTTGGTGGAGTATAAAGTATGCTTCAGTACATAATACTTGAACTGGATATATTTTGATGAGATGCTTTTGGGAGTAAATTTGTTATGGGATTGTACTATTTGGGAAAATTTGTGGACTGAGGTTGTTATGGGTAGTAGGTACCAAGAGTTTTTAAATATTATTCCAAGGTCCTTTCATTACAATTTATTGTAATTCTCATGTCATGTGTAATCATTGTTTATGCTAATTGTAGCAATTTATTTTGAGTGACATTAATGACACATGCTTAATATGGTGGGTGCATGACACATAATAGATAGATATGGTGAGCTAATTGTATGTGAAATGAAACATATTAGGTTTTAATAATGCAATGTGATTTTGAATCAACAATGTGTTGACCATATTTTGCCAAACCATGTGCAGTCAACAAGGTATAAATTATTAGTTGTATGCTCTTATAACAATGTTCATAGTTTAGACTATGATGAATGTTTGATTTGTATTGAATATGTTTGTGAAAATTTTAGCTCCATGTGTTGGAATATTGAAACAAATTGGTGTATTAGTGTGAGTGGATATTAGTGCAAATATAATTCAATTCAATTTTAGGTACATTTTGTGACATACAACCAACAAGTTTATGGAGACTATCTTGCATGAAGTCTAGAGACAAAATGAGGTATTATTATTAAGAATTTGACATAGAAAATTCATTGCTTGTTGTGGTTCCATGCTTATTTTGCATGAGTCTGAAACATTTTTGGAGGATGTTTTATAAAAAGCAAGAACTTCTAAAAGCTCAAGCACCCAAAGCTTTTTCTACATACATTCATTGTAAGTCACTTTGCAAAAACATGCCCAAATTGGTTGATGTACAAATTGATTCAAAGAAAAGCCTTCCCATAAGGTGCAAAATCTAATGACTAATATAATGGAGGAATTTGAGGAATGAAAACTTGTGGAATCCTTGAGTGATGGTGGTGAAAAGCACTTGCAAGGTGATAAAGTTGCAAAGGAAGATCAGAAGACAAAGGTGTTGAAGGATTATGTTGAGCACACGGAAGTGAAAGTGATCATGAACATGGTGGTAATGACTTTGGAGAAGGCAAAGATTTTTGAGGACTAGTTAGCCTTAACAATCTTCACCATATGTAAGATTGCTTTAAGTTTGGTAGAATAATGAGAGTAATTGCAATTGTGTCAATAAGAGGAACTGGCAAATTTGTGGTGTCACCTGGTTGTTGGCATGAATTTGGTCTTTGTAGAGAACAATGTTGACACATGTTTGGCATCATCAACCAATTTCAAGATGACAATTCTAGATTCCAATTTTGGTGCAAACATGTGTCCAATCCTTTAATTCCAATGTTTATGTATGTCCTATGCAAACATCAACTTTAAATTCATTGCCATGACACAAGGGTGGATTAAGTGAGGAGATTTATAAAAAAATTGTCCTTGTCAATATTTCGTCTCACTAGCATTGGTTCTTTGAATTTTGGAGTTCTTTTGTATTGTTTGTGGGGGTTGCAAATGTCCATTTCAAGTCATGGCCATGGGCAGTTGATTGATGTTTCATTTCATTTTCTTCATCTCATGTTGTCTAAAATTTAAAATTCAATGACAAGAATCATGAAAGCATAATCATTTTCTGTGGATGTTTTCTATGTGCAAAGAAAAAATATGTGAGCTCTTTATGTGCAAGGTTTTCTTTCTTTTCATTGTGTGAAATTTTTTGTGTGAACCTCTTTGTGTGCAGAACTCTATGATCATTTTAAGAACAACCCAAAATTGATGAAAACAACCGAAAATTCAATCAGGCTTGAGCCTTAGACTCATTAAAAAAAGTTGTAGAACATTGTTGTAGGGACTGCCCATTTTTGGGAGGGGGTTTTGGTAGGTATGGCCTATGACTGACAATTGTGACTTCTTTGTCACAAGGGGCCCACCCTTCCCGCACCCCAAACAATGGGGATTTTTCATATCTCAACCAAATCCCCCTCTCTTTTTTTTGTCCCACTCCAGCAAGAATCCCAGTCTCAGGCCGACACATTGATCTTTTAGTCATCTGTTGTACGTTTCTCGTTTTAACAGAAAAATCTGACTTGAAGTCATCTAGGACCCTAAACTTCAAGCATCACATTTTCCCCTGAGATGAAAATCCTGAATTCTGGCACTTCTCGGTTTTAGGGAAAGTGCTATTTGGTGCAGCTGACTGGTCAGAAATACCCAATGGTGCCATTCCAAAGTCAACACTGTGGACTGAAAAGAGAACGAAAGAGAACGGAGGTTCATGATAAAGGTTCTCACGGTCATGTCTGTTTTGTTGGAGCCTGTCAGATACTTTGAGCTGTCCATGACTCCTTTCCCATTCTGCTTTGCCATCCAAAACAAAGTCGAAACCATAATTCTTAGATACAAGCCTTAGACTTTGACAAGACCACACTATAGGGGGAAATGTTGCTTGCATCCTGAGCAGTATTATCTGTAGGAAAGCACTATTATTCTCTTGGACTGAGCAAGAACGAAAACAGTTGCTAAAAGGACATGGATAGAAAATATACATCTTCATTGCTTTCCTTGGAGCTTATCCAAGGTTTGGAGCCGAGCATAATTGCCCCAGTCATCTGGCTGAGAATTCACCACAAAAAATACTCAGATTAGTAAAGATGAGATGATGAGCTTGAAGTTATCCTCCAGCATGCAAAGATCACATAATCTGTCTACTCTGGGTTTAGGGTTTAGGATCTACACCACAGGATAGAAAATTATTAATATCATTTTTTCCCAAGGAAAATGAGTACAAATGTGCTGGACGTGATCAAATGGTCATTGAGCAAAGAACCCTCCAGGAATAAAGACTTGGGGAAATCATCAGAAAAAAGAAGTCAAGAAATGTACAGCAGTCTGAGTTTTCACTAGGCTCGGGAAAGTCCTTGAGCATTCCTCACTGTTCATGGAATTCTGATTCACAAGATCCAAACAAGATATTAACGTCATAAGCTGGAACCTCTCCGCATCTCCAAGTGTGCTTCTATTTTTCTTTCATACAAAACAGCTCAATGGATAGACCCAAGAGCCGGAATCCTTAAACTTAGCCAGTGTATCCTTGTTGATTCAGGAAGGGTCTGATTGAAAATGTACAAGATGGTGAATCACATACAACTAGTTAGGTCTTAATCAATACACATCATCTGTGGGAGAGGTAGGAGACCATTGGAACTATAACCCTGAAATTTCAAACAGAAAAAATTAGGCCTGGTATCTTCCAAAACTTTGAAGCATACCAACCAACCTGCATTTTGCCCAGAAACAACACTGCACAACGCCAACAATTGTACCGTGTCCAGAAGAGGAACAACACAGCTAGAGGCACCATGCTCAAGATGATGCCAAACCAAGCGCATTGCCAAGATAGCATCATCCATGCAACTCTTCAATCCTTCCTTCTGGAATCCTGTTTTCCACACAGCCTCAATTCCCACAAGTAAAGGCATTAGTTGATGTCTTACAACCCATGAACTTGAGCTTGAACCAACTACACGTTAAGTTGACTGATGTCTCAACAAGCTTTTGATTAATTTAATGTAAAGAGTAACCATCAAAGTCGTTGCACCAGTGGCTAGGACTCATCATGGTCCCTTGAAAGTGGTTTGGGTTGAATTCACTACAAGGTTGTGCTAAATGATGGACATGATCACATGGACATATGAAGCTCACTGGTAAACAGGTCATCAAAAAAGTACAAAAGGGTTTAGGGGATAGGGTTTGAGGGAAGAAAGAGCAAACATGATGCACCCATTATGGTGGTTAAAAAGGGTACACCTTCAAAGAGATTCCCTTAGGGTGAAGAGACAATACACCACATGTGATCTGCAAAGAGTACAATTGGCTAACCTTGCACAAGTTGACAATGGTGGGCAGTGGCCCGGTATGTGAACCACTATTGTGAAACAATAATCCTGTGTCAATCACCTGCTTGTGATCGATTTCCAAAACTGGAATAGCCCACAAAGAGGAAAGGTCATATATTCACCCATAAGCTTCAAGGAGCCACTTCAAACTTTGGGGCTTTATCAGGCAAAAAAACTCGACATGGATTACTCATACTGTCCTTGAGTCCTTGAAAAGTGGAGAGAGTAGGGGAGAGAGCATATTAGCCAAAGCATGATTTAAGCTGTGGCCAACAAGAATGCTTCCTGGAGTCAACAACTTCTTCAGAAGCTTCTGCAATGCACAATGCAACAATAGAATGACTACTACCATGCCAGGTAAGAATAAATTCTATGTGTGTAACCATAGCATCCTGCAGCCTCTTCTCTCTCTCTCACTGCAATCTTGGTTGCTTTCATTGAATAATTTTCCATGAACAGATGCTGGGCATACCTGGGTAACAGCAACCTGTTCAAGATCTTTAACTTTGACTTCCATAACACTTGTGATACAATCTTCAACATTGGTGGCTGGCAGAACCAGCTGATTAATCAGCACCTACATCCAAGCAAAGAAAACTGCATGTTTGCCTGTGATCAAAGCTAAAATGTCACATGTAGGCAGAAAGAAAAGAAAGCCATCTTCACAATATCTACTAAAGAAATGATACCTATTTATGAGATTGAGGATAAAACTCCACAACACTTTCAAGGTAACACAAAATTGCATAAGAAAAGTGAGTTTCCTGAATCAAATCACAATTCTTGAACCCAGCTTGCAATCACAGTTAACTGCACAAATATGGACAACTTCAGTGTGATGTCTTGCACATTGCACCAACTCCCAGCCAAGTGACACAAGTCTTTCTGAATTGCTTGCCTCCTTTGCTCTTTTTAATATTTTCCACCCTGTAAAGCCATTACAAAATTTGGGACGAAGTAAGAAAAACACACAATGTATGCACTGTGGATGGGAATGCAACCTGCAGCAGACAAAAAGGGTGATTGCAAAAACAACAGAACTGGGGAGATACATAAAAACAGCTGCCATCTGTGTTCTTTTTAGCCCCATATAAGTAACTTGAACAAGAACACCTATGTAGCAAAATTGGAGGCAGGATGGTGATTCCACAATCTACATCACAAGGTGAGGTTGCAAAGCTAACTCTTCTATGTCACTGATAAAACAGAAAAAAAGAAACTGGGACAACTGTGGCCCTCCTTGCTTCCCAAGAAAAAAGTAAACAGAAACCTCGTGGTAGGAAGGAAAATTGGAGAGGTGTTGGAACAAGGGATGCACTTGTGTTAATTCCAACAGCCCCTGCACCGCCATTGGCATGTCAGCAATTCAATACACATACATCATTGATTAGATTTCACCTCTATTTCAACTAGGAAGCTGTCATCCGTCAGTCCCATGCCTATAGATTTTACTTCAACACAAAACAACAACCAGAAAATCAATGAGTAGTGGTTATTTTGCTAAAGAGGAACATCTATACTTGCATGCTTGAAGCACCAACCAAACTACAAAGTTCCTACTTTGTATGCTGATTTCTTTCCCTGCTTGTTCTTTCTTTGTGTCCTAAATTGCACACGCCTGTTCTGGACATTTTGGCCCTGGCTGGGTCTCACCCAACAGTTTCAAATTTTCCATGCCTCAAGCCCACTTCTGGGCCCTTTTCACCATCTGCATGCTCATCATGGAAAACAATAATAGGCATAGTTACAAGCCCATGGTGCATTCCAACAAAGAGTTCTTCATTGTTGTTTGCTATTGTAAAGCTTATTTTCCCTGATCTCTAAAACCCTAAAGTTGCTATTCTAAAATGTATTCTTCAAGCATCCGAGAAACTACAATCCAGCTGAACTGATTCTTCTCCCAGACTTCTTCATTTCAACCTGCCTCTTATCCAAGTCCAGGCAAATGCAAAGCCTTATTCATCCAATAACCCATAATCCTCAAGATCCACCTGACCTGATTCTTCTCCCAGACTTTCTTCAATCACAACTGCTTCTCCTGCATACATATCCAGCAATTGCAAGTCTTAAAGAATCTACAATCCTTGAGATCCAGCTGAAGTAATTCTTCTCCCAGAGTTCTGAAATAAAATCTGCTTCTTCTCTACATGCACCAATTGCAAAACCCTAATTCTGACACAGTTTCTTCAATCACTGACCCTTTTATAAAACAATTTGTGAGGCCGATCCAGAAGCTCTCACGGAGCCAAAGAAGTAGCAATTCAGAGAACACTTCTGTCCGCGTCCTTGTTGTCTGTCGCAGCAGACGCGAACGCGAGGAGGGCAAGTTCTGCTCCGGGAAGGTGCGCGCGGCTTCAATAGTGATCGTTTTCCTTCTCGTCTGTCGCAGCATACGCGAACACGTTTTCCTTATCGTCTGTCACAGCAGATGCGTTCGCGAGAAGGCCTTTGAAGATTCTGCTCCGGGAAGGTGCGGCGTCAGCAGTGATCGAAACGAGTGTGTTTTTTTTCGCAAGGTAATGTGATCAAACAAATACTTGATTCAATTTTCCTCTTCTCTGTTTTTTTATTTTTTGACAAACTGTGAGCCGGCGTCGTGCTCTAGTGGCGTGTTTCTCGTCGTCATGTTCCAGCAAGTAAGTTGAATATGTTAGCTAAGTGCAGTCGTAGTGCTATTCAAGCTTTTTTTCTGATTTTCAATACCTGCACAATGCCAACGGCATTGTGATATTTTGTTTTCTTTCTCATTTTCAAACACTAGCACACCATACCAGCGGGTATTGCAGCAGTATTGTGACATTGTTTTTTTCTGATTTTCAAACTTTGTTAGTTTAGTTCTAGGGGATTGATTAGGGTTGCATTTAGTTGTAGGGAAGTGAATATAGTATCTCTCTGTCAATTTTCTTGTGTTTTGAGATTGACTTGATGCAAATGTTTTATGGATTGAATGTTTGTTTCCAATTGTCGAAATATATTGTGTGCCGGTTGAGGGGTAGGAACTTCAAGATGGTGTTATATCATGGTGGGGAGAATGATGTTGAGTTTGTGCCATCTTGTTCAACTTCGAGGGATCCAAGTCCAACTCGGAAGGATGTGGATTTAGAAGGAGTGCTTATGGGACATCTTAACATTTTCTCAGCTCCTTTCACAAACTTGGTTGCTTTCAAGAAGGTTTGCTTGGCGCATTCCAAGAAACTGGTTGAGAGAACACAAACATCTCAATACTTAGCATTTACAAGTGTGAGTCAAGAGAGTATAGATGAGATTGATAGGGTTCGTGAAGAAAGACAGGGTTGGCTACCATGAATGATCATTCTGTACGATGGGAGAGAAGAAATTTTAATTGTCAAACTTATGGTGGGTGTGATGCATGAAATTTCAGCACGTGAATTTGCTAGAATGTTCGAGGCAAAATTGTTACGTATAAATGTTTCTACATCATTTCAAGCAATTGGATCTGTTAGATGTGGACGCCGTGGAGGTAAATCAAAGGAAGCAAATGTTAGTTACACACCCCTTTCTCGTCCATTGGAAGATGACGCCTGGCCAAGTTTGGTTATTGAAGTTGGTGTGCTAGAATCACTTGTTATGTTGCGTAGCAATGCTGCCTTTTGGATCACCAACAGTGATGGGAGAACTCGTATAGTGATAGTGTTGAGCGTCAACCGAAGAGATTGACGAACTTTAGTAGAACGATGGGAGGAAGATCCTAGGATCCGACCAAATAGGTCCACAGCTAACTATGGTCACAAACCAAGATTGATGCAATCTCTAACATTGAACGCAGGTGTTACATACGAGGGTCTTCCATTTGAGATTCCAGCAGAGAAGCTTTATGACGGTCTGCTTGAAAACATTCCTAGAGGGGAATTTTTATTCACTCCCGACTACTTAAATGTGTTCAACACCAGCATTTGGCCAAGATTCCCACAACGCCAGCAATGAACTTGGCTTTACAGCTAGTCAATACTGGTATTCATGGGGGACAGTCTGCTACTTTTGAGTGATCATCGTATGGTTATCACCACACTCAGTGTCATGTTAGGTTTGGTTTTGCTGGGAACTTGTAGGATTGTAGCTTCAAAGTGTTTATTGTGTAGTTTTCTCTGCAGGCTTATTGATACGTGCAAAGCTTGCACTCATTGTAACCATTATGTTGGTTATTTGGGCCAAAGGCATCAGGATTCTTAGAAAATTTTGGATTGCTGCTGAATTTTGGACTGGCTAGAAGGGTCAATGCTACTAAAGAAACAAAATGAGCTGAATCTTGTTGACAGCTCAAAAGATTTGAATCACAAGAGACACACATTTAGGAACTCATCAGCCCTTTTGTGGCCAAAGCAGGTATATCCCCTCATGTGTCAGACCCATTTTTATGGGTTACTCAATGAGTGCACCTGATTGTTCAACATCTATCACTATCAGTTCATACTTTCTCCTGTACATATCTTCCTACTGCTTTTCTGTATAAGGGAAGTTGTTGCAGATGGTGTATGTTTGTAACACAATAGTTGTGTTTGCTTTTTGTGCAGTAGATGGCAACAACAGTGAGACTATGGGAAGTCAAACAAAACACACAGGAAAAAATTTCTATGATGGGTTGCTGGTGAACATTTTTGGTGACATAAAAACAATGCTGGGACCAGTTTATGATTTCAGATTGCTTCTCATTATGCCTGGATTATTTCCCTGATCATCTGCCAAAACTATTTGCACATTGTAGGTTTTTCTCACAGTATCTGGTTTTGTTAAATGTCTTTGGTAGCAGTAGCTCTGACAAGCATGGGTCATTTATTGATGTTGTGTGCTTAATAGAAGTGACCATTATCAGTCCTTGAACAAACACGAAGTTAGAGGTAAGATTTGAAAGCTGAAATTGGTGGCATGCCAAGGATTTTGAATAATTCCTTGACCTATTATAGTTTTGGCTTGTTTGTTTCACTTTCTACCAGTATGTTGCACATCAAGTCCTATATGAGAGAAAATGTTTCACTGCTGATCAAAGACAAAATTGAACTCCCTGAAAGACTTGTGAAGAGTTGTTGGTATTATTTTCAGGGTAACATTGAAAGCTTCTGCAGCTGCCACTTTGGCTTTAAAAATTGACTTGTGTATGCTGTGACACTGAATCCAATGAGCTCTAGTTGTGTCAGTTCAACCCATGCTTGAAAACAATATTCAAAGGTGGAATTGCAAATCTTTGATCCGATACTGCTACAACAAATGATGAAGAATAGAGTATCAGGTCTTGCTTTATGGCTGAAAGGATCAGAGTATAGGTCACAGTGGCATGTTAGCATGTGTGTAGTGATGGCTTTGGCTATGGTCTCTTCCTCTTGCTGCTGCGGCCCTGGTGCTATGTCATCTTCCATCTCTCCCCTTTACCCTCCATCTAATACCGGCTCAAATTCTTCTCAGTCTTGCACTTGTTTCACATGTCGAGCAGAAGCAAATGTTAAGCTGGACTGCAAGGAGCAGATACCAGCCCTGCATCTAATCCACAGGGTACCATGGATTTCTCCATGAAGGATGAAAAAGGTAGTAGCCTCTTATACTTTGAATTTTCCTGCACGAAGTTCAATTTGTCAATTGCTCATAAAAGTCTCCAACAAATTGTTTATAAGTATCCCATGTGTGAGAAAATTAATTTCAAACTTTGAAGCATTTCGTTTGTGTAGGCTGGAATAGCGATCTAGTTGGTGTGAGACTATTGGCACTGAAATTGCATCTAACAGTGTGTTGATGTTGATTTAGTTGGTGTGAGACTATTGGCACTGAAATTGCATCTAACTGTGTGTTGATGTTGAGATGCTCTGCAGTCCCGGGACCATGAAACTTGAGTGCAATAGACCATTGAATGTCAGCCAGCAAGTATTGAAAGAATCCTCCGTAGAGAGTTTGCAGAGTAGGAAAAATGATGCCATCTGTTGACAAAAAACTTTTGTATTGCCTCATTGATTGGGGTAAGAACTCAGTACCTTATTGGGTCACTAGCTGGAGGCAATGCTGTTGACTGAATCTTGTTTTGGATTATTAGCATGTAGACATGTCTTGCTTTGTCCAAGCTCCCACAACCCCATTTGAACACATACATTTTCACATACCTTGAACCAACTCTGACCATATAACTCCAATCAGTGCAAAGGAGGATCACTGAGCCTCAGTGATAACCAGAGGTAGAAGTGCAAAGGTGTTGACTTTTGCAGGGTTTTAATTTTTTTTTCACTTTATGACTTTTGGAATAATGAAAATAGTGAAAAAAAAATCTTTGTGCCCAGTCCTAAAATCTATGCCAGTGATTGGAACCATGTTCGTTTTCAAATCCTCTTGGGTTTAATAATTAACATGACCTAAAATTACATTTTTCAGAAACCTTGATGTCAATCTGCACAAATGAAAGAAAAGTCAGTTGATGAGGATCTTTTGCAGTAGAAAAAATCAAGTACACAAATCTTGAGGGTAGGGTTTTTTTTTAAGGAATTATTGTTTGGAGCCAAAGTGGCTATCATCCATAGGAAGATGTAGAAAAAGTGACGATCAGCCCTAGGAAGATTTAGCCAAATATTGCTATAAACCAGACATGAAATACAAATTTTTAATTGTCATTCTATATTAGTGGCTATACACTGAAAATCAACTATAGAAATCTGGTGATTTTTATTTTATCTTTTTCTCGATTTAGGTGATTGAAAACCTCCTAAATCTTCAATTTCTCAATTTCTCATTTTTAAATTGAATTTCTCTTTGTGGCAAAATTTCACCAGTAAAACAAAGGCTGCTTGAGGGTACATCTCGTGAAAAGGTTATGCCCAGTAAGAGCCATCAACTGAAATGGGAAATTTAAGGAATGAAAGCAATTAATCAATGTGGGCAGTTCTCACTTTTTTTTAGAGAACTGCTGGGGTTTGTTTCACATTAGTTCGCAATAACTACCTCAGTTCATGGTATGTTTTTTTTTTCTTTTAAAGTTGGTGATACCCACCCAAGGGTTCATCTTTCCCCCAAAAAATTATAGGTTGGTTTTCAGTTACTCCAATTCTCACATTTTTCATTAGAAGTTTTTCATAGCCAATTTTGTAAAACACCACTTGATTTTTTGAATAAAGAAAACTGTGATTATGAATATATTTGTGATTCATTAGTTTTCTAGATTGAGTTAATTTTAAAGAAAATTGTGTTTGACAAATATAAGAAAGCAAAAAACCAAATAAACACATTTGCAAAACTTAAATGTCCATAATTTCATCCTGTTCAAATGCACGTTCAAACTCTTCTAGTTCCTCCTCTGAGTCCAACATCACTGTGACCCAACTCCTCTAGTTTAAAAGGGGATTTACAATCAACATTACAATCATTTGACCAATTTTTGTTCATGAATATCAACTTATCCAAATTGTCTAATTAAAAACACCATCTTTTTAAATTAGCAAGGATTTCAACAAGGAAAGAGGTTCTCCCAGATTCTATTTTACATTCAACAATACCCAAAATTTTAATTAACAATAAAACCAATTCTTGGTCAAATGGGCTTTTGTATAGACCACCATTATAATGTATACTTAATGTCTTATGTTAAGAGTTGTGTCCAAAATATCTAGGCTACAATCCTCATCAATCTCTTCATTTACAATACCAACCCCAACTTGAAACAAAATGTGCAAAGATAATGACATTTAAGGAACACAGGATACAATTTTTTTTGTCATAATCCTTTGCAATCTCAACAATAAGTGCAGAGGATTTTTTGAAGATTATACTTTTTACATCATGAAATATTTTAGTTTCCATAATTCTTCTTTTGCCTAGAGATACTTTTTAATGTAGAAGGGAAGGCCACAGTGTGACACACCCCTTGTTTTGTACATGGTTTGTACATACTAATAGGTATGAGAATGGTTTAGGTATTACCCCATTTGTGAAGTTTACAGATGATTATGGTATGAGTATATTCAAATCGGGGTGGCTATGAGGGGTGTAGAGATTTTGGGGGTAACACATGTTCAAGTTTGGGGATTGGGGTGTAGAGTTTAAGTGTAGCGTTTGAGGCGTGGAGTTCTAACTTAGGGTGCAAAAATCTCATTTGGGGTGTGGTGTTTTTTTTTAGGTCACTTATTTTTAAAAGTTCACATGGACCCATATACATGTATGCCTCCCACACAAATGTGACAATGATGTGGCACTTACATGGTAGTTAAGAACACATTGGGAACGTACATTCCTTTGTTTCGGAACTTTCAATGTTCTCAAATGGGAACTTGAGGAATGTGGGGAACCTATGAAGAGGCACAATGAGGGGAATGGGGGAATGTGCAAACATGAGAACGAACAGTTCAGAACATTTTGTCGACATGGGAAATGAGAACTGAACAAACTAAAACATATTGGGCACATGGGAAAGTCACATATTTATCCAACCTAGACAAAACTAACTAGGCCCTTGTTTCAAACCATGGTTAATTGGGTGTAACCGCTAGTTCCTAGCTCATTAACAATTCGAAATCAAAGAATCACCAGTTGCAGTCATTTCAAAATCCTCAAATACTCACTACTTTGCAATAAAGAATTGGCAATTTTTGTACCAGACTTTTGGGCACATTAAATGTTTTTATCGACAATTATTCAAAACCAAGTCCATCATTTTTCTTCTTCTAATTGCATTTTCGAATACCTTGCCAAATGGTGGTGTAGAATTAAAGGTACAGGAGAAGGGTCTGAAAATAGACCCTTCCAGATTTGAAATTTCAACCCTGAGCTAATAGGCCAAGGGAATGAGTCAATAAGCTTGAAGGGTCTCTTTTTCAGACCTTCACCTACATAAAGGCCAGCCTGATTTGTTTTTCTCCTTCCTTTTACAAATTCAGATAATTTTTTAAAAACGGAACAAAATGTAGATAAGTAAAAAATAAAGGAATGAGTTTGAAAACTTACCTTCCAAAATGTGGAAGGTCCAGTACATTTCAAAAGGTACAATGCAAAATTCATGGCAGTGATTGTCCTGAAAATACAAAAGAAAAAATCAAGCTGACCAGAAAGGGATGGTTCATGGATACTTGCAAGAATAATTACAAGCAAACTTGCAAATACGTTTTAAATGATAACGCTCACGGTACAAACTATTTTTAAAAGTGAGAACAATTTATTTATTTTTCAATTTTGTGATGTCGTTCAAGTGGTGATATTCAATAAATATATTTAATCATTTATGGCAATATACAAAACTTGAAAGTATAAAATATCAGTCACCCCTTCATATTGTGGGCACTTATGGTGAATTTTTGTGATTTTTTTTAAATGCGAGAATTTTTTATAGAATGTTTTTTGAAAATATTTTTCAGAAAATGGCAAAAATTAACCCAAAAATATCATTGGGTGGTAAGTTAGAATTTCACTAGCATGAAATTATTATCTCTTCCAAAAACCAACTATTTTTCCCAAATAAGTATTACTTTTTGCAACTAGTGATTCACCTACCATGGCATTGAAGATTTGAAACATTCGAAATCATTTCCAACTATTCATCTAATTAGAAGCATGTGCAAAATTTTCATAACATGAAATCATGATGAATCCACATTATAAACATAAAATTATCATCACATTAACTAAAAAACACAAAAAGGCATCGACATGATCAAAAATTATTCATAACATCAGATCATAGGTGAACATAAATTGTCACGTGACATGATCTTTGACATCACAAATTGTTGCATATCACTTTGGTGGGCATCAACTGGTTTCAAGATTTTAAAATTGTAGGTTGCCCACTCATCTCACAAATTACAGATAATTTTTAATAAATTAAAATCTGGAATCTATATTGATGAAAATGGAAATGATTTCATGGAAAACCTATAGGATCATAGAATTTTTATTATATTATTTTAGAATTTAAAAAACGGATGAAAATACATTAATATTTCATTCTTATATTCAATTTGATAATCATTGGTACCATAGAATAATGCAAATTTAAAATAAATTAATTTTAATGATGACAATTCATTAAAGTTACCCCATTAGATACCATAATTTTGGCAAGACAACCTTCGATTTCATAAGTTGTGATTTTGGAGGTGATCATTTTAACTATTCCAAATTGAAATATGTTTAGCTTATTTTCAAATAAAGAAGCATAGAAAAAAATCTTTTTGGCTTTGTGTGTTTTTCAACATCATGTTCATCGACAAATTTTCAATACCTTTTCCACCAACATGCATCCCATTTTTAAAAATTGAATTAAATTCAGTTTTAATCTAATTTATTGAATTGAATTCAAATTAAAACTCATTGAAATTTCAATGTATTTGAATTTATTTTTTTAGTTCAGTTAATTTTTAAAGTTTGAATCCAATATTCAATTCAAGTTGTATGCAATGTCATTTGATATTTTGATTCAAATGGAACTTACTTTCCACACAAATCAAATTTTTAATTTATCAATCAATCATCCCTAGTAAAGCACAACAACATGGAGGCCAAGTTAATAATAATGCATTTTCTGTCGCATTTGTTGGCCTTGCCTACCAATGCAAGGATATTGTGTTTAGATTCATTATAGAGTATAGTAGTTTAATCATCATAAGGAAAAAAATTGGAGGCTTCAAGACCTAGGGTGTTTGTTGGGTGGGCAAGGAGAAAGTTGAGGGCCTTCAAGTTGGGCCCCCAATTCTTGAACATTTGAAGAAAAAAACCCCAAGGCTTGCACACCACAGGTGCTTCTTGTTTTGTCAAGAAGAAGATGGGAGTGCAAGGCCCCCGGTTGCTTAAGGAAACACTCTCCTTACCAAAGCTTGTAAGGAGCTTCTTACATCTAAGTTGCACTAACTAAGTTTAAGAATTTGAAAGAACATGGCTTTTCCCCATGGAATACTTAGTGCCTTAGTTTACTTTTAAGATATTAATCCTAAGAAATGACATTTGAAAAAGCTTGAGTGGAGTTTGAATGTTTCCTCTTGATTTTGTGTCAAATTTTTCTATCTTTTCTTAATTAAGGTAGTACATAAATTTCAGGTTCGATGGTAATTAAATTAATTCTTAAAATGCCAAATTAAAAAGTAGTTATTTCAAATGCTAAATTTTAAGGAAATTACAAAGGAGAGAAAAATGGAAAAAATTGTGGAAACTTGATAGTCAATCCAACATTGTATAACATGTATTCAATAATTAACAACATTTATCTATCTTATGATTTGGTGGAACATTTTGTCTCCCCATATTTGCAAAAAGGAGCCATAAAAAACATTGTAAAATGTCTTGTTATGTTCGAAATTCAAAGTCAAGAAAGTATGCCAAAGAAACTAGAAAACAAAATCCTAGGGCTTGAGACCCTAAGTGCTTTTGAAAGTTTGGGAAAAGCTTTCAAAAGCTTCAAAAAAAGTTTTTCACACCCTAACGAAAGCTTAAGAAAAGTTTTTAAAGCCTCAAGAAAGTAAACAAGAAAAAAACAGAAAGGTTAAAGGAAGAAAAAACTTACCTCCTCATTAACCTGTGCTTGCTCTGGGGAAGCCTCCTCCTACAAAATGCAAAACACATTCATTTATACATCATAAAACCCTAAAGAAACTCATTTTGGGAACGTGTACATCACAAAACCTTAATAACAATTTTTTTTTGCAAAAAGGTTTCAACACAACTTTTTTGGATGAAACAATAAGATAAGGTTTGGAGATGTTCACTTCTTGGTTTCCAAGTTGTACATTTGAAGAATCAACTTTCTAATAATTAAAAACATCTCTTATGTACATGAAAAAGAAAATTTCATCACAAACAAGAACGTAAAGAAGGTTCATATTCCAAATGCAAGTTTTAGTAGCTCGTTGATGTTTCCATGCCATCTAGCTCTTGCATCTCTTCAATGGTAAATAATCTTATTGTTCCTCCAATGGCTCTTCTTCATTGCCTCTACTTGGGATTTGTGCACATGAAGTTATTCCTCTTCT
Organism: Sphagnum tenellum; assembly: GCA_963921925.1. Taxonomy (NCBI): domain Eukaryota; kingdom Viridiplantae; phylum Streptophyta; class Sphagnopsida; order Sphagnales; family Sphagnaceae; genus Sphagnum; species Sphagnum tenellum. Next base: position 409,129 of record OY998146.1, read on the forward strand.
TCCCATGCACCTTCTAACTTTCCTCCACGTTTTTGTCATCATGCATCTACTTTTTATTGAATGGTTGAATTCATTCACCAACAACAACCCTTATATCAATTGATCTTGTTAATTTGCCATTCATTGTCTTTAAAAACATGTAATTTTAGGGTTTTAGTTCTTTAAAAATGTTTAAAATAATTCCATCATCCTAAAACTTAGTCCTATGAAATGATTTGTGTGTGTATAGGGTTAATATGAAATGATTTGTGTGTGTTTAGGGTTGATATGAAATGATTTGTGCGCATTTCAAATCACTAGAATTTGAATAAATGAAAATCAACAGATTTTGATATCATCGTTGTGCTCTGGTAACCTCATGTGGAATATTTTGCTCTTTCAACTCTTTATGAAAAATTTCACCTTGCTAACTTTGAAAACCTTAAACCTTCCAACAAAGCAGAAAATAAAGGAAAACATAAAGAACAACAAGCATTTATCTGTCACTCTCTACTGCAAATAAGTTGCAATGGGTTTTTTCTTGTGGAGAAATTTCAATGTTTTTTGACCCATGCAAAGGATTTTAAATTTCAAAAAATGGCCAAAATCCATCTGATTTTTTAAAAATACAAATAACCATTTTTCTAAAATAGATTCTAACAGATAGCCAAATTGGGATATATCTTATAATCTGTATCACAAATTTGACTTGGAAAAAAACACTGAGGTGCTGCATAGCTATTGTTATCCGTTGAAGTTAAGAATGTACATTATTAGCAACAGTAGCAACAAGTTGCTTGCACATGATTAATCTAAATTGATGGAGATTTTCCTTTATCATGTTAATTCACTCACTTGAGAAACTAACTAAGTCTGGGTGAAATGCAAGTTCAAAACATGGCACACTCCTTCCAAGCCTACCCACTCACAAAAGATTATATTCATGGGCTTTTGAAAGAGAAAGCCATAACAAATTAACATCCTTGTGAAGGTATGGGAGAGGGTCATCTCTTGTGCCAAATGTAATGTAACTTGTGGTATTGAAGACGTCATGAAGGGCTCTTTCTATCAATAGATTGTTGCTCATCTTGGCTAAATTTATTCTCTTGAAGACAATCCCAAAATTCCAACAGCTACTAGTCCTACCTATTTGAAAACTTTTGATAAGTGTGCATGTCAATTTCATTTGTACAAACCCATATTACTTAATATTTCAGGTAAAATCCAGAAATTTGTGATAGAAACAGGAAAAAACAAAACAAAAATCATTTTCTATCATGGTGTGAAGCATCCAACACAAAATCAACTTTCATATTTGGGTTGCACAAAATTTTCAAAGAATGAGCAACAACTTCGATGCAAATTTATGGTATATGTGATATGTGAAATATTTGCATGGGCCAAGATTTAAGAAATTGGTAGCCTACAAATGTTTGGGGAAATTCGAAGGTCAAGACAATCCTGGGTTATTCTTCTTTGTGAACTGAACTCTTGGGCATGTATGAATAGAAAATAGACAAGGATTTCTCACAATTGAACTTGGGTTTTCTTCCCTTTCTTCTTTGGTTTCAAAGGAGATAAAAGTTCATAAATTTTGCTGATTTCAACATGATGGATCCAATTCTTCCTAGCCATGTTTGGTCATTCAGATGCTTGTAAGACACAAATCACACCCCCCACACCAAAACATACACAAAATCCAATCTGGTTTTGGATTTGTACAGTAGTTATGTTTTGGTGAAGGTGCAACCCATGCAGGGCTTGCCTTTTCAACCTTGCGCAGTTGGATCTACATCACACATTGGCTTCTCCCTCAAGAACAAGTGCACTTATATACAAGCCAAAGATATGAAAGGACACCAAGGGGAAAAGGTTTCTTGCTAACTTCAAACAGTGTGGACCTATGTGAGCTCCTTATGTGGCTCAGCCTTGGATATGAACTACCTACATGTATTGGGTGGGCATCAAAGGTTACTTGGGTACCATCTACCTTATAGTTGGGTATCATATCTTATGCTGAAGTTTCCCAAAGACTAAATAATCAATCTTGCACCTAGGTATTTGGTTTCCTATTTGTTTCAATTGCCAATTAAGGTACCCTTTGGTTCTAAACATTATTTCTTTTGTGTTTGTCCCAAAGTTTCCATTACTTCCTAGCAAGTGGTGATGAAGCTTGGAAACTAAAGCTCTTCACAAGACAAAACTATAACAACTGGAAGGTTCAGAAGAACCATTTTCTTTTGTTTGTTCAAGTACATATCAACGTAACCCCCAAAAATACAAATCAAGGAATAATTATTTGAAAGAATTTACAATAATAAAAAATTGGTGGTGGGGAAACCAAGGTATAAATTTTATGTGTTGTACCATCCCATCACTAATATTTTATGTTGAATATTCTCAAGAGGGTGAGAGTCGTATTTGTGTTTTTATGGCAAGTGTTTACATCCTGGTAGCAAAAATAAAGGAAGCAGAAGTATTCTATTGCAAATTCCGTGCATTAGGGGAAAAAATAATTTTCAATCTTTTGAGGAAAAAATTGGGGGAAATATTTTGCCCCATTTTAATTGAGATTTTGGTGTGGGGTAGTTTTTGTCAAATTTTTGCCATTTGTTTAGTTTGCTAGGGGAAGCACTAAACACCACCAATGAACTAGATGCAACTCAAACTCCAACACAAAAAGTATCCATGCATACCATACACGCCCAAGATGAAATCATTTGTATAATAAAAATATTATATATATATATATATATATATATATATATATATATATATATATATATATATATAGTCTAAACCTACCTCTTCCAAACCTAACCACCTCATTCCTTCCCCTACCTATCTACATCTATTATATAATTACAACATGGTGTGTGTGTGTCTGTCTTTTGCTTATCTTTTACTTATTTCTTTTTCTCTGACATCATTTCGCTTTCATTACCTCTCTGGCGTAATCCCATTGGCTCCCAGTCCACAAATTTTCAACCATTATGCAAAGTTTTCACAGATTTTCAACCACTTGATAAAAAAATTCACACATTGGGAAATATTGCATGGTGGAGGAAATTTTGAAAAAGAAAGTCATGCAATGGATGAAAAGTTGGAAAATAGAAAAGAATAAAAAAAATTAAAAAAGGAAGAGGTTACCAAATGGGTGAAACATTGAAGAAAAAAAGGTTGCATAATTGATGAAGAATAATTATCTTCATAAGTATCAACTGCTCAGTGCTCAGCATAAGCCATTTAAGTCATGTATAGTTGTTACTAAGGTTTATGGCTACTGGTTTGTGATCATGGATTCCTTTGTGAACCTTGTTGAATCAAATTGTTGAAATTGATCACACTTGAAATTTGGAGAAAGTATCTTTAGAACCAGAAATTCTCATGTCCAAGGAGGCTGAACCCCTGTGGCCAATGGAGAGCAATAATTTGCAGGCATCTTTATTGCCATCGGCCTTTTTCTAATTCACCAAAATTTAAAATAAAAAGCTTGGAAATGAAAAAAAAAAGCCAGAAGTGAAGGAACAAATAGTACAAATTGCCAGATGCCCATATTTGTATTTCTGTATGTAGGCAAAAATATAGAAGGATGACTAAATCTTTGTGTTTCATATTTGGGTTATAATCATATTTGGCTAAATCCTCCCCATGATGATGGCCACTTTTTCTACACCTTCTATTGTTTGAAAAAAATGTTTTAAGAAATGCAAGAAGGGTTTGATGGTTAAGTATGGTGCTTGTTGTTCAAAACCAAGGTCTGTTTGACATATACCAATATCTTGGAGAGAAATGCAACATTTCAACATACAAGGATGAGAAATAAACATGGTAGCAACCTTGTAGGTGTCCCTCTAGAGATGTTTTACTCTTTCAATTTAATCCAGCATCACCATGGGTTTTCCGATACAAAAGAATGGGATGGACTCTACATGAGGTTACCATCCTTGTGGAAGTGCATGAAAATGCCATAGGCTATGGAGGTGGACAATGTGATATTTTTTAAAAATTAACAGATGAATCTTAATTCTAGGTTGTTAGATATAGGTAGAAATTGACTTACATAAGAGTTAATGAGGAAAAAGTGGGTGAGGAGCATGTGCATGAAGGAAGACCATTATTTCCACAATCTAAGTTGTGATGTTCATCTCTTGTTCAAAAAGATGTACTAAAAATATGTGGTAGGTCTTCAGAGCAACCCATGTACATCCCAATACATGGAAGGCATCTCAATACTTCAAAGGTAGTTGTTCAAAAATCGTGTCTTTTTCAATCCATTGCACATGTCCTCTATAGATAATTTGTGTTCCTTTAGATTAATTCCTAGCATTTTGAACTTCCCCAGGTGTTTTTTCATGTGTTATTATATTGGTCGTATAAATTTTGCCAAATGTTCCTTATGATGTTCCCATATTTCCCATGCACTCCTCATGTTGTCCCCAATATTAATCCCACCTATTATCAATATTTTGGCCTACATCAGTGGAGAGGACATACAAGTTCTCTGTTGGGAGTGTTTGGCCTCCAATGTTTGGAAAATTCTATATTGAGAGTGTTCAAAGTTTTGGAAACAATTTTTCAATAAGACCCATCCCAACCCAAAAATCATAATAATTATAATAATTATAAATAAATTGAACTTTGGATGCATTCACAAATAAATAATAAATATCACATGATTTGTCACATTACATAGGGCCAAACTCATGGATACTGTTATTTTTTACTCCTAAACCTTGCATCTATTGTTATTTCACATAAGATTTTTGGAACACTGAATTGCTTGTTAGCTTCCACCACCCCTAATGAGGTCCTAAGAGCCTCATCAACAAATACTTAGGTTGATGGGGCTGACTTTGGCCATGCTTATTAGTGGTTTTCCCTTGTGAAAACTACAATCAAACTTTTTCTTGTTCCTATGATTCTGACTGGCTCTACTAACAACTTTAACTCCTTGTTTCTTGACAAGGGGTTTTTGGAATGGGAACTTTGGTGGCGGGGGTGTCTGGTGTTAGACTGATTCAAGGAGGTGACCTTCGTTTTCTATGATATTCTACATCAAGGTAGATACAAATTGTAGTCATCATGTGGATTTTAATGATGGGTTCTAAATGAAGTGACACGTGATAGGAAACAAACACTTTCAATATTGTGATCACAAAGCTTCCAATTCCCCAAAGGTAGCTTTGCCAACTCAAAGAGGATGTAATTTGAAATATTGTGAAACCATTCGCCTATGTTCAAGGTACGGAGAGCAAGAAGTTTGTGTTTTCACCATCCAAATGCTTTAATCAGATGCTCTACTTTCTTCATCTTCCTTCAACAATATATCATATCATACTTAACAAGGGGTGTGTCACACCACGGCCTTGCCATTTACATTCTAAGGTATCTTAAGACAAAAGAAGAATTATAAAAACTCAAATATTTCACCATGCAAAAATGTAAGCTTAAAAAAAATCCCTAAAAGAAACCAAAATCTTTCAAGATATTACAACTCTATAAATAATCTCAAGTTTCAACACAAGCCAAAATATCATCTTTCAATAATCCTCACGTAAAAATAGACCTATTACCTAGGGGCCAAAATCCCTTAAGTTACTATACTCCATAATGAATCTAAACACAATATCCTTGCCTTGGTAGGCAAGGCCAATAGATGTCCTTGTGTCCCAAACACTTGAATATATTTAGTATATATCAATGGTGTGACATTCTCCATGAATATGATATATAAGTTCTGAGGATTTCTCAACAAGTTTACAGTTTTAGGCTACCAACATACTAAGTTTCTGTCACAAGAGTGGCAATAATGGGAAAAATGCAGTCATGATGCTGGCTAGCTCCACAAAACTAAAAAAGAATGAACATAAGCCTTTGGAATAATTTGTTGACATACCTTCATCAATTGCCCCTCCACTTGCACATACCCATGAAGCACCTCCACAACAGGGCCACCTCCGCACCTTCCAGTTGCATTTGTTGAAATAGCTTCAAATTTCACAGATTGCAATTTCATTATAGTCCAGGAGACAACAAAATGTTGCACAGGTACATCTTGTTGAGCACTCTCCAGGTCTTGTCCAGCTCCCCCACATATGGCTTGGATGTCAATAAGGCTACTCACCACAAAGACATCAACTCGAAATTGCTACTGTGACCTGTCAATGAACAACCTTGCCCTCATTAAGTGGCAGTACACAAGGACATGTATTCAGGAACCCCACTAAGATGATGGGGTCAAGCTGCATCTGCTCCTCTTGCATTTGCATAACAGATCCAATTCCTCCTGCCCTTGCCTGCATCTTTGCACATCCCAATGTCATTACAGTGCAGAGACCACATTACGCAAGGGAAACTTGCCAGACACTCTCTAAGCATCCTCACATATTGAATGGACATGTCAGAAACAGATCATTCTCACAACCATTTCAGAATCAGTAGATGAGTTCATTTACCTCTTCAAGTGCCCCTCAATTGGCATACATATCAAGCACCTGCACAAACATGAGAAGGTCCAGTTGTATACCTTTGTGCTTCATTCACTGAAATAGCTGTAACGCAGCCTTCTACAGATGCCTACATTTCACATCTCCCAGCATCAATGATCAAAGTTACAACATCTGACAGGCCATCCTGTTGGACATTCTCTCCATGCATCATCAATACTCCCATATTTGACTGACATCAACAAGGGAATTCCCTACAAAGACAGCATTATCCTCATGCCACTTTCAGTCATCTGCTCATACAGCTACCTGAATGCTTGAGTTGCTCATGAACTTGCAGATGTGGCACTGGAACAAAGGTGACCTCACCAGAGCTAATGCAGTCTTGTTCCATTGAATCCATTTGCTAAACAAGCTCTGTGTTGTGCAGCCTTGATCAAAAGCTTTTGGTTCCATGAGAAAATTGCTTGACTGTCTCTGCTGCCCCTGCAGCTATCTCCTGCTCACTAAGGGTTTCTTTGGTTTGCAAGCCAGAGAGTCTCTCCATGTCTTCTTATGCTTGAAACCCTGACTACTTTGCATTTCACCTGCAACCAGAGATTGAAATTGAGCTCATAGATTGTGCAGACCATGCTACCATAAAAACCGTGAGAGCTATGGTGGCTTCCCTCATCAACAAGAGAAACTGTGACAACAATCAAGTTGTGAGAGTACTGCTTTCTTAGCTGTTATGATATCTCAGTCTGCCTGAGCTTTGAGGAAAACACAGCTGATCAGCTTCATGTTGATTACTCTGATTGTAGGTGAATGTAAGGTATCTGGATTTCAAGCATAAGAAGATGCAGGAAGCACTTTGGCTTAATAACCCACAGAATACCCCATGAGTGGAAGTGAAAATGGCTGCAGTGGCACCATGGACTCTACAATTGGACAGTTTTTCATGGAATCGAAGGCTTGCAAAGTATGTCAAGGCTGAACAATACAAGAAAACACTGGAACTCTTCCAACAAATGCAAAAGAAGGCATGATTCATGTCACATTCACTTTTGTTCCTATCTTGAATGTATGTGCTAATTGCAAGCACTAGAAGATGGCAGGCATGTTCATGAACATATCATTCAAAGTCGTTGTGAGTCCAATGTGTTTGTTGGGAACAGTCTCATGGACATGTATGCCAAATGTGGAGCATTGAGGATGCATGGCGAGTCTTCAACAACATGCCCACAAGGGACATTGTGTGTTGGAATGTTATCATGTCTCTACATGTGAAATGTGAATGTTATCATGTCTCTACATGTGAAATGTGGGCAAGAAGCAGAAAGCATTGGAACTATTTTGACAAATGGAAGAGGACTGTGTAAAGCCAGACCCAGTCACTTTTGTGGGGGTGCTAAAAGCATGTGCTGGTGGTGTATTGGCATTTGAAGAAGGCAAGTGTGCTCATCAACATATCATACATAGTGGTTGCGAGTTTGATGTCTGTACAGGTACTAGCCTGGTTGACATGTATGCTAAATGGAAGATGCTAGGAGGGTGTTCAACAAGATGGCCATACGGGACATGGTCTCTTGGACTGCCACGATATTTGGACATGTGAAATATGGGCAATGACAACAGGCAGTGGAACTAATTCAACAAAGGGTGTGTCACACTGTGGCCTTGCCATTTACAGTAGTAAGTATCTTGAGGTCAAAGAAGAATTATGGAAACTCAAATATTTCACCATGCAAAAATATAATCTTCAAAAAATCATCTAAAACAAACCAAAATCCTTCAAGGACTTGTAACTCTATAACTAATTTCAACTTTCAACACAAGCCAAAATATCATCTTTCAAAATGATAACATAATAGGTCTATCCCTTAAGCTACTCTACTCTATAATGAATCTGATATTTTGTCCAGCATCCCTTAAGGTACTATACTCTATAATGAATCTGAACACAATATCCTTGCCTTGGTAGGCAAGGCCAACAAATGCAATGGAAATGTGTGTAGCCAGACCATATCAGATTTGTTAGGGTACTAAATGCATGTGCCAATCTAGTAGTAGCACTTGAAGAGGGAAAACTTGCTCATGAGTAGAGCATACAAACTCATTATGAATATGATGTCTTTGTGGGGAATAACCTTGTCGACATGTATGCCAAATGTGGGAGTATGGCAGATGCTTGGAGATTGTTCAGCAAGATGCATTCCCACAATGAGGTGTCATGGAATGCCATGCTCGGAGGATATGCCATGGATGGGCATGGGGCAGAAGCTTTTGCACATTTTTGAACAGATGTGTGAAGGTGTGCAAATAAGTCATGTCACTTTTGTCTATAATATTTCATCTTGTAACCATTGAGGTTTAGTGGATGAAGGTTTTTGGTACTTTGATTTCATGGGTTCAGTATACAAGATTCCTATAACATTGGATAGTTATGATTTCATAGGTGATTTTTTTATTGTCTTTGTTATCTCACTAGTCCACAAGTGAAATGCAATTTACTAACCTGAATCATTGTAAAACCTTTAAAATAAAATAGGTTCATTCCATCCTAAACATTTCACATTAAGCAAACTAATATGTAATCGTCATGTATCATTATTACTTGACATAATTCATTATTAGTTATATAATTTATTACGAATTTAAAAATTCACTGTAGTAAGACAATGTTTTATATGTTGTTGGTTTCAGTATTTTAGTTTATTGTAACCTAGGCTATTTTATCTTATGTTATTTACTAATTGAAGAAATTCACTATATTAAAATTGAAAAAATTATTTTCTTAGTTTAGATATCTTAGGTTAATATTGTACCTTAAGATATTTTACCCTATGTTATGTACTAACTGAAGAAATTTAGTATAATAAAAAAATTGTGTTGCTGGTTTAAATATCTTAAATTAACGTTGTACCCTAAATTATTTTACATTATAATAAAAAAATATTAATGTTGTTGGTTTAAATATCTTAGGTTAATATTGTACCTTAAGATATTTTATGCTATGTTATGTACGAACTGAAGAAATTCATTATAGCAAGAAAAATTTTAAAATTTTGTTGGTTTAAATATCTTAGGCTAATATTGTACCTTAAGTTATTTTGCCTTATGTATTTTCAGCTATTTTTGTTTATTTCAGCCTAGGTTTTCATAAGAGATTTTCAACTATTCTAAAATGGTTCACTATAAGTTATTTTATTTTAAATTATTCTTAGTTATTATGGATTATTTCACCTTAGGTTATTTCAGGTTGTTATTGATTATTTTACCTTAAAATATTATATATTATACCTTAAAATAACCTAAGAAATAGCATATGGTTACAACCTAAAATAACCTAGGGTGGAATAATTAATAATAAACACAAATAACTTAAAAAATAGCATACAATGAAATTATAACCAAAAATAGACAAAAATAACTTAGGGAAGAATAACCTAAAGTAACCTAGGGTGGAATAATTGTTAATAGGCACAAATAACCTAAAAAAGAATAACCTAAAATAACATAGGGTGAAATATATCCTTAAATAGTTGAAAATAACCTAAGGTAAAATACCTTAAAGTAGCCTAAGGTGAAATAACTTAAAATAATCAAAAATAATCTAAGGTAAAATAGTTGATAACAATTTTAAGTGAAATACCCTACGGTAAAATAACATAGTTGAATAGGGTGGAATATCTTTAACTAGTTGAAATAGCTTAAAGTACAATAATCTAAAATAACATATGGTAGAATAGCCTAGAATAATAAAAAATGGCTTGGTTTTAAATAACTTGCAATAGCCTATAGTGAATTAGCAAAAATCACCTACAATCGAACAATTTAAAATAGCCAAGAATACCATAAGGTGAAACGCTTAAAATAACCTAAAATGAAATAGCCTAAAATACCCAAAAATAACTTAAAATACAATAGTTTAGAATAACCAAGGGTGAAATAGTCCAAAATATCCTAAAGTAGACTAGTTTTAAATAATATAAAGTTATTTAACTTAGAACAATCAATTATAATTTTAAATTAAATAATTTAAGATTAGTCAATAATCTTGGCTTAATAAAGTAGTTTACATTAACCTAGGAATAACTTAAAGTAGCTTAAACTAACCTAAAACTAACCTAAAATTTAACCTATGGTAACTTACACATAAATTAACAAAAGAATGTATATAATAATGTGATGACAACTCATTTCACTTATTTAAATAGTGATTAAATATAAAAGTGAGAGTAAGTGAGAGGTTCAAACATTCGCAATTGCACCTTAAGTTGATGGGCTAGATTCTTAAGAACCTAAGTTAAGCTAGGTTTTTCAATGTCCAATTAACCTAGGACCCTCGCTTAAATGACTAATTGCAGAGCCTAAGTTGTTGAGTGCCTAGCCCTAGCCACTAACTTATTTATGAACTAAGAAATTTAATGTAATGAATCAATTATTAATGAATTGCATTAATTATTAGAGAATTAATTTTCATTAATTTAATTAATTAATAGTGAATTCATTTATTCGTAACAACTAGTCTTCGTTCAATAGGGCTTAATCAATTTTGTTATGATAAAGTTGTCCAAGTTCATTCAAAATTTAATTAAATATAGTGTGAACTCATACACATATTGCTGTAGTGTCAAAGGTAAGTGTTGATTTGTTAAAGAATCTCATTAATACAATGACTTGCAAACAAGATGCATCTATTATGAAGGCATTGCTTGGCACTTGCACAAATCTCATGATAATCGGTGATGGAAGAACACTATACAAATCAGGTTCTTGAATTGGACCTTGGAAATAAGGCATTGCTTGGCGCTTGCACAAAACTCATGATAATTGGTGACGGAAGAACTCTACAAATCAAGTTCTTGAATTGGACCTTCGAAATTCAGCAGGCTGTGCAATGCTATCAAATATCTATGGTCTTGCTGGCAAGTGGGATCTCAGTGCAAATGTTCAATGGCAGAGGTTGCAATGGGGTGTGAAAAAGCAAATCAAGTCACACCTAGATTGAAGTCAATAATGAGGTGCCCACATTTGTAATAAATAACCAAGACCATCCTCAAATAAGTGAAATCCATGCAGAACTCAAAAGACAGTCCATGCAAATGCATGATAGAGGGTCTGTGCCAGATACAAAATTTGTTTTGCATGATGTGGAGGAAGAAGAAGTGTTTTCTCCGCATCACTGTACTAGAAACTGGCCATTGCATTTGGGCACACAGCTGGTACTCCTATCTGTATCTTCAAGAATCTGCAAATATGTAGGGACTGCCACACTTCCACCAAGTCTATTTCAAAGATAGTTAAGAGAGAAATCATAGTAAGGGATACAAATCAATTCTAGCCTATGATTTTGAAGATGGTGTCTGCACTTCCAAAAATTATTGGTGATGACAGCAGCCCGTCTTTTCCTTTGTTTATGCTTTTTTTTTCCCCTGTCGAATGGCAAGTTTAGAGTATATAAGACAATTTGTGAAGTGACATATATAACTGCTTGAAGTGAGTACAGCTGGTGAATTTAGTGAGATATGATGGGAGACCAGTTGACCTTTTGTTTGGGAACCAAGGTTTGCAAAACAGTAGAGGCTATTGTTGAACTTTTCATGGTCTTGCCCGACGAGGCAAAGGTTTGTCCACATTATGGTGTAGCCAGTAGGCAACCTCCGATTGCTTGTTTCTTGACCAACACCTAGCCTGTAGCCCTGACATTAGCAGCTGCAAGCACAATGAATTTACAGATCCCCATTATTTGTCACAAGCTACATGTTAAGATATGTGGTGGTATTATTTGTCACTAGCTATGTGTCGTATTTGAATGTGAACACACCATGACCCTCCCAAACCATGGCCGCCCCTTGGATTTTGGTAGCGCTGGAAAGTGCTTAACAGGGCAGTGTGCATGTTTGTCATTTTACATTTTTTGGACCAACAAAGCAAAAGTTATTGAATTTAGAGCTATTTTCATCTTTTAAAATGAAAAATGGTTTCTTCAGCCCCCTTTGCCCAATAGTATTGAGATGGGTGACCGACCTTCCAAGAGGTTTAATACACTTGAGCACAGTGACTGGAATAGTTTTGAGATGAATGATGTCACAAGAGGTTTAACACACTTGGGCCACCCACATAGGGACCCCCTAGTATCAACTACCTAAATACAATTGAAAGGATCCCCTCTTTTAATTCTCAATCTAATGTTACTTCCTTTATTAACTTGTGAATGCTCCATGCCATAAGAACTTTAGTTCAATGGAAATAAACCATCAAATAATGTGGATAAATGGAACTTAATGTTGTCATTCAGTTATGTAGCATCCATTAAGGTTAAATGTCAACACACATGTGTACTATGTAATTATCGATGTAATTAGTTGATGTGAATGGCATCCCCATTCATTGACTTATGGGGAGAAAAACACATCATTTGTGTGATCGCGTGATTAATACATTTCGTTGTCTTCACCAACTTTTTGGAAATTCCAAATAGTTTATATTTTATTGTCCAATGAATTCATATTTCAGCATTGTTTTTCCTACATTGTGTCACAACCCCACTTTGGCCAAGTGTGAGGATGAAACTCACACTCCCAAAGTTGGGGATTTGGAGTCCTCTGGGACTCTCAAATGTTTAGAGCTCGACAATAGAGGCCAAAACACCTTGCAGTGAAATGTTCTTGGTGTCATTGAAAAGGTCTTTAAGTGTAGATATCCAAAATGCCCTCGCATTGGTCATTTGTACATCTGCAACTCAAGTTATGGGCAAAAAAAGGGTCGGGAGTCAAATTGGCACTTCGACTCCCGACCACTAAAAGTCAAAAATTGACCTCTTCCTGACATTCGAATCAAGAGTGCGACACGGCGTTGGAAAGCTCTCGAAGAGAGCTATAACTTTGGTTTATACCTCGACCTAATCAGACTTGGCAGTTGAGAGTTATGAGCTTTCAAAGTTTTGGGACTCCAACCGGGATAGTTTCGGGATAATTTTGGAACTCTAACTTGAGATCCCCGGGAAAAAAAATCATTTGGATGTAGCCTCCGCGGAGTGGCGCAGAGAATACTATATGGGGGAAGGTGGTGGCTTCCCCCGAATCCGGGCCGTGGTGAGTCAAGTGTGTCAAAGTGCCCGTGGCTTGTCCCAACACCCAAGGGTGTCCCGAATGTGAACTAACCCTTTTGTGGTTGGTTTTGGATGCAGATTCAAGCTTGATAATCTAGTCCCTCTTCCTAGTCTAATCTCGAGACTTCTAGCACGCCTCTCTACCCCTTTATAGTGTTGGAAGTCGGGAGCGGCCTTCAAGTCCCAACTTTTCGCAACTCTACATAGTTGGACCCTCGAGTGGGTTTAACAAGGGACTTAGGAGTGTGTCACATTGAATCATTCTCACCGAATTGTTTCTTTCTTGTTATACATTTGATATTTTTATGCCCCAAATTCGATATTTAGTGCTGATATATTCTTTTTAGAGATTTATCATCTACAAAACATATGGAAAAAAATTCACTATTTAATCATGCACATGCGACCCATTCACATGTGCATTTTATTGTTTAACTATTTAATCGTGCACATATGACCCATTCACATGTTCGTTTTATTGTTTAAACGATAGAAGGTGTTGTCAATATGTACCAATCACATGTCCAGAGTGAATGACATTCTAGAATTTTGATAATAAATTCAGTGTTTGGTAACACCATTTCCCATGCCTCAAGTATGAATGGGCTAAAACTTCTTCTTATTCACATCCAAACCTTACAACTAAAAAATTGTTACAAAATGTTTAATTTCCAAGCCTTGTAAAGGCAATCATCCCTCTTAAGTTCATCATGAACACACTAGAAATCATCATTTCATGCTTCAAGCATATCAATGGTATCGATAAAATAGCAGGTAGGGAAAATAATTGTTAGCAAGGAAGTAAGAGCAAGTGGTTAGCTTAGCTTGATGGTTCTTTTTCAAATAAAACGGCAAGTAGAGTGGATAGATTAAGTTCAACAAAAAGAAAAGGCACCCTATGATAATCCTGCCCCACTAGTGAAAATTGGTTATCTTCTCTGCCAAATGGCTGTTGAGATGTAATAGTTGTTTAGGCTTGGTTGTCCAGAATCTTGAAGATTGAAGCCAGAGCTTTAGATCCCTTGATTAGAGCACAGGCCGCCTCCATCTCGAGACCGTTACTGCGGGGGAGGCTTCTTCCAGGCTTGGGATTTTATCAAGTTTATCTCCTTTCTCTTTAGTAGATATGCTTCATGGAACTGGTTGAGGGTTTGGTGCTTAGTGTTTCCCTTTCCTCGTTGTGGCCTGCCTCTTTTGGACTATTTTCTTGCTTGGACTTTGTTCCTTGCCCTTTGTTTCTTTTTCTCTCCCTTTCTTGGGCGCTTTCTTTTTTCAAAGTTTGGCAGGGTTCTTACTACTTGACTACATCAGGTGCAAGTGTTTCAGTGCAATAGTTCATTTGAAGCCAGCTATCAGGTTTTGGACAGTAGATGGATGAATTGTTGTAGAGAAGTGATGGATGGATAGTTGGCACTTCAAGCTTACACTTCAAACAGATCTGACATGCTGTCCTTTCTGCCACCAAAAAGAAAAAGAGTTTTCTGCAACTATAACTGTTCTGAATGTTTCCTACTGCCTCTTCAGGGATTAAGTGGGCCGAAGTGAACCAGGGACCTACCAGCGTTTCTTTTAAGGATTTTGTGGTGTAGCCAAAGTGGTGATCATCCAGAAAGTGATTTAGCCAAATTTAGCTACATACTAGATACGAACGTAGGGGGAAAAAAGATATCCTTTCTATATCCTTGGCTACCTACTGGAACTTATCATAAAAATCTGGTGATTTGGATTTTTATTTTCTTTAAAATCTGGCGAATCTGGGTCATTTTTCCCATGAAATGTATTAGTATATATTTACATTCCCTATCTATATTACTTAACCCGCTCTACATGGGTAGTTACTAGTTGCCCAGGTGGTGCAAGGTGGAAGTAGTAGGGTTCACAGGATAAGTTACCAAGATGGATCCTTGGCAGCTGAATTGTGGTTCATACAAAATTGAGTCATATAGCAGGTTTCCACATTATCTGAAAAAAATTTAAACACAATAACTAATCTAATTAACAAGTTGTTGACAATAGGACATAACAGGGTTTTGACTTGCTCACCAAAGGGTTTCAACTTGGGACCTTTGGATACCAAATAGGGGGCATAGTATTGGCATGGGGGCCCTTATCCAGATTATTTGATCCAATACCAACAGTGCATTCATAATTACCTGCCATGCCATGACTCAAGTTGTGGATGAACCACAACTAAGTTACCAAGGTTTAGGCGTTTGAAGCATCAACAAGAAAATTTTCATGTATTGGAAAGCACATTACGGAGAGGAATGTTTTCCTTTGTAAAAGGTCAAGCATTTCAAAACGCATGTTCCAATGTGCATTTTTCTTTTTTTTAATTTTCTCTCATTATACCTACCAAATACACACGAGGTATCACAAGAAAGAACTCAAAAATTAATTTTATACTGATTTTCTAGAGTGAATAATGCCCTCAAAGTGAGACATTTCTAATGTCAACGCCATGCCACCAAAAGAGAGGGCAATGCCAAATCAACAACCACTTATATATGAGAATCAACTTCTATGAAATTCCAAATAAGAAGGTAACACAAGTTCCATGTTGAACTGAACACTAGCTATGTCATCTAAATTATGGAACATGAAGAATCACCTCACTGTGGTTTCTCTCTCTTGAACCAACTGTTGAATTTTGGTAATTTATGACTCAACTCATAACCCCAGAACATGAAATCCTTTCCAATCCCCCACTAAGTTTCAAGGAGTTTTACAAAGAAATAACAGTAACCCTAATCACCCATTGCAGGTATATCCCAATAATGTTAAGGAGGTTCAAATCACATAGTAATTCGCTTCAAAACTCCCACCTAGATGGGTACTCCTTTCCACACACACCTCAACACTTTGTCTTAACAATGCAACATCTCTCCTACCAAACACAAATGCCATAGTACAACAACTTTCGAAACCCTTGATTTGTTCATCATTTTCTTCAACTACTCCCTATTCTATATAACATATTTTGTCCACACAAAAGAGAGGACAATGGCGCAGTAGAAATACAATACCCTTTATTTTAAAACTTCATGGAGTTTAAGCATTTCTCTGTCACAAACCTCCATTCTATAAGTTAATTGTGTAGTGAAAATCATAACAAAACCATCAACCAACTTGGAAAACAACAAAAAAAAAAAAAATTCAGAAAAAACCAATGTTCTAACTCAAATCTAGGAACTTAGATCACATGAGTCAAAGACTTCTTTATATACTGCAACCCTCACACTCCATCAACCACAAGCTCCATATAGTGCAAAATTCCCATCTATTCAATGTCGAACATTACCACAACCATGAAAAAAAAAAAAGTAGACCTCATCACCTCTAAGCAACAAAAGATTACAAAACAAGAAACACAACAAATGAAGAACAACAACACCTTTCATGCCTCATGATGATCAATTGTCCCTTGCCTTGGCACTTTCCATCAGTCCAAAACCTTGCAACTTTTCATCCACTAAATTACTTCTTCATCCAAACTTCAACTTAAACCTTGTTCACATCAAAAAAACACCAAACGCATTTTCAAATCACATCCCCTTGCCTTTGAGCCTTGGCCTTCCTCATAGTCAAACACTTCTTGACCCTCAACCTCAAATAAGCACTTATTTTATGAACACCCCACTCTTAGCCATTAACCTACACTTTAAAAGATGTGATTTCTATATAACTAAATCAAAGTTCCTTTCCATTGAAATGAGAGCAAAAATGCAAATCAAATTTTTGTTTATGTGCATGTCCCATGAAAGCTTAAGGTTAAATTACCAAATCCACATGTGGAGGTTTCAATTGGCCATTTCCTTTGGCATTTTGGGGTTATTTAACTAGTTCAATTCCTAGAAGTTTAAATTAAAACTTTCAATGATAACAACCAACTTTGGTGTGACTAAAAGCCTCTTACTTATGTCATAGATATTAGTGTTGGGCAATATCAAAAAATCTTTGAATATCACCTAGGTATCATCCAAATTTGAACCCATTTAGGCATCAGCCTAAATGGTAATCTTTCTAATGCCATGATCAATAGTTCCAATTTCATTGAAAATGGTATCACCTAGGATGATCACATAATTGAAAACCCAAAAATGGTGAGATTTGGTGTAATGATGTCTCCTTCCAAATGCTAAAATTTGAAAGGTTAATTTTTTTTGTTTGAGTCTGATTCTCAACCTAAGGTTGGGTCCAAATTTTAAATTATAGGTGTTTAGGGAAACTCAAATCTTGTTTAGGGTTTAAAGTTCATTAGGATTTCCCTAAAATTAGATTTTAATTTAAGGCTTAAAATTCCTAGTGGTGTTGTGTTTCCAGTGGCTCTTTACTTCTCTACTCTGTAAGAGTAAAAGGGAACACCCATTTTGGGTGTTCCCACTTGTTTGTTTTGCTTCCACTCACTTTTTATTTTGGTTTTTCACTAATTGCATGCAGTTTCACCATTCTTTTGTTGCTTCACCACTTGTTATTACTTCATCATTCCATCAGTTGTTGTTGCTTCATTGCTCGTTACTACTTTGTCACTTGTTGTTTCACCATTTTATTGTTTGTTGTTGTTTTGCCACTTGTTGCTACTTCATAATTCCGCTATTTGTTGTTATTTCATCGTTCTATTGTTTGTTGCTACTTTGTTGCCACTTATTAGCATTATTCTGTCACTACTTATTATTGGTGTTTTATTGCCATTTCGCTCTCTCAAATACGAAATGGGCACCCACCCCCTTCTACCCCTTGCTTTGTTGTTTTGTTGTTCACTTTGCTATCAATATTTGTTATGGTTAGTACTTCCCCCATTTTTGGGTGTGCAAGTGGGGAAGCATGGAACATTCAAGCCAAGCTCATCCTATTTTTGGTAAGTTTTTTCACATTATTCTTTTTGGTTTTTTTCAAGCTACTTTAATATTTTTTTTAAAAAATTCTAGTTTATGTTGTTTCTTTTGTGCTTTTTTATTTTTTTATTTTTTCAAAATTTTGCTAAATTTTGTTGTTTTCTATGTGTTTACATGAACTTTGAATAATGTACAACATTGTATAATTCATGAAAAAAAAGTTTTATACCATAACCAAATATTTGATTTTTTTGTGAATGATGTAATGGAAGGAGGATTTGAAAAGAACGCAACTGAGCAACTAAAACAAGGGAAAATCCAAAAGGTAAAATGAACAAGAAATAATCAAAAATAACATATTCAAAGGAAATCTTGGAACCTCATAGAAAAACTTCATTATGTTAGGCCTTTTAAATGTAAATGATATTACAAATGTTGATATTGAAAATCCTATAGACAATGTGTCATATATTTTGTCATAACAATCTAATTAATGCCATAAATCCAAGAACACAAGCCAAAATAAAGTTAATTTCATATTATAGACAAATGGAATAACATATTTATAAAAACATGCGGATGTAGATCATGGTCTAATTGCCAAACTATTTGAAGAAGAAATTGATAGATAATTGAGAGGAAAAGAGGAAAGGCAACCATGAAATTTGTTTGGAAATTTTGTTTCCAATTTTCTTGCTATGAAATATTCCTTCAAAAAAGATGATGTGCAACAATAATAATTTCTAGAAAAACTTGGTTTTTTTATTATGAAATTTTTTTACTAGTTTAATTTGTGGAGAGTATGTGGCTAAAACACTTAACTTTGCACTCTATGCCCAATAGTGTATTTTCCTTACAAAAGATAGTTTTTATGAGACATATTACCAAGGTTAATAGAGGAAAAAAAAACAACTTTATGTTCTTCCTACATTAACCAAATGTCATTCTTTGACTCCTAGCTTTAATCCTCATATGTCCAAAGGACCATAAGATGTGTTTGCATTGGTCATAAACTTTTTGGGAAATGATTGCAGCCGAAACATTTCCCTATTGGGTTATTTGAAACTATCTAGCAACTATAAGACAACCTTGATTCAAAGTTTGATAGATTTGTTGGATAAGTATGATTAAAGGAAAAAAATGATTGCTTATGTCAACAATGAAGCCTCTAACTTCAATGCAATGACCAATGCATTGAAATCAATTATTAGTTGTGAATCTCTTGGTTTGGAAACAAAGTTTCAAAAGAAGTTGCTTTGGTCATGTTTTTTCCAAGGCATGTTAATATGGCACAACAAATGAAAAAATGTACAAAAATTTCAAATATGTTTTTATTAAGTTTACATAAGCAAATTTGTAAAAGTGCATCATTTGGCCAAAAATTAAGGGAAGGGTAAAGAGGAATGGGAACAAACTTGTCTTGAAACAAGTTTCCACCCAAGAAAATAGAAGTCACCATTGAGAACAAATTATTGTTAATTATTTATTTTAGATAATTTTCCAATTTGAACTTTATATATATATTATTATTATATAATTATGATATTATTTTCTTGTTATTATTTGCAAGATGTTTTATAAAATAATAATTTTTAAGAGGAAATCTAATTTCGAGTAGTTAAATGAGTTTTGTTGTAACAAAAAAAATTGTTATGAGAGTTATTTGATGAATGCAACCTCCTCTAATGTGGCATATTTTTCAAATTATTGTGGATTTTTGTCACTTTTTGTGTTCTAAACCACTCTTGTGGAAATTGGTTGCTTAATGATGTATTGCACTCTACAATTTCCTTGAATTTAAAATTGAAAAAAATAACAAATTTTCACCTTTTTTTGAAACTTAATGAAAAAAAAAGTGGTGTTGTTGATAACTTAACTTTGTTAACCTCTAACATTAGAAATGATGTTTGTGATGTACAAAATTATTTCCTTTCTATCATATTGAAATATGAGGAAAAGAAAACATAAAAATTGGTTTCTTTGATGCTAGATCCTAGGTCTAAATGTCTTCATATGATATCCTCATTTGTTGAAAAGGACCAAGGAATTGCTATTGTGCAATAATATGATAAGAAGTCTTTATATCCTATGTTGGTAAAATGCTGTGAACATTTCCATCCTTCTTTGAAAAGTTTTGTTGATGAGGATTGTTTTATTAAGACTACAAATTAGATATTTTTCACAAAATACAAGTACAAGTGAACCAATAAAGAAACTTGTGAAAAGGGGGTTATTGATTTTCAAATGTTACCAACTAGATGTTAAAGACATCAAATGTCATCTTCAATGGTGTTTAACATGAAACAATGTTTCCTATTAGTCATTTCTTTGCTTGGTAGATCTTCAACATTGTTAGATCACAGACAAAACAAAAAGAATTTCTTCTTTAACAAAAATAATTATTAATCTTAGAAGATGTAGGTTGCAAATTTAAAAAATTACAAAATTAATTATTGTAAGTAAAAATTGGCCAAATGACCCTAAAGTAGGATGTAAATCTCCATCCAATTCAATAGAGTTCACTAAAATGAGTGGAGATTTAGAAAATGAGCTAGAACAACTTGAAGGTGATCTTGAAAAAAATGAATTTTTTGAACTTTAAATGTGCAATACAACAATTGTTGGCTACTTATTAATGTTTTAAAGAAAATTATCATGTTGAAATTAAAATTTTATGATTTTTACAAAAAATATATATAATTAGTTTGTGAAAATTAGCCTATATGAGAACCAATCAATTTCTTTAAATGAGAAACTACATCATGTAAAAATTACAAATTACAAAGAACTAGGTCTTTATTTTTTATTCTTTGTCATAATTAGATTTGGTAGTTCTAAAAAAAGTCAATACTTGCCCAACATTGGTAGGTATTATATATTTATAATGGTAAATAATGATTTTGATCACCCATCCTAATCTAATTTCCAATGTTACTTACTTAAAGTTTTGACCAATGTTGGGCAATTTTCAACAATTGGGTGAAAATCATCCTAGTTTTCAAATTGGTTTCACCCTAAATCCCACTAGTTATCATCAGATCCCATACATATCTTTGAGTTCGGCCACCTTAATTCAACAAAAAAATGGGCATCAAGAGAACTTGGTCAATTTTCTTTGTTTAAAAATAAGAATACTTAGGTAGGATAATGGTACTTTACCTTTTTTGAATGTTTAATCCTTGTACACAATAAATTAATTAATCAATAATTAAATGACTATTTTATTTTGAAAAATTTAAAGAGTAGGGTATTTCAAATCATGTTTTTTTAAAAAAGTTTCCTCAACAGTATTTTTTTCCTTACAAGCTAGGTTTATGGTCCCCCAAATATAGTGGGTCAAAAAGGGAATTTTCATAACATTTGGAAGCCAATAACCAACACAACCAAAAAACATTGGATGTTGTTCTATCACTTTTGTCGCTTGAAGATGATTTGTAGATGATGAAACCTTAGTAAACTTCATTAAACAAATCACCCATCAAATGGGGAAAAGAAGAACAAAAAAAGAGGACCCAAGTCCAAATTAGAAGCACAAAAATGCAAAGGGGGTCACAAAAAGGTGTAAGCAAGATATTTTGTACACATTTGCTACCTTGTTTCCTACTTGAAAACAAGAAAAGAATAATTAATTTTTTTTTAACCTTCTTCTATCATTTCAATTCAAATGCAACCTATATTTTTCTTCATAGGCATCTCTAGCCTCCCTTTAACTTTTCAAAACAATTTTGTCATGTCATTTGGACTTGCAAAACTAACCCAAAAGTATCCCCAACAATAATGCCACTTTTCATAAGGTTGGGGCTTACTTTAGTTATGAAAAAAAGCAAAATTAACCAAAAGAATTATATTAAAATACTCACCACATCAATATTAAGGTGTTTGAAAAAAAACCAAATACTTACAAAAACATTTCATGTACTTTCAAATATTTAAACTTTATTTTTTTAACGGCCATAAATTTTAGGCCCAATTCAAGTACTTGCAAGTACTTAAAAAAACATGATTATAACAATTTAACTTTTGAAGTCCAGCAAACAAGAATTAAGAAACAATGTATCAAAAAAATTATTATTATCCTTATAAAATCATCTATTTGTTAATCCTTTCATTCAAAGACCTATATTTTATTTCTTACACTACTTTTTGTGTATACTTTACCATGTTTTCACCCAAAAGGGTAAAGGAACAATTTGTATTACAAAGCCCCACCAATCATCAAAAACATATTAAAAAAAGAAAGGGAAGGGAAACCTGAAAGCATAATAAACCTATAAGAACCTTCATGTACAACAACAATGTGTTTCAAAATAGGAATGACCTACATTTTTTGCAAGTTTACCAACACTATTTGCTTATAAAAAAGGCACATAACTACCAAAGGAATGCAATTAATGCTTTTTGAACTAACCATACCATCCTAACACAATGATGAAAAAAACCATATGCTTATTAATGTAAACACTCGAAAGCCTATATGGCAATGGGAAGAAACATATCTATTGTGTGTTGATCATGGTAAAATCTTCCTTTGTTTGCGCCACCATCGTTATGGACACCCTATGAGATGAAAGAGCTTGAAAGACCAAATGAACTCAAGTGGGATTAGAGGCGACTATGTTTACCAAGGTGCAAATGCTATTAGTTAATAACACGATGTTAGCTTATTGACAAGAAGGTTGAAGGGAAAGGGGTGGAAGGACATGGGTTTGTTCACATGAAACGTGAAACCTTACATTTTTCGCAATGGAGGCAAAAGCATTTTGAACCACATTGTGGGATGCAATCTATCCTCACCATGGGAACAGCGAAGGAATGAGCCCTTACAAGAACTAAGGGATGGCCACAAATGTAATGGCTCACCTTGAGAATTAAAAGATGGGGGATGCCCAACCTAAAACACAAAATATAAAAAATATATTGAAGGGTACACAATAAGGTGGAATGAATGAACAAAAAGCCAAGCACATGCCCCTAGGCTCGCGTAATACTTCAAACATGTGTGGTGTGAATCAAAAATCATGTTAGAAATGAAATGATGTTAGAGAATGACTAATCATGCAATCTATCTAAAATGATCTCTTGAAATTCATTTGATCTTTTTTTAACAAACTAAATGAAAAAAAGGAACACATGTCATTACGTACGAGGGAAAAAACTCTCGTGCCAATCTCAAATGGGCTTAAAGGGGGAATTGATTAAAATTATTGGCACATGTTGCCTCCAATAAAAATGGGTGATGATCTTATAGGAACTTGGTAACGATAATAGGTGCAATTATAAATGCCCAATTCCTTAGATAGGCCACCAACATACTAAACTTTGTGGAAATGAGGTCAATCCTCCCACAAGAGATGGGGAAGGAAACCTATCGTGTCACTAAAGGGACTTCTAAACAATCCAAAGAGCTTGGGCCAAATAGTTTCCCAAAAACGTGCATGAAGGTTGAATTGAAAAAAAAACATATTGGTCCTGAGAGACCAATAAAGGAAGGAAACAATGGAATAGAAAATGAGTTTTGTGGAAATGAAGTTGATCCCTCCACGAGAGATGGGGAGGGAAACATGTTGAAACACTGAAAAGGCCTACATGCAATCCAAAGAGTCTAGGTCCAAGACTCTCCCAAAAATGTGCATGAAGGTTAAACAAAAGAAATGAGTTGGACATCCCCTAAGCTCGAAATGCCACCCATGATGAAAATCTTTGTTTAATGCATCTTGCACACAAAAAAAGAGAAAGAAATAGCCCCAAACAAGACACCCAAAACCTTGATGTCATCAAACACACAACAAAAATCAGTGAGAGGAAAAAAAACCATGAGGTATACCAAAAGGTGACCAAGTCGAACACTTATGGGGTTAGACCATGAGCCTTACAAAAACCAACTAAGAAACAAAATAGTCAAAAGCAAGACGAAAAATAAAGGTTGGGCCAATGATGTGAATGTCATCCACAAGGGAAAGGGAAATACAAAAGGGAAGAATCTCCATAAAACATTGTAATGCACAAAAATGGGCCACTACAAAAACAATTCTCTAACAAATGGATCACCTTCACTTGTGTTCTCTGAAGAATAGATGATTGACAAATCTCCCAAAAGGAAATGGTGGTTAAAGAAAAAAGGAACCTATTGGGCATAAAAGGACCAAACAAAGGGGAGACATTAAAACAATTAACCTCTTATGATGAAAAGTTTTTGAAAGATGATTGTTTTAAAGATGGTGTTGAAAACATTTGCAACATTTACATGTAGTACCACCCAATTGAAATGGATGCTTAAAATATTTCAAATGCATAAACCACCACCTTGCACCCCCCCCAATTGTCACACCTAATTGATGAAATGACAAAGAATGAAAAAAATGTCACAAAATTATTAGCATAAAGCTCAAATCACTAATTAATATAGGACCTCACCCACCGCAATTGGCCAAATGCTTCCTACTCTTTTTTTTGTTAGTCCTTTGTTTTATGATACAAATTTTTTTAATCATTATTGTTTTTTATTAAAAATTTTGATTTTAATTATCAATTTATTATTATTATTTTTTGATATCCAGTTGTGGAAAAGTGGCATTTCTCACATACATTTGTGAAAACCGTTTTCATGATGATTGAATGGATTTATATAATTTTGAAGATTAAAACCTTAGTCAATTCTCTAAAATTAAAATTTTTTTTTAAAAAGAAAAAGAACTAGGTCAATTCTTAAATTATGTTTTTTTAATTGGAATACATGGTTCTCACGCAAAAAAACAAGAACCCCTGCCCAATGTTAGTTTGGACCTTGTCCACCTTAGTTGTTTAGTTATAATCCCAACCAAAATATCAAAATATTATTACACCTTAGAAAGGTACTCAAATTATTAAAAAATTATGAAATTGTACCTTAACTTTTTTTTTAAATGAATAATAGTCGTTGGTTGCGTTCTAGTTATTCATCTCTCATACTATTCAATGATATTCCTTTTCAATTTTTTGATGTTATATCATTGGCTAGCATTCCATGAAGGATTTGGCATTAATGTTGACAGGTTTGTAGAAGTTGTCTAAATATTCTTAGGAATGTGATCAAACTAAGATCAGAGTCTAATTGTGCTTTAAAAAAATTCAAGAGAATTTTTTTTTTGAAATATGATGATTTTTCAGAAACAAATGGGAATATTGCAATGGAAAACTCCCTTTCATTTTCATTTTCCCCATTTTGGAAAATTTCCATTGGAAAGCTCTCAATGAGTACATTATCAAGGCCACGACCTACTGTGCAAGAGTTACCAAATATTGAACAATTTTGTCATTGAAAATTCAATAACATCAAAAGCTAAGAATTTAGGGAAATTGAGGTGCTCTTTTGGTATTGTAGCAAAGTCCTCAATGTAGATGATTTGGTAATTTTTAAACATAAGGTGCAAGGGATAGTGAATTTCAAGTAAGCTTTGTCACTGCAAATTCAACTAAGTTACAAATACTGATTTGGTGAAAGGAGAAATTAGTTGAGCAAGGAATTCACACTTGGCCAAAGGGCACAATCCACACTAATAAACTATTTTGAAATAGAATCAATAAACACATTTAAAAACTATCTAGCAAGGTCCATAAATTTTCAATTAATTGATTTTTATTATTGCTAGAACTCATAGGAAGACAAAATAAGGCCACTTTACACGAGGAGTCAAGGCGAATGTTCAACTCAAATTAAGCATTCCTATTGGTGTAAAAGTTGAAATTAGCCCCAAGGGCTTTACCCTGGGAGTCAAGGCTAAAATCTTTTCAACCTACGCCAAGTTACTAATAAATGCTGAACTTTGTGGCCTTGTATTGGCCCCAAGGCTAAAGAGGGTTCAAGGATACCTAGGAATTTGGGAACCCAATTTGCAACCCTTGGGGCCGATGTTCCAGCATTTATTAATACCCTGGTTAATGTTGTAGCATTTATTGGTAACTTTGGGTCAAACAACAAGCCAAAAATGCTAAAAAATGGCCTCAAAGTTTTTCCAGCCCTGACTACTAGTGTAAAGCGAGCCTAACATATTTAGGGGTGGAAAACTGATGAACAGCTGAAGAGGTTCAAGCTTCAAAACCTATGATTTAGAGCAGGTTGCAAACCAATAATAATGATAAGGCCTGCTTTACAGTAGGAGTCGAGGCCCAAAAAAGCTTGGGGCCAACTTTGAGCATTTGTGAGTTGCAAATTGGCCCCAAGTTACTAATAAACGCTGGAGCATTGGCCCAAGGGTTGCAAATCAGCCTTCCGAATTTGATGATATGCTTTTTTCAGCTTTGGGGCCAATACAAGGCCATAAAGTTCAGCATTTATTAGTAACTTGGGGCAGATTGAATTTTTTTTCCTATTTCAGCCTTGACTCCTAGTGTATAAAGCCCTTGGGGCTGATTTCAACTTTTGCCCCAATAGGAATGCTGGATTTGGGTTGAACATGGCCCTGACTCCTAGTGTAAAGCGGTCCTAATACAATAATAATAACAAATAGATATTGTACGAATTTGTGATCCGTTTTCTTTTGTCAGTCGTGACCTGTTTTTGTGATTTCGCTGCGAAGACGAACAAAGATGAAGACCACCGGCGTTGTACTTAGCATCGTGTGCTCCGCTGCACGGCGCTTCCAAGCTACTCGTCCGTAAGAGATTCGGAAAGTCGGAGAGATGGAGCCTTCTTCGATGGCGTAGGTAGCATCGTGTGCTCCGCTGCCGCGCCTTCGAAGCGCCTCGTTCGTAAGAGAGTCGGAGAGATGGAGCCTTCTTCGATGACCTACGACGAAGCCGAAATGCAGCGGAGCCATCACTTCATGCAGGCCTTGAAGGTATGAGAAACAAAAAACCAAAATATCAAAATAAAAATTCTGCACATAATACATGTTTGCCACTTCTTCTTTTTGTGCGGATATTTTTGGATGCGGTCATGTGTAAATTTACCAGAACAGGGAGCCAAGAGAGCTGATGAAGATTGGCATTTTGTTGCCTTTTGATGTGTACTTTTGTGTCACAATAATTGCTTACATGGCATATATATGAAGAATCTCATCAGTACAGAAATGGCACATATCCCTTTGCATAGGAACTACATTCGATTTTGAGTCCGTCCAGGAATGACAAAGGTGCAGCTACTCTTGTGATACATTAAGTGCCTGGGTGATAAAGACCTAATGACAGAGAAAGATGACAGATAGTAGCTGGACTGTTTGAATGTGCAGGAACTTAGGAATCTTCGACCACAGCTTTATTCTGCAGCAGAGTACTGTGAATCTTCCTACCTCTATAGTGACCAGAAACAAGTGTAAGCTTTCTGCCTATTTTTGTGTGCTTGAGTAATGGCATCCAAATTGAATTCAGCAGGAACAAGCTCCACTAGTCTCATCTTTTGTTTTCTTTTGATGGATAAAAATTGTGCACACTAGATCTGTGTGCTTGGTGAAACATTTCCTTCTGTTATGCTAAGACATGCACTTCAGATGACATTGAAAGTTGCTGAAGGGGTAGGGTTTCATACCTTGGTAACAGAATGAGTTGGTTGTACATGACAGCGTGCTTGAAAATTTGAAGGACTATTCTGTGAAGGCATTGGTGAATGCTGTTGACCACCTAGGAACAGTTGCATATAAGCTTAATGATCTTCTAAATCAACAGACGGCTGAAATCTCTTCTGTTGAGCTCCGAGCAGCATCTCTAGCTCAGGTGAGTGAATTCCTGGAACACAAATGAATTGCAAACGAAGCCCCAAAGATCAAGTTTTTCTCCGATTTAGCATTACCCAGGGCACATGGCTCTATCAATTCCAAAACCGACATGCCATTGTAGTGAGATTTTGCTTGAAGGTTATGAACCCAGGTGCTTGCAGAACTTGTGAATTTTCTGATTGAAAGTGGATGCCATCCTTGATGTTGACCATGTTGGAGATGAATTGTGGTGTTTGTGTAGCGGATGCGGTCATGCCAAGAGCATTCAGATCGTGAAGGCTTGAAGCAACAGTCATTAGCAAAAACCATGCATGTGAACCACAAGCATTATGTTCTTCCAGGTACTTCACTTTCTCCTCCTCCCCTTTTGCAGAGTAAGGGTGCAGGCACCTGTGGTCAAATCACCATGTGTCAAAAACTGCATAATCTGTTGGAAAGTTATGATTTCCAAATGAGGCAGGTTCTTTTGCCCATACCTGGAAGGATTGTGATTGTAATATATTCTATGGGAATCCTTGAAGATGAATCCTGGTTGGATTCCAACTTCTCATGGTCAGTAAGAAATATGCCAACTGAGTATGAAATATACTGGCCAGGTTCTTTTCCTGTTGCTACATGATTTCATGTTTGAGTGGGGTTGAGCAGCTCAACCTGTACAGGATCTCTGGGTGAACTTGTAACTCTAGTTTCCAAGCACCCAAAATGTAAATGTTTGATGTTTCTGCATGCCACAAATTGAACCTCCTTAACTTGCCAATGAACAAGAGTTCATTCCCAGTCTGAGTGGTGGTTTGAAATCTGAAGCTAGCCAGCTTTGTAGGCCTACAGCAACTTGGTGTCTGCAGATTATACAGAGAATACCCAGAGTTCAACTTATGGGTTGTGTGTCCTAGGAGACTGCTCAAAGGTCTGGGGCATGTCCCTAATCTCTCACAGGCTTGTGACTGTAGGATAAGCCAATATCCATGGTTTCAAAAGAATTTCTTAATGGTACATGTGCTTTTTACACAGATCCATATGCAGCAGGGGAGCAAAGTCCAGCACTTCTCAGGGAGACATTTGATACAAACCAACCACGGCCTCTCCCACCAACCCGGATTCAAACAGAAGCCCATCCCCTTCCATCACCAAAACCACTTGTTGTCTATCAAGACCCTCTGCCATCAGCTGATTCTGCAGGTACCATCCACCCTTGGTCTTCTCTACCTCATGTAAAGTGTCAGAGCACGGACATGTTTACTGAAACCGGCCTTTTGTGTGGTGTATATATAAACGTTTGCCAATAAGGGAGGTGGGTTGTGCTATTTGATCTTAGAGTTCATGAGCTAAGTTTTTTGGAAGTACCAAAAAACACAAGTGAGAACAAACCTCACTGGCTTACTGTTTCAGGAACACTATGTCCAGATACTCATCCAATTCTTTTAATTTTCTCTCTGTGGTGTAGTTGCTGATAAGAATGGCCAATAACTGAGAGCATTGGTGCAGTAGGTACAAACAGGTCAAAAACTGCAGAATGGCATTTCGCATCAGATGCAGCTCCTGTTGCTTCTACACATGGTAGTTTCACCAGGTACAGTGTAATAGAACTTTTGTTTCTAATGAAACTGTCATTGTCTGCTTGCTGATTCTAAGGTTTGCTTGCTGATGACTGGATGTCTGCAGAAATTACTATGCAAATGATCACCATCAATTCTTAATGCTCAAATGAACCCCTGCCTTTCATCTACTGTCTCTTGAGACATTAAATCCTTTTTTATTTTCACTTACAAGACAGCCCTTAGTGCTTCACTTGTCAGAGGAATTAAACGACATATATGTGGCATTTCCTCTAGGAACTGTTCAACTACTTCTTTGTCCCCTTAATGAAGTGTTAACCTTGCCATGGGTTTTTTCTTCATCACGAGAATGGAGATTTCTATATTCTTTTGAAAGATACCTTTTTTGCTGCTTGCTCACTGTGGTTATTATGGGATGGTATAAATGTTATAGGTTGGGTCAAGAACCAGTTCCTTCAGCTACAAGGGCAAGCATGCTAGAAACTTCACTTTCAATGCGCTCCTTCCTCACTTCCTTTAATCGTAAGCTCCCTTGATTGAAATCCCCAAGGTGAAGTAATATTTTTCTTGTCATTAGCATGTACCAGTTAGGCTTTTAGTACTTGGGTTGAATTGCCAGTCAAAGTTACATGTCCAATTGCAGTGCACATTCAGACTTGTCTTGACTAATATGGTGTGGAACACATAACACAATTCTGGATGTGACTTGCTTTGGCAGAGACTGGTGACCAGATGCCAACTACAATGGATGCTGACTTATCAACTTCCAATTCTCAAAGATTGGAAAAAGTAGGCATGATGAGGTCTGGATCATTTGCACCCACCAAATCTGCCCCTCCTGTTCCTGCAAAGGCAAGTTCTCTGTCCTTCTGCCTTTTGCTACTGAGACATATCCTGTTGATTCCTTATCTAAACAAGGGTCTTCATGTTTCCATATCACAGCTGATAATACATAATCTGGCTTGTAACAAAGCAATGATCTTGGAAATAGCTCATGGGAATATGACCTGTGGATGCTCATTTCTCTTGGTGGTCATCAAGGGCTGAGCTTGCTCCTACATGTCCTTACATCTCCAAGCCAGCAGCAAAATACTTGAACTCACTGCACACTCCTGATCTAGTGTTCCCACACTTTCTTCTGGGTCCTTGAGTTCTCAAACAATACATATGTTTTGGAAGCATTTCTGGCCATGGTTAACTCCACGTCTTTTGGATCTAGATCCTTCAGACACATGGTCATTCCTGAGATTGGGAACAGTTGATAGCTCAAGATAACGCAACTCATGTTGTGTTGTGGGCTTCTGATGGTGTAGAGCATTGCATTCACCCATTCCACAACCATGCTCCCAATTCAAACACTCCCTGAAAATGGGTTGACAGAAAATTCAAGGGCTGCTCCAACCCGCAGCAAAAGTCTGTTGCGCTCATTGCTTCAGCGGCGAAAATCTTCATCATCATCAAAAACCACCAATGCTAGTTAACAGGCCAGAAGGCTCTTCTATTCAGAAATCATATGGTATAGCAGCTCTATAAATATATTGAGGGTGGCAATAGTCCATAATGGGGAAAGAGGGAGGTTGTTTTGCTTCCCCTATTCCTACTACTACTATACAGTTTTCTTTCTCAGACCCAAAACAGACCAAGAATGCCTCCGTGTATTCTGGAGGGCCACTTTCTCTCATCTGTGCAGTGTGGACCAAGAAGAAGGGATCATGAGTTTGGACCAAAAGGATTCAAATTGCAGTTTACCTGGTCTTGGCATCTAATGTAGATGCTATGCTCAGCACCAGGTACTATCATATGTGATCACCATGAAGCATAAGTAGCACTCCAGAAACTGGCAAGTGCCCAGTATACACATTCAAGCATAGTTACTGCTGCTGGTCTTGCCAATTTGGTGGCTTCATATTAGAAAGGTGGCCAGCCATAGCAGGTTCTCTACTGCAGCTATCCAGGGCAGAGCATAACAGCTCTCAATTCTCATTTGCCAATTGTTATCTTTTGATGACTTCACAGAGAAGTAGTGTGGGGTAGATAAAAAAACAGTCTGCTACTTTTTGTGTTGATTGTCACTAATGAAATTCACAAATGGTGAAGTTAGTTTGTTTCTGTTTCTTTTGGTGGGGGTGGAAAGTGGCATATGGAACATGGAAACAGAATGCAAGGGTCCTTGTGTATGATTGAAGCAACTGCATCACAATGCTTATAAACTGCACCTAGGAATGTGCATTCCATGACACTGGATCTTCTCTGTTGATGGATATTTTGCAATCACTGGTGGTAACTGTCTTGTGCTCCTCCTTTTGTCACCTACTTTCACCCATCCAAGGTCACCACATTTCCCATGCAGGGGAGATTCGATGTCATCTTGTGGCATGCTTTTTTTTGCACAAAACCAACCGTCCATAACCAGACAGCCAAAAATGGTGTTCATCTATAAGAAATCAGGCATGCTTCTCTATTTGTTTCTACCTAATGAAGAAATGTGGTGAGTTCTATCAAAATTTTATTGATAATCTGGCAATATAGAAGCCCACCAAATCAGAGATTTTAGCACTTTGTATTTCTTTTTAGAATACATCACATTCTGAATTTTGCATTAAAAAAACTGTCCATTCCTAGTATTTCTGCAAGGCTGGATATGACTACAGAAGCCAAAACAAATTAGAACTCAACTACTCAGGAATCAAAATTTTATAAACAAGATTTAAACTAAACAAAATAATCAAGGAATTTATTTATTTTGAAACCTGTTATGGATTAAGAATGAATGGGAGGAAAAAACAGTAAAGTTTAATTTTTGGATTACCAGTATTGTTATTTGTACTATTTCCATTGTAAATGTTTTGGATCTTTTCCTGTTCAAAATTGCATACATATCCAAGGTTTGAGTTTTCAAGTTACACCACATCAGGTCAGTTTGGCATCTATACAATGAAATGAACACCCAAATGCATCTTCAATTCTTCAACACAATAACAAGAATTTTCCCAACAACACTGTATTGGCATGCAAAAGTTAAGATTGGGGGCACCTACCAGGAATCAAAGGACAGACACAATCTCAATGTTGTCTTTGATCTGTTTGGAAAGAAAACGAACATGCATATTCAATCTACCCACACACACCTCCACTTCTCTTCCTAAATAGCACACAATGGTGATGTTGAGACATAACTTTTTTCACATTCAAAACAACAATAGTTTGGTCTCTGGTACAGACTGTGACAATGCCACAGATATTGAAGTTTCACTTCAATATGGATATTACTAGGTCTTCTAGAATTGGCAAAGCCAATTCACATTGCTATACCCATAGTCTACCATACTAATGAGGCAGCAGAGGACGATTTCACATTTAACAAATTGAAGGTAAAATGTTGTCATTTCCCGAATGACATAGTATAAACCGGTGCACTAGTCATTGCAGTCATTATCTGCTACAGCTTTACAGTTTAAACAATTGAGGCAGAAAACGGTGTTCTCTCTCAATTGCATATGTACAAACAATCTGCTTTGTTTGCCTACTGAATGCTAATGAGGAAAACTCAAGCAAACTACATCAATCCATATGTACACAAACAGGTTTCTTTGTCAAAGGCTTACCCTTTCATCAGTTTGCAAAAAGCTGTCCAAGTGCATTGTAAAGGGGAGTGGCAGCTCTAGGTGGTGGGACTTCTCCCATCAAAATATCAATGGCAGTAATACTCGAATTGCCATAAAACCGTCCATTGGTTGAAGAACGAGTGGCCACCACATTGCCTTCCAAAGAGCATCCAACAAATGCACCTACACAAGTCAAGAAAATCTGTCAGAGAATCAAGCATTTTGAAAACTGCCATGAAAGCCTTTGGAGTCCCTAACATATTTTTTGTATAGTCCCTGCCTCCTGAGAAATGAATTTCATTGCAGGGCCACAAATCCTGGGATCAAAATTTCATGAGATACAAGCTGTTACAGAAATCAACTTGCCTTCACTACACAGATTATGATTTTCTCAAAAAAAAAGTAACTTTATAAACAAAACAAAGAGGTAAAAGTCAAGAGACCAAGGCTCATTCCACAACATTATTGTGATGAGAAACCTCAAGCCAACCCTTCAGTTTAGCTTGCCTGGTGGAAGTAAAAGGAATGTTTGGGCAAAAGATCCCAGCAAGCATATTATGTATCAATGAACAACTTTCAAGCTGTCAGAAACTCTTTCGGAAAACTTCATATGGGAATAAAATGTACTGAATATATGTGATTAAAAAAACTGTTCACTGACTCCAGCTCCATGACAAAACAAATGTGGTGGGATTCAGTGGCTGTCAAGGTGCTGAGTTAGAGTCTAGATTTTTCTTTCCAAATGAATATTCCTGTGTGAGTCATTTCAAAACACTTGCCTGAAAGTCACCAGGATGAATGACAACAGCATTGAGCTCATTATGGAACATCTTTAGAAAAGTAAAATGGACATTTTATGGTCCATATCAAATCTCACCTTTGCTGCGGCTATAGGTATAGCAAGCGGTGGTCCCTCCATCACCTGCCCGCAAATCAGCTTCAGCAACTCTGCCTATTGGACCTGCTGCAATGCTAAGGCCAGCACCCATAGCCAAATGGACCTTCCCACTGAATGCTTTCACAGCCTCCACATTCCGCAACACTATGATGAAATCCGTCAACTCCCCACCTGCCTGCAAGATCCAGAAGGGTGTACATACCCATCACCACGCAGCCCACCATGGTCACCATACCAAGTCTCATACAAAATAATTATATCATCAGAGAAATGTCTCCATGAAAACACTATGTACATAACTGTTATGTCAGTTCCAGTCAAAAACAAACACAAAAGATATGTGTACAGTTATAGCATTGTGACTGTCACTCACAAAGTATTAGACCCTCACCTTCATTGTGAATGGCAGTGACTAGCTGCCATTACTCCATTGACCTCAACAGCTCCTGACAATGGTTGTAGATCAGTATATAATAGTCTGCTAAAAATTTGGGTAAACAATTCTAAAAAATCTGCTCCTAAATTTCAGTTGCATTTCCAGAAGGAATGGGAAGCTATGCTACCCAACATCATAACATAGCATCCAGTTTATTATCGCAGATGTATTGCATGACCTCAAAACATCCATTACATCTGTAACCACTAGACTCTGAATGGTACACCAATTGTGAAAGAGAGGATCACAGAGATCATGTGTGCTTGAATAAACTTTTTCACCTCTTCAACAAAAGTACAAGAATTAAGCCTACAGACCCTGTGATAAAGAGGTGATATCTATTGTCTTTCCCACACTGGAGATGGTTTGTACCTCTTCTCTGGCAGAAATGACATAAGATGTACATCTCTAGCACATTACTAGTAGAAGACAAAGGGACAAGAGTGCAACTGGGCTATGGTCATTTCTTTATCCAGGTCCAATATGTCTTTCACTGGACATAAGTGACGTGTCCACCAATCCATAACAGACATGTCTTATGCTACACCCACAGCTGATTTAACCATACCAGCATGCTTTTGAAATTGTCATGGAGGACTATTATACAACCATACTCAAGAAAAACAACTGCATGATAACAGACTGCCACGTTGCAAGGAAATGTGAGAACTACAAACCTGAGCACCCCAACCAAGACCACAGGAGGCAATAGCAGATGGTGCAGACCATGTGCCATCACTTTTGCGGGCCACCACTAGGCCTGTTCCCATCTTATAGGTGACCATGAGCCCCACCTTCAAGACAGTTAAAATTGCCAGCCCTTTTGCTCCATCCAACACAGCATCAGGAATAGACTTATCAGGACCTTCTCCAACCTGCAAAGCAACATCATTGTCCAGCAAATACATGCATGTCAAATCCTAGAGAATTTCTTTGTCTTTGACCTTTGCTGTGAATTTGGATCTGTGTTACTGCCACTGGTTCACTACCACAAAGAAAGAAATTAAGTAGGCATGTCTGCAGAGACCTGCTGTAATTAAGTCCTTGTAATGCCCTAACAAGCTTCTTCAAACATAGGTGTGAGTGTGAGTGGTTTCACAAACCACAAACCTACCATATAGTAGCTGCGGAGGCTATTAGTTGCCTTGTAAATTTCATGCTCCATGGTAAGGCCAAGAGGACTATTAATCCAAGCCCGCATACAACTCATATCAGTAACATCATAAACCGCTGATTGGGCAGCATTGCTCACTCGGTCAACCAAAAACTGTTGAATGGGCTCTAATCTTTCCCAGCAAACATCACAAACTCTTTGTGGGTCTCGTTCCTGAAATTTCACAGGTAACAAACTCCGTCCAGAGGAGCACCTCCGACAGAAGATGCCTCCACAAAACCGACAATGATGCCGGCCACATGACAATGCCCGGAAATTTGTTGAACACTGCATGCAAGCTGATGCAGCACTGTCAGGTATCCACTCTGGAGGTTCTGCATCAAAAACTTCCCGTCGAGCATGAACATCAAGATCGGAACCTGTAATAAAAGGTGGCGCACTTGGAGTGTGACAATGGGCCCATGGATACTCTGGTGTGACCTACACAAATCAACAGAAGTTCATGTGAGTTACACAAGAATGTGCACAGACATGAGATGTGCTAAACAGCTGAACATATTGAAGATATCTTGGAGATTTGAACAGTCTTTTCAAAGATTCAACTCCAAGCCAACATGCCTGAAATCCAATAGTGTCTGAGTGGATGATAGGATGCAGTCCAAGCTTAGGCACTCAAAGATACAGCTTTTGGAAGCAGAAAAACATCAGGTGAAAGCATGATACCAGTCCACTCCTTGAAGAGTATCGGTGTGAAAGCTCTGGCCATGTTTGTGTAGACATATCTTCATTACTCATCTGTGGCACATTCCTCCCAGCAATAATTTGTATAAAGCCATTCAATACATTCCATAGGTTCACTTCTGGAAGTGACTCCCGTGCTTCATCATACTCAGCCCGATCTGTAAACCACCCACCATCTTCTGCAAATGCATTTCGCCCTTGTGAAACTGAACCTACTCCTGCAAGCCTGTTGGGTGGTACTGAGACTGGAATCCATGCCCCTGTTTCTTCAGGGAGAGGGAAGTCATAGATTAGTCGCCGGTTTTGAGACCTTGCTCTTGGGTCTCTTATTGCCAAAGTTGGTGAATAGAACTCCAAAGAAGCCGATTGTTGCTCAGAATCTCCTTTGGATCTGACAGCTTCACCAGTCCAACTCCTTGAAGACCAATCATAGTCAATCCCCGTAACTGGAGTTCTTGAACCATAGACTATTGACTCACCTTCCTCCATGTTTCAGCTGTCAACAAGAATGTACCTGAAACAATAAAGCAAGCAGCAGCTTGTTAACACAGTTTGTGCCCAGTGTGATTTTGTTGTTGTGTATGATCCAAGGCTCCCACGGACATATTTTGCTCATATGATTCAACACTCATTGATGACGATGATAATGATGATGATAAGCAGCTCTGCAATTCTACTCGCATAACCATGCCTGTCTGTTAATCAAATATTTAACCTGTCACAAATAGATCTGCAGTTTCAGACTCAAATTTACAGAACCCTAGAGTGACAGGTACCATTTACTAGGACCATTTCATACTTGTAGCAGATGTCTCTCGACATAAGGGTTACAACTTAGAAGGTCTCACTCTCTTGTCATGATGATGTGGCTATGTGTGCTGCTTAACCCTAAGGTCTGAGGGCTTGCAAAATGAGTACATACTTCACAACAACAACAACAAACTTTTCCATCGTTCTTCAAGGTCAGGAAGTTGTTAGAAGAATTGCTGCTTTTGACCTTAAAAAACTCGAAACTTACAGTATATAATCAAGCATAACGCTACTATGGCTCATGAAAGCGACTCCGCTCTCTTACTCCCCAAACCCTAATAATAGCAGCTCGCCATTTCTTACCACCTTTTGAGCTTTCCATGCCAAAAAATATATACCGTTGCACACAATGAAACCCTGGTGGAGCAAATCAATTCATCAAACTGTTTTTTGTAATGGAAAAACAAAGCTCGGAGAGCTCTTAACCACAACCCCCGCAAAAGAACACAAAACAGAACATGAATCTCCATCCTAAAGAACTCGCAAACTTTCAAGAAACGGAGTACGAAGAACATTGCAATTAAGAAGGAAAGAAGAAAAAAACCTTGGTGGCTTATGAGATAGAAAAAAAATCGCAGAAAAATAAGCTGATTCTCTCGAATTTGCCCAGTCGACAATAGCATTCAAGCGTGGTGGACTCTGGGGGAACTTGCGAAATCTCCTGGTTGGCGAGCGAGCGGAGAGAACCCAAAGTTCCGTCCCTCCTGCGGGGTAGAGAGAGAGCAGGCCGGCGAAGGAAAAAGGGGAACAACAAGGGAAAGATAGAAAGCAAACGCGCGAGAGAGAGAAAGGAATTCGTGTTCAGAAGGACGTCGATCGCACGGGACGAGAAGCAATGGAGTGCTGGAGAAGAGACGAAAAGACGAACAGAACCGCCGGCAGTGTCACGCCGTGACAACCCCAGCGTCTGGCGGTTCCTTGAACAGCCTTTAAAGGATCGCCGGCTCCGGTTCTTTGAATTTTAAAGTATCACCGGTTCCGGTTCTTTAAGTTTTAAAGTATCACCGGTTCCGGTTCTTTTAAACCCCCTTAAGGAACCGACGGCTTTCATGAAAGAACCACATCAAATAACTTCTCATGTTATTTGATTTTTTCAAAAA
The DNA here is from genome assembly GCA_963921925.1 of Sphagnum tenellum. Taxonomy (NCBI): domain Eukaryota; kingdom Viridiplantae; phylum Streptophyta; class Sphagnopsida; order Sphagnales; family Sphagnaceae; genus Sphagnum; species Sphagnum tenellum. The sequence goes on from OY998146.1 coordinate 447,437, forward strand.
TAAAATAGAATTGGAGGATGGATCACCGTGGTTTTATGTATATGAGGACCACCCATGTCTTTGATTTTTCTGAGAACCATGATTATCAATCGTGAGAACCATCTTGAGAATTGCCAAGGGTTGGTTCCCCATTCAAATAACCACCCAACTCTATATGTCCGCGTTGCACCGTTATCTGAATGTTTAAAAAATCCATTGGTTCCGGTTTCTACATTCTTTCATGGTCAGTTAACCATGAGTGCTAGCTAGTGTAACAAAAACAACAGGGTAGCACAAATCTGCTCATAATCCCCTAAACTTGAAAAGAAATAATACAAACATCTCGTTACTGAGATGGTCAACAATCTCACCACATCATTTAGTAGTGTATCTGCCCAGCAATCCTAAGCACTACAGTACTAACATGGGATCAGATCACTCCAAGTCACCTCTATTTGAGCTATTTCTGCCTTTTTGATTTGATTTCATCAAAGGCACAAGACACACATATCACATTGCACTCTTTGTACAAATAGTCTCCCATTTGAGAACTGGAACAAAGGTTTCTGTGTAGTTGAAACCAGGACGTTGCTCAAAGCTGTGTGTAACTAGTCAAACCTTGTATCGGACCCCCATCACCAATGACATTGACATTTGGCTTTTTCTTGTACACCCAATGAAATGTGATGGCACATTTGGCGTGAAAAAGGTCCTCCAATGTCCATTTGAATTGTTAAAATGGAATGGTATTCGTCTTGCATTGTAGCTTGCCAATTAGGACTAGAAAAAACATTTTGATATTAAATATCTTCACCACCATCTTCAATAGCACCAACAAACATTTCGGCCACTATTTTGAATTCACATAAAACAACAAATTTTTTGAGCCACAAATTAAGGTGGCATTGACATGAACATCATCATAATGACATGGTGTTAATTGGCGTATAAGACAAAATCACTGAAGTTGGTGTTGTTGATTCAATTAACATTGAATTTGGTACAAGCACCATGGACACTAATAATGCTAACACTATTGTTAGCATTGGTTTGGTGAACACCCTTGGTTTTGTTAAAGGAAAAAGTTGTGGATGTTGGTGAAAAGCGATGAACAGTGGAGACATCAAAGTCAGAATAGTTGACGATGATGAATTTGACAACAATGACACTAGATCAACACCTCTAGTTGTAACAACCCACGGACAATAGAAATATAATGTTGAAATTGGTGCAAACAATACATGCAAAGGTTTGTCATTAATGTTATCAACAAAAATAATATCATTACTTTAGGTGATTGGATTAAAAGTCTCCATAATCTTGACATCTCGAGGAATAATGACCTTATGAGTGGATGGCTGGTAACAACAATAACCTTTGACTTTGTCATCACATGATTAAGAAGAATGTAATCTTCACTATGAACAGCTAATTTCCCTTGGTTTGGTTTGTTGTTATGCACATAAATAGTGGATCTACACACATGTAAATGTGCAACCAATAGCTTCTTGCCAGAAAACAACTCTTCAAGTGTCTTGTCATGGTGTTGATCTCAAATTTAGCACACAACATGTTGTTCAAATAACTTTTCCCCATAAGAATTGAATCAATCCTTTATCCAAGAAAAAACATTGAGTGATATTAAGCAAATAGTGATTACACTTCTTAGCCACACCATTATGTTGAAGAGTGTATGGTGTAGTAAATTGTCTCTTGATGCCAACATTGGCACAATAGGTCGAAAAGTGGTGTGAAGTCTATTCACCATAGTTATTTGTCTGAAGTGCAAACTTATTTGTTGGGAAATACCTATTTCAACCTCTTGTCAAAAAAGATGAAACTTGTTGAAGACTTCATCTTTATAAGTCGTGAAGTACACCCAAGTTTTCTTAGAATAATCATCAATGAATTGCCCACAAAGTAGCATGTTCTTACTAAAAATGGCATTCAAAATGGCCCACACATTTTCGAATGGATTAACAACAAAATCTCAATGGCCCTATTCTTGGTAGCCTTCAAAAAAGTTGTGCAAGATTACTTGCCTTACAAGTAGCATCCACAAGGCATGTTAAAGAATTTCATAAAAGGTAACACAATCACTGTTCCACATTGGATCATTCGATGAAACCCATCCTTGTGAAAATGGCCAAGTCATTTATGCCAGATCTTCCCTTCGATGCAACCAAAAAGAATAATCAAATTGACCTCCCCTAAAGGATTGACTATTGTTTGTCCTTTAAGTCGGTACAAACCCTTTCCATTTTTTCTCTCAACAAAAGCAGCAAGTTATCTGGTATAATGGTTTTGCAGAAAATAGCATTTTAAGAGAAATTCAATGCTATGATTTTGATTATTGATGAACCCAATAGAGAGCAAATTCTTTTAGATTATAAGATAGTATAGAACGTGAGGTATACTCTTAACAACACCATTAGAAAATTGGATATTGACATTGCCAATGCGTGCAATGTCATGTCCTTGGCCACTAGTTGAGCAAAGGTTGTTGTCATTCACGTGTTGCATGTTAGAAAAGATTACAAGATTATCGCTTACAAGGTGAGTGGCTCCAAAATCCATGTACCTTGATGATAATAAAGGTGGTGGAAACTCAATTCAATTGAGTTCAACCAAGTAAACAACCAAAACACCAGTAATTGTCAAATTGAAATAATTTTGTTCATTAACAATACCAAACTTTTGGTTAGATTAAAGTTCAATTGTGTAGGCTTCAATGTTGTTACCCAAATTGACAAAATCTTCAACCTCCTCCTCAACATTAAGCTTTTCTTTAGGAACAAAAACTTCATATCCTACATTAACTTGTCCATGAAATCAATTCCCCTATTCTTGAAGCTTAAACTCCAAGTCCTTCATTCAGTCGATCATCGCTTGAATTTCACATTCATGTTTCAGATGACCCTTTTTTCACAACAATCACAGATGACTAACCTTGGTTGGCTGGTCCCTCGTGGTCAATAACATAGTTAATAGTTGTTTGCTGAATTGTGACTAAGTTAGTTTGTGGTTGAAGAAAAATTGGTGTTTCGACAATTGTTGGAGCTCCTTCCTTATGCCATCAAATGATGATAATTGTTGTTCAATGTTCTAAAAAAACCATTTGGGTTTTGTCCAATTTGAAGTCAATGATTATTTCAATTGCCAAATATATTGTTGTGGCCTTCCACCACAAGCACCTTTCCACAGTCTTCTCCAACAAGCCTTAAAGCAATTTCCTTGCTAAGTAATTTAGTTTCAAAAGCCTCATAACCTAAACAATTATCATTGTTAGTTTGCATATCTTTGAATGTGTCATATTCCTTGGGCAGATTTTGGAATGTATAATGGACAATAATGTCCTTAGGGAATGATACTCCAATAACCTCAAGTTGATCCACCACATTTTTTATTATGTTAGATGAACATCCATAGTAATATTGTCTTTCTTAAATTGAAAAATGTATCAATTAACATGACTTTTGTATGCACCACATTAGACTTACAATGATCCTTGAGAACCTCCTAATAAACAAATGAATCAGAATATCATTTGAACAAGTTTAGAATTTTTTTTTTGCATTTAATTGCACTCATCATTTTTTAGTATTCAATGATCTCTTAACCATTCATCGAATTAGCAAATTTGGTCACATAGCAAGATAACAAGTTGTTTTCTTGAAGCACATGTTTCATTGTATATGCCCAAATGCCATAGTTACAAGCCATTTCCAAATGATAATAATTAATCTTTCTCATATACTATAACATTTCGAAACAAACATTGTTCTCGAAAATCACCCATTCACAAGCTACATTCCTTGGCTGGTCACAGTAGTTTGGGGAATATACAAGCTCACAATCTTAAATCAAACAACTCTTATACCATGTAAAATGACTTATTCAAAATAAAAATTGTACACACATAAATTCATTATTGGGGATAAAACAATTCATGGGAGGGTTAACCCATGCAAGTTTATACACCTAAACTACTACAATAAGAATATAAATCTTAATATATTAATTTAGTAAGTCTCTCTGTTTGTGACGGAGGTTTTGGGAGGTGGGGGAAGGGAGAGGCCGATGAAGCAGCAGGCAAAAATCAAGTCAGGTCTGTTTGTAACAAACCTCTCCCTCCCCCACCCTCCACGTCGGGCCCGGTCGGTCAAAATCTGGGAGTGTTGGGCCGGGTCTGTCTGTAACAGACTTCTCCTTCCCCCACCCCCCACGCCGAGCCCGGTCGGTCGAAATTCGGGAATGCCGGGTCGGGTCTGTCTGTAACAGACCTCTCCCTCCCCACCCCCCATGCCGAGCCCGGTCGGCCTGAATGCCGGGCCTCGTCACAGACAGACGGGGTGCATTATGCACCGGGTTCACACTAGTAATAATTAAAACTTGATAAAATGAATTTATCTAATGATGAATTCTTGAACAAATCATCCAACACCATTTCCAAACTCAAATCTTCTATTATCATACATACCCAACCAAAAAAAACACCATTATTTATCTACAACTTTAGCCTCTTCAATACCCTGAAGAACTCCCCCTCCACGAGTCCTCATAATGTGCAAATGACAACCTCATCACACTTGAATTCCTCATAAACACAAACAAATTTCATCCTCCCAATACATACAACCACAAATGTTTGAAATTATCCAAGACCTTATCTTCACCATAATTAAAATCTATCGCATAAAGTTGCCCCACCTCTTCTTTCAATGATGAAAAACAAAAAGGTGGTAAATTTTATTGACACCATTGATAAAATTACTCCACACTAATGAGCAGCACACCTAATCCCTAAATCCACATCACACTAGGTTTTTTTTGTAAACAACATTAAAATCAAATAACTATTAATCTTGGTTATTTCAAATGTTTAAATAGATCTTAATTTTCATGAGACGACTAAAACTGAACTAGAGATTTTATGGTAAGTTTTTTGAGTTTTTTTCAAAACAATTGATAATCTTGGTTGTATACCAAAACCAAGTCTTTGAATTTTTTAAATAATTATGGCTGTGAATTTTAATAGCCGCCTTATAATTGCCAAAGGTCTATTGTTGAAGTCCCTCTAATGTTTTGGGGGTATTTGAATGTATAAAGAATTGTGAGTTCTCTTTCTAAATTATTTTAGAATAAAAGAATTGTTGGCTTCGAGTCTTTGAAATCAAAATCAAACAAAAATAAAACTAAAGAACAATTCATCCCATTTATTTCAAAAACTTTAAAGAATCAAGAATTTTCATGAAATAATCAACAGTAAACTATTAGTGGTTTTAGGATTTTTTTTTCTAAAAACTTAAAAACTGTTTTCGCGCATGCTATGCGTGCAAAATGAAATTGTTATGATTATATATATATATGTATATATATATATATATATATATATATATATATATATATATATATAACAATTGGGACATTCCAAAAACAAGAATAATGTGATGATATACAACCTGTGGCTAAATCCAACCTAATAAGAATCATGGGGTGTGTAGCCATGGCTTAGGTTGACATGTAAAGATTTAAAGTCTCATGAATGCCAGATGGATTTTTATGAAAATGTTTTTAATAAATCAATGTAAAATTTGAATAAATTTGAAAGTATTATCGTAGGTATTCAAAGACATTTTTAAAGCATCGTAATCATTATTTTAAAAAGATATTTTAAAACTATTTTAGCACAATTCAAACATTGTTCGACCAATCTTAACCTACTACAATAACATGTCAAATTTTCAAAAGGTGTGTCATTGGTTCCTATTAGCTTGAATTCACTATATTAAAGGTTGAACCAATCTTAAGAATTGTGAAAAGATGATACATTCCACTTCATGATAAGTTGTTGTAACTAGAAAGAAAGTGACAATGAAAATTGTAAGAACTATTGAGATGAGAAATCAAATAGACATTCACTTAATATAATTACAAAAATCAAAAATCAAATGAGCCTATATTGCTTAGAACACATTGTCACCAACCATCTATAAATCCATCCATAAAACAAACACCTCACAACATATTTTTTTAATGTCGATTTCATTCATCTATGATTCCATCAATTGAACATTTTGCTAATCATTGACATCAAATCATTCAATTAAGTCCTTTCTTTTAACCTTTCTCAACTAGTTTCACACATTTCTTCAATAATGTTTGCCACTAATTTATAACATAATCACATCAAAACTTGAATTCCCTTCTTACCTTTCTAGTATGTTATCCAACAATTTGCATCTTGAGATGATGATACAAAACAAACCAACTAATTTGTAATATGCCAATGAACATGTTCAACCTTCTTTCTATGAAAAACAAATCCCAGCACTTTGTCCCGCACATGTATTTAAATTCTAGCCCATATTTCATAACTTAATAAATTAAATATTCATTAACAAACTACACTCCCCAATTCTTTTTAGCAATGGGCACAATAATGGATAGTTCAATGAATCAAGTTGCATAAAGGTGCTACTCTTCAACAACTATAGGAAAAATTTATTAGGCTAGAATTTCCTTGTTTATTATCACCTTTTAACAATAAATTTGTGTATTATGATGGTTACAATCCAAGAACGACATTTAAAAACTATTGTATACAACAAAAAATAAATTATAACAATTTTATTTGTTCAGCTTGAATCTATTCAAATAAACACATCACACAACCATAACTTTTAAAAAATTGCAAAATCTATTTATAAAATTCTAGATGTTATCATTTAGCTCATTTTTTTGCAAACCAAATGCGTATTCTTTTCCTTCCACTTTTATTTTTTATTATGTTTTGTCTACAACCACATGTCGAGTTCTATGACATCTCATAAATATTGAACATCAATCCACAACTTCCATGTGGAGATCCTTATTGTCAAAAACTAAAAACAAACACATCTACAAAGCATCCACATAAAAGTGATGTTCATCACCAATGTGTTAAAATCATGTCCCACTCCTATCAAGTTGTTTTTATGATTAGACCTCCAAACACACCCATGATGAACAAATGAACAAAACACATAAAAATGAAAATCTTAATTCTTGCACTCATTATCCACTTTTGTTTAAAAAAATTCATCCAACTTCCTTTTCCAACACATTATCACCAATGTTGTGTAGTTCTTCCTTTTTAAAAATACACTTTGTTTCAAATTTTGGCACATTTTTTTCAAGTTTTTTAGGTGTAGGTTTGTGTTCAATTCTTCCAATTTCAAAATATTTTTATTCTGATTTTGGCACATTTTTGTCAAATCCAAAAATGTTTGGGCCAAGTTCAAAAACTAATTATAGTTTCATGGAGTCACTACACATTCACCTATGCTAAAAATTGTATAATTTAAGTATAAAATTTAGAACAAACTAATAAAAACTTTGTATAGGTATAGAGTTCAACAACTAATTAAAATTGAAACATAAAAATAAAGTTCAACTTACTTGTCAACTTTTTGAAAAACGATAGTTATTTACCTAAAGAGCTTAAACCTAGATGTACAAAATCATATTTTCACTATTTCAATTTTGGATTTGGATTTAGCAAAATGTTAGTTTCATGGCTTGGTTTTTATGTTGATTTCAACAAAAAGGAAGTAGTTTGGGTCCAAATCATAAGAATCAAAACCTAATATTTAACACTTCAAATCAAACATCCTCAAAACATTGGTTGTCACCAAGAAACCAAATAATAAATGAGCAATCATAGCATTAAGAAAGGTAATTTATGTATTTAATTTGTTTTATCATGATGACATATCCCAAACGATGGGTCCTTGGTTGTGTTCATGTTATTGTTATAAAGCCTTTTACAAGTACGGTGCATTAAGGTGTTTTATCATGTTCAAACTTGCAACACAATCTAATTATTCATAAGTTAATATTTTCATCACCAAAAATTCAATAAAAATCACACTTCACATTGTAAGGAAATCAAGTGTGCATTGTTAACTAATAATAATTTTGTCACATGAAAAATAATCAAAATATATTTTTGGAATGGAATTGTTACATGATGGTAGTAGTACTATTGTTGAATTGCTTTCAAGGATGAATAATTTGTATAAAATTTGCAATTAAATTTCATTATTTGCAACTATATTGTAACACACTACAAAGTGCCACATTGCAATAAAATAATTTTTCTTTTAGTTATGTTTTAAAATACATAATGAATCTTCATAATCTATTTTAGATAATGTTAAATCATGCCATGTGGTACAATAAAAATGTGACACATGGCACGCTAATTTAATTTTGGTCAAATGACTATAAATCAATATTTAGGTGGATATGTATGTAGGTAGATAAGTAGGTAGGTGGGTAGGTAATTTATAACATAAATATGTAAACATTTTTATTTTATGTTAAATTTAGTCTTTAAGGTAACGCTTTTTTGATTGGTTCAATTCAAATTTCAAATGTTTTTTTATTATTATACAAATGTATGGCAAAATCATCTTTATATAATTTTATAGAATGGAAATGGAAGACAAAACATATAGGATAAACTTTTTAATTGTAACCTAATTTACAATTAAAGTTTACCCCATATCCTTTGTTTTCTATTTCAATTTTGTAAACTACATATTTCATAAGTAATTCACTAATTAGAATGAATTGATTAATGAGGCATTAATTAATTACTTATCCATTTACCAACCTACCTATTACTGATTATTACTTAATTAGTAACTAGTAATATCATAATCTATTTAAACTATTACATAAACTAGTAAATTAATAAATAGTAATAAACATAATTAATTAGCATATTTTGTAAAAATAATAATTTAAGTAACCAATAATTCGTACAATAATAATGATAATATATTATTTCATCATATTAATTTAATTATTTTTATTTTATTGATTATTTAAAAAATTTAATAATTTAGTAATTATAGTAAATTAAGCATTCAAAAATTTTATTACTATTTTATGTTATGTTACTATTAATTAGATTAAAAATTATTCACAAAATAAAAATAATACTTTCAACTATATATATATAGATCATCATTGTTAACTGATCATTTCTATTAAATCATTATTAATTATCTAACTAACTCTTTATTAATATTAACAAAGTAATTAAGTAACTAGCTAATAGTAGCATAAATATTTAAATTATTAAATAAAAATAAACTATTGGGGATAATAATTCATTTCAGTAATTCATTTCATTTCATTATAAATTATAAATTATAAATAATTCATAATTATATATCAGTTATAAGTTCAATTATGATTAATTAATTAATATTTTAATTATTATTAATTATTGTTAAGATTTAATTAATTTACATGTAACAAGTAGTTGTTTTTATTTGTATTTAATATGCCATAAATTTAATATAATTTTATTCATGTATATAAAAATATTCCATTAACATAATTCAAAACATTTTAATATACAACAAATGTATATGTACATCACATAAAAGCAACCAAGTTGCAACTACTTTTGTAATTAATTGGATATAAAGTTTTATTTTAGATGAAAAACTCAAAAAATTAGTCAACATGCAAGGATGTGAAACCAAATAGTTGCAAATTAATTACACCATAGTCGCAAGACATGTAATAGATTGAAATGGATCGTGTTGAGTTGTAAAATGACAAAAATAGTTGCAAATGACATTTAATCACATACTATAATCACAAATTGAATGGTTGCGTAATATAAGATTTTTTTTACTAGAACAAAATAGTTACTAATGTGGAATTTTTTTTTCTTCATCTTTCATTTCCTTTTAAAATTATAATTGTTGGATGGTAATTGCAACAAGAAAGTAATTATAATTGTAGAAAAAAAATAATTACAATATGAAGGTAGTAAGTTGGTGATGTATTTTTTGTGACAAAGGTATTATCTAAGGATTGGAAGATAATTATTTTCTAGCCCTCCATTTCCAATCATGCTTTTAGTAGAAAAATGAGTTTTCAAAAATATTTTTTCATTATTTTTATTTAATTTCTATTTGGCAACCTTTTCTTCATGATAATAGTTCAACTACCAATTTCATAGTTTTACATGCATTATTGATACAATTGGAAAATCCTTAATGCAAAATATGTGTGTACCAAAGTGATTTTTTGATTTATGACAAAGGATTTATTCAAGTTTGAATAATAATTGTCATGGGAAATTCAATCAAAATATAATAAATTTTTTTTTGATGGGAATTGAATTTTGAACAAACATGTATAGATTTTCCAAATCTATGTCACAATATGTGTTCAATGGTTCATGCCACATTAATTACAACCAAATGAATGTTAGATTAACATGACATCGTTTAATGTAATGACCCTTGGTTGTTAATTTTTAAAAAATATATATATATTCATTATGTTGTTGATGTTTTTGTGGAAGGTGTGGGTTAATTTTTGTTTAAACAACAAAGGTGGGGTGTTGTATGGATGTGAAGAACTATAAAACCATTGCCTAAGGAATGTGTATTCCTAATTCAACAAACTATAAAATGGTTATAGATTTATTGTATTTGAAATGATGGTGAAATGAAATTATTTATACAATTCATCATGGAATAATATTTTATTCAAAATTAAGATCCCAAACATATGATCATTGAGATAATCAAATGTGTTTTATTGTTATTTTTAATGTCATTTGTGAGATATTTATTATAGAACACAATATTAGAATTCTTGGTGTTTCAAATAGTCCAAGTTGACTAATTGGTCTTTTTTGAGTTGTGAACATGTACTAGGGGCTTGAATGACATGTGTATTTTTTTACCAATCAATTTAGTTGAAATGACATATTTGACTGTTTGTTAACTTGGACATATAGTCAAATTGGACAAAAACTTGAACACCTTGGTCAAAATGGCCAATGACATTTAGTCAATTTGGAACATTTAGTCAAGTTGGACATGAACAAATGAGAATTTTGGTCAAAATGGCCCATGGGGTTTTCGTCAAGTAGAACATTTTACTTCAAATGGCCAATGTTATTATAGTCAAATGGGGCATCGTACTTACTTATCTACCATATTCTATAACCTTCCTACCTACTTATTAACCTATTGACACCCACCCACTTCCTACAACATACTTACCTACGTACCTCATAGTTTTGTAATGATGTGTCGAAATAAACATGTGAAATAAAAAACTTGACAAAAGTTGACTACCTTTTGATGGTGTGGTCCATTGGTTAAGGATTTTGTTATCATCGGGGAGGTCAAGGGTTCAATTTTTAATACTTGTAATCTATGTATATGCTTAGGGGATTATGGTAGGAAGTTAGGCTAGGTTAAGTAAGTTAAGTAGATTATATTAGGTTAAGTTAAGGTCGGTAGGCTAGGCTACCACCTACGTACCTACTTACATGCTTGCTTACAAATTATAATATTAAAATAAATTATTTAAATCATTTGACTAGTCAAATGGTCCACTATTCCCGGTTTGAAAAACTAGGAATTTTAGTAAACAATTAATGTTTGTAATTTGCCACGCGTGGTTCGAACCTTACGCAATGTAAATAGGGCTCCAATTTTTGTGTTTGGAGGGTTTATCCCCACATTGTGCTTTTCAAATATCATTTTTTGTGTTTTGAAATTTTACAACACATAGGGAAAACATGTTTTGATTATTGTTGCTTTGAACTTGAATTCCTACAATGTGTAAACATTGCATATTTGTGTGCATGTTTTCATGTGTGTGGTTTTAATAATTTCAATAATGTTGTGTGTCAATTTAGTAATGCATGACAAATTTAACACATGGTTAACGTCATAGTCTTGAATAATTTGTTATAATTTTAATGGTGGATATATACACACATTTGATATGTTTAAAAATATTTAAAACACATCAAGTGCACACAATAATAAATTTTAAACCTCAAATTTGAAAGCATGGAATGTTCATCATAAAAATGACCTAAATTCATTTTCAAAGTATCTTTATGAATCCCTAACAATGGCTTTAGTTTAGTTTTAAAGCATAATGAGCTTGATTTATAGCATGAATGGTGACAATTAAGCTTATGAGAAGTAGAAAGATAACCTTTGGATGACAATCAAGGACATTTTTAATGCATTTTCAAAACATAGGCAACAAATGACCCAAGGTTAATCAATTAGTAACAAATTTTATAATGTTTTCTTTGTTGGATATATTGTGACTCTACACAAAACCCATCGAAAGTTTAAATGGGTATGCTTTTTCATAGCTTTTTCATCAACATCTTATAATTTTACATTAAAATAATTTGACGATATATATGTCAAATAATGAAAAAATATTTAAAATAAAAATGTATTATCTATCCATTACAAAAAATATATTATGAGCATACATAAGCATATCACATTCTATAATAAACTTTGAATTGTACATTTACAAAATTTCTTAATATATTTAAAAAGTACACAATTCACAATCCATTACATGGATTATCTAACTTCATAGATGGGGCTTAATTTTTGTTCTTTCAATAATGTATTCAACTTGGGTTCCATGGATGGTAAAAGGTTTAGGTAAGATTGAATATGTTGTAGCATTTGTCTTTCGGTAATAAAAATGAAACTATTATATGTACATTACTATTTTTTAAGAGATTTTTTAAGTGTGGGAAATTTTAAAAATTAAGGGATCTATCTACATTTATAGTAAATGATGTTTTACTAACATTTATAAACATAATTTGGATTTATTTTTTCTTTTGATGTTTAGGGATGCATATACTATTTGATTGATCTTGAATTGTTATTTTTTGCAAATGGATAGTTAACCAAATCATGAAGATTTCACTTTAAAAGAATGTAGGGGAATTCCAATTTTAGTCATTCATAAAGGTTACCCATCATCAAATTTAAATTTGTATGTGGCATTTTGTTGGCAATATGGTCACCAATAAAAAGGTGGTGCTTATATTTTTTGAGCCAAATAGGGGACCTTCATTGTTCATTCATGTTTTGCCTCTACTAATTGTCATCAAGTGATTTTTTTCCACTTTTTTCCATAGACATGCTGTAGCCGAACAAAGGGTGACTGAACAAAAACTCTGTGGTTGTGCAGTTTGTGTGAACACTGGAATCACTGATCATGGTTAATCTAGCCGCCTCTATTGATGAGTGGCGGCGGATTTTATCTTCGTTTGTGTGAAAGAAAAGGTGGATGTGCATGGGATGCATGGAGGGAGTGTTGTTTGGCTGTGTGGGATGGCAGGAAGATGGCGGCGCAATTGATGGAATGGAACGGCGTTGCATTGATGGATTATGGAAGAAGCCAACGGAACCAGCTTGGAAGGAAGGAGGAGAGGAAGTCCAGTGGATACTCAGGGAGGTGGGGGCCGAGACAAGAAGTGGGCTAGGAGATTCAAGAGTGGGTCGTCAATTGGGCAGACCTGTTTGATTGGAGTAGACAGAGGAGCTTAGAAACATTGCTAGTTGCTGATTTCTTTCGTTGCATGAGTGACTAGAGAATGTCTAGCTTCTACATCTGGTGAGGTTGAGTTGAGATTGAAGACCGATGCTGTAGACAGAGCAAGTTTTGGTTTGTAGAGTGCAATCTTTGGCTGTGTCACTGTCAAACCTTTGATGAGCGTTTTGAAAAGGAGAAAAAGCTTGTGCTGTCAAGGACCTATGTGAAATATGAGCTATGAATTTTGGTCATTGAAGCTCTGTCTCTCATATCCGTGTGAGTAGGAATTGCATCTGCAGAGGCTCGGGTGGGATGATTTTGTGGCCGTAGTGTGAGTCCCCCCCTTGGAATTTAGACTAAGGTGGTTGCTGTGTTATCTCTTTGATGCGTGATTGCCCATGTGCGCTCTGTCAGCGCGAGTATGAACAGAGGGCTCTGGTTGCTGTTTGGTCTCTTTCTTTCTCTCTCTCTCTCTTTTTCTTTCTTTTTGGTGACAATGCAACAAAAATTCATGAAGTAGCTACAATCCAACATGCTATGTTGGAATGTTAGGTTTTACAATTAACTTGAACAAGTTTTGTGTGTCTTTAAAAAGGCACAAAAGGTGAATGCTTCATTTGATATAGTAACCTTCCATGTCGAAGCACTTGTTTAACATTGTTTTACATCATGCAAATTTTAATAGCCACAAAAACTCAAAGTTTGAAATTTTGTGTAATCACATGTGAACACACTATGCAAGTTTTCAATGAGAAGTTAATAACATTCATTAATTATCATAGCCAGATCTAGAGATGAACATACTTTGTGTAGCCAATTGGATACACACATCCAATTTTTTAAGAATCACATGGGCATGCCATTTACATTACTTGTAAAACTTTTTTGAAAAAAAAATTCAAAATTGCATGCAACCCAATGCACACATTACAACTTTTAAAGTTATTAATTGGTGTAAACAAATTGAAACTTAAAATGACTAATGTGACATGTGTTGTTAATGGCCCATGTTTGAATTTGTTATCCAACTAATTTTTTTTTTCCAAACAATTATCAAAATTCAATATATTTTTAATCACACATCAAAAAATTAATGAAATCATTTAAAAGAAATCCCAACCTTCATTGAGGGCTTTCCAATAGTACGAAGAACATTTCCTAATTTCCCTAAAATTTTTATTTTTTATTTGATTAAAATTTATTTGAAAAATCATTCAATATATTCAATAACTCTTGTATCACATGTCTAAATGTTAAAAAACCAACTTAATGCACTCTAAGTTCATCAAGGGCATTCCAATGATACTAAGTGCATAATGGGGGGCACCATGGATTGGGAGATTTCAACATGACAAACAAAAGAAACAAATTACCTTCCTTAATAGACAAAATATTCTTTTAATGTCCAAAAAATATATATGAGCATTAGCGATAATATATTTCCTTGTCTTATATTCTTACCTCCTTAAATGTTTCCCATATTTCAAGATCATGGGCGAAGGGGCCCCATCTACTTGATGGCCTTGTATATTTTCAATATTTGGAAGATTATGTGTGACTTGCATGTATATATGTATGTGGCATATATATATACCCTAAACCCATATATATATATATGTGCATGCGAATTCCAAATAATAACTTGAATTAAAATTTCAAAACTTGAATACTAAGAAAATGATTTATCAAAAATGGTCAAATATGTTAGACCTTATGAAATGTTAGAAATGCAAGTGAATCGATAAAAAAATTTGAGTCTCAAACTGAGTTTCAACTCATCCCTTTTGTTTGAGTGCATAAAGCTAAAGAACGTGTTGAAATCTTTCAAATTGCAATGTATCATATAAAAAAGTTTATCTTATACGTTTTCTAAAGCTTTGAGATTGTGTTAACCAAACCAAACGTTCAATACATAAAACGTGATGCAATAAAATATAATAAATAAAATCCCTCTCTCTAAATTTCTAAAAAATCTACTCAACTTGTAGAGGACTAGAAATCATCAACAATTGCAAAAGTGGTTGCTGGATATGCATTCAACCATTTGATGAAGACACTTGGTTATTGGAGGTCTAGTATACCAAACTATGACACCCACTACTGTGAAGTTTAAATCCACAAAGGGAAGGAGTTGCTATTTGAGATGCACAATCAAATTGGGGGTGTGGATGAATGTTGCAACTTGCAACCGATATGCGACTTTTTTTACTATGCACCCCATTGTGCACAAATTTGTGAATACCAAATAATCAACCCCTTCATCCATAATTTTCTGCACATATTGTACGTACCATATAGTCAACCCCTTGATCTATGATCTTGTGCGCATATTGTGCATCCCAAATAGTCAACCCCTTTATATATAAAATCTTGTGCGCAAATAGTTAAACCCATAGTCTATGACATAGTCAGCCCCTTCATATACATAATCATGCGCACATTTCGTTCATCCAAATATTCAACCCTTTTTATCCAAAATCATTAATTAATCAAGAAGCAAATCTGATCATAAGTTCAAAGTCTAAACATCCGAATATTATGAGGTGATAGGAGTAGGATGAATTTTATGCCTGTTAATTTGGAGTAAGGGAGAGCTTACAAGGTGCGTATATATAGGAGCATGGCCACTGGTGCTCAGTATGTGACCCTGCAAAATATTCCTCATATCCAAGTTTAGTTATTTACTTTTTTGCAAACTCACCCATGAGACCGAAGCATGGACTGTTCAAATAGGTGGGAACTACTAATAGCAAACCACCATGGAAGGCCCACCAAATCTACTTGACATCATGATCCACAAATGGGACACCATGAAGACAAAAAAGTCCACTAGGGTAACATGAGTGAAGGTGCCCATCTCTAGGACAAGGCTCAATAGGCTAGGCTATGGGTGGTGAAGTCCTTTTTTCCTTTGTTAAAATGACAAGAGAAAAAAAAGGATCTAAATTTGTCTCATTAATCTACTAAATAATTTTTTTCAATTTATTTAATGAGAAAAAGGACAACCCTTAAGTTTTTCCAATTAAAGTGTGTTTGATTGAGTTGTCAATAATAATAATAAAGAAAAACCCATGTAAATTAAATCTGATTATTTGAATTTAAGAAAGAGTAGGTTACCCTCAGTTTGCCAACTAAATGTGACTAAAATGGATGTTGTATAAATTAACAATGCATTAGAAACTTTAATTTGCAAAAGATTGTGAAAATGCAATGAAGTGTTAACTAATGATAACATTAGAATACACTTAACTTGGCCACTGCATCATTGATTCAAATGATTCTTTCATTAATAATTGAAAAAGAGTATTAGATTATCAATTTTGAAATTTCTTAAGTAACTTCAAAGTACAAATTTATTGGCTAAACTCAAGATGCCATTAGGCCATGGGTCTCAGGGTGGCAGATATAGATTGAAATGCCAAAATTTTAAAAATTAAAGTTTCCAAAAAAAAAATGACAAATTTTCTACTAAAAAATACATAAATATCATTTAGTTTGCCAACTAAAACACAATGAAATTACTTCTTAATAAATTAAAAAAAAGGCACTCAAATTTTGCCAACTAAAAGCATAATGAAATCAATCTTTAATAAAGTTTTGCCAACTATTTAGTTAGGGCTCTCAACCTAAATAGGAGGCTATAATATTGGACTCAAAATGAAATGCAATGAATATTTTTAAAAAAAAAGTCTTTACACAGAAATTATATACCAAATTGTCATGTAAAAGAAAAAAAGATTTCTTGGGAGGAAAAAATTGAAGAAAATAGGATGAGTCACTACAGTACTAGCTAGGGTTAGAAATATTGCCTTCGAACTCTTTCTTTTTTCCTTCTCTCTTTTCTCTCTCTCTTTCTCTCTCTCTCTCTCTCTTCCTTCTGTCTCTTTTGCGTTTTGCTTCCTTCGTTTACCTTCAAGCTCCGGCGCTCAGATTCGCGAACTTCTTCTTGTGTGCAATCTCCACCACCAGGGCGCAACAATGACAGTAATAGCAGCTTCTCCAGAGGTGCGTACTGTTCTGTTTCTTTCCTTGCTTTTTTTTAGGGGGTGGGGTTTGGTTTTGTTTTGTTTTTTTTTTTTTTTTTTGAGGTCACAAGTCTCGTCTTCCTCACTGGATTCAATTTGGTTTCTCTCATTTTGCTTTTGCAATTCTGGTTCCGTTTCGCACCGGCTCTCTCTCTCTCTCTCTCTCTCTTCCTCTCTGTCCGAGGATTCACAATTTAGAATTATATATATTTTCTGAGCGTCTTTTGTTTGTTTGTTTGTTTGTTTGTTTGTTTGTTTATTTTGCTGAAATGGATGTAGGAAGAGGTTGATGTGTTGGTTCCATCGCAAGATTTCAATGGAGACGTGGAGCCTATGGAAGGTTAGTTTGTCTTCCCTGGTCCTGCTTTGATTTAAGTTATTAGTATTATATTTTGGTTGGTTCTTCTCGAGGGATTTTATTTTATTTATTTGTTGGTGCCTTCGTTAAGCCATGGCACAACAGTTGATGATGTGCCTATTTTGTGGAGGGCATTACTATCCAGAAATGTTAGGGTTTGTGAGGCTCTTTTTGTGTGCCGGCAGACCTTGCTTTGTGGCAGCGTCTGTTATGGTTGAAGATTGGGTATGGTAGTTGATTGTAAAGAATCTCTAGTTTAGGTAATGTGTTACATCAGATTACATGGTGAGAGCCTTTATGCAATCAACATCTGTGGGAAATACTTATTCAATTTAGGTTCCGCTTTCTTTCACAAGGATTTTTTGTTGTTATTATAACTCACAACTACATTACTGCAAATTCCTCTCAGTTCTGGGCAATTTATTACTTACTAGCATGTAGTTAATATGCATGAGACTTTGAAAGAGGGCATAAAAAGTAGTAAGTGGTTTCTTATGCACAACCATGAGCAAACCCTAGACAGTTTCATCTCAGACGGATATACAATTTTATATCAGTGTTGATGAAAAATTGAGGAGATCAGAGTTCAGAGGAACATGGCATCGAATAATTGCCTTTGTTATATCTCTATGCTGGAATCCAATTCCATGCTGTTGGATTGTGAGCTTCTATTATTGGCTTCCTGCTGTCCTCTGTTTGTTGCTCTCTAATTCTAGTGTTAGTATACATGAAGGTGAAGGTTGTCTCTCCCATGGCTGTCAAGCTCTGCTAAATGGTGGGCAAAAAGACTTCAATCAGTCTTCCTGATTGAACTCTTGGTGCTAGGTATATTTAGAAATGGTTCCATCCATTCCACCATAGGTGCTATTTGATGTCAGGCCTTGTTGTTAATAGCTTCTAAGGTGTATTCAGATTCACCTTGACTTTAGCTTGAAGTCAAGAAATGTCTAGATCCTCTAGATCAGGATGGGCCATATTTTCAGTACCAGCAAGTATTTTTATTGACAGTGAATCTTGGTCCCTAAGGTGTTTTTCATAAGCATGTCTTACTGGAAGACAATCTGGAGGAATGGCAATCATGTAACAGTGCGGAGTGAATCATTAGAATACCCCCATGTAAATGTTGTTGAATGATGAGCTGAAATTAGTAGTCAGCAGCATGCCAATCTGCAGAGTTTGTTCTTGTTCTTCCCTTACTTAGAGAGTACCTTCTTGTTGGCATACAAACAGTGTTAATTGTGAAGGTTTGAAAGGATGCACTTATGTTTGATTGTTTTGTGCAGTCATAGGGCAGGGAGAGAGTGTCCCCACAGTGGAGAATCAGCCAGTGACTGAGGACCCATTGACAGGGAAATTCTCATGGACTATAGAGGGCTTCTCGAAGGTTAACACGAGGAAGCATTATTCTGAAATCTTTTCTGTTGGAGGATTCAAATGGTAAGCACACAGTTCAAACAATCAAATGGCCAAATGGCCATCAGCTTGCAATTGCTCAAGTGATCAATTGTCTAAAGCATACATTTTGAACTGCTGACAAGGGGCATAAGATCCTTGTAAGAAGTGCTATGGGTAATGGAGAGGAATCTAGGACAGAAGGACCATTGAACAATATATTCTGTTGTCATGCCTCTCTAGTCATCCATATTCAGTTTTTGCTGTCGAATCTTAATGGGAAAAGTACAGAATGAGGCTTTCTATATTGTATATTCTTGTATTCATCCATATATTTAATCTCTCAGCTACTCAAGAAGCTTCTTGTTTTGGTGCTGGGAAGACCTCCATCTTGTGAGTGCTGCTTATTTGATAAGTTTTTGTGGAATATGTTATTTCCTCTTGATTGGATTGAAAATTCAATGACCTGCTTTGTCAAAGAGAGACTGAGGTGGGTTGCCTATGTGGATGCAGGCGTGTATTGTTGTTTCCAAAGGGGAACAATGTTGATCATTTGTCACTGTATCTTGATGTTGCGGATTCTCCCTCTTTGCCTTATGGATGGAGCAGATTTGCACAATTTAATTTGACTGTTGTCAACCAGTATGATCCTAAAGCAACTGTGAAGAAAGGTCTGGCTTCTTTGATCAAGGTCTTTTGTAAAACCCCATGCTGCTGTGGAAATGTAGGTTTCCAATGTTGATTCTTGCTCATTGGTGAAGTTCAGTTGCCAATTGTTGCAAAGGAGCCTGAATGATTTTCATTCTTACATTTTCACCTTGACAAACTCTAGAATCTGGTCCATTGGCAGATACACAGCATCAATTTAATGTTCGGGAGAGTGATTGGGGTTTCACATCTTTTATGCCTCTTCAAGACTTATATGACCCTGCCAAAGGATTCTTGGTGAATGATAGTCTTATTGTAGAAGCAGATGTGAATGTCCGTAAAGTGGTTGACTATTGGGCATATGATTCTAAAAAGGAGACTGGATTCGTTGGTTTGAAGAACCAGGGAGCTACATGCTACATGAACTCCCTCCTACAAACTCTGTATCATCTTCCTTACTTCCGCAAGGTCTTCTTTGTTCTCCTTTGATTTCTGGTGATAAGGAATGTTGTTGCAATTTCATGAAAGTTCTTACTTAGGAACTATCTTTGAACACGTCTAGGAACTAGGTAGCCACATGTTAATTTGTCTCTCCTCTTTTCAGACATGGTAATTACTTGAATCTTGGTTGAGTAGTAAATAATTTTTCCCTTTGTGACCAGGCTGTGTACCATATGCCAACTACTGAAAATGATGTACCTTCCAACAGTATCCCACTAGCATTGCAGAGCCTGTTTTACAAAATACAGTACAGTGATTCGAGTGTTGCAACAAAGGATCTCACAAAGTCATTTGGATGGGACACATATGACTCTTTTATGCAACATGATGTACAGGAGCTCAACCGGGTTCTTTCTGAGAAGCTTGAAGACAAAATGAAGGTATGGTCATGTTACTCCAGGTCTGACAGGTCTAGCTTCCCTCTGCTAAAGTTCCATGCTGAGGTAGGTTGTGTGAGCTTTTCACAGGGAACTGCTGTTGAAGGCACAATACAGCAGCTTTTTGAAGGGCATCATATGAACTACATTGAATGCATCAATGTTGATTACAAGTCAACACGCAAGGAGTCATTCTACGGTACAGATTTTTTTGCTATTGTGGATGGAAGGTGTAATTTGCAGTTCAGTGCTCCATTATCTGCAATTTCTGGGAGTTTGCAGATGTGCACAGGCTGATAATTTTCTCCTTGCAGACTTGCAATTGGATGTGAAGGGGTGCAAGGATGTATATGACTCGTTTGACAAATATGTTGAAGTGGAAAGGCTTGAGGGGGACAATAAGTACCATGCTGAGCAGTTTGGCTTGCAGGTCATATCCATCATATGTGGCTTGCATTTCTAATTTGTTCTCACCTGGTTACTCCAGTCATGTGCATGCTGGAGGGAATATTGTGCTGCCATGCTTCCTCTTTGGTACCTGTCAAGAATTGGTGATATTAGTATGTTCAAGCACAATGTTGTTTTGTGACACCATTAGTCTTTCATAGCGTTGTTATCAGACTTGTAAACAGCACGACCAAGCCAGATGTTTTGCGCAGATCAACAAGATGGTATCAGGATGACGAGGGTTTTCAGAGTGTATTGCTAGTTGATTTTTGAAATCTTTACAGTTGAGTTGGCTTTCTCTGATGCAGGATGCTAAGAAGGGAGTTCTTTTCATTGATTTTCCACCTGTCCTACAACTTCAGCTGAAGCGGTTTGAGTATGACTTCATGAGAGATACTATGGTCAAGGTGTGTAACAAATAACCACTCATACGCATCCCTCATCAGAGAAGATTACCCAATTGTTTTGTTCTGGGTGTTCAATCAGAGTGATCAGCTGGGATTTGTGTTGAAGCATATTCCATATTTTGTATATGTAGTTGTATAACTATTGAGTTGTATCCTATGTGGGCAAAATGTGCCCAGACTGTGCCATTGGGAAAGAAGTCATATTCTACAAAGTTGCATGCACTTTTTTGTACTTCTACTTCCATTGGTAGGGCTTGAACCCGTTGGAAGTCCAGAGTAGTGATTGTGAGGGTTCCAATTTCCACTGTTTTAGCAGTCCTCCCTCTGGTCATGTAATATCAGCTGACATCATGACTGAGTATTCCTGTTGTTTCTGGAAATGCAACAGAAATGCAGGATGCAGATTTTGTATAGTGGTTTGCCCAA
The DNA here is from genome assembly GCA_963921925.1 of Sphagnum tenellum. NCBI lineage: Eukaryota > Viridiplantae > Streptophyta > Sphagnopsida > Sphagnales > Sphagnaceae > Sphagnum > Sphagnum tenellum. The sequence goes on from OY998146.1 coordinate 469,392, forward strand.
AATTTTGGATGGATTAGATTCCCATTAAATCTGGTTTAGTGGGGCACTTCTGTACAGTCTAGTTTTGTCTGAATCTGAAGTTTATATCGCAGTTCTCTTAATGTTGCTAGTAAGTTTGAAGCTACCCTTGTTTTCTTTTTCTTTGTGTGGCTTGGAAGTAAAAACCCCATGAAGCCTAGATTTACTAATGCTAGTTCTGCTTCTCTCTCAAAAGTTTCTAAAATTCTCAGGAGTTTCTAAATGGATAATCTCCTTCTGTAAAGCTTTCTTGCTGGTGGTCAATGACTGCTGGTTCGCCAGGTTATCAAAGGAGCTGACGTCCCACTGAGAATAGTTGACTATTTGGAGTAGTCATAGACTTCATGCTCATGAATCATTCAAGAACCAACAAATCTTCTGTTACGCTCCTTTTGTTTTTCAAGTATTTATATGAAGATCAATCTATCAGATTTGAAAGCTAGAAGGAACTTTCTAGTGAATAATTTTATTAGTAGGATGTGTAGATCTCATCTTTTTTGTGTCTTGTTGGTTCAGAGGTCAGCTTTTGAACTGAGGACACATATTTTTTTGATTGAAGGAGGATTGTATTTGGTCTACAGAGTCCCTCCATAGCTTCAAGCTAGCAAATGATGCAGTTTTAACTTCTTGGCCACATTTCCTGTTAGGTAACTTGTTCCTCTTGTGCAGTCAGTTGTTTTGTGAGTTAAGTGTTCTTCAAATGATTTTGCAATTTCTTGGACACTTTTGACAAGTTGTCAGCTGGAATATGCAGATAGTAACATGATATCTATGCCTGATGTGGATTCCAATATTTTGGATTCTGCAAAAGTTGGAGTAGTCAAGTTTTCTAAGTTCTTAAGGCTTTCCAGGTCCAAAGAGTTCTGCATAGCTGAAATGGCAAGCTTAATTGATCTACTGAAGAAAAATGTTACTTTCTGCTAAGTTGGCCCAGAGGTTTGCTTGTCAAAGAAAGATTCCTGTTTGGTTTTTCTGCCTTCTGAATCTTCGAAATGATCATTGCAAAGGTTTCTTACTTCTAGGTAGGGAGGTGTTCTAAACCCATTTTGTCCTCTAAAGATCTCGTTTTCAAGGTTCTCCACCCTTGTTTCTCTCTCTTTCCTTCCTTCTTCCTCACATGGATTTTTTCTTGTTCTCTTTTCTCCTTTTGGTGTTCCTCTTTCTTCTTGGATTTCTGAGTTTTGTTATCCTAGCCAGCATTATGACTGAGTTTTGTCATTACCACCAGTCTTGTGACAGAAACTCAGTATGTTGGTCAATGTTTGATGGTGGTGGCATATACCCAAAAACATCTTGCGAGTTGAATTGTACTTCTAAAGGCTTCTCTTGTAATTTCTTGGATCTAATTGTGAATCAAAGTCCTCAAGGTATATCATGTGATATCTTTGACAAACGTTCTCAACCAGAGGATGCAGGTATTGAAATGATTTGTGTGCCTCTTATTCATTCTGATATCTCAATTACTGCTAAGCTGGGAGTTATCATTAGTCAATTTTGAGGCTTTGTAGTTGTAAAGAGTTCTTTGTCTCTCGGATGGGCAGTCTTATTGTCCTTCTGAAACATAAAGGCTACTGTCTAAAGATTCTGTTGAAGAGGACCAGAGGGTTGCTCAATCAGGACAAATTCCTTTTTGGAATTTCAGCATTTGGAGTATTCTGAATGATTCTGTATAAAGTCTTGCAAGTGGGGAGCTTCTTGTAAGCTCACTTGGTCTTTTTCTTCTCTGCTGTCCTTTTCTGTGTGTTTTGTCTATCCTGTTGTGTTTTTCTGTTTTTTGTTATCTCCTTGTGTTGTTGTTTGTTGCTAGCCAATAGCATGGCTGAGTCTTCCTGTTGCTTCCGGAATTGTAGTAGAAACTCAGTACACAGGTTAGTGTTTTCACTGCCCTTTACCCACTGTAGGTAGCTGATGAAGTCAGTGGGAAAGTTGTGATAGAGAAGTTACTATCATACATGCTGCTGTTGATGGTCCCTGAACAGGTGTGAGACTGGCACTGTTGTTCATACTGCTTTCATGTTGTTTTTGTTTCTTGGTCCTTTGTTCTCTGTTTCGCCTTTCTTTCTTTGGAATTCTCTGTGGCTGCTTGGAGGAGTGTTAACCTTGCTTTGCCCTTTCTTATTAGTGAGAATGGAGATTTCTCAATTCTGATGAGAAATATATGTTGGTTAATGTTTGACATTGACCTCCATGCATCATTGGGAGCTGATGAAACCAGTGGGGATGTTGTAATAAGTTGTCAATACCCTGCATGTTGCTGTTGAAAGTCCCAGAACATGCATATGACTGTTGCTGCCTGTCAAACTGGTCCTCTGTTTTGCTTTTGGTCTCGTTTTCTCTTTGGTCTTTTCTTTGGGTTGGCTTCCTCTTTTCCATGCTTGCCACTTAGGTGTTGTTATTCATAATGCATATAATAGTCTCAGACTTTGTGAGTGACACTTGTAAGGTTATGAACACAGTCATTCTTGTTGTATTGCCTACAAAGTGTTGTTGTGGAGTTCTCTTTGCAATCTTGTAGATATGTTCTCTGGTTACACATTTTGGCACTTGGTCCCATGATAAATGAAAGAACATATTGGTGGTTTATCCATCTCATCCAAATATTGCTTGCCTTGGCAGATCAATGATCGGTATGAGTTCCCTTTGCAACTTGATTTAGATAGAGAGGATGGCAAATACCTCTCTCCAGATGCAGATCGAAGTGTTCGTAATCTTTACACCTTGCACAGGTCGGCAAAACTCCCCTGTTCTCTAACTAAACTGAATTGTTTATGTATTCGGAGCATCTGATTGTAAGACATGTTCACATTCACTTTATGGGGAGTGTTACAAGACAAGTTCATTGCAATTGGGTATATGTCTCACCAGATTCATGTGGTGCTTGTTTTGTCTATTGCAGTGTGCTTGTTCATAGTGGTGGAGTACATGGTGGACATTACTATGCTTTTATCAGACCAACATTGTCTGACCAGTGGTAATCTACACACAAACATGACTGAGATTCTGTCTGCTTAGCATTCTTAACTTGTTGAATTGAGAATTTTTGTCCATTCAGGAGCTTCTATTCTGTAGCAAGGGGAAAAACTATCTCCCATCTTTGTTTCATTAGCTGGAGTGGCTCAAAAGTTTTTTCCAGCTCTGCATAATGTTAGTTTGGAGCCCAGATTCCTCAGGCACGGTATCTGTGAAATCTTTGATGATTTGACATTGTTGAGTTGGAGCACAAACTGTGTGGACCAACTGAAACCATCCTTTTGTGGTTCAGCTTTGTTCCCATGAGAATTTTTTTTTCAAGTGAACACAAATCTTTTGGAGCCAGACTAGCTTTGTCTTTCATCTGTACTGATAGTCAAATTATAATAATTGCAACAAGGGCTGGGAGACTGATCTCCAAGTATTTGGTGGAAAGCTGCAGAGCAGCTTAACTTGTGAGGACTGCTTGTTTGACAACTGACTAAATTCATGGAATAATTTCCTAGAATTCATGTTAGCACCAGGAATTGCAGAAGTGCTTGCCCACACTGGTGTCATTGAATTTCTAATTTTCTTGCTGGAATTCTGGCAGGTATAAGTTTGATGATGAGCGTGTAACGAAGGAGGAACTCAAGCGTGCCCTTGAAGAACAGTATGGAGGTGAAGAAGAGGTATATACATGTATGGCTGTCTCTCTATTTGCTGTTGCAATACTACACATATGGTTCTCTCTCTACACTGGTAATTACATATGAAGCAGAGGTGAAGATGTAGACTTTGGGTGTATTATGAGATACAAAGTTCAATTGGGTTGCATTTGGTTGAGTATTGCAATCTACCTTGCAGCTTCCACAAACCAACCCTGGATTCAACAACACACTGTTCAAGTTCACTAAATACTCAAATGCATATATGCTGGTGTACATCCGGGAAGCAGACAAAGACAAAGTTGTTTGCAATGTTGATGAGAAAGACATTGCAGATCATCTACAGGCAAGAGACTCATAATTGAGATCATAGGGTACATAATGATACTGGAAGGACCAAATCAGCTTTCTGCTGTCTACAAGCTCACTGATTTCACTCCTGCTTTGTTTGGAATATTTTATCAGGTTAGGGAATTGCTTCATTCATATGATGTCAGATGTGTCTGGTATGAGAACCAGTGCAGAGTAGACATAACCCATATTTTTGTTTATTGTGCCCAGATAAGGTTGAAAAAGGAGCAGGAGGAGAAAGTGAGGAAAAGGAAGGAGAAAGCAGAAGCTCATCTGTACACTATCATCAAGGTAAGGACCACATGTTTTAGCATTGCTCCTCCATGTTTTAGCATCGCTCTTCCATTTGGTAGATTCTGTTTTCTGATCCTACTTTTTTTGCCAATTATCCTAGGTTGCTCGGGATGTTGACCTCTCAAACCAAATTGGGAAGGACATTCACTTTGACCTTGTCGATCATGACAAAGTTTGTAGCTTCCGTGTTCAAAAGCAGACACTTTTCACTCAGTTCAAGGTGTGTCAGCTACTTCAGGGCTTTAGAGTTTACATTTTCTATCCCCTTGCCATATTGATTTAAATCCATTGTGGAACAGAGTGCATGTTAATCCAGTGATTTTTTTTCTGCTTGCACTTTCTATGTTTTTTTTTCCAGTTTTTGCCTTTCAACATGTTGACTGGGTGATCTTAATATCATGTAACCTGTTCCAATGTATATGATTATGGTCTCACTAGCATAAGATTATGAAGTGCACCAGTATGTGATGAAGGATGAATCGCATAGGGCAATATATTGACTATTGACCTCTCTGTTTATAAAATTCTGAGGTAGATCAAAACATTTTCTGGGGCATGCATCATTTTGTGCCCTCCATACCTGCATTCAGGCATTTCTTTGGGAAGAGTCCATGAAGATAAACATTGTTGACTCTTGATTGATTTCCTATTTTTGTAAAATTCCATGAGTTTGTCATTTAGTTGCTACCTGTGCATGAAATGAGACTGTTGAAATTGTCTAGGTTACTGCTATCCAATATGTTCCATTGATTGAGTTAGCTGCAATACATCTGCCTTGCAGGCTACAGTCTCCTAATCAAATGGATGCTTTGAAGGTTGAGAGGTTGCTGATTATTTTACATACATCTGCAGGAAGAAGTTGCCAGAGACCTTGGTGTTCCTGTCATTTGTCAAAGATTCTGGCTATGGGCAAAACGCCAAAACCATACATACCGTCCAAACAGGCCTTTGAATGAGCATGAAGAGTCTCAAACAGTAAGAGATACATTATCCTTGTCTTGTTCACTGCCCATTGTTTAATTTTCAAAGTGTGCAGCAAAGGTTGAATGTATCTATCTGGGTTTTTGTATTGGGTGTTGGTTGATAGTGACAAGTATAATCTTGACAATACATTTTTTAGCAATCGGGCTCAGAATCAGAATCACTTTTGGTGTTAGAAGAGTTTGGAGTGTCAAAGAAGGACTGTCAATTTTGGTTTTATAATGAGTTTTTGCTGCCTGTAGCTATTAGGCTGTGTGAAGCTTGGATTGAGATGTCTGCATGTTTTCTTGATCAGGTGGGACACTTGAAGGATGCTTCAAATAAGGCTTACAATGCTGAGCTGAAGTTGTTCTTGGAAGTTTATCTACCCAATCCAGTATGTCCTGCCACATTCTAGTTGGCTTTCCTCTAGAAATATCTCTAGCTTGATGCTCTTTATATCTGCAATCTCTTCTTCTGCTATCTATCTAAACCAGTACAATTTTTGGTATTTGAAGCACCACTTCTTTCTGAGTACTGTTGTTTGCCTGACCTTCCAGACACAAGGACTGGTTGCTCCCCCAGAGAAAACAAAGGAGGATATCTTGCTATTTTTCAAGCTGTACAATCCAGAGAAAGAGGAATTGTGGTAAAGCTTGGGTTCTCTATTTCACAGAGTGCTGTGTGTATGTGTTTATGGGTTGTGGCGACAAACTTCTGGACATTAATGCTTGAGATATGGTACATGTTTGTTTCATGCAGCTATGTGGGCAGGTCTTTTGTGAAGGGAGGGGGTAGGCCAACTGATATCTTGGAGAAGTTGAATGAAATGGCTGGTTTTGCACCAACTGAGGAGATTCAACTTTATGAGGTAAGTTTCTACCCTATCCTGGAACACTGTTGACTCTTCCAACTTGTACCATCTGCAGCAGGTAAGTTTGAAGGATTGAGATTGTGTTTAGGACTATGTTTCTAAGCAGGGATCCAAGATCCATACCTTTCTCATTCATGACAGCTCCTTTAGTTCATTATTTGAAGTAGTCAAGACCTTGTGGATCCACATTGACCTTACTGTGACTTTAAATTAGCATTTCTTACAAGTGTTCTCAACCAGAATATGCAGGTGTCAGCAGGATCTGTATTGGTCATCCTAGATCTAATATTTCACATTTGCCTACAGCAGACAAATCTATAGATTCCTAAGGTTTGTAGTTCAAGTGGCAAGCTTATCATTATTTTGAAGAACAAAGGCTGCATACTGAACCTTCCCTTAAGTGAAATTTTTCGTTCAATGTTAGCCCATCATTTTCAGAATGAAAATTTGACTCTTTCTTTCTTTATTCATAGTTGGAAGTTTTTTAAGGCACTTGTTGTCCAAATTGCTAGTCTTGAAAACCTCAGTGCGCTATCTCTTTTAGCTTCCTCTTTCATCTTTTGACTATTTAGGATGGCTTGCCCTTTGAGCAATGTTTCACATACTAATTTTCTTTGGCCTCTGATTTCCCTGGGAGTAAAGTCCATTTGGGTTGAATTCCTTGTCAATATTCTCTGACATGATGAAAATGAATATGCCTTCTAGTGATGCTGCACAATTGTTTCTGAAGAAGAAGTGCAGCTCACTTGTGCATGCAGTTTTTCTGCATAAGATGTGTTGCTGGTAACTTGTGCCATTAGTGCAGTGTTACATGTATCTTTTCTAGTTTTTTGACTTTTGTTCCTAATGAGTTTGTCTGAGTTTGTTTGAAAATCTTCATGCATTATGGGTGCCAGGCAAATGTGCTGACAGATGACACAGGTAATTTGGTGTATCTCAATTATTGAGAGGGTTTTCTGAATACCCATTGTTTCTGCTGCTGTGCAGGAAATAAAGTTTGAGCCAAATGTCATGTGTGAGCACATTGATAAGAAAGCCACCTTCAAGGCAAGCCAGGTAACCGTTGGTTCCTTGCAGTTTTAATTACTTCTATCAGCATGTACTTGTTACAGGGAAATCACTGCACTTTCAGGCTAGAAATTCTGGGACTCAATATGTTGTTAAACTCAGATCTGCTTTTTGGTACTATCTTGTAATGCTCTTTCAATGTGTCTTAATGACTCTGCCACATTGACTGGACTTTTTGTTGTGTAAAGCTTGAGGATGGAGACATTCTATGCTATCAGAAAGCTCTTACAAGGGAAGAGGAAGAATCATATCGTTATCCTGATGTTCCATCTTTTCTCGAGTACATCCGAAATAGACAGGTAATTGTTTTCTCTGTAATGCTAGTCTAGGAGTAGCATCTTGATTCTGTGAACAGTTGAGAGTTTCTTCATTGGTGCTGGACATGAGTTTCCTGTGTCTGTTTCATATTCTCTATCTTGGTTTGAAAGTTTGTCTGTGTTTGCAAGATCTATGTTGTTTTTGTTGTTCAGAACACACATAAGAATGAGTTTAGACATAAATTGGGACATTTAAGAAGTTGATTTATTTGTCTTGACAAATGTGTGGTTGACTGTGGAAGGTTGTACACTTTCGGCATCTTGAGAAACCAAAAGAGGATGAATTCTGCCTGGAACTGTAAGTTCACAGACTTAATTATCCTAAGACTTAACTAGACCGCAATGAGGTCTTGCTCACATGATTGAAAGAGATGGATGCTCTTCTGAGCTCTGATGTGTGGTGCATAAAACTTGGATCTCATTTTAGTTATGTTAATGTGAAGTCAATGCAAAACTCACCTTGATATGTGCCGCCATTTTCTCTGTCAGGTGTAAAGTTGTATCTGGCTTTGTTGCTAGGACTTATGTTACCAGTGTGCTCTTTGGATTCAGATCAAAGCAGCACACTTATGATGATGTGGTGGAGAGAGTGGCAACTCGGCTTGGATTAGAAGATCCTTCCAAAGTCAGACTGACATCTCACAATTGTTACTCGCAGCAGCCAAAGCCACAGCCCATCAAATATCGGGGTGTTGAACACTTAAGTGACATGCTTGTTCACTACAATCAGGTCTGAAATGCTCCCTTAGCCTCGCCAGAATATGAGTCCATCTCGAAGGAAGAAAATGGAGCTCTTAAACTTGAAGTTCTCACACATATTCAAGTTTGATTAAGGGGATTGTGGCATGACAACTTGTTTACCTTCTGACATGTGTTGTAGGGTAGCATAATCTGTTTGCTAAATTTGGGTTTTTAAAGTTTGATGTTTGTGAGGGCTTCTTGTGATATGTCTTTGCTGGTTTTTGGCACTGGGGGGCATGATACAGACCTCAGATGTTCTCTATTTTGAGGCATTAGATTTGCCACTGCCTGAGCTCCAGGGCTTGAAGACCCTGAAGGTTGCCTTCCACAACAGCAAAACAGAGGAGGTAGGGTACCCCTACCCTTAGAGATACGTACTGCATTTTTTGGGATTTGAGAGATAGACTGTTTCAGATGATGAAGTGTGTCCTTCTTGTCATTTTAGTTATGGCTTGGCTGGAACTGATACAATGGTTACTGTCAAAGTGTGAATTTCCTCTTCCAGCTCATAGATATGTTTCCAATGCTAAAGTGTGCAACTTGTAATAAAAAATTGGAGCATGTTTGCCTATGAATGAAGGGTTTTGTAGTGTCACAACACGGTAATTCTGGTTGTGTGTCAGTCATAAGACATCATGAGATGTGTTGGCCCTGAGTTCTTGAATGATAGTGCTGGTAATGATTGATTTAGCAATTGCACTCATATATGCTTATTAGCAATATGCTTTTTTAATCTATGTTGCAATACTGAGTACATGACTTTTGGCAGCTGTCAGTACACAATATAAGACTACCAAAGCAGAGCACAGTTGGAGATGTCATTGTTGAACTCAAGGACAAGGTATGTGTTCGTCACTAGTTGGTTGTTTCATTTGGACACATCCTATTCACGTTCCCCAACTCAGTCTTCTTGCTCTCAATATTGTGTCTCTTATGATAGTTGTATTGGGGAGGTGAAGTGAGGATGTGTTTTTGGTTCCCCTGTTATATATGAGGTCTGCTGAGCCATCAGTTCATATTCAGTTCTGTCCATACACTTGCATTTGGAAACTGAGTATTTTGTGCTTTCTTGGCTGTTTGGGAAGGTGGAGATCTCAAGCCCAAAGGCAGAGCTGAGAATTCTGGAAGTCTTCTACCACAAAATCTATAAGGTATGTAAATGTATTTGTAAGTCTGCCTTCTTTCGCTTCTAACTGCTATTGTGGGAGTGTAAGTACAGTATCTTGCTTCTGGGATGGAATATTACCAATTGTAATCCTTAACAAATGGACTTGGTATGTGTACAGTTAAGATAGAACTGAATGAAGATCATAATAGTCAAATTGTCACTTAAATGGGATTTTCAAATGTGAGTCTTATATTCTGATCTTCAGTTTCTCCCATGTGTTGTGGCAGATCTTTCCATTGAATGAGAAGATTGAGAACATCAATGATCAGTATTGGACATTACGAGCAGAAGAGGTTGACATAAAGATTCAGTTCTCTGTCGATACTTCAGAGCTTAGCTGTGTCCTTCATTGCCAGATCAGTGTGTTTGCATATCCTAATGGACTCAGTGTATGCATTGTACTGTAAGAATGAATGATGAAGGTTGCTGGATTTAGTTTCCTACTTCTTTGGGATGGTGCCTATGTAAAGTATTGCATGAATCAAAATATGAGGATTGATGTCTGAAACAATGTCAGTGATTGTGGTCATAGGATATTGGAAGCAATTAGGTTCATTAAGGCACATATACTGAGATTGTGCCACCTTATATTCAGCAATAATCTGATATTTTAGCCCTCCTAATTCAGATTCAAGTGCGTGATTTCTTGACCTGTTAGTGTAGCATTTGGTCGATGTTTACCCTGGATGATGAGTCTAACTTGGATAATGTTTTGTCTGGACTGTGGCTTGATATCTGCATACAGATTCCTGAGGAGGAAAAGGACTTGGGTGCCCATGATCGTCTGATTCACGTTTACCACTTCTCACGGGATGCCTCACAAAATCACATGGTTTGAAGCTGCTTCATTGCACTGTTTGGTTTTCTAAAATCTGATTCATGTGAGTCTTGATACCCAAGCTGTTCATGTGACATTCATGTGATTCAACACTCAAGCTCACACTGGGTTGCAAATTGCAGGTGCAGAATTTTGGGGAACCATTTTTCTTGGTGGTGCATGAGACTGAGACATTGGCAGAGGTGAAACAGTGCATCCAAAGAAAGCTGGAAATACCTTATGAAGAGTTCTCTAAGGTTGGTTGTCAATCTCTAAGGTTGTGCATGATTCAACTAACCCTTTCAACATAGCACTACACATACAAGACAATTTTTTCCCAGCAACATCTTATCACTGTGTTGATAAAGAGAGATTTAAGTGAGTCATCCCAATAAATAAATGTCTCTGCGATTACAGGCTGGATGACACTATTCATGCCATTTAATCCTTTGGGGCTGTAAGCAGCACAAGTTTCCTGTTGCTGATGTCAATGTAAATTCATGACTGAATTATTTTTGCTTATACCATTGTTCACATGTGTAGTGGAACTTTGCGTTTGTTTCATTGGGTCGCCCGGAGTATCTACAAGACAGTGATGTTGTTGCAAGCCGGTTTCTGGTGAGTGGAATTCAATGTCATTAAATTAAATGTAAAGCCTCATGCTTCATTTGCATCTTAATAGGGTTGTCGTGGCTTTCCTTCATTGTTTATGTTTGTGTCTGTCACACATGTTCTTGTTTGGTTTGCTTTTACAGAAGAAACACACAGCCTGGTGCTTCATTTCCATATTATAGGGTTGCAGTAGATTTTCCTTCATTGTTTTTTGTTTGTGTCTGTCATCCATGGTCTTGTTTGTTTTGTTTTTTCACAGAAGAGAGACACATATGGTGCTTGGGAGCATTACCTGGGTTTGGAGCATACTGATTCTACTCCCAAGCGATCCCATACTTCAAACCAGGTTCTCCTCCATCTCTTCTCTCTCTGAAAGAATGGGAAAAGTAGAGTCTTAAGGGGGGCAACTTGTCCAATTGAGTTGACACATATTTCTGTGAAAGAATGATCATGTGTGCTAGTTTTCAGAGTAGGAGGCGTAAACCAAATCTTTGTTGAGGTGCAACATGCTTTAGGTAGCTACACTTAGCAGATGCAATTCATGGAATAGAGTTTTTACTCCTGATGATGATCTCCCTGCACGGAGGGGGGGGGGGGGTTTCTTGTTCATCTGCCACTGTCAGTCAGGCGTTCCTTGTTTGTCCACCACTATAAGTCCTTCCAATGGTTGCCGAAGTATTGGAAACTCCTAAATGAGCAACACTGCAGGGTGTCCCTACTCATCATGCTTTCTCTGACTAACTCTAAGTAAGGTGTTAACTGTTGCAGAATCGGCATAATTTTGAGAAGCCTGTGAAGATTTACAATTGAAGGAAGAAAATGAAATGCCACTACTTTGGGCCACAAAAGACTGGATGGGAATTTATATCACCTGTTATTACCAGGATTCATGCATAAGGTGGGCTTGGTACATATATGAACAGGGAAGAAGATGCAGATGAAGAAGAAGTGGGGGTTATTTGGGGTGTGTTTGTGTGGGTTGGTGGTTGCAACTTGAATGGATTAATGGATGTGTGGGAGATTTCTGCAGGGACTGTCTTTTTGGTCATTGAATCATTGTTTCTATTTAGCCAAATTTTAAGTTGCTTTGGGTTGCTTCCCATGGCTTAAGGCTTATGGGTGTCAGTCACATCGCTTTGCCTAGTGGGCCCAGATGCTGAATTGTTAGAGAGTTGCACCTCATTGTTTTTTAAAATTCTTTTCATCGTGTTTTACAATTCCTGGATTTTCTCTCTGGTTGTGCACTCACAGAAGTAGAAATTGAAACCTCACAGAACTAGAAATCACTCCCCACCAAAAAGACCATTCTTCTGTTTCATGAAGAAGATGTGTTACCTTATGGTTCTCCTCCTCATCCTCTGGTAGTGTTTTATCTTGATTTATGACACGATTTTCTAGATTATTTCCTGGTGTGTACACCAATTCTTACTACAGAGTCTGTTTAAAATTTGTGCTCGATCCAGCCACCAACCCTTTTGTTGTTTTTATCTTTAGGCTCTTCTTTTGCTCATTCCCCTCTTTTTTGAGGGAAATTTTTTTAAGAATAAAGAATCCAGACTCTTTGTGCAAAAGGTTGATAAAAGTTGGCTGTTCTGAAATTCTACAGTGATTGGAGTACACTTTCAAAGTTAATGACTATGGGAATATCTCTATTTGTGGCAAGTTGTGCTATCTCCTGTTGTTAAGAGAATTCATGCCAACAAGGCACTAGCCTCATGACATATCCATTATCTCACACACATTCAAGTTCAAGTAGTAGTGAATATATATAGAAGGAGAAATTGTAGTACTGATGCAATGAGAAAGTAACAAATCTTTTATTGGAGAAAGGTAAGGAGAAAAATATAAGAAGATTTAAGAACTCTAGTTGGGCATCTCTGTGTGGACAAAAATCTTCAAGCGTGCTGAGAAGGTGTGGATGAAAGAAAGTAGTTCTTTAACATATACATATATACATGCTTTCCAAGTCTATAAGGAGAAAAGTTAGGACCGAAACAAAATTTCAAAGGAACTATAGTTTGTCCTCTTCTGTGGACGAAGACATAGTGAATAGAACCTGAGAAAGTTATGCATTTGAAATCTAAAAACCTTCAATCAAGTCTGCTGAGAAAATTATGAACATAAAATTTAAGAACCTGGGCATCATCTTGTGTTGAGGAAAGAAAGAGAGACAGAAGTCATCAGGAGAGTTTCATTTAACGCTTTTACCTGTCGTCTTTGGTCATCTTCGCATGTGTTTTACACTGCAATAAGTCGCATTGTGGTGTCTTGTTAAGGAACATTCTCAGTAGGAAAGGTATAAATAACAAAAATACTCGACGGCAGTCATCGGGTGCTCGTGCCGGAGTGGTTATCGGGCATGACTAGAAATCATGTGGGCTTTGCCCGCGCAGGTTCGAATCCTGCCGAGCACGGTTTGTACAGTCTTGCTATTATTTTTTCTGTCAATATTACTAATGCTGTGTTTTCAAAACCAAGAGGACTGAAGTCTGCAGAAGAAAAATACACCAACTTCCAGCAGTTTTTTTCTTCCTTCTAAATCTGTGTTTCAGAGTGCAGACAATAAAGAGAATCCCTGGCAAAAGCTTTTCCAACTTATCATCTCTCTCTCTCTCCTACAATCATAAGTGAATTGGAATCAGCTCCATAGCAAAGCTTTGTGATCAGTAAAGCCTATGTACCATGTCTTGTACAGAAGCCATAAGAGAATTGAAATCATCTGCATGTAGCAAAAGCTTTTTGATCAGTAAGCTTCTCTACTATCTCTCTTACAATCATAAGGGAATTGGAATCAGCTGCATAGCAAAAACCTTTTGGTCGGTAAACTTCTCTGCCATCTCTCTTATACAGTCATAAGAGTATGAAATCAACTGCATGGTAAAAGCTTTTGATCAGTACAGCTTCTCTATCACCTCCCCAGTTGCCCTTACAATTATAAGAGAATGGAATTAGCTGCATAGCAAAAGCTTTTGATCAGTAAGCTTTTCCCTACCATTTCCCTTGCAATCATAAGAGAAAGCCGTCCTGTCTCCAGAAGTTTTTTTGCTGTTCCTGAGATTATTTTTAATTTTTTGTTGCCTTTTGCTCTTGTACATGAAGTTCAAAGTTACTTGATGTCTTATGCATCGCATTTACAGGAAAGAGCATGTTCTAGCTCTTGAATTTTGGGGAGGAGGAGAAAGGAGTCCACAGAGAAGAGATCAGGCAGAAGTGATGATACCTACGAAGGATATATGAAGTTCTTCTTCAAACTTCCTCCTTTGTTCAAGGAATTCCACAGTTCAATAGTTGCTGCAGGATGCGCCAGTTACTAATGAGAAGCATGGACTTCTCTTTTGGGGATAGATTTGTGGAGCAATTCTTATAGAAAGATGCTAGCCATAAGATTATTCTCATCACCGCTGATTCAAACAAATGACAGACTCATGTGGAATCAAAGTCACAGCAGGTTCCAACAGAAAACAATACAGGATTGGGTATAATTGGTTTTGAGGCTACATATAGAAAGGTATTACAGAAACACTTCTTGCTGTTCTGTAAGTGAACCTTCCAGAATTTAAAGTTCAGCTGGTTAATGCAGGGATGGAAATATCACCACAATTCCAAGTAGGCAATGCCCTTACTTTGCTGTCAACTGTGAACCAAAGCTCAATTGAATCCAACATCAGACAAACCTCAATTCAACAGACTGTGCTCCCTCTCTCTCTCTCTCTCTTTCTCTCTCTACTGCAAAATCAGTATGTTTCCAAAGAACAATCCAAGTTTTGAGGTTTCTATATTTCTCAGCACACGCATCATCCTCTTATAAAGTTCAGGTTTAAATCATGTCAAACCTGTAATTCTATGAGAAGAAAAGCAAAACTGCCTATTTATATGAGGAATCTGATTCAAGCAACAGTGAGGTCATCAGTGTAATGAACATGGAGAACTGGTATTAAGAAATCAAGTTCCATGCCAGCCTCACCAAAGTCTTTGGACTCATTGATTACCCCATTATCACTCAGACACTGGCCCATATCCAAGAGAGAAAAAGCTTTGGACTTGAAATCCAGAATTGCTTTCCATTCATAGCTCATTGCATGTGCATTGTTATCTGCATACCGGATCAAAATCTCAGAAATGGATTCTTCACACGGCACCTGAAAAAATAATTATGCCAGATGAGAACAATTATGCTCAGAGAAAACAACAACATTTTAGCTGTTGTGTTACAACAGTGTAACCATGGAAAAAATTTCATGGTTCTAAGTTACCCAATGTTAGTCTCTTCTGTTTCTTGAGCACTAACATCCTGCAGTCATCTGCTTAAGAAATTCAGAACCCTTTCGGAGGTTGATTATAAACTTCAGGGATTGATTTGTGCTTCAGAGGTCTACCTTCAACATTCCAGGGTCTAGATACAGTTCAATCACAACAGCAAGCATGACTATGAGTTCACATGTTGACTTTGTTTTCTAGAACCCATTACAGGAAAACTTCTAGGTGTCAAGAAAATTGAATTGCTGAATTCAGTGCATACCTCCATGGTGTATGTATGGTCGAGGAGAACATTTTTTATGCGTATCAGGCGAGTTTGGTAGCTCAGCCGCCCAATTATGTAGGCAGGATCTTGCCACCATGGCTTCTCATAATCCATTGCATAATCTGTGCGAGGATCAAGTGGTGGAATATGTGTGAACCTTCCCTGTACACATCTGAGATCCCTGTCAAGTTTTTCCCCTTCCTAGGTCATGTAAAATGAACCCAGGATGGTTCATCAACATCTAGTACTACAAGAAGAAAAGAAGTCTCTCCTGTTCTGTTCTTTCATTTGACAATGTTTTCTAGGAGGGAACCCCAAAGGATTTTGGAACTATAAAACATTCAGAGAAGAAACAGTGCTGTGTTTTTCTGCTGTGATCCAGAAAGAGGCCATTATCTTCTTTTGCAACATCAATTTGGTAGAATGGGGGACAAAAGAATACTGAGGGAAGGAATTGCACCAGGGGAGTGTAGAAAGTGTTGATCCGCATCACAGGATGAAAATACATAACAACTTGAAGCTCATCAGTTAGAAAGCTCCTTGGTTCAAACCAGTGGCTTACATCTTTCCCAGCATTCCTAACAATCAGCTGTCCACACACACAAGTGCAGATCCTTTTAATTCTCAAAACTAATCTGCTTTCAATAAGTTCAAAGATACACTCTGAACCACATTGCAGTGTGATTCCATCGTTTCTCATATCAAGCCTGTAAGGTGGCACTGTTGAGTAAAATCCCATTAGACACATTCAGTGTTAACCAGATTACAGTCCAGAAGTTGAAGCTGCTGCTGCTGCTGCTGGAACAAGTCCCATGCTGAACCATGCCACCATTTCTGGTCGGAAAGTCACAATCACTCTTGTCATCATCAGAAGCAATTTTGCAGCAATCGTGCTGGAATGGCTGCATTGCAGTATGAAAAAAAATTCTGCTTGCAGGAACACATTTTAAGATGCAACTTAAATTCATTGTGTCAGTTTACAAAGTTTAGGGAAATGGATATGGATGCACTGGGGATTGTTCTTGAAAGATGTTGCAACCAACACTGCTTGCAAGAAGTGTGCTACAACAGGAGGATCAAGAGTAAAATTTATTTCCCAAGGAGGAACCCATGTACCCAACATCCCAAATCCATGATAATAGCAGAGGTCTCAGAGGAGGAAACATTTTTGGCATTGGATTCTACCAGAAAGTAAGAGTCATGAGAACAGAAGAAGAGTTTTGTTTTTTTTTTTTTCTGACCTCATTAAGGAATTCAGGATTTTTGGGGAGTAAGGAGGTCAAATCATACACAATGCCCTGGATGCTTATCCAGCAATCAGCAATTGTGCAATGGGTTCCAACTTCTGCAGCTGTGTACCACCTGCAACACACAAAGAATGAACGGGATTAACCCCTGATTGGATCAATCATACATACATGCAATGGAGCAGCAGACAGACTGCAGCAGCAGCATCAGACTATGTGCAAGGGCACAATTGCAGAATCATGCAATAGAGGAGAACAACATGCACGAAGTAGCAGCAATGGAAAGATTTGGACGAGGAAAATCTTTTGTTCTTGTCCGGAGAATTGTTTGAGCAGCAAAAGAAGAGCATTACATATCAACCCACATAATTTGTAAGAATTTTTCAAGGAGGTGAAGGATTGGAATCACCCGCTTTGACGCCTTTTGGTACTCTTCGCATTCCTGAGTTCCATGTATGGAACAGCGGCCATCTCCATTGTGAAGTTTTTTTTAAATGAAGAAAAGCGATGGTTGAACAGAGATACTGTTGCAAAGAATGGCTAAAGAGTGGCGGAAGAGTCTCGAGAATTTTTCAACAATGCGGCAAAGAAAAACGGACAAAAAGAAAGGGAAAAGAAAAAGGCTCTCTAAGAGACAGTCACCGCAGTAGTTGCGACAGAAATGCGAAGTGCTGAAGGAAATGTTTGACGCATCAAGAGGTCATGTTCGTCTCAGTTAGTACAAAGATCGGTGGCAAGGAGACAGAGAACGGGAGAATATTTTCTCGAAAATGTGCGTCATCGCAGAGCCGCGGTGGGAGTGGAGATGTTCAAACGCGGCCATGAATGAAACAAAGCAGTAGACAGAGCTCAGCAGCAGCAGCGCAGCAAGAGAAAAGCGCGGAAGTTATCCTACACCAAGCAACGGCGTCCAGAAGAAGAACAAAATCGTTGCCATTCTGATGCTGCTGATGATCTTGGGACATTCGCTCTCCATAACACTACTACTGTTGATCCAGGAAGCAAGTATCAGTGATAAAAAACAGCTGCTGCTGATGATCTTGACGTGCATCTGTCCAAGTGTGTTGATTCAAGAAGAAAGAAGCAGCAATCAAAGGCTGATGATGAGAATGCTCCAGTTTTCTCTTGTATTCATTCAAAACACAGAGCGATGTACACAATTGAACTTGATGATAGTGGAAGGCCTAGCAAGGACTTCTTCATAAAACAATCTACTGCTAGCGAATCAAATATGAATCTACATGCCCACCATGTGTGGGGCATATGTACTGAGCCACCCGCAATCTCATGAGCAAGATTGAGCAAGAGGAAAGGAGCCATCGCATCCTGCAACATAGAACTTGCTAAATCTGATCATGATGATACTAGAATCTAGAAATTCTCTTTATCTGATGCTGGAGGGGAGCTCCTGAAGCCGGCAGAGGCTGGTGGATGCATTGGAAGCTTTGAGTTCAATGGAGGATTGGGTTGTTGAGGTTTTTTCTCCCAGCTCATCGTCTGAATTGGAGCTGATGATCCCTTATTCTGGTGCTGCTGATTCAAGGGATTGAGAACCGCACGCCTTGCAATGAAGCCTGATGATAAAGAGTTCAGATTATTATCCCCAGTGCTGAAAGATCTTGCTTCAGCTGCCACTGCAGCGTTTGATTCAGTGTGTGGCTTCTTTCGTACCTGAACACAAAACTTCTGTTTGTTTTAATCTCTTTCGCTCCTCAAAACAGCCCATGACTAATAAAAGCAGTGAGTTTGAAAGCTATGGCCTACGGGAAAAGGCCAAGATCTACACTCTCAAATCAAGAGACAGACTCATCATAATAATCACCTCTTCATCTGTGACTTTCACCTGGAAGTTGATCAAGAAACTCAATAAGTTGATCTTGAGAAGCATATTGGAGTGAGTGAGTGAGTGAATAAAGCAGGGAGAGGTACATAGTACATACCGGGAGTGTCAAAGCCTCTGGACGAGACTGGAGAGTTGCTGATGGTGGAGGAGGATCTTCACAAGCATTGGATGTGTAGAGATCATTTCCAAGGCCTCTTGACATCTGCAACTTCTTGAACAGTCTACCAGTCTGCACTCAAAATTACAGTCTGAGATTTTCGGTACCCAAAGCATTGTAGTTTGTCATGGGCTGAAATTATCATCACAATGGATTGTTGGCTGTATTTAGAAGTTGTACATAAAATCAAGACCTCTATGCAGAGCTTCCCAAAACATCTTCTCTGAACAATCACTAAATTATTTGTCACTATCAGAACAAACAAGTGGGAATCAATGAATAGCACATGCCTGCATCTTAAGTTCCTGAACTGATTTTCCCACAGCAGGTGGTGCATCTGCCATTTGGGTTTCCTTGTTGGGCATGGCTGATGTTGTTGGTGGTATCAAAGTTGCTCCAAGTTTCTGTCCACTTAAGACCTCACCCTGCTCAGAAACCAGCTCCAGCTCAAACTTTGCTCTTTGTCCCTCCAGCTTATCCAAATTAGCCTGCAGGTCATTAAGGAGGCAGTAACAAAGGCAAAACTTTGATCCTCAGTATTGAATACTACTACTCTAAGATGCAGTTGCTTGAGAGAGGATTAGTGGTGCTCTTACAGTTTCTAAATTACATGCTCTGATAATACCAATATGTATTGTTTCTGGCTTAATCAATCCTGCCACAATGTGAAGTTTATTGGAAGTACAGCATTGAAAATGGCAAAATGATGCAAGCACAATGTATCAAGGTCCAGGATGGATATGTACAAGCATGAACAATGAGTACCTTAAGATCAATTATAGCTGCTTCCTTTGTCTTGAGGATCTCTTGAAGCTTTCTGATCTCTTCCCGGAGTGCCTGCAATCAAACAAAAAATTGTTGTCTGCAAGTCATTGAACTCATAAACTCAGTTGTTGAATAAAGTCAAAAGACTCGAGAGCCTTCAACCTCTGTGTTAACTGAAATGAACTGTGTTCTCGAGGCAAGTTGGAGATGTTGGAGCCTCATAAATTATAGATGGAGAATTGAGATCAAAGAAACAAGGTAACAAGCAATTCTCAATTTAGTTCAGTTTCTAGGCATGGCCAAACCTTATTATTTTGCTCTGCTTTCCTCACTCGCAGCTGCAATGTCTCATTCTGGGAGATGACCTCAGCCAACTGCTTTTGTCTCTCCAATTCTTTCTCTGGTCTTGACTCATTCCTCTTCACCATTTGAAGCTCATCTTCACAATTTTGACATTGCCTTCTGCATACATGGGAGAGACAGATAATGACACTACATGGAGATGCATCAGGACTGAATGTGCAAATTACAGTGTATGAGTTTTCCACATACAAGTTCAGAAAAGTATACCTGAGATCCTCAACCTCCACATGGAGTTCCACAACTTCTAACCTAGATGCTGCAAGACTAGATTCTGCATTCTGTCGCTGTTCTTTGAGCTCTATTATGTCCACCTCTGCATCTTCCCAACGGCCCTGGAATACTTCCATTCGGTTGCGTACAGCATCCAATCCTACTTCAAGCTTTAATTTTTGAGTAAAGTAGTCATCATTTTCCTGCAGTCAAAGTTGAGCAAAATTTAAGGTACATTGAAAGGTTTGTCACCCTTGAACAATACATGTTGAAACACTATCATGTGTTTTGGCAACAAAACTGTTTTAGGGCAAGGTCTGAGTTTTGTGAAATGTTTGATGTTAAGGCCTACCTTTTCCAGAAGAGATCCTTTGTCTTGTGCTTGTTTGAGCTCCTTGCTACTGTCTTGCAGCTGCTTGTTGAGCTCCTCCATTCTAACATCAGAATGCAGAATCTTGAGGATAAGGTATCAGAAAATGGTGAGGTTATGGAATAAATGACAAGGTCATCTGATGCTTTTCAACCTGAAACCCATGCAAAGCAAAAAGTAAGAAATGCTGAGAGGGGATACTCTCTTTTACCGTGAGTTCAACTCTGCAGTCTGCAGTCTCAAGGACTTCCTTTCTGAGCTAACTTTGTCTAGTTGTGCTTGAAGCTCATCAACTTCCAAACCAAGTGTCTTGATATTCATTCCAGCATTATCAAGCTCTGATAAAAGTGTTTCCTTGACACCAATGGCACTGCGCAGCTGTAGCTGAAGCTTTTCCACCTGTGAAGGAACTGTAAAGTGAGAACACACTGATTGGATCCTTGTAGCTTGTGCCTCTGTGTGTCAATGTAGTGTCCCTCCAAAACAAGCAAGATGTAACAGATACAGCAATTCGGGGTATTAAAAAACTTAAATGTGGAAAATCAAACAAGATTCATCATGATCTTAAATGTTTCCCTGTCAGAAACTCTTAGTCAAAGTTCCGTTGTGCACTTTATGTATAAATGCCACTGGTGAAGTTTGAAGCATACCTGACTTTCTGCCAAGGAGGCTGCTTGCCCTTTATTTCTACAATCTGCTTCCAGTTTAAGAAGATAGTCCTCAAGCTCTTGTTGCTTGTGCTCCTTCATGAAAAAAAAAAAAACAGTCAAGAAGTGTGTCACAAAGCACAGATGCAGGGAATCCACAAACTAACCTAAGCACAGAGATAATAGTCAGGACATGAATGTCTGTCCTGACTCAGAATCAGGAAATTGGTACCAACCAGTGCAATAACGTGTTCAGCACATGGAGCTCGAGCAATTTCAGCCATACTCTGCTCGAGCATCTCGTTCAGCTGCAGTACCTCCTCAGAAAGCTTCATTCTCGCATCATGTTCTCCTTTCAGTGCGGAGTTTGCATACACAATCTGCTCCTCCAGGTCTTTGCAATTTACCTGGCTACTCTCAAGTTTTTCTTTCTCAAAAGCAATTGCTTCCTCCAGCTTTCTCTGGCACTCTTGCTGGTCTTCAAGACTGGTGCTCAACTCCTTAACCTGCACCATGCACTGTTTTAGGACACTGCACATGCAAATTCTCTGCACAGCTGAAAATTCACAGCCAATAATAAAATCTGAACAGTATTTCAGGGAGGTGCAGGAATATACCTGTTGCTCAAGCAAAAGTGAGTTCTCAGTACTTTCTTGCAGTGCTTGCTTCAGCTTGCACATTTGTTCTTGGAAAGAATCTTCTGCTTTGACAGCAGCCTCTTCCAGTTCCTTAAGCTGTTTGACAGTGTCCATGTAAAAAAGTTATTCACAAGCATTTGTTGCATGAGATGAATGTGAACACTATCTATTATGCAATCAACCTCCTAGTCACTTTGTTAGCAACAAGAATATACCTGTTTCTCATTATGGCCAATTTTTATGGCACTATCCTGAAGTGTTTGCTCCAATTTCACCACTTGCTCTTGTAGACAGTCTTTTGCAGTAACTACATCTTTGTAAGATTTCTGTAGCTGATACAAATTCAAGAACATGTCAACATTCTGCAAACAAAGTCAGCTTTAAAAGCACTGTAACCAAAGATTCCCTAAAATTCTCTGCACAGCTAAAAATCCACAGCCAACAGAAAAACTGAATGCCACATATATTTTGGTACTGTGAAGGCATATACCTGTTGCTCAAGCAAAAGTGAGTTCTCGGCACTTTCTTGCAGCGCTCGATTCAGCTTGCACAGCTGTTCTTGGAAATAGTCTTCCGCTTTGACAGCAGCCTCCTCTAGTTCCTTGAGCTGTTTGACAGTGTACATGTGAACAAGTTATTCACAAACATTCTTTGCATGAGATGAATGCAAGCACTCTAAAATTGACCCATTCGTTATGCAATCAACCTCATTATCACTTTGTTAGCAGTGAAGTACATACCTGTTTCTCATTATGGCTAATTATTATCGCACTATCCTGAAGTCCTTGTTCCAATTTCACCACTTGTTCTTGTAGACAGTCTTTTGTGGTAATTGCATCTTTGTAAGATTTCTGGAGCTGATACAAATTCAAGAACATGTCAACATCACACTAAAACCAAAGTCAGCTTCAAGAGCATTGTAACAGATTCCCCATGCATCGGAAATATGGAATGCATCTGTATAGCCAACCTGATCAAGCTGGTTGATAAGTTTTGTTATCTCCTTGTCAAGTCTTTGGCACTCTGCATCATGATTGCTTCTCAGTAAAGCCCATGCTGCTTTCTCATCCTCAAACTCAAAAAATGCATCTGTAAGTTGCTGCACACATATACCAACAATCCAAATGTCAAGAATCTATGTGTCTCTGTGTCTTTTGCTCTTGAAAGAACAAGAGATCTCTGTGTCCATCACAAGTACAAACATAAGTCCATTCGATCAACCTCAGAATAAGATATCTGTGCAAAAGAAATCCCCATTTGATGATGTCACAAAAGGAAAGTCTGGCCCAAGGTTGGAGGGTAAAAGAAACCAGTCTATCAACACCAATCATTTTGAGCTAGAATTGTTTCTGTGATGATTCTCTAGCATAATATTGTTGTGAACCTTTAAGTTAGCATCTTCTCTTTGTATTCACCTGGGTCAACTTGTCTTTCTCCAAAGCAAGGTCCTTTGCCAGTTTTTCCGCATCTTTGGATGCAGTTCCACAATCCTGCAGCTTCAGTACCTGGATCAAGGAGTCAAGCATTATCAAGAGCACACCATGTGACATGATGTAGCAACAATTCTCCACATACAAGAAGAATAATGAACCCATCTTGCTACATCTCCAACAAGAACACATCTGCCCATAAAAATCAGTTACCACCTAGAAATGATGCTTTTGTACATGCATTGGCTCTTTTAGAATTCTGAATTATGTTATCCTTCATAAGCCACTGACATGAAAGATATGATGATTTCAGAATGTGAACAAATTAAATACCAGTGACAAATGTTCAGCTTGCAGAGCTTCTAATTCAGCAGCAGTAACCCTCTGCTGCTCCAAAGCCATTTCTAACTCTTTGGCAACCTTCTCCATGCCATCAGCTGCAGATTCTTTCTCTTGACCCAGGACAGTAATTGCCATCTCTGCCTCAGCAAGTTTCTCCTTCACGGCCGTCAAGTCACATTCCATCTCAGACATTGCAAATTCAAGTTTTGCATATGTGTCCTGCCAAACGAAGCCTGCCCAAATTAGATTCAATGGGAAGCTAATAAGAGAGCCAGAACACAATCGTGGCAGAGAGAGTCAATTCTCATTAAGTGGAGGACCACACAACCAGGTTAAACTCCATGGTGGACTGGAGAAACAACCAAGCCTTGTCTAGGTGTTTGCACCTGTAAAAGCTGCAGGTCAAAAGAAGTCTTCTCAAGTTCAATAGTTTTCATCTGCAACGCATGTTCTGCAGTTGACAACTGGGCCTTAGTTTTGTTGAGACCAGTTGCTATAGATTCCCGCCGTTTGTCAACAATAGATTCACGCTTATTGAGCAATGCCGTACTCTGTCGCAGCTGCTTCAATTCCCGATCTATGTTCACTTTTTCAGCCTGTAAACCCAAATCCAGCAGCATGAATCAGCAGAAGCCTCCACATGGAAGAAATGAGCATAACCAAAGCAAAGAATCTGGAGACTTCAAGAAAATGATTTTCTGGAGAGAGCTCAAAGAATTTTACCTCAACTTTGCTTTTTTCAATCAAGGTTGATTTAAGCTTGGCCTCAATGTCTTTCATCTTGACTTTTAGCTTCTCAAGCTCCTTTCCCAATCCATCACGTTCTTTTTCCAGAGCAGCTGGAGCTGACTTTGCAGCATTCAACTCCTTGCGGAGCACCAGGATGTCTGACCTCAATTGAGCTGCCTCTGTGAAATGC
Organism: Sphagnum tenellum; assembly: GCA_963921925.1. Taxonomy (NCBI): domain Eukaryota; kingdom Viridiplantae; phylum Streptophyta; class Sphagnopsida; order Sphagnales; family Sphagnaceae; genus Sphagnum; species Sphagnum tenellum. The sequence goes on from OY998146.1 coordinate 493,682, forward strand.
AACTGTTTCTGCACCTGAAACCACATGCAGAAACAAATAAAAGTTTCTGAGCATAAGGTGTGTTGCACAAGATACATACTTGCTCTACAAATTACTTAGTGCAATGCCTATGTGGCAATAAGCAAACTGCTGAACTTAATTGATATGCACCTGACTCACCTCCTGTTTGCTATTTGTCTCTATTGTAGCTGATCTTTGCACTACCAGCTCTGCTTCCCTCTGTGCCAAGGTCTTTTCCATTGCACACTGCAACTCACACAACAACTTATCAGACCCAATTCAGAACTTCAGTTGGGTGCTACTCTTATACATTTCTGAACCAAACATCAACATCAGTCAAACACAACAGTGTACCAAAGAGATTGTTGACATTATGTTGCAAGACTTTACCATGGATCTTGTTACATTAAATTATCAACATCCTGCAAGGACCACGAACCTTTTCTGCTTCCAACTGTTCAATGTTCTTTTGTAGTAAAGTTTGCTCCTTGGAGTTCTCCAACAGAATGGAGTGAACCGCTGCCAACTGTTTTTCCTGATCATCAATCTCCAGGTTTGCTCGAGCTAGTTTGGTTTCAAACTCACTCAGCTCCACTTGCTGCATCTCAAGTTTATGCTTAAGACCCTCCATCTCTGAGTTTTCATTTACAAGCTCTGATATCCTATCTGTGAGCTTGGTTTCTTGCTGTTCCATCTTTTCGGCAAGCCTATTCATGTCATGTTGTATGACTTCACATGATTTTTGCAAATCATCTCTCTCCCCCTCCACCTTACTAAGAGTGGATTGCAACAGCTCCTGCTTCTTCAAAAGGGCAAGCTTCTCTTCAGAATTTTTGAACACAAATTCCTCCAGTTCATGCACTCTGACTGCCAACTCTTGTTTCACAGCAGCAAACTGTGTTTCAAGGTTCTGCATGTCAACAGAAAGCATCTCAAGAGTTGCATTTTTCTGAGATAGAAGTGTGCCCATTTCTTCATTTTCAATCCTAGAACTACTACACTCAGACCTTGCCAGCTCCAGGTTCTTCTCCACCAACAGGAGCTCACAAGTTCTTGTCTCCAAATCTGCCTTGGCAGCAGCTGCCTCTGATTTGAGATGTACAATCTCCTCTTCAAGAAATTGCCGTCTGTCTTCTGTCTCAGACAACCTCAATTGCAATTCCTTTGTGACGAGTGCAGCTTGAGCAGCTGCAGAATTTGCCTCCTCCAATGCACTAACTACTTCCTCATTGTCCCACCTCTGCCTTGCCAACTCTTCATCAAGTGCCTTCAGCTCTTCTTGAGCCTCATCATTTTGTTTCTTGATTAGCATTCTCTCTGTCTCTGCCAAAGCTACTGTTGCTTTCAATGCATCCTCCTCTCTTTGAAGACGAAGCTTCTCCTCCTGAAGTGCTTCCAATTCTGCTTTCGCACTAATCTTTTCTGCAGTTGTGGCTTGAAGCTCCTGTGAAACGAACAATAAGAAGCATTTAATCATGATAACTACATGCACAACTTTTGGACATGGGCACAGAAAGCTGCTCTCTTTTATCTGTTCCCACTCATCCTTGCCATACAAAGCTGAAGAAAAATCATGATGGTCACTTGCACTAGATAAAGTGAAAAGGTGATGGTCTGCAAGGAATACATGCTGACCTGTGTGAGCTTCTCCATCTCTTGAGCAGCTTCAGCGATTAATGCTTCAGTACTTCGCAGAGAAGTTTCACTTTTACCAAGTTTATCAACCTGTTTGCATAACCAAGATTCAGTGTAGTATATGAAAACAGCATCAAATTAGAGAAGTAGACCATAAAGATCTCCAGTCATTGACATCCCACCATGGCATGTCAATGAGAACTGCTTCTCAAACTTCTTGATTTTCATGAAAGCATATGGAGAATTCATTAATCTAAAGATCACTCCAAAACCAATGAACTGGCATCAAGGGACTGTGTGTACTTCATTGAAGTCATGAATATACCAGTGTGCTGTGTTCATGCTCAAGAACTTTCACTTTGATTCTCAAGGATGCCATCTCCTCAGCTGCTCTCTCAGCATTCCCAGCTGCTATTTCCTTTTCTTGACTTAAAACAGGTGACACATGTTCAGCCTCTGCAAGTTTCACTTCTGGTGACTCAGAGATAGCTGTTCCCTCAGCCATTGAATGCTCATACTTGGCATTGGAGTCCTATCATGGGAACACAAAACATCAGAATCTTCCACAACGTCCCCTTAATGAAACTTCTGATACAGAAGACTGCAATCTGCACTTGCACAACTAAAAATGGATGCAAGCACAGACAGAGATGGAATATCTGTATGGACGACTTGACAGCCAAAGCCAGGAGCTTGGACCTGATAGGAAACTGCAATCTGCACTTCTTAAACAGAATGCTATCAGTTGTCAGCTGTGCAAGTAAACATGATACTGTTCTGTTCCAAAAGTGCAGACTGCACTCTCCAATTGGCTTCCACAACCTCATGGCCTTGGCCGTCAAGTTCTCCATAAAGAAGTTTCATCTCTGTCTGCACTTGCTCACATTTTCCCATCAAGACCTCTCTCTTTCCCTCCACAACTTGAAGACAGCTTACCAGCTCTTCTTCCTTCTGATTGAAAGCAAGCTTCTCTTCAGCATGCATTTGCTTGGCTGTGTCCCACTCGGATGCACTCTTTGCCATGGCAGTTCGAATCACCTCATTTTCTGCTTGAACAGCCTGAAACTTCTGCTGAAGTGCTCGGGATTCCACCTCTTTTTGTGCCAAAAAAGAATCCATGACTCTCAATTGCTCAACCACTGCAAGAGTGTCAGTTTGTGCCAACTCCAGCTTGTTCTGAGCTTCTTTGAGTTCTTGCCTGCGCTTTCCTTGAAGGCGATCCATGTCAGCTTGGGCCTGCTTGGATGTCTCTATGAGTGCATCCCTTTCTCCCTCAAGCACCTGGATAGTAACCTGCATTGTCTCACCCTTCTGTATCATGTGTGCCTTCTCAGTTGCAGCCTCTTGGAGGGCTTGCTCCAAAACCTTTACTCTCTGTTCAAGGGAATGCCTCTCTACATCCTCCGTCGATGCGAAGGCTTTGGCTTCTAAATCCTTGAGATTGTGCTCCAGCACTTGAAACTCTTTGTCTCGCAGCAACAAAAGTTCCTGTAGTTTCACCACTTCATTGGTTGCACCCAGAATCTTTGCATTTGCAGATTCCAACTTTGCCTCGGCCTGTTCAAGTTCTCCTTGTTGCTTCCTGACCTCCACTTCAAAGGCCTTTAATTCTTTGTCTGCTGACTTGGAAGCCTTACAGAAGGTGTCTCTTTGATTCTGAACTGCTTCAAGGGCCAACTGTAATGCTGTGTGCTCCTTCATCAGTGCTGTAAATCTGTTCTGAGGTTGCTCCAATGTTTCATTTAAAATGTAGCTTGATAATTTGACATCCAACAGAGCATCCTACATGCACAACAAAATACAGTTAGGCACATATTAAGAGAACTAGGACATGTGCAGGGAAGCACCCTGTCTAATGGAAAGTTCAGGTTCATGGGCTGTGCCTGGAAGTATCTCTGGTAGATTGCAAAAGATTGAGTGGTCTCTGCAAATGTTGATTGTAGAGAATCTGCTATAGACATGCCAGCCTCCACTTCGCATTTTAGATCGTCAAAGGAGGAAATCAACTCTGTTTGCAGTATCAATGCCTTCTCATTCTCATTTTGCAGCCTTTCAATCTCAACCAAGGCCAAACTGAGCTGGTGCTGTGCAATGGCAGCTTCTTTCCTTGTGTCATGCAGCTCCTTCTTCACCTACTCACAAGCAGAATCTGATGGTCAGCATTTGAAGTTGTGAAAGGTGCACCCATGAAACTATCTGAGAGGGCACAAGGGAAAAACATATTATTACCATAATCAGAGAGTCTTCCGCAGCAATTGACTGGACCTTAGCCTGATCTGTCAGACTATCCAGCTCCTGCTGCATGGAAATTTTCTCCAGCTCCAGGTTTTGAAGCTGCACAAATGCTGCCTGACGAATTACACTTCATGAAAAACCAATGTATCAGCCCTTAGATCTCTCCAGGTGGAGTTGCTGTAGGAATTTCTTACTTTGTTTTGCTATCCAGCACCTATCTTTATTAGACAAGACTTACAAAACCTGGAGGAACTGCATTCTACCTCCTCAAGATACTCTTGTGCAGTGATGGCATGACAATTTGCCTCTTCTGTGAGACCATCCAAGTCCTTCTGCATGTATGTTTTCTCCATCTCCAGATTCCGAACCTGCTAACATCCACTTCGATATTTGAGAGGGATGTCAATTCTTGAACTTCAATATGGAGAAGTAGATCATTTGCTGATGTTTCTGAGATTGATGTAGACCAACAAACTGTAATTGTCAAAAACCAAACACTACATTGCCCTTATGAAAACAGTAAAGCCTAAAACTTATACTCAACAAATTATTTGAATAGGCTACTCAAGCAAAGTCTCCACACACTCATCACCTTGCTGCCAGGATCACATATTATAATATACCTGAGCTCTGAGCTGCTTGAGGCTGGAATCCGCCTCACAACCATCCAAGCTTCTAACTCTTCTCCGCACCTCAGGAGCTTGCAGGAAATTATCATCCAGCTTTCGGGCCTTGCTTGCAGCCATTTGAGCATTGACCAATTCCTTCTTCAACTCTTCAATCTCAATCATCTTTTCCTGCATCTGCCAAAGAAATGCCCCAGTACTTAACAATAGCACAGAGTTGAATTTGATGCAATTGGGTGTCAGAAAAGAACAGATGAACTGTTGGAACAATCGCCCATCCAAAGGGACCATAAATTCCAAGCCTGAATCATGGCCAAGAAGGTGTACTTCTCACCTTAAGTGCACTGTCATACTGGAGGTCATCATATTGTGCTTGTAGATAACCGATCTCCTGCTTAAGCTGCAAAATCCATGCCAGATCATCACTTTAAAAAAACTAAACAAAATGTTTCCCATACAGTGTCTCTTGATGCCCATGTCTCTATGTCCTCTTTGGACTAGTCCTACATTCCCCCCAAATACTATTGAGGTCATTGATCAGACTGAAAGTTTCAATTGAGCACTTATAAGAGCCTCAGAGCAGTTCTTGAATTACACAAGCAATCCCCAGCAACCCAAGAGCTGAGCTAGATGAATACCAAGAGCTCAGCTTAAGCTGCTTCTGCAACAAAGAGGAGGATTCACAACTCACTTCAAGTGTGATCTCTTTATCTACTGACGCTCTTCTTCGCCGTTCACCTACATTGACCAGATCAGGCTCCAAGAACGTATTGTCCAAGTCACTATAAGCTTCCAGAGTTGGAGTTTCGACAGCCCCATCTTCCTCTTCCTCTTTGAAAGATGAGAGCATGGTGTCTTCTTCCTCATAGAGCTTCTCAAATGGAGGTGGCAAACAGAGCTGCCTCTCCCTCTTTGTTGGAAGGACTGAAGCACCAAAAGGCCCCCGAGAAACCTCCTTCTGAAATGGCCTCCTCATCTCATGGAGCTGCAAAAGAGATCCATAAAAGGATTTAGTGGTTGCATGTGTGTCACAGGGACAACTCTACATTCCACCATCAAGAACATCCTATCTTGCATATCTCTACAACAGAAATGTGCCTACTCCACAGGAAGCTATTTATGCAATTTTCACAAGCATTCAACAAAGAGCTAAGTCATGCAACTACTAAGGTTTCCACAGGGGCACCAGCCTATGAGGCACTGTATAGATGCACCTCAACATTGTCAGGAGCTTCTGCAGGAATTCGTGGGCACCATGTTTCACGTCGATTGTTCTGAAAAACAGCAGTAGATAAAACTGTTATGAGGTAAAGAATTGCATTGACACAAGTGCTTGATACCAGTGCTGCACTCTCATAACAAACTTGTTTTAGAAAACCATATCAGAATAGTTTTCTGTGGTGAACCTTTTTGCTCCGCTTATCAAAGTCCCGATCATCCACAGCAGAGTTAATGACCATGGTGCTGAGGTTCTCAATCTTTTGTTCCTGCTCCCTTAACCTGCGCTCACGCTCAGCTTGCGCCTTCTTCTCTTCTTGCAGCTCTAAAGCCATCCTCTCTCTATCAAGTTCAGTCTGAAAGCCAGGACAGAAAACATGAACACATACTCAGCTCTTGTCAAAATAAGTCTCTGCAATGTTTTCAACAAACACAGTCTCTAAAAATTAGTCAAGTACAGAACTTTGACATTTATTACAGCTTTACCTTCAGCAAAGCATTTCGTAGGTGAAGAATTTCCTCCTCCCAGTGCTCAGAGTGTGACTCCTGTGATCAGAATGCACCATGCTTCAGTATAGGGCATTAGGTTAGAAAGATATCATGAGAGAGATAATTCACAGATCAGGGACTGTACCTGTAACTTTGTCCGGAGCTCTTCAATTTCCTTCTTTTGACGCTTTAGCAGGGCTGCATCTGTCATAATCTGCATTACACAATTTCAATGGCACCACTTCTTTCAACTTCAAGTCGATGTCCAGAAAATGTCATCAGCAAAACATAACAATGTGCCCCCATAGTGGAAGCAAGCATGCACCTCACCTCATTTACTTGAGCACAATTGGTGACACGGTTGGCTCTACTTGCAAAATAGAGAGTCCCCTTAGTTTCATCTGTGTGTACCTACAAACCAGAAATACATTTCAGAAACAATGCTTCATGAAAGCCTTCCAATCCTTAGCAAACCTGTATTAGCCACATGTCGTATGACCCTGAGATCCAAGGAAGGACCCACATAAAGAAGAAGAGTCACTCTTACCAGTGCAGGTGTGACATTGCAAATAATGGCTGTTTTCGCATTGCCCCCCAGTGCTGGCTGTAATATTCTTGTTAATTTGCTGTCGCGGTAGGGTACATGGCCACTGCTAGGAGAAAACAAACACAACCAACTCTGAAAAATAGCTAAATACTGCTGTCTCATCAATGCCTTGCACACAGTCTGAAGCACAGATAGGATCCTCTCCATCAATTATTCACATCCTGAAAATCTGCATTGTTCCCTCAGGCTTAGGCAACCACACAAGATTTGGTTCACAACAGGCTTCACAGGACACTAACCCCTGTTTCTGTATGCCTTCACTGAGTTTGTTGATCACTGTCCCTAGTGTCATCAGGCTCTTGTTAATATGTGTGCCTTCTTTCAATCGAGCTCCCTCTGCACCACTTTTGGCAACACGCTCAGAACCTGCCAAGTCCACCAGGTTCTGCTCACACAGCAACAGGTTGTATGAAAAACTGTCAGGCCAATTTTGGGGTGCAACAAACCCCATCCTCCAAAGCAGAACATTCCATCATAATAGACCAGTTTCAAAGTGGGGTTTTGATGGAAGATTCAAACTTAGGCAGCCAATTGATACAAGGCCTTACCAGAACTGAAACCCTGACAGCATCAGAGACTTGCAGAGAATTGTTGCCACAAGGGTCATCCTGACTCCTGTCCCTGCTCTCAATCACCTGCAGAAGGTGATGTTTGAAATTGCACTTGTCACACAACCCAGAAACCTAACCAGGCTGATGTACCAGGTTTAGATCTTCAAGACAATACCATGAGAATGCCCAATTGCCTACCATGCGGAAAATCGTATGTGACCTGCTGCTGTACACATTCATATTCGTTTCTCCCACATGCCGGTGATCTGCATCAACTCAGGGATGCATGTATATGAACATTCTTCAACTATATATTTAATTGGTAGATTTTCAACTAACTGGAGTGAAATCAGTTACCCAAGGGAATCTCAAACACGGTTGAAGAAATACTTGATGACAATCAACAATGATATGAACCTTTGGATGAGGAATATGTTCATACTTTCACCAAATTCCATGAGCTCCAGGACCTGCTCAGGACTGACCACGATCTCTTCTCTTAAGCCTGCTACATAAATTCCTCGCTGTGGACAATGAACAACAGAACATAGGTAATTACATTGTCTTCAATGTATAGATTTACATTAACTTGATGCAACTAGCATTGAAAGTGCATTATGGAACCAGAAAAAGGATTTCATTATTAGATTTTGTGTACCTCAACATTTTCATGGATCTGTAGCTTTTGTGCCTCTGGAGCCAACAGATCATTGATTTCCTCATTGTAAATCTCCATGTACGAAACCCGCAACAGAAACTCACGGGTTTTGACCTGCACAATTCAATAGCATGTTTTGATCATTAGCATTGTCACAAAGAAGAAGAAGAAAAAGAAGACACTCATATTGCTGACACTTTCTCTTTAAGTCTGGAAAGAAGGAAACTTACAGCTTGGATGTTTCTGAAGACTTCATGGACAGCCAAGGGAATGATACCGGGTTCCTGAGGTGACCCTCGCATGGTATAGGTCTTTCCACTACTTGTCTGTCCATATGCAAACACTGTGCCTGGAGAGAGAGAGAGAAAGAAAACCCACAAACTTAGATAAGCAGCCATGAATGGACATGACTTTTTGTTCCCAACAGTACAATCAAGGTATACAAATTTTCAAGCTTGCTCGGACTGCATGGCCCTACTACACAAGGAAGAGAAAGGGAATCAATCTCAGGACAGAAAGCTGACCATTGAATCCTTGTACAGCTGATCCAATGATGTCTTTGGTATGTGCTTCATAAATCTCAAGTGTTGTTGCATCAGATCCAAATACTCTGTCTGCATTCCAAAAGCATAGCCAATGTGGAAAACCATGAAGAAGACCATTGGTTGCACAGTCCAGCATGTATGTTCATGCTGGATAACCTAGAGTTCCCTGGAAAACCTAGAGTGTGCAGGTCCAGAGAACGGCCGCATTCTGTGCAAAATTCTAATGGAGGCTAATGCGCTTCCTGTTGAGTGCGGGAAGATTGCTTCTATGATTGTGAGACTTCAGAGAAATTCCAGAGCCTCGATACAGATGCAATACATAGCTACCAATCAAACTCCTGACAACTATATGCTTAAACAAATGCGTGCAAGTTTGGCCATGAGAGTTCAGAATGAGCACACAACTCACATTTCAAAGAATCAATGCACGAGGAAGGAAGGAAGGAAGAAAAGATTTTGTTTTCTTTTTTTCTTTTGGTATTGAATGAAGAGAAACACTAACCAAAAGTGTAGGACTGGCCAGAAATTGAAGAACCAGAAGCGTTGCAGAGTGCGATGGAATTGGGACCAAGCTTCCACGGACTTCCTTTAGCTGCTTCCGCCTTACTCAGAGGCCGCACCCTTACAGTGACTGAAATCTTCTCCATGTTCTTTGTTTTTTACCTGTTCAGAAACCTCAATCTAAGAAGCTCGCGTTTCGCATCTTGTCTCTCCGATCCCCTCAAAGCACCACCGGGAAACTCCAAATCCAAAAGAGGGAAAGAAAACACAAGCAGTTGCGACTGCGCAATTTGAACTGCAACGAGACGTTGCGAAGCTCTTGATTTGCCGCCTTCTTCTCCCGAGCCGCGCGCTCAGATGCCGGAAGGGATGCCGGAGGGGACACCGGACCGGCATCCGCTACGGCAGTCCCGAGACTAACCGGAGCTGTCAGCTCCGGCAGTCGCTACGACAGGTCGGATACTGCCGAAGCGGCAGCTCCGGCACAGGAGTTAATTTTTTTTAATAATGAGATAAAATGAACCCTATATCCATGAAGAAACTAAAAGCAATAAAAGACCTTAAGCTTAGAAATAGGTGCAAGATCCCTCCCCCTTGTGAAAAAATGTGTAAAAACCATCACTCTCATACACATACATTAATAACAACATTTTCTGTGTGTTTCACACTAGGTAAAGGGAAATCTTGAAATAGTACTTTAGTATTAATTAGTTTCAATAAATATTTGCAAAAATCATCCATTGAAAATAGTTTAAAAGCTGTAAAAAAGTATTTGCTACAAATATTTACAAACTGTTGAAAATACATATTTCCTTTGTTTAAGCTTTTTTGGGTCTGCAGCTTTGCGATCTTATAAATCATATAGGAATACATGTGTGAGAGAAATTTCATGTCATTTGGATTTGTATTGAGAGAGATCTAAGCATCTGAAGTTTCAGTCTCAGTTTTGAAATCAGTTTTTTTTTAGAATGATATCTTTTTGTGGTCATCATCAATAGAGCTGAAATTTTGAGAGAAGGTACTAGACATAGTTGCTCATGTTTCATCAAAATTTTAGAGCAATCCAAGGTCATATGTGAACAGTGTAGCTTTGCAAAGTTGCTATGACAGAAGTTTGTTTTGAGAAGGCATCAAAGCAAAAGTTTTGAAGTGGAGTAAATATAGCTTGGGAGATCTTGAAGTAAGGAGTTTGAAGATTGGGAAGCGCAAATACATTATCAAAACCTTCGTACAAAAGTGTGAGAACTACCACCATGGACAACTCAGAATCAAACATCGATCTCACTCAAATCCTCGCCGCCCTTCAACACCTTCAACAAGAAAATGTCGTGCTTAGAGACTCGGTGACCCGCCTAAAGAATCAGCCACCACCTCTTGCCCTAGTACCTCCTACTCTTACAATGGTTGCCCTAGAGCCCCAGATCAGTCTGCCAGAAAAGTTTGATGGAACGCGCCTCAAATTTCAAGGCTCTGTCAGCCAGGTACGCCTGATCATGCAACTACACCCCCGTCGTTATTTTGATGACACCACTCGTGTAAGATTCATTGGAACCCTACTCACTGGGACAGCTGCAGCATGGTTTGCTCCCATCCTGGAAACATCATCCCCTCTCCTACAAGATTTCAACGCCTTAATGGCGGAATTTGAAGCAGTGTTTGTGGACAATGACAAGGCCACGACTTCAGCCAACAAGCTGCGTCGCCTCCAGCAACGGACATGTTCAGCCATCGTCTATGCCTCAGAATTCAGGCAGCTTGCTTGCGACATCAATTGGGGAGAAGCTGCCTTGATTAATCAGTTTCGCAATGGGCTTCGTGATGATATTCAATATCTTTTGTTGACACTCGCAGACCATTCTTCCTTTAGTGAAGCCATCACCCAGGCAATTTGGTGCGATAATCGTATGTTCGAACGTCGCCAGGAAAAGAAAGTCACCTCCAACGCCCAGCTTTGGAACAGTCGGCCTACTACGCTCCCCTAAGTTGCCCAAACAACACTAGTTGCCCGACGTGCCTCTTTTGGACCTGCCCCGATGCAGATCAACGCAGCTAAGTTTAAACCTTTGAAAGCAGCCGCGAAATTTCGCCAAAGGACAAAGAACCTATGTCTTTACTATGGCAACCCAGGGCACGTAACTCACCAGTGCCCTCAAAAGCTTGTCAAACTTCAAGTACAAGCTGTGGAAACTCCCCAAGAGTTGGAAAACAAGAACATCCAGTCACAGTATGAGCCGTGCGACTCGATCTCACCCAACACCACCTTTGCAAAGGTTCATGTTCCACTGTTGGTCCTAGTCCTAGTTTCACTAAGTATGTGGACATCATTTGTATTCGAGAAGACACCACAAGTGTCAGCATTGGTGGACTCCGGCGCCACCTCTTCTTTCATCGACCAAACATTTGTCGCCCAACACAACATCCCTGCGGTCAAGAAGTGAACCCCTGTTCCGGTAGAGGTTATTGATGGGAGAACCATTACTTCTGGTGCAATCACACACAAAAAACCCCTCTAGAACTCTGTATCGGCAAGCACACGGAGAAGATTGTTCTCAACATCATCTCCACCCCTCACCATCATATCATCCTTGGTCTGCCTTAACTAGAAGCGCACAATCCTATCATTGATTGGCGATCTAGAACCTTCACCTTCAGTGCACAACGGTGCACCTCCCGAGAACCCCACGCTTAGAAAAACACTTTGTCCAGTCCTGCCAAAAACCCTGTGGTCAAGAACCCAAAAAGGGTCGGAACCAATTCCAGTTTTCTCAAGTCTGTTATGTCAAGTCCTGCAATCAAGAACCCCCCAGTGGTCAAAACTAAACCTTGTCCTGTCAAGAATATTGTCAAGAATCTTGCCCAAAAACCAACCTTGTCCGGACCTTCGTTGATGGAGCTGTCTCTTTTTATCAAACTGCTAAGAATCTTCAAGTCTTTGCCATCCATGTCAACCCAGCCAACAACAAAAACCCCCAATCAGAACCAACACCTGTCAAACTTCCCGAGAAGTACAAGGACTTTGTTGATGTTTTTGAAAAGATTAATGCTGATCAGCTCCCCGCCAATAGTCCATATGACTGCCTGATTGATCTAAAAGAAAGACACTCACCACCCTTTGGTCCTATCAATGGCCTATCGAAACCGGAACTCCAAGCCTTGCGTGATTACCTTACTAAAAACCTTGCCAAGGGGTTCATTCAGCATTCCAAGTCTGTAGCTAGCGCCCCAATTCTGTTTGTCAAGAAAAAGAATGGTTCCCTTCGACTCTGTGTGGATTATCGTGGACTCAACAAGATAACCAAAAAGAATCGATATCCCTTGCCCTTGATTTCAGGCCTCCTGGATCGACTACGTACCGAGATCTTCACTAAACTTGACTTCCGTGGAGCCTACAACTTACTCAGGATTTGTCTCAGTGATGAATGGAAGACAGCTTTCCGCACACGCTACGGCCATTTCGAATACACGGTCATGCCCTTCGGCCTCACCAATGCACCCGCAGTCTTTTAGCATCTGATGATAGATATCTTTCAGGAGTACATGGACGAATTTGTCATGGTCTATTTGGATGACAATTTGATCTTTTCCAAGGACCAGAAAACCCACAACAAACATGTACGATTGACGCTCCAAGAGCATGGCTTATACGTCAAGATGGAAAAATGTGAATTTTGACAAATCTTCAATGGCGTTCCTTGGCTACGTGATCTCTTTAGATGGCATTTTCATGGACAAGTCAAAAGTCGAGACCATCCACTGTTGGGGACTCCATCCTCGGTCAAGGACGTTCAACGGTTCCTGGGGTTTTCCAACTTCTATCGTCGATTTATCAAAGGCTACTCCAAGATCACAACACCGTTAACAACCCTGACTTGCAAAGACAAGCCCTTCTCGTGGAATCCAACGGCCCATGCTACTTTTGATACTTTCAAGATGGCATCACCTCTGCACCCATCCTGATACATCCGTATCCTGCCAAGCCATTCATTATGGAAACGGATGCTTCAGATTTTGCCTTGGGAGCTATTCTATCGCAATTTGGAATAGGTGGGTTGTTGCATCCAGTTGCTTTCTATTCACGGAAGTTAACTAGTGCCGAAATCAACTACCAAGTCTACGATAAGGAACTCCTGGCAATCATCACGGCATTCGAGCAATGGAGACCATATCTTGCTAGAGCTCAACATCGAGTACAAGTTTTGACAGATCACAAGAATCTTTTTTATTTCACAAATACTAAGACCTTGAATCGTCGCCAGGCACGCTAATCTATCTTCCTAGCTGATTTCGACTTTGAGATTGAGTATCAACTCGGCACCCAACAAGGGAAAGCTAACACGCTATCTCGTTGTTTAGAATATGAACTTCGAGCGCGGGATGAGGCCTACGGCCAACAAAACCAGACTTTACTCAACCCCAAGCAATTTCGAGTTGCAGCAACAATCAGCACCCTACTAGACTCATACCTTGTCAAGGACATCAAGATGGCAACTAAGGAAGACACATGGGCTATCAACATCAAGAAGGAACTCCAGGAACGACTAAGGAACCCAAATCGTGATGATCTAGATCAGTTTGAGCAACAAGACGAACTTCTCCTTCGAAATAACCTGATTTATGTACTCGAAGGACCTATACGCCTAAAAATCCTAAGAGAATGCCACGACAACACCCTGGCGGGTCACTTTGGAATGGCACGGATTCACGAACTAGTGTCAAGGAATTATTGGTGGCCCAAAATGAACAAGCCGCTACGGGAGTATGTCAAGTTTTGTGATACATGTGTTCAATCCAAGGCTCCTAGGCATCGCTCGTTTAGACTCCTACAACCCTTGCCGATTCCTAGCCGACCTTGGAGATCTATTGCAATGGACTTCATCACGGACCTCCCTATTGTCAGAGCCAAGAATTCAATACTGGTTGTGGTCGATCGACTCACCAAAATGGCCCATTTCACCCCTTGTTCCAAGTCAATCACGGCAGAAAAGACATCTCAGTTAATTTTGGACGGGATCGTCCGATTACATGGACTCCTCGAGGAAATTGTGTTCGACAGAGGTCATCAGTTTGCATCCAAGTTCTGGCGTCGCTTATTCGAGCTTCTTGGAGTTGATATTTGGCTATCTTCAGCTTTCCACCTTGAGATAGATGGACAAATCGAACAAACAAACCAGACACTCGAACAATACCTTCGCTGCACTGTGAACTACCAACAGGACGACTGGCTGGACCTACTATCTCAAGCAGAGTTTGCTCATAACAACACAACGCATGCATCGATCGAGATCAGTCCATTCTTTGCCAATTACAGTTTTCATCCCAGGTTCAGCCTTGAAATTCTTGGGGATTCCGTAAACCCCTCGGCTGAAGAAAGGACCACGAGGCTTGGACATGTTCAACAGAACCTTATGGCAAAACTCAAGCTAACACATGAGTGGTAAAAGAAGCAAACAGACCACCGACGCATGGACCATCCAAACTTCAAGGTTGGAGACAAGGTCTGGCTTCTTAGAAAAAACATTGCTACCACTCGCCCATGTGCCAAGTTGGATTACAAATGCTTCGGACCTTTCAAAATCGCCAAATTGGTTGGTCTAGTGGCTTGCCAGTTGGAGCTTCCACCCCAGTTCGAAATCCACAATGTTTTACATGTCTCCTTATTAGAGCCCTATCATGAAAACCCCATCCCAGAACGTTATCGAGAACCCCCAATTCAAGTCAAAATTGAAGGCCAAGAAAAGTTTGAAGTTCAAGAGGTCTTGAACTCCAAGAAGATTCGTGGAAAGCTCCTGTACCTTGTCTTTTGGCGAGGTTATCCTCCTTCTGAAGCTACTTGGGAGCCTGCTGGAAACCTAGTTCATGCCCAAAACTTAGTTAATCGGTTTCACCAACGGCATCCTAACAAACCGGCTCCATCTGGAAGATGTCGCTCGAGGAGGGGATAATGTCATGGCCTAGGATATTTTGGGATACTTTTGGTAATATCATGGCCTAGGATATTTTGGGATATTTTTGGCAATATCATGGCCTAGGATATTTTGGGACTAGTATGGTTTAGGGTTATAAAAGGAGATAGTCTGGGGAACAACTTTTCAGCAGATCAACACTAGTTGATGGATCAATAAAACTTGTCTTGTCTTGTAATTCTCCACTTGTTTGTAGCCGGTCCATAACAGCACCACTTCAATTACCCCCACACAAAACCCCAGCTTTACAAAAACTTGGTCCATATTCAACTCTTATAAATTATGTTTAAACCTTCTTTTGAATACCTATTACAAGATCCATAAACATTGTGCTTAAAACGAGTAGCTAGAAAAAAAACAAAAAATCATTAAATGTTGAAAAATAAATAAAAATATAATTTGAACGAAAATTCTAAATACATGTGTAAGTTTAATCCTTGTTATTTTTTCATAAGAAGAAACTTGGGATGCACATAATCAACATGTGTTATTATTAAAGGAATCTTTTTCATCTTGATATATTTAATAAACTATTTTTTCAAAACTGGTCTTTGGGATATAATGTCACAACCCCACTTTGGGCTAAGTGGGAGGATGAAACTCCCACTCCCAAAGTTGGGGATTTGGAGTCCTTCGGGACTCTTGAATGTTTTGAATTCAACAGTAAAGGCCAAAACACCTTGCATAGGGGTGTTCTTGGTTTCATTGAAAAGTTCTTGAAGTGTTGATGTCCAAAATGCCCTCGCATTGGTCATTTGGACATCTACAGCCCAAGTTATTGGTAACAGAAGGGTCGAGAGTTAAACTGGCAGTTTGACTCCCAACCACTAAAAGTCAAGAATCGACCTCTTTTCGACAATTGAATCAAGAGTGCGATATGGCATTGGAAAGCTCTCAAAGAGAGCTACAGCTTCGATTTAAACCTCGCCTTGATCAGAATTGGGAGTCGGGAGTTATGAGCTCCCAAAGTCCCAGGATTCTAACAGGGACAATTTCGGGATTCCAACTTGGGAGTCCCGGGAAAAAGAGCCATTTGGATGTAGCCTCCGCGGAGCGTTGCAAAGAATACTATATGGGGGAAGGTGGTGGCTTCCCCCGAGTCCGGGCCGTGGTGAGTCTTGTGAGTCAAAGTGCCCGTGGCTTGTCCCAACACCCAAGGGTGTCTCGAATGTGAACTAACCCCCGTGTGGCTGGTTTTTGGATGCAGATTCAAGCTTGATAATCTAGTCCCTCTTCCTAGTCTAATCCTGGGACTTCTAACACACCCCTCTACCCCTCTAAAAACACAAAATCACTAAATGTTGAAAAATAAATAAAAATATAATTTGAACGGAAATTCTGAATACATGTGCAAACTTAATCCTTGTTATTTTTTCATAAGAAGGAACTTGGGATGCACATAATCAACATGTGTTATTATTAAAGGAAACTATTTAATCTTGATATATTTAATAAACTATTTTTTCAAAACTGGTCTTTGGGATATAAAATAATTTGAATATTGATCTAATTTGTAAATAATACATTTTAACATTTACAAGAGTGACAAGCAAATCACCATCCACATAAAAAAAAAGCCCTAACAATTGGAAGGTTTGTTGTGATTTTCAAAATGTAGCTTGGATTCATATAATTACAAGTGATATGAACTCAATTTACACATCAAAAAACTCAAAAAAAGTGTGTAATGGATATGCATATTTTGGGTCATCATTTAAAATGAATATATATAAACATAAGGTTTTTTACACAAACACTTTGTTGATTATATATAATGTCAAATATGGAAAAACAATGCAAACCAATATATGGTTGAATGCATATCCAACCATTATGCACATTAATATCCAAAACTTTCAATGTATCCAACCATAACAATTTGTGGATTTAAAAAAAATGTAAACATTGATGAATGATTCAAAAACAAAGTTCGCAATCAATAGGTGTATTGCATACCATAAAACAACCTTCCAATAAAACTATTATAAACAATTGAATAGACATCCAAACTTAATCAATGAGCCAACTTTATATACACAAATTGGATTAGACCATTTTGAGTCATCTTTTGTGAATTATTTCAATTTTATTTTGTGGTTCCTTTAACATCAACACCCACAATTTATTGCACAAATATATAGAATATTTTTTCTTTTTCATGAGTGGTGTTTCACAATTGACAAATGGCTTTGAACTCTTTTAGCACTTGACCTAAATCATTAAAAAACTCCCAATTAGTAATGCCGCACTCAACAATAAGGTTAGTGATCTTTCCCATCACCAAACCATTAATGCTTGGAGATTAAGGAGAAGAAGTGCATCCATAAACATCATTATAACTTTGTGAAATGACACAATTCTCTTCACAATATCACATCAACAATATCATAGAATTCTACTCCCTCTAGTTTCCCACAAATGCAAGTTTCATTTCCCATCTCTTATTCATTCAACCCTTGAAACATACCCAAACATATCAAGTTTGCAATTAGAAAGCCACTAGACCAATGTTTAATTTGTTAAAAAATTTCATCACTTTCAATAATGCCTATGCACTAAAAAAATCTTTAAAATGAATCATATAATCTACACTAATTTTCTATGTGTAATGAACGTTTGTTTGCATTTTGTTTTCTTTATTCTAGATGATTTATTTTGATTTGAATCTAACCAAGCAAAACATGGTGACCGTAAAAAAACCATTGAACAGAAAATTAGCATCTTGCCAAAAAGGCTCTAGGAGCTACTCTCTGACACCTATTATGATTATGAGTAGGCTTGCTTATGGCTGTTGCAATATTGGCCAAAGTACAATAAACATAAGTATTCTTGGCTTTACGCCACTTTCATGAGCTTGACAAAGGTTGCAAAGTAAAGTTTGATGAAAAAAACTCCCCACTTTTCTTTTCTTGTTTATCTTTGAAAATGTAGAGAAGGAAGATAAAGCTGAAAGAAAAGTTTGTGGGGCAAAATTTTAAAATTAAATTTTACCATTGTATTCTTTTTTTGCATCAAATTAATTTGAAAATTTTGAACAACAAAACAATTAAGTATGAACGTTTTTTTCATAAACAATCTTTTCTACACAACACCTAGCATGCAACAACAAATCAATTCCTTAAAAGTTTCTTGTTTCTTCACTTATATAAATTCATAAGTTGCTAACCAAAGAAAGACACAAGTTCATCCTCCGTATATTTTCTTGTTCCACTTCACATCATGCTATCCTCCACATCTAATTATTCTCCGTCACACTAGCCACTTTTTCCATCACAAATGTCGTGTCTTTGCTTCTTTAAAACAACCTTCATCATAACTTGTTCAATAACCAAAAATGGAAAAATGAGAGTCACTCAACTCATTTTTTCACAAACAAGAAAGCCAAACCCTAAACTAAATGATTAACCATCAATATCCAGCACCTAAATTACCAATAATGAAAGTTGATGCGAAGACTCCATCAAGAACCTCCATCATGTTCTAAGTCTAGGATGAAACCTTAATTTGGAAATTATAATCCAACCAAACAAGGGGTGTGTCGCAATATGATTGCGTTGCCATTTAGATTTAAAAGTATCTTATGGCAAAAGAAGAATTACGAAAACTCAAATATTTCCACCATGCAAAAATATAATCTTCAAATTAATCCTTTAAAAGAAACCAAAATCCTTCGAGATATTATAACTCTAATATCTAATCTCAAGTTTCAACACAAGCCAAAATATCATCTTTCAAAAAAAAATCCTCATATAAAAATAGACCTATTATTATGTACCTAGTATGGGCCAAAAGCCCTTAAGCTACTATAGTCTATAATGAATCTAAACACAATATCCTTAAGGGCCTATGGAGGATTTAGCAGTTTAGGGTTTCCGAGGTTTTAGGGTTTCGAGGTTTTTCGCAGTTTGAACCTTTGTCTGTGCATGCTCTCCTAGGCGATCGGGTGCGGGGAATGGGTGCGGGGATGAAGCAGGAGGAGTAGAGGAAGAAGGCGAAGGAAGAAGAAGAAGAAGAAGAAGAAGAAGAGATTTTTTGAGGGAGAGAAAGAGAGACATGGCCGGGGTGGTTGTGCGACCATTGTGGTGTCGGCTTGACCTAGGTTTCAGGCGAGGAGTAATAAGAACAACAACGACTGGATGGCGACAGATAGCTTTGTTTCACTCCCTATCTCTCCATGGATCTAGTTTCGGTGGAAGGAGAACCAATTTTGTTGGCGGGAGGAAAGGTCGTTACTCGCCCGGATATCGTTGCTCCAGTAAGTTCAGTTATTTTGTTTTCCTTTTGTGGTTTTGCAAAGGTGCAGCAGTGTGAGAGTGTAGAAGTGAGGAACAATGAATGGGGGACTGTTTGACTAACTGACTGACAGAGGAGTGTATGAGCAAGGGATTGTGCAGCAGCACCAGCAGAAGCAGAAGGGGAGAAAACCTGGGGAGAAGGTGGTGGAAGAGGAGTAGGGCAACAACACAAGTGGGAAAGAGGAGGAGGTTTTGTGGATAGTTTGGCCAATGTACATTCCAGTGCCATTGTGGAAGTGGGAGCCGTGGTGCATGCACATGCACATGTGGGTCCTAACACGCACATCTTGTCTGGCTGCATTGTGGGCCCCAATGTGAATGTTGGATCCTCAACCACTCTAGGGTTTGCATCTTCCCTGTTGCAGTCACCTCATCTCTTTTTTGAGAGAGAGATAGAGAGAGAGAGAACTTTTCCAATTTATGATGCTCAGATAGGTGTTTTTTTGCTTTGCTTCTTTATGGACAATCTGCATGGTGGAAGGCATCAGAGGTTTGCATGGTGGGGGATGGTGGGAGTTGCCAGGTACAATGTGGTGCTGCAGAATTGCTCTGTCGGCAATTCTTGTATTCTTCACAGTGGTGTATGTGTTGGCCAAGAAGGTGTGTACACTATGTCTCTTTCTATCTTTCTTGCTGCAGCACAGTCTACCTTATTTTTCTTTCTTTCTCTCTCGCCACAGTGCAGTCTATACTATGTCTCTTTTTTTCTCTCTTGCTGCAGTGCAGTTTACTTCACTATGTCTTTTTCTGTCTTTCTGCTGCACAATGTCTGATTTCCACAACCTGGTACTTGCAGCGCTGCTATATGAGACTTGTGCAAGTGTTAAGAGTCTATGAAAAAATAGTGAACTTGACCTTCTGCTAACACAATTTTTTGGGGGATCTGTAATCAGGTTTTGGCTTTATGGTGAATGATGCTGGTGCAGTTGTGAAGAAGCCACAGGTAAAGAGGTCAATCCATTTTTTTGTTGCAGCTGAAATCACAGTATCAGATTTCCCTTGAATTCAGAGAGTTTACTCATGTATGTCCTTGAATTCTTTTTACATGTGATGAACGGAGAATAAATGGGTAAAACATTCTGAGTGATGTCACAATGTGCTTTCTGTCTGCAGTTGTTACAGGTACAGATTGGGAACCATGTAGAGATTGGTGCCAACAGTTGTATTGATCGTGGCAGGTTTCTACTCTCATCCTCAGAGAAGTAATTGCTGGCAATATGAACCTTGTGAACTCATCATAGAAACCATGATGGACAGTAGAGATGCAATTTTATTAAAGTCTTCAGCTTGCTCTTTTTCCAAGAATGCATAGTACATACATACCCACTGGTTTTTTCAGCAGTTTCAAGCATTGCATAATAAGGAAATACAAGAGTGTCTGTCAAAGATGGGCTAGAATGAGTGGCAGGGGAAAGGCAGTATGGATGTCAGGGCAAGGAGTATGGCCCAATTAATTGTGAGATGGTGGCAGCTGGCGTGACACTGTGATTGGCGACCACACCAAAATTGACAATCTTGTCCAAGTATTTTGATATGCCTGCTTCTTCCTTGTTCTTTGAGGTCCTTGAAAGCGACAGTGTTTTGTAGAATTAAGGTTTTAAGTTGTTGCCTTCAAGCAGCTGGTCACCTTCACTTGCCCAATTTACTTCTTCCTTAGTACTGATCATCTGACTTTTTGGCTTTTTGTTGCGTGTGCTTGTCAAGCTGATATAAAATCTTTATGGATTTGCAATGATGTTGATATTGAATTGTTAACTGATGATGCTGTAGATTGGGCACAACGTGGTGGTTGGCCGCTGTTGCATGTTGTGTGGACAGGTTGGTCTTGCTGGCTCTGTCACGTAAGCTTATCTACATCCACTCTCTCTCTTGTGCAATTCACTAAAAATGTTACACCACTTATTGGCACCAAAGATGTGCAAGATGCAGAACAACACCCATCAGGACCTTCAGCAAGAAACAAAGTTTTTAGATCACGTCACCTGCAGTCACTTTTTTCTGCAGTTTGTTGCTGAGGCCTTTCAACTTATGCTTTGCTTGTTTGTCATGCTGGCAGTCTTGGTGACTATGTAGTGCTGGGAGGAAAGGCAGGCGTGTCAGATCATGTGTCTGTTGCCTCCAAGGTATTTGCATACTGCTTTTTCCCCTAAATTTGTGAAAGGAACAGTTCTGGTAGTCGGATGTTGTATTTGAGGGTTGAATTCCATATCTTCTATTTTTCATGTTTGCGAAACCAGTTATTGGAAAAAATATCTGTCCTGCAACAATCTTGTAGAAGTTCTGTGGAATGCAAATGCAGTGTTGATTTAGGAGCTGAATCTGCCATTGTGGGGACAGGTGCGGGTGGCAGCCAAGAGTGGTGTAGTGTCCAACATTGAAGAGCCTGGTGACTATGCTGGCTTTCCTGCGGTGTGTTTCTCTCTATTTTGCCCTCTCCCTTTGATTGAGGCATCTCACACGTCCTCTTTCTTTCAGTCTCCACCACCCTAAGAAACTAAAGTGGGCATGTGGTCTTATGACCAGTATAGGCTAGGGCAGGTGATGTGCCAAATGCATCTCTGACATTACACACCAATATGGATGTCCCCTGATTAGAAGTTTAAGGAAACTGTGCATTGCTCTGCTGTGGGCAGGTGAGGGCACACGAGTGGCGGAGATCAATTGTAGCTCTCCGAAGGTTTGGTAGGCCTTCATCACAAAGGAATACTCCAGATCTGGAATATAGAGCAGAGGATGCAGATAACAAGATTCAATAGGGAGGTTCACTTCCCACATTGCCAGTACCCACCTACTACACCTGCCTTTCAATTCACCAAGAATCAAAAGCCACAATTCCCCACCCTTTTTTGGTCACAAGGCATGTCATTCAGATTTTCAAAGTTCTGGGTGGCCCCAACAAAGGCATCTGGTCATAGCTATTTGTCCCAGAAGTTGACAATTGGTCACAGAAGTCAAACACCAAATGACAATACACAGGTGCCCTCCTGCAAGTACCTTCAAATGTAGATTTTTGATCTTGAGAGGGGAGACTTGGCAATTCTAGAGAAGAGATGAGGCAAACTGGATGTGAAACAGCCGAAAAAGTTGGGAAATGCATGGGATGGTGATGGGATTCTCGTCATCCAAATGACATGCTTATTTGATATATTGTTGGCTCTCAAAAGGGGAGATGAATCACATGAAGTAAAAGACTATGACTTAAGTAAGGACAACGTCTGATATGGATTTCCCCATGCTTGTAAAGCATGCAAGAGCAATTCAAGAAAATTCAAACATAGGGGTTTTTATATGACTTGGAATGACATTTTTCCTTAATGGTTGTTCATATATGTGTTAATGGCTCATGGTTGCCAAAAATCTTTTGGATGTAAAGTTGGAATGATATATCCAAAGATTGATCTGCTGTTTCAGATGGGGACTTGATAAAAAAAAGAAGCCCTACTCCACCATTTGTGCTTGAATTGAACTTATGTAGTTGCCATTATCTATCGATTGCACTCGTATTGACATTGCAAGCATTGTGTTGCCACTATTGAAGGCATTGTGAATTGTTAAGCCCCTTCCATAAACACAAATGTGCTAAAGAGTGTATTTTGCACCACAGATGGTAGTAAATATCTAACCAATTAGAGTCATACACTACAGGAAATTGAATGTTTGGAAACTTCTACAACCAACCAAAGACATTTACTTCAAAGCACATTGAGCGGTAACAAATGTTGCAACAAGATGGAGTCAAAGTATCACACCAGAATGTTACATATTTAAATATATATTTAAAATGTACATATTTTATGAACCTTAAACACTAAACTTAATGATAATAGTGATCAAGTTTAGGGTTTAAGGTTCATAAAATATTGCAACAAGCTAGAAACAAAGTCTCATGCCACAAGGGGTTCAAGGATAGTAGCAATTGAGCTTAGGGTTTACAATTTAAGGTTTGTTAACCCAATATATGTGCTTCTCCTCCACGTGTAACATTTTCAATGCATTTTGTTGGCTTTGCATGGAAGGAGGAAACTTTGAATCCATGTCTAATTTGGGATAGAATTTTGGCTTCGAATGGAAAGCAATTAGTGTGTGACAATTGTAGACCTATGTTTATTTACTTTCTTTGATAGATTCATTTTGGATTCAAATCATCTACTAATCATGTTATGGATTTGTAATCTCTCATGATTTTGCTTGACCTTGCCATATCACACGGTTCGGTAATATTTCATGATTTTGTTTGACCTTGCCATAAGGACAAAACCATTACATGACAAGCCACTTGTTTTTTTGGAAGAACACAACCCCTTCAACAAACACCTTAGTGGAGGTTGAATATGAAGGTCAACCATTGATTTTGTCACCTTTGTATCAACTTCCAAATTTATGTTCTCGTTGTTAAGATTTGGAATCCAACAACATTACGTGGATGCAAAATCTTTGAAGTTCAACATTGAAGAAAAATTTATAACACTATTAAACCCTAAACCTAGGCGACAAGTATAGACCATGATTGTACTTTATACTCTACTTTCTTTGATAAATTCATTTTGCATTCAAATCACCTACTAATCATTATGTTACACGGTTTCATAATTTGTCTTGATTTGCTTGACCTTGCCATAAAGGACAAATCCATTATGTGACAAACCGCTTGTTTTGGAAGAACACAACCCTCAAAACAAACAGAGTGGAGATTGAAGTTGAATTTTGAAGGTCAACCAATTGATTGTGCCACCATGTATTGGGTTCTAGATTTATGTTTGAGATTTATGCTAAGATTTGGAATTCAAAAGCATCGCTTGGATGCAAATCGTAAAGTTCAACATGCAAGAGCAATTTATTATTACCTACCCTTTTGTTTATGAAGAGACATGCAAAGGTTACATGTTTGGGTTCTTGTGATGAAGTGTGCGTGAATTTCTTGTTCTTGTTGTGGTGTATTATTATACATGACATGGATGTGTGCTCATGGAGTTTCTCCAAAATTACTAATAGATTTTTGGTGCTCTAAAATTAGGTGTAACCAAGTTTAACTAAAGTTGTTTTTTGGGTCTTTAAAATTAGTTCCCAATGAGATGCTTCTCTAGAATTTCTAGTAGTAGTGATTAGAGGAATGAAGGAATTTGGTTTTTTTTGTTGTGTGAGTGACTTGGTTGTTTTTTAAAAAAATTGAATTCCTTTGAACCAAATCTAGCAAGGGAAATTGGTGCGTGAAGAAGTTCTTGGGTAGAAAAGATGAAGTTGTGAAGATTGATCAATTTGGGTTGGTTTTTTTGGGAGATTTTTTATGGGAATTTCCTCAAACAATCATTTTAGTGATTTTTGGTTGATTTTTGTTGTGGGAGTGTGTGAGTGAGTGAGTAAGTTGATTCTTTTTTTAAATTGTTGAATTCTTCTGAATCACATCTAGCCAGTGAACTTGAAAGAATGAAGAAAATTTTGTGTACAAAAGATGAGTTGTGAAAGATTGATTTTGGTTGGTTTTTCATTGGGAGATTTTTGTGGGAATTTTCAGCAGAAAAAGAATTTCAGCACATGTGTGAACATGAAGTTGTGAAAGATTGAGTGATTGGGTTGGGTTTATTTTTGGGGAGATTTTTGCGGGAATTTTCAGCAGAAAAAAGCAGCCCAAAAAAAAATCCAGCAGATGTGTGAATTGATCATCATCATCATCAACAACAACTGCAAGTGTTTTATCTACTTTTTGCAGACTGGAGAAACTGAATGAGATCTTTTGCACGTCCTTTCTCTCTCTGGCAGCAAGGATTAGATGCTCTGTTATGGGAGAGGTAACCGAGGGCGTGAACTGCAAACTCCTCTATTGAAGTGTCCAAACCAGCCAGCTTTTTCCTCTGATCTTTTGTGCGAAACTTGGGTTCAGCTGAACTCACCGAGTGAAAGGAATAAACAAACACATTGGATCTTTTAGTGTTAATTCTTTGATGATTTTTTGAGGAATTCAAGGGGAATCCATCGCCATCCAATCAATCCATGTTCCAGGATGATTGTTCACGTGGAAGCTTGTTTTTTAAAAAAAAACTTCTCTGCAAAATTCTTATCTGGAATCTATACTAAAAAAAAGCATATCAAACCAGCAAATTACATTCAAATTATTTACACAATTATGTACAAATGTTTTTGTACTAGTTCCACCACCATGCCTTCCAGAGCTCCTCAATTTTGTGTTTCAGCATTGTGTGAGAGAAAGAGAAATGCCATCTGCAACAACCTAGTAACTCAATCAGCAGCAGGTATTGAAATGGGTAGTAGGTTGTTTTCTATTTCTTCAACCGATGTTTCTTTCTTTGGATATTTTAATTTGGATTTTTTTGTTCTCTTTCTTTTTTGTTTGGGTTCAAAACTTCCTCACATGATATACACTTAAAAATCAATCTTCTAGACCCACAATCTCAAATGCACCAGGCCATCGTGTGTGGATCTAGGTATGATTATTCATTGCCTTAAGAAGCAATGGGTATGACAATTTGGAGCCCTGGACTTCTGATAAGCAAGTAGGTTCATTCATAGCTGATGCGTGAAATCCATCCCATGAGATAGAAGCTAAATTCTTGATGGCTAGTAAAACCCGTGAAGAAATTTGGGTTTCACCCAAAGCAAAAAGGCAGCCAAGGAAAAGTTCAAAAAATGACAAATATTTGAAGAGAATTTCTATTGCCCTCGTCACCACTTCCTCTAAGTCCATTTAGCTTTTTTCAATACAAGTAAAATGCAAACATTTTGCATCTAAATAAGCAAAAAACATCTACCAACAAACCGAAGAAGGGACACACAATGAGAATGTCATTAAAATGGGTCTCTCTCAAATTTCAACATTGCATTACTCCCATCACCTTCATTGCAACTTAGCTACATTAATTACCAAAAGCTCTACTATATGATCACTATTCTACAAGATCCAAATCTACTTTATTTTTCGAAGTCGATAAACAAACAATATCTATAAGAGACTCGCCTTCTTCTACAAGGAGGAAACTTGTACTTTGATGGAACTATTTGGTAATGATCCATCAAATGAGCATTTTCCTACATTGTTTTCCATGTCTCTTTCGCATGCATGCTCATAAGGCTAGTGCTCATTCCATCAAACTATTTGGTGAGAGGTTTGAAAGCTCTTATAAAAACTTTTGAGTTATAATAGAACGCTCTATCTCTCTTTATCTTCTTGAAGCTTGTTTTGTTTTTCTAATAGTAATAGTATCGAGTGTAATCTGGTCCAAGCACAAATGTAACAGGATATGGATCTTCTTTATAAGGCTCTTCAACTTTCTTTTCCTCTTTTTTCTTTGTACTCTTCTCCTCTTTCTTCTCTTCCTTGCTTTCTTCCTTCTTCTTCTCTTCCTTTTTTTCCTCCTTTGGTGATTCCTCTTTCTTGCCTCCTCCATCTCCTCCTCCTCCTCCTCCTTTTTTCTTCTTCTTCCCTGCCCCACCTTCTCCTCCTCCCCCATCTCCTCCTCCTCCACCTTTAGGAGTTTCCTCTTTTTTCTCCTCTTTCTTTACCTCCGCATTGGACTCCTAACAAAGTTACAATATCACCATATTGTGTTAGTGGAACATGAGTGCATTTGAACTCAAGAAATTGGCAATTTTCTTTTATAGATTTGTAAAAAGCATATACAAACTAAAAAAAATGCCCTTTTTTGTGTTTGAATTGCTAGATCAAAATCACGCTCGAAAAATTGTTGCCAAAATCCATCTACAGGTTGAGAAATACATCAAGGTCACAAACTAAAATCAATTCTAAAATCAATCAAGTATGAGACTTTGAAATGAATCAAGTTTAGAAACTTTGAGTTTGATCAAGACTCAAGGGCATGGCAAAGTACTTTGTGCGAGATGTGGGTGAGATGCGGGTGAGATGCGGGTTGCAAAAAAGATCATGAAAGATGGATTAAAAAAAATCTTTAGAACAATGATTGGTGAATGAGGAAAAGGATTTTTGCAACAAACGAATTCAATCAAACAATTTCCAAAGGCACAAAAGGGTGATAACAAAACCCAACTTTTGCAATGTCCCAATTGGATCAAACAATTTTCTGAAGGCACAAAACAAGTGTGATAAGAAAACCTTTGTACCTTCTTCTTCTCATCTTTAGCAGCTCCCTCGGTTTTGTTCTCCTCCTTCTTCTTCGGTTGATCAGCTCCCTTCTTTTTATTGTCTTCTTTCTTCTCTTCCTTCTTTTCTTCCTTCTTCTCTTCAGTCTTCTTCTTCTCCTTCTTGTTGTTGTTGTCTTCAACCTTCTTGTCGTCTTTCTTGTTGTCTTCTTTCTTCTTCTCTTCCTTTTTCTCTTCTTTGGGTTGCTGCTGCTGCTTCTCCTCTTTCT
Source organism: Sphagnum tenellum (assembly GCA_963921925.1). Taxonomy (NCBI): domain Eukaryota; kingdom Viridiplantae; phylum Streptophyta; class Sphagnopsida; order Sphagnales; family Sphagnaceae; genus Sphagnum; species Sphagnum tenellum. Next base: position 521,344 of record OY998146.1, read on the forward strand.
TTTCCTCCTTTTTAGCAGCAGCAGCTGCCACTTTCTTTGGCTCCTCTGGCCAAAACTCAGTGTACTTCCCAGTTTTAGCAACCCGACGAAAAACTTCTTCAGGTTTCACAGCTCCAATCACTGTCACCTTTTGTCCCGCAAAATCCACTTGATAGGATGTCATTCCTGTTGTTTTGTTTCATGGTTCAATCAAACACAAAACCCAACCAAGAACCTTCTTAGATCAATGACCCCACCCCAAAAAAAGAAGAATTAAAAGTCTCCAAAATCTCCAATCCCTTCACACTCTCTCCTCCCATTGCAAATAGAGATGTATGATGTATGTACCTACCTGGTATCCTTTTGACTGCTCTTTTCACAGTACTTGCACATCCTTCACAGTGCATCATTACCCTTAGTACCACCGTCTTTATATCCGTCTGCAACAACAAAACTCCAAACAAATTTAGTTCCGAGCACACATGCAGACCCACATCCCGCATGTGCACACACACACCCCAAGCATGAGATAGAAAACACACACACATGCAATGTTCATACACACATGCACACGCATAGCTAAGAAACCAGAGTACAGAGAAAAATTCTCTCTCTCTCTCTCTCCTCTTTTCCTTGGAATTTAATACAATTTTTTTTTTTTCATCTGAGCTTGCTTCTTCACAGATTCCACTACAAATTGAATTGCGAAACCAATTTTTTTCTCATGGAAAAAGGACTGGAAGTTGTTTTTTAAGGAAGGAAGGAAGGAAGGAAGAAGAAAACTCAAGATTGACAAACCATGATTTGTTTGTAAAACAAATCAGATCAAACAGACTGAGCAGAGAGAAAGAAAAAAGAGAGATCAAACCTCAGGCATTGTGTATGTCTGTATTTTCTGATGATCAGTTTGTCTGTACGATCTGCTGCAACAGGATTCTTGTGCCTCACTCAAACAACTGGAGGAGGAGGAGAAGCTCAAAGCTCTCTCTTTTCTAATCCGCACTAAGACAATAATATTGACAAACAATTCCTATCTCCAACAAAAACTACTGCAAGAAAAAAGTTCAAAGAGAAAAGCAACACTGAACTGTGAAGTAAAGCTTGGTAGACAATCTAATTTCAGCTGGAAAAACGCAAGGCAAAAGGAGAGAGCTTCCTCAAAAACTCTCAGAGATTTCTCAAAAACTCCAAGAGACGGATGATGATTCCTCAAAAGAACACCACAATCATTCACTCAACTCACTCACTCACTCACTCATTCACTCATCATTGATGCTACTGCTGCTGCTGCTCTTCTCTCTTCCCCTCTTTCTCTCTGTCTGTGTCTGGTGCAACAAGGCTCAGATCTCTCTCTTCCTTTGCAAGATCTTGCTTGCAAATCTCTGCTTGCTTGCTTGCCGATTTTATTACCAGAAGGATTTGCAACGTCACAAGACCAACATGTCTCAATCTCTTCCTTGAAAAACTCAATCAATCAATCAGGAAAATTTCAATCGATCGATTGATCACTCCATCAAAATCCATTATCATCAAGGATCATCCACTACCACTACAACTACAACTCCTTCAAAGTTCATGTCTTTTTCCTTCTTCTTCTTCTACTACTGTCTACTACTACTTTCTACTACTGCCTGCTGCTTGACCTTTTCATAGTTCCCAGATCTGCACACACAAAACAAACAACACATCCTCCCCTCATGCTCTCTCCTGCATTTGGGTGAGATGCTCATCAGATGCTCATCTGCTAATCATCATCATCATATCATCACATCATTCATTCAAAAGGGCTTTTGATTTTACTACTGGCATCCAAGGAGACCCAAAGACTGGATTGATGATTAAGAGATGAAAATGGAATATGGATTTTCTCCATGCATTTCTTTCCCATCTCTCTCTCTCTCTCTCTCTCTCTCTCTCTCTCCCCTCCTACAACTCTCCTGAATCCCGGATTCTTCTATTTCTTCTTTAGTAAAAAGGAAAACAAAACCCAAAAAAAAATCAAAATCTTCAGACTCTCAATCCAGTACTCTTTGTTTGTTTGTTTGTTTGTTTGTTTGTTTTGTTTGTTCCTTTGTACTTTGTTTGCTTGTAAAATTGAGAAATGTGTGATTCCAACCAAAATGCAAGGCAATAAAAAAAAGGGGAGAGTTAATAATGGGTGGTGTCTTTCTTTGGGGGTTTTGGGTTGGAAAACAAAGGAAAGTTAATGGGGTTGTGTTTTTCTGAGCTTTTTTCCTTCATCTAATGAGAATGAAAATATTGCAAACTTTGCACTACCCAATTCTTCCAACAAAAATTGCAAGGAAAAAACTGAGATAATGGGTGGTGTTTTTCTTTGGGTCTTTTACTATAAAAAATCTTTGGAGGGTGAATCTTATGCAAACTATGTCCAACCCATTCTTCTAACACAAATGCAAGCAAGAAAAAAGAGAAGTGGGTGATGTTTTTCTTTGCTTCATTTTTTTTTAACCCTCTTGTGAGAATGGATTACAAGATTAGATTGTAGTAGCCTATTTCTAATTATCAGCTTTTTCATTGTTTCTTTTTGTGTCTTTGTGTGTTTGTGTGGGTGTTTTTATATGTGCATATATGTTGGGATGATGATGATGATTCATGATTTTCCGGGATTGCTTTTTTGGATGACTTTCTTAGATTGATGTTTTTGGATGATGATGATGATTGGAATCATTTGACCAAAACACCTTACACAACTGCAAGGAAGGGAAGGAAGAAAAACTTTTCCTGACACACTTTTGTGTACTACTTATGTTGTTGGAGAGTGAGCTGCATTTTATTGTGTTTGCACCTGGATTTAGCCTTTGTTCCATTGTCAATTACACTTCCAGATTTGTAATGGAAATCGAGTCAACAAAAAAAACCAACAACAACAACAACCCATTAAGTTACTATTTTCTTTAAAAACCTTCATCAAACTTGTGAACTAAGAGTATTTTGCATTTTAATTCAAAACTAGTAGTAGTCACAAACAAATGTATGCTTAGATGAGAAATTATGGACTTGGGATGAGGGAGGATGTTTGGGAACAATTTTTTTATTTTAAATCCCTCTCATCTCATCCTCCTTGGATGACTCGAGGAAGAAACATGTAGATAATTCTATTTGAGAATCAATCTCCTTTGGTGTCTTATTATGATCCTCCGACTAGTACTACACCCCCCAACTTCACAAAAAAGATTTTGGCATCCAAAGAGGACGAGGGAGGAATGTATTTCTATTTGAGAATCAATTCAATCTCCATGGCTTTACCTTATACCGTACTTAGTACCTATTCACATGCATGCACACAATGACCCCACCATGGTGTTGGTGGTTTTTATGGTTGATGGAGTATACGTATTGTGCACACACAAGCGCGCAAGATAGCTAGTGCTAAAAATGCAAGGGTCATTTACACATAGTAAGTAATAAAACACCTTGCAAAATGGTCCCCACCCAAGTTGAATTATGATTTATATGACATGATGATCCTTTGGTGTAAATAATTGTTTTAAATTATTTTATTATTATTTTATTATTATTTTATTATATATATATATTCTATATTCTATTCTATTTTTTATTTTTTCCTGGGCTCTAGTCACACATAGCCTTATCTCCTCCTCCAACTCCCCCACATGGTCTTATGGCAGCAAGACTATGGATATTGGCTGCTTTGAAACTGGCAGCAATTTCCATCAGGTTTGGTTTTTAGCTTCATTAGCCTACATGGACTTTTCCTTTTTCAAGGCCTATTTTTCTCTTCTACCAGGTGTACTTTTTTTTCTCTTTTTTCTTTTTTTCTTTTTTGGGGCATAACTGGATAACATCCATTGCAAAATTTAATAAATTAACCAATGTTGTGGATATTTTTCTTTTTTGGGGGAGGGGCCACAAAATGGACAACATCCATTGTGAAAAGAAAAAAAACCAACCATTGCATACTTTTCTTTGGTGCAACTTTTGCCCCATCCCATTTGCACAAGAACTTAGCACAATATTTGGTGTGGGTGCCTTTTTTTTTTCTCTCTCTCTCTCCCTTTGGAAATTTTTGTGTGTTTTTTGTATGAGAAAAGATACCAAACTGTAGTAGTAGTAGTTGTTGTTGTAGCATCTTGACATTTCTATTGATTTTCATGCCTCCCTTCATGGCCCAATTGATGGGCAGCTGCCCAGCTGCCCATTCAGCCGTTCCCCTTGTGCTCCATTGTTGCTAACCATCACATTCCCAATGTCATTTACGCAAGGGAACATGCTATTTACGGTGCATTCAATCAATTGCAATGTCACTACACTCGGCCATGCTCACTCAATGATAGCTTACCCAAAAGAATACAGCCTAAATGACCTATTTCTTTTCTCTTCAAAAAAATTGAAACAAGATATTGCATCTAGAACATTAAGGATAGTGAGATGCCCCAATGAAAACCTTTAGGCAAAAGAAAAACTCTTGATAATAGTTTGCCAATTAATAAGAGGGAGGAATGGGTTTACATCCTAAAGGGCTCTTGCTTCCTTCAAGAGGTGGTCATTTTTCTAACTACCATAACAATGCAATGCCATTATATATGCAAGTTTCTAAAGGGCTTGACCTTGAATACATAGATGTATTTTGCATGTTCATCTAATATTAGCTTCACATATTAGATGACTTAGTGATCACTTAAACCCACAATGGACTCATCATAATCATTTGTAACTTGCAACTATCCTTCTCAATCAATTTGGTATTTGATTTCATATCTGTGGTGGTGAACAAGATTTGCTTTGGGTTCTAGTTTTCAAATTACATCATCATTTGTAGTTGCAAGGGTATTAATGATATTGATAATGTCAAGATAAAAACTTATTAGATCAACCTTGCACTAATTTTCAGTTAATGGGTATCAAAATGATGTGGGCTTTAATGAAGCCAATTGCACACAAGGAGATTAATGTGCTAGGCTATATGTGTAGAAATTATTTAATGTAAACATAAACACACAACATGGCCCAAACATTGTTTTTTTTTTTTCAAAGTGGACACTGAACTGGTGACTTGGTTGATTATGTCAAAAGCAAAGGCATTGCAACAAAATCAATTCTCTTCAACATACTTCTTCAACATGATAATGCCTTGTGGGTCATGGACTTTGCTTTAAGCTTGTGACCATTCAAAGCTTGAGTTAATCCTAGGGAATCGTGAAGAAAGAGATTAAACATATGACAACAAACTTAGGTGAAAGTTCACCAATATACATGATCAACATAAGAGTTTCAACAAAGGTGTTTCCATGGCAAGTTGTGGGAAGAAAGTTTACCCATTATCATCAATTAGAACATTTACTCTTTTAATAATGAAAAGCCTTAACTTAGTCACATGGTGAAGGCAAGGGCCACCCATGAACATTGGAACAAAAAGCGATGATGAGGAAATTCATGGAAAAGAGATAATTTTCCATTGCCAAAGGGACAAGTTGAAAGTAGGCTTTAAAATTTTGAAAAAAGTTCCTTGAAAATGCTTCCTCAACAATGAGTTTCAACAAAACTTAAGAGTTCCAAACATATATGCTAATGGATGAAGGGGAAAGTAACATCCATTGGGAAAGTAACATCCATTATATTATTTCCAACTAAAGATTGCATGTTCTAGCTTGCGGCAAAATTATTTGGACCTAGTGGTAAAAACTTAGGAGAGCACACTACATTGTTAGAATTTGTTATAAGATCACATTTGGCACGTGTAATTAGGACAAATATGGTTGGGCAAAGTAGTTGGGGGTGGATTAGAAGGATTGGTTGCCAATTGGAAATAAGGATAACATAGGAGGTGACTACATGGATGAAGAACTCCAAGGTTGATCATTTCATGATTGTGTAGCTATACTAGAAGTGATCACATTGTTCAATATCATGTTTTTATCTTGGTTGTATGCATGCTTATGTTAATGGCAATTTTTTGTACTTGGGAATGTTTTTAAATCATTGTTAGTTAAGAATGTAGATTGATCAAATGAGCTAAAGGTTCAACTCAAACTATAGATGGCCATCATGCTATTTCTAATGCATTCATGTGCAATGCAATATTTGTTTCACATTCTTAATTGTTGTTCATGTGAAAATTTGGACATGTGTACATGAATTTTTTTGACCTATTTGCTATTGGGCACTTACATGCTACTTGCTTGTTGCACTTGTATGTCATTTAAGGTGGGCATGAGGTTTTTTGCTAGAATAATTGTTGATGTATTATATATCATTGTAATAAGGTTGCAAGGACATGCACATCATTAGACATAATGCTTGTCGAACTTAAAAGATGAAATTAAGCTAAAAAATAAACTTTGTATAAAGTGTTTGGCAAGTCAAACTTTTTCAAATCTACGAAAGCCTTGAACTTGAGGAATGGATGTTGTCCAATTGTGCATGAATTGTATTACAATGAAACAAAAGTTTGGAATGACAAATTTTCATACGATAATGGCCATTGAGATCAGCTAGATGTGGGGTTAAAAATGAATACTTAATGTTGAGTTAGAAAGAGTGCAAATACGGAGAAGATTGATCCATCAAATGTTGCCTATGGTAAGGAAAGAATTAGGATCACAACAATTGAATGAGTTTTAGATCTCAAATGAAAGGGGTTGGAAATAAAGTAAATGCTAACATGGCATAGCAAAATAATCCACACTAAGATTTTCCCTTGTTAAAAGGGGGATGACCCATGTATACTGAAACCCCCTCAAAAGAGGGGGCGTTGAGGTAGATCTACCAAACCCAACATGCATAAAATAACCCATGTATAATTACTTTAATTATGAAATTGTAACATCTATTCCTTTTTCTTGAACCAAACTTCCCAAATTGTGCATATTGTGCTTTCAAAACTAAATGTGGTTTCAACTTTTTTGGGATGAAGAAAATGTGCCCATTTTTATATAATATTTTGAATCCAACATAGGATTGTGTGAAATCAATCTCTCGAAAATGTACATTGTTGATGCTATCAATTTACAAACCTATATAAGTAATATCTTTTCGGATTTCTCACATGAAAAGTTTAGCCGGGATTTTAGTGTGAATTATGTGCTTTCATCCAACATCAATTCTCGTTATAAATATGCATGTTGCATGTATGCATAACCACACATGGTCATTCCCACCACAAAATTTAATCCTTCTTTCTATCTCAATTTTCATATTCCAACACATAAAAGAACCCCAAAAGAAAACCTAGATGAAGAATTACCCTCCCAAGTCCCAACAAATTAATTTTTAATTCCATTGTTGAAAATTTTTAATTTTTTTTATTATTAGTTAGTGTCAAGCCTTTAAGGGTTTCCATTACATTAATCCATTTTCCATGGTTTCAGAATCACAATATTTAAATGAGGATTTTTTTAATAAACCATAAAAAATAAATAGACATCCCATTGCACATCATGAAGGAAAACCTCACAAGACTAGATAGAAAATTGTAATGAAAACTAATGTGGGGTGTTTTGTTACACCTAATAGGCACAACATTTCTAACCAACCAAACTTTGGAAAGACCTCAAACGAAAATATCTCAACTTGCAACCATGCCAAGGAGCATTACTAACACCAAGAGTCCCATTTCCAAGCATAATTCAACACTTCTTCTAACCCCAAAAAATAAAAATAAAAATTCATACACAAAAAAATCCAACCTATTTCTAACCCTTCCCTATCTTCCTAAGGAAATTGCGAAGTTCACAATAGGTAGAATCGGTTGATTTACTTATGGGTTGATGGTAATTATAGGTAGAATCGAGCATGATTTACTTATGTGCCCATAGATTACCACTAAAATTGAATTATTGCACCCAACAATGGACTCACAAGATGGTGCAAGGTGGACCGCATATAAGATAGTATGGTACATTGCATCTCCCATTTTTCTTGGTTGTCTAAATTTTGTCTCTTCTCTCCTCCCATGCACAACAATTTGTGCAACAACAAGTACATGGGCATTTCTATCTCCAGGTGACAATGTCCTGACATGTTGTGCCCAAGCCATGCATGGACTAGGCTAGTGGTATCCATTCAGCTCATCATATATGGAAGGAAACCAAGAAGAACACTAACTCCCTTACTCACTCACATACTCACATGAGGAGCTATAGACTAGGTATAGACCTAGGGAGATAGGTATATAGACCATTGGTATAACATAATGCCATTATCAAAATGCTTTTTCAATTGAGAATCCTTCCACCTCCCCCACCTGCCCCCCCACTTGAGAAATCCCTCACTCTATACCTATTCAATTGTCTTCTCAGATTTGATTTTGCCTATTGAAGAAAAGTGGTAGGCTATTATCATCACATATCAAGTACAAATCAAAGATATTTTGCATTTGCATAGTCTCTTTCTCCTATCTCTTCTTCTCCTCCCCCAATTGAGAAGTCAAAAGTGGAAAGGGGGGAGGGAAGGGGGAGAGGTGATAAACTTTGTGTTGGATAGTTAGATAGTTAGTTTGTCTTCAAGATTAAAAAAAGCAATTGGGTTTTGTCATTACCCTCTCCCACTCCCTGACTCCCTTACTTCCAACCCTAAAGAAAAAGAAGCAATGGGCTATATTATAACCCATCTCTCACTCCCTAATCCCCTTACTTTTCACCCTAAAGAAAAAGAAGAAATTAGGTAATTCAAATCCCATATCCCACTCCCTAATCCCCTTACTATTTCACCCTAAAAAAAAGAAGCAATTAGGTAATCCAAATCTCATATCCCACTCCCTAATCCCCTTACTATTTCACCCTAAAAAAAAGGAAGCAATTAGGTAATCCAAATCCCATATCCCACTCCCTAATCCCCTTACTTTTCACCCTAAAGAAAGAAGAAGCAATTAGGTAATCCTAATCCCATATCCCACTCCCTAATCCCCCTTCCCAACCTCTTGCCCAAAAGAAAAAGCAATTGGGTATTTTAAACATTCCCCTTGCCCACAAAACTGCCCTCCAAAAAAAAAGCTGACATGGGAACTGTTTCCCATATAGAGTCCAGAGTAATAAGTGCATAGAATCAGATTTTTTTTTCAGTTTTCAGTTTTGGTCTTGGGCAGCTGAAAGTGGTCCCCTCTTGTACTCTCTCTCTCTCTCTCTCTCAAGCTTTTTTGTCTTGTAGTGAGTGATTTTGAAGAGATTGTGAACAATATTTTAATACCCATCTTTTTTATCCACAACTACTTGGAAAAGCATGGAAGAAGAAAAAGGGCAAAGACACAAAAGTACAACAATTTGTCATGATTCATGATGATGCACCTTTTGCTTCTAATCTTCAAAGTGAAAGAGTAGCCTTTGACTCAAAATGAGAGTGGGTTTTTATTTATTTATATATTTAAATTCATATGTTTGTTTATTTATTTAAATCCATTTATTTAAATATTTATTACTAAAATTTTAGGGAAAATGAAGATAGTAGGGGTTTATCCATGATAAGAGGTGTTAAAAAGTTTCTTCTTTTTTTTTTTTTTTTTTTTAAAATTAAATACCCAACTTGATTACTGACATTTTGCATGCATGCAAGCTCTATGACACCATGTAGGATGAATGGATTAATGGATTAATTGGATAGGAACACATTTGTGTGTTGAATTCCTTTGTCCCATAGCTAACCATGGTGGTGGGCTATGGGACAAGAATAACCAGGTTGGTTGGTTACCAGTGTTGTCAGGTTATCTAGTTTTCCAACTTCACCTCCCCATATCAACAAAACAGATTTCCTTCTTTCTCTTCTTTTTTTTAAAAAGAGAAGGATATGTCGAGAAAACAAAATATATATGTCAAGAAATAAAATAAATATATCCTATTTTTAATTTTATATCAGCTATTTATATTATGTCAAGAAGGATATTTTTAAAAATAAATAGCTACTTATTTTATGTTAAGAAAAATATCTGAATTTTTTTAAACCTAAAGAACTACCTTCCTTTTTCCCTTGCTAAGTGGTCTAGGGTTTCCTATGTTCCTTAGGCTCTATGAAAAAAAACCTTATAACCTAACTCACCTAGACAATATCGTCGATGGTTCTCAAAGCTCTTATTTGAGAACCAACCCTTATTTATAAACCCACGATTATCCCAAAAATTTGAAATTTGGGTAGATTGATAATCAACATTAGCAAATTAAATTTTTTTTTTCCAAATTTCAAGTGTTGTTGTGTCATTGGTCGACACCCCAAGAAGGATTTAGTAATAACATGGCAACATGTTTTTAAAACCTATCGAAACAATTTTAAACACTAGTTAAAAGTTGCTACGAAACTAAAAGTAGAATCCAAAGGTGAGAAATGTTTTTCTTCAAATTTGGCCCAAAAAATCCAAAAGAATGGGAACATTACGATAAAATATTCCTTTTTTATTGTATTTTTGTGATTGGATGAATTTTTTTTTTCCACAAAAAAATAAAACACTAACTAACATGTGTAAATTTTCAAAATAATGATAACCAACCTGGATGATTATGAAGGAATTTTTTTTTTTAAAAATGGCCGACACTAGTAACTACCAATGTAAGTGGGTAAATATAATAATAATAAAAAGTATGTAAAGAATCGAAGTGGTGATTATTAGGTAAGTAAATCATAAGTAAAAAAAAAAGGCAATTTGGTGACTACTAGGTCAATAGGTGCGGGTGGATGGACGGGTATTACATGGATGGGTATTACATGGTTAACCACAAAGTAGCATTAAGACAAGCAAAACAACATGAAAATTGTAAAAGGAGGTTCTTGTATGAGTGGGTTCTCGAGAGGGAGGGGCCACCCACTTGAGGGTGTGAGCCCAAGCATGTTCCCATACCTCAAGAGAACTCACACAAGTACAAGGAAGCCCCTTTGCCAACGAACTCTTCTTTTGAGGGGGAATGTGAGAGAACACATAAGAATAGGAAGATCTTGGCCTAGGGTTGCCATAACGAACTCGGGTTCTTCTCGTGGGGGGTAGATCCCTCAAATGTACAAATAGAAATTTAAAGACACTTGTTTACACTATACCACAAAAACCCTAAACCCTAACAACCTTAAACCCTTAAACAATCAATCAAAAGGGCGATAACATTCTCTCACCATGTCAATATTTGTGAAATTGGCATTTCATTAGCTTGTTATGAAAAAACACTTCATTCGGGAAATGGATCCCAATGGAAAATAATTTTTTGTCCATCCATCCATCCATCCATCCATCATGGTACACCAATGCCTCTTGGTTCACTTGGCGGGTGCCGGGGTCACTTTGGGCCCTCTTTTGGTTTAGTTACGCATCACCATCGACAATGGAGAATTGATCTTAACATTTTCGAGAATGTGAAAAAACCTAAAATACCCCGTCCTCCTTCACTTGCATTTGAAATTAATTTTTTTTCAATTTTGGAAACATAATTAATTAAATTAAATTCAAGAGATGAAAACATATGTTTTCGTGGTTTTGGGTGTTGGGCAAAATGGGGGGTAATTTAATTTCCACGGACAAATCAACTTATTCTTACATGGGTGTGACCTCGGAGGTCGTAAGGGGGGTTGGGAAGGGGGGGTTAAAACTTGATTCTTAAAACAAAATGCTTAGGGGAATGTGTAAGGAGGTTAGTCGGAAATCCGGAAGCCCATTTGTTGAGGTCTTCCGAGAGTTCCGGTCCACAACTTTTAAAGTCGTCTAAACTTCCGATCCCTTCGAAAAAAAAGGTGAGAGCAAGCCTCGAGACCAAGAAACCGGCATTACTACATGCAATAAGTCGATAGATAGAGTGATCGATACATGACAACACCCACACCGCGGAAATTGTATGCTAAAGACAAAGCTTCTTGGGGGCGCCTTCCCGAGGCCGGAAAAAAAAGGCTTGTACGGAGCTACTAGCTAGGGACGGTTGCTTGTGAGTGACCCCCCCCCCCCCCCCCCCCCCCCCCCTTAGGTTTAAGCGAGATTGCGGAAGATAATTTGTGAGTAGAGAAGGAGAGACGGAGAGACGGAGTGAGAGAATTGTATACACATAAGTTGAAATCGATAACACTACTACACACCCACACTCGACAATTTTAAAAGTTAGATGTATGTACGGGTTATGTACGACGTTTTGTGCTACGACCATTTGAGAACCCACTTTTTTTTTTTTTGAGAGAGAGAGAGAGACGAGGGAATCGGTATTTTTCGGTGGAAGGAAACGGTTTGTCTATATGCTTGAACTAGTCTTTAAAACCATTGTAAAATTAATTTCTCCGCAACAATACAAAACTAGGGTTTGGATTAGATTGCCACTTGAGTTTTAAACAATACATGGAAATGAAGGAATGAGGAAAAAGCATTAACAAAAGTGTTCAATTTTTTATTTTTTTATTTTTATTTACACAAATGGAAATCCCAAAGTGTTTGTTTTAAATTTTTTTAATTTAATTTATTATTATTATTATTTATAATTTTTATGATGGGTCATTGCGTTCTTAAATAGAAATTCATGCAATTATGTTATCATGGGATTATTAAGTATAAATCGTATGTCAAACTTGAAATCACAAATTAAGTTTTCCAATTTTATTTTTTTTGTTGATCAAACATGTTCAATTTGAACATATCCCATGGACTTGAATCCTCAACATAATCACATACACATATTTTGCAATAAATTGTCGATGGTATTAATTGAAACTTGCATTCAATTAATGCTTATGTGAAATGAATACTCAAATTGATATGTTTTGTTATACAAGAGAATTATGTCCACAATCTACTTATTTTTGCATAAAATGACATCATATAATTACGTATTAGTTGAATATGGGTAGAGTAGGCCTTGTAAAGAGTGGGAATAAAAGAGTTTCTTGAGTCCTTGGTGAAGACAATTTGTACTAGGTATGTACAAAATGTTCACTTCACAAAAGAGCTAATTGAAGAGCTAATTGAAGTCCTAAGATGAAAACAATCAAATCACAATTTGTTAGTAGAGTTTTTGCCATTAGTCTTTTTTTTGCTATAGCAATTGTTTTTTTAATCATCCTAATAACAACCTTGGAAAAAATGTTTATGGTAACGAATAAATATAACCATGACAATAGTTAATGTTTATAACTAAGTTGGACACAACACATCTAGTGTTACAAAACTACCATAAAATCCTTTGTTTCACTATTGTTTATTTTGAGGTTGTATGTTTTATAAACTTATCCAATAAACAATTTGTGAACCATGACGAATTGCCTTAAATCCTTAAACCTTAATCCAAATACCAAAATTACTTTTGGAGGTCTTCTTCATGAATGAATGCTTCTTATGTGGATTTGAAATTTAATAATATAGCCTTAACAACTTGGCAATTTGCTTTGTGTTGTTGGCAAGGTTTATATAGTTAAGCAAAGTTTGCATGTTGGATTTTAATCTAAAACAAAGAACTAGAGTTAAAGTTGAACAAGGGTATTGGAAAATATGAAACATAAAAGAAACTACTTACGAAACACTAATATGAAACATATGAAAATTACATAGGAAACAATTTTATACACATTTTGTGAACATGGTTGTTTGTCGAATCAATACATACAAAACCCATGAGGAATTGTCAAGACCTTCTTGGCCTGACCCCTTGGATCTTATATCCAACCATGCTTGGAATTTGTGTAAATGATCATGCAAGGCAAGGACGTATGTAATGTCTTGGGGGGGGGGGGGGGGGGGGGGGGGGGGGGGGGGGGGTGGGGGCGGGAGGGTTTGCCGTGTTGAGCTTAGATTTGGCCGACTCACATGGCACTACAATCCAAGCCATGTGGGTACACACACTTTCTCATGGCCCCAATCGACTCGGAACTACTATGGTGGTAGTCATATGGCGTCCACCAACAAGAGTTGGAAAATACTAGTGCATGAAAAAAAAAAAGCAAAGAAACACACAACCCTTTTCTCCTTTAGGATTAGGGTGAAACCCTAAACCCCTAAACCCTTGTTGAAAGTGAAAACCTATTAACCCAAGGCGAAATCACAAGGCCCGGAATTCATCTTTTTCCCCCACTAGCACTATCAACAGATGTTGGATTAAGGAAAAGTGACCCATTTCATATGGAATGGGAACCAATCAATGTGTGTAAGTGAAAGTGAGAATACTACAATACATGAAACCAAACACAATTATTAGGGTTGTCAAAATTGTTCAATATTCAATAATTTCTCGCACCAAGGGATGAAAATAAGAATGAAACCATCTCTAATTGTAACCCTATTTATATCAAGGGCTTTCCAATGGTATCAAGAGCATAGTGAGTGGGCTGGGTGCATCATTGTTAGGGAGATCTCAATATGACAACCAAACAAAACAAAACAAATTAAACACACTACCTTCCTAAGAAGATGATAGATTGCCAAACAAGAAAACCTGGAATTGCAATTAAATCATCACATGGGATGACAAATGAAAAAAATTGGAATTAGATTATCAATTAAGCAATTGAACTTGTCTATCTATTAGAAAAACACCACTTCAAACCTTCTTACAAACTTTTGCTTGCTTTTGAAACTAGATAGATAATGTGGTGATACTCCCCTTTAAATATAAGCAAGCAATGGGTCCTTCTTTGAAAACAATACCTTTTTTTTCTTCCCCTAGCTGCCCAATTGCCCAACTAAGATTTGTCAGGTGATGAACATACACAAAAAATTTGTTACATATAGTACACAAAAATTGTAGGTAATTAACTAATTTATGTGATTTATATATTGCATAATATGTGCCCTTACCTAGTGTCAATTTGAGATTTTTTTGTGTTATGCCACAATGAACATCACATAGTGTACATTGTAATGAATGAAATCACATGAATTATGTCACACACATGTCATGACCCTCGACTTCTTGTTTTTTGTGCGATAAAAGCCATTTTCTCTTGTTGTGAAGGTTATGGGTTGTAACTTGCAACATGATAACCAAATAGAGTGTCAAGATTCTCACAAAGAAGGATAGTTATGTTTGCAACAATTTCAAACAATTTGAAAATGTACTAAAACATCCATCTCATTCTTTAGGGGCAAAACAAGCATTTTTTTTTTGTCTCAAGGAGATAGTAAAGCTTCCTTTTTTTTTTCTTTTTTCTTTTTTTGGGTTGCTTTTGTTTTAATCTAGATATTGATAATCAAGAGTTATTTGTCTTTTAGGGTTTACAAAATCTTTTTTTTGGGGACATAGCAGCACCTTTGGTATAATTTAGGTCAAGTTATAGGCGCTATGGATGGTCAAATTTAGGTTCCATATCATTGAGCTTTTTTTAATCCAACCATGGTTTGTTTGTTGAGATTCTCCTTTGAAAAATAGCTCTCTATTATTGACCTAAGCATCATGATCACATGATGCTAAAAAGCTTAAAGCAGATCAGATGGGTGGTGGGTTCAAATCTTGCTAATGGCTTATTTCTCACTTCAATGGATCCCCTTCTCATTTGGTTTTGTTTTGTTTTGCACATGGGATGGGGATGGGCTAAGGGGATGGGTTCAAATCATCATCCTTTTTGTTTTTTTTGCCTTTTCTTTCTTTTTTTCTTTGTTTTTGGACTCTCTTGGATAAGGAAGGAGGCAATGGAGATTTTTAACTTCTTTACAACTAAAAAACAAAATCTGGTAAAAAAAAACATTTGGGAACCTAGTAGTATAGATATTATGGCCTATAAAAACCATAGCACAAACAAATGGTACCAATGAATGTATTTATTGCAATGATGGTCATATTGGCCCTTCATTTTACCCTCAAATGACCCCGATTAACTCTAAAGGCCTACCCAAAGTCGTTTGTCTATTTCACAAATTTGGTTCCAAAGTCCCCACTCAAATTCCCAAACAAGTCCTTCCCATTATATATATTATACATATTATATATATTATTTTCCCATTCATTTATCGATAACATTTCCTTACATCCAAATATTGAAACTTGCTTATTTAATTGTGAAAATCTTGTTTCCCAAATTTGTCTCACAAAGTTTGTCCGACAAATGTTTTTCAAACATTGTCCCCAAAACGAATGTTCCCAAAATTCTTAACAAAACATGCTCAAAATAAACCTCCATAATTTAATTTAAACCCCTAAATTTTTCTTCCCATTGATAATGTTCCTAATGGTTCCAAGTTAGGTTATCATTTGTGTCCCCCAATAATATATAGCCCTCCACTTTTATGTCCAAGAAAGTTTTCCAAATGAAAATTTTAGTTGGAGGAGGAGGAGGAGGGATCAAACCCCAAAGAAAAACAAAAACAACCAAAATAATAACAACTCAACCCATTTGGGTTGGCACAATGGTCTTACTTGAAATGTTGTTGTGTTCCTCAATAGGCTAACCTTCATGGGTGCTCAAAACTATAAATTCCTAAGAGTTCCGAAAACTCTACTTAATCATACAACAATTTTATTTTATTTTTTAGGTTTTGGTAGAAGATGTTTGAACTCGGGACACACATATACATGTGTGTGTGTGTGTGTGTGTGTGTGTGTTTATTTGCACAAAGTTGAATCAAAAGTCTATCACCCATCATTACATTTCACAAAGTTCAAGGGGGAGAGACAATATATGATAGTTATTTTGTAGAATACTTCACATGGGTCCCAACAAACAATTGTTGTTGCATTGTCCAAAGGAGGAGGAGGAGGAGGAAGAGATCAAAAGAGTTGTCAAGGAATCGTCGTTATAAAGGAAATTGAAATGGGACCAATATTTTGCAAGCTTCATTCAATCGGGAACTAGTATTGAGTAAAGCTTGCAAATAATTTGTTCAGTTTTGATTTCACACTTATACAATTTGATTTCATTACAACTTCACACTTAAAAAATCACAATTACAATCATTCACACTTACACACACAACACTAACTATATACACAACTAGGCTAGTCTCCATAATGTTTTGGAGAGGAAAAGTATTGAGGCCCATCTATCTACCTACCTACCTACCAAGTCAGCTGAGAGAGACAAAATTGAATCATACAATTCCTAGTTTATAAGATTATGCAATTCTTTTTGTTGGATTTTTTTTTAAAAATAATAATTAATATAATCATCTGCCACAAAGGATATTCAAACCAAGACACATTCTCCCAAAAAAATTAAAATTAAAATTAAAATTTATTTTTTTTATTTTTTTTAAAACCTCAATAATGTACATTGGATTGGACCCGGTAGGGCTAGATGCTGTTCCATCAGGTGATAACAGGTCCTACCAGGGCCCATTCCAGAGCGTAATGGTCACTCACTAGCTACCATTGAGTGAAACATAACAAGTGGAACTGGCGGAATCGGAAGTGGAATTAGCAGATGACCCACCTGCCTTTCCAGAACGACCTACAAGAAGACACCCAAAGCCAATTATGTGTTGTGGAATGTGCCAGGTTATATATTATTCTGCCCGGGAGGCACCTCGAAAAAAAATTTCAGGCAAGCCCAGTAGGATGAGCTGATTTATTTTTTTAGACGGGCAGCAAAATGGGCAAGGTTTAGGGTTCCGTACCACAATGGTTTTCATAATTTGCATAATGGGGCATGTGGAATTTGAGCATGGTTAGATAATGTAGATCCGATTAAATCTATGATGGATGAAAGGTGGGATGTTCATGGATGAAATGATGATTAATATTTAAAATTAAAACTATATGTAAATTCCTCCCCAATCCCACACCCAATCCCGTCCCTTGTCCCAGTCTCATCCCCTATTTTTGGTTATCCATGAAGTCATCAAATTTGGGGATGAAATCTGAAAATTGGGGACCATTCATAAAAAATAAAAGATGAAAAAAAAAAATTTAACTTTTTTTTTGGGGGGAGATTTCCACTTGAGGGATTTCTTAAGGTTTGCACTTTTGGTTACCTTTTTTATGATTTTATTACAAAGTCTTTTTACAATCACAAAACCAAATAACATGCTGCCTTATGTCCCATAGGCATGAATTTGGTTTGTAGAGCTACAAATTTGATCAAAAAGCCATGTTACATGTTGTTCATCACAAAGCCATAATACATGTTGCCCTAGTTCCAAGTCACTCACAAATCCAAATTTGTTTTGGCTTTCAAGTTCATCACAAAGCCACGATCCAAGCCATGTTTCCTTAGTTCTAAGAATAGCATAAACCAAAATTCAACTTCTTTTTGGCTTTCAAGTTCATCACAAAGTCACAATGCATATTTCCCTAGCTCCAAGAACATCATAATCCAAAATCCAAAAAACAAATTGGCTTGAAAATTCATCACAAAGCCTCATTACATGCTACCCTAACTTCCAAGTCACTCGCAAACCCAAATCCAAGTTTGTTTTGGCTTGAAAGTGCATAAAAAGTTTCATTACATGTGCCCTATTTTCAAGTTCATCAAAAAACTCAAATCTAAAATTATTTTGACTTGAAAGTTCTACACATATACTCATTACATGTTGCCCTAGCTTCCATGTCACTCACAAACCCAAATCTAAGTTTGTTTTGACTTTAAAAGACAATCAAAAAGTCATTAATTGTTTTGTCACCATCCCCAAAACTATGCACTAACACTATCTTGAATGGTGTTTGGAGATTCGAGAGTTTGAATGCAAGTCTAATGCTCACCTTCAAAATTGTAAACTAGACACTTTTTGTGCTTCATAACTTTTTGAAATGAAGGTTGCAAAAGTGCATTTTGCAATTTGAATGTTCCACAAGGTACATTCTTGCACCTTGCTCGCTACTCGTGAAATCTCAAAAACCCCTCACATTCCGCAAACCTTTTTAATCACAAACATAATCTAAAAAACCATCCAAGGGGGATACTAAATGTTAAAATTCTGAACTACATGTTTTAAACAAGAAATTGGGGTGGGGAGGGGGGTATTACATGATCGATTTTATTTTCTCTCACCCTATTATTAACTTTTTTTCTAATATGCACATACTTCAACCAACCTACATTTAATTTTTTATTTTTATTTGCATCCAATTTCAATACCATGTATTCGTTATTTTTTTAGTTTTAGGAAGCTTGGAGCTAGAAAGGAAATCAATTTTTTTATTTTAAATGTGGATCAATTACACAATAAGTTGAGATGTGCAAAATTAATTGTCTCGGTGCTTATAAGCAAATTGCTTTGTTAAAAGCAAGGTCAACAAATTTTATGGCTAGTGCAATTTCCATTACAACATAAATATATGATATTATGGATTTAGACAATAGTAATTGTCAATGCATCATATAATTTGATATATTAGTATTAACCAATGCAAGTTCAATCATTAGCTTGTTCCTAATACACAAATGGAACTATATAAATATAACCAAAAACTTGACCTTCTAATAATTCATATCATTTTGCAACATTGCATGTTTAACACCTCACATGATCATAATAAAGTATAAGTGAATGGATTATTCTTAACCCATTGTATATGATGGGTTTAACAAATTTATTATGGTGCTTTTAACTTTGCACATCATGTTGATGTTATGGA
The DNA here is from genome assembly GCA_963921925.1 of Sphagnum tenellum. Classification (NCBI taxonomy): domain Eukaryota; kingdom Viridiplantae; phylum Streptophyta; class Sphagnopsida; order Sphagnales; family Sphagnaceae; genus Sphagnum; species Sphagnum tenellum. The sequence goes on from OY998146.1 coordinate 540,747, forward strand.
TGATTCCTTGGACCAATAACCCCTTGGAGAGAATTAAAGTAAGGAAAGATGGTAAGTGGTTGATTTCAAACAACATGAAATAGGGAAAAAGACTACCATAACCATCTAAACAAAAGAATTCATAAGCATTTTAAAATAATTATTTACAATTTAAACTTTTTATACAAAGACAAAAATTAACTTTTTCAAAAGCAACAACATTGGGAAAATTGGTCCCAAGAAGGATTTAGCAATACATGTGATAGAAAAGGAGTTGTCACCTTATGTTATAAATGTAACACCTCATAATGAACCCAAAAAAAAGCATGTGTGCTTTTCATATACCTCTCCAAAGACTTGCATTCAATCCAACCTTGTTCTAATTCTTTTTTTTTAAAATCTAATTTCAACCTCACAATGACAAATTATGAAGCAAGATGAATTAGGATCCAAGTTGGAGGTCTTCAACCTAGTGATAATAAATTGCCAAAGCGAGATAAAATAGTCAAGTTGGAGCTAGTCTTCAATCAAGATGTGAGTGATGATAGAGCTCCAAAAATAAAAGTAAAAACAACAATACTTAGACACATTTACATAAACAAAGGCCAACAACATGCATGAATAAGCGAAAATAATACAAATAATATTAAACAAAAGTTTTTCAACATGCATAAAAAGAAGATGAAAACCCTCACTTGCACATAAATTGGCAAAGTCACACACAAAAAATGGTAGTGATGGTAAGATTGAGAGATAATCACATTAAAAAATAAAAGTACAAGCAATAACAATTAGATTGGTGATGGTGGTGGGAGCTACAAATTGATAGTAACAAATGTAAAAAAAAAAAACAAAAACATGGAGTGGGGTAGTTAAAGCAACAATTTGTTTGAACCTTAACAAGCTCTTAAATAGAAATTTAGAAATATTACTTAAAAACTAACATCCTAGTAAATTAACATTTGATTATTAATTCACTAATAGTAATTCATTTACTAACATATTAAACATATTAATATTTCTTTGCTTATTAATCTAGTAATTGAACCTACTTACAACTAATACCGAAAATGTTTAATACATATGTTATATTTTTATTTATTTTGTTACCATGGATTAATTTAAACCCAATATTAATTATGTTTTAGGTTTTAAAAATAAACACAACCTTATTTTAAAACTTAATTAGATTATACTAAACAACTAATATATGGCATGGACCCTATATTTGTATTCTCATATTTTGTAAATTCAATAAGAATATCCCTCTTTTAAAACCTCACAACAAACTCCAATTATGCTTGTTTTCTCACTTCTTTATGTCCTTTTACACTCTTATGCGTTTGCATTTGCAAACATATTCACATAAATTTTTTTTTAAAATTTGTTGTTCACATCAAAACTTACACATTGAGACTTTACACAAAAACCATGAAAAAATGAAATAGGGGAGCAAACTAGTTTTTGCACCAATTTTAGTGCAAAAGCTAACTTTGCACCTTATTATGTCCTTTTGTAAAAAATTGCACCATGCTACACACATATTTCATGTTTTGTCTAGCCAAAATTGGGGGGGGTTTTTTTCCCTTAATAAATGGATGGATAATTTTATTATTGGATGAAAATTAGTTTTGAAACTTTTGATAAATGTTGTGCAATCTATGTTAAGGTCAATAAATGTCATCTTTGACATCCTATAATGATGTTGGATTACTTCTTTCATTGGAGTTTTTTTTTTTCTTTATTTTTCAATTTCAAGGTTTAATTTCATAATCAATTGCATGGATGAATGAATTCTAGTGGCAAAGTAATTCAAAATTGGTTTATGAAGGATGAAAATTGTCGTTTTTTACAATTTTATGTCAAAACATGAAATCATCCCTCATTTGTTATTCCGCACCTTGTATCCTATTTAGTAAAAGATGCTAAATAACATTATCCTCAATCACATGTCATATACCCTATATTTTTAACTATGGTCATCATTAAAATCAAAGCTGCATATGTGGGGAGGGTTATGGATGAATACCATGGGAATGAAATATTGAAATGTTTCAAATGTCCTTTGCACAAGCCAATGTAATAGGTCCAACTTTTCCATAATCTAACCAAGACAGATCTACCTTAAACAAATTGGATATATCATATCACAATTACGTCAATTGAAATTGGAGAAAACTAAGTTGAAATTAGTCCAAAATTGAATAGTTAGAGCTATAATTGGGATTAACTTGTTTGGTTATAATCCATTCAAAATTGATCTAGAAATGGACCAAGATTTGATTGGGATTAACTTAACTTAAAAAATCAAAATCAACTTAACCTCAGTAAAATCCATTTGAATCTATAATTATTTCAAGATTGGACCCACATTTGGACCAAGAATTAACTTGGATGGACATGGGGGATGGATGTGGCTTAGGAAAATGAAATAGATTATATAAAAAATTCAATCAAATGTAAACAAAATTGAGTCAACTTTTGTTGGAGAGTTCAAAATAAATTTAGAATACCATATAAATTTAGTTTACAACTTATAATTTCAAATAACATATCAAAAATCTGAAATATAGTAAATTTATTATAACAAAATCATTACATTTCATTTTTTATTGATTTTTTAGACCAAGATCACACTTCGATGGACATAACCTAGACAAATTGAAAAATGATTTGTAAAGTTCAATTATAAAAAAAAGACAAAATTGATCCAAATTTATATAATAAATAAAACAATATATTATTGAGATATTTGAAACATCCTTTTTGCAACCCCATGTAATTGGTCCAACTTTTTCAAAATTTGCATTGATTGTTTGAAAACACTTGAAATTATTGTTGGTGAAAGTGATGTTTCAACTAGGTGTATCGATGGAATTGCATGAAGCACATCCATTTCTTGGAATTCTAGCTACATGTTCCACCTTCCCATCTTAAACACATCACATTTGCCAACATAATGGTCCATAATGTTCGCAATGTATGTGGTGGCCACATAATGTGCATATGGGAACTAGGCATTGTCCCATGAAGCATAATTTTCCATCAAATCTTGTAATGATATGAATGGTTCAAAAGGAAACAAGAGGGATTTACGTGAGAACTCTCTTTCATTTGCATTGAAGTCATTGTGGGTGAAGTAAACAATCATCTTTATGATGATGTTTAAAAACACATGTTTCTTGGGGAGTAACACCTTATGTGTCAAATGTTGTGGGTCTTCTAGTGTTGTGCTTCAAGTTGACAATCGAAAGTGATGTTTAAGTGGGTCTTTATTATAATAAAACACATTATTCAATATGTACATCTTGTTGCTAATGTGGTTGTTAGACATTGTCCAATGCAATATCAAGGTGCAATGGTTTTTGTTTGTAGATCATAAACATGTGGAAAATTTGTCATATGTTGGATGCATTTCATATATGAAGTCCATTATGTCATTCATTTTTGGATTCATGGCATCTTTAACAACCAAATATTTTTAGGTTGTCAACATCTAGAGTTTTATTTTATGAAAGTATTGATGATAGGCAAATGATTATTAATATTAATCAACTTCATATTTAATTGGTCAAATAAGGTGATGTCATTTAATTTAATGATTTCATGTAAATGGTTGTGTGTTTTAAAAAACACAAGAAATTCCCGAATGTTTATTAGATTTTTAAAATATTTTTTACATGTAGAATTGGGTTGTTCTTATTGGACATAGAAATGTAATTTCAATATTTGATAGGGTGGACATAAGAATAGCAAGATAAAATAGGTTGAGTTTATTAGGACTTATGAAAAATTTAAGTTTATGGTGGGAACCTGAAAAGGATTTATAAAAGATAGCTAAACATTATTATGATGAGTAATAATTTTTTTGTGAATAAGTCAAAGCTTATGGAAGAGTTAGAATAATATTTTTGAACTAATATGATAAAATTTTTACTCATTTTGTGTTGTTTTTTTTCAATTCCATATGGGTTTTACTATGTTTAATTCACTACATATGCAATAATTATGCAAATATGTACTTTGGAATGTATTTTGTGTTGAGTTTTACTTTGATTTCTATAATTGTTATACAAATTCTATATGTTTGGAAATAATAGGTTAAACTACAAAATTGAAAAATTAAAAAGGTCAAAATATTAGCATTCACCAATATACATTGGGCATTTTGATCATCTTTGCATCATGAAAGCACTTGCCATAGTGAATCATATTGCACAATATTTACAAAAGTTTCGTGAAACAAATAGTTGTGAGTCCATTAACAAGTTTCATACAAGTGACCTGTCAATATGTCAAATATACTTTTACATGATAGTAAGGTGATGAGTGCATTGATATAATGATGTCATTACAAAATCCATTTAAATCTTTGATGACCATATATTATGTGGCAATTTAGCTATGTTGTGTGAAATCCATTTGATATAGCTTAAGTTGGCAATTTGTATATTTTTTGTTCATACATGTTTAAAATTCTAATGTCCCCCTAGGCAAGCCTATTAGTCATAGCTATGGTGCTTTATTACCCATGGCTATGCCACATTACACCACCAACTTGGCCCACTTGTTGTCTATTAAAATGTAAATGTTATTGTGACTAACATTTGATTTGTTTGGTTGGTTTCCATAGGTAGGAGGTATTTATGTGATCCAATTTTGAACCTCTCTCCCCACTAACATGCTTAAGTTGGTAATTTATTTCCCTTGAGCTTTTGTTCTTATGGTAAAACAACATCCATTCTAGGAGTTAATCCTTGGATGTGATGCTTAAGCTTATAAACTTCTTTAACACGATATAATATGTGCACAATTTTTTGAAAACATGTGTGGTTTCATGGCTTTATGACTTGTTAGGAAGGGCATTAACCTATCGCTTTCACACACATGGATTCTTGGAGTGTGTTTCCTAAAGCCCCACACATCAAACATGGATTGCTAGATGTTAGGTTATCCACTTGAAAGAGAAGGTGCCATCACAACCTTGGTAGTTACTTTGATTTTGCACAAGTTGTTATTTTTGTCAATAGATGGCATTTTGGATGTGTCACCGTTTACAATAAGAAACACCTCATTTAAGTTCATTACATTTTCAAGTCAAGGTTCAAATTCTTCTTGGCATTGGAATCCTTGAAAGCTTGACTTAAGTTTCCAAAATAATTAGGAGTCAACTTGTTAATAATTATGTTTAATAACATTGTTGGTGTCTAGGTTTGGGGTGCATTAATTTTTTAAAAATTTCACTATCATTGTGTAGATTAGATTCTAGGAGCATGTGGAGCTTGACTCTTTAATGGTCATTGGTCGTGGCAATTGAACTAGGGTTGGTAAGGTGTTTAAACGAGGGTAAGGGGTTTGGCTTTGTATCTCCAAGGACAAATGGATAGCAACTTGTGAATCCATTGAGTTGTTGCTATTTTCATTTGAATGTTTGTTGCAAGTGGGAACTTGTGTAAGGAAAGTGGTGGGGCCAATGAGTGGGACTTGGGAATTTAGAATTACCTCCATATTTGGGGCTCCACATTTAGGATCACTTTCCAACTCTATGGCTCTTCTTTTGGTTCCACTTAGTTTATGTTTAAACCACACCATAACATTTAATTGAAGTGGTTAGTTGTTTAATGTGGCAAATACTTTAACAACCCATTTTTTTGGATATGTTGTAGTAATGTCACATTGTTAATAACATTTGAAGCATCCACTATTTCAAGCTTAAATATGTGCACTTGAACTTGTAATTTGCAATGTATCTTTGATTGATTCTCTAAATGATTGGGCTCCCTAATTGAAGGGTGTCCTAAAATTATCCCTTATGCTTTTAATCATAAATATTAAAAGCCAACCTATGAATATCCCTAAACATGTGATTCATCAAAAAATCCACAAAAGATTAAAAAAATAAATGTGAAATAAACTCTCGATTTTAAAAAATATAACAATGATGTCATTTAAAATTCTAAAAAATAGAAAAAATATATATTAGGAAAATTTCAATACACTTCATTAATCAATTCTTCATTTGATGACAATTTATTTTTTATTTTTTATTTTTTATTTTGACACTACTTTGATGTATTTTATGAGTCCACATTTTCCATTTTCTATGTGTGACATGCATAATGTTGTCATTTCAAAAGTCCATTATGAGTCCATAATCTTCTTAGAATTCATCCATTTTTTTTAATGATGATTCCCATGAAAGTCTATGACAACATGTATAATTAAAAAATTGATAATGTTAATTTTGAATATGATTTTAAATTTTACATTTGTATGTAATCCAAAATAATTACAAGTGTGATAGTCCAAACAGTCCTTTATTCATGTTTTCACCCTAATAGGTTGGGTGTTAAAAGTTTCAAGCAAGGTTTGTGCCTTTCACATTACTATATCATCGTCTTATATTTGGCTTCTTGGAATAGTTATTAATGGCAATAGAGGTGATGGGGTTTCATGAAGAATTTGAAAGACTTCTTTGGATGACAATCGTGCCATTAGAGTTGGTCTAGCAAAGTAGCTCCATGGGAATTGGGGTGCTAAACGAACCAATGCCACAAGTCAAGATATAACATTAAGTGTCTTTCTTTTAGGAAGGAGCATTGTGCATAAAAATGCATTGTTTAACTAAGCTATGCAAGAAGGAATTGCTAAAGTAATCATTGCAAAAATAAGGGATGATAATTTACTTAAAAAAACATTGGTAGAAGATGAAACATAAAAAGATTGTAGTAGAAGCCTATTTATGACAACACTTTTTCAATATAATCGCCTTTTACATGAAATAATCACAAGTTCTACCAAATTTACAATGCACTACCTAATAAATGCCTAAATGTGAGAGTGACAAAGAGGATCATAAAAGATTATAAATCAATTTCTCACTTGATTAGCTCTGATGAGATGATCATTGTCATTGCCTTCATTTCAGGTTTATTGAATTTTTATTATGAAATTGAAACATTTCCAATATTAACTCTTGTTGGGGTAAAAGTGTGGCATTATTAAGAAAATCTTGAAGACCATATTGTGAATTTGTCAAACCTTTTGGGACTAGCAAAAAGTCAAAATATCCAAACTCCCCCTTCCATTCCCAAAAGAAAAACCCCTAGGCCACTTGAATGCATGTTGCACTACCTCATTGGTTTAACATAAATTTTATTCATAAATTTTCTTGTCACCATTTTTTTCCTAGGCTAATGGTAGCAAGATACAATTGGGGGGTTTATTTATTTATTGTTCTAATTTATTCTATTAGTAAGTACTAATCTCTGGTTCAATATAAAAACACATACAATACATGTATCAAAATGATTAATAAGCTATTGGTTTTCAAATTTACTAACAACATTTTCTATACAATCTTCATAGGTTCTGTACATATAGGTACTTACCAAAACTTATATGTTAACTTGAATTTCTTCTTAAATTCTTACATTCCACTTCTACTTATCCTGCCACACAAATTCAGTGCTTTCAAAACCCTCAAACTTGCAAAGAAAAAATGATACATAACCAAAATAGAGAGGAAGGGAAATGTTGCCCCATGTCTCTCAAAATCTCCATTTGACATAATAAGAATTCAAACCAACTTCCATATGTCTTAGTATGCACAAATTGTCAATCTATTTACATATCCAATATCAGCTTGCCTACCTATTTAGTCCCATCTTGCCTAGTTGTTCCCCTAACGTTTTTCCTAAGGTTAGTTTCATCATTAAATAATCTTTAAAATAGTGAAATGATTTTTTTTGTAAAAATATGAAGCTAAGGTGTTGAAAATCATCATGATTATTCTGAATAATTTCAATCCTCATATGAGAATATTATAACATATAATGAAATAATGATAATTTCATATTTATATTAAAAATATTTAAATACAATATATATAGCTCTTATCCATGTGGCAACTAACCTTAGGCCACAATATCTCTTCTGGGTCAAGAGATTTTGGGAGGATGTTAAGTGTCTTATTATATGTCCTTTGGGCATTGGGTCCTTTCTTTTTTTCTTCTTATCTACCCTTGGCCCAATCTATTGATCCATGTGAAGATGGATGATGCCCATACGCAAAATTTAGGTCATGGTATGTACACTTTGGCCATGTAATGGGCACTAGGAGGCATAAAAGGGTCCATTACATGCCCAAAGGGTGGCATAATAAGACACCAAATTTGCGTCTGGGTAGCACCAAGATATGCCTGTTCTGATTTTTTTGGCTTCTGGATCGACAAAATTGAGTTTTGGGTTTGAGTGGAAAACATTTGTACAAGAGAGCAAAAAACTCATCAAAGAGATTTTCTCTTCTGAATCGACAAAATTGAGTTTTGGGTTTGAGTGGAAACCATTTGTACAAGAGAGCAAAACACTCATCAAAGAGATTTTCTCTTCTGGATCGACAAAATTGAGTTTTGGGTTTCACTGCAAAACATTTGTGCGGGAGAGAAAACAAAAAAAAAGCTCGTAAAATAAGACCCGTCAGAACGCTCACCTTCCATCAACCTCCAGCGCTAAGCGCGGAGGGACGTTCATCGGGCAAGGGAGCTGCCAACCGAAGTTGTAGCACCGATGCAGCTATCGCGCTCAGGAAAGCGAGCAATTTCTCATCTTCCGGGATGTGAGTCTTGTCTATGTTAGAGATCACAGATCAAATGTACGCACTATAGAACAGATCCTGTTCAAGTAAAGTCGTGAGGGACAAGGTTTCATCAACAGGTTATATACTCAAAAATAGCGTCATTGCAAAAGTTATGGGATGAAAAAGGAGCCCATTTGGGAGTTGTTTCTATAGAAATGAAACAGGCTCTCACAATGTTTCTATAGAAACAGTGTGATGAATGCACCCAGAAATGAAACAGGCCCAAGTCCACCACTATAGAAACATTTCCAGCATAATAACTGGAGGATCCACTTGGGGTTCACCATGCTAACCACCATCTGTTTTCAAATTTAGTTTGTTAGATATTTATCTCACTTGTGAAGGGCATACGAACCATTATGCAAAATGTGAAGAGCTGCTTGTTCAATTTGTGTACATTAAGTTTGGTACAAGTAATGAAGAATGGATCGATTTGCATATATCAGCTCAATGGTCTTCAATAGCAACCCAAATGCTTGTTGGGATTTCTTGTATCAGCTTTGAACTACAAGTTAAGGAACCTTTGTGAGGCTCTTGCTTCGCTTGCCTGGATGAATAGTTTGGCTGTTGTTGTGTTGCTGAAAACGTGGAGAGGAGGACAAGAGATCAAATAGGTGATAAGCAGAACTGGTTTCACTCCAGATGGCTTTACCAACTCTCTATATCTTTATCTTCATTTTCTGAAGTCTCATTACCACCTAGAACACTTTGGACTCTGCTAGTGTGGAGCTAATCCCTCAATCTGATTCACCATTTGTGCGCACTTGTGGTAGCAGGACTTCTGGATCAGAGTCCAGGAGATCAGCAGTATTTGTATTACATGTGCCATTACCTAATGTCAAATTGCCATTCTAATGTAATATATGCCACAATAAACACCACACTGTGTACATTGTAGTGAATGAAACCACAAAGTTTCACTCACAGATGTGTCATGAGCCCGCAGCTTTTTGTGTGAGAAAAACCACATTCTCTTGTAGTGATGGCAGATGTTTCATAGCAGCACAGAGACTGCAAAATTGGAAGAATCATCTAATTCAGATACTCATTGTGCAATGTCTTCAGCCATCTATGTGACATTACCAACACCAATTGTGCAAGCACGAAGCAAAGGCCTTCTGCACAGAAAGTGGCATATCCTCCACAAGGCATCGTCACCCCATTTTTTCCAAAAAATTCCAGACTAAGTGTAGCAGCAATGCTCCACTGGTAAAACATATTGGTGATTCATCTTTGGGTTGGTTGGGATTGAATTCAACTTGGGCCTGGAAGTTCCTGTACTTGTTTTTGCTTAACCCTTTCAACAAGGTGATTTTCCAGTTCATGAGATTTGGCACATTTGGAGGGCGAATGGCAACACCAGCTTTGCCAATTGTTCTTTCTATTGAAACCATTAAACTGATGGGTGCAATAAATATGCAGGAGATAACTTGGAAACTTTCAATTTGAGAGTTTTAGACATGCTCCTTGTGCTCACGGTCCAAGCTTGGGCCCCAATCCAATTTTTGCTCCAAGCTTTCAACATATAATGCTTGATAAAACATCAATGTAGAGTTAAGTTACTACAACACATCTCAAAAGTGAACATCGCATTAACCGCCTTTCAGATTAATGATGAGTAGATTTGATGTCCTTAGTTGAAAATCTGCAACAACATGCACTAATGGGTGGAGATAAGGATTTACACCATTTAGACGAGACTGTTAACATGTGTCATATAATAAGAACCCTAAAGAACACCACAAATTTGACTACAATTAGGGATGAAACTAAGGTGGATTTGAACTGATTATCACCTCCAGTGTTTCCTTCAATAATTTTAAATCCTACAATAGTGCAGGGCATTTAAAAGGGAGAAAGGGATTGAGCTTTCAAGGGTCCACACATGTAAGTAATCAAGTAGGTTCTAACATGCATGAAATAATAAGACTTCAATGGGAAATGGAGATTCAACATGAAGTTATCCATTAACACAACGATCACCTTGTCACTTTCAAAGTCATTGATGGGTGGTTCAATTAACTTTGCACAAAACATGATGTTTACAGCACTATTTGAAAACAATACATGGATTACAATTTTCTTTAGTATCTACACTACACACTCTACTTCCCCAAGGCTTCGCTACAAAACCATGTTACTTCCAAAATAATTGTCTTCTTCAAGACCCACAATTGTACTTCTCTTGACATTATCATGGGCAAACCCCAACTTCTTATTAAGCAAATGGATGAAGTTTTCTACCATGTGTTACATATAATTTGGACAAACTTGTAAGAAATTGTCATGCACATCATCTTCCATCGCTATCTATTCAAAGAATGTGGTGCAATACCTTCATGCTAAAGGCAAACAAAATCCACAAAATCTTACATGTCTAATCCAAATTGTTGATTGAAAATAATTACACAATCACAAATTGTCCTACATAAACCCTTGCCTCTTTTTCATGTGAAAAGGCAATATGTCAATATATCGAATGTATACCATGGATTATCATTGTACCTATTTCTCAACATCATGAATATAGTAGTCAAGACTTAGGAAGGAAATTGAAACAATACTGAAAACATGATAGAAATCAATGTGTTTGGTATTGGACTCTAATCAAAGAACCTCTTCAACATATCTTATTATAGAATATGAAAGGAAATGTTCAAGTGGAACTATGTTTTTATTTTCCTGATTGTGTGTGTGATTTTTAGAGTTAGATTCCCACTTTGTAGATGGGTTTGATTTTGAGTTGTGTACATGTTTTATGTGTGTGATTCTGTTAATTTCAGTAGCATTGGACACATTACAAATAGGTGATCCAACCATGATCTAACTCCTCTTGTGGATGATTGCTAGTTTGGCTAAATCACACAATTGAAGAAACCAAATCCTTGTGGCATCACTTTTATGTTTAAAAGTGACAATTGAAAAACATTTAAATAAGTTCTCAAGAAGGAAAAATCTTTTGGTTTTCCTTCTTCTTTTTGTTTTTCCTGATAATTCATTATATTTCCCTTCACACTTTGATAAGACCTTCAGTTTCTTTGCTGCAAGCCCAAAGAGACTTGCCACATTCTACTCCAAATACCAAATATCATTCCCATATCCAGACCTACATGATTTCTTTCTGGGACTTTTAACCAGGACATGAAAATTATCCATACTACGGATTGTTTGTCAAATCATTTTTTCATACCATATCCAAAACTAATAATTTAGTTAGTTTTTTTTAAAAAATTATCTTTTAAAAAAAACTTGTGGAAATCACCTCACATTATTTTTAAAAAACTCAGATTTAATACATGGAATGTATGGCATGAAGTTCTAATGAAACAACAAATTTGAATTTCATTAGATTTTGTTGGCCTTCAATGTTGTAGAATTAGTGATTATACTTGGGTTGGTTTCCTCTTAAGTACATGGCATGACACATTAATGGAACAATAGATCACACATAAGTTCAATCATAATATTCCTTTTTTTTTTTTTTTTTCGGTATATGTTTCCAAACAGCATTTTAGCTATATCAACCAAATTTACTTACAATGAATACAACTCATCCCATAACATAACAAAGCACTGAAATATGGTTTTACCATTAATTCTAAGGCTTTTCTCTTATACATCACAATTTATGTTGAGGTTAAAAGATGTGACCTCAAATATTGAACACAACTCCTTGATTTACTTCTTTCATTATACAAATGCTGTCAATTTGCTTGATTTTTTCCTTAATGAGTCTCATGCCTCAAAAGCAGCAACAACACTCTTTGGAAGGAAACCCAATACTCATTTTATCCTTCCTGTTTCACCTCATGTGATCCTCCTACACCTGGGCCCCATGTGTCACCTCTGCCATCCATTGAGTCTCAAGCATTCAAACTTGTTCTTTTTATTACCCAATTGAAAATTAGAAAATCTCCCATGTTTAAATTCAACACTTGCTTCTTACATTGTGTACCACCTAGACTTACAAATTGCATCCATCACAATCAACACCCCAATCTTGTAAGAAGCCTATGCAAAACTTCATATTAAGATATGCATAACTTCTATATTACGTTGTTGCCAATAACATAACAAACCAGAAGAGATGTATATACAGATAGATCATAACAAACCACAAAGAGATAGCATGTATCCAAGGCACCTATCTAGTATCCATAAGCAATGCATTTGCACACTTTGAAAAGAATTCCTAGTTGAATAAAATGGAAATTGCAATCACAGTTCAACTTGATATGGTGTACCAAACAATCCTTGAAAAGCGACAAAAGTACAAGTTGCATCTTTGCAGATTCACCAACAAAACCACAATTACCCGAAGTCTCATGGGAATCAACATGATCAGATTTGAGTTCTTCAATGACACAATGATCCTTTGCAAGAACAAATTATTTTGGAGAATATGATCACAGAATGCAAACAGTGTCTTTCCCAAGGACACTGCAGTTGAATGCCACTGTATGCACTTGTTCATAGTATGCAGTCGACAAGCTCCCCACATTTGTAAAGGAAAATGTGTTTGCATTATCATGACAAATTGTAAGAAAATGTACCTCTTTGGACAGTGGTGACTATGTGGCAAACTTTATAGTTTCCTCAGGTGGTTGGGGGGATATTAACGAGTATTCTAAGGTTCTTGCATCTTACGAGCCATGCTCTTGCTGCCCAGAGGCCATATCCATTTATCCTGCACAGCATTTCTTAGACAGTCACGTAAAATCCAAGTAAAAGAACTGAGGCAGAAGAGTGGACAATGATGATGCATATGTAATGAGAGCAAGTAATCAGCTCAATGCCCTAATCTCAAACTCCAGAAGAGTAGGATGATCCAAACAGAGCGATACTGAAGAGGAGCCAAAGGCCCACTATATACATTGAGGGACAGCCTCTATGAACAAATGTGAATTTCAGATGCAGAGATTAAACATCTAAGTGTGGTAAAATGGATTTTGTTTGAGAGACATGCATGGGAAGAATCTGAAAGAATTACTGCGCACCAATTTCTTGTGTTCCAGCCTAAAAAGAATATCTTCTAAACAGTCAATGATATTTGCAAATGTTGGCCGCTTCATTGGGTCTTCATCCCAACACTGCCTCAACAAACTGCACAGCCCATCCAACAAGTCCTTAGAGCCTTGGCCTGTCAAGTAAAGCTCCCTGGTTTCTTGGAGATCTTTTGCAATTATGGCACAGCTATTATGGCATAGGGAATGTTTATAGTCAAATTCCACACCACCACACAGCACAAATTGATAAAACTAGCAATCCCCTCTCTTTAAATGCAGATTGAAAGTCCAGAAGTGCAATCTTACTCTTTCATTTGAGGAGGATATGAATTTGCAGTGAAAGCTGGCCTCTTTCCATCCAATGCCCGAGAAGCTGCAATTTCTTTTGGTGATTGAAACTTTGATTGAGGTCCACCTTCAAACAGCTTCACAATACAGCCAAGCAGAAAATATATCTGTCAAGCCAGAGCATCGAAGGAGTGCTGGGCAGTCTGAACTTGGGTAATTCACAATTAGCCTATGTACTCAGCTCATAGAATAGTGACTGATTCTTGCTCCACATGAATTGCTATCTTGAAGTTTCCAATGCAAGCCCTTCGTCTTAAACACATTCTATACACAATCATGGAGACAATGCAAAGAGCAGACCTCTTGGACTGTGATGGCAAAAGAAAACACATCAACACTCTTGTCATAGGATTTGTGCAAAAACACCTCTGGAGCCATGTATCGATCTGCTCCACAATCCAAACCTCTCATTAGTAGTGATATTTCTGCTCAGCCCAATTCACAAATAGAATGAGAGATTGAATAACTAATTACAACTCTTTGAAGTTGAGCAACAAGTGTCTGCAAGAGGCTTTGTGTGCATTGAAAAATGACTCAGGTAGTTCTTTGTTTGTCATAGAGACCTTGCAACAGCATATCTTGTGAGAAGTTTGAACAGAATGGAGGCAATTTGAGAGAACAAATGGGGAGCAAGATGACAGTCAGTGGTCAAAAGGAAGTTTAAAAGACCAAGGACCAACAATAAAACCATCAGACCGACAAATGAAAACCCAACCCACCAACAAGGCAAATGAAACATGGGGCTTTTAGCTTACAGGTTCCTGTCTCCCCTGTCATGTCATATAAACCCTCTGCTGACGCATCCAAGAGTTTCCCAAGTCCAAAATCGGCCACTTTTAAATAACCCGCATCATGCAGCAGCAGATTCCTGTAATCAAAAAGCTTCATCAATGTTCACATTGTTCACATACCCTGTGTAATGTGATAAGCCACAATATCCATTAAGGCAAATTGTGATTTTGTTTAGACTCATTGAAGTGGGATCCCTCAGTAATTTCAACACCACATGGTACGGTATCTCCTCATTCTCTTATCTTCACTAGTGTGATCACAGTCTTTACCATTAAAGAAGGGAACATTGCCTTACCTGGGCTTGAGATCCCGATGTACGATCGGATCAGGGTTGTGCTTGTGCAAATAATTCATCCCCCTGTTGAAACAACCCCACTGGTTATTACAATCCACTATCCCAGAGTGTAATCTCTCTAACTGAATTGCAAGGAATTCCACCTGAATGTTTGTACATGTAGGTTCATGAGCTATATCACCTTCTCTAACTGGAGAACATGTTCTTTTCACTGCAAGTTCATATGTAACCTCAACTTATCCACAGTAATATTGTCTGCAGATACACAAAGACATACCTTGCAATGTCAAGGGCAAAATTTACAGCAGTGGTGGCATCCAACCGGCCTCTCCTCTCCAGAAGATTTGCCAGGTCTCCCTGAGAATCAAAACACAATTGTGAAGAGGTGCAAGCAGAAGAAAATTTTGAGCTGATGTGCAGCAAGCTTACGGCACTGTGGTCACAAGTCTTTCCTTGCTCTTGTGACATAGAGCCTTGCTCCTTTTGGATAAAAACCAACAAAAATCCCAAAAGGGTAGAAAAACAGAGCAAGAGATATAGGAAATGAACAACTGGGTGTGGAATCACAACATAAAAAGCCCGATTGAGTCTTACACCCAACTCAGGCATAAGGGGATGTCACACAGACTCAGTGTTTCCTACAGCTCAGCATTATCCTGTAATTTCAGGAAACAGACCGCATACAGTTCCACAAAGACTTTGTTGAGCTGTCAAAATACACAACAGAAAAGAAGGAGGTAAGTTGGAAGCAAGAGATTACCTTGGGGAAGTATTCAGTGACAATGACAAGGGGCCTGGTTTTTGTAACAGCGCCAAGGAACTGCACTATATTGGGATGTCGTAGGCTCTGCAGCAAAGCAAGCTCACCAATGAACTCCTTCCTGCAAGTTGAAATTATTGCAGACAACAAGAGTAAGCAGATTGACATATCTCATCTCCTTAAAAAGAAGCAACTGACGAAGCAAACAGAAAGTGCTAAAGTTTTAAAAAATCAGCA
This sequence comes from Sphagnum tenellum, assembly GCA_963921925.1. NCBI lineage: Eukaryota > Viridiplantae > Streptophyta > Sphagnopsida > Sphagnales > Sphagnaceae > Sphagnum > Sphagnum tenellum. The sequence goes on from OY998146.1 coordinate 556,802, forward strand.
GCTCAAGAAGAACACAAAACTACATGTGAAGTACCTCCAGCAACAATATGGCAATTTATACTGGATACAGGCCCAAAAGGACTAATATATCACTTACACTATTTGCCGATTCGATGAGAGAGGTTTCAATATTGTCTTTGCTGCAACCATTGTTCCTCTCCATTTCACTAATCGAATCTCACCCAGTGCACCCTGTGGAAAAGGTGGAGAAACACATGAAGAGTGCTCCCAAAAAGATGTGAGTCTATCATGCAAATACTGTCATGTTTCAATCATGGATGCAATTCCTAAGAACACATGCATCTGAGGAGGGCCCTCTTCATGAGCGTTGGAAAATTCCAAGAGTTCCTTCATATTATGTACCCAACTTGAACCTCTCCCCATTCAATTTCTGCACAAGCTGGAATGTGAAATTTCCCTTTTATTTTCCTACTCTCTCATGACACTCAAAAATTGCTGTCTGAGAAACAGGCTAATCTCACCAGAAATATTTAAGCCTGAGAAAGAAGTACCTTGCCAACAAGTTGAGCATTCTCTAAACCCAGTTCAGAGACATCAATCTCAGACTCCATAGGCCGAGGCTGAAATCACAATGGAGAAGTCCAGCAAGTGAGTTTAAATCAAAATCCATGGTGGTCCCTTCTTTATGAACAGATCAATCAGACTGCAGGTACATAGCTATGCATGATTATCTGAGGAAGGCACACCCAATGAATCCAAACAGGTTGCATGAAGGAAGGATGAGGGTAAGCACCTTTGCGAATCCGCCATGTGCATCCAAAATCTTGCTGACTTCCTTATGATCAAACATAAGTGCATTATCCAGTGGCTGCAAGAGATTTGCACCCATATCAGCTTTCTGAAAGCCTCCAAAAAGAGTCTCTCAAGTCATTTTACCTCTCCTGTAAACAAATCTGTTCTGACAAAAGCTGTTCACAACATACTGGAATGGTAGAAAATCCTGGGTGTTCCGGGCCATTTTAAAAAGAGAGTTTCACAGGTGACAAACAGCATGAGAAAGCAATGGATTAAATAAAATGCACTGTGGGGGGGAGGCACTAGACTCACTGTGTCATTGTAGCGATCAGAAGGATTTACATTTGCATTGTAACTCAACAGCAGCTTAACAGCAGCAACATGGCCTTCGCTTGCTGCAAGATGTAATGCAGTTCGGCCATCATAGTCTGCAGCATCTACAGCAGTGCCGTTATCCAGCATATGCTTGATGATTTGAACATTTCCTTTGCTTGCATAGTACAGCAAAGTTCCAACCTCTTCTTCCACCTTATGTGTCTGCATGTGAACTGATGTGGGAAACTGTAAAACAAAAACCCAGAAGTTAGTTGGTATGAAAAAAAACAGAAAAAAAAACAGGCTACATAGTTGAATTCTCAGGCTCATTTGGAAAATCACTGTTCTATGTCTTGGGCAACCTGCAAAGAATAGAACCTCAGCTGCTGCTAAACTCCTGGCTAGCATGAGCACACCTTGCAATTGATTGTGGGTAACCCAATTCAGTACTGAATCATTCTAGAAAGTGTTATTTGTTAATCCTTGAAGGAAGCAGTCGCCCCTCAGGTGATGGCATGCATGGATGTGTGTTCAATCAACAGATTTTGCACCATTCTTCTGGAAAAAGTTGAAGGCAAGGAAACCATCAGATGTTAAAGAAGAAAGACAAAACAGAGAAGTGAGTGAGGGAAAGGGAAAGGCGGTGATGAAGTACTTGTCAATTGAAGAATTGCTTCACATTTTCCCCGGATGACTTGAAATAGCACCACAAGAGTTTTGGTCTCCAGCAAGCAAGAATCTCTCACCACAAGAGATTTCTTACGAAGAACTACTCCTTCCACCCTTCTCCTGCTCCTCTTGCTTATTCGCCGATCTCTGTGTCTCTTTCAGACCCTAGACTCCCGACAGACAGTCGTTCATTCCGGCCGTCCGTTTGTCCGTCCACGAAGTTCGTCAGAGTTTTTTTTCGTTTTTGTTTTTTCCTTCAACGGCAATAACCGGCAGCAACACGATCTGCGCGAGAATGAGAACACGAAATCATGAAAGTGAGTGGAATAAAAACCCAAGAAGCTTGGCGGCGTCGAGTTTTTGCGCTCACTGCCGATAGATACTTCCTCTTTGACTTGATCTCAAGATCCGATGCACACACACCAATCAGGGTGCAGAATATTCCGTGAATCTCATCACGTCACTCCTCGTGACGGCCGGCCATTTCCATCTGGCGCTCCCAGGGATATTCCGACAATTCCGATCTGTTTCTGGATAGAGATTGTCGACGGCGAATCATCTCCTGATCTGCCACGTCGTGTGGGGACTCTTGCCTTCTTTTCCCTTCCCCTTGCTTCGACTTCTTCGTCGCGCCCTGCCCCAAGACGCAACCCCGTCGACGATGGTGGCTTTTTAGGGTTTCTGACTTCCGCACACCCCCAGGGGGATTAGGGTTAGGGTTTGCTGATTTGTGCGGAAACCCACGTACGACTTAAGACTTCTCGTATTTAGCGCTTTTGGGTATATGCCCATTTTTGCCCAAAAAAAATCCCCTAACACTAAAACTTCTTGTACCTATTTAAAAATTTTAGGTGTTGACCAAAATTTCTCATATCTAGGGTTTTTGAAATGTAAGGAACCCTAGGGTTTTAGGGTTGGTGGACTTTGGAGAACAAATTGCTCAAGATTTTTTTAATAAAAAACTTAAGGTTCAAATTGGGCCCCAATAAACCATTAGAAAGGTCTTCAATCAAAAAGATCAAAAATTGAAATTGTATTTTTTCCATTTGAAACTTTGAATTAAAAGTTATGGCCAAAAGAATGATTGGAATCAAATTGACCATTTGATTCTCAACCATTCAAACTAAAAAAACATGCATCAAATGATTTTTCATTGAATCAATTGTATATCCATTTCAAACTTTGGACTAAGAGTTATGACTTAAAGAATGATTATAATCAAATTGACCATTTGATTCCTAACCACTGAAACTAGAAAACATGCATCAAATGATCTTTTATTGAAACGTGCAACATGGCACTAGAAAGATGTCATCCAAAGGTATAGTTTTGTAGTTTAAACTCATTCAATTAGAATGCATGTGAATGAATTACAAGCTCATAATTTTGCAAAACACATAACTTGGGAATTTTGGGAGTCCTAAGAATTTTAGCCATTTTTATGTGGCCCCTACTACCAATCATAGTCAAACCCCTGGAGATGCAAAAGGATAACATAGTGCCTTTATTGATCACATAATTCAAGAAATACATGTGAAAGAAAAAATACCAAGTCACCAATCACAAAATATATTATAAGACAATAAATGATGATTTTTTTTCAAATTTAAGTTGTGTAAATTTTAAGTGAATCTATAGCAAGTCCATGGCCCAATTGGTTTCCAATTGCAAAAATTATAATATTTTCTTGATTTGTGCATTTTCATATGTTCAAAAATTCAACTTGAACAACTTATAATTAGACTATATTAATTAACTTTAATCAAAAATAAAACTTCTAAAGTTGGAAAAAAAACGTTATTATCCCTTTTTATATGTTGTTTGCAATTTTTTTATTTAAGGGAGTTTGAAGTTCTTAGGTAGTGGTGGCAATTGCTATTGTTGGGGAAATTCAAGCTTTTTTTGTTTTTTCTTTAGATTGATTGATGTTTAAGGATTTGAATGTTTGTGTTGTAGGATGGCACGTCCTCAAAAGAAACTCAAACACCAAGGAAAAGTGACTACCGATAATCAACAAATGAATGTTGTAGCAAATGAAGCAGAAATTGAAATGGAACAAAGAATTATCATCTATACTCCTACTTTTGAAGGTAAACCTTAATCCCACTCCTATTCTTGAAAGTAAATTTGTTGTGATGGATGATGCATTTCACATGATAGGGTTTTAAATAGTGCAATGCAACACATTACAAATAAAAAATCCCAATCCAAACCCTAAACCCCATCTTCATTCTCTATTTGAAAATGGGGATGGGGTATTTTTTTGCCCGAAATTTTCCAAGCAATATCTTCATTGGTTGAAGGTTTTAATTGCTAGCTTATTTGTAGTTCCCTCGTATTTAGTGTTTATTTGCTTGTTTGTAATACCTTCATAGTTTTAATTTTTTTTTACTAGTTTATTTGCAATACCTTCATATTTTGTAAGTTTTTATTATTAGCTTGTTTGAAATATTTTCATCATTTTTAAGGATTATTTTCTAGTTTGATTTTGAATGTTGTTCTTGTAGGGGCTCCCGTGGTTTCACATGAAAATGATCAAGTAGAAGTACCACCAAATCATGCAATGGAAGATGCAAATTGGGTGCATGAAGGGTCAAAGTGGAAGTGCAAGATCAATGGATGCATCAAAGCTTACGCGGCTAAATGGTTATTTCGTCAACATTTGGACAACAAACACGGGCTTCGCATGGAGCTAGGCAAATCTGGCCATCCTTTTACTTGTGTTGGGGGACCAAGGCAACAAAATCACCATGCTATGAATGTTCGAATTTAGAACAACCCGCATGTAAGGCAAAAGCAGAATGAAAAAAAGGCTTTTGATAGAGTGAAAAAGAAAGCAAAATTAGAATGGGATGAACTCCAAGCCCAAGCGCAACAAATGGAACAAGTTAAACGACTTTTGTTGGTACCCTTAGCCTTCAAGATCTTGTTGGGCATCATTGGGATTCCAACATGGGGGGTGGGGTTCATCCCACAAAGTGCATGGGCACGCTTTGAAAAGGACAAGAACCTTGTTGAGATAATTCGGGCAAGTAGAGTTGCTTATGCAAAGCCTTTGAAACTTGCATGGGGCACATGGAATTGGACATTGGAATCCAATAAACGCAACCAAGTCAAAAAAATGGATGCAATATCCAAGTATCATGATTCCGAAATCATTCATGGGTGGTATATTTCCATACTTTTTTTTCAATTTTAAAAACATTGTTTGCATTTTAACATTGGAATGTAATTCGATTTTTTATTTTCTTGTGTTAGGCTTCGAGGCACAATAGAGGAGGCTTTTGTTGCAAATGCAATTCGACTTGCGCTTGAGCATCATCAACTATTTACTCATCACCATGCAACCAAAGCTATAGAAGTTGCAGTAAAGTATCGCACCAATATGGGCATTCCTTCTAGTTCATCCTCTTCAGAGGAATAATTATAGATATAGCTTTAATGCACGTATGCACCATTTTGTATCAAACCATTAAGATTAACTTAACATGATATATTTTTGTCACCATCCTTTTTGTAATGTGGTTACTTGAACATTTTTGTATTAATCCACTTGTTTTAATTTTGACCTTGAATTTTGGGAATTGTAGATTTTGGATTAATCTTATGCCATGTTGCACACAACACCCCCATCCATTACAAATGGAGTACATTTACTATAAATCAAATGAGCAATACCTTCATCATTTTATCATGAAATACTCACACAATAACTTTAACAAAAAATGTAATATAATATTTTTATAGAATTACATTGCCCATTTTCATGAAAGGACCCCTTGGTGCATAAATTAGTTTGTCTATGTAGGTATTGCAATTTTTTGATCTTGTCTTGTTTATGGTTGGGTTTTACATAAAGCGTTTCAAATTACAATACCCACATATCAACCAACTCATGTTCATGTTCCATTACCCTAATCTAAACTTTTGCCTAATATATGTTTCAAATAAATAAGGGGGACATTAGGTCTAGGGAAATTAAACCCAATTCTTTGTCATTAATTGTTTTAAAGTAACCTTTTTCCTAAAATTTATATTATTTTCATGGAATATTTTTAAAATGAATTTATGTATTCACATACACACATATATCTAATGAAGTTCCTATATTTCTTTTCTTTTTCATTAAATGAGAGGAGAATGAAGGTGATTGCATGACAAAGGTATGAATGATAAAAAAAACCTTCCCATTGGTTGCCCCTGCCACCCCCAAATTAAATCTGAAACACAAGTTGATAGTCTGTACACAATTTAGGGTTATGCAAAAATAATTCCAAACTTAGGTTTAACACTTAGTTCTAAACAAATTGTTAAATTCCACCATTAAAGTTATGTAGCCAATTTTTTTTGGGTTTTTAAAATTTAAGGTCAATGTAAGGATTTTTTGTTACATACAAAGGTTTAAACTCAACATTTTAAGGTTCATTATATAGGTTAGCTTAATTTTTCAAATTCAAACCTATGCATGCATTAGGTCGTGATGTCTACATGATGAGGGTTAAAATTTTCAATTTGTAATACCATACCCTATCACTCTATGTTAAATCCCAAATTACAATACTTAGGTAAATCTATGTTATGTAACCCCCCTTGATTTCACAATGCAAAAACCAATTCCCTCATCATATAAAGTTATGTAAGATCATCATGTTTACCAAATGCAATACCTAAATTTAGTGCATAAAAACAATAAGATGTATCCAAAAGGTACCTATTTTTAAAAAATTAACCAATTATCAATACCTTCATCTTTAGGTGTAAGCATTGATTGTGGGCATGTCCTAATTTTTCCAAACTTTAATTTGCAATAAATACATCGTTTGTAGTGAATGTTAAGGTGATCATTAATGTAAATTTTCTTTTATTACTATAATGTAATATCATCTATTTACCAGAATAAGTTTATCATTATACCTACATACATTTATATTGTGTACCCTCACCAAAAGCCCCCTTTTGGTTAATAAAAATTTATTATGGAGGTATTGCAAAAACTTAGTCTTTCATAATCTAGGTATACTTAAGGGGATCTTGTTCACCATACACAATACCTACATTTAATGGACCGAATGTAATAAGAAATATCCAAATGATATTTATAATTAAAGCAAATCATCATTTTAATGAAAAAAGTAGGACAATACCCACATTAAGTGATCAAATGCCCTTTTTGGAGGAATAGGGAATTCACAATACCTTCATCTAACATAATCAATACCCATGAAAGATATGAAATTATATGTAATACTTGTGTTAGTGCTCGTTAACCTTTAGTTATGATATACCTTAAACCTTGCAATACCTACATGCAATACCAATTAAATGCCACAAGAAACAATATGGGTAAACATTACCCACATATTGACCTCGTGATCATTGCACAATTGACTTGCAATAACCACCTCTATATAATGTTTGAGTGAAATATTATTGTTTCGTAATTTTATAAGATATGTCTTATATAGCCTAAATAATGTAACTTTAACTTTCAAGCCCTATATGTTCATTGATACAAAAATCCAACACATTAACACATAAATAATCTATTATTTGACACAATTGTAATATGATGCACATTTTAATAATGGAAAATTAAAATGGGGGATAGGTATAAACAAATTTGTGTTTTTTTACTCACAAGCCCTCTTCTTACGAATATTTCCATGTTCTAACATTATCTCATGCCAATATTTCATCTGATGCACTGAATTACCAAGTCCATCATTGACGCAATGAAATACCATGCCGAGATGCATGATTTCATTCACCTTGGAAAGGCTAATACCTCGTGGCCTTTTCAAAGCTTGCTTTCACAATGTGTTCCACAACCTTATTTTTTATGAACCTGCATTTTTTCATTTCAGTTGTGTGCATGTAGTGTCTTGCAACCGTTGTCGTGAATCTACACATTAACCAATCAATTCGTCGACCTCGAAGCCTTTTTGTTTCCAAAGAGAACCAACGTTTCAATGCCCCATGCTAAGACTCAATTGATGTTTATGTGTCTTGGTTTGAATGTGGCACTCTTCAAAGCCCCACCATCCACAAATCTACAACAACATATAATGTGCATTTTAAAATTATCATGTAGGTATTGCATTTTCCCCCATATACAATGTGCATATTTAAAAAGTCATGTAGGTATTGCATTTAGGGCTCCAACATATAGTGTGGATTAGGGTCATAATGTGAATATTGCATTTTACCCCCACATACAATGTGCATATTTAAATTGTCATGCAAATATTACATTTAGTGCTCCCACATAGATCATGCATTAAGGTCTTAATGTGGGTATTGCATTTAGTGCCCACATGGGATTAATAAGTCCACCATTGGTGTTTTTACCTTAATTCAAAGAGTGAATATTTTGGGCTATGCACAACATGGTGTAACAACAATAATGGTTTGAAAGTTAATTCACGTACCAACTTGGAAATAATAGGTCTAAAAATATCGAGTCCATGAATCACCTGAGAAATGTTAGGTGAAACTTTCAATGATCTTGTTTTTCCCACGAGTCATGAAGGCTTCATGCTTTCACTTGGTTCAATGGGCATGTACATGACGATGTGAAGGTCATCCAATATTGCACGTCGCATTTCATTGTCTTTGATTTTTTCCATCGAACGTAAGCGCCAAGCCTTTAAAATGTGCCACGCATAAAGGTAAATGGGTACTTGATGATCACCCCACACAATCTTAACCATGCATAAAATACCAATTTATTATCATTTCAGCTAATAACATTATTTAAAATGGAGAATGTGGGATAAAATTTTGAAATGGCTGCATGTACATAAAAGCCCAAAAAAAGGTAGAATGAAAATAAAACTCATCGTAATGCTCGTAATTCTTGTGGAACATCATCAACAATGAAACATGAAGGTTTCAATTTAGGGTTCTTCCTTTGAAGCTTTGTTTTCAAAGGAATTAGCCATTCCACCAAATCATCACATGTTTGGCAAATTGTAATGATCCATGCAATTGGCACTCCAGTGTGATGTGCATCAAACACCATCAATGTGAACAAATGAAATTTCACATCATTGGTGCCGAAGGTGGCATCCATTGAAAATGCCCCATTATCTCCTAATGAAACCATGGCTTGCAATTGAAATGGGGTTTGTATCCCTCTTGTGAATGGGACATGAATCCCATTATCCTCACTTGCATCTTGAAAATAAAACACATCATCTAAATGACTAAATGCCCATGTGCGAAGGGAAATGGCTGGATTTTTGGTGTAAACACCAACTCCCTTTTTTGTGTTTGTGATTCAAGTAAGCAATGTTTTGTTATCTAATGAAATCATCCCTTGTCATCGCCTCTCCTGCATTGATTCTAGCCCACCATATTGCCTTATGCTTATCATATATTTGTTTGACGATGTAACCTAAACCCAATTGGGTCCAAATGTGGTCTTTGAAGGCTTGTGACATTTGTGGAGCAAAAAAAGATGGTCGTGCAATGGAATCAAGGTCATGTTTTCCATGTGTAGGTTCACCATTGATCTGCGTATGAGGTCGATTGTAAAAGATTATCTATGCCACCTCAGGTCGTGTGTACAATCGCCTAATCGAAAATTGAGCTAAACAACTTTGTTTAGTGGATGGATGGTGATTTGGGTCTCCACGATTATCTTCCGGTCCATACCCACATGCATACCTACAAAATGTGAAATCAATTCAGGACTTAAATTCTTGTACAATATGAGGTTAAAAAACAAGTTTTATATAACAAAAATGAATAATTGAACATCATACCAAATATGGTTGAGGTGGTTTGGATTCTTGGCATTTTTACATTTTCTTGTGAGGTTACCTGCTTATAAATGTTCCACTCCATGGGGGAGTCTTCATGGCTTTGTTCACTGTTTAGAAATTTCGAAATGTGTGCATGTGGGATGTATGCACACTCAACTTCGATTACATGTGCCCCTCCATGTCGAACATTTTTTTTCCACACCAAGTCCATGTTGTTAAAGGGTGACTTCTTTGGATTTTGAATCTCAATATACTGAGATTTTGAAGCACGACCCATGTTTGAAACTATGCCTTGAACTGATTGTACAAGAAAAAACAATGAATTGATATTGATGTCCAAAATTTTATATTTGCAATATGATGAATTACATGTTACATATTCAATACTAATGCAAATGTACATCTTTTAAGTACTTAATTTGTACCCCTCATCTAAACCTTATATAATCATGCACATAATACCCTAAATGCTAAGTATGGAGAACATATGATATGGTCTATGGTCATAATTGTAAATTTTAAATCCATATTATCTATGGATAATATGAATGTAATACCCGCATGATAATTAACAAACTACACTATTTATGGGAAAAAAAAATGCAATACCTCCATGACAATTTAAAGATGCACATTAAATTTGGGGGAAAATTACAATATCCACATTATGGCCCTAATCCACACTATATGTGAGAACTTTAAATGGAAGACCTACATGACTTTTTAAAGATGCAAATTGTATATGGGGGAAAATTACAATATCCACATTATGACCCTAATCCACACTATATGTGGGAACTTTAAATGGAAGACCTACATGACTTTTTAAAGATGCACACTGTATATGGGGGAAATTACAATATCCACATTATGACCCTAATCCACACTATATGTGGGAATTTTAAATGGAAGACCTACATGACTTTTTAAAGATGCACACTGTATATGGGGGAAATTAACAATATCCACATTATGACCTTAATCCACATTATATGTGGGAACTTTAAATGGAATACCTACATGAATTTTTAAATATGCACACTGTATATGAGGGAAAATTACAATATCCACATTATGACCCTAATCCACACTATATGTGGGAACTTTAAATGCAATACTTACATGACTTTTTAAATATGCACACTGTATATGGGGGGGAAATGCAATACCCACATTATGACCATAATCCACATTATATATGGGAGAGGGAAATCTAATACCTACATAACAATTTAAAGATGCACACTATATATGGATGGCAAAAGGTAATATTGGCATTATGACCCTAAATCCACACTATCTATGGGAGGCCAAACTGATAAATCCATATATAAAACATGGAACATTCTTAATGGAATTTGATGACCATATTTCAACCATCCAGGGTTATTGATTTCCTTAAATTAGGAACAAAACAATTAAAAAAAGAAAATGATTAAGAAAAAATAACATACCATTGATGTTAGAGGATCATATCACATTCAAAAGAGTTGTATCTTGATTTGAAAACACAACCTAAATAAATCAACACACATTTCATTAAGCCTTAAACTTAAAACCCTAAAAAATCCTAATGATAAATGCTCTAAACCTAATGATTATACAAACAAAACTACAAATGGAATACAAAAAACATTTATAACAATTATGTTTTGGATTTTAAAGTTAATCAATTAAAATTTATAATGAATGGAAGCATTAGCCTTAGAGTTTAAAATCAATTACCTCAAAAACAATTATATAGACCTAAACAATTTTAACGAGAAATGTTATAAAAATTACTAACTATATAAACATATACAAATGCCATACAAAATAATATTTTAGGATTGAGTGATGAATTAAAATTGAAACACAATGAAAATAAAAAAATTAAATGAATGAAATAAGAGTTTATGCTCTTACATTTAATGTGGTCAGTTCAACTTGAGACTTTCTTCATTCACCTTCAAAAGAGATAAAATGCATCTTGTTGCAAGTATTTGTATGTGGCCAAATTTCCCCCCAAAATCCAACCTAGGATTGATTTTGATTAGTATTAAAAATTGTGCAAATATTCATAAATGTTTGATATCTTTTTAACTTTATATTTATCAAGCCTATTATTTAATTAAACTAAGTACATCTTGCATTAAATGGTCCAAAGTGGAGGTAGAAGACTATCGCCAAAAAAAATTTCACAATTGCAATACCCACATTTTACATTATATTTTTTGTAATTGAAGTCCATAATTTGCAAATGCATAGGTAGGTATAATGATGTGTGGGTAGGTAGGTTTTGCTAATAAGTAGATGTTTTGCAAATAATTAAAATGGCATTACTGAAAAATGTATCTACTTTTTTGGTTAATTTCTAGAATATGAATTAAGTACACGTTTAACTGATAAGATATATAAAGTTTGCTAAGAAATATAAGTTTAGCTAAGAAGAAATATATGTTTAACCAAAATATACAATTTTAACCAAGAAAAAATATAGGTTTAACTAAGATAAATAATTTTAACTAAGAAGATATATAGGTTTTGCCAAAGGATATAAGTTCAATCAAGAAATATAAGTTTAACCAAAAAGAATATAAGTTTAGCCAAAATATACATGTTTTGCCAAAAGAGAGAAGTTTAGCCAGTAAAATATATAAGTTTTACCAAGAAAAAATATAGGTTTAGCCAACATATATAAGTTTAGCCATTAAGAAATATAGGTTTAAGCAAAAAGTAAAAGTTAGCTAGTAAGATATATAGGTTTAGCCAAGAGATATAGAAGTTTAGTGAAGAAATAAAAGTTAACCAATAAAATATATAGGTTTAACCAAGAGATAAAAATTTAATCAATAAAAATATATAAATTTTGTTAAGAGATAGAAGTTTAGCCAAGAAGAAATATAGGTTTAACCAAGAAGAGACAAGAGTTTTGCCAAGCTAAGTAAAGAATTAATTATTAGTTAGTAGATAGGGCTAAGATTTAGATCAATATAGTAGCTAGGTGCGTGGGCAGTATGGAGGTCAGTGTTGAGAAAAAAATGGCAATGAAAAGAAAATGGTTAAAGGTCAGCAGCCAAAAAAGATTGGATGTGGTAGAATGTTGGTTAACATAAGGTAAAGAGGTGAATGAAAAAGAGGCGAATCATCCAGCTCATCCTATGGACAGAATGGCCAACTGGTGCAGTCATGGGGGCTGGTTCACTCTGTCCGCCATGGACAGTAAATCTTGGCTCAGCACAGTGACTTTGGCATGGACAGGTGGTTGGTCCAAGTGGGTTGCTAGTAGCTATTACTCGTTACCGAGCCTTTGCAGTGTCAGTTTTAGTGTGGGGTTGCGAACCAAAAAAAAACTAAGCCTGGTTTTGGGAAATATTGTGTTCCGTTAGCATTATACCCAGAGCACCTGTGGAGCTGCTTTAAAAGATGATTTTAGCAACATCAAAAGGTGTCTTTGAATGTCAATTGATTTCACTAGATTTTCAATGAATTCACTAGTTTAAGTAAATTGAGACTGATTGAAAAATAATGAATTCATTGGTCTAATGAATGGGGAGTAATGAACTGCACCCACATTTTGTAATAATTACATATAGTAAAGGACGTCGTGAAGCTTTTCATCCATCTGTTCCGTCATGCATTCGTTCATCCGTCCAGTCATCCATCCGTCCCGTCATAGTCTGTTTACCCCGACAACCTTTGTGATCAGGTCTTCGACGCGGCGGAGAAAGAGTGGAACACAGATTGCTACAGCAACAAGAGCAGCAGCAATAGGAAGAGACAAATTATGTCGCTCTTGAAAGAGAAGGAGACGACTACTCGGATTGAGAAGGATGCGGCGGATGATAAGAGGATGCAGTTGGAGATGAAGAAGAATGCTGCAGATTCTTCTTCTTCTGCAATGCTCATGGTGACGAGGGATTTGATGTGTGCGGAAGTTGTTGTTGAAGAGCAGCAGACTCACATTCATCAGATCCAGAAGAACAAACGAAGATCAATCTGCAGTGTTGTTAAGAAATTTGATGTGCGGGGAAGTCCTGCAGTGGCCTACTGAACTTTATAATGGCAGTACTGAATCCTTAAGATTCTGTACGACCATGCTGCCATTTGATGATTACACGAAAACCAGAGCAAACTCCACCAGCAGCAGATGCAGCAGCATCCTTTTCTTCCACACCACAACTGTGAAGTCTCTGATGCATCTGCAATGTCTGAAATTTGCACTTGGTACAAATCAGGAGCATGAGTTCACTCTTTCTCTCATGCTTTGTCTCTCTTCCAGTAAAATTTTATCACTTACTGGTGTTTGGCATTGTGCAGTTTGATGTTTTTTGAAATGCCCATGGATTGCTTGCAGCTCATCCAGTGACAGCCTTCATATCTATGCACCATCTGGAGTTGATTGAACCAGTATTCCCAGGGCTGACTGCACTTGAAGCTAGGCCTGAAGCAACTGATGACGGCCATGCGTACTGATCCTGGAAATTTCTTGCAGCAGTCAATTTGCTATGATCATGAGCTCGGGTTATCATTCTCCATTTCATTAGGGTATGTTGTACAGGTATTTCCGCAGATTATTCTTCCTCGAACATTGACGACTGTTGAAACTTCCTTTACTAAGCGGTACTCAAAGGTGGATGAAGCAAAGAAACATGCCTACTGCTGGTTCCACCACATGGCTCCTCAAAGGCTCAATCAAATTACAGTTGTTACTGATTCTGTGGTCATGCAATGGAACATGGTAAGTCTCTCATGGTGTGTGCCTCAATTATGTATTTCAGTTTGGTGCCTGCCTGTTTCTCATGTGAGCTTAGTTTCTGGTCAAGTCCATGACAACAGAATTGCTGCAATTGTGCTGCCATGAATGCACCTGGGGTTGTCATTGCTTCTATAGCCCTAAATTCAAATGCTTATTTCTAAATCATATAAACAAAGAGAAAATTTACAAGAACTTGGTGTGAAAACATTTACATTAAGTTTTTAGCTTCAAAAAATTATGTTTTAATTAGTGAAGAGGTGAATTGCTTCAATTCATGTAAAAAGTGTGATTGTTAGTATGTGTGGAATGCTTATATGCTTATTGTTCCACACCAAATGCATTGTTTATTATTCAATATATATATACTACGGTTGACCTTGGACTGAAGGCCTTATTCTTCTAGCAAAAAACAATATTGTGATTGTGGAATTTCAAAGCAAAGTGGGATGAAATTTGGTAGGTATAGCATATTGAATGGAGAACCTTCAATCCATTGCGGTGATTTGTATTGTGGAAATAAATCAGCCTAGCAGCTTGGCATCTTTACGGAGTGGCATCTAACACCATAAAGCTTATTTTTGGGCAAAAATGGATTCATACTGGATTTTTAATTTAAATAAAATGTATTCATGTTAAATTATTGGAATTAGAAAAGGTTCATTACTTCAATAAGTTTTAGTAGTTGATATTTTTTGATAAAAATCTTTATCAAATACGCGTACAAAAAGTGAAGGGCTGAAAATAACACATCCCTTCAATGCAAAGGGCAAAAGATACTAAAGTTCCCCATAAAGTCAGGCAATTAGGGGACGAGAACGACCACTTTCGACATAATATGGCATCAAATGCTTAACTGGGAGTGAAATTTTACAAAACGAAGTAACTGGGACACCAACATCATTCGGCATCATTTTGTGATATGTACCGTCAAATACACACACCTGTGCATTAGGCACGGGGTTCAAATTAGTTAAAAACAAACACAAAGTGTATTTTGTAACTTAGTACAAATACAGATGCAGGTTTCGGCAAGGCATAATTATACCAGGTACGGGTACTACGCTTGGTCCCACTGCCTTGCGATGACTGGCCACAGCATAGGAGGGTGTGGCCTGTGAATAGTGAAACAGGGGGTGTTCCAGTACCGTCTTTTCCTGACTTTAGGAATAACTTTAATATCACAAGTTAGAGTGGGGCAATGCCATCCAAGTGAGGCATTCTCCCTCAAATAGGCCTGCCCTGGCTTTGGCCACTGTGTGTTCTTTGGGGGTAAGACCTTGCTCTGAGGGCGTTCTGATGTACAGCACTGGCAGAAAATTAGTTTTCATTTCTTTTCCTATGATACTCACCACATATGGCAGGATACCCACCAGCTATGAAGGGGAAAATAATTGAAATGCCCACTTGCCGATGAGAAATTCTGCCACATAATGTGTCCTCCCGATACGCTAGAAATTTTCTGCTCGTACTTCATGTGTAGGGTTAACACCCCAGGAGTGGGTCCTTACTGAAATAAGGACCCTCCTGAGGTGGTGTTCTTATTTCAGTTATGCCCCGGCTCCGTGGGTGTTGCCCAATGTAAAGCACATCCAAAATTTAAAAAACAGAGGCAACCATTTTGTAAAATGAAATGACACGCCCAGCATACTGTTACATTACAAAGTGTTCCATCGAAAGAAATGCTCATCCCCTAATAGTGTACCCTCCAAAACAGCATTCAACTTAATGTCCACATGTTCTAACATGTTTCAATTTCCGCACAGAGTTGATATTTCCTCTTGATGCCCCTTGGAACTCTAAACCTCAATCATACAAATTGCAGATCACAAGTCACAAATGGTGCATCCCCAAGTACACAAGTTCAGATTCACAATAGGACACAGATTACACAAACAGTCTGTCTATCGGGGGTGGCAAAACCTGAAGTTGTACAGATTTAGAAGTTGTTGCAACAATCTTAGACATGGTTGCATTTACCAGTGTCTAAGATTGTTTTTCGGCATAGCATTCACTGCAAAATGCTTCAGGATAATTAGATGCGCTAGGAGAAATTGATAATATCTACACTGGAATGACACAGCTTTTCATCGTCCAGTTCAGAAGATGACCATGGTTTGCTTATCCTCACTCACGGAACCGGAAAAAAGCATGCCTTAGTGACCAACTCAGCAATTTTCTCGTTCAGATGCTTTACACTCGAAGAACTTAAGCAATTTTCAAGGAATATTGCTCCAGAGCCAGATTGTTGCTTCTAAGGGTTTATGAGTCATAAATCCTACGGACAGCAAGCACATTTTCCTGGCAAATGGGACATCTTGCAATGTCTCCATTTTGTATCCTGCAATTCAAGCCATTATGGTTTCATGGTCAGCCCACAAGCTCCAAACAGAAAACTTAAAGAGAAACAAAACTGTCCTTGTGCTACAGCAGTGGTCCAGATTATTTCTGATCACAGTACACAACATGCACTGCTGAGCCACGGGCAAAATTGCAGCTGGACAACTACCCATGTCCTAGCTGCTTAAAACCCCACCAGCAAACAACTAGAACATCTGCAAAAGGAATCATTTTGTTGCCATTGGATGATGGGTAGGTACCTCATGCCACAGGAGTAACATGTGCAGCGATGGCCACAAGGATCAAAGAAACTGTCCTTAGGTGCATCCAAGCACACTGTGCACAGCTGCTCCAAAGATTGCTCTCCATGTCCCCCTTGAAAGTTTTCAGATCCTAAAGCTGGTGAAAAGTCAGCAGACTGGCTCTCTCTAGCCAGATTTTCAAGGCTTTCATTTCCTTCTACAGAGGTGAGAGGAACCACCTATTGTTGACTTGTGGAAACTTTCCTGCGTTGTTTACGTGGCTCCATACCTAATAGTCCAAGCCTATTACACCTGCAACCTCAACCCAGTTGAAATCAAATTACTTGCTTCAAACATCTCCAATGGGGAAATTTCAGGATTGTCATCAAAATATCATTAGCACCCACTTGGATTTGGACAATGACAGAGGCACCCAGCAAACGTTCCCATTCACCAGTGAACATTTAGATTCCGCATCTTGAACACAATATATCATGCAATGCATCTTCAAGCAGAAGGAAATCTGGCACAAAAATAACCACAATATTGATGAGCTAAGTACAGATATGGGTTTCTCTTGTTCTGAAAAAATACCCCAGCCAGCAGGTATGCCTCTCCTCTGTCAACCACCATCTCAATCAAGACTTGTATGCAATGTTGCAAAGCAGATCAAAATGAGTTAACTCTCATGTAGACTTGTTCACACTCATGTAAACTTCGATATGAAATGATCGACCAGCTCTGTGCATGGGTACCATGACTGAATGCTCTGCCTTCAAACAAACTCAAAGCAGATAACAGCCTTTTCACCTCTGACAATGGCCACCACCAGGCTATCTTCCTGAGATTCTTTCACATTGTATATGAGAGTAAAAGATGAGCCTTTGTTCAGCCAGAATCCACATCACTGCAGATAGTTAAAAAGAACTACCACATCAGATTCTGCTAAAAATCAGATGGATGCAAAGTGATTTCAATTGCCCACCATCATATAAGAAAAGCAGGAGAGTCCAACACAAAATCCAAACAGAAACTAGGACAGAGAGATACATGCCTGGTGGAACTGTGGATTGACTGTCACATCAAATTTTTCATCTGAAATGAATGGATGACCATAACCTGGATGCTTTGCAAACGAAGTCACAACTGGACCAGGCTCTCCAAGATTCTGAACCTGAACCCTCACACACAAAAAAGCACCATACTGATGATGATACTCAGCGTGATGGTCCAACATTATGAACCCCCAGCGATTGAACCATTTGCAAACCACAACTCTGAGCACAAAACGGACGCAAACATGGCACATGTGCATTGGATTCATAAGCAATTGGCAAATGCTCACCAACCTTGATCTCCTTCACCAACAGAGCACTAGCCTTCAGGACCGGCAAATAAAATAATCACATCTCCAAGACTTGAGATCCATACAGGCTGATAAGCATCCACAGCGACACTGCGGACTCACAATGGGTGCAATATTCATCCATAAAAATGGAGATCTACAAGCAGCTGAAAGAACAACAATGATATAATGACAAAACTGAAATGGGATGACGAGTCTGTGTGAAAGGTGTGGAAATTATCGTTCCCATTCTTTGAAGTACAAATTTCAGCTAACAAGCAAAAACAATCCACGAACAAGTTTGAACCAGCATTGTGCGGTTCGTCCTTTTAAAGAGAACCTCTGGTCCCGGTTTCTCTGGTTGTGGGTTTGAATCTAGTTCTTTCATTTTCTAAAGCCCATGGTCCTGGTTCTGGCACACGTTTTTACAAATTCAAGAACCTCCAGGCCTGGTTCCATGCACATACCACACACTCCTGAAGGCCAGATTTTATAAGTTATAGAACAAATCAAAACAGGGGTCTGTAGAGGTACAAAGTTCAACAATTACTACCCAACAACAACAACAATGAAAATTAATACTTCATTATAAAGTTCAGCCTAATTGCCAACATTTTCAAAAAAGAATGAACTTGCCCACCTAAACAACCTGAACATGTATTCAACAGTGGTTTCGTTTTCAGTTCTAGATCTTGTACAAAGGCTAGTTCCCTGGTCCCATTCTTGTGCCAATTCCAACAAAGGGGTGCCCGCTCCAGTCCAGGGCACAAGAACCTGAACCCCAGAATCTAACACTACAAACCAAGTACCCTCACAAGACTGGTTTGAACCCTCAAATATTTGACCTAAAACGAAGCACCAAAACAAAAACAAAGAGGGAGAAGCTGAAGAGGAAAGAAAATTTGGCGTACCCACAATCACGAAGAAGCCAATAAACCAGTAGAAGTAAACGCCAAATTTAGCTACTTGCTGATCCTCCTCCTTGCCATGACCTTCCATAGGGAGAGTAGGACCACAACTAGTATGAATTAGATTGCTCTGAATGGTACCTCTAAGGTTGTTATTGCCTTGTTTGCAAATTGGAGACTAAGGGGTCGAAGGGTCAAGCGTTGCCGCTTGGTTATATGCAAATATCGCTCCTCCATTGAATTCAATTTCACTTAACCTTGCGACACCAATTGGAATAAAGCTCTTGGAGTGTATTGAATTGGCTAATAGATGAAGTGTATTGAATTGACCAATAGATGAAGATAGTTCTTTCAACTTAGACCATTGTAATAAATAAAACTTTTGGAGTGCATTCAATTGGTCGATAGATGAAGATAGTTCTTTCAACTTAGATCACTGTGATAAATAAAACTTCTGAAATGCATCCAATTGGCCAATAGATGAAGGTAGTTGTTTCAACTTGGACCACTCGTATAAAAAAAAAATTATAATGCATACTCAATTGGGTAATAGATTCAGGTAATTTTGTCAAGTAGAAACACCCATTCAAATTAAACTTTTGGAGTGCATTGAATTGGTTAATAAATCAAAGTAGTTCTCCCAACTCAAAACACCAACACAAATTAAACTTTTGAAGTGCATTCAATTCACCAATAGATTCAAGTAGTTCTTTCAAGTTGGAACACTTAGTCAAATCAAGCTTTCGAAGTGCATTCAATTAGCCAATAAATCAATGTAGATATTCTAAATTGGAACATTGTGATAAATTAAGCTTTTGGAGTGCATTCAATTGGCCAATAGATTCAGGTAGTTTTTTCAACTTCAACCACCCATTCAAATTAAGCTTTTGGAGTGCATTCAATTCGCCAATAGATGAAGGTAGTTCTTTCAACTTGGAACACCCATTCAAATAGAAATGTTCAAATGCATTTAGTTGGCCAATAGATTTAGGTAGGTCCTTCAAGTTGGAACATTTAGTGAAATAAAACTCTTGGAATGCATTCAATTGGCCAATAGATTCAACTAGTTTTTCCAAGTTGGAGCATCCACTCAAAAGAAACACACTTAGAATGCATTCAATTGGCTAATAGGTTCAGGTAGTTCTTTCAACTTGGAACAACCATTCAAATAAAATTCTTGGAGTGCATTTAATAGGCCAATAGATTCAGGTAGTTTTTCCAAGTTGGAACAATCACTCAAATCGAAGAATTTAAGTGCATTTAATTAACCAATAGATTCAGGTAGTTTTCCCAAGTTGAAACACCCACTCAAATCAAGATCCTGGAGTGCATTCAATTGGCCAATAGATTCAGGGAGTTTTTCCAAGTTGGAACACCCATTCAAATCAAGATCCTGGAGTGCATTCAATTGGCCAACAGATTCAGGGAATTTTTCCAAGTTGGAACACCCACTCAAATCAAGATCCTTGAGTGCATTTAATTGGCCAACAGATTCAGGGAATTTTTCCAAGTTGGAACACCCACTCAAATCAAAATCCTTGAGTGCATTCAATTGGCTAATAGATTCAGGTAGTTCTTTCAACTTGACCAATTGCATAAATCAAACTTTTGGAGTGCAGTCAATTGGCCAATAGATTCAGGTAGTTTTTCCAAGTTGGAACACCCACTCAAATCAAGATCCTGGAGTGCATTCAATTGGCCAATAGATTCAGGTACTTTTTCCAAGTTGGAACACTCACTCAAATATATCGCTTGGAGTGCATTCAATTGACCAATAGATTCAGGTAGTTTTTCCAAGTTGGAACACCCACTCAAATCAAGATCCTTGAGTGCATTCAATTGGCCAATAAATTCAGGTAGTTTTTCCAAGTTGGAACACCCACTCAAATCAAGATCCTCGAATGCATTCAATTGGCCAATAGATTCAGGTAGTTTTTCCAAGTTGGAACATCCACTCAAATATATCACTTGGAGTGCATTCAAATGGCCAATAGATTCAGGTACTTTTTCCAAGTTGGAACACTTGTATAAATTGAACTTTTGGAGTGCATTCAATTGGCTAATAGATTCAGGTAGTTCTTTCAACTTGGAACACTTGTATAATTTGAACTTTTGGAGTGCATTCAATTGGCCAATAGATTCAGGTAGTTCTTTCAACTTGGAACACTTGTATAATTTGAACTTTTGGAGTGTATTCAATTGGCCAATAGATTCAGGTAGTTCTTTCAAGTTGGAACACTCACTCAAATCAAGATCCTTGAGTGCATTCAATTGGCCAATAGATTCAGGTAGTTTTTTCAACTTGGAACACCAACTCAAATCAATCACTTGGAGCCCATTCAATTGGCCAATAGATTCATGTAGTTTTTCCAAGTTGGAACACCTACTCAAATATATCGCTTGGAGTGCATTCAATTGGCCAATAGATTCAGGTAGTTCTTTCAACTTGGAACACTTGTGTAAATTCAACTTTTGGAGTGCATTCAATTGGCCAATAGATTCAGGTAGTTTTTCCAAGTTCGAACATCCACTCAAATCAAGATCCTGGAGTGCATTCAACTGGCCAATAGATTCAGGTAGTTTTTCCAAGTTGGAACACCCACTCAAATCAAGATCCTCGAATGCATTCAATTGGCCAATAGATTCAGGTAGTTTTTCCAAGTTGGAACACCCACTCAAATATATCGCTTGGAGTGCATTCAATTGGCCAATAGATTCAGGTAGTTCTTTCAACTTGGAACACTTGTATAAATTGAACTTTTGGAATGCATTCAATTGGCCAATAGATTCAGGTAGTTCTTTCAAGTTGGAACATTCACTCAAATCAAGATCCTCGAGTGCATTCAATTGGCCAATAGATTCAAGTAGTTCTTTCAACTTGGAACACCAACTCAAATCAATCACTTGGAGCGCATTCAATCGGCCAATAGATTCAGGTAGTTTTTCCAAGTTGGAACACCCACTCAAATATATCGCTTGGAGTGCATTCAATTGGTCAATAGGTTCAGGGAGTTTTTCCAAATTGGAACACCCACTCAAATGAATCACTTGGAGTGCATTCAATTGGCTAATAGATTCAGATAGTTCTTTCAACTTTGAACACTTGTATAAATCGAACTTTTGGAGTGCAGTCAATTGGCCAATAGATTCAGGTAGTTTTTTCCAAGTTGGAACACCCACTCAAATCAAGATCCTGGAGTGCATTCAATTGGCCAATAGATTCAGGTAGTTTTTCCAAGTTGGAACACCCACTCAAATATATCGCTTGGAGTGCATTCAATTGGCCAATAGATTCAGGTAGTTCTTTCAACTTGGAACATTTGTATAAATTGAACTTTTGGAGTGCATTCAATTGGCCAATAGATTCAGGTAGTTCTTTCAAGTTGGAACATTCACTCAAATCAAGATCCTCGAGTGCATTCAATTGGCCAATAGATTCAGGTAGTTCTTTCAACTTGGAACACCAACTCAAATCAATCACTTGGAGTGCATTCAATTGGCCAATAGAGTCAGGTAGTTTTTCCAAGTTGGAACACCCACTCAAATATATCGCTTGGAGTGCATTCAATTGGCCAATAGGTTCAGGGAGTTTTTCCAAATTGGAACACCCACTCAAATGAATCACTTGGAGTGCATTCAATTGGCCAATAGATTCAGGTAGTTTTTCCAAGTTGGAACACCCACTCAAATATATCGCTTGGAGTGCATTCAATTGGCCAATAGATTCAGGTAGTTCTTCCAAACTTAAACAACAATTCAACTCAAGCTTTTCAAGTGCAGTGAATTGGCAAATAAATTTCGGTAGTTCTTTCAAGTTTTGACACTCACTCACATAGAGATGTTTAAATTTGTTCAATTGACCAATAGATTCAGGTACTTCTTTTAACTTAGAACATGAAGGCAAATTAAGCTGTTGGAGTGCATTCAATTGGCCAATAGATTCAGGTAGTTTTTCTAAGGTGGAACACTTGTATAAATTGAACTTTTGGAGTGCATTCAATTGGCCAATAGATTCAGGTAGTTTTTCCAAGTTGGAACACCAACTCAAATCAAGATCCTGGAGTGCATTCAATTGGCCAATAGATTCAGGTAGTTTTTCCAAGTTGGAACACCAACTCAAATCAAGATCCTGGAGTGCATTCAATTGGCCAATAGATTCAGGTAGTTTTTCCAAGTTGGAACACCCTTTCAAATCAAGATCCTGGAGTGCATTCAATTGGCCAATAGATTCAGGTAGTTTTTTCAAGTTGGAACACCCACTAAAATTACACATTTCGAGTGCTTTCAATTGGCCAATGGATTCAGGTAATTCTTTCAACTTGGAACACCCATTCAAATCAAACTCTTGGAGTGCAGTCAATTGGCTAATAGATTCAGGTACTTCTTCCAAATTTTGGCATTGTGTCAAATCAAGTACTTTTAATTGTAAACAATAAAACAAATTTTTGGGCAACATTGGAATCGTGCATTTCTTCAAGCACAACCACTTAACATTATTCAAAATGTGCTCTTTGATGAAAAAATTCACAATAGTTGGTGAGGTGGCTTCTGTTAGGTCAACCAACCTAAGTTTATGAAATCCCTTTGAACCAATTTCGGACAATGTAGGCAAATTGTTGCATTTTTTCAATGAAATGCCTTCTAGATTATTCGCCACCTGTCACATGAATTGAAAACACAAGGATTATCAATATATATATATATATATAATTCATCTAATGCCAATGTCTTTTTTTTTTAAAACATTTATTTATAAAATCAAGATTGAAAGGTAAAACATTTGATTTTTGGACATAAAACGAAATTCATAGGAAATCAAAATAAAATTATAGGATTGAAATAGGATGGTGACAACCTCATCCATTTGTGAAAAGAAATTTGTCGTGTTTGCTTTCCATATCATACGATTCATAATTGGAAGTTCCCTTGTAATATTTTGACCCATGTCTTGTAATTGTTCATGTATGTACAAGATTCCACCTTCTGCCCATTGGATTAAAGATCTATGTTGTAAGTTTTCTAATCCGGATTCTGGGCATTCATAATCTCCACTCCACGCTCGACAAATTGTACTTATTTTCAAACCACGAAAAAAACAAGCAATATCCAAAAACATCTTTTGATGTGGCACATCCAAATAGTCATAAGAAATTTTCAATACACTCCAAAGTTCTTCATTTTCAATGCCCCCGGTGAGACTTTGCCCACTTTTCAATTTGCTCAATGCACCTTCCCAGATTTTTAGTTCTTTAACATTGCGCAAAAAAGAACCCAATACTTCAAGACTTAAAGGCAGGCCCCCACAAGCTTCTATAATCTTCATACATGTATTTTTGAAATCCTCTGTTGGACCGTAATTTGCATTACCGAATGCATGGAACATAAATAGTTCCCTTGCTTGCTCTTCCTTTAAACATTTCATGACCACTTTTCCATCCTTATTTACATGAACTTTCAGGTTCTGCCAATTTCGACAATTCACAAGTACTTTGCTTTCAGAAGATGTATCCTTGGCATATTCTTTAATGACAAGTTGCAAGGATGTAAGGTTCTTCGCTTTACCAAGATCATCTACCACCACTAACACTTTCTTCAATATCATACATTGCCTAATTTGATCGATGTCTTTTTGTTCCACAATTTCATTCTTATGTAACCTTTTGCCACACAAATCATGAAGGAGTTGTTTTAAGACATCATTGATATCGTCCTTTGATTTCACATCCTCCAAAAAACTAGATTTGTCATATTCGTTGTGAAACAAATGATAGAATTTTTTGCACAAAGTGGACTTCCCAATCCCACCCATTCCAACCAAACCAACAATAGATTCCTTTTGTAACAAGATGTTTATGGCTTTTGCTTCGTCAACCAGCGCCACTTCATGACATGGCAAAGGTGGAAGCAATATATTTTTCTGTCAAAATTCACAAAATTTAGGTCATTTATATATATATTTTTTGTTATTTGATAACCAATATATATGACATTACATATGCGATACACATCAAGAGTGTTATGACCTAACGTGTATCAAATTACATGAACATCTACGAAATCAAAAAACTTCGATTTGATTTTTTACCTTCATGCATATTCTCAAACAATTTAACAATAAAAAATAACTTGGATGACCTTTGTTTGGTGGCTTGCAAATTGTCAAGTGATGAGCATCTTCAATTTTGTAATGGTTATTATTTGATAATTGAATAGCTGAGGCAAATGGCACTAAAATTCCCTGCATGTGCAAAAAAAAATTTAATGAAGTTTATTGACTTGTTTGTTTAGTTCTGCCTTAGCTTAAAAGCAACATAGTAATTTCAAATGGTGGTGGAAACTATAGTTTGATGACTATTGATGTTTGAATAAGAATGAAATATTTTGTGTAAAACGAATTTCCTTCCACCCTTGGGAAGCAAATTACATAAACACATCACAAAGTTATTTGAATCTCATTTATTTTACATGTCTTAATGATGTTATGATTTTCTTCACAAATATTTATATGAAATTGATTTGATGAAAGGAAAATTTAAAATAGATTTCCATTTATTTCAAATCAATCAAAGTTCCCTTCCATAAATAATAATTCATGAAACAAAGTTCATAGAACACATGACCCATTCACCACCTTAATATAATTAGGAGCATTGAGTACACAATCCCACACAAGTTTTGACAATACAAAAAATGTTTAACTAATAAACCTAGTTGGAAAATTTTCCATTGGTGAAATGAAAATCTTACCCATTTCTCATCGAGTTTCAATCCTTCGGCAAATGCATAAATGTTGACGTTTTCATCAATGGCATTTTTAAAATCCGTTGAAAGGTGTGCCATTTGTGTGTTGAATGATTCTAAATTTTTTGAAATACCAGATGGGGTTGCATCCTTACTCAATGTGTTGATTTGCTGATGTTGCCAAGCAAAATAATTTGATAAATATTCGGTACCACCAGCATGTGGTACACCATAAAATACAACACCTTTAACATTGTTCAAAAATGTCTCACAACATTTGTGTACTTCAACATCGAAATCATTTTCTAACCTTTGATTAACATGATTGCGAGCTTCAACCACCAAGCTTTTGAGTACAAGACCTCCAAAACTGTAAGCAACTAATGCCACTGGTCCCTTCCAAAGGGATTGATAACTACAAAATATTTGACAATGCACCAAAATTTCATTATCAACATTGTATTCGCATGTACGAATTTATCCCATTATACTTGAAACAAATTTCCCATTCATACATGACTAAGCCATAAGTTCATAATCAATTTGCTTGTCATTTATCGTTTATTATTTATTCACATTATTAATCTACCTAAAAGATGTGACAACCATGTTTCAGTAAAAAAATTATTATGTACAAGTATGTAGGTGTTTCCATTCTTTTGTTAATGTACAACTCATTTTCTATGTGTTACCTTCGAAATAATTTTTTTTACATTTAATTTAAAAAAAATGCTTTTTTATGAAATAACTTTTTTGCAATGAAATGGATGCAAATATTCTAGACTTTTATTAATATAATTCAATTCAATTCAATCCAATTCAATTCAATTCAATTCAATTCAATTGCATGACCAAAAATAAAACTTTAAAAAGTGTGAATTAAAATTTGCCATCAAAACCAAACTATTTGTACCATGAATTCATAATATGAACATGGACTTTACTATTATCCTCGAACAAAAACATTTTCATTGAAGCCCCATTTTATGTTTTTGTACATGAATTTAAAATTCAAATTAATGGAAACTTGTTGGTTTGTATCACAATATTAGCACGCACGAACAATTAACTTGTGCAAAACATTTGAAAATTTCTCAAGACGTAAACAATTATCGTTAATGTACACTAGGAGTAGTAATTAATGTGTCCATACATAGAAGAGATTGTCATACCTTGGATTTCTAACCAAACTTTGAACAAGGTTTTTGCCAATTCCAGTCACATCATCGTGAACACTTGCCACAATGTTAGAATCATAGGACAATGATAAAATTCGAACATTGTTGTTCAAATCTTCGGGTAGCCACTTTTCTGGCCAACATATGCACTCTTTTCTATTGTTGGTGGGGCGTGTTGTCCATGTTTCCTTCCATTCATCATTTGTGCCAAAAGCAATCCCATGGAAAAAAACGATGGTCAAATTTGGATTATTGGAATTGCAAGTGGGATTTAAATCATGCACTAGATATTTCTGCAAAGAAAATGAAAAAGAGTCAACACAATTCTTCAAAATCTTTTGAAAATTATTTGACTATTCGTTAAATTAAAAAATGCAATATACAAATTATAGTAGTTAGATAAATGCGATAAGTAATTGAAAAGATTAAGTTTAGCAAGAAAACAACAATAGATGAATGGGAGAATACCAAATCTATCCCGCATGACTAACAAATGAAGATCATTCACATGTGTCATATACCCCAAAGTTTCAAAACATAATTCAATGAGTAAATGTTGTTACATTGTAGGTGGAATGTATGCCAATCAATAAAGGTTAATGCTAATAATTGGATTTTTTCAAGTTTGGGTTGATGGACTCAGCCATCTCGTTTGGTTCATTTGTATGACATTTTCCCCAACATTTGGACCACTAAGGCCTCCCCCTCCTAAGGAATTGGGACACAAACCCAATAAGAATGTCCAAGAGCAGTTTAATAATTTGCCTTAGGTTGTTGGATTAAGACTACATTGAACTTAACTCATAATCTATAATGAAAGCTCCAGTCCTTACAAGTTCAATATATTCTTAATTAATGCCAATTGACAAATTTCCCTTTCACCAATTCTACTTGTTATATAGCAACTAAGTCGCCAGCCTGATGTAAGAGGCTATAATGATGACTCCATTTCCTATTGTTTTTGTCTAAACAAACAAACTGGAAAGTAGGCAAAGTGAAAATATACAACAAGGAAGGTTGTGAACAATTGAGGACATTCTGGTTGTGAAGGCGCTGGTTGGGAGTTCAAATCTGAACTAGACCTCCTTCTCCTGATGCTTTGGGAGGACAATAAGCTATCATGGTTGTAAGGGTCAAGGAAAATTGTCAACACCCCAAAAAAATGAAAGAAGTAAATAAAAATCAGACTTCAACATGTAACTTGGGAAAGCCCAAGAAAAAACTGTGCAAAGAAAGCTCATGATAAGGTCAAGAAGAAGCACCACATTGCTGTGCAATCCAGAGCTTGAAGGAGCATTTTCAGCGGGGACCAAAGGTGTCTCAATCGTAGCAGGTATCTGCACGACATCTTTAGATGGGAAAGCCCAAGAAAATACAGTGCAAAGAAAGCTCACGATAAGATCAAGAAGAAGCACCACATTGCCGTGCCATCCAGAGCTTGAAGGAGCATTTTCAGCGGGGACCAAAGGTGTCTCAATGACAGCAGAGATCGGCACAAGATTACTCTTTGTTTTTGGTGGCCCTTGTGAAAGATCAACTCCTTTTCGCTTGAGGCCGTATGAATTTCCCATATTTCGCACTACTGAAATTCCTATTGCTCGCTGCTCTCATAAATATTTTTCTCTTGAGCTTTTGGTCTCATAAAACCTGCTACAAATCCTTTGCCATCCCAATAGCATACACAGGGTATGATGGGTGTCCCTCACATCGCAGATTCCCGCAAGCTAAGCTGATATTTCCACTAGATCTCCCCAAAAAACATCAACCCCTTTCCTCTTCACGATCTCCCTGGAATTCCCACTCTCTTCTCTTACTCCTTTTTCGACTTTTGTCACAGAAGTGTCTTCTTCTTCACTTTCTCCTCCCCCAGAAACTTGTAGAAGGGTTCTGCCGTGACTCTTCAGACTGTAGCATACGCGCTTTACCGATTTCTTGGCCACCAAACAACTCATTACTTTTTTTTTGGAACGCATGTCTCTATTTTCTACTCAGAATTGAGGATGGAACATGCAATGTCACCTTGAGACTTGTCAAACACGCTTTACTTTTTCCCTCTGGCCTCCTCCATTATTATCATCATGACTTTTGTTCACATCCACATACCCACCTCTCTTTCACCAAAAACTATAGCCAAAAAAAAACTAAGTCATAAATTTGAAAAGTGCTAAAATCAAATGCTTCTTGAGATTCTCAATAGCCAAAATTCAACCAAATTCAAAGAAAAATCGTCAGATTTCCGTACATGGTTTTCAAGCAGGTAGCCAAAAATAAGAGAAAGATGTTTAAAATTTTCTAATGCCATATTTAGCTCATAGCCAAATCTGACTAAATCTTCCTACCGATGGGCTCTATCTCAAAACTGACCCAAAAGATATTGATCCACACGTTTCCTGCTGTTTGCTGATTTCACCCAGTGCATTATTGAAACGTTCTGCCAGAGCTCATCTTGCAGGCAATGCAGGATTGATTGGGCCTTGGGCGAACCGGCCAGGGTGAATCGACCCCCACATTGGGATCACCGTAAAAACCCCCAAAACCCATTCAAATGGCCATATTAGGCCCCCAAAATTATAGATTTGGACTTTGGGACCCCGATTTAGTCTAGGGAAATGATATTTGTAAATAGTTAGAATATTTATGAGCAATTTCAATGGGCTTTGGGGGGTGAAGTTGCCTTTGGTCAGGTAAACCTGGCCTATAGTAGAACAAACCGCGGTGAAAATCCCAAAGTTTTTGGGAGCAGCTTCAAAACATTATAGATACATGTAGCCTCATTAGACAAAATCAGGGTCTCTGAATCTACAACCCCAAACCCTAAACCTAAACCCAAGAGGGCTCACTCAAGAAGGTGACTGTACCAGTGTAGGTGCCGGTTCGCCCTGGCCAGTGGATATGATTGGAGTAGCCTGGGGGGAGAAGGAAAATTTACATGGACGGTGATAGCAAATAAATCCGGAGTGGAAAAACAAAAGAAATTCTGTACATAGCAATGATTTTTCTTGGTGACTTTTTCAAGAACCTGGGAAAATTGGTTTCAATAGTGTGAATTCCAGAAAAAAATGCTCAATAAAATGGACAAAGTTTACAAACTGGGAAATTGAGAAAAAAAAAGAAAGAGAAAAAGAAAACACTGGTATAGAGGTACATATTTGCACTCCAAATAAATTATGGAAAAACATGTTGTGAAACTAAGGGTGACTTTAGACAAGGGTCCAAGGTCCAGGGACCGATGAATTCAAGTAATCTTATTGGTCAAAAGCGTTAAATTGGTCCCAAGGCCTTTAGATGAGGGTGCAAGACCAAAAAGTGGCAAATTGAGGCTAACATGGCACCTGTTTTGCAGGGAAAAAAATCAATTAGTTTACACCAAAAGACAGTGCTAAAAGGAGAGCTCCTGATTTGGGAGTCAGGCTAGGGACCCAGGTACACTGCAACTCAAGAATACAATTTGCTTCACATGAGTCCAAATTGGTTCCTAGGAAATTAGACCCTGGACCCTCGTCTAAAGTGGGCCTAATGTTCTTTTACTGCAAGACCCTTTTGAGTCCTTATGTGGAGAACCACAATCCACACGATTGACCCCTGGTGCAAAGTGCACACATGTTGGGTCCCAGATCTGAGGCATTTAGCGTAGTGAAAGCCAGTAACATTTTTGCACATTTTTGGTTTTCTGACTTGCTTTGTGTTATGGTGCCCACAACCAAGTCTGTTGTTTTTGAATGAATTGGGGAAACCTGTAATTAGTGGCCAGGCTGAACTTGCACCCACATTAATACACTCACCTTCGTGAATGAGGCCTTTCTCTGATAATAACTCCATGACGCATCAACAAAATGTTAAAATGTGAACTCAGAGACCCTGAATTAGTCTCAGGCCTGCTTTACACTCGGAGTGAGGACTGAAAAAACTTGGGGCCAAGTTTGAGCATTTTGGACTTTTTGTCTGGCCCCAAGTTACTAAATGCTACAACATTGGCCACAAGGTTTGCAAATGGGCTTCCCAAATTTAATGGTATCCTTTCCTTCAGCCTTGGGGCCAATACAAGGCCATAAAGTTCAGCATTTATTAGTGACTTGGGGCAGATCAAAAGGATTTTTCCAGCTTTCACTCCTAGGGCAATTTATCCCTTGGGGCTGATTTCAACTTTTGCACCAATCGGAACGCGTGATTTGAGTTGAATTTCGGCCTCCACACCTAGTGTAAGGCCTAAAGCAGCTCCACAAGTGCTGGGTATATGGCCATGGACAAGAAATCTTGGCTCAGCACAGTGACTCTGGCATGGACATTTTCCCTGATAATACCAAGGCAGGCAAAGGCGTTAGTAAAGGACAGTACCTGCTGTTGATTGTTGGATACACAATCTTAGAGAGGTGGTTGGTATAATGGGTCACTAGTAGCTATTATTGGTTACCGAGCCTTTGCAGTGTCAGTTTTAGTGTGGGGTTGCGAACCAAAATCTTATATCTTATCTTATAAATTCACTTGGTGCGTGCGTGACGGAGCTCGGGTTTCGCGCCGAGCGGACGACCGGGCCCGGCCCGGGAAAAACGGCCTGTACTAATCTGACCTAAACCCTAATCGGATCATCTCTCGACGGGGCTCTGTGACGGGGCCGGCGCTCAGGCCGACCGGGCCCGGGATGATTTTCACTAAGTCTGTGAGGTTCAGGCCGACCCGGCCCAGGATGAGCTCGGCCCGGGATGAACGTCTGTGACGGGCCTGGCGTTCAGGCCAACCGGGCCCGGGATGAGCTCGGCCCGGAATGATCGAGGTCTCGAAATTCTATCGAGGTCCCGAGATGAAAAGTATTGGGCTTTGAACTTTGGCAGTCTCCACACCCCAGTGTGGGGGCGGTTACCAACGAAGGGTAACAGACCCGAAGAGGTTATAACACCGGTTCCTTGGGGTCATTACAGGAATTCCATATAATAACCGGAACCGGGGATTCTCTGATTCCGAGTTTGAAAGAACCGACGGTTCTCTGATTTGAAAATATGAAAGAAATGCTGGATTGGACGGTTCTTGATGGCCGTATGTCGAACCATTGAGTGGTTATTGGAACCACGAACAGACGGTTCTCTGATTCTGACAAATGTTTTTTTTCCGGTGGACCTTTGATTCTGACATTTTGATGTTTTTTAAGACACCTGTGCATTACGCACAGGGTTCACACGGGATTCGGAAACGGAACTCGGAAAATGGAAAACGGGAAACGGGATCCGGAAAACGATGGAGATGATGATGCTCTTGATGTGATTGTGCAAGGTTTGTTGCTTCAACCCTTCACATGATTCAGGAACAGATCTATGCTGTGCTTTATTTTGGTCCACAGTTCACATGATGGATTGCTTCTCTGGAATTCAACATTGACAGATTGTCTATTGCAGAGTCAAAAGACAGAGGAAGAGAGCACAAGTCTGAAGGAGTCCAAGCAAGAAGGACCTGAGGAGATTAGCAGTTTAGACACTAAGGAATCTGAGCAAAATGCAGCCTCAGAGCAGAAGAAGGAACAAAAGGAAGAGCAGAAGGGGAAGCAGGAGCAGGACTTAGCAGAGAGGTGTAAGCAAGAAGAACCTGAAGAGATTGAAGTTTCAGACACTAAGGAATCCAAGCAAAACATAGCCTCAGAGCAAATCTTTTTTTTTTGGGACTTCACCTTCGGCCACGGCCACCCACTAGTAAAAACTAATCCTGGTTTTGGGAAATATTGTGTTCCATTACCATTATACCCAGAGCACCTGTGTTAACATCAAAAGGTGTCTTTGAATGTCAATTGATTTCACTAGATTTTCAATGAATTCATTAATTTAAATAAATTATGACTAACTAAAAATAATGAATTCATTGGTCTAATGAATGGGAAGTAATCAACTGCACCCACATTTTCTAATAATTAAAAACAAACATAAAGTGTTTTTTGTAACTTAGTATCAATATAAATGCTGGTTTGGCCAAGGCATAATTATACCAGGTACAGGTACTGTGCTTGGTCCCATGGCCTTGCGATGGGTGGCCACAGCATGGCAAGGTGTGCCCTGTGAATAGTGAAACAGATGGTGTTTCAGTACTGTCTTTTTCTTTTACAGGTTGAAACTTGAAATCAACATATGTGTGATGACATGACATACAAGACTATAGAAATTTTTAATAGGTTGCATGTCTAAATTCGACTACTACACCACGTGAAAAAGTTCAAAAATGATGAAAACCTATCAATTATCAATAAAACAAAAAACCCAACAAAGGCGGAAAAAAGGTACAAGATGAAAGGACCCAAATCTGGGCAAACTAAGAATATTTCAAAGAGGACAGATCGCAAGGGGAACAAGAAGAAATCAAGTAATTAGACCCTCCCCTCTAATTGTGATAAGCATTAGATAAGGAACGGGGAGGAACACTTGAATGAATGGCTAGCCTAGATGAACCTTCACCTATTATAACAACACACTTCAAAACAAAGGTTGTTTACATTCACTACAATGCCACTAACACCTTCTACATGTAAAATGAAAGCAAAACTTTAATAACATAGAAATATGTTACTTTTTAAATCCCAAGGTTCCATTCCCCTTCGTAAGGTGGTTTCATTTTTCATACTTAGATTTTGTGAGAAATTTTGCCATTGCTTTTTCCACAATGACTGATGATGAAAAATTATAATTCAAATGTACTTGTGTAGCTTATGTCATTGGCTTGAATGTGAATTGGTTATCCATTTCTTCCTTCCAAAACCATTTTTTTGGGGTAATTTCATTGAATCTCAAACAAAAAAATACTAGTAAACATTCAATATTTTTCACAAATGTCATTGGACTTTCACAAATACAAACGCTTTCAGTAAATCTTATGAATTTAAAGTTTTCTAACAATACCAAGTGTGTGCCCAAATTCCATTATAATTTTTTTATTTAAATGGATTTTCGATGAAGAAAATGTTTTCAATAACTGCTTCACTATATGTTGAAACATTATG
Organism: Sphagnum tenellum; assembly: GCA_963921925.1. Taxonomy (NCBI): domain Eukaryota; kingdom Viridiplantae; phylum Streptophyta; class Sphagnopsida; order Sphagnales; family Sphagnaceae; genus Sphagnum; species Sphagnum tenellum. The sequence continues at coordinate 590,770 of OY998146.1, forward strand.
AAACTAACTTGATACACCTTATTCATTGAAAACTTTCCAACAACACCAAGAACATGACAAGACACACCATGGTTTGGGAGATTTCAATATGACAAACAAACCAAATAAATTATCTTCTTTCATAGATAAATATTGGAGGTTTTCAAAGACCATAAATGAAGAAAAAACTTAATAAAAATCACCATTCTAATATTTGATTTTTAGTGTGTAGTCAAAAATATTTTTAAAATAATTAAAGATTCGTACTTCATATTCGGTTTCTAGCCAAATTTGGCTAAATCTTCGTAAGGATGATTTTTTGCAAACAAAAATTCTTAAAAAGGAACAATGACCATCACCTATGTAGTATATATTGGCACCTTCACTTTTTAAGGTGAAACCTTTCATGATAAAAACTCCACATATGCATCATTCATCAAAATTTTGATGAAATATAGCCAATATCTGCATTGTTGGGGCATTTGGGCCAATAAACTAGATTTGACTTGGTAAATGATCACATGATTCATTTGTTGTAATGGGTGTGTTCATTGCTCCATGTGTTCAAGAATTATCACTAGTTTGTTGAAGCATATTCACATGCGACATTAGAGGCTTGTCATGATTTCTTGTGTTTATGCCAATTGGAATGAATGTTTCACCTATTGATGAATGTGGTAAAAGTTCATGAAACATTACCCTACCATTCTTTTTTCTATCATGAATTGTTGTGCTTTGTTTTGGCAAGCTGTTGGTCAAAGTATTTGTAAAATCTTGGAGACAAGTGGTGAAACATTTTTAATGCCAAAACTTTCTATTGTATCTCCAATGAAAAATTAAAAAAATGGTAAGGAAAAAAATTGAACCATTTACTAAGGTGGAAATTTTATGTCAAAGGTTGTGTGATAAGATTGTATAACATTCAATTTGGATACAAATTATTAAAAACATTTGATATCCCAAAGTCTTACAATGTACAACATGGCAATCTTAGGGAATTTTGGGAAAAAATCATTGTGATGCCACTCCTATGGCAAGTTACAAAATATATAATATTAAGAAATAATGTAATTTTTAAGGACTCCAAGTTGTGGTAAATCTTGTGAACCCATGTGAATCCATGGAGTTAATTTGATATTAAATTGCATGACCCACTTCCTTATGTTTGGTTTTGTAAATTGAAATGATCAAAAGTTTGATTTGAGATGTCAATTTGTCCTAGTTCTTCATCTTGTAACTTCCATACTCTTTGTTTAGTTGTGAATAGATTACTGATGTTCATTAATTAATTAATTGTTAAGGGGGCTCATCGAGGGAAAAAAAACTTGCACTATCAAAATTTCAAGGAATTGAATTCAATACTTTTCCCATATGGTAAACAATCCAAACCATTGAGCTAAAAGTCTTTTTTGGGAATAATTAAGGCAATCATCTAAAAAAGGTTATAGGAAAGGGCAAATGACCCATGAAGGAAGCCCCAACCTCATTCAATAAAAAAATATCAAGCTTAGTTAAATTCCTTTTAATTGTTAAAAGGATTTTAGTTAAATTGACCTATGGGTTATTTAGGATTAATTTAAAATATGGCTTGCGCTTGAAGATCTATTGAAGATTGTAACTATTTTGGTGGTTAAATAACAATGTTGTTTCTTGAAATACCACAAGAAGGTTGATTTCCCTAATGACCTAGGATGGAAAAGAAAAAACTTGTGTAGCCTCCACCTTCAAAACATGAACAATGTTATTTGAGTATAATACTTATTAACACCTCAACATGTCCCATTGATGTCATTAAAGATGGTGGTTCTAGTTGTTGAAAAGGATGATGAAATTCCATGTGAGATGAATTAAAATCTTGAAAATAAGTGGTTATAATGTTGCTATCAAAATTAAAAAGCCAATTGGCAAATTCTCTTGTGAAAAAGTCTTTATGAGGGACTAGGTTTCACCTTAAATGTCTTTAGTAAGAGCTTGAAAAGGTTGCCATTTGTTCAAATGCTTAAAAAATGTTGCTCCATGGCTTATTGTTTTTATAGGTTTTCCAAATGTGCAAATTTCTTAAGTTTAACCCAAGCTCCCATGTCCACCAACATTGTAATTTACCAATATTGGAAAAGTGGGATTCTTTTGTGGAAATGTTCATTCTTCAATTCAAAATGACATTTTTGAACCCAAATAAACCATAAAAGTGTGCATCAAATAATCTCAAACACTACTAAAATTCTTATTTTTTCAAACTAACCAAGTTGAGTAGATGAATCTTTTTAACTAGAGGATGTATATTTTTTACTAGAGGCCAAAGGATTGAATGACAATGGGTATCTTTTGACTAATCAATTTGACTAATGTGACCAATTTCACAATTACTCAAATTGAGCTTTAAAATATCACCTAGTCAAATTGGTTAGTGGCCTAGTCGATAAGACCACCCAATCTAATCAAATTGGGAAGTGCCCTAGTCAATAAATAAACCTATTATATTCCATCAATAGGTTTAACTAAGTAGGTTTAGCAAAAATGGCCAATGGCTTAATCAAAACGGCCAATTAAAAATTTCAATATTGCTTGGGTATCTTGGGATTACATGTAACATTTTGACTATGTTTGACCAATTAAAAAAAAGTTGGAAGATGTAAAAGTTAGCTAATCATAACTAAATGAATCATGGCCAAATTAATTATGATGAAACTAATTATATGTATATGGTTTATCTAACTATGGTTAAAAAGAACTATATTGAAATTAATTATGGTTCAACTACCTACTAATTAAAATAAAACTAACCATAATTAGTCTAACCATGGTCGATTTAATCATGTTCAATTAACCATAAATTGTTTAACTGTATATGTTTTAACCATGGTGGGTTTAACCATATTTAATTTAACCATTATTCATTTATCCATAATTAATTATTTCATCATTTTTTAACCATATTTAGCTTAATTATGGCTAGTCTAGCCATAAGTAATTTAACAATTATAAACAATTTAACCATGTTTAATTTAACAATAGTTGGTTTAACCTTACTAAGTTTAGCCATGATAATTAACTTAACATAATTAATTGAACCATGGTTGTTATAAACATAACTAAATTAATTATAATTAGTTAGAATATATTATTATTTTACCCTAATAAATTTAACCATAATTAATATACCTATAATCAATTTAAAACTATTGTTAATTTAACCATAGTTGGTTTTCCCATATTATTTTAAACATTTTTATTTTAGCCATAATTATTTAACTCATGTTTATTTTAGCCAAATTCATTTTACTCATGGTTAATAATTTAACCATGGTTGGTTTTGCTATAAAATATTGATTCATTACTTATTTTAACCATATTAACTTTATTAATGGTTAAGTTTTAGCTAATTGTTTTTATTCATGGTTAATTGAACTATTTTTAGTCTAGGAATGGTTTAATTTTTCCATAATTATTTTAAAGATTTTTATTTTAGCCATAATTATTTCATTCGTATTTATATGAGCCATAAATTTTTTTTTGCATCATTTTTTTTTCTATAAAATACTTATTCATTATTTAGTTTAACCATATTAAATTTATTAATGGTTGGTTTAGCCAAATTTATTTACTCATGGTTAGTTAACCATTTATAATTTAGCCATGGTTATTTTTTCATAAATATTTTAACCATTTTGATTTTAGCCATAATTATTTCATTCATATTTATTTTGATCATGGTTAGTTCAACCAATTCTAGTTGAACCATAAAATATTCATCCATTAGTTAGTTTGACCATTTCTAATTTAGCCATGGTTGGTTTAGCCATAAAATATTTATTCATTGGTTAGTTTGGCCATATTTACTTTTCTTATGGTCAGTATAGCCATATTTATTTTACTCATGGTTAGTTTTAACCATTTCTAGTTTGGCCATGATTGGTTTAACCATAAAATATATATTCATTGGTTAGCTTAACCTTATTTACTTTATTCATGGTTAGTTTCAACATATTTATTTTACTTAAGGCTAATTGAACCATAATTAGTTTAGTCCTGGTTATTTTTCCATAATTATTTTTAATTTTAGTTGGTTTAGCCATTCTTAATTTAATAATTCTTAAAATTTCCATAATTACTTTACTTGTTCGTTTAAACATTATTGTTTTACCAATCATTAATTTTGCCATAATTAATTTTCCTAAGTTAAATTAGCCACCTACTATTTAACTTATGTTATGTAAGTATGTAGTTAAAGAGCTTAAATACAATTAGCTTATTTGTAAGTGTATTTATTTATACATACCCTACCTATATTCCACATATTCTACATGTAACTTAATTATATAGGCTAAGATAGGCCATTTATATACCTATGATAAATTATTAATTGGTTAACTAATTATTTACCTAAAATACATTGATGATGTGTTATTAAATAGTCAAATATTAATTATTACAAATACATGTTGATAATATATAATGAATACGTCAAATTTGTAAACACAACCAAATTATAACTAATCTTTACAAATTTGACCTAAATCAACAATATAGTACATTATAATTATCTTGATATTTTATATGATTCAAGGATTTATAATATGGTTGTAATTATTAATTAATTATTAAATAAAAAGACATTAACTATTTCAATTTTTTAATTTTAACTTAATTAACATACATATTTACCTAACCTTTTATTTACTTATTTATTTATGTAGTTTATGTATTGTATGTAATCATTTAGGAATATTGTTGTGTGAATAATAAAATGTTTCTCACTCGTAAAAGTTTGTCCCATATTGTTTGTCATTCTTTCAAAATGATGAACAATATAAATAGATGCACCATAAACACCCAAAACATAAAATATATTTTAAAAAGGAAGGCCACTTGGGATGACCCAATTGAAAAAGCTCAACCTTAAAGGTGAAATTTAAAATTAAATAGGATTTTCCTACCTTGGTCATCAAGGTGTCGGCTTAATTTAAGTGGTGTACATTTAAACTTAGTAAAGGTCATAGCTTAAGTTGCTTTAGCCTATTTTAGGTTTCTCTACCTAGTTGGTAATTATAGGTTCTTAGACCTAGGCCTAGGAGTTTAGGTTGTAGGTTCCTAGACATAGAGATCTTAGGAATATGTATCTAATTCAAAGCTTAATCTAGGTTGCTTAGGTTCTATCCACATAGCATAACATAATGACCAATTTTTAAATATCACGTGGCATAGCATAGATGGCCAATGTTTAAATCTCACGTGGCATAGCCTAGGTGGCCAATGTTTAAATGTCATGTGGCTTAACTTGGGTGACCACTATTTAAATGCCACATGGCATTTACCTTGTCAAAATGGTGTTTGACCAATCAAAAAATTATTTGAATGTTGTATTGACTAATCAAAAGTAATAGTCGAAATGATTAGTCAAAAATGCCAACTTAGGCTTGATAAAAAAGTCCATGACCTAGTCACAATGGACATGTTCAAAACAACTTGTTCAAAATGACTAAAAGTTTTTTAGATGCATGTCCAAAATGGGTTTTTTTACCAAAATTTATAGTAAAAAGACTTAGGAATTTTAATAGTGAAATGGGGTTTCCAATGAAATGTTACACTTATTCCCTACATCCCATTTAATTTTCTCATGGTCTTCATGGTCTCTTGTAAGAGGTAATTCCCAAATAAAAAGTGATTGCCAAGATTCAAGTCTTATGATGAGACCAACTTTCTTTTGAAGAAGTTTAACATTTTCTTAGATCCCTTCCAATGCTTCACATGACAAAAAAAAAATTATGTTGTTTCAAGGGTCCTTGCATTACATAACTTACAAATTTTTACATGACCAATCTTGGTTTTCCAACTTTGAATTGGAAGACCAAAAGGTGGAAGGCAAATTTTGAACCTTATAACTTTTGCTTCTTATAACATCTTCTTTTTCAAAACTTGTACTAATCTAAAAGACATTTGTACAACTATACTTGAATTTGTAATGGGTTATAAAACCAATGCCTTTAGGAAATGCCCTTGAACCTCATTGATGAAATGTCATTCATGTAAGTTGTCTTGAAACATTTGATGGTCATCAAGTGCCAATCATTATCTAGGTTTTGGGGAAATACCACTTTCCATGGGCCATAAAATTGAATCAAATAAGGACTATTGAAATGGGTTTAATTGATGTGACTTAGTTAGAATGTGGAATGTGGGCAAAGAAATCCAATCCCCTACCTTTTATATCCAAAGGTCTTTTGTTGTGTGTATGCCTTTGAGAGACCAACATCAAATCTTACTATTAACTTCCTCACCCCACATGTGATTTTGTTCATTACAAATATTAGGATTAAAATAGAGTGGTTGTTTTGAGACTTCCTACTTTATATTTGGGTTAATTTTAAAGATGTTTTGTCTAATGTGCTCCATCAAAACCCAAAAAACAACCTACCATAATGGGGACCCTTAAGGTGCTATCCTTTTGGCCATAAAAGCCAATTGGGTTGGGTGTTCAATCTCCATAATGTTGATGTATGGAATTGGATGGAGTTGGATGGAGACTTTCCAAGGTCATTTCTTGGAACTAGGCCATAAATAATTAAATTCACAATAATAGTTTGGGCCTGAGCTTAAGGGTCAAAGATGTTGACTCCATTATTAATATTGGGTAAAATTGATGTATCCCATGATAGTTTAACCCTATTTTTCATGTAAAACGTCCCTTTCTGCACAGAGTTCTAAACCAAGGTTTTGATTTTTTGAAGTGTGCCTTTAGAGATATCGGAACAAGATTCTAAATACCAAATGGAACCTAGTAGAATTTGAATTATGACCAGAATCCTAATTAGTAATTTTTTTGTTTTTGACCTCATTGACTTAACTTGCCTTGAACTTGTTGGATAACTTTAGTATTTCTTGCCTCTTGTGGTATTTCAAAACTTACTAGGAAACCTACGTATTTAGTGGTTCACCCCTTGTGTAACCAATTCAATCATAAGTTTTTCCTCCCAAAACCAATTGTGAAGTTTGTGAGAGGCCCACACCAAATATGACTTTTGCCAATTCAACCAAGTCCCAAATCTTTCACAAAAACATTTAATGACATGAATTGTTTGCTTTAAATTCTCCTTAGTTCCTTTCAAAAAAGGGTGTTCTTCACAAAAATTGAACCATCCAATAAAATTACACCTTGTACTTAATATGTTGACTCCATTAACATAACACTTAGGACATTTGCCACAAGGAGGTAAAAGCAAGGGGCAAGGGGACAACCTTGTCTTACCCCCTTTCCATTTGGAACTCCTTTGTTCTTAACCCATTTATTAGAATTCATGTTATTGCATTCTCATATAAGGTGGTTGTCCATCAAATCCAATATGTTGAAAACCCCATTATTCTCATAGTATTTTTGAGAAATTTCCAATTCACTATATCATAACATTTTTCAAAATCAAAAAACAATAATTTGAGGTCTTGATTAGACTCAATGGCCCATTGCATCACTTTTGTTGCCACAACTATGTTGTCTAAAATGGATATTTCTTTCATAAATCATGTCTATGTGGCTCTAATGCATTCATGTAACAATGGTTGGAATAAAACAACCAATACCTTATTAGCTACCTTGTAAGATGATGTGAGAACAAATATTGGCATGTAGTTGCTAATACTTGATCTTGGTCCTAGTTTTGGTAATAGAGATTCCACTTTTGTGTTGAAATGTGCAATGGTGATTTACTAGGTCTTTGTCATCTCTTGTGTGGAGAACTTTTTAATAATGAAAAATGTAATTGTGTACATCCTTTAAAGTATTCAAGGTTATTCTTCCATCAAAATGTTCAAAATTTTGGAAATGAGATTTGAGCTTTTAGTGAAAGTCAATTATTTTTTTTTGGTCGCATTTATCCCCCACCCTACCTCATGTAACCCCTATTGCATTTTTTTGTGTCTCTAGTTTTTCCATTTGGATAACTTTAAAGTTTTGTTGTGTTAGGTAAAAAGTCTTCCAAGACTCAAGATTGTTCGAATCTTGTTGAAAAACAAGCTTTGTAACTTTAATATCTTGGAACTATTGCAAGTAAACATGATGATTTTGTAAAAAATTTGCTTGCAAAGTTTATCATTAAAATCCTTTAATTTCTTGAAAGCTTCAACCATTTCTTTTCCTATATTGGTTTTTTAATTTTTTGGAATCTAGAACATTTTGTTTTGTGTTTATCCTAAATTAAAGAAATATTGAAGGGTATATGGTTAGGTATTTTAGATTTCATAAAATGAATTTGCAAAAAAGTAAGGGTGCAATTTGTTACATGGCCCATTGTGGGCCAAATTTCATGTCGACCCCCTTGCAAGTGGATTAAAGGATTCACATAAAACCTATCCAATCAAGACCACACATTTGTGGAATGTTTCTTGCTCCATGTGTAGTTTTTCAGTTCAATCTTATGAAATTCATCAAGAAGGAATGCATTTGACACTCATAATGGCATGACCAACTTGCTCCATGCATTCACTTCTTTCCACCCCATTGTTGAGCATTAAAAATCTTGGTTGGATTATCTTTAGGTCATTCCACCATATTGTAATTTCCTAAAATTATCCAATTTGCTGCAAGAAATGAAGACTGAAGGTGTGTCCAAAGATGAGCTCTTAAGGTAGATTTATTGTTTGCATAAATGTTGAGAATACCATACCATTGGCCATGAAACTCAAGGATGATGAATTGAACACATCCATCCTTGAATTGAACACATCCTTCTATGACCATTCTTGAATCCACTACATGTGGGGCTAACTTTTATGAATCTAAAATATAGGTTCCTCTTTTAAATCTATCTCCTTGATTGTGTATAATGCATTTTTTAGTAACTCAAACCACCTCTAAATTGAACTTGTTTTGTCTTGTGCAACCAATCTTCCAAGCTCATATGGTGTTTTTGCAAAAGAATGATCTTTGAACAAGGGGAAAAACCTTAATAATTAATCGTTCAATGTTCATAAAAGATCAATAGGTTTGGTTAATAGTTTGAAGGAGTGTCCTTCAAGGTTGCCAAGTCTTAAAATGCATGTAAGTCTTTTCTTTTTTGGTTTTGGGCTTAGGAGGAGGAGGGTCATAATCAACCAATTCATCTTCAAATAGTTAAACAAGTTTGAAGATAAATGTTTTCAACAAAATTCACATTCCCCATTAATGATGTTCACAACAAGATTTGGCAAATTTCTTTGGTAATGAAATCCTAAATGTAATCCTTGGGTTTATGGAGAATTACGTTAATTGCTTTAATGGGGGAACATAAAATAAAATATAGTGATTAGTTTTTGCATCTATTTTTACACACCTATCCTACCATATTGCATCTTCCCATTTCTTCTAAGGGTTGTTATGACTAGGAGCATTCACCACTACTTTTCAAAGTGTGAATGAGGTCTCATTGACCATTATTTCCATTGTTTCCTCCTTAGTCCAAACTATTATGCTTTCCACAAGAGTTAATTGGGTCTAGTTGAAATCACTCTAGGTTAGATAAGACCTCTTTCCCTCTCCTTCAAATTCAAATTCTATGGAAATGAAAACAAGGAAAATTTGACATTTCCTTGTTTTTGTGTTGAAAGGGGTTTGGAACCTAACAACTCCCAAAAACATATGGGAGTTTTGTTGTGTGACAACTTTGCTTTTGTAACCTTTGAACATCTAGAATCATTACACTTGAAACTAAAGATAAGTGTCTTTTTGCCTATCAAATTTCAAAAAATTTGCCTTTTAAAGTGACATCTTTCATGGAATGAGATGCACTAGCAACTTTTGAAGTAACATATACTAACTTAAAGGCCTTAATTGGGGGTGATGACTTATTGGGAGTTGTTTGTTGAATTACTAGATGATCATCTATTGGAAGCAATGCTAATGCTTTCACCATGATTTGAGGAAAGTAAAACTTTTACATAATTTCAATCAAAACTTCATGCAAGTTTGGTTTCATTATTGTGAGAGTGCATGTGAGAGGCAAACTCTTTTAATCCATGTGCTTATCTATTTTTCTCTTCACAAATTTTTAATTGTAAGAAAAATTCAAAATAGATGATTAATTAGCATAATTTTAAAAAATCATTTAAAATAATAAGGATTCAAATTTTTGAAGAAATATATCGAAAGGACGCAATTCTTGGAAATTTTAAACATGGGTATTGATAACAAAATCTTGTGTGCAAAACATATATATTTTCCAATTGAAACTTTTGTGATTAATTAAAAAATGAAAATTTTTGGAGGATTCTGAAAATATTTTTATTACATATAATCTTATGGAACTTGTGATTTGTAAGGGTCTTTAGTCAAGATGCACCTTGACTGAATATAAAACAAAAACATTTTTTTCCTTACACCATATAGGAGTCAAGGGGTATGATGGGTCATTTGAAATTGTCGGAACCTAGGGGCTTTGGCGAATGACCCAAGGGGAGAACCATTCCACAACCCAATCAATCCCCTTTGGGGCCTTTGGGGGGATACTTGAAGAAATTGTTTCAAAGTGTCTACCTTTCAAGTAAAAAAGAAAAAGGGAAGAGACACTTTGGTTTTTGTTGGTACAAGTCTTCGTCTGTTTGAAGAGAACCCCTACAGGTTCAAGACATTAAAGTTATGCATAAAATCAAGCAATTAGGGGCCGAGAACGGCCAGTTTTGGCATAATAAGGCATCAAATCCTTCACTAGGAACCAAATAATTGGGACCCAAACTAGTTTTTCCACCAATTTTGGTGTAACCTGAGTTTCATCTCCTCTTTCCTTTTCCCTGAGCGCCTCCAGTGAAAATTCCTTCCCCCCAAAACCCAAAAGAAGCCCTCCTTTTTGTAAACCTTCACATTGGCTACATGAAAAAAAAATTGGTCACCCTTTTCAAGTGGGCTAATGGAAAGCATGGGGAATATGGGTGTAAATTTGTACTTTAGTATGTTATGATAAACCTCATGTTAGGCCTGTTAAAAATACACACCATGTACTCCATAATTGTTAAATTTGGTTTGAAATTGTAGGTAGCCAAAATGGTAATTATTGAATTCAACTTTTCAATCATCCTAATTTTCATTTTCTACATAAAATGAATTTCATGAAAATATTTCATGAGAGTATTTATTTAATGTTGTTGAGTGTTGTAGGACAATGTATGTTCCACATAGTGGAAAAGTTATGAGCAATGTGGTGCCAAACTTTTCTCCCATAAAAGCTATAGCAAATTGGATTTATCATCTATTGATTCTAAGGTAATTTTGGCATTTGGGCATTAAGGCTTGTGGTTGTAATGGTTTCATCTCTTAACTCAATTGTGAATTGCATTCAAAAAAATTTGTGTTCAATTTACAAAATTTTAATGAGAAAAATCAAAAGCAATTATTAGACATGTTTATTCCAAGTGTTTTGATATAAAATAAATGTTTCATTGGGGAAAAAGGAAACACAATAAGAGTCTGATAATAATTTGATGGGCCTTGATATATAGTGAAAGTTATACCAAAAATAATTGTGATTATGTTGTGTAAATATACAAAACAAATTTGACAAACCTCTTCAAAAGAAGGGTATGAAGGTTTTGATTGATCCATAAGTTCTAATGTATATGGTTGTTAAGAAAATTAACTTAGTATAAGACCTTCAAAAGGTAGTTCCATATCCTCTATCAATTGTTATGTTAAACTAATCCACATGTAAGCCTTGGACATATCCACAATCCCATCTTGAAAGTCATCAAACATGTAATATTCTTCATTGATCAGATTATCTCCATACATTTCAATATGTTTGTGTACCTTTTCATTTGCACAAAATCATTATTTTCTTGTGGAATTTTTAATGTAATTTCAACTACACATCTAAGGAAGCATTGAGTTTGTATGAAAAGAAAAGCAAAGATGAATGCATTGTGAAAAAAAGGTTATTTGAGGAGCTAAAAGATTATGTGTACAACAAAAAATTCTTACCTATGGAGTAGAGACGTAAGGTGGGAGGCAAATGTTTTTTACAACATTCTATGCATAATTGTGATGATAATCCTTGAAGATGCAATGAGATCTTCAAGGGTCAATCCTTATGATCTCATAGAGTTGGTTGTTTCGGTACATGATTTGAATCATTGATCAAATTGAAGGAGAAATGGAGCTCTAAATCCCTTTATTGCACATTTGTAAAAAAAATCACCAATTTTTCACTAATCTAAGCACAAATATTCAACATCCAATTTCCATCTAATCTTTGGGGAGGAGAGGCTCCTTCTTGGTTAAAGTTGCCTTGAAGGCTTTTTGGATGTAGTTGAGGTCTGTGACATAATCACCAATTGAATCTAGTTGTTTCAATGGATTGTCATATGGTGGACGGCTAATGATTGATACTTTGTCAATTCGGTGAAACAAATTTTCTGCAGCCATGCAAATCTAATCTAGCCACACATAAAAAGAAATGATTAGTCTTATGGAAATATGAATTTTTGAATTAAAATTAAAATTATATCTTAAAATGTTTTACAATTTCATTCAAAAGATTAACATATTTCATTATGGATTCTTTCATTTTGGATTGGCAAAATAACACACCTGGCTTCGAGCAAGGGTTTTTGCAGCTGCAAGATGAAGAACAGAATCAATTTGGAGTTGCAATTCCTCAGTTTCCATTTTCTTTTTCTCAAATGCTTGCTTTGTCACACTTACATCATTGTGGAGTGTGAGAATTTCATTCATGGTTGATTTGGTGTATTTTTGGAGTTCGGTTCTCAATATCTCAATTTGGTCTCCACAAACTTCAACATGTTTCTTCAAATCAAGGTGACTTGCTGCAAGTGTGGCATGCCTGAAAATCATGTGATGTTGAAGGCCTATGAACAAAATGCATTCATGTACATATTGGAAATTTCATATGGAATTCAAATTCAACTCACGATAACCTAAAAAATGAAGACTTCACATGATTTTACAACCAAATTCTAATCGATTGTATTTTTTAACCACCAATTATGGGATTTAAAGATTTAATTTCCAAAGAGCCATAACACATGAGTTCAATTAAAATATTACAATTAACTCATAAAAAAATGTTATTTGTGTTGGTTTAATTTAGGGCAAACATATGGTCCAAACACTTCTCCATAAGATTGATGATAAAAAAAAGGATAACAATAAAAAAATCACCGTAGAAGAAGGTCATTGATTTCATGATAAGCGGGTGCCGCTTCAACCACTGATTCCAAGTATTTTTGGTACAACATTAAGCGATCCAAATGGGCCAAAGTAATCCCTCTCAAGTCCTTCAATTTTTCCAAATTAGTCTCTAGATGTTCTATCTCCACCTCCTACATTAATGCCAAATCCAAAAAGATTATTACCAACAAAGCCCCAAAGTTTACATCTACATGAAAACCTTCAATCTAAATATGTATTCCATCAAAATTCAAAAGATAAGAAGGTAAACCTTTTCCATACGCATGTGGATCTCATCAACTGACTTTTTCTCTGCTCTTTTCTTCTTGATGGCATTTTCCTACCATGACAAACTACATTGTGTGAGAAGAAGGAAGTTCATTATGCAAAAATATTGTAAAATCAATATGGCCTTGGTCAATCCATAAACTTAAAAAATTGTTTGAAATTTGACAATATTATTAAAGTTTTGAATATGTTTTTGCCAAGACTTGGAAATTATTTATTTAGTTGGAGGGAAACATGAAAGCTTTTAATAGGGTAATGAAACCTGTAGAAACTTGGAAAAACCAATTAGTGATTCTTGAAGATGAAGGTCCCTATCTCTTAGTGCATCTTCTCGTTTCTGCAACACTTCTTCCTTCCTTTGTTTGCCCCCATTTACTTGTAATCAATCAATGATAATTATAACTAAACTTGAAATTTTAAAATTGTTGTAGATAATTTTTAATTTCTAGAGCTTCCAAGAAAACAGGGTATATAATAACAAAAAAAAACCTTGCAACAAGATTATTTACACCAGAAAAATTGTTTAAAATGTTTGAAAAACTTTTGAATTTCAAATAAGTTGACCTTAGATTATTTCACATATCAAAAATGCTACATGACACTTGGGTTTTCATAAGAATCTTAACATATATTGGCACATAAGATGAGTTCCCAAACCTTCCTCAACAACAAACATTACAAAAATTTCTAAAAAAAAGCAAGAAAAAAAAAACTTACAATGCACATTCCACTTTTTGGCGTTCCAATTCATCATGCACTAAGTACATGAGACGTCGTTTCTCCAACAAGCGTGTTGCTGGCAATGCCTTGTCTAATTGTCCCGGTCCTACAGGTATGTCCACTATAGGTGATGTGGTTTCTAGTTCCCCTACTATTCCTGTTGATGCGATTGTTGTTGTTGTTGCTCCTCCTCCAACTATGGAGCTTGCAAGCGTTGCAACTTGTGGCACAACTATTGTTGCCATGGTGTGTTTCTTGTTTCATGAAACTAAGGTTTGTGCACCTTTCACTATAATTAAATAAACATTTTTGCAAATTTTTTTGCACTTTAATTTGTAAGGTTTGGAAATGTATATTGAAATGTTAGGGTTTGTGCACCCTTCGTTAGAAATCAAAGAAGCTTGAATTCTTAGATTTGTACACCCTCCATTAAAATTAGATAAGCTTGTGTGCAAAACTATTTGCACTTTGTAGGTTGCAAGGTTTGAAAATGCATATAGGAATGTTGGGGTTTGTGCACCTTCACTAAAAATAAAACAAGCATGTGTGCAAAGTTGTTTGCACTTTGGAGGTTACAAGGTTGAAAACATTACCTATAAGGAATGCTAGGGTTTGTGCACACATGGTTCAAATCGGAGAAAACATGTTGTTAAAACCTATTTGCACTTTGGATGTCTTTTGCATGTGCCACATGCAAAAGTTACTAAGTTACCTATTAGCTTGCTAATGTATTTCATCAAAACAATTCATGGGAGTGATTTTCACACATAGGTAGAAGCCTTTGAAATTATAACAAAATTTAAATGTCAATTTACTTAACCTCCATTCCATGAATCTCTTTGGCCAACAAGTTGCTAGGGGCTAGGTGCCTCCTTGGTGAGAAATGGAGGTTTTAATTAATATGAATAGGGCAATAGTGGTGCAGATATGTACACTAGCTCTTGGAAAGGGGTATTAACCTAGGCCAAAAATGGTGGTAAATAGTTTTGGAAACAAAAATTGCATGCAACCAATGAAAGGCTTAACATGCATTAATGAAAGGTTTGGTTCTTTTCTTTTTCGTCAATATATTTATATCTTATAATATAGAGTGGGCTTTAACGCATGTTTTTTGAATAATGATTATTTTTAAAATTTCATGTCAAAAACATATTTTCACAATATTCCAAAACATCTTCATTCAAAATAAATTGTTGAAAATTTAAACATTCCTAAAAATATATATAAATTTGGGTTGAACCTGCTAAGGTATTACAAGATATAGCTTTATGTGATGTCATGAATGGGTTGAGTTTAGGGTTAGAAAAAGACCCAACATTATATATATTCTAGAAATATTCACAATGTTGGTAAAACTTAGGAATAGAACCTTGGGTTTCATGAAGTTAAGGACAACAATCAAAATGCAAGATGGGATTAAATTAAAACATAAATAACAAAAGAGGATCTTCAAATTTCCTCTTCAACCTAAAATGATTTGAACTTTTCCATGTTTCATGTGATTTCCTAGGGACCTACCTAGGTTATGGGGTATTGAAGGCCTATTTAGGGGGTTGCTTAAAGGGTTAGTTAAGGATTTTTTTATATTGTGGGATACTTAGGGTAATTGACATGGAATCCTAAGTGGCTAGATATAGATAATGTTTCATTGTTTAACAAACTTTATGTTCAACTCACCTATTTGAAGTGTGCTTGGCATGAAGTCAATTAAATCACAAACTCAAAGAGTTGTAATTGGTTCAATTGTTTATATATATTTCAAATAGTTAACTTGAATTGGGAGAAATATTAGTTATTTCCCTCCAATTTTTGTTCCCTGAATTTACCCAAAAGCCAAGATTGGTTGGGAAAAAAAATAAAATTTGTTTTATAAAAAATTGGAGCCATAATTAGTCTTGGATGTCATTTTTTAGCACCAATTTTTAAATGCACCCTTTTTGTGACATTCGAAATTTAATGTTTTTCAATCAATTGTTCATGATTCACAATTTAAAAAAAATGTTGATGAAGAATTATGAAAGACTAATGAATATGTGCTTCCAAGCAAAGCAATGTTAGAAGGGGTTGCTACAAATGCATTATAAATAACACTTGCTAATAAGAAGAATGGCCAATTATGGAAAATTAAAAGTGCCATTAAAAATAAAAATAAATACACTTATATGTTTTTTATGTGAATGTGTAAAACAATGTAAGATTTGTGATTTGTACTCGGGGAGGAGGTGAGGAGATTTCGTAATGTTTTAGGTGATAGGCCAACCAAATGGCCCATTGCAAAAAAAAAGAAACAGCAAAATATATGTGATTTGGGATACATTGTTATCAATTAAATTAATTGATATAAATCATAATAAGTACCTAAACTCTTGTAAAAGCTTAGGGCAAAAATTGTGATGAGCAAAGTTAGGAATAAAAGTTCTACTCAAACAATGAGGCCAAGCAAACTGCGCATTCAAGATATTCCTTGAAATAGCACCACAATAGTTCAATACTGTTAGAAACTATTAATATTTGGTGAGTATCAAAATATTATGATTTTATATGAAGCATTAATCTAAGTGACCCATTGCCGAAAACAAAATAGAGTTTTGAGATGCATACACAACTAATTAATTTGAATTTGTAAGAAGGTTTGATATTAAGAATATATAATATGAACACTTACACATCCCAAACTATTTACATCGAACTGCATAAGTCTAAATGTAAGTGTAAAAAACTCAAACTTATAACATGTATGTGTAAACGATTTACATTTACATGGGATTTAGACGTTGTATATTTGGTTATTGACACTTACACACCTAACATTGGTTTGTACCTTATCTAATGATTCATTTTATGTATATCGTTTGATGTTGGTCTATGTAAGTGGTCTTCTACTGTGTTGTGAATGTAAAATTCAAATAGGGACATACTACCTAGGTGGGTGTAAGTTGAAGTGTTATATAGAATATGGTGCTATTAGGGAATATTTTGGGTGCATGTTGCCTCATTTCATTGCTTAAGTAATTTTTTTTTCTTCACTTTGTTCATCAACATTTTTGGTCTAGACTTTTAGAAAAACTTGGGATGTATTGTGATTCATATTAATTAATATAATTAGTTGTGGTGCCCCCCCCCCCCCCCCCCAAAGAGATTAACATGGTCACTTTTATTGGCCCATCATTACAAAAAAATATAAAACTTTGTGTACCTCTCTTCCCCCTCCAAAGAAATTGCATTTTTTTACATTGTTCTACATGGCCTTGTAAAATTGTCTAACTCTATTTATTTAGATGTATAATTCCACAATTTTACACAACATAATGTATTACACAATTTTACATTTACTTATCTCATGTTATACACTTACATGAATAGAAATGAGCCTTAAATACTATCATAAAATATAAATAAATTCCATCATGCCATTCACATTTTTAGACAGAGTGTAAGTCCTAACCATATACACATACAACATCGGTTTCTACCTTATCCAACAATTTCACTTTGGGTGCTCAAAGAATTGATGGTTTTGATTTGGTATTTGGGTTGTACCTAATCCAATGTGTGCCATGCATGCCCCCAGCCCCCCCCCCCTCCCCCCCCATATATATATCCATTGTGCATGCCCTCTAGATGCCCAAATATTTGGAGGTTTGGTAGTGGGTTCATCCTCTCAAATATTTATCCATTGTGCATGCCCTTTGCATGCCCAAATAAGTGGAGGTTTGGTAGTGGATTCATCTTCTCAATATTTATCCATTGTGCATGCCCTTTGCATGCCCAAATGTTAAGTGGTTGGGGTTTGGTATTGATTTGGTATTTGGATTGTACACTTAAGCTGCCAAGGTACTGCAGTAGTTGGTGATTTGGCTTTGTACCAGGTTTGTACATTACCCATTGGTTTTGTGTTGGGTTTGTACATTCTCCAACAATCAATGTTTCATCTGCTCCCCATACCCACCAATTTTGTTTGTTTGTTTGTTTGGGTTTTGTAATATCCAACAACCCATTTTAAGTCATTGCACTTGGGCGAAGAAGAAGAATGGAAGTGTAGTCAATGTGGTGGTCTTCTTTGAGGATAGTATACCCTAAATCTTAATCTCTACACTGCAACTTGTCATGCCAGATGTTTCAGATGACATGGCTAACTATCTCAGTCTTGTCATAGAGGGAATATTTCCTTCCCCAAGTGTGAAAATTTGGTTGATAATTTTGGTTGACAAATCTTGAAGCTGAATTCACTTTCAAGCATATGGAGAACATCCCAAATTCAAGTTCTCAAACTGAGTGTCGTTAATGAATTTGCAAATTCCACGACTAACACGCTTCTACATACACTTTATGCATGTTTGAGAAAATGATTTCTCACAACAACACTGTTTGTGGTCTCTGCAATTCTAAGTCTGCAAAGTTTTGGGATCTGGATACAAATCCATAGACCCATCAGCCCATACAGAAGATTTCCCATCCATCAGATCTCTGCAAATTTTCTTAGTCTGCAAAGTTTCATATAAATACTCCAACAACCCACAAAGAAGATTTTCCCATACAATAGATCTCTGCAATTCCAAGTCTGCCAAGTTTTGGATACATACACCAACAACCCACACAGAAAATTTCCTATACATCATCTAATCTCTTCTACAATTCCAAGTCTGGATACATATACCAAACAAACTACACAGATTTTTCCTCACATTTTAGTTCCTATACATCATCTGGTTGCTGTAATTCAAAGTCTACAAGGCTATGGATACAAGTATATACAACCACCCAGACAAGAAATTTGCCAGTACATCAAAGCATTGCTGACTCTCATTGCAGACAACTCCAATGTAAGGAATTGGATGTGTCATTGGTATGTCCTCATGATATATGTCCACAATATCTTAGCAGCTCCAATGGCTGGTAATGACTAGCGACATGAGAAAAGATAACATTTTACAGGATACATGAAGAAGAAGATGTTTGCAACTAAAGCCACATTGAACAATTGGACATTTTCTCTCTGCATGGCTGTTTCCAAGAAGAGTATAACTCTAATATACACATTGGAAAAAATCAAATCCTTACAACAGTCCGGAGAATAAGGGGCCTTCTTCTTCTTCTTCTTCTTCTTTCTTTTTTCTGACCTGTTCTTCGTCTTTCCTTCCTTCTAGTGATCAGTTCAGATCTGCTTCCTTATGCGTATCGATCTCCAGATCTTCAGAGGCGTACGCGATGCACAGAAGCACAAAGCCGGCACTCACCTGGTCATCATCCAAGAAGCTGCCGTCGGACTGGTCCACCGATCCAGACCTGAGTTTGCCGGCACAAGTGGAGCAGGCACCCGCGCGACAAGAGAAGGGCAAATCGAGTCCCGCCTCTTCCGCAGCGTCTAGCAGGTACGTATCCGGAGCAACCTCCACTACTTGCTTGCCCGTGGGAGTATGGAACGTCACTTTGTAGCATGTAATCCGTCCCATACCGCTCGACTGCAAACCGAACGCCTTGCGAAGAGGAGTCACTGATGAAGAGATGCTACTTCTGTTGCTGCTCCGCAACGAACAGGAGACCGCAGGCATCCCTGCCACACTCGTTGCTGCTAAAAGGCCCGCAGCTGCCATGACGACGACGACAAGGAACGACGACGCTACCACCAAAATCCCGCAAGCGAGATGCCCGCCTACCTTCAGAAGAAAGTGCGAATCTGTCGAGCAAAATGGGTTTAGACAATTTTGAGTTTTTTTGAGGAAAATCGATGCAGACGATCACGAAAATGTTCAATTTATAATTACGAAATCCGAGCTCGAGAAATTACTGGAGAAAATTCGCGCAAATTGCGAACAAAAGGCAGCGAGCGTTCTTCTCCTCGTCAGCGGCGCGGCGAAGCATCTGCCCACTTGGAGCTTCTCCCGGTCCTCGTCATCTGCCAGCTGGCAGATTGTCGTACGCTACTACAAATGGAGTGTGGCTAGGGTTTTGCACAGTAAGCAAGGCTTTAATATTTGTGCATTTAAACATTAAAATAATAATAATAAAGAGAAAAAAAGATTAAGTATTTCTTATTCACTTTGAATTGTTAATTTGAAAATTGATTTTTTAAAATGTAACATAAATTTCTTATGTACACAAAATCAAGTTTGTAAATAGAAGTCTTTTCACAAATCCCAATGCCCCAACAAAAACACTATCATATAGTAGTTTGAATGAAAATTTTTTAAATCACAAAATGGTTGCCAAATGGTACAAATGAATTGGCTATTATTATGGCTTACAAATTATAGTCTTGAAGCTAAAAATTCTTTCTATCCTTCACAAAATTTTCACTGAAGGAGAAGAACAAGTAATGAAGAATATTGTTGCATTATTCACACAATTAGAAAGCCCTAGAGGATAATTTTGGGTTTCAAATTATGGGAAGAGTCATTCACTAGCTTTTATAGTTGCAAAAATCAAAGAAGAGAATCATTTTATTCAAATAAGAAACATGTCAAAATAAGAGAAGTTTCACATTATAATCATTCGTTGATTATTTGAAAACTCTATTCACAAAAGCAAGTTTTAAAACATCTTTGGAGTTTTGTTTCACATTTTGGATGGAGCTTGTCTTCACTTTAAACATGAAAATATTGTTGAGAATTCCTTGCTTGAAAGCACCTTACACAATTCCTTCATTATTTCATTCCAGTCCTACAAATTGGAAAGCTTTTTAACACAACAAAAAATGTTTTTATGACACATTTGACAAAATCTTGCCCTAGTTTCTTTATAACATTTTTGTAGATGTGAGTGTTATTTGCTAGAATTGGTAGAAGCCCAATTCCAATTACATATCTTCATTCATTGGCCATTTTTTAAAAAACAAATTCATTTTGTTAAACAAACATAGTCATCCATGTATTTGATGCTTTCATCATTTATCAAAAAATCTAAACATGTTTGACCATGTTGATGTCTATAAAGTCAATTACATGTAATCATAATTATAGTTATATTTGTAGTTATAATCACTTCTATTTCTCGTCCTATATAATTAAGATGACCATAGTCATTAAAATAATAAAAAAAAATAACAATATATTATTGGATAACCACATTTGGATACCAGTTGCAAATTGTCATAATGATAAACGTCTCATTTTGACATTGTTGCATGGGCTTGGTACCATGTCGTTTGGACTTGCGGTGCAAAAGTTCTTGAATATTATTGAATGATTTCTTCACCGGAAATTTACTTAAACTAAATTAAATCGTAGCTGAAAATTTCGGAGGAATTGGAATGTGCCTTTGTTGGTGGTGTTGTGTTGGAGAGATCTTGATGAGCAGGATTTAATGGAATTTATTTGGTAATTAGAAGGTTTTGAGTGGATATTGGATTCACCCAAATCCTAGAACTTCTCACTCATCATCAAAAGCACTTGTATGCTTCAATCGCTGGTTCCAGGTACCTTATCCAGCTAATTGGTCTCCGAGCACTCAGCAGGAGAGCACGGTTGCAGCTGAAACCTGTTGGAAACCCACATTCACAGCCTGGTGTTTTGAAGGATTTGGCAGCTGCTGTTCATGACATCTTACATGGCCTTGTGGACTTGCACATACAATACTTCACCCACAGGGATCTAAGATGGGAAAACTGTATTAAAGTAAATGTTCAGGGTGAATGGAAATGGGTGATTATAGACTTAGAAGCTGCTGGATGTGACAGAGAGGAATGGAAAGGTGATGGATTAAGGGCTTCGGATGAGAGAATGTTGGAAGATTGTAATGGAAAGAAAATATACACTAAGGGCATCCGACATGTACCAACCTGGGAAGCTTATAGTGGAGTGCTTGGCTATGAATATTACATGTGGTGATGAAGAACAGGATTTGTGCAGGTCGTTCAATGCCTTGGGAGAAAAGATGCAGCAGGAACATCCAGCAGCAACGATGATGCTTAAGGATATCTGTAAGTGCGGTTGCAAATGTTGTGCCAAGTTTGAAAGGGCTGAGAGTGCATCAAGTTTAACAAGGGCGAGAGGGCGTTGTAAGAATAGTCGTTCTTGAGCTGCTAGGCAAGTAAGGTACTCTCTAATGTAGTAATGAAGTCAGAATTCACACGTCTTGTTGATGTCAATCTTGTTCCTCTCTATCAGTATTTCTTTTCTGCTTCTGTTGCTTATTCTGGGTCCTGCCTTCTTTTTCTTCTTCCTGGCAGCATTCTTGCGTTCGCTCAAGGGGCTTAGTTGAGGGCTTGTTAGAAAGATGGGAAAGTGAGAGCTCCCAGACGCTAGGGTTTTGTCTAGGCTCTGAGCATGTAACGTGATGTTGGCAGCACTCAAATTGGTCCATGGAGCATGAAGGGAGAGGGAGATGTGTGAGTTTTGAAATGATGCATATGATGGCCAGGGACATGATGCATGAGAGGAGGGAAGGCTTTTTGGAGGGAGTTGAGAGATTGTGTGTCTGTATGTGTGTATGTGTGTTTGAAGATGAAGCTGACTTGGAGTATGAGCAGGGGGTGGAATTTGCAACTCAAAGTGCACAGTCTGCAAATTTTGTACATGTGCTCAGCAGCGATGCACTTATCTGGAACTGTGCAGAATTTGGACAGGAAATGAGGATGTTTAACAGACACTAATGGTACCCTCTTTGCCCTGGGCAGTTCATGTTCATTGTCTTCTCATTTATATGCATATATAGGAGATTCACTCTTGCATCCACTGTTTCTCTCCAGCCCTGGATCCATCCCTTTTTCCCTTCTTAAATTTAGAAATCCACCTTTCTCTGCACTCCTGAAATGAATCTTGTGTCTGACCATTTCTTCCTTCCTCAAGTATGCATCTGACATGCCATCTAAGGTTGAAAGGGTCTTTTTGGATATCCCAAGTTATTCTGAACTCTGGCTTGGATTGAAAGGTTCAGGACAGGCTGCTTACAGCAATGTGACATGGATCTTCTATCTGTAATTAAGTTTCCTATTGATATCAACCATCCGACTGTGGTGGATTAAGTCAATTAGGCTTCTTATTGATATCAACCATTTGACTCTGGTGGATTTAGTCTTTTGGTCCAAGGAATATTGTGTAGCTTTGAGGGGTACTAGTTTGTATGCAGGTTGCATTTGTTATCAGCTAAGTTGGTGATGAGAAGGATCCAGAGAGCACAAGCTGATAGGCAAGCACTCTAAGTCACACAGAGAAGGAGCACCCTGAGTGACAGGGCAGATTGGGTTGGGAGATAGGGAAAGAATAGCTGGCCCATCTCCAAATAATGTCTCTCCTGTGGGAAACTTCAAAGATTTTCAGCAAGAGCATGTGCCATTTTGAGATTCTAGAGAAACCGACCCCTTATAAAATGTTAACATGGCCAAAAAGATCCTTGGAATTCTGCAGAGTGTAGAGCCTTCATCCCAGGGTAGCATCCTGAAACTTGTGAACTCCACAAATGAGAAGTTAGCCTTCAGCTTGAAACAGAAGACAAGACTGTTTGTGAATGCCATTAAGCTGGGTGACGACAATGATCACGGAAACAACACAGAGACTGAATAACAACTGAAAAAGGCCAGGACAGAGAAATTTCCAAGTCCTATTTCACTTGAATGCAGGGACTCAGGTTTTGGACTCTGTCTGTGTTGCTTTAAGTCTTTTCTCTGAAGTATGATGTTTCCCACATCAGAAAGGGCTAAATATTTGCATAGAGAAATAAGGTAGTTTGAGAGGTGGGTTTTTGTTTTGTGGCATGTATAGTTCTCGGTCTTTTGGTGCAGTTGATGAGAAGTTTTACATGTTGTATTGCTTGCATGTTGTATGGAAATGTTGCTTGCACATGGAGCTCCTGAATTTACAATCCTTTGATAGACTGCCTAGGATTCAGGAGAATGAGAAAGGGATGAAGCAAATACGGTATTGCTTCCACAGATTTTGTGCACAAAGGTTTCCTCACATATTGTGGTGTAATCCCAATGTGTTATGCAGTTCCACCTGTACCTTCTGATCAAGAGGTGAAGAAGGCTGCAGACAAACTAGCTAGTTTTGAGGTGAAGAATGGCCATCAGTTTGAAAATTTCATGTACCAAAAGAACCCAGGCAACACTCCTTTCCAGTATGCTTTCAGGCAGGGAAATGGTATGTAGTACGTACTTCCTCTTACAAATTGATGGTATTTTTCGTAGTGGACTCCAAAAGAAGTTTGATGTTTTTCTATCTATGCAAGACCATTGTAAGGCAGAACTGTTGGTGGTGGTGGTTCCAGGTTTTTGTTTGATGCTAAGGGTGCAGAATACAAGTATTATGAGTACCATTTAGCACAAGAGGAGCTAGCACTTTCTTCAGAATTACATGGTGCAAAATCTGCTCATACGGGCATAGTCTTGCCAGTACTATGTGGGTACTTTAAAGACTGTCTTCAAAGTACCCACAGAGTAAGGCGAGATCTATAGTGTATAAATGAAATGAAGATAGGTATGTAATTGGAACAATACTGCAATTTTTGTGCATGGAAGATGTACATACAGTAGTTTCTGATGGTTGGACAATGAGGAATCCAGGACTTCCAAGTATCCGGCTAATGTTTAGAGGAGTTAAACGATTTAGATGTCCTAAGGCCTTGTGTTGTTCCTCATTCTTATTCAGTAAAAAAATTTCTTCTCATTGACATAATCTTATCTTCTGTCTTTCCTTCCCTGGTGTGACAATTTTGAAGCATTGATGAATTATTCAGGGAGTGGGAGCTCTCTTGCAGAACATCATCAAAACAGCTAGCTTGGACAGTATGTGGGGGGTGGCAGCAGCAGACTAGGTATGAAAGACCACCAGCATCTGCTGCCCTTTTCTCTGGAGCTAATAAGAACCAGAAGAGAACCCGAGTCAATCTTCCAATCACTCCTGGGAGCAGCCTCAATGCAGGAAAACATTAGCTTTACTCATTAGCAGTTCTATCCTTGATTTTTCCTGCCCTAGATCTACACTACTAAAATCATTTGGTAAGCTTAATTGTTCCGGTACTGGCTTCTCTTGCAATTTCTTTGGATTGGGCAACATCCCAAGATTCCAAAGAGTTAAGAAGCATGAACATGTTGGAGAAAAATTCTTGCAAAAACATGAGATTTAGAGTAAAGTAGAATGGACTGGCTACAAAACTATGGTACCCTATTATCACTACATACACACATACATACATACATGCATGCATGCATGCATGCATATTTATGTTTACTTAGTTATTATAAATATACATACACCTACATGATATTATTTTGTTTTTTTGGGGGTTTTTGTGGAAGTTTTTGGGAAATATTTTTACCATCTATTTATGAAACCTAAAATAGATTTATACAATAAATGACATTTAGTATTTGATACTTAGATTATTCATTAATTTATTTGAATATATGTATGTTCTTTTTTATTGAAGGAATCCTCAATATTCAATTTATTCAATTACTAGAGGAAATGTTTTTAGAACATTGTTCACATTTATTTAATCAAAAATAAATTTATTAATAATATTAATGCTCTTTTCCCCCCCCCCCCCATAAATTGGGGTTTTTCTTATAAATTTGTGAAAGACAATTTTAAAATTTTTAATAACAAGTTTTATCCACAAATATTCTTTATTTTATTTGGCAATGTCTTATTCCATAAAGGAATATATATGAAAATTTCATAGATATTAATAAGTAAATGTTTTTAAAGTAGTCTGAGTAAATAAACAATTTGTGCATTTTGGTTTGCATTGTAAGCTTTAAATTAAGAGACTTTGCTGCAAATGGGGGAAAAAAATAAAAAATTAAAATTAAAAAAAATCTATAGTGCTCCCTAATTCAAAGGCCGGTAATAATTGATACAAGTATCCATATAATTACAAATCAAACACTATAAAAAAAAGAAAAATATAGACCCTTAAAATTTTGGATGCTCCATATAATTACAAATCAAAATATATAAGGAAAATAAAAAATAATACAATTTGGAGATTTCCATATAATTAGTTACAGAATCAAAGAAGAAAAATTAAAGAAAAAAAAGCGAAAAAAGAATAATAATACTAGAAATTGGAATTTTCCATATATTTAGTTACGAAATCCAACAATTTTTTAAAAAGAAGACATGGAAAAAAATTAGATGCTAAAGGTCCGGATGGCAAACAACATACCCGACGGTCAGGTAACTTTGTAACCGGATGGGGAATCATACCCGTCTTGATACCCGGACGTCGTCACCCTCCCCTCGCCCTCTAGTCCTAATTCTTCCAAGTCCGGTTTCCGAACGCCCTCGCAGCGACGACAAATTCGGAGTCGTCTGCGGTTGAGTATCGAGAGAGAGAGAGAGAGAGAAGAGAGGGCGACAGAAGAGGAGTGCAACAGTTTTGGATGCCATGGCTATCGCTTCCTTCAATCCTGTTTCGTTTTCTGCACATTTTTCTGTCCTCCAGGTATTTTCCTCTTCTTCTTCTTCTTCCTTCTGTTAATCTTTGGTTTTTTGTTTTTGGGGGATGTGTTTCTCTAATTAAGGCTGTCCCCTTCGCTCTTTTTCCACATGGGTCGTGTTCGTTTCTGTACAATTCAAATCCCTGCACTATCGGGAGAGCATGAGATGTGAAAATCCTTTTGGCTGCGTTTCAATCTTCTTTTGAAGGAAGGAACTATCCTTCCTGGGAGTCAGGACAAACGATTCTACGTTATTGTGTGTGCATCGTCTTCCTCGTCTTGCTCTTAATGAAGAGTTTTCGTAGTAGTCGTCACTTGAGCTAACTAACTATTCACATCTTTGAGAATTTCTTTTAGAAAATTCTTCTCAGCAGCATTTTTCCATGAGTTCTTGGTGTTTTAAAGTCTTCATTGCAATAGCAGCATTCAAAACATAAGTGGCAGGAAAGATTTCTTGACGACTCTGAAGGGCTTTCCCCATTCAAGGTTTTAGGGTTTGAGGGTCGATTCCTGGAACATAAACCTAAACCCTAAACCCTATTGACTGCATTATGAAATGTTTCTTTTTCTAACCCTTTTTTCTATCAATGTCATGTGCTTATTGTGACAAACTACAATATATTGTCCTGTTGGTGCCATTTTGTTTGGCAATTTTTGGACTGACCATTATCACAGTTTACTGCCATTTTACCTTCAATATTGTTGAATTAACAACAATATGTAACGGGCATGTGAGTCATTCTTTTGCTGACAACAATCAATCCATGTAAATTTGGCCAGAGTGAACTTCCCAATTTTTACCCAGATACGCAGTAGTAGATCTCAAAACACAATGCTGATTGCCTTGGATGGTGAAATAACAGAGGGTGAAATGCAGTGTACAACCACAAGCTGAAAATTGGTCTCTCTATCCAGCTCCATGGAATCCTCTGAAAATTAGCAAAAGAGGTCTGTGCTCAACTGCTCCAGTGGCCAACCCTGGATTTTTTCTTGACTTTTTTTCTTTATTTTGATCAAATACAAGAACATGAAGCCAAAAGCACAGGGGTTAGAGGAGCTCATCCTCCTCTTGCAGGCAGTTGTGGGTCCAACCAAGGCAGTCTGTATTAGACTGAAGAACAATGTGGAATCTCGAAGGATTATACTTTGGGCCAACTGCCTTGTTGCCCACTCTGCAATTGTTAGCAAGTGTTGATATCTGTTGTCAAGGACAAAGTAGTAGTAGGCATGAGGGTAATGAGTTGCTTTGGCAGAAATTGGCAATCAAACATCTTACTGTTCTGTTCAGTTTTTCCAGGGTGTTTCAAGATGAGGTTGAAGGCTGCAGAGTTGGTCCCTCCTCCTATCGATAATGACTTGCATGTATGACTTCCTGTCCACTTTTCTTTGAATGACAATTCCCCTCCAGGCAATGAAGATACTCTGCCTAAATCAGCAAGTATGAGAGCTAAACATCTGATCAGTTGCTTGCATGACTGCTTTGTCTGTTTCATTATCATTCTGGAAAATCAGATTGTCTGTGTGATAGCCTATCTTGTGTCCCTTTGTAGTTTATTATCACTTCTCCTTGCATTCAACAAAGGATCCTGATGTGGGTGCTACTTGGGAAAATGAGCATGAGAGCTTGTTTGCTTGTTTCAAGCATCTCATGTCAACAAGTGGTGGGCAAACAGGCCATCTTGAGCGACATGGGTGCCACAATTTCTGGAGATGGAACAGTCCAAACTTTTGGCAATGACGATCAGTCTCTTGAAGCAGCTGAGTCTAGTGTTGCAGTATGCTTTCCATCCCTACTTCTGTTTTTTTTTCCTGTTCTTCCGTTTCTCCCAAATGCCATGAATGAATGTCCTTAGAAAATGTAGATAAGTTCAACAAACATGAAAAGTTGGGATTCTTTCAAGAAATCTCATAGCAATGAAATGTTTATAAAGTCAAGGAATAACTCTGTAAGCCCTAAACCTAAACCCACAGTGGTGAATATGACTAGTTTGATGACACTGTTGTTTGACCTCCTTTGGGATATTGCGAGTTGAAATAGATGACTGAATTTGGATAATGGTGGCAGGTAGTGGAGATGTCTCATTTTGGCAGGCTGCGAGGTATGTTGCAGAATTGAGGAAGAAGTCCAGGTTAGGCCACAGTTTTTCACTAGCTCCTTGTTGGATAGTGTGTTTGGTGTTTTCTGAAAGCACATTGACTAGCATAAATGCTATTTCTGTTTATGAGTCAGTCTAGTCAGTCTTACAGATTGGATACTAGTTTTTCTTTTTCTAATGACAATGCCTGATCTGCTGGTGCTGAAACTGAGGATGATGATGATAGGTGTTATTTTGGCAGAGAACTGTCTGGAAATACATCTCAACAGTTTGTTACATATGGGCATAGAGAGAAGCTTTGCATGAGAGACTTACTTTCCAAATCTAAGAAATTTGAGGAAGCAGGCATTCAGAATTGATATTGTGGTGTAGTTACTGGAGAGGATCGCATACGATTTCTTCATAACCAAAGCACTGCTGATTTTCAGTCTGAGAAGGAAGGCCAGGTAATAAAGCCTATGTGCTGCAAAATTCTTCACTTAGACTGTTTTGCAGTGCTCAGCATCCTAGCAGACTGCCCACCAACACTGCAATCTTTCCCTGGCATATGATTCTAAACTTTAGGGTTTTGGTTGCATCAGATATATTTGGTATAACCAACCACACAGTAGGAATCTAAGAATCAATGAGTTGCTGTAACTGTAGAAATTATTAGGTGCTTTTTGCTCAATGTATTGAAAGAAAAGAAAGAGGCAAACCAGAGTACTGAGAGATCAAAGAGGATTCGTGCAGGGCTGTGATACAGTTTTTGTCACACCAACAGGAAGAACTGTGGATTTGGTTACGGCTTGGATCATGGTGCACTTCCAACACCCTTTTATTGAGATGCAGACTCTTGCTCAAATATTAACTAATCAAAAAAATAAATTCTCCTTTGGTTTCTGAAATAGTTTGAAGCATTTCCTGGTTTTATATGAGATGAGCCTCCACTTAACAGCTTAAACTTGCACTCAGCTCATGGACCCATAGAGTCAAAATTAATGTGACAAGTTTCATGGAGAAAATGTGTGTGTGTGTGTGTCAAACTCTTCAATTCGGTGCAGAAATCATCTGTGATCCTTTTTGTATCACCAACAATGCGTCATACTCTTCAGGCTCTTCTGAACAAGTAGGATCCTTCATGTGTTGTCTTCTTTACCTTAATTTGTACTGTTGTGGTCACTCTTAGCTTCACTGCGGTTTTTTTATCAAGTCTTTTTTTGTCCTTACTAGCTGAGTTCCAGTCTTTTCGCCTGCCACTCTGAAAGTGAGGGTGATGGGACTTGACACATTTGTGGAATGGCCATATTGATGGGGTTGACGTTATTAGGTACATATTCTTTGCTGACAAGGTGGAGGTAGAGGATATCACAGACAAGACCCATTTCTTCTCTCTCATAGGGCCTCACAGCCATCAGGTAAAGAACTCACTCTCCCTTATATAAAGACCTGATCTGATCATAGACCAACAGGTCTGGCAAATAAAGACATTGGGTATGCCATTGGCCAGCTAGACAAATTGTAAATACCAGACAAAAAGCATGAACTTGGCAGCACATTCTGCAGTACAGGTGTGATGGGTTATCAGATGCTTTTGAGCAAACATCTATCTCTCACTTCTAGTACAATCTGCAACACCTAAATTTGTGACAGTTTCTCTGGTTTAGGGTTTAGGGTTGGTGTGTGGTGGATTTCTCTTTTAGAGCTAATCTGGTATTTCTGGTTGTTGCAGGTGTTGGATAAGCTAAATCTTGGAGCAATCAAGGACCAGCCATATGGCACACACATGCATTATGCAGTGAGCACTAGTTTGTATGCACTCCTTCAGAATCTGTGGATGAGAAGAAAGAACCAGAGATTTTACACTGTGACCCAGATCAGAAGGAATGACTGACAAATTCTGAAAGAATAGCTGAAGACTTCCATTTTGTTGGGCATATTGTAGGTGGAGGGGACACCGGTCACAGTAGGAGTAGGTGGAGGCTTGGCAGGCCCAGGGTACTCATTTATGCTTTCTACAGATACTGCAGGCCTTGTATGGGAGGCCATTGTAGATGCTGGTGCTGTCCCTATGGGTAGTGTGGCCTGGGAGCACCTCCGCGTTTGGCAAGGTGATTAATCCTTTCCTTTTTTTCTCCACAAAAGCATGGAGTTCATCTAGATTTCAGCCAATGGGTGTTAGATTCTCTTGCATATCCTGAGAGATCTACTTTTGGGAAAATGTCCCAAATTCCAGAGTTGTAAGAACCAATCCCTTGAGGCCCAATATTTCTTCTCTGTTCTTGATGGGTTACAGAGTTGGAAAGGCAGCAGCTCTGATTCAAGATCAGCTTATGATACTACCATTCCTATTGGGTGTTTTTATCACAGGAAGGCCAGTCCCTGGAAAAGAGCTAACTGATGAATTCAATGCTCTGGAGGCAGGCCTGTGGAAAACTATTTCTCTGACTAAAGGTGATATGATGCAGCACATATGGTATTCTCAGTCGGTGTCGTGTTTTTTTGCTGGTTCTATTTTTTTTCCACTATGAAATGCTCAATTGGTAACTACATTATGAAAATAGCCATGTGGGAAGGCATGGTTAGGAATAGTACAATAGTAATGCTACTAAGAGTGAGGAGGACAAATTGCAGGTTGTTATATAGGGCAAGAGACGATAGCAAGGTTGATTACGTATGACAATGTGAAGCAACAGCTATGGGGTGTGCATCTTGATGGGCCAGTTCAGCCTAATACAGTCCTCTATAAAGAAGGTGTTAAGGTAAGCAAAAGTTTTATAAGCTCTATATCAATGTGGTTTCTTCCCAGCAGTTTTCAGCTGACAGAAAAAAGCTCACTAAGATGTTTTTGTATCATTTAATTTTAAGTTTCTCTTGTATTACTGCATCTTCATTTGTGAAGTGCTTTTGCCTAGAGAAAGAAAATGAAGTAGAATTCTTTTGCGGGTATTGTGATTGTGGAGATCTCTCTGCATTTGGGAACTACTTGTGCCTAGAAAAAGAAAAAGAAGCAGAATCCTTTTGTGGGTATTGTGGGTGTGGAGATCTCTCTGCATTTTTCCATAGATATGTGGGTATCCAGCTAAGAAAAAGGAGTACAAGGAGGATGCAGGTAGGAAAATTGACGAGCTGCGTAGAGGCAAAGGAGGGATCACAACACAAATATATGGGCCTGGCTTACATTCGCAGGCAAGCAGGAGGTGCAGGTCTCAAAGTGGAGATAGAAGAGGGTATTTCAGGTGTGGTTGTTGATGTTCCATTTTTGACACGAAGTCTTCCTCAGTAAGGAATGAGGAAGGTTGTCTGCTACCAGAACATTCAATTTGAGTAAAAATGTTTGTGTGTGTTTTTAATTGTCCCCATGTTGTATGTATGCTCTTTGCACAAGAGAGAGTGCTGATTGCCCCGGACAAAACCCTGGAACAAGGATGTAAATGGGTCTGTATGGAAACTTTATTTTTGCAAAACATATATACAGTTGAATAAGCTGAAGAAGTTTGATAACTTTTTGGAAACAAAATCTGATTTAGATCTGTGAACCCATTTTTCTCTGTGGCTGCTTTCTTGAGATGCTTCCAATGCTGTGTATCAACATGAAAGGAATATACAGAGGTACATTAGCTTGGCAATGGCCCCACATGAGTCTTCATCTATGGTGTGGAATTTTATAAAGCATCAGAAGATGGTATCTGATGCTGGCATTTTGGGGGAAAAAAAAAAGTTTGTGAATAAAGGCAAGTATTCAGGGTGAAGGTTCTTCTTTATTTCACAGGGACTACTCATTGGTATTATTTTACCCTACCACTTGTTTGAAAAGATGGGCCTCAAAACCTTGGCCTCTCATTCTTACTGGGAGTCAGCATAAATGGAATCTATGGCCAAAAGTTGGTTCTCCATTCAGAAGCCATCTGACCCATGATCTGTTTGGTGACCTATCAGACTTTTGAGGGAGGCTTTTGAGAGGGGCCTTTCAAGGGACCCAGTAAATACCCTGATTTGCTGGAGGAAAACAAGGTTCTGGTTTCTTCTTCTGCAGACAGACAGAGTCTCCAGCACTGGTTTTGATTTATACAGGGTGGGTAGTTCGCTTCCAAGTCATGCTTACATGTGTTGAAACCCCATGAAAGCCTTTCTTCTTTATCTTATGGTTTGGAACAGCCGTTATCAACTCTTATGGACGAAAGCATGCTTTTGAGAAAGAGCAGCAAAGGGGGTATGTACTATGTATCTGTGAATTAGCTTAATCTCATGCATCTGGCCTTATTATCTCTGGCTTGATACTGGCTTAATCATGGCTTAATCTGACTTCAAATCTTGTGTTGGGTTTAAGTTTCTCCTTTTTTAACTCCTTGTATTGGGCCGTACTAGCACATCCAAGAGACAGTCTCTTCAAGAAAGAGTGTATGGGTGTGATGCAGGGATGAAGAAATAGAACTAATTTGAAATCAATCCTGAGTAAAAGCTTGGGGTGAAGCAGGATGAAGAAATAGAACAATTTGGAAATGAAATTCGAAGGAAAGCTTGGGGTGGTGGTGGTGGTGCAGGAGCAAGATACCACACTAGAAAGTAGGAAAGGAAAAATCTGGAGGAGGGAGAAAAAAGCTCGGGTGATGCCAGGAGAAGCAAGCAAAGGTGAAGTGAAGGTAGATGGAAATATATAGCAGCCTGGAAGCGAAGGACTCATCTGGGCATCATTATGCTAGTGCTTTCTAGTGTTTTTGTGCATCCATCCTCACAAAGTCAAGTGGGTTGAAGTGTACATCATTGGGTGGGCCAGTTTTTTTGTTTTCTTTTTTTTTGTGTGTTTTAAATTATTTTTTCCTTTTGTTGTTTCTCTGTTTGTTATTAGTGGAGGCTATATCTATATTCACCTCTATGGGGTGATACCTAATACAATGAAATATGGACCCAATAATTCATTGAACATTTCACTCATTTTATAATGATATTCATGAATATTCAATCCAATGAAGTTCTAATGGAAAACCTGAACAAACAAGTGAACAATCACCTTACTATCTTGGGTTTTTTTTTTCCCAGTTTTCTCATGTTGCACCCAAAAGTAGGAGGTCTGCAGCTAGAAATGTGGTGAATTTCATGAAATTTCTTTTTAAAAATCCTTTGAACCATGTTGCTAGGCCCTAAAAATATCTTGACAAATGGCAAAAATTCGTCACAAAAATAAAAATAAAAATCACTGCTACTACCTTGGGCAGTTTTTTGCACTAATTATAGTATTTTCAAAAATGTTGAAATGTTCAAAACATGTTTTTTTTACCATTTTTTACCATTTTTTTTCAAATAACAAAAATTTCTAAAGGAAAATATTGAATCTTCAAAAATATTTTATTTGTTCATATGAAAATTTCCAAAGTTAACTAATTAATTAATTAATTTGATGGCAGACATGTGTCGAACTTGCAAAGGTTACTAGGGGCTACTACTACTTGCTTGACAGCTTCCACACAAATTATTATTATTCTCAGAAATGTTGAAATTTTCAAAATTTTCAAAAAAATTCAAATAAAATAAATAAATTGTTGAAAGAAAGTATTGAATCCTCAAGAATAAATGTTCAAATTAATGAATTATTCAACAAAAATGTGTCCAAGCTGCCCAAGGTAGCAATGTTAGGGTAGTGAACTAGGACGAGTGCTATTGAGCAAGTGGAGGTACATAGTTTTGTACACATGAAAGGAGCTTTTCTGCTTGTTCCAAAGCCATTCATTCGTGTTTTAGCCATGAGAACAACACTAGTGAGTACTAATTATGAGTACATAAATCTTTGATGCTGCCCAAACACAAAAAAATTCTATGTCTTATTATTATTATACACACTTTTTGGGCATGTAACCGATCACTAAGAAGCATATTATAATTAAGATTATTATTATTTATTTATTTTAGAATTAAAATAAAAAGGTTGTTATAAATTATATTAGTTATTTAAATAACTTGGAAATTGAAGGCTTTTGTTTTTTATTTTGAAAGTTGAAGGTTCTTGTTTTTGCTCTTCGAGAAGTTGAAAGCTTTCATTTTTTTCTCTTGAAGGGTGAAAGTTTCTGTTCTCCATTACATGCCCAAAACATGCATAACAATACTCAAATTTTTGTGTGTCCAGGCATCATTCATCTTTTCCTTCAAAAGATGGACTAGAAGAAGGGAAGACAAGGAAAAAAGAAAAAAAAAAAAAAGAACCCATTGCAATTTTAATGTAGCTCTATCTCTATCCCATATACATGCACTACAATATATACCGTGATCCGTTCTCTCTTACAAGAGAGCAAGTAGGGGGCTTAAGGTCCCCACCCACATTGCATTTTGTTGTTGTATCTACTTGGGAGATAGTGTACAGATGAGGCAGATTTTGACTTGGATGCCTGCAAAGTGCATATATATATATATATCTATATATATATAAATTGTGCATAGATGTACAATTTCCCATGGTAGTAGGTACACCGAAAATTGTTCCTTGCCACCACCATCTATGAACCTCATTCACCATCCATTTGCAAATGTTGAAGGGTGAGGACGATGGTGTGGGAATAATGGCAAAATGGATGCAAATGTTGTTGAAGGGCGAGGATGATGACATGGAAATGATGGCAAAAGTGGATGTGAATGTTGAGGTTGTGGGGAAGATGGCAAAATGGATGCAAATGTTGTTGAAGGGTGAGGGTGATGACATGGGAATGATGGCAAAAGTGGATGTGGATGTTGCAGGGTAGGGAAGATGGCAAAATGGATGCAAATGTTGTTGAAGGGCCAGGATGATGACATGGGAATGATGGCAAAAGTGGATGTGAATGTTGAAGGGTGGGAAAGATGGCTAAACGGGTGCAAATGTTGAAGGGTGAGGATAATGACATGGGAATGATGGCAAAAGTGGATATGAATGTTGAAGGGTGCAGATGATGGCAAAATGGATGCACATGTCAAGGGGTGAGGGACTTAGGGGATGATGGCAAAATGGATACAAATGTTGAGGGGATGATGGAAACACAGATGTGAATGAGTGTTGAAGGCTGAGGGGGTGTGGAGGAAGGATAATAAAAATTGTTGGGTAAATAAATAGGTAATTGGTTTTGTCATGAGGAGAGAAGTAAGTGAGAAATATAATAATAATAATAATAATAATAATACATGTGGCCAAAAACAAAATCCCACGTTTCAAAGAGAGCAATCTGGGTACTTAGTACTTCCTGCAATTCAATAATGAGAGAGAGGTTCCAGATGATCAAGTAAAACCTGACTAGTTATTGGTATGTGGGTTTAGGGTTAGACCTACCCTTTTTTAAATCTGGAAGGAAGGAAGGAAAATAAAAAAGCTAACAACATGCTCAGGAGTCAGTAGTAGTAGTAGTCAGGAAGGAAGGAAGGAAGGAAGAAGAACCTCCTCCCTCCCTCCTGCAATTTGAATCTAGATTGCAGCATTTCATACCGAGATTTAGTAAAATTTCATTACTTTGCAATCCCACGTTTTTACATTGCCATACTTACAAAACTCATGTCTGACAATAATTGATTCTCAAGAGGACAGACAAGTCACACCCAAAAAACAACAACAAAAGTTTAGAACCTTTCTCTCTCTCAAAAGTTTCACAAGTTTCAAAGAATTGAACCTCTGCTGACTTGAACTTACAACAATATTTGTAAAAGTCCATTATTCCATTGCCACAATAATAAAATTCAAAATATACAAGATTCAAAAAACCCTCCACATACCTATACTTATTATTATTGAAATCTTGGACTAAATAGTATATTCAAATTGAAGCTGCCATACCCATTTATTTCAAAAATTATTATCATTATATTTAGGGTAAATTTGTATCGACTTCCACTTTTTTTTATTTTAATAAAAACTTAAGTTCATATATTTGTGCATATAATGAATAAACATGAAAAGAAAATCTACAATTATGAAAACATTCAAAGAAAAAAACTCAAAAACAATATCTAACCACTTATGGTTCTTCAACCATTCCTAATGTTATGACCCAATGATACTTTTGCCTTTCAGCAATGGTTAGAAAAAGAAGAAAATACTTGTCATTTTTGTGAGCCTTGACAATGGCCAAATCTTGATGGTGCTTACATTTATTTTTGAGCTTTGATGATGGCATACTTGAAACATGCAAAAATAGATAAATAAATCCAATGATTGCAATTAACGTGACTACATGGCTTGTTGTTACTCGAATGCTAGTGTTGATTTTGCTCAAACAAACACATTTCATGATAAGATTTGATAAAGGGCTTCGGATACTATCGTTGCAATGTGTGTTTGGATTTGGAGGGTAGCTAACCAATGGAGAGGGGCTTAATGCATCTTCCAAAGAGCCTTTGAAGTTCAAAGCTTGAACTTGGTTGCTAATAGCTACTACTCCTCTTCCATTGCTTTCACTATAGTGTATGCGAAGGATCTTGTAATCATGAATCTTACAAGTCCTAGAAATTTATTAAACTCCGGTGTCCAATCTTTGCATGATTGGTGTTAGAGTGTTCCATTTATATGGAACTCCACATATCATTGAGAAATTAACGGGGGATTTTATTTATTTTTCCTTCTTCTTTTTTTCTTCTTCTTCTTTTGCCAGGTGAATTAAATGTGGAGCTTGGGATGCACAATATTCACCATTACTAATGGTGATGAATCCATTTAAGTGTTGGAGGAGTGTAGCCATCAATGCTGTGACTTTGCAAGGGCCTGTATGAAGTGTGGTATAAATGGGTGGCCAAATTTATTTGAAACAATCATATGAAATTGTAGAGAATGGCAAATAAATCGGTGCCAAATTTATTTGAGACAATTATATGAAATTGTAGAGAACGGCAAATAAATCGGTGCCAAATTTATTTGAGACAATTCTACGAAATTGTAGAGAATGGCAAATAAATTGGTGCCAAATTTATTTGAGACAATTATATGAAATTGTAGAGAATGGAAAATAAATTGGTGCCAATTTTATTTGAGACAATTATATGAAATTGTAGACAACGAAAAATAAATTTGTACAGAACGGAAGCAAATGGTTGCAATTTGAAATTTGCTACACATAGCCTATTCTTTCGCCGTTAAAATTTGCAATAAGTTGCAAAGTGAAAGGATGGGCTATGCCTAGAATGGGTAAGGCGGGGGGTGCCTTGGGTGTTACCGAGTGTAAAGACCTCCTGCAAATTTTTATTCTTTTTTTTTTTTCCACGGTGTTGCCCATTGGATATTATGGGAAAAAGGAGAGTGATCCTATAAGTGTGTTTTTTTTATTAAAAAAACCCATTCAAAAGTTAAACTACAAAAAAAACCCAAAAAATAATAATAATAATAATTTACACTACATTAGTTGGCCTCCTACTACACTAAAAGTGTTTGAGCAGGTCTTTATGGTTATTAATTAGGAGCTTTAAACACAAACCTTAATAACATTACACTAATGAGTGAGTGGGTTGAGGGTTCATCACGTTTCATCAAAGAGTGCGAATACACATTTACATCATGGTCAAAATCTCACATGCAATTTTTATTTATTATTTTGATAATTCATTGAGGGTTTTGAAATAACCAGAATGGATGGGTTTCTTTTTCTTTTTCTTTTCAAATTCATGGAACCATTGGTGCTTCGATTTTGAATTTTTCAAATAATTGGAACCAAGGGTGGTTACAAATAATAATATCCTCACTCAAAACGGATATAGTTTCAGTAGTTGTCATTTCTTGAGGAGTGGCCATGACAATTTTGTAGCCCAAGAAGCAAAGGTCAGGCTATATTGTTGGTGATGAGTTTCTAACATGGCTCGTTCTTTCTTTTTCAGTTTTACGTTCCTTTTATAAACAAAGGGTGTCAGTAGCTTTACAAAAGAGTTCAGGCAATTTCTATGTCGAGGCACAACAAGCCCGTTGTGCATACCAAGGAGGCATCTTTCTAAGCTCAATGCTTTTAAGGTTTTGGGACCCATCTCCTTGACAAATCTGTTTCATCTGACCATCCATCCATAGATTTAAGGCTTACATTGCTCTTTTGTGACCATGTTTGTGTGTTTGCACTTACGGGTGCTATCTCTTTGTTGGTGAACATCAGCCCTCTCTTTTTGAAGCTCCCTTTCCTCCCTTCCCAAATGGGTGCTTTTCCTTTTCAAATTATTTTGGCAAGGTAACACATACGGAGAGTTAAACAATACTGAGATTGCAGCATGTTATACTGAGATTTAGTAAAATTTCTTTACTTTGCAGCGATAGATAAAAAAACATTTAAAAAAAATTCCATGAAGTTCTCAAGAAAATAGAACTCAACAAGTAGTTCACAGTACCAACAACATTCCTCAAAATGTAAAGACCAAACGAAAAACTATACGTATTAGACATATCCGTAAAGTAACGGTGTCTTCACTCACCTTGTCTTTGGACCCCTTTCACCCCCCTATCCCCTCTTTTAGTGGTATCAACAAAGTAAAGAAATTTTACTAAATCTCAGTATGAAATGCTGCAATCTCAGTATTGTTAACTCTTAGTATGTGTTACTTATTATGTTGCCCATGCAATCTCAGTATTGTTAACTTTTAGTATGTGTTATTTTTTATGTTTTTCATGCAATCTTAGTATTGTTAATTTTCAATATGTGTTATTTATTATGTTTCACATGGTACTGGCAAAGTAAAGAAATCTTATATATATATTCATTTAGTTTGTGCGTGCGTTTATCTGACCCGACAATTTTACGTTTTAATTCATCGGCAAAACCAGTCCGAACAGTCAAACGGATAGACAGATTTTCTATGAGAGAATTGGCCAGGATAGACGGCCTTTGTATAATTTCGACCAACGCTTGTTGATCAGTCAGTTTGTGAGCGATCAGTCTATCTGTGATGGAGATTTTGGGGCGTGGGGGAGGGAGATATATTTGTAGGGGACGGGGCCGGTTATTAAAAATTGTAACAAGGCTGGTTGTGGATCAATCCGGGTATAAGGTTGATATTCATGGTTATCATATATCTCTGTGGTTTTCAAACGTGTTTTGAAAAAAAATCAAATATCCACCTCGAATTGTTTGGAACTTGGCGGTTCTTTGAAGTTTTTTCACTCATCCAAACTGAGGGCTTTTTTTTATTTTGCTAATTTTCAAATACCCGGAACTTAATTTTTAATTTTTTGGTTTTGAATTGTTCAAATCCACAAATCCGGACAGTATGTAATACCCCCCCCCCCCCCCATCGTCTTTTTCCCCACATTGGTTAATACCAGGGTTTTTTTTTTGGGGGCGGGGGGGGCAAATTTCTCAAGTAGGTCCATTGGCGAGGATCCCGAGCATTAATTAGCATTAAATGATGACATTCCTACTCAAGTTATAGCATTTAAAAATAAATAAATAAAATGACGAATTTAATAAAACAATGCAGGGACGCCTCACAATGATCGAAGGTCACGGGTACCCACCGACGGACGAACGAACGAACATTTGAGTTTCCATATTTCTTCTTTTGCCTTCGGATACCTTTTTCATGTAAATGGCAAGGTCGGAGTTCGACAAGTGCATTATGCACCGGGTTCACACTAGTTTTACTAAATCTCAGTATGAAATGCTGCACAATTTCAGTATTGTCAACTCTCAGTATGTGTTAACTATTATGTTTCTCATAGTCTTCCTGAAACAGGCACCTGGCAGAGCCAATAATTAAAGAGGGTTTTGTTTCTGTTGGGGGTGGGAGGGGGATGAAAAAGGAAATGGTTATTTTGAATCCAACTGGAAAATTCAGCCATCCATATACTCTGAATAGAAATCGATTTTGGGGGTTTCAAAATCATTAGATGCATATTATGTTTTGTCAGACTACTTATTATTATTATTATTATTAAAATTATTATAAATTACTATTATTATCGCTATTGTAATTATTATTATGATGATTTTCTGGTGTCAGATTCTTTCCTGGATGTGGATGACAACAAATGAGCCTTCCATTCTCC
This sequence comes from Sphagnum tenellum, assembly GCA_963921925.1. Classification (NCBI taxonomy): domain Eukaryota; kingdom Viridiplantae; phylum Streptophyta; class Sphagnopsida; order Sphagnales; family Sphagnaceae; genus Sphagnum; species Sphagnum tenellum. Next base: position 631,323 of record OY998146.1, read on the forward strand.
CCATGCTTTCTTCAATGATATCCATCAAAGCCTGAACACCCAAATCATTCTGGGTTTTGACAAATTGTGATAAATGATCAGGTTGTCATATGAACCCAGGTTTTTTTGGGTTTTTTTTGTGTGTTCCCAATGTGTTCCCCAAAATGTTCCCAATAGCATTGTATTTTTTTACCTCATGTTCTGGCCAAAGTTGAACTTTTGTATACGTAAATATTATAATAAAGGTGAGCCAAATGGAAGCACCTCTCAACTTCTACTCTTGGGAGAGTGCCCAATTTTTCTAACAAATTGACAATGAGCCAATGAAAGTGACTCCTCCATCACAAATAAATAAATAAATATACTAACTTTGGGTGCACCCTTGATTAGTTTTTAGTGACGAGAAATTTTGAGGAAGTAGTATATGAAAGATTTTGTATAAGTGGTCTAAATGGAAGGCTCAAATAAATGCTATTAGGAGAGTGTCTAATAAGGTTTTATTTTTATTTCTTTTTAAATAATTTAGGGGTATTTGTTGGGAACAAATGGAAATATCCATTGCAAAGATGAAAAGAAAAACAAGAGACCAAAGGGAGCATCAAAACTATATGAAACTAATAAGCCTAGGTGATTGAAAGTTCCACCTAACCTTAAGGTGGTCCCTAGGTGAGATGGTAAAATAAGGACCCCACATCCTATCAAATTCAGAAAGGTAATCTTTCTCCAATAATAAGTTTGAAAAACCCTTTAGACTATGATATGGGGCCAAATCAACTAGACCCATCACCACACCCAAAAAAAAAATATTTTATTTTAGTAAAAAAAATTAAAGAAGACGAAGAAGAAAGAACTTTGGATGCATACACAACAACTAATTATTAGAAATACCAAAAATTAATACCTTATATCTTACCCGGACAATATTGCCTTTGGCATTCCTCCCTCTAACTAAGAAGCAAAGGGGTTATGTATGTTATGTTATGTTATGTTACAAGAGTAGTGTTGAAAAAAAGGAGAGAAGAAAACAAGTTCTTTGGAAGCATCCAATGGAGTTGAGGAGAGAGCCAGTAATAAGAGCAGAGTGACCCCACTTTCTTTGCAGTGCACAAGTCAACAGATCAAGAGAAAAACAAAAGAAAAAATGGGTATGGTATCAAACCTTTTTTCCTCATTAAATTAAATATAATGGAACCAAAGACTTTGGAATCAAAAATAAATATAAATTATATATATTATAATAATAATAATAATAATAATAATAATAATTGTTTAACAACTTGTCACACCTACCTAGCTACTACTTCTCCCCCCCAAATTCCAAAAACCCAAAAACCAAAAAAGCTTGCAATGCACAAATAGACAAAATTTGAGCTTGTTATGTGCAAATAGACAAAACATTTCACCACAATTTGTCATGGTACTTAGCCTACAATCCACAAAGAAGAGAAAAAAGCTGTGAACTTAACAAGTGATCTTTTTTATAGTACTCGCTTGTTTGTTTGTTTGTTTGTTTGTACACTAGTGGTGATGGATATAAAGTCGGCGTTTATGAGTGTAGGCCATAATTGTTTTGTGGCTCAAGTACCGCAAAAAAAAAAAAAAGAAGGTAACACACTTTGTTTGATTAAAAAGCATAACATTCTGAAACCTAAATGATTTTGAAGAATGGAGTTTTTTTTTTGCTCAAATGGGTTTCACTTTTTGGCAAACACTTTCTTTTTCTGTACTTGATTATTGCCAACACAAACTCACATCTCTTCTCAGGCTTTTTGGACTATTATTGATTCCCACAAAAAAAGAAAGCAAAAATTTAGTCCATTTTATATTAGAGAAACTAAATTTCCAAAATTTTATCAATGATTTTTTTTCCCCGATTCATGTTTCCCCCGAGTTCCCAATATGTTCCCCAAGGGTTTTCCCAATAGCATCTTACCTTTATCCCTTAGAGTTTGTTTGTTCAAAGTTTTCCCCTTCTCAACTATATAAGTGAGCCAAAAGGGAGGCATTGCATCTTCACATAGAAACTCTTTTGTTGGGGGAGCTTCCCAAGTTTCAAAATATATATATTTGGTGATGAGTAAATCAAAATAGCTCATCGTAACCCAAAAAAAAGGGGGGGGAATTTAGGACACACTCCCATCCAAATTAATAGAAATAACAATAGGGGCCATTAACAATAGAAAAGATCAAATGGGAGACCCTATTTCATGTCAAGAGTTCGCAACATGTGATGAAAGATCATTGTATATTTTGCTCTAAGGAGAACTCCCAATTGAAACCTATTCAATGCACCCCAAAAAATAAAATTGAGAGTTGATCCTTTGTATGGATTTGAATGGGGTTATCCCACCTCAAGCTTATATGAATGGTGAATTTTCACATGTAAACCCACCAAAGACCTTTGCAACTTAGGTGGACCCATATGACCCATAACATATGATTTAAAATTACGAAATGGTGTTGAAGCAATGTTCAAGTTTTAAATATTTCAAAATCACAGTAATAGTACATTATTTTGAATGAATGGATGTGAACAGATAGGTTCATAACCATATTTTTTATTACTTTCGAAGGGTCTTTTTTGATTATAAACTATTTTTTTGAAAAATATATTATTATAATATTTAGGCACTTGTCCAAACTTGGTAATTTCAATTGTTATGTTATATGCTTGCAAGGAATATTATTAAAAATTTATTGTTGGGGTACCAAAGAGGATCATCTCCTTTTGTATTAAATGGACCTTTTCATTTAAAACATTTTGTTATAATTTAACGGTACATTCATATTGAAAGCTTGATTTTCTTCATGAATGAATACATTACTAAAGCACTATTCTTTGCATCACATGTTAAATTTGAACAAGTTTTAAGATTCTTGCCAAGTCATGGAAAAAAACTCAAGATTTTGTCTCCTAAAAAAATAAATTCAAAGATTCATAAAGAATGTTTGAACGATTTTTTTTGGACCAAGATTCTTACCACAAACATGTTAAATATTCATGTACATAAAATGTATGAGTATGACAAAAAAATTAAATGCCCTATTGTAATGTAAAAAGTTTCAAAAGGTGAAATTTGTGAAAAATTTGGGCCATTGATTGACCATGACCCACATTGGATAAATTTTAATATTTTTATTTTCATAAGTGAAAAAAATAGATGTTCTAAATACCTGTTTAAAAATTGGAACAAAATTATTTCATTTGATATGAAAAAGGAGAAATTTAAAACATGTCATAGGAAAAGAAAAAAATCAAGTGAAGTGAAATCCTTAGGAGGGAGTCCTTGGTGTTCCTAAAAGGGTACCCCAACTATGCTTTGACAAATTATTTTTAAAAATTTGCCCAATAATTTACCATAATAATTGCCTACAAAGTTCAAACTTTTTTGGGGGGAATGTAATTGGCCATAGTCCAATCTTAAGGGTCACTATGCAAAGTTATTCATATTTGTTAAGTTATGTTATATGTGTGGGAGATCTCTTTGCACATAACATAACATAGTTTTGTTCAAGTAATGAATTGTTGTCATGCTTGAAGGTTTGATATTCATAAAATGTTCTCTCACACAATTAAATAAGGTTTCCCGACATTCAAATGTGCATGTTTCAATTAGGATTTATCACAATCAAGTGTCCACTTATGCTTCTTTTAATGTTTATTTTTTGGAATAGTTATTGATTCGAATTTACAATATTAACAAATGTCATTTACATCTCCTAAAATGTATTAGAATAGTTGGTTACATATATTGCAACTTAATTATAGTGTTGATCATCAACTATACATCAAAGTTAATTTAAGGATAACAACTTTAGGTTTTGTTAGGGTTTTTGTTTTTTGGGACAACATTTTTAGAAGATGATTTTGACATGATGTTTTGGAAAATAATTTTTGTCAAAGAATGACAATTTTGATTCCTAACCATTAAAACCTAAGAAAGAATGATCAAACAACCCTCAAATTGAACATGTGACATGGAGTTGGAAATCTTTCTTTGAAAGCTAAAATTTTGTCCTTGAAAGCTCATCAATTAAAAAACTTGTATGTTGGAGTTATGAACCCACAAAATTGTTGGACTCATAAAAAGAAGTCCTTGATAAAGACTTATTCTTGGGTCCTTCCTAGGAGCCCAAAAACTTTTTGTAATTTTGATGCAACCCCACCTTTAGTCATACAGTGTACTATAAAAGAAGAGGTGGTGGCTCTTTTCCATGTCAAGGTCATGATACACTTTACGAATTTCGTTCACTCATGGTTGATTTGTGCACCATTTTGGTTTGAAACTACAATAATTGCTCTCTTTCTTAATTTATGTAGGTTGATTTCATTTTGAACTCCAACTTGAATTTTAACATGATCTTATTTTAAATTTCCCATCCCCAATTCTCTCTTGGGAGCTGGGGAATCCACCTTGAGTTTACATTTCACTACAAACTTGGAAATTAACATGGTTTTTTATCCTTCTAATACCACTTGACAAACCTAAAGGTGTGTGAGTTATTGTTCATGTTATTTGCAAGCTTAAAACTTATTTAAATTCCACACCCTTCATGCACCACATATAACCATCATTATTTTCAACTCTTTTTATTTGGACCTTGTTTGTGTCTATCATCATCTCCTTTGTCAACATTTTCAAATTTACTTTATGTTTCAAGAGATGAACAAAGTGTGTGGTTGGTGCTACCAAGCTTGCATCCTTGGAAAGCGCACCTCAAATGTTGGCCAAGTAGGAGTGTTATAAGAGAAGGGCTTTCCAAAGTGATTAGGATGAGTTACATCTGTGGTGCTACATGAGAAAAGAAATTGTGATTGGTGAGATGTAAAGACATATTGGAATAGAAGGAAAAATTGATGGGATGATTTACAACAATGAATGTAATCAATCCTAAGGAAATGTTTGTTCATTTTTCCAATAGTTATTTTGGATGTATGTTTGATCAAATTTTGGCATTTATATTGAAAGGAATAGTTTTCACATAGAAGAACAAACCCATGAAAATTATGCAACCGTAGTGGCAACACCTTGAATTGAATGTGGTTTTGCATGCATCCATTGATGGGGTAGGATGGATAGAACATGAACTTCCCATATGGTTAGGCCATAAATAGATACCTCATGGACATGTGAAAGTTTGCACTTAATCATTGAACATGAAGAGTATTGTGATAGTTGGGTTTGATATCATGGACTACGAAATTGCAATTATTGTTAAAAGGTAACATGTAAAATTTTACCTCCTAGTTATTTCATTTTGCTAGTAGGGTAGCTTGGTCATTAAAAAAGTTACCAAGTAATAGGTTTTACCTACTACCTCCTTTAGACAAAGGAGGTGATGAATTTTTTTTAATAAATTAGTTTGTTAAGTAGTTGCCACTAAATGTAAAGACTTTTGGTCAATTTTGGATAAGATTCGGAGAAAAGGGCTATTTTGTTAAAGAAAAATAATGTGAGATTGGTGAAAAGATGTTGGTGGAGAGAGGGGCCATAATGTTTTCTTTTGTATTTATATATATTTTTGTGTAGGAAGATAGTATGGTAATCAAGGAAAAGAAGCAACATAACTGAAGTTTCATCCTCATAAAAGCTCTTGTTTCTTATTCTTTATAAAAATATGAATATTTGTAATATAGTTAGTTGTACTCAACGTATTTCATCCACCTCCTCGATAGTTAGTAAGATCTTAGAGGTAACTACGAGGTTCCTTGTTGGGAGCTATTTCCATTTATACTTTTGAAAGCATGACTTATGAATCATGATGCAGGCACCACAAAAGTTGGGTGGTTGTTTCCAATTGGGAACTTGGGTGGTTGTTCACAATTGGGAACTTGGGTTGTTGTTCCCAATTGGGAACTTGGGTTGTTGTTCCCAATTGGAACTTGGGTGGTTGTTCACAATTGGGAACTTGGGTTGTTGTTCCCAATTGGGAACATGGGTGGTTGTTCACAATTGGAAACTTGGGTTGTTCCCAATTGGGCTGAAGTTTTTTTTCTGTTGTGGTGTTTCAGGGGAAAAAGGCTCTGTGGTATTGTAATCTGCTGGAGGTTGTCTTTATGTTTCCAATCATTAGTGAAGAAGGGTGGGGTGGAAGGGGGGGAGAGAGGAGAGGTGGAGTACCTAGTAGTAGGGGACCCTCCTAACACACATGTCCAAAACAAAGGTCTGATTCACCACCCACCCATCCATCCATGTTTTTTGTAAGTTAAAAAAAAAGTTTTCTATTTGGTCCCACATTTTTAAGGAATGCTGCTCACAAGGTGTGAACCATGAACTCTATGTGTTCATTTGGTCTCAACTATGAGTTCATATTTGTGGGAACAAATTGTGTTTCAACTCATGTTTGCTAGTTTGAACTTGCCATAGAGGATAGAGCCTTTGTGAGATGAGCTGTTTCTTTGTTTGCTTTTCCCCTTGGGAAAGTCATATATGTATATATATGAATTTTTGAAATTTTTTTGAAATTAAAAACTATTTTATTTGATTTTATTTTGTGGGCCCACTCACTCTTTGCAGCTACTTTAAAAACTTTCTAGATGACTTTTTGTTGTTGTTATTGAAGCTATGATGGAAACACACACACAAACTAGACTAGGCTACTAGTGTTGTTGTTGTTGGTGTTGTTGCAGTCTGGAAGAAGATATTGGTTGCAGGAAACACAGAATTGTGGATTTATCACCCAATTGTGGCTTTTCACCAAGCAGAAACAAGTACTTATATAATCACCCTCATAAATAATATTATACGTATAATATCAATTTGATCATGTCTGTAAATGATTCAGATTTGCCAAATGGGAAGGAGCCTAGTTACCTGAGTGAAAACCAACCAACGGGCCCACCGGCACACCATGATGGATGAATGAACTTCTAAGATCTCATTCGAGATCTAAACTATGAAGTGATTTTGACACATTATAAGTTGTATGTAAGTGTTTTTTCACATTCCTATATACGGAGTGTTCTTTTATTATTTCAACATTTGTAAAGGATTTTTGTGAAAAATAATGTTCTATAGCCAAATTTGGCTAAATCTTATTGTGGGTGATTGCTGGTTTGGCGATATCACATTAAAATTGAAAAGGAAAAACCCTGGCGATAAGGCTCCTCTTCAATGAGGAGAGGAGTCATAAGGGTCATAGTGAACCAATAGCCACCAACACACCATGAGAGATGTATGAAAATGAGAAAAGAAATGGATGGATGAAAATGAAAAGAGAAATGGATGGATGAAAATGAGAAAAGAAATGGATGGATGAAATTGAGAAAAGCAATGAATGGATGAAAATGATAAGAAAAGGAGGAATAGGAATTATGTTTAGGAGTTATATTTTGCATATAATGGAGGATTGGGGGGGGGGGGGGGGGGGGGGGTGGGTAAATGTCAGTAAAAAAAGGGTCACTAGCTTCTTCTTTGGCAGAATGGTTAAATAAGCAAAACAATAAAACCATGGAATTTCTTTTGGGCTAGTCTGTAAGTACAATACATATCATTAAACTATTATAATTGTTGGGATTTTGCACTTGGGAGGAGGAGAGGAGGAGGAGGAGGAGGAGCATAGTACAACCAAGTACAAAGTGATAGCTAATAATTTCCTATGGGGAATTGGTGATAGTTTCTGACACTCTTTTCTGCATACCTACTGACATTTGAGCAGAGATTTGGCATGATTACTATTGACTCTCTTCTCTTTACATGTGTTTGGGTGTGTGTGTGTGTGTATGATATGTGTGTTGTGTTTCTCCTCCTCCTCTCCTCTCTCTCTCTCTCTCTCTCTTCCTTCCTTTCTTTTCCCTCTTACACACTTTGCTGCAATCTCTCTCTTCCTTTCTTTGTTTTCCCTCTCACACACTTTGCTGCAACACCGACTGACTGCTCGGTGAATCAAATCCTTGAGTTTTGCGGCTCATGAAATAAAAGAAAATCCCAATCACTCCTGAGATGAACATGCAAAGCTCAGTTGCGTAATGGCTCGCTCGACCCTTTATGGCAAGTTCAAACAAAATCATGACAAAAAATTTCACAACCAATGTTAACACACGGTTGAGTGATTTTGTATCAGAGACTCGGAATTGGCCACCACCATCACCACCAGGAGGAAGAGGAGGAGGAGGAGGAGCCTGTCGTTCTCTGACATAACTAGCAGCTGGGGGAACATGTTAAAAGTCAATTGGGAACTCTCCCTACATGCCAGGGGTTCCTCTCTTTGAAATAATTTGGTCTGAAGGAAGAATCATTTCAAAGAGGACAACCAAATCAAATTAGCCTTTGCTATTTTATGATTGCAAAATGAATTTTTTTAATGCATTTACATCATTTTTGGGCACTACAAGAGCCCCATGCCTCTCAATTTTCAAACAAGTTTCAAAATTTCATCCACTTAGCTCTCTAGCGCTTACATTAATTACATACCCCACTATTTTAGTACTAACACTCCATGCACAATGTTCTTGAAATGGGTTTTAAGTTATTTCTCAAAAAAATAAAATAGAATCCAAATCAAACCAATTTGGATGAATGCATTAGGGATGATTTTACATCTATGAATTATGCTTCTTATCATCCACCTTTCTCCTTCCCTTTATCATAAAAATTTATCCTCAAAGTTTGCATGTCCTGCATTGCACATGGATGATTGATACATTTATGAAGTATCGTCTCACTAGGTTCCATCCATCCTCCTCATCATTAACACTTGTTGTTACAAAATGTCTACAATAGAAATTTAGTGTAATTGTTGGAATTTGAAACTTGAGAAAGTTTAGATTTGTAGAGATTAGTAATGCTCTCTTGATTAATACCCAAGGCTTACACTACATAAAAACCCACACACTCATATCTGATTTTGCAAACATGATTTTTTCATAATTCCATTTTTAAATATATTATTTCTATGTTGACATTTGATAGAGAAGAATAAATCTAAATTTGTGTATGCTCTTTGGTATATAAGAACATTCATTTTGAAACATTCCATTAAGGGTAATATTTTGATGGAAAAGAAGTGGGTTCTTTATGGAGACATAGGTTTTCATGGGTTGTGCACTTAAGTTCAATTAAGTTGTGGAAAAGGGAGTATTTTCTTCTATTTTTTCTTCTTATAAAACTTAATCATACACAAATTTAGATTTTTACAATCTCTTCTATGAACAACATCTCTAATCTATACATATTTCAACAACACAAATTAAAGCAAACTCAAAAAATAATTAGACAAAACTAAAAATTTGTATGTGTAAATCCAAACTTAAATGAATCTATTCTTCTTGCCAAACAAAATTTTAAAAATTTATTTACTAACGTTCAAAACTCAAAACTCAAGTTATGTTTGAAACTCTATAGCAAATCCTATTTAAACTTCACATTCAAAGGTTCAAAGATAATAACCAATAAATTTAACTAGTACAAAACAAAACTATAACCAATATAAATCTTAATCTATAATTTATTCAAATGATTGTTTTCTAGTAAACTACAAATCCACATGTAAATTATATATCATATTTCAAATAAAAATATATACTACATATCTTATTACAAATCAAATTATTACTACATATGTTACCACTAATCAAAGCCACTACTTAACATTTGTCCTTTCAATAATTTGCATTTTGTCTTCAAAATCCATGTACATGTCGAAGTACATTAAACATCTATGGTTTCAATCACTTATGTAAAAACTATATAAAATATTGTTGGTTGTTCGATTTGTCAAAGTAAAACTTTTGATGCATGAATAATAGTTGATGAATTCAACTTTAGGTCTAGGATTAATTTGAACATTCATACATACAATCCATGTTTCAAAGTGGTATGTCAAGTTTTGTTGACTATAAGATATGTGAAAGATTGTTAGAAATTAATGTTCCTTTTCATATGTCATTCAGCCTTGCATTTGTGGGTTGAGGTGATTGTTTTCAAGTAGGACTTGAGGAGTTAAGAACATGTGGTTGGAATAACATACAAATGATTTGGATAAGCAATAGTGTAAGATTCAAATTTGAGAATGTACAATTGTTTGTCAATGTTCCAAGCATCAAATGCCTTCAAAGTCATATCATTCACAACGATGTGAACTTTGTCCCGCCAAGGTTCCCATCTAGAAGGCTTTAGAGCCAAAATTTATGTGTGAACATTAAACAAGGTCTAATTTAGTAGCAATTCATCATACTCTTTCATTTGATGCATTGCAATGGTTTGCAATGTGTTACATACTTATTGAATTTGATCACAATGTCAATCGTGCTTAAACTAAAAGGCCATGAGTTACTTCTATTGATTTGCATATATTTTTTCCATAACAAGATAGGATTCATTTGTTCTGTGGCAATGTCAATCAAAAAAAGCACACAAATTTTTGGTCTCCAAATCCTTCTACTAGAGCTAATCAATATTATGCTTTGGCGTGGTCTTGTATTGTTGAGTTTCGACCTTGAACTTCTCCAATTAGTCATAGGTTTCCAAATAATTGAATTCATGAGTATAAACATGAATATTCAAAATCTCCATCTACACTTTAAAAATAGCATACCCATCTAACTTAACATACAACTCTTTTTGCTCAATTTGATTAACATTTAATTATTTGTGCAATTTGAATAGTTGTTTTTTCATGATTTGTTTCTCTTTCTATAAGAACATCGATTTTCTATCTTATGAAAATTTTCATTATTAAGTCATCTCCTATCAATTGCTAACATGTCATGTTCTACCATGAGGTTCATGAAATCATTTAACCAAAATTGTAAATGTTCATATCATTCAACACCAAATGTTACAACTTCACAAAGATCATTAAATGGTGTTAATATTTGAGAGGTAGGGGTTGAGACATTTATTTAAACCATGAGGTGTGGAATTAAACACATTATATTTAAAAACATCAAATAAACATCTCCATTGTTGTAAGCAAAATAATAGCAACATCTACCAATGGAAGGCATTGTTCCAAAATTGATGAAGATGATCATGTTGGGACTAACTCAAATGTAGATTTAAATATAATCGTATATAGTTTTACTCAAGTGCATGCATGCTTATAAACAAGTTTAGTAATGAGCCTTCAATGAAATTATTTGGGTTATAATGTTTATTGAATTATATTAGATCAAATATTCAATTTCCCAGTGGAGACATGGGTATAGTTAGGACAATTGGACCTTGGGCACATGCATTACACAAACTATTCCACAATAATTTTTGCAACCTCATCATCTTGTACATGGACTCGTATGGATCCTCCTATGTCTTCAAGCTATTATCATGTACATATGTCATATATCTTGTCTTTTTTTTGGGACCATCTATTCTTCATCAAATAGTGGTTGTTGAATAATTTGATTAGTGACTTTTGTAAGTTTCACATCCAATGGAAACCATTTTCAAAACAAAACATCAATTATATGTCCTACATAAAACATATTGATCTTCTTGGTCTTTTAAAGAGACCGATAACAATCTTCTTTTGACTTTTTGTGCATCGTTGCAACTCCAATGCAAATTGGGTAAGCATAATGGAACATTAGTTCATAACAATGCCCCAATTTGCATTACACAACGTAACAACAATCTCATTGTCAAAACATGTAATTTTCTATTTATAATAAATGGCCTATAAAATTGTGGAGAATTGAACTATATATGAAACCCAAATTTTGATATTCTTCCTCATTTCAATAATCTTTCAATTGCACTTTTGAGTTTAGAATCAAGTTTGTGTGAAATAATAATAATAATATGAAAACAAAGAAGTGTAAGAAAGGACTATAATTATTTTCTTGAAAATAATGGTGTTGACAATAAATTAATGATGACAATGACACCAACCAAATTAGGGTTAGGGTGTCATTATGGTAGTAATTAATCTTTTTGATAAATTTGCAATAAAGTGATAAAACAATAGTAATTCCATTAAAGATAATCCTAAAATATTAAGGCATATTTTGATTATTGAGAATATTCATAATCTACATGTTGAATAAAATTCAGAAAAACTACACATATAGATATCTAAATTGATTCAATGATATTTTTTTCATATTGATACAATTTCAACTTATTGATGTTGACCATGATTAAATTTTAATCAGATTTGTCAAACGTAACCAATAAGATTGGGCTATATATAATACTGTATTTGATAAATATTGAACCATCAATGCTTAAACTTTATAATATGCATTTTGATTTTTTTTTAGAAACCATAAAACATAATCTCCAAATTTGCATCAATTTTGAACATGACTTTATTACAGTCATAAAAACCAATTTTATCACTTGAAAAAATTGTGCATATTATAATTGATTATCTTGAAATCACTTCAATTCAATAAGTTGACTAGTAAGGATTCGAATAGGATTTGAATTGGTTGTACCATCAATCCATGTTAGTAAAAGGTGTATAGTAAGTAACAATGGATACAAGTTGTAGACCAATTGAAAAGAGTATAATAAAAAAATGTAATTATTGGAAAATGTTTATCCCAATTAAATCATTTTTCATTGACCAATTTGGTTAGCAATGTATTGATCATTTTATTGGTGAACGTGACCCAAGCAATACCTGAAGGGTAATAAATAGTAGAACTTGTGTGATGTTTTAAAAAAAAGGCAATTAAACATTGAATTTCACCATTAATGAAATGTGTACCTTGATACATAACAATGGTCAAAGGGCAAATAAATTGGGCAACCATACATTCATATAATTTTTTTGTAATTATTGTACCAATGTTAGTCCATTAAGCCTTGGCTTCCACCCATTTTGTCATATAATCGATAACAACAAAAATATAATGATCTCTTATGAGCTTCACCCAACTTTGAATTAACAAATTATCTATCCTTTGGCATGAATCACAAGTTTTACAATATTTTATATTATCCCAATATAATGTTGACCACTAATATCATGTATCCAAAATCTTTCAAACAATAATATCAATTGAAAAATGAAATCATGCTACTCCAATATGAAAGTTCATGGAGTATCATTGATATTTCAACTAGTTGTAAACATCAACAAAATTAGTGGTTTTGATTAAATCAATACAAGATATGATTATGAATAGTAAAAGGTTTAGCCTTCTATGTTAGGTTGTGGTGTTGTGCTAAATGTAACTAACTAATATTTAACATGAGTTGAAGCAATCAAAAACATTTTGTAACTAATCATGTTCTAATAAAAATAAAATAACATCAATTGATCAAGTACTTTGATTAATTGTGCTTCATTGATAAATTTAAATTAAGCATCAAACTACTTGATGTGATCTACTTGGCATGCATATGATTTTGAAATTATACTTCATAAATAGTAATAATCATTGGGCTATTATGCTAAAATACTTATGGTTTGTTGACCAAACTAAGGCCATGTGATCAAATGAAAAACATTAATTGGTTTCCTAATATGTAATTTTGAGATTGATGCAACATAAAAACCATTGTTAAAACTTTTTTTTACGTGTTAATAAAATTCTTTTTTACATGATTTAATAATCTATATGTGCAAACATTAGGCTAATCAAACTTTCTAATTGATTTTGAACTATCAAAACTCTTATAACTAATTGTGAAACATCTATATGAACATGGAATTTTCATTCTCAATTTGAGCTAATCAAAATTAGTACTTCTACATATAAACTTTTGATATATTCCCATGTTATTTGACATTCATTAGTTTAGGTAAAATATTCAATTTTCGCATCGGCTTGATTATAAGTTCCATGACAAAAATGGTATAAAATAAAACCTTAGTAGAATTGGGCCGTACCATTGAAAACATATATCTATGTTAATGCAGTTTGTATCAGAATATTAATGTTGGCTTGTATTTTTTTGGATCGAGGAGTTTACCTTCTTTCAATACCATAAGCCCAAGAATTAATCCAAACAAATTATAAAATCATGTTTATCCATATTTAAGTTGATAACAAATTCATGACACATGAGAAAACAAAGTCATAATTTGTCCAAATGAATATTTGCATTGTTGAAAACAATGATTATCTAAGAAGATTTTCATAAATAAATTGATGCATTCTTGGAATGATTTGCTAACAACATATTGATAAGTTGGAGGTTTGTTATTCATTCCAAAAGGCATAACAATCCATACAAAGACTCCCAAATCAGTAACAAAAACATAGGTTCAACTCTAGACCAAAAGCTTATTGTTTTGGCACCATTGGCGGCTTGCTTTTGCACGGAATTTGGTGCCGACATGCAAATTATAATTTTATTATTCTACTAATCTGCCACTTCCTATGCTAAAAAAAAATGGTATAAATTACTATAATAAAAAACGTGAGCCAGTGGGAATAGGATCCTTCCAAAAAGAAAAAAATTCTTGACCAATCTTCTAGTGTAATCAATATTTGATGGTAATTCAAAAAAACCATTAAGGAAAAAATAGGTTTCATGACCTAAAATAATATTGAATATTCCATTGGTGAAAGGCAAACTATATGGATTTTTTTGTGATGACTTTCAAAAGTCAACATAGATCTATAAATTGCCATTCTTCTTTGGTACCACCACAATTGGTGATAACCATGTAACTTCTTCCATATGTTGAATAAATCTTGTAGTTTTAACTTATCAATATTGTATTTGGTAATAACAATGTAATTTTTATTTAATTGGTATTGGGTTTGATGAGCTTGTGAGATTGATGTATTGAATTCAATATGATGTTAAGTAATCTTTGGTGGAATTCCCTTCGAATCTGTGTATATCCAAGCACATATGTCTTTGATTCCTAAAGTAGTGTTATCAATGCATGGGATTGTTTAGATTTTATTGCACATTGATCTTCACATTTTTAAGATTCTCCAAGGTTCCCAAGTTGACTTTGACTAGTTGTTGTTCTTCAATAACAATCCATCCAACACAATTTACAACTTTTGCATTTGTATTATGATAGGTCGTTCATCAAATGACATTATTTTGATCTTTGATCTGTAAAATGTCACAATGTAATCTTTATTGACCTACATTTGTTCAGATTTTGTAAAACGTTTGATAGGTTTGAACTACTAACATCTATAATTGGTTTCGCCTCAACTATATTCAAAGGCCCATGATCTTTTGCTTTTGAACAAATTATTAGTAGAAAAAAAATACCAATAGAAAATAGGTTTGGCTTAATAGCAAACACAAGTTATTTTTTTCATCAATAATTATTCTAGAAATCATAACACATAATAACCTTTGGTATTTTGGTTTGTTTGTTAAGATGTTTTGTGACAATCATGGTTTTGACCAATGTTGGCTAGTTATTATTTTTAAAAATAAATATTGAGTAAGTTATTTAATTTATTTGGGGCCACACATGTTATCAATATCCAAAACTAGGGTGTCAAATATGTTATCAAATTACCAATCAATAACCATCAATTATACATCAATTATACAGTTTTTTAAATTTAAAAAAAAAAACTTTGATAACCTACTTGGATGACCCAATTATCATCGAAGTGTGTTATTAAATTTTGAAAAATAGTACAATGCAATTATCATTTAAATATTATTAAATAATCAAAAATTGGCTAGTAAATTATTAATAATTAAATTAATAACTAGGTAAAAATTCATTAATTGGCCAACATTGGTTTTGACAATGTCATTTTTTGGGACAATAATTGCATGTTATTACCCAATATACGAAACCTTTGCATATACTAACCAAGGTCTACCAAGTAGCATAAAATAAGTAGTATCAAGTACAACATTATGCATAATAGTAAAAGTGGAATACCATGCACAAGTATTCATAGATTTCAAATTGGCCTCGAAGGTTTAATAATTATTTCATCCACCATCCACAAATTGTAAGGTGCAAGTTTGGGTTTAGGCAATCATGAATGAGCCTTCAATTTCTTTATGATATAACATTGAATCCAAAACCTTTATATGTTAGAACATCATTTATCATGTTTTTACTCATTTGTATTTGGATGATTACCATGTGATGATTTATAGTTCCAAAAGCAACCATTGAATGTCGTATTTTTTTAGTTATTGGTATCTTGTTTGGTTTCAAGTATTTGGGTCAAAAGTCTTTTAAGATCAAGTAAAATAATAAATAACTAACCCAAATTAGGAGCGTATTTAGTATCAAAAAACTTGTTGACCAATATTTTGTAGAGGGTTTTCTACCAATTTGATTTTTTTTATAAGTACAACAAATTGGATCAAACAATGGCAATGAAAAATTTGGTACTATAACTTGCATTGGATTGGAACTAAGTAATCCCACCCAATTGGTATTCAATTCATTGGTGCATTCAATCTTGACATTCATAAATTGTTATGCATTGCACATATTGAATTGCATTTGTAAATGTCTTCCGCAACTATTTTTTTTTCACTCCAATGTGCAATACCTTTAGCTTTTAAAGGTTTTCATTCTTTAAAAACTCATTATTTTGGTACAATTTTATTTCTTGTTGTTATTGTAGCAACCATTTTTACTAACACATTGTCAAGCTTTGATAGTTTTGGAACAATAGGTGGTAAAGTTTTATCTCAAGGTAGAACTTGCACTCAAGACTTTTTAGGACACTTTTTTGATGGGCAATCCATCATGCTACATCGTAGACAAGGAAATCTGATTAGTGTTTTGGAAGGTTTCACAGGTTGACCTAAAACACCTACATTGTGGTTGCATATTTTGGTGATGCATTTATGTTATGAATTCAACTATTGTGCCCCTTCATGCTACAATTTTCAGCAATATTGATTTACACAAATCAAATCAACAACAACTATTAGTTTCCTCCATTTTTTCACGGTTTGTGCGAAGAATGGTTTGTATCCTTTACAACCTTTTCCTTCACAAATTACATCAACTTCCTTGTGTTTAACTAGACTATCTTTCTTTATACTAGTTGGAAATAATAAAATATAAGGATGAAGACCTACTTTAAATACTATTCTTAAATAGGTATTTACGGCCTTGATCTATAGACACTTTGCTAGTTGTAAAATCCTTTCATAATAGACCTCCACTCATTCATTATCTTTTGATTTGATGTTCTTCAACTTCATGTAAATATGTTCATCAAACTTTTATGTTTTGTGTTGTTTATAATTGTTTTTTCTAATTTTTAAATGTGTAGTTAGGATGATCCAAAGTTTTCTCCCCATTTAAAAATATTATTTCTCAATTTAAAACCAAAAATAATAATGATATCTTCATGAATTGTTTCACAATTAGCTTTAATTGCCTTTTTAAACTCATAGATATGAACATCAAGATTGGTATCCTTGATGTATGTTGGATATGATAATTACTTTGTTTAGGAAACCTAATTGGTTTTAATTTATTTTAGTGGTTTAAGTACATGTGGATAACATGGAGGAAAAAAATGGTCACCACCTTGAATTTGGTTTTAAATTAAGACCAACTTAGTGGTCCATGTGATATTTTAGGGGGTACAACACCTTGGTTTGATTTAAGTCCAAAATTAAGTGGTGGCTATTTTAGTATATTGTTTTCTTTGTTTTTTTTCTTTTTAAAGTCAATAGTGCTTGAATATAATGATTGAAAATTGCATCTGAGCCACTCCATGAGTCATTGATGGGTAGTGCATCAGATACCACCTTGGTTGTGTTAGTATAAGATTTGTATTGATTGACATCATTGGTGTTCCCATTGGAAATGCACATGTTTTTAATCCATACCAATATGGTAATGCACAATTGAAGTTGGTTGTTCTTCTATTTGGTTTGCCAACGATTGACATTTCTTTGTTCAAATTGTGAAAGTTAGAGCATCAATAACAATGATAATAGGTAGATTGATTGCAAGTCATATTTGACTTTGCATTTGTGATCAAATCTATAATTTTTTTTTCATATTAACTTTTAAATAACATACTCCCATATTTGAATGAACATCCTTTGTTTGATTTCTTTCATAATATATGAACAATTTTTGGTAGTTAGTTCATTAATACAACAAATTCTACAAATGAATTGTTTGTTGGCATGAATGGACAAATTAAATTAGCTGCAACTTTTGCACTAATTAGTCTTTGGTTTAAATCAACAATAAATTGATTCAAAATTTCATGATCAATTGTAGCACCATCCTAGTTTTATAGATATTTTTGGTCTTGATGAACACGTACAATTTTTTGCACATATTGTTCATATTCCAATTCTTGTTGATTTGTAAGTTGTGTAACAATACCTTGTTGAAAACTTTTTGGTCTTGGATCATAATGAAAGGTCAAAGTTCTTTGATCTGCATTTGAACCATTTGTTTTGGATTTGTTGATAGTCCAACCCAATCATCTTCAACTTGAGTTTGTGATCTTGTCTTAATTGTGTCTTTTTATTTTAAAATGATTTACATGTTGGCTCAATGAACTTTTAACACCTTCAGATCCATTTTTTATATTAGCCAATTTCCTTTTGACTTATAATTTCACATGCATTTTCAAATTTTCCATATGATCTAACACCAATCTTTTGTTGTGATTAATCGGTGTTAATTTCTTTGAATTCTCTTTTGGTAAATATCATTATTAATGTTTTATTATTTCACCTTTTTAAATCCTAATATGTTATTTGATCTACACATTTCTATACATTTTTTGTTACAATTCTAGACATTTAAAAGCTTATTACAAAACCACAAAAATATGATTAGTTTATTTTGAAATTTAGACTTCAAATTAGTTAAAATTTCAAATTTTTATAAGTTAAACCAAATTTATATTAACAAACTATTCAAATGTTTGAGTCCATAGTGTAAAAAAGAAACTTTTTAAACTTGTACAAAAAAATCCACAAAACAAATTTAATTAGCAAAATCCAATCAATGTTACAATTTAAAAAAAAAAAAAAAGAAGCTCCTTGACATGGTTGCCAAATGAAAAAGGAATATCTTCCTCTATTCTTTCTTTATTTTTTTAAAAATTACTCATAAATTTAGAATTTTGCAACCTATTATGTGAATATCTTTGATCTATACGTTTTCTTATGCACAACATAGATTCAATCAATTTTGAAAACATAATTAGACCAAAAAAAAATGCATATGCAAATCCAAACTCAAATGAATATATTCTTCTTGTCAAATCTTAGTTTAACTTCATGTTCAAAGGTAAAAGAATAATGATCATTAACTCTAGCTAGTAAATTTAACTAGTACAAATCAAAATTATAATTAATAAAAGTTACTAGAAAATAAGTTTTAATTTGTTCATATGACTCTTGTTTGATAAAATATAGATTAAAATGTATATTCATATTTTATTATAGATAAAATTACTACAAATCTTACTATTATAAATGTTACCATTGATCAAAACCACCCCTTAACAAGCTGAAAAGATTCAATGATAATAGGAGTCAACAATGATGAAAATTTAGATAAGTTAATTAATCCTTATGGCATCATTTTTATCTTTACTAGTGGCAATGAAATGATCAAAGAAATGAATTGATTTTGTGAAAATTAAGTTTGATGTGAATGAAAATATTGAATGACATTGCATGCAACTTGAATTGATTGAAATCATATTTAATCAAATTGAATCCAAATTCCTAAACTGAATCAAAATACATTGAATTGAAATGCAAATTGATACACGAAATATTGAAAATATGCTCATCCCTTCCATCATCCTTGACTATGGCATTGAAAAAAAACACAATTTGAAAAAGATAGATTTGAAATTATTCATTATAAATTTTGAATTGAAATCTATTTTGGTAAGAATATATTACTAGTGAACCCTAAATTAATCTACCCTATACTAGCTATGATATTACAATTGTCACAAAAATTTGGTGAATTTTTTTGATGATATTGGAATCAAGGTTTTTTTTTGGTGGTGAAAATTTGAGATTTAGTGATTGAAAAGAAAAACTTCCAACATTTACAAAATATTAAAAAAAAAAAAACCCTAAATTTGCCACATTTCGAAGGAAAAAAGTTGAAATTGCCATATTTAGACTATAAGCTCTTGCATGTCACATATATACATAGGGGGATTTAAAGAAAAAAAAAACTTCTCTTTACATCTTGTAGCCAAATTTGCATGTGGAGGATTGCCAATCCACTTGCCTCACAATTTTGAAAACAAAACCCTTGATTGAAATGTTATATTCAATTTATAATTTACACCTATTCATTGTATATATTAGATTATGATGATATATTAAGTGACTATGTTTTTGCTTAGTAACATATAACCCCATTATAACACTTTGATACGAAAATGTTTTCACTTGGATTTTCCCCCAATTGTTAGCACATAGTTTGTTCATATCATATATATATCTTTGAAATTATTTGTGAAAATAATTTACCACTTGGGGTGCTACAAAAGCATATCAACTATGAACTTGGATACTAAATTTCACGTTGAATTACTCGGATTTTCTTTTCTTTTGAATTGAACCTTACTTTACAACATCCGTGACAACAATGGTATTGTTTTAAGTCCGCCATTTTGGTTTATGGTACAAATGGTTTTTACTTTCCCTCTAGAAAGTTTGTAAAAAAAATCAAAAAATAAAAAAACTAAATAAAAAACTAAATGAAATTATAATTAAAAATAGAAATAAAAGAATAAAGTAATGAAATAATAAAAAATAAATAGATAAATAAAATAATTTTTGTAATATTTTTTTGTGGGGTGCATGCATAATAGGAATCCATCCACATGAAAGGCTTCTCCCACAACAATCCAAACAAGCTCTTTTAAGGTCCAATAATAGTTGTTGCACGGCAAAGCTCCATTTTGATATATGGATACCAAACATTGCGTTAGGCTTTGGATTCAAATGCTCTTGGGAAAATGTCTTCACAACTTGATTCAAGGATACAAAGTGTGCCAACTCTTTGGCTCGGATTCCTAAAGGAACTCCATTGCTCTCTATGTACTTATGGTGGGGAGGGGAGGGCGGGCCAAGTGGGGGGGGCCAAGGGGGGGAGGGAAATAAAATTAAAAATAAAAAATCTCCATTAAAAAATGGAACTTAGTCGACCTTTTTGCAAAGCTTGCCTAGGGGGGAAGAACGAACAATGAACCCCCCCTCTTTGAACCTATTACACAAAACAACCGATTGAAGGAAAAAAAAAGAAAAAAAGAGATCGGAACTAATGGCCTACCCTTGTCGGCTTCGTGACCATATTCAAGTACTACCAAAATCGGGTGAATTTTAAAATGGTTTTTTTGGGGGGTGCAAGCATATACCCTTGTGAAGTGCCCATTTTTCGCATTTAAAAAACCAATTTCGATCCGCATGGATAGTAGAGCTTTTTGTAAGGGATGGCCCAGCCCCCGTATGGGCTTTTCTCCTCAACTTTGTCCTCTTTCTTGCGTTCGTTCTTTGCTCGGTGATTGAGTTTTAATTCCACTCAAAGCTTGGCCGTTTTTTTTTGGCACACAAATCGTTGAATATGTGAACCCATGCATTACTAGAACCGACGACATGAAGGTTTAAAGATCATTAGGGTACACTTTTTTTCTTTTCCCGTCCAACCTTGAATAAATTATAGTCCAATGAACCAACAAAATCCTTTGATAAAAATGAGTTTGACACCCCAATTGCCGCCCCCGAAGACATGGACAAACAAACATGGGTGGGTCCATAAAACCCCTCCCCCCCCCCCCCCACCCCCTTGCATAGATTTCCTATATCCCATATAGAAATCCCATATTCCCCCCCCTCCTCCCCCCAATATCACTAACCTAAAATTGGTTTCAACTTGTTTCTTAAAAATAATAATATTGAAAAGAAAGGAAATGTGATTGAAAAAGAAAATTAGCATTAATAATAATAAATGATGATTTTTTTTTTAAAAGGAGAAAAAATTTGACACCTACTATTGCAAAAAAAAATCAAATTAAGAAAATTTAATTAAGTGAAATAAATTTAAAGAGAAATAAAGGTAAAAAAGTATTCTAAATCCCACAAGAATCTTTCAAATTAAACTTAAATTTGAATTTAAAATTAAAATTAAAATTATACCTGTGTCTTTTTTTAACCTACCTGTGTAACTATGGTTAGTAGGAAACAAAAACAAAGGTAGGTAAAAGAAACCAGCAACGGCAGTGGAAATTCGTGTGGTGGCAAAAAAGAAAAAAAAGGCCAAAAAAAAAAAAGAAAAAAAAAGGTACTTACTTTTCTCTTTTACTTGGTACGAGGCGGCGTGGGACTGACTTTTTGAGCACTAATAGGAGTCTCTGATTGGTCCACTAAACGCAAAAGAAAAAAAAAAAAACAAAAAGGAACTATCAGGCATGCACCAAAAAAGTATCATCCATAATCCGTCCTCCCGTCGAGAAAGTATCATCCATAATCCATCCATCCATTTTCCATAAAAGTACCATCTATGTCCATCCTTGGTATAGAAAAGTATTAATCTATGGTGCATCCATGCTTCAGAGAAGTATCATCCATACACGTTCCATCCACGCTGTTTCGAAGTATCATCCATATTTCATCCCAGGTCCATCCACTGTTTGCAAGAGAATCATCCATGGTCCATCCCCGGTCCATCCGCGGTGCATAAATGAATCATCCATGGTCCATTCACGGTCCCCAATAGGTATCATCATCCATGGTCCATTCACGGTACGCAATAGGTACTATCATCCATGGTTCATCCACTGCGCATAATAACTTATCATCTACGGCCTCATCCATGGTGGGGGGCGTCCGGATCGCGCCGGTTGTACGCGACGGAATGGGAACGGAACGGCAAGAGGCTCGGAGAATCTAGAAGCTCGGAAACAGGTTCGTTGGAACCGATCCTGTTTTCTCCGAGGCTCGGGAACCGGAAGCAGTCGACCGCGCGGTTTGGAGCGTGACCGTCCGTTGCGCGATGACGGTCGTTCATGGCGGCGGCGGCAGCAGCCGTCGTCTTCTTCGGTGTCTGGCCGTCGTCATGGTGCCCCGGGCGTCTGTCTCTTGGCTCTGGTGCTTGGTGTTGTCGACTGCTTTTGCCCTACCCACACACTCAGAGCTTGGCTGCACTTGTTGCCGGACAGAGAGGAGAAGCTTGCCCATTCCTCGGAAGCGCTGCAAGTAAGCTGGAGATGAGTGGAAGAAGAAAGAGCTTCTTCTTCTGAAGAGATGTCAGAGTGGGAGCTTCTTCTTCTAGGAGTGTTCTGGCAGAGATGGTTTTGGTAATTGAAGATGGTTGCTACTGAGCAGTAAAGCATTTTGGGTTTCTGTGGAGGCCTCTGTTTTCTTTTTCTTTTTTTTTGGGTTCTACCTTCTCTCGTGCTGCTACTGCAACGGGTGGTGGGGTTGGATTGTAGTTCAGGAGAAGTTGACGAAGAGTTGGGGGAAGAGTGTTTTGTTTTTGGGAGTGAGGGCGGGAAGAGGTTTACAGGCGTGTTGGATGTTTTGGATTCGGGGTCAAGGGCGTTTGGGTGGTGTTGTTTTTGGAAAAGCGCGAGTGGGGTAGCGGGTGCACGGCTGGTTGCTTTGTGTGTACCAGTCCCACGCAGGAGGAGGGAGGAGTTTTGGATGTGAGAGAGAGGCTTGTCGATGAGTTGTGAGTCAAGAGGCTTTTTGTTCCTGATGTTGTGGGATTTACGAGGGTTTTGGAAAGCAGTTGTAGTTGTGTTTTGCTTTTGAGAGAGTTGTGTGTGTGTGTGAGAGAGAGAAAGAGAGGAAGCAAAGAGTTGGAGAAAAAGGAAGAGGAACAAGAGGGAGGGGGAGGAGGAAGAGAAGTGAATCTCCTCCCCTTCTAGAGAAAGATCAGAAGAAAAGTCCAGAGAGAAAAAAGAGAGACAGAGAAGAGAGCAGGAATCCTGGTGTTCAAAGAGGAGGAGAGAGAGAGGAATCTGTTGCGAGAGAGATTTGTGCAGACGAGTTGGGGGGAGGGAGAAGATCGGGGGGGGGGGGGGAAGGTGGGGATCTCGAGGAGGGGCATTGTGGCGCGGGTTGTGGCAACTGAAGGGGGGGGAGGAGGAGGAAGCGACCCCAGAGACGACCCAACAGCGTTGAAAGAAGGGGATCTCTCGCTAGGCTACGCATATGCGCGCACCACCCTCCCTCCCGCTGCGCTCACAAACGCCATCCCCTGGGGCAGGGCCCCAGTCTATGGCACGCATCATCACCATCATCATCGAGAAATCTACCACAACATTCTGAGCAGCAGAGGAGGTGGGGACTCAGACGGAGGAGTTGGTGATTATGGAGCTGCTGCTGCCACCCATGGAGCACCATCACCTCATGGCGTAAGAAGCCATGGTTCTAGTGCTCATGTAGTTCACCATGTAGGAGGATCACTGCAGCAACATGGAGCAGCAGGATATGAATCCAGAGAAGTTCTAAGGACTCAAGACACAGCTCTTGCGGCTGTCAATTTTGACGAGGAAGAAGAAGAGGAGGCAGAAGAAGGGAGCAGCAATAGCGGTAGTGGTGGTGTGGGAAAGCAGCAAGGGACTGTAAGGAACAACCACCCATCATCATTAGGCCAGCAGGGCTGGCCGTTGTCTGTGAGACAACAGCAGCAACATCAAGAAGAAGAGGAAGAAGAAGGAGAAGAAGACGTGGCAACAACAACAACGCAGGGCATGAATGTACAAAGCTTGCAACAGCATAACCCCTCACATGGGGTGGTGGTTGCACCACCCGAACCTGACAACCATCTCCATCTCCATGGTACACTTTCATCTCTCTGATTTTCTTGTTCAGGCTTGCTTGCAGTGTGAAGGTTTTTTTTTTTTCTGTGGCTGACTTCTGAGGGTGCTTTAGGTTTTGAAGGGTTTCTTCTGTCTCTGTCTCTGTCTCTCTTTGTGCTGTTGTTATGCTTGGATTCTTTTGTGAAGGTGGATTTAATTTGTTCCTTTTTCAAAGGGGGGATTGGATCCTTCTGAGGGTGCTTTAGGTTTTGAAGGTTTTTTCCTCTGTTGTTATGCTTGGATTCTTTTGAAAAGGGGGATTGGGTTTCTTTTGCTGCTCTGATTTTGTCTTGCTTCGGGGTGTGTGTGTGTTCAAGAACAACGAGCTGAAGAGCTCTGGGGAGGAGGAGCAGGAGGTGTAAAGGGAAATGAGATTGTGGTGCAGCAGCAAATAGGAGGAGGGGCAGGAGGAGGAGGAGCACCAGTAGCAGGTGCTTTGACAACAGGAACAGGATCATCAGCATGTCAAGAATGTGGAAACCAAGCAAAGAAAGATTGCTCGTACCGTCGTTGTCGCACCTGTTGCAAGAGTCGGGGCTTTGATTGTACCACTCATTTGAAGAGTACTTGGGTTCCAGCAGCGAAGCGGCGGGAACGACAGGCAGCTGAATCAGCTGCTGCTGCTGCTGCCTCCGCTGGACTCCTTCGTCCCAAGTCATCTAAACGTGCTCGTAATACACTTGTGGGCAATGTTGTAAATTCTCTCACCACTACCTCTGCTACGTCTCCACGCGGTGGCTCTGATCTCAACTCTGCTCACCTCACCTCAACTCATCCGTCTCAACCAAGTACAGCAGCTGTCTGATCTCTAATTGCATGAATTTTTGCTTTCCTTTTGTTCAAGGTCCTCTTTTTTTTTTGTGAAGGAAGGAATTTGGTTCACCACATGTGATGATGATACTTGTGAATGAAGAACTCAAGAAAGCATATCCTGTGAATTAGGGTTTAGGGTTTAGATATTTTGTGAGTGTAGTAGTGTGCTCTGACATAGTTATATCCAAATGTGTGGAATCAATCAATGACATCAGCCTCGGCAAAGGGCGGACTTCCTCCTGAAGTGAGAGCGCAGGCACTGTTCAAGTGTGTGAGATTAATGGGCGTGGAAGACGGCGAGAATGAGTTTGCATATCAGGCAACTGTCAAAATTGGGGGCCATATTTTCAAAGGCGTGCTATATGATCAAGGCGTCGACAATGGCCAACCTGCGGCACAATCGTTGGGTGAATTGCAGCTGGGTGGGAGCCGAGGTGGCATGCCATCTTCTTCTGCACTGATTGACCCTGCGTCTCTGTATGTCTCTGGGAGTGCACTCTTGGGAGGTAAGCCATCTACAGACTTGACAATTGTGAGAAACTCTTCTTTAAATTATCGGTGTAATCTGTTTGTCGTCTTTCTTGCCCAAATCAGGACAGAATACTATCCAGACTCTTTTCCTCTCACTATGTCTTCAGCGCTAGGCAACATTGTGAACTGAGTCTTCCTGTTGCTTCCAGAAGAAAATACAGCAGAAATTCAGGATGCAGATTCTGTACAATGGTTTGCCTGAGATTTTGGGTAGTCATGGCAGTTCATCATCACTGCTATTTGTGATCATGAAGCTAAGTGGTCTGACACTTTATGAGCGACTCTTGTAAGGTTATGACTGACCATGTTCATTTTCACGTTACCTTTCAAATTGTGGTCATGAAGATGTCTTTTCAGACAACTCTTTAGGAAACAGCTATCAAGAGGCATGGTGAAAAAACAGATGGCTGTCCAAAATATTAGCCAAAACTGGATGATCATGAAAATAATGCTAGTTCTGCATATTGATGAAAGGTTTGTGTTGTTGTCTGGTGTGGTGAATGCAGCTTTGCGATGATAAGAGTATACACATGAGAGTAGATCAGGTGGCAAAGGAAGGAAGGAAGGAAGGATTTTTTTCGTGGGTGAAAATGTTTCCAAATCAATCCTATCCCTATCCTTATGCTACTCCCCCCCCCTTGCTTGTGCAGGAAGTAGGTGTGTTTCCTTGCACCAAAATTTGTTCAGGAGAAAACTGTTTGATGTTATGCTAGGTTGTCTCAATCTGCAGACTAAAGACTGGAAGAGTTTTTTTTTTTTTTTTTTTTTTTTTTTTTGGGGTGTCAAAATTGTGTCAAAAAATTGTGTGGAATTTTTGTGGGGGAAAGAAATCTTTCATCTGAATTTTCAAACTCACTCCCTGTGAATGAAAAATGTCACAGGGATATGAGTGAATGTAATGAGAGTATTTGCGAGGAGAATAGTTAACTCTTTGTGTAAGTAGAACCTTTTGCCTTTGGTGGTTCAAATCATTATCTTCTCTTAACTCGCAGGTGCACAAGACTATGAAGGTGCGGCATGCATCTGAGTACACACAGGCAGAAGCAGCAGCAATTACGCATACCCATTGTTGTTTATTCAGCTTTGGCACCCAAGCACAAAATGCTGTATAAGTATATATCAGACGCTGTTGAAGAAACCCACTTGAGTTTTGATGATGAAAACATGCTCTTGTGCATTTCCAATTTTCTTACTTAATTCATCAATTTGCAATTGCAGTGATATGCAATGCTGTGACAATGATCTGAATGCATAACAACACTCTGGGTGTTTTGGCCTGTGCAAATTAGCGTTGCTTGAGCTGGCTTTTAACCATAACCTGGGGTTCCAGTTCATGCGCCTTTTTGTGTAAGGGAGGTCCTTTACCGCTGTTTCTTTAAACCCACTGGGGCACCATGCAGGATTAGTGGTGTGTGGGCAGGAAACGCTTGTTCTGCATGCCATATTAACCGTAGTAGTTAACTATGTGCTATCCATCCATTTAACCTCACATTGCCTAGGTGAAAGTGGGAAAGTATCATGGGGAATTAGGGAGGGTTCACAATGTAAAGGTAAGTTACCAAGGTGGAACTCAGTTGTGTTTTTTCAAAACCCAAAAGTGAGTCATAAGTGGTACCTTCACCTTTTTGTTTGAGGCCTTTTAGTGATCATATTAAGTCCAAAAAATGTTAGTTTTGAACTCAGAGACCCTGAATTATAGTCTAAGCATGGAATATTTGTAATATTTAGAAATAATTTAAATGGATTTTGGGATTTTTACCATGGTGGTAACCAATGAGTGGGTTAGTTCACCCCAAGGCTACTGTCCTCAGGTGACTTCCAGGATAACTTGTTTGGGTTGGTGGTTAAGTGTAAGTTAATGAGCAGGCTATCCTGGAAGTCTCAAGGGGGAAGAAGACTCCCTTGTGAAAAAGCCTATTGACATTTTTCCTTTCATGATTTTTTTTCCCCACCCCGACCAAGATCATTTTGGATCTATAGTTGATAAGTTCAATTAAATCTTCCTTGCTTTTGTGTTTTGGGACTCAACCTTTACTTTGTTCATAGGTTTTTGTATTGTCTACTGGCAATCTTGAGATGGCAATTTTCTTGTTTGATTGTCATTGTGATACCCACATATTGTGGTCCATTTATGATTGAATGCTGACATATGTTGAATTTTTCTATTCAGAAGCCCCCCCATGCATAGGTTACTAACTAGTAAATTTAGTCTCTGTTTTAATTATAAAATATAGTCAATGCAATTGGGGTTGCAAGTTGCAACTTGGTCTTAACTTGGGTTGACTCTTTTTGTATCAAGCATGATTGTCAATTACCCCATCCCTACATGGACAGGTTACATAGTCAATGCAATTTGAGTTGCTACTAGGGTAGAGAGGCCAGCCATAGTACACTTAAGGTACTGCTTCTTGCTGGTTTTGCAGGAGGATTCCATTGTTTATGGTGTTCAAAGAATAGATGGAGCCCTCCTTTTTGTGCATTTATTGCATTAAAAATAGGCAAAAATGGACTAGAGGTGAAAACATACAGTCCCCCCAAGTAGGGGGGAGCTTGATTTTATAAAACTTTCTTTGTTGACCAGCTTATAGCCTATTTTCGAACCTCTCAAAAAAATCCTTAAATATTACTCTGTCGCCTTTAGAGTTACAAGATGATTTGTAAAACTTAAGATGATGATTTCAGAGCAGTTTAAGTCACTCAATTCAAACAAAATATGAGAAACTTATGCACTGATGAAATACGAGGGAAAAACACATTTTGCACTTCAAAGAAACATATTTTCTTTACTGCTCTATATTGTCTGCTTCTTTGGCTTTGCATTTCAAAGATGATTTGTAAAGCTTGAGAAGGCACTCCTATAACATTTGAAATCACTCAAAATTGAGAAGAATTGAGAAAGATCTGCCAAAAAGTGTTTGGTGATAGGCGAGCATTCGATGATGGGCCAGTTTACCCTAACCAACTGGGGTAGACT
This sequence comes from Sphagnum tenellum, assembly GCA_963921925.1. NCBI lineage: Eukaryota > Viridiplantae > Streptophyta > Sphagnopsida > Sphagnales > Sphagnaceae > Sphagnum > Sphagnum tenellum. The sequence goes on from OY998146.1 coordinate 660,293, forward strand.
CTTTCATGATAAGCACAATTACCCCATCCTTAGGACTCACATGCTAGGGGGGGGGATATTATGTGTAATTTTCTCATGAGAAGGATACATGCATAATCCTAGGCATGAGGTAATTGTGCCCTGGAAAGTGCCCCATATAATAGAGGGGGAAAAAACTTCAAAGGGGCTGTATGGGTCCTTACTTATTTCTCTGTTGGCAGGACTAGGTGGTAGGCATCTTGGGCCTGGCTACAGGCTCCAAGAAAAAGCCATGTCAAGGCATAGGGTCAACACTGGGAGTAGTAGGTTGATTGACATGCATGTAGTCAGTGCAAATGTGGCCAATACTGCACATTGTCAAGATTGCTATCTACTTCTTTGTCTACTTTTAGCTCATGAACATTTGTGCATAGTGGAAGTTGCTACCTACCTCTGCCTAGTTTTAGCTCATGTTCTACCTGTTAAAAGCCTCTTGACTTATTCCACAAAAGAGAACAGATGGACAAATCAAATGTAAAATCCTAGATAGAAGGAAAAACAAAGAGATGGACAAATCAAATGCAAAATCCTAGATAGAAGGAAAAACAAAGAGATGGACAAATCAAATGCAAAATCATAGTGAGATGAAGAAACAAGAAATCAAATGCAAAAACATAGATAGAAGAAAAGCAAAGAGATGGTCAAATCGAATGCAAAAACATAGATAAAAGAAAAACAAAGGGTTGGACAAATCAAATGCAAAATCCTAGATAGAAGAGAAAACAAAGAGATGGACAAATCAAATGCAAAATCATAGAGAGAAGAAAAGACAAATAGATGTGCAAATCAAGTGCAAAATCATAGATAGAAGAAAAGCAAAGAGATGGACAAATTGAATCCAAAAACATAGATAGAAGAAAAACAGAGAGATGGGCAAATCAAATGCAAAAGCATAGATAGAAGAAAAACAAAGAGATGGATAAATTGAATGCAAAATCATAGAAGAAACAAAGAGATGGGGGAATTAAAATCACAACTATAGATAGAAGAAAAACAAAGAGATGGGGCAATTAAAATCATGAATATAGACACAAGAAAAACAAAGAGATGGGGCCATTAATGTCGTGAATATAGATAGAAGAAAAGCAAAGAGATGAGGCAATTACAATCATGAATATAGATAGAAGAAAAACAAAGAGATGGGACTATTAAAATGCCAAACATAAGATAGAAGAAAGACATGTTCCTGTTACAAAAGTAGTGTGAGGATGAATGGTGCATTCTTTGCACCTTTGAAGAATGTGCACCTAATACAACGGAATTATTTTTTGGCTGCACACACAAGGGTGGGAAAAAAATTTCTCACTGTTACTAGATTTCAATTTTTTACAGTTTACTCATATCAAAAACCGCATGTCTTCTCATAAGAATGGAGAGTCTTACCACACACACCCAAGTGTGGAAGAATGGAGTAGACTTGAAAGAGAGACAAAGGAGAGACTAGTAGTACATGAGCCCTCTGCTATAGAGAACAAAGTGAGAAGGGACAGATTTCTGCTGTATACATGTGGCAGACTGACAGACAGAAGGCCATGTGAATAACTACAAACTCTACTACTATCGTTTTTTGAACTACCAAAGAATCAATCGACAGAAGCTTGCATGAGGAGACTTTCTCACCTGTTCCAATATCTTTAAGGTTTGATCCCCCATAGGCACCAAACATTTGGAGAAGTGGAATGTTTGTGCAGATGAGTAACTTCACTGCCCCCATGATACTCTGTGCTGGGGGCTCAAAGAAAAAGCACAAGAAAAAAAATTGTCAGCTCAAACTACAATGATGGTATTAGAGACTTTGCAGTGACAGGAACAGACTTGGAGTTGGTGATGTAGGAGACAATGACGGTGATATCATCCATTTTGCCTCCATAGAACCTGAAACCTGCCTCTTGTGCTGCTGTGGAGAAAGGGGTTTGACGATTCCTGTCTTCGGCTCGCTCTCTTGCTAAAGCCACTAACTTTTGGGCTGTAAGCTGAGGGCCGTGGCCTGCCCTTGTTGAACGGACTACCACTCCTGTCAATTCATTATCGTACACATTGTCAAACAGGCCATCTGTGCCTGCAACAATTACATCTCCAGCTGCCACTGGCAAGGAAAAAACCTGCAGAGAGAGGAAGGAATCAGCAGTTCAGGAATCCTCACATAACCATGAAACTCAGTAGCAAAATACCAACAAAGGGGGGGGGGGGGGGTTTACAAGGTACTCCATCCGAACTGAAATTATAAATGTTGTGCAAGTCTACTCATGTCTGCCACAAAAGACCCACCAGAAAGCTCTCAACCAACAATTAGCTTATTGAGCAAAGTACCTCAGCAGCACTGGGGGGGTCACTTCCACCACTTTCCAGTTGGAAGGGAATGTTAAACTGGTGCTGCTGCACAGGTGACTTGAAAACAGTGCGCCCATTTCTCATTAACAGAAAACCACTGTCACCAAGATTTGCTGCTTGCAACCCCTGTGTAACAATACAACCAGATGAACTTTCTGCAGAAAAACCTAACTCATGGGAAACCATCAATTTCCTGTGCTTCCTTCTAGTACCTGACCTCTCATTTCTTGCTTATATTTCCCACAAACTTGCAGTGAAATGCTTTTTCTTCACTTCATTACATATTAAGATTGTATCACAGCAACGTGGAAAGAAACTTGTGGCATGACCCCATACTGAGCAGGCTGATCATGGTCCACACACCAGCAGGTGAAAACTAAGGAAAGGAGCAGAAATACTCACATAATCAGAGAGTGCAAGAATACAGGCAGTTGATGAACCCCGGCATTTTGTTTTTGAGTGAGCACGAGCCATGACACGTGCAGGATCAATGAAACCTTGTGGCTCCTGGCAAACAGCAATCATTGATTGTGTCATGAGCTCCCTTGCATATTCACCAGCATCAACTCCCATATCCGCCCAACCTCCGACACCATCAGCCACTCCTACTACTTGTTCACTGGAACAGATGAAATAGGCATCATCTCCTCCAGTCTTCACCTTTTTTGGATGCGGCAGACAGCAGGCACCTGAGAGAAGCTGAAGTGATGGACTTTCTACTCTTGACCTGCCACAAGAACAGTCAAAATTATTCAGGAATGGCAGAGGTTTCAGGAGGATGTTGTTAAACTCATGGGAGGCTCCAAAGGACATCTTTATGAGATTGCAGATGAAAATCCACAACATATGACAAGAATGAGTGTGGCCAAAACCTCACTAATGTCAATCAAAAAGTGTAAGACCATCACTTTCATAGTGTACAGCAGTGACAGACTGCTATGAATCCCCACTGATGTCATCAGCTTGTAACAGTGGGGAGTAGATAAGCATAAATGATCTGCAGAAAATTTCAGGCAAAGTATCATGCAAACATCTGTGTCCTGAGCTTCTGTTGCATTCCAGAAGCAATGAGAAAGACTCAGTCATGATGTCGGAGAGCACTCAAGAGACATAGCTAATCAAAGAGTCAATTGTATCATCAGTCAACCTGCAGCAAGCTGTGAGGGTAGGCTTCAATGAAATGAAGCTTGTCCCTGTAAAAGCAAGCATCTAAGCCTAAAGCATAGAAAGGCTACATACAGGGTAGTGGTTGGGACCTCCTGCACCCAGAGCATATCCTTTGAACACACACTCCAAAGCAGCTCTAAAGTACACTACAAGACTGTTTATCAGAAGGCTAGTCACATAATGCTAGAGACCAAGGGGCATATAGTCTTGACTCTGTGCTTCTACTGAGCACTGGCAATTTCATTAACTTTTACTTGGGAGGTGTGTGATTGCAACACCGTGAAATTAGTGGGGGCACAAATGTCAGGGGGATGACAGTGGGTAAAAAAGCCTGATTCCTGCCCGTGTTGTATTCCCCAGACAATTCATCAGCAGAAGATATTCACAGGTCTAATCATGTAATCAGCTTCCATATCCATAATCCATCAATTCTCAGAAACCAGGCTTCATGATGATAAGCACAAAACCATGTCTGGTCGTAATAAGAAGCAATGAGAACATTAAGAGTAGTGGAGGGAAAATATGATTCTAAAACTACTATTCTCTTTGGGAAAATATGTTTCTCATGCACCATACCCAAGATCTAGATATAGATGTTGGAAACTGACAACCATAGAAGTTTCAATTATATTCCATTTGTTTTGACACTCAGCTCACAAGAACATGGGATGGAAGAGTTGGGGGAAGGCAGATGTCATACTCCTTGGGCCCAACTGGAATTTCATCCTCGCCATTTTGATCAAGTGCCAAGCCCAGAGAAGAGAGGTTTGTCCTTGCAAAGCTTGCATACTTTCCACCTACAGGAGAAGTAGTTCCTGAGTGAAAGAAACGGAAGGGGATAGACTGGCTGAACACATTTTGAATTCTTTGTGCCCCTTGAATTGTGATCCTTTCGAAGACCCTGTCATCAATACAAGCAAACTACTCAGAAAAGAAGGTTGAAAACAAGCAATCAATATACAGTAGTAGCTGACAGTTTGTGGTCAAGCTGCAGGAGAACTCCCTTTGAGATGACCTAGGAATATAGACTACAGGAGCTGCCACCATAATATCACATGAATATGAAGAGATGCTAAGCCAAGAGACCATGGCTGGAAACAATAGATTGCTGGGAATAATGTGCCAGAATTCCATCAGGTACCTGCCAGTTTCCAATCTCTCTCCTTCCCCTGATATTTTCCTCCTGACAGTGAACTCATCAATGATGTTGGATATCTTTGCACTGTGGAGAATTCTCAATTCTTTCTTGGCTTCAAAGCTGATGATGCTAAGCTTGGAGCTTGCATCGAGATCTATGACATTCTCTCTGGGTCCAAGCCTTTGTTCCTTCCATTCCTCCTGAGTCTCTTCTGCAGCTGTGCAGATGGCATGATCCTTACAAATGCTTTTCTCACAGTTCAGGTGTTCTCTCCAACTCTCTTGAGGCAACCGTGAGGTGGTGGTGCTCAAAGTCACATGCACTCCACCATCTAGAGAAGTCGGATACCCCCCACAGCTCTGTACCAAGGGGCCATGAATTGAAGGTGTGGAAATTACTCGGGAGAGAGCAGCTGTGGCTGAGAGTGCCTTCTTCTCTCTTGCATAATTTCCAGGACTGGCAGTCAGAGGAGAATGATCTGCCGTGGAACCACGGCTGGTTGAGAAGAGTTTTGACAAAAAGGCTGAGACAGAAGGATGTCGGGTAGAAGGGGGCGAGGAAGAACCAGAGTGAGAATGCAAGGGAAATGAAGGTCTAGTGTTTCGGGGGGAGCTTGAACTTCCTTTCTCAAATACAGTCTTTAGTCTGCCTGCCTGCAGCAAATCAGCTTTGTACCCTCCTGAGCTTGGTCTCAAACTTGCTCTCAGCTTCCAGAAGTTGTGCAGCGATGGCATCTTTGAGGATATTAAAAGCAGTCTTCTCTGCTATGCAAATCTCTCTTTTACAGCAAACAAGATATTATCTTACGAGGTCTGGTATGAGACTCCATCCATACGAGCTTCCGGAAACTACAGCCTGCAAATCACTCAACCTTAGAGTTTATTTACAACAACAAAGAAGGTCGAGGAAAATTCCCTAACACCACGTAGAGAGAAAAAGACTTTACAAGATACTTCCAGCAAAACCTGAACAAAATTTCCCTACAAACATCACCGTCACAATAAATAAGAACAGATCTACACGAAGCACTCAAAAAGGAGAGTTCGTGTTATCCTTGAAAAGAACAGCAAGAACTGGCGCAATTCTCAACAACAGCGACTCACACCAGAACGACACTGACAACAATCGCACTCTGAAATCCTCCTCGCTCAGAACACACGTAGACAAAATTTGGCCCCCCGGGAGGACGGAGGGCGTAAAAACAAACAAAAAAGACGGCCTGGCAAGCCGGGATTACTGAGAATAGCAGATGACAGATCTGGAAAGATTCTTTAAAGAGAATAAAAGCATCATCGCAGGCAATAATTATGATATTTTCGACAGCAGTTCTTGCAGGGAACTCCGCCCGAAACGCGTGGGGAATGCAAAAGCAAGTTGCGAAGCACAGATTGGTTCAAGAACGAACCCCGAAGAAAAGATAAAACTGGAATATTATTGTCCAGAAAGGAACGAAGGAACGATGGCCAAAGTTTAATAACAGTATGTAAATTTCAATAATGTCTCTGACCGGAGCGTGACATACAAAAGTCTATTGAACACAAGGAATGCGCATAAAAAAGGCACAAACAAAAAGGGAGAAACTCCACAGTGCAAATCGCGACGCAGCAAATCAAAACCTCTCTCTCTCTCTCTCTCTCTCTCTCTCTCTCTCTCTTTCTCTCTCATGTTACACTAAGAACTAAGAAAAGCTCTAACATCGAATCATTGCGTGAAATACAAGCTTGTAACAAAACGGGACAAGAAGAAAGGCGGCAAAAGCAGAGTGCAACAAAACAAACAAAACCTCAAAAAAGACATGAAAGAAAGTAAAATTCTGCACAATAAGACAAAATAGAATATCGATGTGAAGCTCACGAGACGCACAGGAGTCTCCGCAGGGAATCGTGGTGCGCGACGAAGCGGAATTGCAGAGCATAGCGGCGACAAAATCGGCGACGCTCGCTGGCTGGCTGTCTGGCGCACTTGCTCTCCTCTCTCCCTCCCTCCCTCCGTGTTGCGGCGGCGGACTACACACGGACGGACGACGGGCGGGTAGGCCCCCTGACACCGCTAACCACAGTCAACCGAAACCCGTGGTCAAATAACAACCAGAAACGGTTTAAGTTACATCGAGTTACGGTTACAACATGGATGGAAATATTATTGTCGCATTTCATCCTTCGAACAGACTATCTTTCTATCTTCTTTTCTTTTCCCCTTTTTCTTTCTTTCTTTCTTTCTTTTGGAATGTTTCTTTCCTTTTTCTTTTTTCTTTTTTGGTAGTGAAATGGTGGTCAAAGAAGCTTTCTAGGCAAAAGAAAAGAAAAGTAAAGAAAAGAAAGACAAGACCAAGGGTGAGAAGAAAAATAAAAATAAAAATTTGATGCTAATCATATCAAAGTGTGGAATTGGGAACATTAAAAAAAAGAAAAGAAGCTAGCAATTATTTGAATTTACACACTAATAAGACAGAATTCTCAAAACTTGATCCAAAACTTTGTTGAAAAAACAATATGTCAAATAAAAAATTGCACTACTTTCAAGTTCTAAAAATCATATCATGTTTTACTCACTAGGCATATATATACCCTAATACCTTGAGGCTTGGTGACTTTGGCACAAATTATATTATATTGTTCAAAAATGCTCATATTTCAAAAAATAATTTACTCAAAGAAAAATTTTTTTTCTCAAGAAAAAAATCGAGAATATTTTGCAATATTTTAACTTTCGAAATGTAATCTTCAAAAACTAATTAATTATTCGGCAGACATGTTTCGACATTGTTGGAATAAGGACCCACCTCAGCTCCACCTTATTCTGAGAATACCCTCCCACTCTACCTAACACTTTACACATAGGGTATTGGACTATACCCTATGCTAGAAAGTAAGTCTAGAATTGGTCAATTGGGTGACCTTCTTAGGAAAGAAAATGGAAGAAAACAAAGCACCAACAAAATAAATGACTTCTCTTTTCAACCAAGACCCAAGAAAACTTGACTTCTATCTAGTCTATATAGTCCAAGTCTTTGTCAAGTGAGTTTCTTTTCCTGTTTTTTCAAGTGGAGCATACTATGGACTAGGGAGCATAACATGGACTTCTCGTGAGTTGAACTCCCAACCACTTGCAATTTGCCCATACCAATTTTTCATTTGGTAAACAATATGAAGTTGCCTACTCATTCATTCATTGGCTTTAGTAGCCCAAAAGAGTAAGCCAATGAATAGTGGGAAATGAGGTTTGGGGTGCTTGGGGGGGTGTGGGGGATTGCCGAGTATACCTTATTAACAAGGGGTGTGTCACACTGTGGGCTTGCCATTTACATTAAACAAAAGCATCTTAAGGCAAAAGAAGAATTATGGAAACTCAAATATTTCACCATGCAAAAATATAATCTTCAAAAGATCCTCTAAAAGAACCAAAATCCTTGGAGATATTGAAACCCTATAACTAATCTCATGTTTCGACACAAGCCAAAATATCATCTTTCAAAAATCCTCATATAAAAATAGGCCTATTACATAGGGCCCAAAATCCATTAAGCTACTGCACTCAATAATGGACCTAGACAACTTATCCTTGCCTTGGTAGGCCAGGCCAATAAATAGTATTTAGTCAAATTTGGTCCAAAATTGAAAACCTATGTACCATGTACTTAGGGGAAGCCCATTCATTTTTTTTAATAAAATAGTTTATTCCAATACACCCCATGTCACCCATATTCATTAAAAAAACCCTTAACAAATTAGCCCAAAAAATCTGCAAGAAGTGGGTTGGGCCCCATTAGACATATACCATTGAAATGAAATGCAATGAACGACTTTGTTCTTTCTTTTGAGGGGGGGGGGGGGGGGGGCCGTGGGCACAAATGGAGGAATCCATTGCACAACGGACCAGAACACAATGAAGAACTTTGACCTTTCATGACATCTATTGGTTGAACCTATCAAAGCTTGAAAAGCCAAACTTGACGACTCTTTATTTCCATTCAAACAATTTTTTTAATTAATAGCCAAAATGGAAAATGTGAACTCAACAACTAGTATAATATTTGATGTCATTTACAAAAATTATGAAATATCATATGTTATTATCATTTCTAATATGAGGTGGCCATTAATAAAGTTATTTACAAAGTAATTTATGCCTTTGAGCCCTTTTTTTCACCCCAAAACCTCTCTGTCACCTCAAAGGGTTGTGCATGCAAATTTTTTTTTGGGTACTTTTGTATTTATTGAATAGTTCTAGGAATAGATTGTGATAGTGCAAAATATTTTTTATTTCTTTATTTATCTTTGTTGTACATGCAGGTTGGGGGCATGTTTGTGCAACACCTTCTAAGTGTAGAAAGATGGATGATATGAAAAAAAAAAATTATTTTTGCGATCAATACTTTGAGTATGATTTCATTCTTATAATAATAGAGATATTTGGATGTTTTCACCAATGTGTTAACATAACATGGTCACCAAAAGGTTCCAAACTCTTCCTTTTTCTATTATATGTTCATTTTTTTTAGGTTGAGGGTACTTTTTTTTGATTGTACATCCATTTTATAAGCAGAGGGTATCTTTGAGAGAGATCAGGCCATTGTTATTTTGCATCGGGTAGTTGTGAAGGCAAGAGAGGTCTCTTTTAAGCTTGATGTCCTTCAAGGTTTTTGGTCCATTGCCTTGCACGACTTGCTTCATGTTATTAATGAGGGGTTTAGGTCCTAGGTTTTGTGTTTTCTCTTCTTAAGGCTCCTCATTGTGGTTGGACTTTGGTCCTTTCTTTTTTCTTCTCTTGTTCCCTTGTTGGATGTATTTTCATTTATTTATTTATTTCTAACTCAACTATCCATTGTGGTCATGAAGAAGGCCTTCTTTTGATGTTGGAATGGATTCACTAGGTACATTGTTCAGTAGTCCATGTATCTATTGGATAATGAAAATCATGGTGGATGAAATTCATCCATGCTACAACAACTACCTATTACCCCTCAGTCCTTTTCTTGGAGTGATTTTAACAACTATTTTCTTTCTAACTCCGATTCACAACATTCACATTAGGCACATTCACCAGACCAGTGTTTCTTTTTTTAAATGGTGGCGAAATTTCGTCATCTTTTGACAAAAGAAATTGAGAATATATTGGATTTGTTTCCCCTAGTGTAAATTCAATTAATTTCACTAAAATTTTGGATTAAATTTCACCAAAATTTTGATACCGAAAAAATGAAAAGAAAAACACTATTCATCACCCTTGAGTTTTTCTGTTGTAAATCACAAAGTGAGTTTCATCCATTATTTTTGGTGAATTTCTCATTCTCCAACCAATTATTAATTTCTCATATGTTTAAATAAATAAATAAAAGAGAGCGATTGTCCAATGTATTCACATTTTGTTACCATAAACTCCCAATCAGGGTGGTTGTTGTTGTTTATTTTGTTTTTTTTTGGCACCAATTTTGGCCACTTGGTGAAAAAATAAATGGCAGGGCGCATCCACAAAGAATGCTTTTGGAACAAATGGTCCAGAGTTGCCATATTTTGGGGGGGAAAAAAAAAACGGAAATCATCATGTTGGCAAAACCAGGCCATTCTTTTACTTCGATTGACCTCTGGGTTATGCTTAGTTGGGAATTATTATGCTTCCATTTATTGACCTTTGGGCCATACTTAGGTGGCGAACTTTGTCCTCGTGCACTTTTTCTTTTCGTAGACCCAAAAAAGCACTCTTAGGGTTTTGCGCTTTCGAAGTTTCGCGCTCCGCTTCTTTTGAATCCCCGTTTTTCATTCGATTGACCTCTGGGTCATGCTTAGTTGGCAATCATTACTGTATGCTTCCATTGGCCTTTGGGTCATGCTTAGGTGGCAGACTTTGTCCTCGTGCCCTTTTTCTTTCATTAGAACCAAAAGCGCACTTTTAGGATTGGCGCTTTCAAACGTTCGCTCTTTTTATTGGTTTGGCGCTCTTACACCTTCGCGCTTCGCTTCGTTTGAATCCCCGATGCCTGCGGGGGACGGAGGGAGGAAGGGAGATAGGGAGAGAGTGGATTGTGGCCATGTTGGGATTTCACGAGCTAATAGTGAGTGAGCTCGTGGAGGGAGATGGTGTCACGGTTCTGGCTGCGGGTCTAGGATTAGTGAAGGTTTTGGCGGCTTTGCTGCGACGTCACGCGCAAGAGAAAGGTCGTGAACTCGTTTTGCTGCTTTCCACCTCGAAAGCACAGCGACAGGCATTACGGGAAGAGCTTCTGAGTCAGGATGGTGCAGTTACTGCTTTGCCAATTGAGATTAACAACGAGTATACCAGCTCGGAACGCATGCAATTCTACGCAAACGGTGGTGCTTTTTTTGTCACCTCTCGGATTCTGATTGTCGATATGTTGAATGAGCGCGTGCCTCTGACTAAAGTGGCGGGTGTTGTCGTCAATGACGTGCATAGACTGTCGGAGTCATGTGCGGAAGCTTTCATTGTGAGGCTTTTTCGGCATTCCAATAAGTTAGGGTTTGTTCGGGGTTTCTCTGATAAACCTCAGGCCATGGTGTCTGGATTCTCAAAGACGGAGAGGGTTATGAAGTCCTTGTTTGTGAAGCGGTTGTACCTGTGGCCACGGTTTCATATGTCTGTCAGTCATGCTCTGGAGGAGACACCCCCTGAAGTGGTCGACATTCGGATGCCCTTGACTTTCGCCATGGCAGGAATCCAGAATGCCATCATCGAGGTCATGGATGCATGCCTCGAGGAGTTGCGAAGGACGAACAAAGTGGATGTCGAGGACCTGACTGTTGAGAATGGCCTCTTCAAATCCTTTGATGAGCTCATCAGACGGCAGCTGGATCCAATGTGGCATACAGTGGGTTGGAAAACAAAGCAATTGGTCAAGGATCTTAAAACCCTTAGGAAGCTGTCAAAGTATCTTCTAAGGTATGATGCTATCATGTTCCTGAAATACTTGGATACTTTGAGAGCTTCTGAGGGTGTAAGATCGGTGTGGATTTTTGCAAATCCAACACATAAGATTTTTGAGCTTGCAAAGAGACGAGTGTATCAACTGATCAGAACTGACGGGACACCCATTGGGCAAGAAACACACACTCAAACAGGAATGGACTGGGGAAAAGCAAAGCGGAAATTCTTCAATAGCAGTTTCAACCAGGAACAACCTTTGAATAACAATTCTGATACAATCTGCTCTTCAGATTATTCAGGTAGTAAAGATGCAATTTCTGAGCTTTCTCAGTACGCTGCAGCTCAGGCTGCAAACAAGAGGACGAGAATTGATGAGAGCCCATGGATGGGTGCATCGGTTGTTTTAAAAGAAGGAGAATTAATTGGTGGTTCAAGTGATAAGCAAGGTTTGAATCCAAATAGAGCAGACAAGACACTCTATGAAACTGTTCCAAGAGTTGGGCTTGAAGTGGTTGTTGAGGAGATGCCGAAGTGGAAGGTTCTCCGGGTACATTCGTCACCATATGCTACTGTGCTTTCTGCTGGTGGTGATGAGAAATTTCTGTCTGTTGGGAGAATGGCTTTCTGAGAGTTGATGAATCTTATTATTGATGACCACTTTTATGCCCTGACTTGGGTTTTACCATTGCATTATTTGAGCCTCTTTTGATGCCTCATATGAGTGAATAGAGTTATCTGACAAAACTATTTTGGTCATGGTGGCAGGAAGTTTTGGAAGAGATACAGGAGGAGTGGCAAAGCTTAAAGCCAGAGCAGTCAGAGAATGCTTGGGGAGAAGGGGGGCCTTCAGTTTTAGTGGCTTGTAAGGATGACCGCACATGCATCCAATTGCAGGAAGTTCTCATTCATGGACCTTGGAAAGTAACATTCTTCACATTTAACTGGTTCTTTTCAGTCCACCTCTTTTGATGATCCTCTTCTGAAGCACATTGTTTTCCTGTTTTCTTGACGAATTTGCAATGGAAAAATACCAATTTGGGGTTAGGATACTAGTGTTTACATGTATGGGAGGAGATTGATATTCAGATGATGTGTTCCACCTGCAGTCAATGCAAGATGAATGGACAAAGTATCTGTTGAGTAAATCAGAGCTTCATGGAATGGGAACCTGCAACAAAAGCAAGCCAGCAGGTTGTAGAGGAGGAGGGTCTGTGATTGGAGGAAGAGTTTCAAGATTATCCTGGGAGGGTGAGAAGGGTCAATCTTTGGTGCAAAGTAAGCAGAGGCAGGAGCAAGATGCTATACTTGTGGCTGCTGCAGAAGTAGCCTCCCTTAACAGGGAGGTGATTACTGTTGGAGTGGATGTTCTGTGTAATAGAGAGTCAGAGACACGAGGAAGAGGGAGAGGGAAGTCAAAACCCAGAGATGCTACTCTTCAAGCATGCTTGAAAAATGGTAGATTGTTGAAGCACCTTCCAACTTTAAGAACTGAGAAGTTTCTATGTGTTATCATTCTTGGAGTTCTCACTAGAAGGTTCCTCAGTGTGTATGTAGTAAGGTTTCTTCTGCAGTTATAGCCATTTTACCATTGGGAGATTGAACTTGTTCATGAAGATGTTTCACCACCATAGTTCCTGTTCCAAACTGAGCAACACTGGTTGGCCTATTGACTTTCCGCTTATCATCTAAACAATGTTGACAGTCAAGCTTCTCTCCACTTAAGCCACTGACAGCATGTGTGTTGCGCTAGCAAGGGAGGGGAGCAGGTTGCGGACAATGCATTTCACATGTTCAAGCCAAGGATGACACATTCTCAATATCTGGAAAGGGTATCATAAGGAGAACTGAATCAGCAGTTGAAAATCAGGACACTTTGGATGTTGGGGTTTACAATCCGGATCCTAAAGTCCCAGAGATGGATGTTCTGAAGAATGCTCATGAGGATACAGGCTTGGATGAAGAGGACAGGATTCCTAAGCCCATACCCCCAGTGCACTTTTATCCTCTAGAAAGTGGGCAACGCATTTTGGAGGTTGTAAGGCCAGTGTATGTGATTGTATATGATCCTGATATGAGTTTTGTGAGAGAGATGGAGGTGTATAAGTCAGGGAATCCAGATCACCATCTCAAAGTCTACTTCCTGTTTTATGAGGACTCTACAGAAGTGCGCAAGTTTGAGGCCAGCATTCGGAGAGAAAATAGTGCATTTGAGAATCTCATACATCAGAAGGCATCCATGATGATTCCTGTGGATCAGGTACTTATAGCCTCTCATAAGAAAATAACTATTTATGTGACCATTGTATCTTAGCAAGCACCTTTATGATGCAATTGATGTTGAGGCAACATTATCTTATCAAAGATATATGACACATTCCTGGTGATTTAAACTATTGCCTGTTAGCAAAGGATGGGAGAATGTTGAAATCCACACCACCAAAGCAATCTGCCACATGTGTCAATCTAAATGCTGTCACTAGAAAGGCTGGAGGTCAGAAGCAAGTGGAGAAGCAAATGAAGGTAATTTTTTCCTGATGCAAAGTTGTAACCACTCTCTGATTGCTCAACAAGATTTGCCCTGGTTACAAGTTCTAATCTTGATGTTGTAGAAACCATAATATGGGAACCTCAGAACATACTGATTCAATAATCCTAGTGTTGCAGGTGGTGGTAGATGTGCGGGAGTTTGGAAGCAGTCTTCCATGTGTGATCCACCAACAGGGCATCAAAATCCTGCCCGTGACTCTTGAAGTGGGTGATTACATTCTGTCTCCAGATATATGTGTGGAACGGAAGAGCATTGCAGATCTCTTTTCCAGTTTCTCATCAGGGCGGCTCTACCATCAAGTGGAAACTATGACCCGTTACTACCACCTCCCTGTCCTGCTCATTGAGTTCTCCCAAGACAAAAGCTTTGCTTTCCAGGTCTGCCATCTTTGAGGGAATTTGTTCCATTTCTTGTCTCAGGTAACTTATTTGGGCATCATAGACTGTTATGTTAGTGTGATGAGCTAATGAGCTGGGCACAATGCAAGGTCTATTTTTGTACAGCAGAGTCCTTAGGATTCTGAATCTGCAATGGTAAGGCGAGAGGAACCCATCAATTTACCTTTTTCGGCCTTGGTAAGATTCTTGGGATTACTGTTATTTGGAGCTGCTATTTGACAGGGTTGAAGCTAATGTGTTGAATTTTGGTTTTAACAGTCAGCAAGTGATGTGGGAGAGGAGATAGCGCCTAGCAGTATTGTCTCTAAATTATCTCTCCTAGTACTCCATTTTCCGCATCTGCGCATCATTTGGTCTCGCAGCTTGCATGCAACTGCTGACATCTTTGTGACTTTGAAGGCCAATCAAAATGAACCAGACCTTGAGAGAGTAATACGTGTTGGGGTGCCCACTGAAGATGGTCTTATTGAAGGAGACCTCAGGTGTGAGTTTCCCCATCTGATACAGTATCAGGCCTTGTAGCACTCATTCAACACCCTTGATGACCCTGCAACCCTGCATGAAACTGGGATCGAGGAATTAGGATTCGGGGTTGTCTGGGCTTTATTTGTTTATACCACTGGTTGAAGTTATCAAATGGTTCTTTTGTGCTCTTATTATTTAGACAAAAGATGGTTAATAAGCTATCAATTTGCAGAGCAAAGAACTACAACACAAGTGCAGTGGAGTTGCTGCGGCGACTGCCAGGGGTGACAGATGCGAACTACCACTCACTTATGGCTGAATGCAAGAATCTTGTGGAAGTTGCATTGCTGCCGGCTGAACGGCTAGCCAAAGTCATGGGTGGAAAACAGCCTGCCCACATGCTCCGCAACTTTCTTGATGCTAAGTTTCCTATTTTAGCATGAGCTTGCTTTTCTATTATCCCTCCACGATGGCAAATCATCCCATCACTCCTGTATTCTACCTCTAGCCTTAGTGCCAACTCTGAACTCTCAGGTCCTAGGTGGCACTTTCATTGATTGGGAACCCATTTGTATATAAATTGACAGGGGCACCCCTTGATGTAAATAGCTCCGTTCTTCCCTGAACAGGTTCTCCATTACGGTGCTGGTTCCAGTGCTCGAGATTATAGACTTCATTAAATTCCCTTGACTTTTTGAGGTAGCATTCCTCACATTCTAGGGTAGCTCATCTGGGGAAGTGCAAATCAGGCCAACCCGATTGATAGTCACAGTTGACTAATTCTTGTAGCTAAAAGTTTCTAGTCTGTACATGATTGCCAATTTTAGTGATCCCCAAGATTGAGTTCAAGGATGTGGAGGTACATATGTTTTTTCTGGTGATAATTATTCTGGTGGTGATTTTGGAAGTTTCCCATCCTCTGGAGGTTGTTAGACAAGGATGGGTTTCTCATCTCTGACTGTTAGTTGTTCTTTGAGACTACAGTATATTGAACATGAACATCAAATATTTGAGTGCTTTCCTAAAATGTCTATTCCAATTTCCTGCTTGTAAATTCTCAATAAAAACGTGTAACTGTTTAAAAAAAGTAGTGTTTTGAGCATCCATTAAAGGTGCTGGATGGCCCCCCTAAACATCATGGATTGCACTCTTTTGATCTGAAACCTCTGTTGTGAACTGTTGCCAAGACCCACACTCATCTCCATGGCAAGGTGTTCTGCTGGTACAGGGCAAAGGTGTATGGAAAAGAATCTTGGGAAAGTCTTTTTTGGTTATTAATTTAGCTCGCAAATCACCACTCATCAGCATCAGAGTGGCGCAGCGGAAGCGTGGTGGGCCCATAACCCACAGGTCCCAGGATCGAAACCTGGCTCTGATAAGTCAGAGATGCAAGCTTCTGTAAGGTGCCCCCTACAGGTTTTTTGTGTGTTTTTTTGCTCCCTCTCCCTACCACAATAGTTGAGCTCGCTTTCTGTGTTTACTACTTAAGTACCAACAACCCACTAGCCATTACCTATGTACTAAGCATGCACCTACTTACCTAACAGGTGCCTGTTTTCCTGCCTACCTACGTGCCTGCAGGACCTACTGTTTTTAGTTTTTACTACCTAGCTACTAACAACCCACTAGCCATTTACCTGGTTACTAATCATCTATATGCATCTACTTATCTAGTAGCCACTCTGTTTTTCTGCCTATCTACATACCTACCTACTACCTACCTAACAACAGGACCTATTCTTTTACAGGATAGGGTACTAAGGTGAAAAGAAATGTCAGGCCATAATGGGCTCCCAATGGCTGGTGGCTGTTGGTTTTGCTCTGGGAGTTTTCTATTCACTTTTGAGATTTGTTAGTGTATAGATGAAGGGACCACCATTTCCCCAAACCAAAGCGTTGGATGTACAACACTCCTGCCTGACTCTGTAATGTGTGTATTGTCTGTAGACTGTTGAATATTAGATACCTTACCTGAATTTCCCATTTCAAGTAAGCCAAAAGCTAAACCTGTCACTCTCTAAACTTTTTCTTCAGTGGTTGACAATGAATTGCCAAATAGAAAAAGGGTGTTGAAGCTCTTCATCTAACTGCATCATCAAGGATTTACAGGCTAACTAGTAATTATACTGAATGAAATTGGCAAATTGTGTAGATAAACTTGCCACACAATTTGGCAGTGTTGCACACAACTGCCAACAAAAAACAGCAAGAATTTGTAGAAACATCATCAAAACACTAGTTAATGACAGGAAATGAACGATAATCCTATGTCCTTACTTCAGGATAGACATAAAACTATGGCATATGCAGAAGAATACATAATCCCTGAAAAGATGATGATAACAAAGGAAAATTTCATACCATGATTGCAGCAGCACAGAAAGGCTGCCAGAGACTTTGGCCATTTCTCTTTGCATCCCAACCTCTCAAATAAACCTCATCTCTGTATTCCCAAATCTTCACATGGGATAGGCTGAGAAAATTTGAGAGTCATCAACAGTGATGATGTAAGGGGATTCAGAGAAATTGCGTAACCACGGGGCTGTACTTACCATCTTGCTACTACTGATTATGCAATTTCTCCGAACCATCTTATAAGGATGTTCACCTCTCATAAGGATCCTGTACACCTAGGGGGGTGAGGAGACAATTGGTTGTGCCCATTATTGCAATTGAAAATTTGAACCAGCAACAAGGATCTGGTAGCGTAATGCTAAAGAAATCTCACTGTACAACAACAACCACCAGTCTTTCTTCCTATCCTTGCAACATGTGGAAACCAAACACCACCAGCATAGATAAGTTAACCAAAAGGTTCATATACTGTACAAGAATTGCCTCATCCCAGAAGAGACAAATTTGCAGCTGTATCAACCTTGGAGAAGGTCATGAAGTTTGTTTGGGTGAGAGTTACCAGGGTGAAACCCTAAAAGTATGAACCTTCTTCACCAACGACAAACATATCTAGAATGTGTACAAAATGGCTGATTTGCAGGCAAGTAGGTATTCAAGCCCACCACCCTACATAGCTCTTCTTATTGCTGAGCAAAGTGAAGATACCAAGTTTCCTAAAAAGCAACCATAATCTAACTTACCTTTCAAATTTTGTTTCTGATACCACCACCCACACATCTATCAGTTTGCACAAGCCAGACCATTTTCTTTTTGTACATTTGGATTGATCATGGCACTAATTGCAGCATGTAAAGCTCTGCATCAAAATCCAGTCCTGCAGTGGCTGCTGGCATAATCTCCCCATCCACCATGCCCCCGAAAACAAGGATAGAATGACCTGAATCCAGTGCACAAGCTCCATGAAAGGACCGCTTACTTGGAGGTTGGCCCCATTGCTTCAGCTTCTTCCAGAATCTACGTGCCAGTTTATTCCCAATGGAGTTGTCAGATCGTTGAGAGAAATTGGGGATGCATGATGAACTGCTACAGATCTGGACACCTGCACTTGGGTCAAGCACCCAAACATCCCCCTTGCGAAACCTTCGGGCATCCTCACCTCCATAGATCAATATTCTGCCGCCAAAAATCAGAGTTGCTGAGTGACCTGCACGTGGGACTGGAGCATCCTGTACAGGTTGAAGTTCACATGCTCGCAGCTCTACCCAACTTGGGAAATCATCCTCCATGTCCAGAACCCAAACATCGTTCAAAACCTCAAAGTGTGTCCCACGACCACCAAACAACACCATCCTCTTGCCTCCAATCCATGTAAGAGTGTGACCTGACCGAGGCATCGGTGCAACAGGAGTGATCACCTCATGCCAAGTAGCTGGTGATTCCGCCAAATCCAACATCCATGTATCCCCTAGCCTTAAGCCATCTGAGCCAATCCCACCATAGATGACCACCTTCTTGTCACCTCCATAGCAACCTGAATGCGCACCTCGGGAAGGAGGTGATGAAACCACCTCCAACAATTGCCAGGAAGAGCTTCCATGGCCCGTTATACCCAGATTCACCCATGTATCACATTGCCGTGTGCCCTTGTCATTGATTCCCCCAAACATCACCAAAGCTTCCTCCACAACGGTGCAACTCTGCCCAAATCTGCCTGAAGGGATTCCCACACAAATCTGTTGCCAACCAACACCATCACCGATTTGAGAAGGGAGAGGTGCAACCCAAGTATCATCAAGATGACGCCCACCTGCACATCCTCCTCCATATATAGCAACCTTGCCTGCAACAGCGACCATGGAGTGCGACGCCCGTTGAGTCGGCCACAAATCCTCTTGATGAAACCTGTGCCAAGAAACAGTCTTCAAGAAGAGCATTTGACGATACACACGCTTCCATCCCCCTCTTTCTTTCCCAACTGCTGGCCATGCCTGCACTGCCATGCTTCCCCATTCACGTGTACATATATAAGCCCACAGAGCATCTGTCTCTGCGAGCTGCCGGAATCTATGGCATGTTAGACCAAAAGAGATAACTGCTTGCACTGGCAAGTAGTACAGAATCGCCAGCACTTGATCTGATCCCAGCAAACTGAGCTCACTCGTTGCCGCTCCACCTCCTCCTCCTCCTCCTCTTCCGCATTCCGTTTCCTTCTCATTCTGTGACCACTTCATCACCATGTCCATGCCTGATCATATCTCCACGTCACTAACCCTAAAAGATTCGCACTTGGATCTCGCTCACAGAAGGAAAGAAGACATCTGCCGGAGCCGCAGAGCCTTCTCCTTCAGGCAGGCAGGCAAGCAGAACACTGCCCCCGTCGTCGTTTCCTTACTGCTTGCTTGCTTCCGCGGCGTTCCTACCTCCTCGTCTAACCCCTACTCGCTCGCCTTCACCGTGCAACTGTGCTCCTCGCGGAAACCCTAAACCGAACGTCCAAGAAGCCTTTCTTTGACAGCAGTTCTTTCTTTTTCAAGGAGGAAATATCAACGGGAAGCTTCATGGCAATTGCAGCCGAGGATGGATGAAGTTCTGTGTTCGTGGATGGATGGAATTTCAATCATTTGGATGAAATCTGTTTTTCCCTGAGGAAAACAAGTATGAAGCAATCACAACAAGTATATTGCACCAAGGATGATGTTATGTATCTGTATGGATGAAACTTCAATCATTTGGATGATTATTTTTTCCTGGAGGAAAACAAGTCTGAAGCAATCACAGCAATTATATTGCAGCCAAGGATGTTATGTGTCCATGTATGGATGAAATTTCGATCACTTGGATGAAATTTATTTTAATTTCATGATTTGGATGAAATTTCTTTTTCTCTGAGGAAAATAACTGTTGGAGCACCATGACAGCAAATTGCAGCCAAGGATGTGATGTGTCTGTGTATGGATGAAAATTTCAATCATTTGGTAGAAATTTTAATTTCTATGATTTGAATGAAACTTCTTTTCCACTGAGGAAAACAAGTAAAGAATCAGAGCAATGCCAAGGATGACATATGTAGTTGAAGGATGAAAATTTAATGAATTTGGATGAAGTCTCTTGTTCACCAAGCAAATCAAAGTGTGAAGCATCACATCAATGAGAAGGATGATATGTGTCAAGGATAACTACATGTATACTACATGCCATTTTACTACAACCCTTGGAGCTCCTCCAAGGTAGCAAAACTATCATTGAAAGTTCAAAAACACACCTTATATAATAGAGTTATCTGTAAAGTCACCCTATCTTCACACTATCTTTGGGCCTGCTTTCACCCCTATTATCATCAAAACCCTGAAAACCTTTATTTACTATTAAAACACACCACATATTCCAAAAAAATGTACATAGATATTAAAAACAAAGGATGCTATAAATGGCATGAAGTTATTATAAACTAGATGTGAAAAACTCTACATCTCAACAACCAACGGCTTGTAATAGGTCAACCACGGCAATGGGTAATATTTTGACCTATTTGAAGTGTTTTAAGTGTTGTGAATAAAGGTTAAGATTGCCAAACAACAGATATAAAATTTGGGATATCCTTTATTTTGGTTTTCATTAAGTGTTGAAATAAGTTTTGGACATGATTTTTGCATTAAATAAGACATTAGAAACTACTCATGTTGGCTTGACTAGCCTTATTGAATACATGCAAAGAAGAAAAGAACATATCAATTATTCCAAAAAATTGTTCTTATCATCATTTGTGTTTTTTATATCCTACCATATCTTTTGGGGATCTATTTGGGATAATATGTCTCAACCTAGTGATGACAAGGCTTGGTAGTAACTTGAACCCACTTGCAAGGTGTGGGTAAAGGTTCCCATATGGTTGGATTATTGGTGGGTTGTTGCGGTTTGGCCATATCATGTGGGTTTGAATAGTGTGTATAGTTTGATTAAATGATTGTGAAGTTATTACAAATGTTTTTGAAATTTGCTTGCCTTGTGATAATGTACATATTATATAAAAATAAAATCTAACATAGATGTCAAAGTTTTAGTTCATGATTTGTGTTGATGAGTATGTTTTAAGTGGGCTTAATGCATATAAACCATTGTGAAGGCCAAAAATCAAAATGTTGACATTATAAGTATGTGGTTAATTTGCTCTAGCAACTACTGAAAAAGGCTTTGAATGTCACTTTTTGCATGAACCCTCCACCATTGTGGCATGAAAATAAAATTCCTTCGTACTGAAATCTTACTGGATGGTGCAGATTTTCCAAACCTTTGGCCATGAGAAATTAATGCTTTTGGGGCGCTAGTCATGGTTGTAAAAAAAAAGTTGATTATTGTTATTTTATTGGTCATCATGATTGGTCCATGTGTCATAATATTATTAACTGAAAAAAATAGAATGCAAACTATACTATTTATCGGTGGGGGAGGGGCAAACACTTGTATTAAAAATGTAATTTATAGTGATGGCAAATGGTATCTAGTGAAAATGCAAGAGAAGCTTTTAAAGCATGCCCAATATAAGCTCAACAAATTGATGCACACTATTGCAATATTGCAAGCTTGATGAGTGAAAAATAGTTGTGGCCATGGTAGATGGCGGCATGGGGGTAAATAAGCCCAATACTAAGTACATGACCTACAATTCCATTGGCAATGAATCTCAAGAGGGCAACTACATTGGCACCTCTTCACAATTGGTTTGACACTCCAACTTTGTCTTGGCCTTTGTTGTAGAACTTCAAAAATCCCAATTTGCTCTTTTCACCATAACCAACCACTTGTTCTTGCCCATGCTACTTTGTATTTTCAAGAATCATTTTTACTGCTTGGTGGTTGATTATTAAAAACAATGGTAGATGCTCAAAGGGAAAATATTGTTAATCAAATTGAAACCAACTTGAATGGGAATGACTTTGATGAGGATTTGTTTTTGGACTTACTTCTTGACCAAACGAAAGCAAAAATTAGCTTGCTCCTAAATGAGGTGGTTTCACAATTGGCATATTACATCAATTTGATTTACAAAAGTAGATGGACATTAATGTTACTAGAGGGTTTTTGAGGAGTTTTGCTTTGATTAAATTGTATGCATTGGGATGGAAAAAAATGCCTTATGGGTTTGCAAGGTCAATACAAAGACACAAATGGTTAAATGAACATCATATTGGAAGTAGTTGTTAATCAATCATTAGGGATTTAACATTTTTAGAATGCCAAAAGGAATCCTATTTATTGATAGTTGTGCATCGTAAGGATGTTGAATACACATATTATGTCATATCTTCCAAGTTGTGTTGGAACAAAGAATTGAATGAATATTGATCTTGACATTTTGTTGATTTGAAACCAACCCATTTCCAATTCATCTTCAAACAAGGCATCAATGCTGAAAAAGCTAGTGTGAAAAGGACAACACTAGGATCAAACTAGCAAATGGTAACATAGACACCTATTTCAACACTCATAAATCACATAAAACATTGTTTCATTTGTGAAGAACAACCCACATTGAATTTATGATCACACATAATCCATTTCAAAGAATAACTTTCACACATGAATGAATGAAGCACCATACATTTGAAGAAAACAATTATGCAATAGAAATGAACTTCCATTCCATTGCAAGAATAGATATTACATGAAAAAGTTATCATTCAAGGTTAATGCCTATGGGTGAATCATTTATGAACCTTGTCACATAGTACACGTTTTCTATTATTGGGTTATTTTTTGCATCTTCATCCAAGCTTTCGACAAAATGTTGTTACATTATTGTCATACCTATACCATTTTGGCATAAATTAATTTTTTTTTGTTTTGTTTTCATGAGCTTTCGAAAAATGATTTATTATTTGTGTCAAAAATTTAATAAAATCAAATGTTGAATTGTCAGGTTTTGAATTGCAAACCTTCCATGATAGTGATTTTAAACTGAGGTAGTCTAGAGACATTAAATTGTTCCATTACATTGACATGACCTTATTTATTATTTTGTATAACCATTACCTACCAAAAATTTCAGAATTAAAATTCAAGTGCTGAAGTCAAGATTTCAAATTTAATTAATTATTTGACAATTTGTTACCAAAATGGTAAAGGTACTATGGTATCAAAGCCTAAGGTGTGTTATGCTTGAACTTAGAGCTATAAGTGCATTTGGGTGTGTGTAAGCGAGGGTGTACATTAGAGCAAAGGTGGGTGGCATTGAAGCTTTAATAATAATGGTAATAAAAGTTACATTTTTGAAGGCAAGTTGACAACTTTGAATATTTGTTAGTTCCTCCTCCTTTCACAATAATAAATATTCACACACATCATTTCCTATTGTTGTACATAAAGTGGCATTGAAAAAAACCACAAAGCCAATTGATTTGAAAGGAACCTAACTTTTAAAAAACATGTTTTGGCAATATCTACTGTTGCCTATGCTTGCACCCTTGTTGAACACTCTCTACTACTTGTCCTTTGTTGTTTGACTATATCGATTGGCTTGTTGTGTGAAATTCATGGCAACAAATTTTTTGGTCCATTCTCCATATCCAAATGGTTTATCTTGCCCCCTTGTGCGCCCTTGTAATTATATTTGACCATGTAGATGTGAGATCAATTGTTGTTCTTTTGCTTTTGACTACCTTTGATTTTTGTCTTGATTTGGTTTTTCACATCATTCCATGCAAGGTTTTGCTTATAACCTTGCATGCATTTTGAGATGCATCTACCCAATTTGACACATCCTACAAAACCAAATAGCAATGAAAATAATGAAATCAATTTTCTTTAGGGATTTTTGATCCAATACAATTTGAAGGTGAATTGCTAATTGTCATTTAGACTTGATCTAGACTCTTCACATTCAAAATTTATTAGTACATGCATCCCCATTTTGTTTCTAGAGATCTTGTGGGCTTAGGACCACACCCAATTGGGATATGGGTGCAAACATATTAAAATGAGGCACATGGTGTGTGGATAATGTTTAAAATTATAATTTTGTATCTTTGAAAATCACAAAGGAGACATAGTAAAATTGATTGTTGATTTTTTTCTTGTTTAGGTTCCATTAGTTGCAAAGTTTTAATGTTCAAAACTTGCTACAAGTTCATGATGTTTCAAGAGTCCTTTTGCATGTTCAAAACAATTCATGTGGACAATGGTTTTTTCTCAAATGACTTTTTTCCATAATTTTAATATTGATGATTAAGAAAACAAAAGCACTTGAAATTGGCAAAATTTCATTTAAAAACACATTTGAGTGCATGTGCTTCTTTAACAAAGAGAAATCTATTTATACTATTCAAAACATTAAAGAAAATATAAATGATATAGACCAAGATATAGTCTTCAAAACAAATCTAGCACACAATTGTAAACTAGGTATGAGAAGTGTAAAACTTATGAAAATAATCCAGCACAAGAATGCAAGGGTCAAATGTAGTCCTTGGAAAGGATTTCAAGACCTTGATGCCCTATCTCTTTTTAATGTGTTTGCAATCATATGCACATTTGAATAAACTTCAACTCTTTCCCAAAATTCAACAAACTTTTGGTTGTTCAATCCCCATGTAACAATCTTGTGAAATAACCAAGTATGAGGGATATAGTTGATGTTTTTTATTATTAACAAATTACTTGTCATTTGTCCCTTATGATTTAGCTTGAATGGATAATGGTGTGACAACAAAGGGTGACACACATTGTAGAAAAAGGCAATAAACAAGCGACATGAGGCTTAATGTGATGTTCAATAAAGTCCCTCATTCCATTACAACCAAAGGATTGTTGGCAACTGGATTGTATGGTGGTGTGGGAGATTCAAATCAGTTCAACAAATTTATTTTAAATGGAAAGCAAGATGGAGGTATTTTGTGTGCACTTGGGAATTTAAGGTGATAGGTTACATTGTTTGGGAAGCATACTTGCACCAAAATCCTTGACTGTTTTATTTTGAGGTTGGTGCTCCAATTTTTGGCATTGCTAAGCAACATGTTCTTAAATCACTTGTATTTGACATTGTCAAGTTAATTAAATTAATGATAAATAATTATTTTAGGAGTTACAAAAAGGTGAAATCTGGGGATTGGTGATGATTTGTACATGCCAACAAAAGTTCAACAAGAGGATTGAACATCGCATAATTCATTTATGGACAATTTTAAAGAGGTCATCATTTATGGTAAGGTATACCATTTAATTTTTTTCATGCTTGCTTTATGGAGTGGCAATTTTTTCATAAGTTTTCGTTGTTGGATAAATATGATGTAAACCAATGGTGAAGGAACCTTGAACTTCATTTGGAAATTGATAGTTAGGATGATCAAATTGATTGGTTTTCCAAGTCATCCATTTAAAGGATGATAAGGACCTCGTCTTGGGAACAACATGATATACACCTTGTTTTGATTTTGAAAATGATCATTTCTTTCTAATTTTTCACAAACAAATTGTGAATCCTAAATTTTCCTTAAATTTATGTTGTTCCACTTGTTTTTTTGTCATCATTAAACATTAAACACTTTGTTAAAATGTTTTCCCATTACACATATCAATGAACTTTTGGTTACAAATAGATATATACATATTTTTTAAATTATTATTTATTCATAGGTGTTGATTTGGTTTAGTTTTGACCTTAGATGTATGAAATACATTTGTACAACGTCAAGTGGTTAGATCAAGTTGTGATTGTTACAATGATCTCAAAATGTTTGTTTCCAAAGTGGTAGTATCATTTGTAGCTTTTCAACATCTTTTAATCAATAAAGGTGGTTCCTTTTCAAGATTAAATAAATAATGAAAATGAATTGTTGCAAATACCATACTACCTATACCATTTTGGTAATAGATTGTTGAATAATTAATTAAATTTTAAATCTTAATTTGGCACTTGTTTTTTTAACTCTGAAAATTTCAATAGGTAATGGTCATAGATAATAATAAACAAAATATTCTTAGTATTATGGAACAATTTAGCTGCTATCCTTGGAAGTTCGAGGTTCAAACCCTGACAATGAATTTTTTGATTTTATTACAATTTTGGCATAAATAAGAAATAAAATTTCAAGATTTTGAATAAAAAACAAGTTATGCCAAAATGGTAGAGGTACTATGGTATGTGATTCATGATGTAGTATATAAATTTCCATGGATGGAGGCAATATAATTGCATAACATAGTAGTCAAACTCCATCAAGATTGCTAGATCCTAAGGTAATTGCAAGGGAAAAACATTCTTTAGAGTAGGAGTATTTTGGACTTTAGTGTAATTAAACATTTAAACTAAATTAGTACAACATGTTCAAGTGTCTTCAACCTTTTGACAATGTTGTATCCACGATAAATAATGTAAACAACCTTGATAATGAAAATTTTAATTTTATTAAAATTTAAGCACAAATTTTTTAAAAAAATTTATGTTGGAATGGTAAAGGTACTACAATATTTAAAACATAAGGTTCATCCAATAAAACATTAGGGCACAAGTTTGATTTCTTTTTATCCTAATTACAAGGTGGTCCACTTTTATTATCTTTTATGTGATTTAGAATTATGTTTTTTATTTGGATAATTGATAATTGATAATTTTTTTTGTTGGTGGGGAAAATCATAGTCAAAGGAGCCACCCAAGTGAGTGGACACTCCTTAAAATTACATTTTTGTATGTTTGAAAGGTCACAAAGGAAGCATAATAAGTTGGATTGTCATAAATTTTTTTTGAATATTTTCTAGTAGTTGCAAATTTTACATGCTCAAAACTTGACCAAAATATTAATAGTTTTTTGCATGTTTAAAGCACTCAAAGCTTGAAAGTGGACAAATACTCGTGTGTTTTTCAAACACCTTTTTTTCCTACCAAATGTGCACCATTCCTTTTGAAAATTGGGAAGGATTTTAACATTGATAATTAGAAGGGCAAAAAGATTTGAATTGATCAATTTTTTTTAATAACCCATTTGAGCACATTTGGTAAAAACATTTGGTTCAAAACTTTTTGATTCTGAAAATTATGGATTTTGAAAATGTGGCTTTAACAAAAGTTTTTCATATATATATATGTGACAAAAGGCATGAAAGCATAATATACATGATAAAAAATCAATTTGTAATCAAAATGTATTTATATTGAAAATGTAATGTTAAATGGGGTATCTAAAATACAAAATTTAAAGTTATAGACCAACACAAAAATGACCCATGTCATGTATAATCCTTGGAAAAAGATTTTTACCTTGGTGCCCCTAGCTCCTTTGATTGTGATCTCACCCTAGTGTTACAAGGTTTTTCCTTCAAATAATGTTCCCAAGACCAAAGTTACTTATGAATGCCCATATAAATTGTCTTTCAATGCCCACCCACATAATTCATTTGACATCATGTCTTTTAAAGTCAACCATTTTCAAATGCTTTTTGGATGTAGAAGGGTTATAGATTTTCGAAATTTTCCCACTACGACAAAAAACATGTTTTTTTATGTTGGCTTTTGTATCACAACAAACAATTGACAAATTAGTTTTTAGCAAAATGAATTGAATCACTTCAAACAACAATTTTGATTGAAACAATTGATATGCTAAATGATGTGTTTAATGCTGCATATCATGTTTGTTATGACTAGAAATATGATTGATATTATTATTGAATAGTTATTTGACACGACGAAGATTTTTTTATGTGGCATTACTAATTTAGAAAAAAATGAATTATAATCAAATTTTCAATTTTAATTGGTACACATGGAAGCCAACAATTTGACCATGTGGCTTACCTATTCAAATATTTAGTTTCAACCTACCTAATAATCTAATAAAATATTAAGACCTACCTACCTACTTACATAGGTACCAAGTAGGTAAGTATTTACCTATTGCATACCTACTTTTGTTTTTTGGTAAATACTTTGAGTAAGATGTAGCATGTAGTTTATCATAAATCTACCTACCTACTTACCTGTTTGTTACATATTGACGTAGGTAGGTGTGTACCAACTTACATACTTACATATATATTTGGCAAGTATTTGGAGTATGTAGGTACTAATATACATAAGTATTTACATAACAACATAGGTGCTTCGTATAAGTGGGTTGGTATTTCCCCATGTGAGAGTACCTACCTACATAGGTTGGTACTTATCTACATAGGGGGCGTCACAACATAACATTGTAATCATGTGTATGAATGACTTATTTCAATCACATTAGTCAAAGTTTGGAATCCATGTAAGCAATGAATCTACCATGTGTATAACATTATGTTTGATTTGACTAAATACCTAGTTGTAGTTAGTCACAATAGACACACCTACTTTTCATTTTAGTCAAAATAGATGTAGTTAGTCATTTCGGTCAAAATGAACATGATTTAGTAACCTTGATTATATAATTAATCATAATATTACTAGCAAAGAAAACTTGGTTTTATTGTAATGTCCTCAACTTTGTTTGGAGCATTTTAGGTTCAATTTATCAACCTTTCTTTTGCTCAATGTTGTAGATTATTGAGGACGATTTTAGCATGGTGATTCACATTTTGATTCGATTATTCCTCTATTATTCATAAAACATTTGAAATGTGCTATCAATAATGTTTTAAGTGTCATTGAAAATTTATCCTTTTTAGGGACTTGACAATTATCATTAATTTGTTTGAACAAAAGGTTGAAAGCATGGTAAAATAACAAAAAAGAGTAAAAAATTAGTTTTATCTTGTATCATGCATATGAAAACAATAAAATAACATCGAAATGGGTGGAAGGATGATAAAAAACCTTTGTGCCTTTTGTTACATTTATGAAACTTTACTTTCACAAAATTATGATAAGTCATAAATAATTTTTTTTAAAAAAAGTATCTTAAGAAGTGAATGATGTTAAATTTATGTTTAGTGAACCTTCAACACAAAATATTCAATGAAATTGTTCATATTAAATAAAAATATTTAAAATGTTATATTATTAAGCATACCATCAAATATAAATTTTACTTTTTATTTGTCACAGCAGTACTTAACATTTATTAGTCAACAATACAAAAAATGGACTTAAAATGTTGTTGCATTTCAAACAACTAGTTTCTTTTATTAAAATAAATTAGAATTTTAAAAACTGATTCATAATAATTGTATATTATCAAAAAAAATTGAATGTATAATAATTGTATGATGGGTTTTGTTTCTATTTTACATCTACTTGCATTCAACATTGACAAGACATTTTTTTTCACTTGTTTTATTGTGCTTGTGTTTGATACTGATTAAAATTATGATGTGTAATTCAAAATGTTTTGCAATAGGTAGAACATTAACTAATCAAAATATATTAATGTAGTAGGTAAAACATTTTTTAGTCACATGATGCACCTAGAGGTTTGTTGTGTGGTATGAAAGGTAAACATTTTTTCGGTTTTGAAATGGAATGCAAACCTAGGACATGTTCCCTAACTTTCCAAAAAGAGAAGGCATGGGAGCTTTGGGATGGGATTAAGACAAGTTCACAAATTTGAACTCAAAATGAAATCAATTTGCACAAATAAAAAAAGAAGGTGGTTAATGCAAATTGGAATGAAAATGGTGCATAAACAAGTCACAAAAGACACAATTACATGACTTGTTGTGGTTCGACCCTTGAAAGGAGTCACCCTTGCCTCCTTATAGTAACCTTACATTAGGGTCAAATTTGGCACCTAGGTGCCAAATTAACCATTTTTGGGGATTTGGAAACATTTGGCACATGGGAATTTTTTTTGGGTTTTTGGCAAATGTGACATAAAATGTTTTAGCATTCTTCCATAACTTTCTTTTAGACCTGATTACTTTTGGTGGTAACTATAGAATATGACAAAGTCAATGGGGTCATTGAGTACCTTCAATTATTTTATGTTGGTAGACCTATTCAACATGTTAAATGGCACACATGTGTTTTGTTGTTTGGAGTGCTTTTTGGATATGAAGATTTAAAAGCCCATTATCACTTGTGATTACTAGGGCATGAAGATAAGTTATGTGGATTTAATTTGGTAGAGTTCTATTGGTTTTTGTTTCCTTAAAGCGTGGAAGGGAGATCTTAAAAGATGTTAAGGGGTTTCAACAACAAGATAGGAAAATAGGTTGTCCATTCTTTTTTTTTTGGTTAGTTTGGTGTTCCATTAACATCAAATTTATATCAAAAGAAAGAAAATTCAACAAGTGGTGACTATTTTAGAATTACCCTATACGATAGTGCAAGGGAGGTTGCAAAGCCATATGGCTTTTCAAACCTAAATTACTTTCTTCAAAAGCCATCAATTTCATCATTATTGAAATTTATAACTTCAACAAATTTCTTGAGAACTTCACAAAATCATGCATAGTATACACAAATGTTTGAACACTGTAATCTTATTATTTAGAAAATTTCAAACACTTTGGTTTTTAATCAATTATATGAAAAATTAACTCACACATAATTTATATTTTATATATGACAATAGGGATTACCTCAAAGTGACACAAATTCCCAAATTTACTCTTAAACATAAGTCCCAAAATTCTCAAGTTATGAGTTTTGTTATTTCATGGGTTCATAGAACCCTACATATGAACTCCAATTCAAGAGCTTTTAAGGGAAAAATTAAAGACTTTGAAATGAACTTTTTAACACTCTAATCATTTCAAGTGGTTTGACCCTTTTGTTAGATGGTTTAGTGGTTGATAATCAAATTGTCATTTTGATTACTAACCGTTTTCCCCCATAACTTGTGTTTTAGATCTTTGAATTGGGAATGAAACCTCACTTTACATTTGTTTACTTTTCAAGACCTTTCCAATGATCTAAAGGGGCCCAATTTGGACAAGGTTTGGTCCCTCAAACCTTGTTTGAAATATTTGAAACATTGTAGGCTTGCAACTTTTAACAGTGGAAATCCAATTGGGAGACTCATTTTTCCACACTTGTGAATGTGTTTGAAACCCATTGACACTTTCTTGGCACACTCCACTTCATCATTCGTTAACTTTGGTCACAAGCCCAAGGCTACTATTGTGAGATGGTAGCTTCGAAAAAAAATGCATTAAAAAAAGTTTTTAATTACGTTTTTAAATAGTAACATGTAATTTCATAAGAATTTTTACAAGTAACTTTGTTTCATGTAGTGGATGTTATCACTTATTGACAAAAATAAGACCCTTGAATTTTGGTAGGGGCGGAATGTAACTGTCTTATAAGTTTCTTAAACAAATTTTAACACATTCACATAATAAAAACACAACACCATATTTGTGTTTACGTAACATGTTCCAATGTTCATAATTGTTGATATGGGCATGAATGATCATGTTATTTCATTTTTGTGGTTATAAAAAAAAAGCCCACCTTATAACTATATAAGGAGTTTATTACAATTTCTAATACCCACCCAACATTGCCGAACCCTTATGTAAACAATAGATTTTTTTGAAAATAATAAATTTTTTAATGAATCATGTGTTATTTGATATAAGTGCCTTGTGATGAAATGCCTTTGAAATCCTTGTGAAGCTTAAGACCATTCATCTTTAGCACTTGTATATAACATTTTTGAAAAATACATGGGCATATTTGTAAACAATATCACTTAAAAGGTTGATTCATTCCAAAATCACAATGAACTTCAAATGTACATCAACCATTACATATATATCATAATGCATTTTACATAGTCTTGATTTGTTTGTTTAAATTAATATCTATTTATAAAGAAGGTTGTTTATTTGTTTTGTATTTTTTTTTTTTGTTTGGCATGTTGAGATCTACCAAACCATAGTGCCCCTTGTTGTGGTCTTGGTACCATTGGAAAACCTTAGTGGCTACAATTGAACTATAAGGAACCATTTAGGCCTATTGTCAATGTTCTTTTTTTTGGTCATAAAAAAACTTAATTAGATGTTGATTTATAGAAAAGAAAAATAATATTCTTAATGTATTGTCATGCGAACATTTGGATATATTTGAAATGAATATAATGAGTATGGAATATTGAAAATGATTTGTAAAACCATGTAACCAATGTTCAAAATATTGTTTTAAAATTAAATTGTTGTTTGAAGGACTTTTTGAATGATATTTTTATTGGAATGCTTTTGAATACATTTTCACATAATAATATAATGCAACATCTCTTTGGGTCATAAGAATAAAACCAAACAAAAAAGTTCATTTGTAAAGTATCATTTTAAGAATATTTTATCATTAAGGAGTCTAATCCTTGGCATCAATGGTTCCTTATATTCAATTCATACCCTATTGAGGGCATTGGCATGGTTTGATAATGTTTAAACTTACCATGCAAAAATGATTGATTATTGAAGAAAAATTCATTGAAAATTTAATTTAAATAAAATACAATATTTAAAGGAAAATTGGGGCAACCTCTTGGTAATGATAGAAAGCCCTTGATAAGTGGGAGTTTTTGGAGGTGATTTTTAACTCTTAAACCTAAGGTGGGGGAAATATTGAAATTTGAATCATTTTGTTCATGTAAAATTTAAAATACAAATTTGAGAATTGGGGTCTATCATTAGGGTCCTATTCACACTTGAAAAAATAATCATAATTGTGTTCACACTTGGGCCAATGGCCCATGCCACATTAGTGTATCTATTAAGGAAATTGATTTGTTTGTCATGTGCAGATCTCCTAAGCTGTAGTGCCCTGAATTACATTCTTGGGACCATTGAAAAGATCTTGATGAGAAGAGGTGCCCCAAGGTGATTTTGTAATGTTTGGTGATTTTGTAATGTTTAGACCTTTGGTGCAAGTGCAATTGAATATTTAACAATTTTGTAAATGAGAATTCAAAAAATCAAAACTAAAATTTCTAGGGAAATTTGGGCTTACTTTTGGTATTGTTGGAAAGTACTCAATGATTATGAAGGCATTTCTGAATTTATAGACCTAAGCTCTAGTAGATTGAATTTCGAGTAATTTTTGTCGTTTGAAATTCAATAAAAGCTTGACAAAATCAAAACTAAAAATATTTGGAGTTCACGGTTGGGCCAATGGCACATCCCACACTATCGCAATGATTACGAAGAACGATGATTTCAGACATGGTATGGTGATACAAGTGCCCTTGCAATTGAATTGCCTCTCAAATCAATGCAAAGCTTGTGATCATCAAGCTTTAGTACAATGTATATAACATTTTTGTATAACACATGTTAACTGGGAGCCCATCGAGATATGGCAGAAAAAAAACTGCTTGCAGAATTTCTCTACTTTTATACACTTAACATTTTCTTGAACTCAAGGTTGTGCAGACTTATTTTGAATTCTACACCCAAATTTTTTAATCACTTGAATCACTAGCACTCCCCTTTTCATAAAACTCTCATTACTCACTTTTCATAAAGCTCTCAATCAAGAACAACTACTAGACCATGCCCTGAACCATAATCATGAGAGCCTGATTGAGAAGAACTACTAAACCATACCCTAAATCTTAGACTCTAATTGAGAAAATTTCCAGCTCCAATAGCATATATTTATGTTGTTGCGGTTCAAAAGCTCATAGTTGGATCTTGGAGCTTTCGCAGGCAATCTACCTTCTTTGGGTGTGCATGGGCCGCCTCGTCCTAAGTTGTGCCAAGGACATCCCCCTTACCTTGAAACCGTTAAACCCTAAACCCTAATCAAGGGAGCCTGATCAAGAAGAACAACTTCTAGACCATATCCTAAACCCCAACCAAGAGAGCCCAGATCAAGAAATACTACCAGGTCCCATATGTTAAACCCTGATCAAGAGAGCCTAATCAGAGAACAACTACTAGGTCCTAAATCCTAGTTACCCTAATTAAGAGAGCCTAATCATAGATCAACTACTAGGTCCTAAACCCTAGCTAGAGCCCTAAAACCTAGAACTATCTAGGGCATATTGTAAACCCTAAACCCTAATCCAGAGAGCGTGATCATCTTCTCCGGCGGACGGGAGGAGCATCGTTTTTGCCTCGTACAATTGCTCCTCGTGATTTGCAGAAGAATCTGGGTACAAATGCTGAGGATCACGTAATGCCGAGAATCACATGATCCTCAGCAGCGCTATCATGGAGGAGCTGCTGGATCCTTGTCTAATTGCTTCTAGGAGGATGGTTTTCTGGGTCTCTGTAATCGCTGTCGAAATCGTTGTTGGAAGTATGAGGGAATTTGTTGTTTTTGTTGCTGGATTCTGGTAGCTTTCGTCTAAGGTCGGTGGGTCTCATCATGCGTCGTCGTCTAATTTGATGACGGGTTGTTGCTGTTGTTGTTGTAGCAGTAGCAGCTGGTGGATACAAACTTCTTTTATGACCGACGCCGCGGACTCTGAGCGTCATCAGTATCATGTCTTTCCAGATCTTGCTAAGGAGTTTCATAACAAGATTTGTTTTTGTTGTTGTCGTCGTCTCCTCCAACAACTTGTTTTTCTGATAATTATTGGTAGCTGGATGCGCCAGATCAAGCTGCTGCTGGCGGTGGTGATATTGCACAGCATCATGTGAAAATTTTGTCCATTTTCGATGTGTGAACAACACTGGCTGCTGTGCGGCAGCTCCTTTTTTGACATTCGAGGTTTCATCTTCTGGAGCTTGTGGTGGGCCATTGTATGCTTCCAGCAGCCCAAGAATGGAAGCTTGTTCTTGTTCCGTGTCTCTCTGCCATGGGTTGCAGCCAATCGACAAGATTAGACGACAGTTTCACACACTGGACTTGAAGAAGAAACCACCATAGACGAACGTCCGACATGATTTTGCAAGAGAGAAACCACCAGGACATTCACCACCCTAACTGAAAGCCAAGTTCCTAGGAGCAAGTTCTCTAGATGAATTGTGTTCTCTTGAATCCAAAAGCTGCAATATCTCAACGTGTTCTCAGCGTGATTTTTTTTTTTTTCGGTTTTTACCTTCGATTCTATTGTTGGACTTGATGCAGCAGCAGCAGCATTCTCGGGATCTTGCACTGCCGGCGTTTCGGTGATGCGTGCCGGCGCATACTTGTTTAGAATGAGGAATTTGTCATTCCTTTCTTCTGAAAATACATCATGGAAACAAGTCACGGGATCAGAGGAAAGAACTTGAACCAATACTAGTACTACAAACGGCTTGAGAGATGGTTCACGGCAGCAATGATTCTAAACGGCGCGGCGCATGATGAATTCACAGACAGAAATCTCTAAGTACAGCTCAAACACGCAAGCAATCCGAGCGTTCTCTCTTTAAATCCGCATGCAAAATGCGTACATGTGCAGCACCGCCGCTTGCAAGCGGCGCCGACCGGCCGGGAAGATAGAATTACCTAAGCGAGCTGGATGGCTGGCGGAAGTGAAGGAAGTGCAGATGAGCAGGTGGACGAAGACGAGAGCCACAATGGTTGTGCACCAGAATGCAGTCGCAATTGGTCGAGTACCTCGCACGCTTCGTATTCTCTTTCGCACAGAGACCATTCTTACAACTTTTGCATAGCTGCTTCTGCTGTTGCACAACTCTGCTTAGACTCCACCTGATGATCTCCTTGCACGTCTCGACTACTACTGCATGAGCTCTTATATTGACGATCTGTAGTTCTAACAGCTGCTACGACCAAGGTGTAGTCAGTCTCTAGCTCACGACCCCGCGAAAAGATAGATCGATCGACCCACAAGCTTGGATTCTAGAGCTCAATATGCAGCTAGCATCACGGCAGATCCTTCATCCTCAACAAGAGAGATTATATGTCTCATCACCACACAGATCAGAGTCGCGTAACAATGGAGACAGAGAGAGCCGCGCACTCCCGCACTACAGCAATATTTGATCCCGAGCTGACTGCAATCAGGTTTCAACAAAGCAGCTAGCTTTAACAGGGAGGATCAGAGCTCAACTCAGAGAATTCTAGCACACGCCAATTCATTCAACTCTGGACAACTAATCTACCTCAGAGGAAGCAGCAGGACAGCAGGACAGCAGCAGCAGTACTAGTAGCAGTAGAAGTGGGGAAGAAGAAAGATCGCTGTCTAGAACAGTAGAACAGCCATACTATTGAGCTTTGCGTATGCTGCAAGCATAGGTACTGCAGGACAGCAGCAACAGCAGAAGCTAATCAGTGCACACGAAGATCAGAGGAAAGAAGCTACTACATAGTACTACTCTGGAGTCTGCATCACATGAAACAGTCCACAAGCATTTGTATTCTGCATGAGCTGGGTTGTATTGTGCTGCTGCTACTGCAGGAGGCGACGGTGATGACCAAGAGTTAAAATGAGAGAGAAATATTCATGCAGAACCTGAATCTGATCCAGACTCGAAGCTCATTTATGGAGCACGTCGCGGGTACTAGCTACTGCTCTACTACACCCACGTCGAGCCTGGCTTCTCGTTCTGGTCCTCGTCTTCGTCCTCCTACGTCTAGATTTCCTACTCCTGAGACTCCAGGCTCCTCCTAGAAGTCTAGCTACTCCTGGAGCTCTTGCCGCTGCTCATGCCGCACAGCTACCTCACTAGGGCCTAATTCTAGCAGTAAAACAAAATACAAAAATACAAAACACACACACACACACACACACTTACACACATCCTCTTGCAATAACTGTCCAACAGAAACAAAATAAAAGAGTTTTCTTTTCTCGCGGGGCCTGCACCTGCAGCAAGCTCTTTTGCAGCTCGTGCTGATCAGTACTCGCAGCTGGGGGAAGGGACGGCCGGGTGGGCGGACGACTAGCTAGCTGCTAGCTACCTCAGAGAAGACTTTGGGAGTCAGCGATGTCTTTGGGTGTGCACTGTGGTGGGGTCTAGATGTCTGGGACGAGCTCTGTGTGTATGTTTGTTGTGGTGGGATCAGCGCGACGCGTTCTTGGGGAGTGGTAAGTAAGTACCTGCTCCTGCTGCTGTCGTTGCTCCCAGCTCCATTTCTCTGTGCTTGCTTTCTGACACGAAGCATGTGCCGCCATTTTTGCACCCAATTTCATACTCTCCACACCTCGACGTCTGCCAACACTCTACTCATCTTCTTAATATACACATCTTTTATACCTTTCTTAATCTTTTTACTACCCACTTACCTACCTACCACCTACCTACTTAAATATTAAATATTTACAACCACTTTTCATTACCCACCTACTTACTTACCACCTATCTATTTACCTACCTACCTAAATACGAATTACTTTGAACAACTTTTTACTACCCACCTATCTAGTTACCTACCTAAATACTAACTACTTACAACGACCCATTAGCTTAAATACCTTCTCACTAGTCATTTTTACATTTTATATCTACTACACACCATAGTGGTTAGTTAAAGACTATTTAACCGGGCTTGAGGTCATTGGTTATTGGTAATATCTTTGGCCCTTTGAAGGTATCAATTACTAGACAAGAGCTTGTTGGTTGACTGAAAGAGCTGAGATGTGGAAGTGTCAAAGGTATTTGTGGTAACCAATTTGACCTTGAGCCAATCATCGCACATAACCTTATATTGTTCATAGACTTGAGAGCGAGCCAATGTAACCCCCTATTATCAATGAATGAAAAACTCATGTATCAATGAAAAGTCTTTTAACTTCTCTTGTCAATGGATGAAAACTCATATGTAACATCATTTAGGAATGAAGTGTGCACAAAATAGGAGGAAGGACAAGAGGTTATGCTTGGTGAACGAAAAGTGTGGAATGAATCAAAAGCTCGAGAACCCTATGGATAATAGGTTATGTTGTTATCTTTTTACTACCTACCTAGGTACTACAACCAACCAACCCTCACCTATGTACTAAACATCTACATGGTATATGATGTATGCACACCATGGTGGTTAGCTAAGTTGAGCCTATTTTTACTTTACTAAGTTCTAACAACACACTAGCCCTTACCTATATAATAATCACCTATATATACCTACTCACCTAGCAGCTACTTAGTAGTCACCTATTGTTTGACCTACTTACCTACTTACCTGGACCTAGTTTTTACAGGATAGGTTATCAACATCAAACTTGATGTTCAACTCAGTTGGGGTTCATCCATAACTGAATCATATAACATGCTTCTGATGGATGGATGGTGTGTGGGTGGCTGTTGGTTCACTTTGGCACAATTTATTATGATTATTATTTATTTATTTTCCCTTTGCTTTGCTTTCCCTCTAGACCCTGCAGTTTTTGCATGAATGTCAAAGAAACAAAAGATAAGGAACTCCTCTAAAATGACAACTTTATTGTTAGTGTTGGGGGGTTTTGGAGTGCCCCTTTTTTAAATGGGTGGTGGGTGGGGGATTTTTTGTGGTGGCAATTTTAAAATAAAAAGTGCTTTAAAAAAACTGATTCTGGAGTTTTTTTAGGCCATTTTCAAAACAAAAGAAATGATAGAAATCACCAGATTTGTGCATTAGGTAGTACAAAATAAAATAAGATGCCTCAATTGTTATGGATGATTGTTACGTGTACATATCAATGATGTCAAGTTAGCACAAAATATGGATGCATTCGTTGATTGGTATGCATGATTGTGCTCAAATGTAATGGAATACAACAAAGTGACCATGCAATTGAATGGATTCAGTTGCACATGTTTACTTAGAAAAAAGAAACACAACCCCATCATGCTTGGTCACATAAACTTTATGAACGTATGGGTGACCATGTAGCCTTTGAATTTGGCTTTAGTCTCTTTCTAATACATGACTGTAGCATCTCTGAAAGACTCAGTGTTATTTCAACTTATCATACTTCAAACTATGTAAGAGTAGCCAGAATGAACCAACAGCCACCACAGTGCACCAACCAGTGGGAGCATGCTATGAGTCATGACCCTGGAATTGTGGATGAGCCCCAACTGAAACTAATGTTCACCTTTGTAACATATGGCATAATGGATAAGGTCATGTATGCAAGTAGGAAGGATGATATATAACTGGCCTACTAGGTAAATAGACACCTATAGATGGTTATTACCAGTGTTGCCCGGTTATTGAATTTTTTAAATACCCACCAGGCTGGTTATTTGAAAATTTAAAATTTTCAGAGACACACAGAGGGTATCAAATAACTGAATTTTTGCAGGATTTTGGGGCTTGCATGGTGTCAATTTGTTAGAATGGTCAACTCATAAGGTTACTAATATTTTTAAAGTAATAATCACCTGGTATGCATAAGAGTCAATGTTTGCAATAACTTGTTGAGAACCGCCAAATATAATGTATAGGTCATTTATTAAGTAAAAAAAACCTTGTCACCATACAAAATGTGAATGACCACTAAACCAACACACTTCACACCTTGTTTTAAATATGAATAAGATGTTAATTGTCTTTGTCAAAACTTAAAACCAAAATGCAAAAATAATCAATTAAAACAAACATGCATGGGACTACCTCATTGAGATTTGAGCAAAAGAAATGCCAACATTGGATCATTACAATAAACAAAGTTGACCTTTAATACATCTAGCCACTAAAGTTGACACCAACTAGAAAATCTCCTATTCATGGCAATGCTACTAAGTTTTAAAAACTAGAACAAAATCTTCATCAACATGCATATCCATTAATCTAGCTTGTCAACATTGAAAGAGTTAGTTGTGTTAAACATACTATTGTTTTCATTAATGATACCCATGTTTCTTCCTCAAAGAATCATTAGTGGATTATAGTTCTTGCACGCAATTTGCCCTTGCATTAGTTGATCAATTTTTCATAATCGTGACAAGCTTGTTTAGATTTTCAACTCCCAACTTACAATGTCATAGGCTTGTTAATGTTCCAACTATATTGAGAATTTGTTCAATCTCAATTTGGGATTTAGGAATCCCAAGAATTTGTCATGCAGCAAAGGAAATGTTAGGAAATCATATTTTATGGGAACTCCCCCTAGTCAAGGGGTAGATAATTTTCAAGCTTCACATGTAAACAAGGGAATAAAGATAGTTCATTTTTCAGCAACCCATGCAATGTGGCTTCATTTGAAACCATTGCCCCAAAAATGGATTCATCATCATCAACCATTAGTGGTTTGGTAGGGCCAACAATGCTGAGGCTTTGGAATTGAGAAGCAACCACCAATAGTGACATCCAATTCATGTTATCATACTTCACCACGATCCACCATCTATATGACTTTTGCTTTCCCTAGAAATGGTGTCACCACATTAAGATATTTGAAACATGGGTTTAACATTAGTGCAAGCATGTTATGAACCTTGCAAGCCTAATAAGTAAATACAAATGACAAAAATGAAGTTAGGACTACCAAAACATTTGTCATCATCCACATGCAAAATGCTTGCAATTCAAACTTGAAATATACCTTGGAAAATTGATGGAACTAGTTTTAGATTGTTCAATTTAATTCTACATGCACACAATTATTGAAAAAGTAACATTTAAGGCATGAAAGTAATCAATAACCTCAAGTTTGATTGAGGATACATTGTTTCACAATAGGAAACATAGTTTTCATAATTTTTGCAAACTACCCATGTCTATGTTTATGGTACTTGATCTTGTAATTTTATAGAAGTTTTTGCCTTTCACAACAAAAATCAATGGCATCATGATATTCCAAGGTTTTTAAAAACAAAATCACCTTTCTGGCAAACATGGTTTTCATTAAGGTTTTCAATTTCTAATGGGAGATGCCTGCATTATAACATGTCATTTCCCAATTAGCACATCCTTTGCTTGATTTTTCCATGTAATTTTTATTTGCAAGGTAGATTGTGTGGCTTTCAAACTAACCTCACAAAGGCCTAAATAAACATTTGTATCACTATAATCTTTTGGCATGGTTCACTAAAAATAAGGCCAAAACAAGATCCTTGCCAAGGAGTTGCAACTACCAAAGGAACACATTGGACCACAAAGGTGAAAACTCAAGCAAGGATGAAAAAATTGCCATTCTCATCCTTCACAAAGACAATCAATTTGTCTAACAAATTGTAAGATGAAATAAGCTCCTTGATCTATGTTGCCATTGCAACGCTAGTCATATTAATAGCTTCAAAGAATCCCATTGTGACATGGCAAGGTACCAATAGTGAATTAATGAAATTTATCATGTGTAAGAGCAAATGTTTAATGTCCAGATCTAAACATTCACAAATCAAAAAAAGTTGTCACAATATCACAAGAACCCAAAATTAAAATCACATATTTTTCCATGGTTTTAGCCATCAATAAAGGGATGGCATGTTTAATCATTTTTTTCCAATTTGAAAAAAAGATTCAAATTTTTTAACACATGCCCAAATGCTTCAACCATTGAGGTAAAAACACAATCAATGGAGCCATCTAAGTGAGTGAACATTCCTTGAAACTATATTTTTGTATGTTTAAAAGATCACAAGTGAAATATAATAGTTTGGATTGTTCTAATTGTTTTCGAAATATTTTCCATTAATTGCAAAGTTTACATACTCAAAGCTTGACAAAAATAAAAAATGTTTTTGCATGTTGAAAGCACTCAAACCTTAAAAGTGGATAATCTTTGTTCTTTCCAAATGTCTTTTTTTAACCAAATGCATGCCATTCCTTCTAAAAATTGGAAAGGATTTTAAAATTTTAACATTGATGAGTAGAAGGGCAAAAGGACTTGAACTAAGGAAATTTTCTTTTATAACTCATGTGAACACATTTGGTTCAAAGATGTTTTTGACCTTAAAAATTATCAATTTGAAAATGTGCTTTTAACAAAAGTTGTTCATGTTTATGTGATAAAGGGCATGAATGCATAATATACATGATATAAAATCAATTCGTAATCAAAATGTATGTATATCTAAAATGTATTGTTAAAAGGGGTATTCGAAATACAAATTTTCAAGTTATAAACCAACACATAAGTGATACATGATGAAGATGGCTTGTGCATGAACCTAGAGTTTGAGCTTAGAACTTTGAGCTTGTAACTTAAAGTTTAATGTGATTTTAACCCACCTACATGGATGAATGTTTCCATAGTTGAATGATTTCATATGGATGAATTTCATGAATAAATTGGATTAAATAAATAAATCATTGGATGAAATTCATCCATGATTTTGTTTTTATAAATTTTTTATTTATATCCATCTTAATTTGTTGTCCAGATATATATATTAATATTTCAAACTTGAATGTCATTCAATAATGATGAATAATGTGATTATAAGGGAAAATATGGTGATGGGACCAAATTTATTTATTTTTCATTTTAAAAAAAAATCATTTTCATCAATAATGTTAAGCAATTTTTAAAAAAATAAATCATGGGATGAATGTTAAACCCCCTATTGTCGTTTATGATAATAGGTTGTTTGAAGGAAACTAATTAAGGTGCTTGAAACTAAATTTTAATTAATTTAAAAAATTCATTGTTATCAATGATAATAGGTAGTTTAAAGATACTTAAAACATTCAAAATCCATTGTTGTCAACAACAGTAATTAAATTTGACAAAAGTTGTGCCACCTTAAAAAAAATTTGAAGAGAGATCCCCCCATTGTTGTCCATGATGCTTATAAATTGGTTTGAAGGAAGTTGTGGCGAAAAAAAACCCATTGTCGTCAACAACATTAGGTCAATGTGTTCGAGGATAACAAAATTTAAAATGATGACAATGGGATGGATGTTAATAATAATAATATAGTTAAATTGTATTGAAAAGAATG
This sequence comes from Sphagnum tenellum, assembly GCA_963921925.1. Taxonomy (NCBI): domain Eukaryota; kingdom Viridiplantae; phylum Streptophyta; class Sphagnopsida; order Sphagnales; family Sphagnaceae; genus Sphagnum; species Sphagnum tenellum. The sequence goes on from OY998146.1 coordinate 703,218, forward strand.
GCATTTTCAACTTAATCATCAAATACATTTACAATGGAATTTACATTATATTATTCAACAAATGTTACATCATATAGAATTAAATTGTCTTTTATGAAACTTTAGTTGATTAAAATTAGGGGGGGGGGGGAATTCATTGATAAAAACTTAATGATAAAATTAAAAAATCATCCATAATGAGGATGAATGCTTACATTCATCCCCATATTTGTTTATAGGTTTACTTGTATAACATTCATTTTGTAGTTAAATTCTTAGGTTTTACTTACACGTGTACAAGGGAAAATGCATTTTACCATCCCAAGTTCCAAATTTAAGCTCTAGGCTCAAGCTTTAAGCTCATGCATTAACTTGCCTTGACACATATCATGTGTAATCTTTTTAAAAAAACTTTTACCTTGCCGCCCTTGGCTCTTTTGATCATGTCTTCACCCATAATTGACTATCCACAACAAAGTTAAATAGGCATATAACCTTTAACAACAAACAACAAATCCTCCATGAATGCCTTTTGCCCTACAGCCTCCTTGTATGATGGCCCCATATGAAACACTAGTTCTTTTCTTAATCTCAAAATTATTATTTTATAAAAAAAGTTAAATTGACATTCTTCTACCTACCCCCAAGCACTTGGATGTTTTATAAAGATATGATCTTCATAAAAGTAATCACATGTTAATTATATGTGATCACACCTTTCCTCTTCTTGGTGATATTGTCAAAACTTTTTGTTTGGGAAATAGAATCCCATATTTTGAAAAATAATAGGAGTCACCTTATTGCTATCATTGGCCACAAAAAAATGCCAAGGGGAGAAAGAACCTTTGGTGGTGGATGCAAGACTTTTGATTCAAAGTCTATTGAAGCTTTAATACCTCCCATGCAACATTTAGTTATAGGTTTAAGTTGTTTGGGGTTGTAATATTTTTTCTAGTAGATGGTGCACTAGCCATTGAAATTGAACCAATAATTGGCCCTAAATCATCCCCTAACCCCATTGCCAAATGACCCTACAACCTAAACCATGAATTCACAATGAACATTTAAACAAGTTGGTTTCAATGCTAAAAGTATTGAAAGAAGAGGTAGAATTAAGGAAGCTGGGTTAGGGTTTTTGAAAGTTCTTTATTGATTACATGCATAAATACAACCCTAAACTATGGTTACAAGTGGAATAAAAAATTTGTAACATTTTGAAATAAGGAATAGTCACTTTAAGACTCAATATAAAAATAATTATTGGACCTTAGAAAAATTTATCAGTTAAAAAGTTTAAACAAGTCTTGAACCTTAAACCATGAACAAACAACAAACCCCAAGCAACCATGAATTCAAGTTGAAAATGAAAATTAAAAAGGAATAAGTGAAAACAATCTCCCACTTTTTTGCAAAATTGAGATCACATTGAAGCCAAATCACATCCTCATGTAGCCAAATCACATCCCCACATAACTTTCAATCAATAACTTTTTGATTCAACTAACATTCCCAACTTGAGCATTTGATCTCCAAAATGTTTTTCATCCTTTCGAGAATTCAATCAACATTTGCAATAACATCAAAGATTGAATGTGGTAGCCATTAACTTCAGAGACAAACCCTTCAAAATGATCTCTTTTGACTCATTGCCAAATAATCATTGCCAAAAGTCAAATAAGACAAGTGAAATGGACTTGCATGAAATCAATAGTTTAGGTATTGAAGAAAAAACAAAGACCTAAATAGATGACAAGGTCTAAATGAAAAGGCATGGATGGGAAAAGGATGAAAGTTTATGAATAATGGACCTAGGTTAAAGTTATTGGTCCCCATCAAAATACACATAGGGTATTCATTTTTCCCATGTAATACCTTACCAACAAGGTATTTTTTAATATGAAAAAACTTAATATTGAGTTGGGTAGGATTTTGCCCCAATATTATGAATATCCATATACGACGAGTAAGTTATATTTCATACTCGAAATCAAACCTAGGTTGATAACCATGTTGATTTTCAATAACATGACAACACTACTTATTATAAGTGTTGTATATGTATCAATTTTAATGGGTAAGAACTAACATCTGCCAATTTAAGCTCTAAGGACCCTAATTGGAACCTATGTCAAGGTTAGGAACCTACACATAACCAAATTGTAGATAAGGGGAACTAGGTTAAAAACCTACCACTTGATTATTTGGGCACAAAGGAATTATATTTAATAGGATAGTTTTAAGTTTCAAATTTCAAAATTTGAACCAATGGGTCAATTTAATCTAGGGCTCAGTATTGAATTGAATCAAGATTATCTTAAAATCCCAATTTTTGTTATTTTTTAATGTGTCGGAATTTTGGGTTTCAAGGGAACTATTTTTTTGTCTATTGCTATCACACCTGTTTTAAGACATGTCTATTGTCTTCACAACTCTTTTTTAAATTTATCTTTGTAATTACTCTTGTTTTTTGTTGTTTGGTACCTTCCAAAAGGTTGTCTTTCATATTGTCTTCAATGGCAAAGGTCATCATTTTGTGATTTCAATCATTGTTGTTTAAGTGTTACTTGCATTTTTGTTTTCCATGTCATTTTGTCTTTGTTTTGCTCCTCCTTGTTCACCTTGCTTCTTTAATGGCAAAGGCCCATTAGGTGCAAATATAATAATAGGAACCACTTAGTTGAAAACCATAACCTTTTTTTTACAAAGCACTTGTGAAACTTCCATGTACTAAACAAATTTTCCAAAATTAAATGGATACATATTATATAATGTATTTGGGCATATGCATGATGGGAGGGACCACTTTTGCCATTATAAAATGCATTTGTTACATTTTTTTGTAAATGTTAGAAATTATCAATAGGGATTCATTTTCAGGTTATGAATTTGAATATCTACATGTGTCAATTGATTGTTATGAAAAATGATTAAAAGAACAAAAGGTATGAACTTTTGAAGTTGAAATTATAATAATTCACCAACAAAATAAAGTTATTGGAGTTTGATCAAAGATAATGGTTGAATTTTAAACTTGTTAGTTATTTGGTTTGAATTAAAAAATATAATGAAGAAAGAAATATTGAAAGGTTTTGCATAAAATCATATCAAAATATTGAGTTATGGCTTTTGTTTGTGGGTGAAAATAACTATTTTTCCAAAGTTCATAACATACCGAAAATAAAGTGGTTTGTGTTGGCATTTTTCACACATGATACCTCAATGACCTCTACATTGTTCATTTTCCAATGGAATGAATACCTTAAGAATAATAACCCATATGCTTGTGGCCAATTGTGATTCAGAATAAAAAATCTCCAAAATGGATTTTTTTGGGACTATCTTCTTGACCAATTTTGGTCCACCCTAAAGTACCAAAACCCATTTATTGTCCATATGATGCAAATTTCCTTAATCGCAAAGTGTTGTTCAATGTTAATATTTTTTATAACATTAATTTGGCATAATGTATTTCAATGTTTAGTGAAATTGAAGCTCATAAGAATACTGAAATTTGTGGTAATAATCCATAGGCAACTCTTTCAAATGCTAGAACAAACCCTCCCATGATATGAAGGGTGTGAATAACTAAGGATTATGCATCTCCTACATATGACACTAATTGTTAAACTTTTGGGGAAAATCATTTGTTTTGATGGCTTGCCAACTACCTTTAAATACTAATAATTCAGTTTAGAGGCTCGATACATGTCCTCCATGTTCCACAACAATGGTGTGGTGACCATATTTAAAGGTGAATTGTTTTTAAATCTAAAAAGTTCCCCCCATATGTAAATGATGGTAGTGTGGGTGGTCAAAATTTCACCCCCCACCTAATAAACCCATTGGTCACCTCGAAATATCCTTTATATTAATATCCTATGTCACCTTTGTGGTGACCTTAAATTGTAAATTTAGTTAACTATATCTTAACCTTAAATTAGGATCTTAAACTTATGGGTTTAATTTAACCTTAGTTTAGGGCATGTGTATTCACAAAAACATTTCATAAGGTCAATGCAACTTGGGCATGTTGTCAACACAACAAATGTGGTCTCTTAGCCATCAATTCGATTTCACCACCACAAATAAATAATGGTGTAATTAGTGATCAAATTCAGAATATTCACAACAATGCCAAATTTGGCTTACAACCTATCCCCATAGTTACACATTCATACTTGCTAGAATTTGGGCCTATGAGGTCAAGTGGATTTATAGTTTTGCCCAATCACACCCACCTACCCACCGTAAATGTTTTAATTTTGCACCCACTAATTTGAATAACCATGTTACTGTAAGGAGGGTGAGGTTACAATAACATGAGCTATACATCCTTGGAAGTTGTCGGATCACAAACATTAAAATGGAGATATGGGTGTTGAAAGGAAGGAAGTTGTTGATATGAGGGGCATTTTAGGACATTTTGGCACCTCCCCACATTTGGTGTAGAAATCATATTCAATGCCTTCAACCTTGGGTATTAGGGATGTTTGATCACCCCATCCCAAATTATAATTGATCACAAAAACATGGGAGACACAAATTGGTCAAATGATTATGGGAGGTGAGGTGTAAGCAATACAACATCGATTACAAAATCAAACTAAATGTTTTGCCTTTTAATTAAAGAATTGAACCAATTAGAAGGACAAAAAATATGAATCATATTGGAAGATGATAATCCAATTTTCAAGTGACCTTCCAAGTTTAGTGAGGTTGAAAGGCCCTTGATTCAAGACCTAAGAATAAAATTGATGGATGTAGGTTTGTTGGAATTATCCAAATGTGACTACAATTCAATGACAATGATGCCAACCAAGGACTTTTGGGCAATTGGAATGAACATCACATGTGTGGGGATTATTGTCCAATGAACAAATAGACCCATTCAGACAAGTATACCATGCCCCTAGGGTCAAAGCATGGTTGGGGCACACAAAAGGATTGTTTCATTTTATATTCACTGGACCCCTTCAATTAAACATGTTAAAATTTAATGACACATTCATATTGAAAGTTTGATTTTATTAAAGATAAATACGTTATAAAGGTAATATTCTATGAATAGAATTTCAAATTTGAACAAGTTTAAAAATTCCTGCTGAGTCCTTGAAAAACATCCAAGATTTTGTTTCATGAAAACAAAAAAGTTCAAGGATTCATTAGGAATGTTTCAACAAATTTTTTTGGCCCAAGATTTTTACCACAAACACCATGTGTGCTAATGTGTATAAAATGTATGAATTTGATAAGAACCAAATGCCTTAATATTCAAGTTTTGGGCCATCAATAAAACATGGCCCACATTGGATAAATTTTATTATTTTGACTTTTATAAGTGAAAATAATAGATACTTTAGAGGTTTATATAAAATTTGAAACAAAATTATTTCATTTGACATGAAAAATAAGGTGAAATGTAAAATAAATCATGAGAAAAATGAAAAATAAGGTGGATTTGGAAATCCTTGGAGTGAGTCCTTAAATGTCATAACCCTAGCTTTGGGCTTGCAATTAAGGTAAGGGCTTATGAAGGTGCGTGTCACGATTTTAACCTTGGGCTTGCAACCAAAGTAATGGTTTACGAAGGTGCAGGCCAAGAGTGAAGCCTAGGAGTTACATTTTATGCTTTTGGGAAGTGAGAGAGTATGAAGGAATGAACCTTCACACTCCCAAGTGAACTCCCACTTTGGAAGTTAGAATCTCGATGGACTCCCGAAATTTTTGAAAATGATTGCCGATTGGATTGAGGAATTCTTTATATCATTGTAAAGCTCTTGGAATGTACATGTTTAAAATGGGACCGCATGACCCATTTGGGTACTTAAAACACAAGTTATGGCCAAAAGAAAGGTCGAGAAACAAATTGCCAATTTGACTCTTGACCACTAAAAGTCAGGAATCGCCCCAATTTTTTTGTTTGTAGGTGGTGTGCCACATACCATTGGAAAGCTCTTGACGAAAACTACAACTTTGTTTCAAACTTCACTTCAATTAAAGGTTTGAACACAAAGTTATGGGCCCCCAAAGTTGTGAGAGTCCAAATTTTGGGAATCCTGGGATAAAATGACATTTGAGTGCTGGAAATGTGGCCAGGCATAGAGAATATTATAAAGGGGAAGGTGGTGGCTTCCCCAAATCCAAGTCGTGGTGAGTCTTATGAGTTTGTGTTAGCATGTGCCTTGTACATGCACCAAAGGTGTTCGAATTATGCACTAATCAACTTATTATTTAGTTTGTGCATGTCCATGTGAATAATTGACTTACTTGTCAATCTTCCTAGTCCCCATCTTAAAGCTCTAGCATGCCCTTCTACCTCCAAAGTTCTATGAACCAAGGAATGTGCCCTAACTCTTTCTCTTTCCATTGTCGTCACCTTTGGTCTCGTAGTTGAGTCCATCAAGGAGCTTGGGGGTGTGTCATTAAGGTTCAAATGTGGTACCCCAATCATGCTTGGACCCCCTATGCTGATTAATGGTAATTGCCATCATAAGGGAAAATAATCAAATGTATATTATGAAATTGAAATGTAAATTAAGGTTAGTACCATTAGTGAGTTACCTTCAATGTAAATCATCTTAAGTTCATTTTGGAATACAATTCTATTAAAAAAATATTTGTTAATAATTAAATCTATTAATTTAACTACTCAAAAAAACCTTCTAGTAACTATTTAATTATTAATGGTAGGTTCATACTTATTTACTTTGGGATGAAACCATTATAATAGTTAGTTTTTAGAAGATAACATAGTTTACCATTAATTAAGATATGTGAAGTAAATCAAAATAGGGTGATGAAATTTTTAAAAATAAAAAACACCATCATGTGATGGGGAACCATAGTTTTGGTTTTTTATAATATTTTGAGTTCATTCTTTTATTCCTTATCATTTTACTATTCTTTCATTTTATCATTTTATGGGTGTGATTTTTAAAGTGGTGTGTGTGAAGTGAGAAAATAAGGTTGTATTTGTGTGAAGAAAACAAATAATGGATTTTGGTTAAAAGTCAAATGACATAATTTCTTTTGTATTTTTCCTTGATTTCTTGGATGCAAAACAGAGTATCTAGTATTAGTTTGATGTAGAACAAAATAACTTTAACTACTTAATTAGTTTTTTTCATTGTTTTATTTAAGAAATTTCTTTTGAACAAATTTTGGTTAAACAATAGTTGTAACATAAGGGTGAAAGTAGGAAAAAAAGAGCCAAGCAATGTGTGGATAGTCCTTAAAGATTGGTTTTTGAAAATTTGAAAAATCACCATGGGAAGACTATATGTCAAAAAAATTGTTTTATTTTTCACATAAGTTTTTATGCTTTCAAAGTTGCAACTACAAAATTTTGATGAAAATTCACCATGTTTCAAGAATCCTTTTATATGTTTAAAACACTTAAGAAAATCATGTGGACAAGTGGTTTTTTTAATCCAAAGTCCTTTTCTTTTATTAAATGTTCACTAAATTGTTTCAATTTTTTTGTGAACTTTAATACATTCCACAAGAAGGGATCCATGTGTTCAAAACATTCAAAAATAAAAAATACATAAACCTTTTTAGATTTTATTACTCGAATGTCCTTTTACACTATTATAGTTTTGAATTTGTAGTCATGGTTGAAAGTAAAGTTATAGATTTGATTATAATGTAAGGGTTGATGCAAAAAAAAAGAATTTTTATCATGTTATATGTCGTATTTGGCCTCAAATTTGATATTTAGGTTTAAAAATTGGATGAAAAATACAATATAAACCAATAGAAAATTGTGACATGGAAAACGTTATCCTTGGAAATGACTCTAACCTTGGTGCGACTAGTTCCTTTTTTCACGTTTTCACCCATAAAGGTAATCAATTTGAAAACAATAGTTTTCATTTTAGTTATTTTTTATTTATTTAGTTCATTTATTTTAAAACTTACTTACTAAAAAAATATTAAATGGTAGTTGCAACAAGATGGTAGTTATTGTATGAAACTGGCTATTGCAAGGGAATGGTTATAAATATGAAGGCAAATAACTATAGATGTGAAGGTAGTAAGTCTAGGATGCAAATTTGTTTCACTAAGGTATTATAAAAATCATTTTATTTGACAAAACATTGGAATTTAAAAACATTAATTTGTATTGATATGGACAACAACAATTTAGGGTCCATTTAGGGCATATGTTCACTTCACAAGTTTGGGTCAAATTCAATTTTTTGTTTTAATAGACTAAAACCTTTGGTTAGCCAATGTGTTGCTAACCAAAACCAAGGTTATTAGTTACTATTTAATGCACTTGTTGCTATAATTTTTAGCCATTCAAATATGAATACATGTTAATACTTGGTAGCTAATTCAAAATTGGAAGCCTAGGATTTTGATGCAAAACTTCAATTTCTATGACAACATATGCAAAAGCAAGTGGTACAAGTTTGGGACTCCTTTCTTTTCATTTATGTTGTCCATTTAGGACCATAAAATTCATATAACATGTTGTGAATGATGTTGGTCCTACATTTCAAAGGCTTAAGGATGGTCATATAATATGTTGCGAAGAAGAGAACTTTATGTATTGTAGGTGAGTATGGTCCAAGTATGTCTTATTTTCACTTTTAGCTCACACATAAAAGAATTTGAACCCAATTTGCTACAATTGAAATTGTTGTTATTTTTATGTAGTTTATTATTTTGTAAAAGATATCTATGAATATTTCTCATACAATTTATGTTACTTTCAAATATTTTCAAGTCTTTAAGTAATGAAAGCAATAGTTAAATTGTTTAATTTTTTTAAGGTACTTTATATTCATTGAATTCATTTCAGATTTAACCAAAACATTTCATGATATATTGAAAACTTTTTGATATAAGTATAGTTAGTGTTTTCAACATTGACTTGATTTACCATTTTAAAATGTGAAAAACTATGTAGTGGTTACATTTTCTATGGATCATTATGTTGTGAACACATTCATCTATGGAACAAATCATGGAAAATGGAAGAAAACTTGATGGAAAAAAATGAAAACAAGATTAGTAAGATTAAGCTTTTGGAGGAAGATGATAGGGTGTAGATACAATTAAAGGAGCCAATGGGATTACTTTACAAAGTGATTGTGAATCTTTTTAAAATCAATTTTCACTTTTTTGTATGAATTATTTTTTGAATGAAATCTTTTGCAACTTATTATTAAAAATACATATAGTTGCCCCAATATATCACATGTTTTGTGTTAAACATTGTTGAATATATATGAAAATTTCAAAATGCATAGGTTTTGCCAAATTTTACATTTCATCTTGAAAATTTATCATAATTTTCAATCATACCAAAATATGTTAACTATTTTAGGTCTTTTTTTTTGTATTATAAACTGCAACTTTGATTTCCATGTCATGCACATTACAACCCATTTACATGTGGTAAAAGACTTTTGAAATTTGAAAATTTGAAAAATGTTTTGAATATTTTGAATTTTAAAATTCCACATCTTTTAATTATGAGTGCTCTTTGAATGTGGGTAGTAGGTTACTATCGTTTAAATATTTTTACTATAAAAATTATTTTATTAAAATAATCTTTACTTAGTCCTTGGTAAAATTAATCATAATCTGATGCAACGCCTATGTGAATTCAAACATCATTTACTAAAACCAAAAATCAAATTTTAATTTAATAAATTTTTAATTTAAATTCCTCAACATTCATATTAATCATTTAGCACAACTCGGAATGATTGACATAACTTGAAAATGTCCCAAAAAAATATATATATTTAAGAAAAATCATAGTTCTCACCATTATCCGACATGGTTTTTGGCTCCTTTAATCATACTCGCACCTAATAACACTATTAGACTTTGGGTTTCTTGTTTTGTTGTTGTTTGCAATCATCATGAAAAGGTGGCACTTCAAGTAACTAATTGATGGAAGGGAGGGAAGCTATGGTGTGAGGGCATATGGTTCTAGTTGAGAATTTGATTTTTCTTATTGGGTTCCACATTAACCTAAAGGGTGGCATTTGGAAAGGATGAGATGGTGAAGGAAATGCAAAGTTTGTCACACTAGTGTAGAGTGTTGTTGTCAAAGTTGAAAATTGAAGGAATGCAAAATGTGGATGTGATAGAGGAATTGTGGCAATTCAGATTGCACATGTGGAAAAACTTGACAGTAAGATCCAATGGTCTTTAGAGATTCCTTGTGAATTTTATGGTCCTCGTGGATCCTTTTGGAATTGTGTGATCTTCGAAGAATTAGCATGACAAAGCATTGTGTTGTGACAAACTAATTCTACCAATAGAGGGATTGTTTAATGCAAGATGGTTTACCATCTTATTTTTTAAGGTTAGGTGTTGTGCATTGGGTTTTAAGAGACATGTGATGAGTGAAGAACTTGGTAGATGGAGAGGTTCCTGTCTAATACCATTCTAGTCTTCAAATATGTTATTTCCCTCAAATGTTGATTGTTGGCTTCATTCTAAGGCCCACTTTACACTACGAGTCAGGCCTAATGTTCAACCCAAATCAAGCATTCCTGTTGGTGTAAAAGTTGAATTGGCCCCAAGGGCTTTGCACTTGGAGTCAAGGGTGAACTAGAAAAAATAATTTCAATCTGCCCCAAGCTACTAATAAATGCTGAACTTTATGGCCCTTGTATACAAGGCCAGAAGGCTGAAAAAAGGTTACCCTCGAATTTTGGGAAGCCAACTTGTAACCCTTGGGGCCAATGTTCCAGCATTTATTAATATTCTGATATCAATGTTCTAGCATTTATTAGTAACTTGGGGCCAAACAACAAGCCGAATATACTCAAAGTTGGCCCAAGTTTTTTCAGTCTAGTGTAAAGTGATCCCTAATGCTCAAACAATGGCTCAAAGGTATTTCACATATTTTGAAGACACATACATGTTAATCCAAAAAATCACAATAAACTTGTCTATTGTCTTTAGTGTTACTTTTTCAAGCAAATGTGTGATTGTTCACAAAAATTAAATCACAAAAAAAAATTGTTCTCTTTCAACAACACATTGTTGGGATGAGATTCCCTTTGATAGCGAAATTATTTTTAAAAACAAACTGGGATTAAATGTTTACAAGTCTGACATTTTTCCGAAAACCAAAACCCGAGGTTCCTTGATCTTCAAATATAAAAAAAAACGCAAAACTGGAGGTTTCCTGGAGTTCTAAAACTTCAAAAACCGGGAAGGAGAGGTTATTAACAAGGGGTATGTCACAATGTGGCCTTGCCATTTACATTAAAAACTATTTAAGGCAAAAGAAGAATGATGCAAATTCAAAATATAATCACCATGCAAAAATAAAATCTTTAAAAAGGGTCCTCTAAAAGAAACCAACATCCTTCAAGATATCATAACTCTAGAACTAATCTCAAGTTTCAACACAAGCCAAAACATCATCTTCCAAAAATCCTCATATAAAAATAGACCTACTAACTAGGCGCCAAAATCGTCACTTAAGCTATTTATACTCTATGATGAATCTAAACACAATATCCTTGCCTTGGTAGGCAACGCCAACAAAGTCAAAGAATCACACAACAGGAATCAGTATCTTCTTCACCCCCTGCCTGGAGTAGAGTAGTAGCAGCATGCTGTTGTGGGGGGGGGGATGATATGCTCTAAGCAACTTAATATATACCTGGATGCACCTCTTGGGTGTTTTTTTTTGGTGTGTGTTTTGGCACCAAATGCTTAAAAAAGGACCCTTTTATTAGGTTTTCTTTTTGGCAAGGAGTCACTTTGATTGGCTCATCACACAAAATTAATATAAAAATAAAAATTTGAAACACTGGACATGACCAAAATGGAATCTTAAGAATGGGGGCTTTTGACAATGGCTAGGCTTTTTATGCTCACAACTACAAACTCCAAGTTGTGCTCACATACATGTGCCCCTCGCCTACCCCCCTCCGCCTTGTGCGCCACCCCCACCCGGACCCCTTCTTAACTGAGAATACATGTGTTGCCAACGAAGGAAGCAGAAGAATCAAAGAAACACACCACTGAACACCACACAAACATCTCTGACACCAACCAAAACAACCGGCACCAACATCATCAACAACATCATCTCCGAGCCTCCGACACCACCACCACAACAATATTGTTAACGTTCCATAATGCAATAATAAGTTTTCATTTACAAACGAGCGGGCGGGCTTGGCGTAACACCATGATTGTGCAAACAAAAAATTGGGTATTTAAAAAATTTCCACTGCAAACAAACATAGTCCAGTTGATGATGTTGTTGTTTGTTTTTTTTTCTCTTTAATTTTTATTTTTTTGGTTTTGGTTCCGGCAGTCAGGGAATCATTCAACCTGCCTGTATGTCTGTCCACTCTCTTTCCCTTTGGGTTGCGGTTGAGTTCGTAGAGGATAAAGTTTATGAGAGAGGGTCATCTGGCCGTCAAGGGCAGTAAAAATAATTATTTCCGAACAACTTGATGTGTGACATCGGCATGTGTATGGGCTGGCATGTAGTTGACTGCCTAAATCTAGTGTCAGGGTAACTATTTTTAAAATGTCCACCACAAGTAAAATATCCCATCCGTCGTGGTGGTCGAATGGACGGACGTGTACATACATACAGACGACCACCTTTACACACCCCCACAAGCTAACTAACCAAACACATTTCAATACGAGTATCTACCAGCAAATAGCCCTGAGTCAGCTCCAACAACATTGACACAGAACCAAATAATTAAATTTTCCCCCAAAAGAATCAATCGTTTAAATTTTCATGAAATTATTTTTTTTAAAATTCATTTTCATGACCTCTCTGTGTGTATTGGTATTGTCAAAACAAGTAATGAAATTATTCTGCCCATAGCCGGTGATAATTACGACAATTTCCGACACCTCAGGTTCACATTTTTGACAAAAGTTTGGGTTTCAACATTGAAAGGGTTATTTTATGTCGAATCTGACCCTAGGGTAAAGGTCTCTATGTAGGAAATGGGTCACCAAATTGTTTTTTTTAAATTAATAAATAAATAAATTTGGAGGTTCAAGGTGCAGCAGCAGGAATTAGGTAGTTGGGGGGTACACAGGTAGGTGGGGTACACCCTATGACATAAAGGGTGACCCAAAGAGAGGGTCATGCCAAAGAACCCTAAAAGCTTCCTATCCATCCCTAAAAGCTTACTATTCATCCTCCGATCCCAGATCAAGTAACTAGAGAAGAGGAAGCTTTACTATACTATTTTACATATTCTTTGCATTCGTCACATATTGGAGTCACCCTTGAGAGTTTCACAAGGAAGTGGTAAATTACCATGATAAATGGTTCCCAATCTCCCCAGTTGTTGTTAACCACCTTCGACGATAATGTACCAATGTTGGCCAGTTGTTATAATAACCACTAAGCTAACAAGTGATGGCTGGTTGTTATAATAACCACTAAGCTAACCAGTGTTACTAACCTGATTGATAATTGGATGTTTTCACAAACACTGGCCAAGCATTCTTATGAACCCTAGTTTACCATCCATGGCACGCACAACTTCGTTCACACTCAAGGTCAATTTTTTTGTTTTGGTCATTTTTTGTGGGAGGCACACCATCATGTGTTTGAACACTTAGTAGTCGCACCTTCTCCAAGTTCCTCTATGTGGCTAAATCTTAGCTTTTGTTTCTCAATGTGGCAAGCACTCACTAATTATGACAATTTTGGTTACCTACTACTCGAAATCAGGCAATTTTTCTTAAATTTTTTTTGAACTCTCAACAATTACAAATTTCAAAAATACTTCATTTTATCATTTTCAATTTTAAAATTTGATGTTTTGGCCCAAAAAAAAAGCCAGAAAAATAAGAAAGGCTGCTAAGGGCACATGCTTTTAGTGTTCAGATGAAGCCTGAATTAGAGTTGTTGTGTTAGATGCTATTTGAGTTGTCATCCACCAGTCAAACTCATCATTCATCCATCCATCCATCCTTCATGGTGCACTGGTGGCTGTTGGTTGGTTCCCCCTGGGCATCCACTACACACTTCACACTTGTGCCGGGATCGGTTGTTGGGTGATTTAAAGGGATTAAAGGGTATTTTTTTGCTTGACATGTGACATAGTTTTTGTACCTCGGAGCAATTGTTGCACCGTCCTCTAATCCATTGTACTTGAACATGCATTTTCTTGTATTTTTATTTTTATACTACATATATATATTGAAGGCTAAAGGTGTAGCATGAAAGTTTTGCATGTGGTCGATATTCGTTTGACAACCCACCCACATGCAATTTTATTTTATTTTTCCTTCTTTTCTTTCTTTTTTTCAATATGTAAAATTGTATGTACACAATGCTACAAAAGAGACAAAAACTAATTATAAAAACGGTGCAAGACTCGGCATGATGGGTTGGGGGGGGGGGGGAGTGTTGGGAGAATTCCATGTGATCAAAGTTTTAGTATTATTTTCATAATGGAGAGAGCATAAGTTGCCCAGAATTAGTCCACAATCTTTCTTCCTTATTGTCAACGGAAAGAAGTGGGATGCTCTCTCTCTATCTCAACCCAAAAATGGGAGGTGCCATGGCCTACCCAATTCTCATGTATAGTAGTAGTAGTACTACTAGAATCTAGTTGTAGGTTGAGGTCAATTTGGCCATCCGTATTATTATTTGAGGAGGGAAGTTACAGCTTCCAAGCATCTTTCATAACATGCATTTGGTTAACTTGTTGCAATCGTTTGTGCAATTGTAGCTTCTTGTATTTCAAACTCATTGTCTCCAATCTCCAATTGTAAGCAATTGCATCATGGAGTCTGACATTGGGTTTGATTGTTGAATTGGTACTTACTTGTTTGTTTGCACCTTTTGTAAAGCTCCTGCATACTAGAGACCCCCCATTGGTTTGGGTAAAAAGCTGGTTCCCTATGGACTCAGATACTAACCTATGGACTATTGCAATTATTTTTGAGATGGTCAGGCTAAGTGCTGACTTTCTTTCTACTTGTAGAAGATACCCATACATTGTGACCCTCATCAACAATGTTGTTGTTACACAAGTCCAAAGCACCCACCTCACACCCCCCCAAAACATTATATTCAAGACAAGTTTTTGCTAGGTTTTATCATTGAAAACAACACTCCTTGTAAATTGTCATCATTCTTTAATAAAGATTTCTAAGCACAACACCATTTCAGTTAACAAATCCCCCTCCCACTGCATAAAAAAACCAAGTGTCTGTGAAGAATTTGACCATTTTAAGTAATACTACAATTTTCTCTAAAGACCTTCAAATGCATAATAAGTTTGGGAAAGGAAAAAAAAAATTAAAAAATACCCCAAGAAATTTTTTTTTTCGCAGAGATTGCAAGACACTCAATTCAACTTGCAATATACTACCATTACAAATAATAAATAAAGATTATTTGAGTAGCCTACCTTGAGATAACAACAGCCCTAAATCCTAAACCCTCAACAAGAAGCAGAAGAAGAAGTACGGCAGAGTATTCCATGCGATGTAAGCAGTATTTATTTTGTGCTTCTTGAAGTATGAACAGTATGATAGTAGCCGGTTGCAGAAATAGGTTTGCAATATGTATGTGCGTGTTTGACGCCGAGTGAGTGTTGTGGACAGAGAGAGACAGACATTGGGTGGCATTGAAAGAGAGATATTTCTATATACATTTATATATGTATAAATTATACCAGTTTCCAAGGAAATTATCAAAGTCACACACTTTCAACAACAACAAGACTGGCAAAATTGGCCAAATATATGTATAACATATATCCACTCTTGTCGGGTTGCCCAGGCATTACAGTTACTGCACTGCCATGACTAGTAATCAGTTTGCAGTTTGTCTCCCCATGCACCGTAAGTGCAGACTGTTTTTTGCCTGCAGATTGCACCCCATTTGCCAGAGACTAGTATTTGAAAACTGGTTTTTTTGTTTGTTTGAGAGAGAGAGAGAGAGAGAGAGAGAGAGAAAGCAAGAGATGCTCTCTCTCCTCTTCAGTTGTGTGTCTCCTAATGCACCAAATGTGCCGATTTATGCCTGGCTGGGGTTTGGAGCATGTTTGCCAGTCTCACTATTGTTGTGTTTGTACATTGTAAACTCGTACACGTACTCAATGTGACGCCATCCATTGATTATGTGATTTCTTTTTGCCCCCCCTCTACTCTTTCTTGCACCCCCTTGCACTTAAACTCGCTTGGTCCCACATTCGTTTTCTCACGAGCACACTGCATTTTGCAGATTTTGACTTTGAACTTCACACTAGTCTTTTGATCTAAAACTTATGTATTTGTTAATTCGTTTGATTTGAGGACAAAAGAGGGCGCAGTCTGGAAGCAGAGAATAAAAAGAGGAGGAGTTGGCTGAGACCAGGTCTGCGGGAAGAAGGGTGGGGGGGGGGGGGGTGGAACGGGGAACGAGGAGGGGAACCAAGGATGCAACTTCTCCCCCAAAGCATTGGACTTATTTGGGTTATAGATATTAAATTCCGTGTTGGGCGGTTATCAGAAACAAGGATAGAGTAACAATTTACCCCTTGCAATTATGAGGTCCATTCACTCCCGGTTCTCAGCAAAATCAGAGACCCGGTTTCTGGTATATTTATATATAACCACAGTTCTCAGATGTTAGAAAATCCAAATAACCGGCCATAAAACTGCCAGTCCATTGCCAGTTCACTCATGAAAACCACTGGGTCTTCCTATTCATATCCATGGTTCTCAAAAACAACCCAGAAAACAGCTTTGGCATGTATCCATGGTTCTCAAAAAATTCCCCAAATAATCCAGAGCATGAAAGTAACAGTTCATTAGCCGGTTCTCCCATAAAGACCACCGGTTCTTTAAGGAGTTTTAAATAACTGGGGCAGACCAGCAGTTTTATGAGTCTTATTTTTTCATTTTTTTTTTCCGAAAAACCGAAACCACAATCAATTTCATGATTTCAAAATCATTTTAAAACCAGAACCGACCCGTCCTCAACCCTAAACCCTAATAACCACACCACACTCATATTACCTACAAAGAAAGGGAGGGGGGGTTGATCCACCTTCCAACAACAAGAACAAATCTGTCGCATGCACTGGTGTTAATGTTCATGATATGCTGGTGTGGTTTGTATGTATGTCCGTCCGCACACAAACATCATCATGTAGTGTAGTAGTACCCTCTAGTTTATAGGCCGGGTAATTTCCATCATTATTTAATGCCAATGCATCCAAAGTTGAAACCGATGTTCCTCCCTCCGGTGATGGGCATCTTTTGATTGGCCTGTTACCCATGAACAATTTTTTTTTAATTATTTTTTTTTAAAAAAAACTTTTGGGTGAACAACTCCCAAAGTAGAATTTACTGTAGGCTTTTCATTTTAATTTTTTCGAGAATTGAAAAAAGAGACCCCACCCACCCAAAAAAATAAAAAACCAGAAAAGAAGTGACAGACCCTCATGCTACACGAGGTTATAAAATTGTCCGACCAAGCCCCAACCCCAAGCTCGTGGATCGACTTTGATGCCATTGTGACAAAAGAGGCTTTTCATTTGGCCTTACCCCCCCCCCCCCCCCCCCCCAACCTCCCCCCAATGCAATGGTACAATAGTAGAATCGTGGGCAAAAGAATATGAGTTAAGAAGAGTGGGAACACATAGGGAACATTCTTTGCTAGTTAGTCAACACATCATCCATCCTACCTGACAAAACCAAAGTGATAATAAGTCCTAATAAGCAGCACTTTGGCAACAAGAGACCATTGCTGTAAATTCCTCAAGACTTTGCTTCATTAGGGATTCCTATTTCACCTTCTCTTTGTTGTTCTCTTATGAATATTGTTAAGTCCGCAAGGCCAACAAAGATCGTGCTAGTGGTAATACCATACCATACATACATACATTCTTGGCTCACTTGGAGAATAGCTTTGCAAAATTGATTATAGGTCTTTGGAACTAGTTTGAAGTAGTGAAGAGTGCAAATGTGGTTATGGCAATCCTTTCATAATCATCCATGTTCCCAAATACATACAAATACTTACATATGTACATTGACATGGAAATCATTAAAAGTCAACTTCTCCTAGAGCCTCCCTCCTTAGGAACCCCCTTACTTCACTTTGACAAATCACACCACAACCCATGACTATAGACCCCATCTTCTTCCCATAAGTATCCCTTTGCATGCATGCACTTCATGTTTCATTGACCCACCACATGGCCTCTTTTGTGCCCTCGTAGTATGGATCACCCCTTCTTTGGGGCCACTTCATCTTTAACAAACCATGGTCCTATCCCATTGGCTATCCTCTTGTTGCTTCAATCTCACATGTACCCACTATCACATCCCATCATTACCAGCCCTGGTCCACAGCTTACACACCCTTTGCCATCACTAAGAGTGCCCTACCACCTCTTGTGATAAAAAAATTCACTCTATGGGTGACCTTCTATAAGTGACTAATGCAACATCAACATTCATGACTCCTTTTCTAGGCTCTAATCCATTCACCCAACATAACTCTCTCCCCCACAAGTAGTACATCCATCAAAGCTTAGCTTGGGCCAAGCAAATGAATATTTTAGCATCACGTCTATCCTTTCCCCCCTTCTTCTAGTACAATTTTAACCTTTAAAGCCTTTCAACATGGATCGAATGGTTTTTTTTTTGAAAAATTATGCACCTAATCAAAGGTTTGGAGCTTTCTTTCAACTCATCAAAGCTGGTTCAACGACCTACCCCACCTTGGTACAAGCATGCAAAAATATGCTAGAAAACAAGTCCTAAACAAAATTTTGTTTCAAAAATAACCTTTTTATATAAGCATAAAAAGTAGATTCATATATTTTGAAGTTTCATTAGGGCCTTAATAAAGTGTTCTCAAACAAAAAGTTTAAGGACAATAACTACAGTGGGGCACAAACGAAATAAAATGAGCCACTGGCTTTATTTTAAAAAGGATTGCATATCTTTTTGCCCAAAAAAACATTTTCATACAAATGAGTTTTTGAATTTTTTTTTTTCCAAATTGTTATGAAAAATGCATATAATGTTTTAGGTAGATGAAATTTTTATTTTTATTTTTGAATAAATATGAATCCTTGAAAATGTACCGATTCCTTGTAAATTTCATGTTTCATTTTTTTAAATGATAACAATTTCAAATTGCAACCAAAAATTGATTTTTAAAACTTTTATGTTTTCTTGTATAATAAACTACAACTATTCTTTAATCATCATGTACATTATACCCCATTTATATGTGGTAAAGGAGTTTTGAAGTTCTAAAATTCTAAATCAATTTTTTTGAAAAGTTTGTTGAATTTTTAAAGTTTTAAAATTTTGCCTATTTTAAGGTAGAAGTGTTTTTTTAATGTGGGTAATAGGTCTTTATTTATTTATTTTAAATTTCCAAAAATTTTGTTTTATTATATGAGTCCTTTTGATAGTCTTTTGCAAAATTGATTCAATATGACGCAATAGGTGTTCACTTTCAAAGGTCCTAAATTGAAACTTAAACTTAAAATTTTATCAAATGGATTTTTGGTTTGAATTCCTTGACATTCATATGAATGAGAATGGACTAACTTGCCATGATTGGCATGGTTTTAAATGACAAAACATAAACATTTTTTCAAATTTGACTATTTTTAGGGCCCATTTGACATCCTTTCTGGTCATTTTATTATGACTGCACCCAATGACATTCCTGAAACTCTGTGTGAATACAATGAATAGGAACATCAAAATTCAAAATATGTTTTACAATGTTAATATCTTAAATCTATAAAACCTAATTAATGTATTCAACAAGAGTTACAAAAAACCTTTATTTATGTGTTTCCTATATTTTTTCAAAGTTTGATAGGGTTTTGAAAAATGAAAGTGTGATGTTTCTTGTGGTACCACCCAATCATATTTTCACCTTAAAACCTTATTTTGCAAAAAATAAACATTTATTTTCTTATACTTGCATCTTTTCTAAAACATTTAAATGCATATGAAAACATGTGAAATTTCAAGATTGTTCAATGAAGACCAAGAATTTCCTCTTATTGATCATTCAAATATAGCATTCATATGTTCCTTTGACCATGGATTCATATGTTCCTTTTGGTGCCTTCACATGCCGTAGCCTATTTCAAAGCTCTTGTTCTATCTATTGTGACATGTTTTGTTTCATGTTTATTTCTCACCATTAATGTGTGATAACATTTGCATTTTAAGTCCTCTTTTTTTGGTTTGCACAATGTTTGAATACTCAAACCACCCAATTTAGCACACAATTAATATTATCTTTCATTGAGGATCCTTATTAAAATGGAAGCACAATAAATTGCACAACTTTTACTTTGTCAAGGTTTGATGTAAATAGCAAAAAAATTTACCATGAAATTGTTCACTATACATTTTTTTTTTTTTACATGTGAATGATCAAAGAGAAGATAGTAAATTATTAGAAGCTCAATAAAAAACATGAATGTTTTTTTATTATACTTTCACCCATTTGATGTTACTTTTTATTGTTATATGCATGATACATGACAAAAGAGGGAACACAAATTTTATGTCCACTTTAGCATGCATGCACTCAATAAAATATTTTAAACATGTTGATTTGTTCCATATGTTGGGTAACATGTATGTAACTTTTGGGATTTTAACTTAAGGTTTTAAGCAACACCCATCATACATATTTTGATGTATACCTTCGATTTCTAAATTCTCAAGAATTCTTGCATTTTTTTAACATCTTTCAACCTAGTTGTTTTTCAAATTCCTAGGCATCTGATTAGTCGCAGGTTATTTAACAATCTAGAAGGGATTTAACTTGTCACCAAACGCCTCTCCCTATCTTTATAAAGGGCATTGGTCTCATTCCTATCATTGTTGTCGCCACCTTAACAACATTTTAAAGGGGTTGGACAATGATTGTTTCATCTTTGGCCTCTTATTTTTTGTTTCACCACCTTCTTTTCTTGTTGGAGGTTTAAGGACACATCAACTTTATTACCCTTCCTTTCTAATAGCAAATAAAAGGGCAATGGGAGTTGTTGCCACCACCTTAACAACACGGTTAAAGCTTATGACCTCATGCCCCAAGTGGCTTGTGTTATTTTTTCTTTTTTAAATAACCCATTAAGAAACAAATAGAACATCTTTAAGACTTTAATAGTTTTAAATGTTTACAAAACCACACCTTTTCCACAAACATTCTTTCATATGGGATATCTAATGTGCATGAAACATGCACCAGTTCATGTTTAACCATAGGTCACATATGTTATACCTTACCAATGTTCCAATTATCATAAACAATCTTTTCCACCACCCTGCAAACCCAATCTAGAATGCAATAGAATTTGTCTATAATGAATTTCCATTGTGTTTGGACTCAATCCATTGGATATTAATCTATTACAAAATGGTAATGAACACATAGGGGTGCATGATGTTGTTCAACTTGATTTTGCACATTGTTGGGGAGCGATTACATGTAAATTTTGTTTCTCCTCATGTTAGACTTATAGTGTTGATTTTGTCTTCTTTTAAAAGATGGTTTTCACACCTATGTAAAAACATGTCACAAACCTAGCTTTGTACTTGCAACCAAAACCAAGCATAACAAGGGTAATGAGTTGGAAGGACGTCCTAAGACTCAAACACATTTTCAAAACTATGAAAAAGTGCAAGGTAGTGACTTTGAACACTCCTAAGGGTTTTCCCAATTTAGGAATTAAGAATTTAAAAATGTCTTGAAATTTTGGAACAAGGTTTGGGGGATTGAACCTTGTCCAAGGGGTCATCTTTAGGTTGCTACAAACTTATTGAATATTATGTATCCAAAATCAAATTGCATTTTCAATTTGGAGATTTGAAACAAAAGTTATGGCCAATTTAATGGTTGGGAATCAAATTAACAATTCAATTTCAAACACTAATATGTTTGAAGAATAGTTGATTTGAAAGCTTGATATGTTGTTGAATTGTTGAAACATAGTCCATATGAAAATGTTATGAGCTCAAAGGATAGTGAAATTCACAACTTGATAATTTCCAAATTTTCACGAATTTACACCAAACTTTCCATGTATTCCTTGTTGACATTTACATGCATATTACAGGGAGGAATATATAGGAAAAAAGTTGTGATTATTCCCAAGTCTAAGTAATGAAACATGTGAGTAGATAAGTTCATGGTATTAGGACTCACATAAAGTTTATCCATTGTTTAATTTTACATGTTTCTAAATGTGAAATAGAATTTATCTTGAAAATGTTTGATGTATATATACAAAAATATTTCTAATATATTATGGAAACATTTGGGTAAGTTTGAGATGATTCTAATGAATATAAAATATCCAAAAAATAATCTAAAACAATGTAATTAATGTTTTTGCTACTTAATGGAATTCTAAAAGGATTTGAAATGAATTGAAAATGGCATATTTTTGGGGATTTTTTATCATAATATCGTTACATAATAGTGTAATGCAACACTTTTAAAGGTCATAATAATTTTATGTCCATTTGTAAATCATGATTCTAACAATAATTCTAAAAGAAAAAAAAACCAATCCAATGTTGCCAAGTCATTTTGATGGTTATCCCATTGGTTTCAAGCAAATTAATAAAGAATTGGGTGTGAGTTGTTTTTTTTGTGAATGTGTTCAAGTGTGCATTTTTCATGACTTAATCCACGTGCTAATTTGGCTCCCATTTGCACTCATTGTCCTCATTCTTGATTTATGCAAATTGATTTCACCTTGAATTCATTTTGATGAGTTCATCTTAATCCCATTCCAAAATTCTCACACCTTCTTTTTGTATGAAAGTTAAGGAACATGTCATGGGTTTGCATTCCATTGCAATATTGAATTGGTAGGTTTTTCTACCCCAAATATCATTTAACAAACTCAGGGATGCATCACATACTCATCGTTGTCAATCCCATCCATCCAAATGTGTTGACCCAAGCCAATGTTACACCAAGTAGTTTCATAGCTTTAAAGGCAAGACAACAAAACATGGTTTTAAATGACATATGTTATTGCATGATTGTGTAGTCATACCAAATACCTTGTTTTAACCATTAACCATTTCCATGGTTGTAATTGCAAATGCCATTAATGACATTATCTTCCATGATTATAGTAATACAAATGTTGTCATGGAGGACATATGTATCTTAACTACTTGGATGTTTACAAGTTATGGTGGACCAATTTTGGAAATTCTTAAATTTATTTATAATGTTTTTCACAAGCCAAAAATGTAAAGTTGTGGATTTGTAAAGATAATTATATAATAATTGAATTTTCCAAATAATAATGATTGAAAACCCATTAATGCATTACAAGATAATTGTTTGTGGAAAATTTTATAAAAGTTATACAACGTTATTGTCATAAGGGACTTTGCCATTTTCCTTTATTTATTTGTAATTTAAAAGTCCATAAAATTACATGTGCCATGTTGAAATTTTTTAGAAATTATTAATCACATTCATGAAGTCTAGAAAGAAGATGTCAGCATTTCATTACAAATTACAATTATGATCATACTCCATTTACAAGGTATATTAATTGTGACACTAAAAGTTGTAACTTGTATGTGTTAAAAAATCTCCCATTAATGTATAAAAGATTAGGTTTTAAATAATTCCAAGATTGAATCACACTAATTCATATCAAAATCATGAATATGAGTCCCTTTCTTACTAGCATATCAAATGAAGGGCTTATAGTTTGATTGGTTCAAACGCACCGCTCATAAAATTTGATTTTTCAACCAAAAGGGTGGAGAAAAAATTATGACATTATGATATTCATTTATGGACACTTTAGCTTGCAAATACCTACCTAGCCTAAGTAGCTAGCATAGTCACCTATACCTAAATATTAGACTACCCTACCTACTTGATACTTAAATAAGTACCTACTATCCTAATTTAGGTAGCTTAATTAGGCCTAGCCTAAGCAACCTAGGCTAAGATAGATAGCTTATCTAACTTATTCATGTAAAGTTTGTAAATATGAGAATTTGAACCCCTCATCTCCATGTTAAAGGGCCAAATTGTTAGCCATTGTAATACATGTTCATGAAATAATATTATTTCATCATATGATTGTGATTTTTTTTCAAAGACTTACATAGGTAACCTAGCTACCATACCAACCTAGCTACCTACCTAGAAGTCAAAATTGAGCAATATCAATGGGGCTAACTACCTCTTGATTTCCACTATGGGAGACTTGTCCCCCAAATTACTACTTTAGACACTTCTATGCTATAGTTTACTAAAGGATGAATTATAGTTTAACTCTAGATCATGGAGATCTTAAACTTAGTGTTTAACTTGAGACCATTTTCTTCTTTCTCAAATTTCTATCCGCTTATTTCCTCCATCCCCTTCCCCTTCTTGGAATAAAGTCTTGCAATTTCATATCATTGAAAGCCAACTTTTGATAGATGAGTTCCAGTTACACATGGTTATACAGATATTCTATTTTCAAAATTTGAAATATAATTATATAGAATCAAAATTACTTTCAAGTATTAAAAAATAAAAATAATAACAAGTGTACAATAGACTTTGTTGAATTATTATGGTGGAAATATATGTCATTATGTAGGGAATAAGGAACATCTTTGGTTTACACTCTAAATAAGAAGAAAACAACAATGATAGCAAGAGAAGAGATATTAAGTTGTGTTGGAGTAGATATATTGAAAAGCATGTTACTTCTAAGCATTATGACATTGTAGTGAACAACACTTAAATATCTCATGATTTCAACTAAACTAAAAATTCAAAAAAAAATATTTTATAAAAATCTGATTTCAACATAATATTTAAATGAAGTTCAAAATGATTTAAATATATGGATATTAAAAATTTATGTAATAATAGGGTGGACGATGTTAATGTTCTCTCACAGAATGTTCCTAAACAATATCCTTTCTGATGCATCTAGTGTCAAATCAACATAGAGTGTTCTCCTTGGACTTTCAAAATATAGATGAAATCCCATGAAAATGATGAAAATCTCTTGAGCACATTCAATATTGAAATACAAATATGTACAGATGACAGCCCCTACTCTCTCATCTCCACCCTTATTTTGGTTACTAAATTTGTTTGAAAAACATCCTTCTCTATTCCTTAATATCCTATATATAAGCTTTATAACCCTAGACCAACCAATGTGTTCTCAATGTGACTGTTTTAGTGGCTTATAAAATTATGCAATTCATCAATTGGAAACCAAAATTTTGATTCTTTCCTTGAGAGATCAATATTGTAGGCCCAAATAAAAAAGACAAGCATTAAAGATCACCAACCTTCAACCACGTTATGGTAATGTCTGAAACAAAACTTTGGGCAGCATCAAGAAAAAAAAATTCATTGCCGCACATTCCACCATTTAGACCAACTTCCAAATCTAAATTGGTTTAAGGAAACATTCCAAATGTAACACAACATTTTTACATGCAATCTTAAGGACATCTTGACGAGGGGGATCTCATTTTGGGTTGAAACTTGAAAACCATTGAAGAAGATTTTCTTAACTAGTGATAGTTTGAGTTGAAAAACCAAAATCCAGTCAGTTCAGAACAACTTCAATGAAGCAAGCTACTACAATGCAATCTTTGAAATTATTTACTTTGTGATGCGCAAGAGCTTCAATAACACACCACCCATGTAAACACATGCTACATAAATCTCTTGAACAATCTATTTGCAGTGATCTCAAATTCATGCATAGAATAATTTGATCTAGTTGCAAATCCTCTTGAAAATTACAGCAACTTGAGAAGTAACATTGTTCAAAGAGCACAATTTTCTTGAAACATTCTCCAAATGCATAGAGTATCCTGTCCTCCATGCTCACCCATAATTTTCAACAAGGCTTGTTTTTTCCATGAAGATATCACACCCACAACTGTTTTGAATGATTTGTTCATGAGCTTGCCTCCCCTCCTCAACTGCCACTACACCAACATACTCAACATGAAATTCAGGACCCTCCACAAAGTGACAAGACTTTTGCTCCATTGCACCTTCTCCTTTTGCAAATTATGTTATAATGAAGTTCCAATGTCATTTGCTCTCTTCCCACATTTTCATGTCACATAATCATGCATAGGTGGTTCAAGAGATCACATCACAAAAGGGCATCTTGTTGAACAACCTTCAAGCATCTTTCCATTCTCTTGCACTTGGCATACATGTCAACAAGACAACTTCCAATAGAGGAGAAAAAGTGGAACAACCCAATTTCAATGATCCAGTCATGCAGTCCTGCACAGACAATCATTCAAAGTGGTTGCAAGTCCAATGCCTTTGAGGGTGCAGAAATTAATGACATCTATCCAAATTCAAGAGCAAGAAGGATACTTGAAGAGTGTTCAACAAAATGCAACTCCCACAATATTGTCATTGATCTCTTGGCAAAGCCATAATATATATCAGGACATGTGAAAGGCATCTGAACTACTATGTCAACAAAAGTTCAATGGGAAGAAGGTGTGCTGCAGTCAGGCCTGTGGCATATCAAAATGTGTGGCTGGGTGGGACGTCAGAGGTCTGGAATAGATGTTTGATGAGTGTAGTAGCACTTGAAGAGGGCAGGCATGTTCATGAACAGATCATTCAAATGCAGTTGCACAACGTGTAGAATCTTTGCAGGCACCTAGGCTGTAGTAGCCTTGTTGACATGTATGGAGCTAAAACCTGGAAGAATATGATGCTGGAAGATGTGGGTGGTGGGTTGTTCAAGAAATTGCCTTCACTTGATGTGATCTCTTGGAATGCCATGCTTCTATGACCAAAAAATTTGTGATATGTTGGCAAGAGCTGAATAAGAAGGCAGCATTGGAGAAACTACTTCAACAGATGCAATTGGCATCTGTAGTGGTGCCAAACCTTATCACTTTCATTGGTTGTTTGTATGCATGTGTGCAAGTGTTGGAGGTATTGTTGAAGGAGGCAGGCATGCTCATCAGCAAATCATTCAATTGCAGCAGTTGCAAGAAGTGTAACTGCATTTTGGTGAGGAATGCCAAGAAGAAGATGTCAGGACTGATGTCAGAGTTTTTCCCTGATAACCGGTGGTTCTCAAAGATGTGTAACCACAGCTCCCAAAAATCAATCTGAGCTGGTTATTTGATTTTTTAGATAACCACAAATCAATATAAATCACATATCAATATAACCACATTTCTCTAAATCTGAGAACCAAGTATGATATGTAAATGCAGTTTTCCAAAAACAAAAAATTACTGCTGGGTCTTTGCTGGTTATTTCATGAAAACTACTAAGTCTTTGGGTGTTTTTGGAAAACCCAAAATCCAACATTTTTTTATTCTGAATTCTTTTGAGAGAAACCCAAAGTTGTCATTCTTTGATCTACATTTTTTGACCATGTCTGTCTTCTATATATAGAGAAGGGTTATAGTATTAGTGTATTAATAGACAGAGGATATTGTATATGCTTGTGTGTAGTAGGTGTGGACAAAAAATTCCTGGAAATATGGTGGTGAGAATTTGTTTTCTTAGTTATGTTGAGTGAACTAAAAACTTCAATGTGTAATAGTTACTAGTGTAGCATGTGCTGTTGGCTCAAGTGTGAACTCAATACCCAACTTATTTTTCTATTCAAAAACATTTTTTGGGTAGTTTAATTAAATTTTCAATGAAAAAGTTACTTAAAATTCAATATCTCCTGCACTCTTGGCATTCTTGGCATAGAAGCATTCTTGAATCCTACTTACTGAGAGTGTTCTAACAATATCAAGAACATGGCCACCCTATAAATTTATGTTTTGATTTAAATGAATTTTTAGTAGAAATATTGTTTAATATTCAATAACTTCTCTATTATAAGTCAAAACATTCCAAAACCAACTTAGTGCACCCCTACCCATTGAAGGCTTCCATTGATACCAAGGCTGTGGCAAGAGATGCCCTGGTCTGAGAGATCTGAAAGCCAGAAACAAAACAAACATATTACCTTCCTTCATCAATAAATATTAGGACAGGGTTCTTGCAACATTTACCTGTGAACTTTGTTTCTTGAAATAGAACCAGCTATTCTTTTAAAAAAATCTGATAACACTCATTACTCTGTACCTTCATGCTTGATCTTCTTGGCTACCTATGTGCCTCTTGATGCGATGCTGTGAGAGTGAGTATGGCCTTCATTGCTACTTACGAAAAAATGCAGGTTAATTTGGGGGATGAGGGAGAAACCAATCTCAAAACAAAATTCTTAAAGTGGGTCTCTCTGGAAATGCCTCATACTTATCTCAACATTCTTGTTGAAATTCACTTCTTTGAAACCTTTAGTCATTCATGCTTCTATCTTGTTCATTATCCTCACTCATCACATTGACATTCTTTTTGGAGGATGCATTTTAATTTTTCCTTTACTTTGTTTGATTTATTATTATTTTTGCATTCTATATCCTGCTTGTTTAATGAGTTTTGAGTCTGCATGAAAATTGTCTTTGGAAATTCTATGAATGAATTTGATTTGGGTTGAAGTTTCCATATGTTAAGTTTTTTGTCTTTCCACTGGAATCAAAGCAACACTGAGTCATGGGTTCTTAAGCTTAGCTTTGTATTTGACCTATTACAGTCCTTTATACTTGAAACAAATAATCACGACTTCTACATAAAGCTTGCACCATTTTTTCAAGTGTAATTGTAGACCACTTTAGAAAGCATTTTTTTTTTCTTTCACTATTCATCGAGTATTTCAACCCCAAAAAAATGCTCATTGTGACGGGCATTTTGTTTTTCAAAACACCCCACAGCAAAATTTCGTTTTTTTCCCCATAATACCTGTAAAATACGGTGAGAAAAATTAATAACTAAAAAATCAATGCGAGTCTTTACACTCAGTAAAGCCCTTGGCTGAAGGCTTTACCCTGCACATTGCTCCCACAACCACAAACTATGAAAAGCTTTTTAATTTGACACCAATTTCTTCTTCCCTTTGGCACAAATTGTGCTGATACTTTGAACAACATAAAAGTGTCATCCTTACAAACCCAATTGAAGCATTTGGTCAAAATCCCATTTCCAAACACAACCAAAACTATACCCATATCTTCTTAGTCACAGAAAATCATGTGAACCCTAAACCCCCAAAACTCCAAACTTGCCATGCTTTTTCTCTGTGTCTCTCAATTCCTCCTACCTAACACATTTTGCTTAATAGAATGACAAACAACAAGAGGGAAAACACGTTTCCTAAAGTGCCCTACTTCCCCCACCACTATCCCCCCAAATACATGATTCAATCAAAGAAAAATGGCAAATTTGGTACAAAACATGATGAAGGTGAACCAAAAATTTAGAGTGAAAGGCTTAATGTTGAAGGCTTGTCTCCCAAACAATTCAATAAGAAACTCATTTTCTCTTTTAATTGTGAAAAACTTGTGTATTCACAAATTCAACTTATTATTATTATTCAAATCAGATTCAAAATCAAAACAAGAGAATTACACTGATAATTATAATAATAATAGAAAAACATTTATATTATTTCTAATATTGATCATTAGGTATTTGAAAAATAATAAATCAGTTGGGAAAAAACAAAAGTTGAATTATTGTTGTTGTTTTTGTGCTTGATTGTTCTTCAACACAAAAACAGAGTTTTGCAAAATCGTGAAAAGCTCGAATATCAGAAAGCTCACCTCGGATTGATTTCGCAAATTTTATTTAGAAAATGGCGAAAACAAAGTGCTGGCTGGAGATTATATCAGAAAGCTCTCGATCGTATTGCTGTTTCGAATTTCGTTTAGAATGGAAAAAAATTTGGTGGCTTGAGGAGGAATTATATCACAAAGCTCGCTCGAATCGCTATTGCATATCTTGTTAGAAACTGCCAAAAACAAATTTGCTTGCTGAAGGAATTATGATATCAGATAGCTCTCGCCCGAATTGCTGTTGCAAGTGTTGTTAGAAATTGCAAAAACAAATTGGCGGCTGAAGGACTTATATCAGAATTCATGTCGCAATGTTTTTTCTAACAACTGCAAAAAACGAAGTGCTGGCTAGAGGAAGTATACCAGAAAGCTCGATCGAATTCATGTTGCAAGCTTTGTTAGAACCGCGAAAACAAAGTACTTATTGTATCAGGATGCTCGCTCGAATTCATGTCGCAAATTTTCTTAGAACTGCAACCAAAAACAAAAAATTGCTTGCTGGAAGAATATAATCAGAAAGCTCTCGTTCAAATTGCTGTCGCAACCTTCGATTAGAATTGCGGAAAACAAATATTGCTGGCTGGAGGAATGATATCAGGATTCAGAAAAGAAAACCTCGCTCAAAATGATGTCGCAAATTTAGTTTAAAATCTCGAAAAGAAACTGCCGGCCGAAAATATCAGAAAGCTCTTGATCGAATTGATGGTGCGAAAATTTCGTTTGGAATTGCGAAAACAAAACATTGCTGGCTGGACTCTGGAGGAATAGCACTATCAGAAAGCTCGGTCGAATTGATGTCGCAAATCTAGTTAGAAAATTGCGAAGGTAAATTTGCTGGCAGGTGGAGGAAGAATTACCTCTGTGATCAGAAAGCTCGATCGTTGGAATGGCTTTCGCAAATGTCGTTTACAATTGCGAGAAACGAAATCGCTGCTGGCTGGAGTAATATTACAGGAATCATGTCAGAAAGCGTCGCTCGGATCGATACATCTCGCAATAAGAACTTTGATACAAGTGCTAAAAACAGGAATCGTATGAGAAAACTCGCTCGAATTCCGCAATTTTAGCAAAGAACCGCGAAAACAAATCGCCGATGAAACATCAGAAAGCTCGCTCGAATTGACGTGGCAATTTCTAGTTAGAACTGCGAAAAACAAATTTCTGGCTGGAAATCTGAGAATCTCGAAATCGATGTCCCGGAAATCTAGTTTAGAAAGGAGTAAAACAAATGATCGCTCACTGGAGGAAGAATATCAGAAGAAACTCGAATTGACGATGCCACAAATTCAGGTACAAGTGCGAAAACAAAGAAGAAGAAGCAGGATTGATGTGAAGGTCGAGTTCTTACCAGGATTTTTGGCGATGTCACAATTGAATTGAGAAGCGCGGAGCAGCAAATTGCATGATGAATACTCAGGAGAAAGGATGGAGAAATCGAGAGAGAGAGAGAGAGAGAGAGGCGGCGGGATCGTCGGTCGTAGACTAGGCCGGGATGAGGAGGGAGCTGGAGAATAACAAAAGAAGAAAGGAAAGCGCAGGACTGTCTTATCTAGGCAACACGTGTCGAGATAAGCAGCCTGGGGGTAGCAACAAACAAAAAGAAAGGGAGCGGAACAGGGGGGTGGGATTTGAGAGGAGGGAAGAAAGGAAACCGAACGGCAGCTATGGCGGAGGAGCTCGATACCACAAAACCAAGATGACGCTCTTCTCGCTCCCTTTCTTCTGTTTCTGTGCTACTACTGCCACAACTCCGCTTCGCCATTCTTCTTCTTCTTCTTCTTCCGTCGCTGCTGCTGCTGCTGCACTTGCTGTACCTTCTTCCTGCTGCTCTCACTTCCTTGACTTCCGCTCTCTCAATTTCTCCTCCATTTCTGGTAAGTTTCGCTTCCTTCTCGGCCCGCCGGGCGTGAGTTGTCTTTGTTTTCTTCTTTGTTTTCTGTTCTTTTCTTTTCTTTTTGTGTCTGTCTGGCCGACTTTGTTGCCACTCCGGAAATCCTTGTCAGACTAGTGTCGCATTTGCTGCATCGTGGTTTCCGTCTCTTGTTTCTTGCATCGACCGTGCATTAGATTTGGGCTTGGGATTTCTGCGTTTCTGTGTGTTTTCTGCTCTGAGCTTTGAATCCGGTGTTGATGAGAGAAGCATGTACTACTTACTCAGGGATTTCGAGAAGATATGAGAACAGAATTCACCGTTGCCATCAGCAGTGGGATGATGATAATACTACGCCAAGAAGATTCACAAATGTCACAGTTGCAGCAGATCGCTCCTCAATAAATGGCGCTCAATCTTCTGCCAGGCCCACTGGTACGAGGTATCCTTGCACGGCCTTTCTTCTTCTTCCTCCCCTTGATGCAACTCAATAATAGGGTAGTGCTATGTGCTTGCTTGCTTGCTTGCTTCTGGAAAGAAAGGGTAGGCAAAAAAATTCTCTCTTCTGTCTTCCTGTGTGTATGTGATAAGCTTCTTGGGCCATCAACTGGATTGAATCCAATAAAGTTTTGAGGTTGTGGATGGTTGTTGCATGTGTAAATAGTGGACCCGATTTGGTCAAGAGATTTTCAGACAAGGATGAGAAGAAAAAAATGGGAATCATGGGGAAAAACTAGAACTTGGGTGGTGCTTGAATTCTGTCTCACAAGTATAAGAAAAGGGGATGATGATGGATGGGTTAAATGCAGGAAGGTAGTGGAGCATGTTGTGCTCTTCCAAATGAAGGAGGATTTTACTGATGAGCAAGAGAAAGACATGCTTGATCATCTCTTCACACTGCAGTACCGCTTCCGAGGCATTCTTGCCATTTCTTTAGGTAGGTGCGGGTTTCTGAAATCAACCCTTCAATTTTTCTTGAAATCAAAGTGCATGTTATTGTTCAACTAGAGACAGAGTCTGTCTGTGCACATTATTGTGACTGTCAAGGTACTTGGAGCTTTTGCTGCATCCCTGAAATTCACCATTCTTATTCTTGAACCCTGGAACTGAAACAACAGAGGGCAATGAAACACACAAGCCTTAAACCAGAAAAGAAAAGAAAACCTTGTTGCTGCTGATGATGGGTCCTCTGCATGACAAAATTCTTTGCAGGTCGAGTGGTAGGAAGGACACCAGAAGGTGTGACACATGCACTTTATGAGCGATTTCCATCCAAGGAAACTTTGGAGCAGTATATGCAGCATCCTGCGCGGTTGAAAGTTGCTGAAGAGCTCATCATTCCTTACTACAATGTATGTAATCAGAATTGTTCTTTCTTTCAATGGGCTGTTGTGAAGATTTAACCTAGCCATGCATTTCATCTTTTTGGATTTTCAGTAGTGGCTTCAACTGTTTTGAACCCTACAAACATTTGTGCACTGGCCATAAGCCAAAGCAGTTGAGTTCTGACTTGACCAGAAAAAATGTTACTAAGGGACATGCGCATGTGGGGGGATCTGCAGGGATTGATAATTGCAGACTTTGAAGCAGAAGTGGAAGATGCAATTGAAACAATCTTCAGGCGTGGTGATGTAAGTCTTTATGAGCTTCTCAAGCACATCTTGTGATGCTGCTCACCACTATATCAGCTCCTCAACCTCCTGGGAATTTTTTTAAGCCACTGATGTTTATATGCTTTCAGCAATTTTGATGGACTTTTGATGAAGTATCTCTTATACTGGGGAGAGGCAGAAAGTGGAAGAAGCCGAGAAGTGATGGAAGGTGGGGATGGCAGGACTTTCAACAAGGAATCGAGCATGTGGTCTTTATTAAGGTGCGGGAAGGCACCAGCCAAGCAGGTGTCAGTAGAATGTTAGAAGCTTTTAACAACTTGCCGGATCAGCTTGAATCATCAATTCTTGTCCAACTTACTGCAGGTGAAGAGAAATTGCTTTCATTCATCTGGATATAATTCTTGCCTAATCTGTGATTCATATCTGGCTTGATATGCAAAATGGCCTATAGTGCACCTCTGCTTTTACTCTAATGATCACTGCCTGCACAAGTGGAGCTCTGTTTAGATGCAACTGATCACTCTGACTATTTGGTGCGGTACAGGGGCCAATTTTTCTGAGCGCAGTAATGGCTACACACATGCCATGGTAGCACGCCTACCATCAGGTTTGTTCAAGCTAAAACTATTGCTAATTTTGAAGTCTTTGGCAGATCAATATTCTGATGTTTGATAGGATCCTTTTTTCTAATTGGGCTCATTAGATTCTGAGGAATGCTTGTTCAGTTTGTGCTGAAGCTTGTGCAGTACTTTTTATGCAAGAAAGGTCATGAAATTTGAGTCGAAGTTGTTTCTGAGATAATGGATCATGTGGGTGCAGAAGAGGCACTGGACAGTTTCAGCAAGCATCCTGCATATGTTAGGGTAAGCTTCTCTGCATGTAGTACAAGATAATTTAACCATGAGCAAAATGTTGATATCTCACATTTGAAACAGCCTGTGAATTGCTTTGTAATGATGGCAGTTGTTCATGTTGATTTTAATGAGACTCATGAAACAATTAGTGTTGTGATGAAAAACAGGTGTTCATTGAGAATGTGCTGCCAATTAGTTCAGGGATCCTATCAGCTGATTTTATGGTTGATCCTGTAACAAAGTCAAATCCTTTGTAGAGAACAGGAGAAAATGATAACCAACTTGAGGATCTTTGTGGGAAGCATCTCCAGTAGTTTCAATAGTGACAGGTGTTTTGATGAGAGAGAGTTAGCATTCTAGCCATTTGCTTCAATCACCCATTTTGAGCTTAGTGATTTATCCTAGCCAGATCTTCTCCTGATTATTTAGTCTCATTCTTTGAAGAACCCTCCCATCCAGTGGAAAAGCGCAGCAACACAAAATGGAAGTATTCTTTGGATGGTCCTCTTCTCCAAACTCGGTGCAGGTGAGCAGCTAGCAACATCTCCCCTTTTGACATCTGTCTAAAAAGTAGGCTGATGATCATAGAAGTATCAAGACTCTCTGTCAAATTATAGAATTCCATCAGTTTAATATGAACTCCCAGATGCAGGGAGCTCCAGTGAGCTTGTTTGCTACTGATAATTCTATTCTAGAATGATCAACACTCAGAATTATGATGTGATGAACACAAATTTCCCTGGGGTTCTTCATAGTATTTTATTCCTGTTTCATAGTATTTCTTAGTGTTTTTTTACTTTCACCAAATTGGACAAACCAAGAAGAAGAAGAAGAATCATGCAAAGTTTGCAAACAGTAAACAACAGTTGCCCAAGAACACTTCCTTCAAGGAGTCAAAAGGCCTTAGATGATGAACTAATGCTCCTTTCAAGGAGTCAAAAAAAGGCATTAGATGATGAACTAACCCTTCTTTCAGGGAGTCAAAAGGCCTTAGATGATGAACTAATGCTTCCTTCGAGGAATCAAAAGGCCTTAGATGAGTATTACTTAGGGAATGTAGGTTGGCATATTGGTTTTGGTATATGTACAAAATCACATCCAGATCTCTCAAACCGCAATGCCTCTTGTTGTGCTCTTGATACTATTGGAGAGCCCCCATCAAGTGAGGACACACTAAGTTGGTTTCATAATGTTTTGTCGGACAATGGAGAAATCATCAGATATTGAACATTTTTTTCACTAAAAATGAATTTAAATCAGTAATTAAAATTAAAGGAGAATTTAGGTGCACTCTTGGTATGTTGGAAAGCCCTCCATGAGTAGGATTTAATGAAGGTGGTTTAGAAATTTTTAGACCTAAGGTGTGAGAGATATTGAATTTTTAGTTTTTGTCATTTGAAGTTAAATTAAATTAAAAAAAGATTTTGGAATGAAAAGTAGTTGAATAACCAATTCACACTCGAGCCAATGACACAAGCTACACTAGTTGAAGTGAAATATACAATTGATGTAATGAGAAATAATGTCCTTCCACAATCAAACTATTTGGGCAATAAACCAAATGTAGATTACATTATGCAAGTTGAAGTCTTGTAAATATAAATTTATTTCTAGTATGTAATTGGGATTTTTTATTTTTATTTGGACTCTGCATTGCTATGGACTACCAGTGACAATTTCCTTTCTTATTATGTTCCCATATGATTATCAATAATTCATCACTTTATGTTAATATCAATTTCAACTTCAATTAATATAAATATCATAGACATGAAAAGGCACATGTTAATTTGTCTTTTCATATCCATCATGGTGGTTAAGAAAAGGGGTGAAATAGTTATAAAGACAATAGATAGATATTAGGAAAGGAATGTGGTAATGATTAGGAAGGAAATGAGATAGTTAGGCTTGAAAATGAAATAATTATATTGGAAAATGTTTCTGGAATTGTTCAATGACAACCATATGAAGGATTATGCAAAATCAACACAAAGCTTACAAAAAAAATTTATAAAAAATCACCCATATACCAACTCTTTGAAATTCTTGTCTCTTAAATTCTGCATAATCCTTTGTATGCTCATCCCTGCAGAATTCAAAAAACATTTCCAAATATAATTATCTCATTTCCAAGCCTAACTGCCTCACTTTCTTCTTGATAATTGCCTCTTATCCTTGTAACTACCTCACTTATTTCTTGATAACTATCTTGTATCCTTATGATTATTTCATCCGTTTCCTTACTCACCAACATGAATATGAAAAGGCAAATTGACATGTGTGTTTCCATGTCCATGATATTTATATTAATTGAAATTAAATTTGACATTGACACAAATAATGATAAGTTATTGATAATCATATGAAAACATAATAAAAAGGAAAATTGTCACTATAATGTGTAGCAACATGGAGCCCAAGTCAATAAGGAGCTATGAAACATTATAGAAAACCACCCATATGCTTAGTTCCTTGAAATTCTTGTCATCAGAATAAAAGAGAAAATGTTTCCATCATGATGTCCTAATTTATCCTACTTCATGCATGTTTATGCCATTGCCTAACTTAACTCACATGTTTCCAAAGCTATAAAAACCTCTTAGAAATTGCGTAGTGTATGTGGAAGGCACTGTAACGAAAAAGCAGGGGCATAATAAGTTTTTGTTACCCACTGATATGCATCAATTGACACAAGAAATCAGTTGCAGATATAAACCAAATTACTCCACACATGCATCCCACCAATTGTGGATTTTTACAAACTGAAAGTAGAGTTAATCTTGATTCTCTAAATCAAAGATGGCAATGGATCTACAGGGGTCAGGACACTTTGACTTCACTCTCTTGAGCATCAACTTACCTAATTGGCAATCAGAAGTTCTCCCTAACACCCAAAGCAAAATAACACACTTTGCTGAAACATAAAACCCCAATGCAACACTTAAATAAGCACAACACCAAATGCCTACTCTGAGATGCCCAAACATAAAACGATGATGCAACAAAACCCCATCAATTTCAATTGACAAGTGATGAGACTTAAGACGGAAATGGCAGGTCTTTAGTATTCAGCAGATAAACCCCAAGAAGTTTTACAAATGCAGTCCGCTACCCCAGACTTATGATGCCCAAACATGATCCCAGATGTAAAAATCAAGACATGCACTCAGAAGTCCCAATTCTCTAGGTACTCTATTCCCTAATAACAAAACCCAAACCATCCCAAAATAGTCCACACACAAATTGATTTCTTTGCCAAGGTCGCTCACAAAATCCTAATGTTCCTCATCATTCCCTTGATCATGGATCCATAATTGTGGTTCTGCAAGGCATTCTACTAGTAGGTGCATGACACAGCAGAAGTAACAAGCATAACCTCAGTATAGAAGAACCCTACAATGTCCACAATATGGGCATTCATCCCTCAAAACACAAACTGATCACCTTCCTGAAACATTCCAAAATAAAATACTTAGCTCTGCCTTCAAACTCTCGATGTCCTTGCTCATATTCCTTCATCGCACAATCGCCTTCATTGACGTCCAAACAGAAGAAATCTTCATAGATACAGCGCAACACACAAGTTCACCCAACTTAAACGCCACACAAAGCTCGTGCACCGCCGATCATAAACAGCATCATGCTCATAACCTGCAAACAAACAAACATTTACAAAACAGAAACACACAACACCCCATCGACATCAACTGCCGGAAGCTTATCGTATTCGCCTTCAGCTTTCGGCAGTTGATGTTACAACATCATCCATTTAGGTTTACATCCAGAGATTTTCATCACAGCACCTTATATAACAAGTAGTATTATTGCCTCCACCTTGCAACCAGTGTGAATGGTAGAAATACTCACCCTTTAATTCATTGCAAACTAATAACAATACAAATTAATTTACAATTTTTGAAACCAATTTAATATATGTCAATATTGGTCTTATCAATATGTGTTAATGCAAATGGAACAACACAATTGAGAAATCTCAAAATCTGTTTATTCATTTGTTTACTTGGGAAAAAAAACTCAGCTTCTACATAAAATAGAACATTTTTACAACTCAAGAAAAATTCAGTGACGAATTACATCATGAAAAAAATTCTAGTAATCAATTGCATTATGCGAGTGGTAGAAAAACCTACTATGTTTTGGGATACAATCAGGGACATAAGGAACATCTGTGAGGATTAAGGGACATTCCAAAGGGCAACCCTTAACCCTAACTTTGTACTCCCATCATTAATGGGTAAGAGCTTCCTATTACAAACCCTTATTCATCATCATCATCATTGCCTTTTACTAGCCTAGCCCTTTCGATGCATGTAATGCCTGTCAAGAATGTCAACCAAATTGTGCCACATGACATTGGACCAAATTGACAAAAGCCAAAAAGGCAGCTTAAGCTTGAGCCTACAACCAACAAGACCTAAAAGGCTGCTACCAAGTAGGCACTGAGGCGGCCTTCCAAGTGGGCAACTCCCTAATGCTAGCCCACCACTAAAGTTGGTCTTGAACGTGCTCATGTCAACCCCCTTGTGCGGATGGTATGTTAGCTGCCTAAAGGTCCTTGCACATTATGGAGACAATGGACTAGGCAGCGCGACCCATGGACTCCTTGGCACTACGCAAACGTGAGAACAACACCTGATGTGGGTACCTCTCTTGAGGCATCTTAACTAAGTGGGCACTGAGGCGGCCTTCCAGGTGGGCAGCTCCCTAATGCTAGCCCACCACTAAGGCTGGTCCTAAGCACGCTCATGTCAACCCCCTTGTGTGGATGGTATGTAGTTGCCTAAAGGTCCTTGCACATTATGGAGACAACGGATTGGGCAATGTGGCCCTTGGACTGCTTCGCACTACGCAAACATGAAAATAGCACCTGACGTGGGTACTTCTCTTTAGGCATCTTAACCATGTGTGCCAGCCATGACAACCTTCTCTACGCCAAAAGCCACCTCAGAGAAGGTACCTAGCACCTACCCTTTAGATGCTCAAGGTTGTGGCAATTAACGATGCTAACCCCCAAAATCCACTTCAAGCAGCTCCTTTATGTGGTCTCTAGCATGTCTTCTTGCACTTGCATCAAAGGCCACATCTCACTACTGTAACAAAATGCAAAACAATAAAAGAGTTTAAAACCTTCACCTTGGTTTGCACCGAGAGACCGAGAGGTGGTGATTCCCCCACACATGGGTAAACAACACAAAAGCATCTAGCCTACACGTAAGACAAGCATCAACCTCCTCCTACAAGCTAGCTTAGGAATTGATAATGCCTCCCAAATACTTGAAAGACTCCACCAGTTGCACAAAACCACAATGGATGGGGGTGTCAGCAAGTAGCTGGGGGGCACCCCTACCCACTAATATGATCTTTGTCTTAGCAGCATTGACGCACATGGCCATCTCAAACATCTAGAAATCAACACCCTTAGCATCTCCACTAACTTCCCAACATCTGAGCTGAACAAAACCATGTCGTCTACATATAATAGCACAACAATGGTGGCAAGAGACAAGGGCCCCGAACTAGGGGTGTACACCAGCTCCCCTTTAAACTAGAATTCAACCTCCACCCCATAATCTAGCAACACCTTAAGGGCCTCCTTAATGATGAAATCCAAGAACACATTAAAAAGGAAAAGGGCAACCACACAACCCTACCACACACCACTTGTGACGGGAAAGTTGCGCCCCAAATGACCATCAAGCTTGTCGCAACCTTAACCTTAGGCTCACAACCAAGGCAAGGGCTTGCGAGGCTGTGGGCTAAAAAGGAAGCTTGGGAGTCACGCCACATGGTCCTGAGAGTGTAGGAAAATGTGAGGGAATGAACCCTCACACTTCCAAGGGAGCTTCCATTTTGGGAGTAGGAGTCCTGATGGACTCCCAAATCTTCATAGAGAGATTGCAAGGGTCAAAACTCAATGGATTGATGATTTCCTTATATCATTGGAAAGCTCTTAAAACATAAATATCTGAAATGGGCTCGCATGACCCATTTGGACATCTAAAACACAATTTATGGCCAAAAAAAAGGTCGATGACAATTTGATTTTCGACCACTAAAAGTCAGGAATCACCGTGATTTCCTCACGTGTAGATGGCATGCAGCATATTGTTGATAAGATCTTGACGACGGCTACAACTTTGCTTCAGACCTCATCTCAATCAGAGCTTTGCACATAAAGTTAGGGCTCCCAAAGTCGCAAAAGTCCTAGTTGTGAAAATTTCAGGACTCCCACTTGGGAATCCCAGGACAAAAATGCCATTTGGATATGGGCCTTATGGAGAGGCACAAAGTCTACCATAAGGGGGAAGGTGATGGGTTCCCCCAAGTCCAGGCCGTGATGAGTCTTGTGAGTCCGATTTTGTTGTGGCTTGTCCTAGCACCAAAAGTGCTCTAGCTATGCACTAACCAATTTGTTGTTTTGTTTTGTGTAAGTTCGTGTGAGTGATTAAATGCTTGTCATTTTTCCTAGTCCCATCCCAAAGCTTCAACACACCCTTCTACCCCTAAAGTGCTACAAGCCAGGAAGTGTGCCTTAACTCGTTATTTTTCCATTGTTTCACCTCACTCACATTTTAATTTATCAAGGAGCATGGGGGTGCATCAAAGCTACATAGCGGCCTGTGTCCCCGAGTGCAGGTCCTCCAGGAGGTTAATGAGGCGGGCAGGGACACCATAGGTGCAAAGAACCTGCCACAAGGCATCCCGATTGACATTGTCGTAAACCTTGGTGAAGTCAATGAAGGCCAGGTGCAACTGCAAGTTAGTGTTGGCTTGGGCTCACCCTGAAAGCTGGCGCAAGACAAACATTACATTAATTGTACCCCTACCACCACGAAAACCACACTAAACATCATGCAACTAGCCACCCACACATTGCCCCAAGCAGCACGTCAACAACAACGCATAAACCTTGCCTTGGATACTTAGCAGACTAGTTCTCCAATAGTTG
Organism: Sphagnum tenellum; assembly: GCA_963921925.1. NCBI lineage: Eukaryota > Viridiplantae > Streptophyta > Sphagnopsida > Sphagnales > Sphagnaceae > Sphagnum > Sphagnum tenellum. Next base: position 744,183 of record OY998146.1, read on the forward strand.
TCCATGCACTAGTGCAAGCCCTTACCCTTGTATAGTGAGACTACCAAAATGCTCTTCCACACCTAGGGCCCTACCACTGCGCTAAACAACCAAAATGACCATGTGGAGCTAAGCAACAGGCTCTATCCCTGCTTTAGACAGCGGGGTAGTGATACCATTTGCCCCAAGAGCCACTGCATTACGCAATGTAGTAATGCACTCAACCACCTTTTACAAAGAGGGCTCATCATAGACCTCACCTTCAACACCTAGGGAAGATTCAACCTCACAAACCAGGGTGTCCAAGAGATCCCAAACCGACAGGGAAATGTCCCTCTCAACCCCCAAAACCCTAGTGAAGTGCTCCCCAAAACATTGCAACACGGCCTATGGGTTGTGAAACAGCACACCAAAGCAGTCCAGGATGTATTGTGGGGCACCCTGGCCCAACGCCACACCAACCATGGACCTAACCTATTGAGCCCAGTACCTCGGGCGATCAGCCTATTGCAAATGCTCAATAACCTCAGCTTGCTTCCACACAAAAGCATCCACATCAACAACAATTGCCCTCTTCACCCTCCCATTAGCCTCCTTGCAAAATAAACACAACTCAACAAACTGAGGGCAGCCCATCAAAGCACAATGAGCCTAGTGCTTATCAACAACCAGGGACAATGTTGTTTACATGAGACCAGGCTTGTGGCAACAAACAAGCTTAGCCTTCCCCACCAACTACCCCATGGGCTCAAAGATCTCACGTTCGAAGGCAAACCACGCCACCTCATAATCCAAGAGGTCAGGAGACAGCAAAACAATTTGATTGCGCAAGAAGCAACAAATGCCTGTTGCTACCTATGGCCTATCCCACAAAGCAGCTGCATCCCACACCCCACCAGAAAACACTACCCATGGAGGGATTCGTAGATGCAATTACAAGGTGGTGGCCAACAACCAATGGTCCCTATCGCCATGGAAGACACTAATAAAGACCCTACAATCTCACACCCCACACATGAAGCTATGGGAGCACATAATGTAGTCCTTGACATACCAAAGTTGGGTGGGAAGATGGAACCAAGTGCCCAAGTGCCCAAGCTAGTGTGGAAAGAAAATCTTGACCATGCGGAGCCCAAAAGATGTCACCAAATCTAGGAGGCACTCCCCATTGTTAAAGGGTGCCTCACCATGGTGGAGGTGATGCTGGCGCGCCACGCTAATAGAGGTTTCCCAGCCATAGCCTAGCTTAGCATTGAAGTCACCTAGCACCACCACCTTGTCAACATGGGGCACAACTTTCAAGCAACCAAACAAGAGCAATTGAAAAGTGTTCTTGATCGAAACGTTAGACACATACGTGGGCGCATAGACCACCACCACCATCACATGTTAGCCAACAACTTCTTTGAAATGAACTGAAAGCAAACGAGGGCCAAATTGACAGACGGAGAACATGGCTTATTTCCATCTAAGCAAAATCAAGAAGCCCACCCCTTATTGACGCCCCACGTCCCCGCCCGACCAAAACATGGACCAATCAACCCCCTCCACAAGGATATTGCACTTGCCTTTGCCCGGCCAGCGTAGCTCCTACAACCACAAAGCCCGATGCCCAAATCTGACAACTACCCCACCAATAGCGCCAACTCCAACCCTTCCATGCCCATTGCACACGTCCAAAGGTTATACGTAGCCAATTTAACATGACGCTTCACAAGCTAGATAGGCTGAGAAGACTGCGCATGGCAAACCGTGGTCAAGTAGTTTCATAATTAACCATTAACTCTTTGCCACTTGGGTAGCAAGCCTTGCATCGTTGTGGACAAGAGGCCAGTCTTAAACACACACATTCAATCAGTTGATAATATTTAATTATTTAATTACACTAAACCCCTTACTAGTACCTACTAATCAAATTCTTGCCAAACAAAGACTTTGAGCAAGTAAGGTGTCATCCCTAAACAAATGACCATATGAAGGCACATGAGTGTTGCCCATATAATGAAAATAAGATTATACCAAGTGGGTATATATTTTATGATATCAACTTTGATGCCCATGAAAACCTCACATATGTGCCAACTATGATCAAAATTCAAAACATAAAGACATGTTAGAAATTTTCAAGTGTATGTGGAGTTAACATTACATAACATAATAAAGTTCTAAGTATTTCCCTCTTTGCATTGATAAACATGAAAATTTGGTTAATATAAAGCATATGATTATTTAAATGTTGTCATATGGGCCAACCATTATGGCCTCAACCAATTCAAACTAAGCATTTTCTCTCATTGGCCTTTTGGGAGATTGTAAAGCACTTGAAGGTTTTTTGCTTTGCACCCGCTTGGAAGGGTAAATCTCAATTTCATGTTACTGAAGGTTATATCATCATACAAGGGTATCTTCAACACATGCCTATCAAAATTTCCATTTCAATTAATATATTCCTAAATATTTCAAATATTCTTCAAATTTTTTCAAATTTTCTTTTTCGTTCAAAAAATATTTTTTGAAAATTTGAAAATGACTTATGTTTAAATTTAACCTAGGTGCCTAGGTTTAGACCTAACCTATGGTTAGGCACCATGTAACTTAGACTATTGATGTGGATGTGCCATAACATGTCATTTGATTATTTGTTGACCCCACATTTTATGAATGTGTTAAATGTCAACATTGTGAATGTGCCACATGTCACCAAACCACTAGTTAATTGTTCGATTTACATAGTTGCAACATAGTTGAAATGTTCAACTTACATAGTTGCAACCTAGTTGAAATTGTATATTTTTGGATGATATCATGTTTAGTTAGTAGATGAAGTTCATCCATTAATCTAATGTAGTTGACAACATCCCTTGACTATATTGGTAGAGCAATTTTCAACTAAATTGGCAAGTAGTGGCACGTAATGGCTATTGTTGTGGTGTTGACATGTGGCATACACTTTTGACTATAATTCCAGTTTCAACTTGTACTTTTCGATATTATTGGTTAATAATTGCAAAAAATATTTTTTAATTGTAAATTTAAGTGCAATTATATATGTAGTTTTCAACTTTGTTTGTAGTCAAACAATAGTTGAAAACATAGTTGCAAAAAGGGGGGTTTTTTACTAGTGAAACTATTTAATTGTGGATTGATGTTGCAAATTAGGAATTAAGGAAGACAAAAGTTTTATTATTATAGTCATTTGATTTGTGTTCACAAAAGGACTTAGTTCAAGACCAATAGCCTTTATAGCATGCCAAATTCAGGGACAAGGAGTCTAAAAGGACATGAAAGGACTTAGAGAAGGACTATCAATTTAAACCCAATTGCATTATACAAAGGGTAAACAAGGTTTTAGGAGTATGGATTTTAACATAAAGACTCAACTTAAGATTGGTAATCCTTAAAACACATGCTAAATTTAAGAGTTGCAATACTTTTTCAAACTTAACCATACTTTTTAAAGATGTAATATAATTGGAATTCCTATGAGCTAGATTATAATTGAATGAGTATTGTTGTGTGCAATAATTACTCACAATAAACTATGTAATAAGTTAAATATATCCTATTGGTTGGTCATGATCTAGGTCTTAATCAACTAGTAAAATTGTGATCCTTGGATTTATGGATGTGGTTACTATTTAATTACATTTAGGATTTGAAAGATGGTTCCAATCATTTATTTCCAATGTAAGTTGCCAATGATCTTAAATAAAAGAAATTTGGGCTCGGGCACAAAAAAAAAAAATTAAACTAAAGCTTATTGTGTTTTTTGGAAAGAATCCTGGAATTCTTGAAAGGGATTTTAATGTGGAGAGTAATTGTCAAAAGAAGATTGTTAACTTGGTGATTTTGGACCAAATTATGTGAAATTGATTCACAATTTCATTTGTTTCATTTTTTTGAGTGATTTATTGGGCTTTTAATTTTATGATGATTTATGTTTAGATAAATCTTCTGAGCAATACATGGATCCAAGAAGACACCTTCAAATAACCATCATATTTTGATGTCATATATGTAAATTATCCATATGATATATATTACATTGTACATATACACTAACCCATGTAAATTCTGATACATGTATCCAAATGACATGTTTACGTATTATCCATATATGATCTAGCTTTTAGGGTTGGTTTTAGCCCTATGGTGATTACTCTATTGACACATCCAAATATATTTGCAGTGATATACATATATTGTACAAGTATTGTACTTTGGTTGCAAGGCCCATGTGTTGTAATTTCCAACTTCATATTTAAGGCACCCAAGTAGATTTTTTTAGGTTTCAATTAAGTGTAAATGCTAGGTACCAGCAACAGACATAAGCATTGGCCCAAGAAACATGTGATGAAATTGTTGGGTTAGTAATGCAAATGACATTATTACTCAATTATTAAGGTAATTATACCCACCATTGATCTAATTAGGACTACATGCAATGATGCATGTTAATGGAGGACAATGTTTACTGGCATGCATGGCTTTTCCTTCAATCTGCCACCAATTGTGTATATGATATAGGGTTATCAATCTCTTTCTTTTTACATATGTTTGTTTACCCATAAATTGTTTTTATTTGTGTACTACAAGTTGTTTGCACCAATTGCCATTTCTTTCTTTGAAAACTTACATTCTTGTTGGATTTCATTGCACATTTGAACTTTGAACATAATTTGTGTAGTCAGCAAGTAGATTTACACCTTCGGTTGCAGGTTAAGAAATATGGTGCAAGAACTAGTTGAAGGCACTATTGAATGGTTCAATAAAAAAATTAGGCTTCATGTTGGAGGACTGGATATCAATAAGGAGCTTACTGATGAGCAAATCTCTAATGCAACCTTGGAGTGCTTATGGGGACAAAAGAAATCAAGGAATGGGTTTAAAGTGAACAATTGCATTGACCCAAATTTGGTAACTAAAATCCAAGAACTTTGGCCACTTGTTTATTAGAAATCAAAAGTCACAAATGGTTCAATTTCTCTTTCTTTTGTTAAAGGAGTTTTAAGAGAGAATAACAAATTTAAGGTGACTTGGGTTTGTTATGCCTCCCAAACACAAGTCATGGGAAGAAGGGGGCACAAGAAATTAACTATTAATAATGTTAAAATATTGAAAAAACAGTCACTAGTGGTAGAGGTCATGGCATCTACAAATGTAGTAGCAAAGTTGCCGAATGTTGTTACAGGTTCTGGTGTATTCACAACTCCAATGGCTTTTAAGGAAACACATGTCAAGAAAGTCCTTGTTGCTTAGGCCTAAAAAGTGGGAACTATCAAGGCAAAGCTTAGACTTGAAAAATGAGAAAGCTAAATTGCCATCTTCAATCAAATTATAGTCCAAGAAGGTTGAGTTGTGCAAGGAAGACTTGCCAAACATGTTGTCTAGGGTAGGTGGTATGACAAAATCATTCCAATTAGTAGAGAATGCACTAATAGATGTGTGAGACAAAGCAAGCTCAAAAGTTAAGCAAATTGCATAATCTGAAAGAGCGCATGGAATGGATAGAAATATGGCTAACTAGGATGTCCAAGAGGCTTAGTATCATAAGGCAAAAACATGCCTTGAAGGAATTTTTGGTTGATGGTTGCACTAGAAGTGACCCAATCATCTTCAGTCTTAAACCAACAAGGCACCCCACAACAAGGACATTAGAGTTTACTACTTTGATAGTTTGTCTTGACCCATGCCCAATTTCTAAAGGTTATTGTGCTAACCATGAATTTGTGGTGGTGTCTTGTGATTGTGTGTACCACCCATGGTGCATTACAGTTCATGTGTAGTTGTCTGATACCTACGCAAAAGTATCATGTGGTAAACATTTGGATCATTAGTGGTGCATCAATATGGGCTACAAGTTGTTGGGTGCAAAAGATCAACACCGACTTGATGAACAGACTGTGTCAAGAAATACCTTTCCTACATCCTACCTATGGGTGTTTTGGATACATTTCATTATGTGTTGGAATAATGTTTGCAATTTGATTGCATCATTGTGTTTGTGTTTAATGATGCAGAGGCAAATTCAAAAAATTTGGTTTTTGTTTGGTGTTCAACATCTATCCTTGACAATAGTGCCCATGAAAAGCCAATTTTACGAAAACAAAAGATGTCTAAGAAAAGGAAATATTTTGTAGATTTTAGTCCGTGAAATTGATTTGACAAGGTGACTTCTGCATGATTTTAAGATCGATCTATGGAGTTTTATTTTGAATGCATTGTAATAGGAAGGTTGCCATTGGAGGAGAAGAGTCTAATTCTAGCTCACAAGGTTGTGTATATACAAGAGCTACTACATCATCTAGTTTTGCATAATTATGGGGGACAATTCAATACATTGTAAAAGACTCATTGTAACACATGAATTCCTCATCATGTGTGCAAGAGGATGATAACAAAATGTTTAACATAAATTCCATTTAATATGTGAACAATTTGAAAAGGAGCAAATCCTCAATTTTGAACATTTTTCTATAGTAACTTAAGATGAAATTGTCACTATAGTTGGATCATTAATATAGGTGCTTGAAAAAGGAAAGCATGTTCAAGAAGAGATTAGTAGAAGTGGCTATGAGGCTGATGATTATGGCATTAACATCATTGACACATATGCCAAATCTAGGATGATCATAGATGATGTTTGTAGAGTGTTTAACATGATGCATGCACACATAATGTAATTTTGGAGTACCATGATTAAGTGAATCGTGAAATGTGGGTAAAGGTAGAAGGTATTGCAACTATATCAAGAAATTGAATGTTAAGGGCTACACCTAAGTTTTTACCCCAATCACTTTTTTCTAGGTTCTGAAGACTTATGCCATTGTGTTAGCTTAGTACCCAAGTAGGCACACAAGCTTAAAGATGCATGTCTATGAACATAGCATTCTACATCATTCATTTGAGTTAAATGCATTTGTGGTCACTAGCATCTATCCAAATGTGGGAGCTCAACACCCTAAATGCTTGAATTTACAGTTTCAATTTGTCTTCTTTTTTAATAATGCTCTTAATTTTTTTGGGTGATTTGGCCCCCTATAGTAGGCTACTGAGTTGATCAATAAATGCCTTATGAAGCATATCCTTGTTTGTGGATGGCCTTGTTGGGTGGTTGTAGACTTCATGGTAACACGAGGTTGGGAAAGGCATGTGTAGGAGATGTTGTGTGTTATGTCATCTGCACTATTGCTAGCAAGTGGGATCTCGATAAAATTATTGAAAAGGCTTGGAATAGTTGTGAAAAAGTAACTAGGTTGGTGCCTTATTACAACTTGTGGTAGCTTGTTTTATGTTCTGACTCTTCTATGCATACATTTCACCACTTTAGTGGCCTTCTAGACTCAAGGTTGAACCTAAAGTATCAAGAAACAATGATAATTTAAACATTAGAGATGGGGTGGATGTGCTTGATCTTTTCATTACACTACAAATGCACTTGGTTGTGTATGGAAAATATAGGATTTTCATACCTTCCATGACCAAAATGTGAATAAATTTATGCATGTTTGATTGGTGATATCAAAACATAATTTGATGTAGTTGAATAGATCACAACCACTAACTAATCAACACAGCTTCCAAAACTTAGTTTGTTGTTCAGCATGGTCCTTTGTCTACCAAATTATCAACACTGCTACATGTAAGTAATTTAAAATCTTCCCTATGCAAACCAAAATTGCTTCTAATGGAAAACCTTAGTAATATCATCTTTCATAAGATGATATAATTACTGTTGTGTGATGGTGGTAACAACCTTGCAACAAGCCAAGTTTGAACTAAAATGTTTGTTGTGGTGATGGCTATGTAAGAATATTGGGCTTAAACAATTAAGGAGTAATACAAAAAACACAACATGAAAGCACCAAACAATAAGTGCCACAAAATTAAGAATGATGGTGCCAAAAATCATTTAACTGAGAGAGAGTAGATTGACCCATCAGAAGTAGGACATAGAAATTTTGTTAAAAACCAGTTGTTGGGAGGGTATAGACTTAAGACTTGGATTTTAGCAAGACAATGAAGCTTTATTCAAGAAGTTTTAAAGGTTCATTAGAAGGTGGATTGGTCACACACCTCATTGCTAGTTGCAATGTAATCATAAGCTCTTCTTTTGATGGTGCATATGGACCTTTGAGTAGCTCTAGATCAAATACCTCCATTGTCCAATTGTCCTTTACAATCCCTGCTACATAGTCTAGTAGATCTAGAACACCTTCTATTGCATTAACATCTGTTGGCATTTCCTTATAGACACCAAAGGAAGAGATGAAAACCTTAGTACAAATTTGAGACGTGGAAACACATGCCATACGTTGTCATGATCAAGCTTTGCAAGATATGGCACAAGAGGAAGGTTCTTTCTTTCAAATGGTTGTAGCAGTTATATTGGAAGTACATACGATGTACCTATTAGCAACTCCAACTCATATTTTTATTGTATATAACAATAACAAATTGAGTACGTATAGGCATTTTGTATGCAGTTATTTTCATGGTTGCTCGTTTTCAATCAACAAGCTTGAAGTCCAACGTTTTTCCCCAGAAAATAAGAGTAATAAGAAAAAAAAGAAAAAAAGATGTGTGGGCTAATATTCTTTATCATTTGCTTTGACGATAAAAAAAAATGCCAAAACCCTAAACACCTAATTTGGTACGGGGCTTTTTGGATTTGTCAAGCTTTAAAGCTCGATAGCCCATAAAGCCAATAATGGCAATGAGGACATTAGAGATGGCATCATGTGTCATGATGCATGCTAGTCCATAGTCAAAGACCTGTGCATTAATAATTAGATATGTTAAAGGATTGAGCTTGCATTCACCCACATCCCTAATGCAATAATGTTTAGCCATAGTAAAATGCTTGACTTAAGACCTAATAATATATCTGCTAGTGTTATGCCCCCATACAAATAATTTATCTAATTCCTTATAGCTATTCAATAAAGTATCTTCATCCTTTGCTTGTATAATTTTTATATGCACACCTACCATATAACAAACCCAAAGGGCTTAATGAAAATGGTCCCCAAGGAAGGCACCCAAATAAGGTAGAGGGCTTTAAGTTTCTAATGAAGGGAAAAAAAAAATTTCATCATTCAGATTTTGATGAGATGATCTACTAGTTTTGTTTAAATTGTAGTATATAGATTAGGGAACTTAAAAAATGAAGACTATGTAAAAGGATTGAGTACCCTCATAAGTCATGTCTATATAGGTACCAAAACTTTAACATTGATCCACAAAGCTCTTCTAATAAATCATAGTCCAAGCCCCCAATATAACACCATTTTTCCCATGCACACACCTAGTTGGTTGATCTCCAAAACATCTTATTACAAAACCCATTAGGAGATTTCATTGTGTATCAAGACCATGGTACTATAAAGTAAAGGACAACCTAGGCAACTAATAGTGTGAGTTGAATTGCAAAAGTTTGGATGATCTACAAATGGCCAAAATAGATCCATCCTGGGCCATAAAAGTTGTGACATTGATAGCTAGGAACCAAAGCCTATTAGGGTTTAAGTTTTAGGACTAACTTTGGAATCACAAGCCTTTTGAAAATAATTACTTGATAATCTAATTTTGACATTTAGGATTTGCAAGACATTTGTTAAATTTGGTTTCTTTACCTAAATTCATGTTCATATTGATCAAGATCTAATGATAACAAATCCAAAAAATCCAAAAACGTATAATTTTATGAAAAACTATTGGAGCAAGGAAAGGAAAAGAAAGGCCATAGGTATTTTTGAGATTATGTGCCTTGCAACACTAGTGTGCTCCACAAGTCCAACAAGATTTGCACTCCATCAAATTCTCCTCACATGTACTTTAATACCAATTGTTAGGTCTTTTCTAGCTTCTTGTGCATTTACATACATTTGTAACAGTTTGAAAAGCTCAAAAAAATCCTACATATGGTACCTAATTGGATGACCTTGACAGTGTTCCGACATTAGGATTTAGGATAAACCCTTCCTAGGAAAGTGCTTATCATCAAACAAAATAAACTATAAGTACACAGTTTTAGAATATCTCCAGAAAGTTAAAGCAAACCCACCTTGATTTGCCTAGATTTGTATGATTCTATGTGTGTTGAGAAGAATTAGTGAACTATAGTTACACACACCTTCCACCCAAAAAAACTAGTGAGTTTCCTTTTTCAACCATAAAGAAACAGACAATTTGTCTTTGAAAGCAAAGTTTTGTGTTAATACCAGTGTTTGCAAAGGATATTGAATTATGTTATGACCATAATTGTATGCACAAATATGTTCTTCAAAAACAATACTACCTAGAAATATGAATTTATTAGACAAATGAAAAGGAAAAGAATCAAGAGCAATTCCTTCTTTGTATTCTAACCATGATAAACACCTTCTTGTTGTTAGAAGCCCTAGTCGATGATATGAAAGGAACTAAAAAGTATGTCCTTCAAGAAACTCTTCAAGTCATTTAGGATTAGGTTTTAATGGACATAAGAAGGACTTGGAAGCAATGGGCACAGTAGGAAATGGAAGGCCTATTGCTTGCAAAATGTTGAAACTTGGAGCGCTCCATGTCAAAATTTGACCTTCCTTAAATCCTCTCACATTGATCTTCTATGAAGTGTAAACACTGTTGCTTGTTTTTTCATCACTAAAAAGGCTGCTTGCAATAGAATCAATTAATTCATTGAACTTCTTTGGAGAATATGGTGGTGATGGGTATTGTTCTAGGTTTACATACAAGTTCTATCTGTGTTCCCAACAAATCACACTCCATCGTCTAGTTGTTGAAGCCGCTCTAACCTCTTTTAATCTAATCAAACTCCTTTCTAATGCATTTTGAAAGTTCTTCTTCATACAACCTAGGCAGGTCACTCATGCATGCACAAAGATCACAAAAGTTGTGGTGTGGAGAAGTTGGAAAGATTGACCAAGATGACATACCAACAATGATGGTAAGCTTAGGCTATGGTGTGGAGCAAAACCCAACAAACGCAAAGTGGGAAGGTGATTAGGGTTTATGGTAGTAGATTGTAGCGGACCTAGATGACAATGAAGGCAAAGTGTGCACAAACTTCAGTAAGTTCAAATTTATGTGCATGCCTGGTTCAATTTACTAGGCTTGATCAATTCAAATCAACAATCTATATCCACTCAATCAGGGAATTTTTTCAAAACAGGACTAAGGAAAGGAGACCCTCCTTTTCATCCTGGCTGGTCCACCTTAAAGAGTTTCCACCCCCAATGAAAAACTTGGATGAGCTTCAAGTTGATAGCCATTGTTGCCAATGGACTTCAATGCAACCAACCTCAAACAAAGGGATGGGAAACAAACACCATGATGAAACACAACAACTAATTAGGCCACTACGTGATTAGAAACTTAAAACTAATTTGAAACGATATGATACAATGGGGTAAGTTAAACTTCAAACCCAGCTCGTCATAATTCTGTCTCCCACTCCGTCAATTTGTCTAATGTTTCCCTTGTAATCTCTTGGTTTCTGCTGGTGGTAGTAGCTCATGCATACTCAGCTAACCAAGAGGATATGGACATTGGGTTGCGGGCTTGTGTGACCTAGAGAACTGGGACATGACGAACATGGGGGCTTGGATGATAACTTTGCTGGTGGTGTTTTTCATTCATGTAGTGATATACTTTGCTGGCTCAGGTGGCCGCATTTACCTAATTTAGATTTGGAAAGGGATTAAATTAAAGGAAGGGTGCGTTGTGGGGAGCCCTTCTTTTGTGTTCTAACTTAGGGCAGTGGGGTGTGGGTTTGGATTAGTAGAGTCTAAACATTAGGAGCTAACTACCTGGTGGCCAAATAGGGGTAGGTTTTCACTGGTGTGATATATGTGTTCCCTCCAAATAGGATACTCAATTCCAACCTAACATTCTAATATCTTACTTTGTATTTTTTGGGCTTAACAAAATACTAATTATTAACTAGCTATTGAACCACAATGGTCTAGCTTCATTGATTCAGACTTTAAACTAAATCTAAACAAACTAAAGTTCTCAGAGACCTGTGATCTATTTCATGTGTATTATTATGTGATAATTTCTAGCACTAAATTTATGGCTATTGCTACGAACCATATGGCCATGGAATGTCTTCTAGAATTACACCTTAATTCATTAATGCCTAGATTTTTGTTTATAACTTAAAGGAACTGTCCATGTTGTAAATATTACCAAAGTTGAAATATGTATTCACCACAAAAGATAATTTAATAATTTTGGTAGTGTTTGGGTGCTATGACAACAGTAATGAGAAATTGATGTTATAACGTGGTGAAATGGACAGCTCCATTGCTACATGTGTAAAACTTCTTATGTATGCTAAACCTGGTCACTCTCCTTCTAGTCCCTCTTTTGACAGATAAACAATCATGAAACACTTTGCAAGGAGATAAGTTTTAGGAAAGCTTCTCCAGTGACTGTCACACAATACAAATCTGAACATTGGAGATCAGATGGTGATTTGTTAATCTCCGCATGCAAGGAAATATCTCAATTGAGCTTAGCCAACCAATGGTCATGGTGTTGCTTGCGATTCAAGCATATTCAGGCCAATGTGCATTCTAAAGGAGAAAGGCTTCACAATCTCACTGGACAATTACAAATTGTTTTAGGTATACATTCCATGATAAAATCACATATATCTTCCAAAAGGAACTAAGGATAAGCATGTCCTTGAACATTTCACATAACACTTCTGTAACTAGGATAAGTAGATTAGAATTTCATAATCTGCAAATGGGCTTTGCTATGCCCTTTTGCTCAAATGAATCATGAAATTCTATTACTCATCCTACAAAGGTATTTTCCAAATTTGCCATGATTTTTTTTTTCTCCAAGTTTGCCAGTGTCGATTGACACCTGACTAAATGCTAGATTTTAAAGGTCAGATGTTCAAATAACCAATTTCTCGTCAGACTTGGCATGAGATGGGACTAAACTTAGGTCTAGATTGGCCAAATACGTTTGAAACAACACGACTTATCTGTGACTATGTTGAACCTCTAAACTATGTTCATTCGACAGCTAGTCAGGTGCCAAAAGAAATTGGCATATGAACTTGTAAAACACAGGAATAAAAATACCCCATTGGTGAAATTGATTAATTAATCAGAAATTTTCCTAGCAAATTCCACTCAAGGATAACCCAGTACGTGGGGGGGTTTGATCCAATTTTTGATTCCCGCCCAATACTTGTATATGCCTGAAATTGAAGGAGAGGTTGGTGGGAGCTCGCCTTCAAGTGCATAAAGTAACGGACAAGATTATTTACGTGCAAGGTGAATGTAGGTGGAAGGAGGTCTATTGGATATACATCTTCCATGCGGGGAGTTGCTTTCAAATACAAAGGGGGAAACCTTGCTGTACTTTAAGTTACCTAGTGGGACTATGACCCTCTTGTCAGCACATAATTTTCCCAGATGTGGTCTAGAATCATCATTGATGAGAGCTCAGATATTTCTTAGTGACTTAGAGCAACTAGTCCCCATCTGCTCTGCCATCTTCAGACTGTTATTGTGTGGTGGTGCTCACCGAAAAAGTTTTGCTAAAACTTATATCCTTGCAAAGTGTTTCACGATTCTTTGTCGTGTACATGACAATAGGTGCGTCTCAAAAGGACTAGTAGGAGAGTGACCAGGATAAGCATGGAAGAAGTTTGCCCAAACAGAACAATTCAAGCTGTCTATTTGACAATGAGATGAAGGATCTGATTACTTTGTAGTTCCTTAATCTGATTAATCTGATTACTTTGTAGTTCCTTAATTCTAAATTTACTCCTAAACCTAAAAATAAACTACAGTATAAACAGAATATTACAGCAGAAAATCAACGGCAACAAACCCCTACTGCCCAAACCAGATTAAAAAGCAAAAGGCTCCCACAACCGCCTGCCCTGAAACTCCCATTCCAAATCCAAATTATACAAAAGTCATCCACCTTGGCCAGTAGGTAAATTTTGGTGCGTGAATGAAAAATCCCATGTGAAAATTTATCATCCAATACCCATGTTCATCATATCCAGCCTGCTATCTCCCTCTGCCCGCACCAGTCCGCGGCCTCCCGTGCCTACAAATTGCGCACTCTCGCTAACCCCAGTATTCGTCCAGTCTTCTCGCTCGTGCTTCTGCTCGTATTGGTCTGTGATTCCCATCTATCGTAGATTTCCATGAGTGTGTGAGGTGTTCTATAATTTCATCACCGTAGTCCTTTATCTCCAAGTCTCTCTGTATCTCTTTGTTTGAGGTCATTTGCAAAGTCCGTCTCTGTATTCGTCCAGTCTTCTCGCTTGTGCTTGTGCTTGTACGTGTTGGTCTGTGATTCCCATCTACCATAGATTTCCAGTGAGTGTGTGAGGTGTTCTATAATTTCATCAGCGTCCTCCTTTATCACCAATATTCTCTGGATCTCTTTGTTCGAGGTCATTTGCAAAGTCTGTCGATAACAATGGCCATCAATTTCAAGCTCATCCTGGGAATCATTGGTATAATCTCTCTCCGCTACCACCACGCCAGTTTCTCGATTCCCGCCTGCAACTATCCATTCTTAAAGATATTATAATAGAGGAGTCCCCTGTGCAGCAGCTGATGATAACTGTTCCAACCACGCGCGTTTGAGATTCGGAAGACGAAATCGGAACTTAACCCAAGCGGTGGATTAAATTAAGTTCCGATTCAACCTTCCAAATCCCAAACAGTTATGGGTCCTCCAATATGGACGTGCTGATCATTCAGCACGCGATGTAAGAGTAGGGGACCAATAAAAAGTCTGACTAATTGTACGTTCGGAATAGTGGCAAAGTCTGTATAAGAGGCAGTTCTAATTGCAGCTATTGGAACCTAACTACTGACGTTGCAGAATGATGTTGTTGGACGTCTGGGTTGAGTTCTGGTTATCATGGACGCATTTCCTGTATTTATACAGCGATCATTTTCTCTATCTTTGATTATATGAGCTAGGATTTTTGGTATGGGCTCCAAAGCAGTTTTCTAATTGTGGGCATGTTTCTATGTTGTTGTCATGTATGTTTAGGTAACATCATTTCAATGTGCCTGTTCGCATCACCCATGTGAGTGTGTACTCTGCCAGCTGTCTTGACCCTCCGATCGCATACGTGATAATTATAATAGCATAGCATTCCTGCCATCACCTGAAAATTTCTCTACCTTTTCCTGTCAGCTCTTAGATCTTTCATCTTATAACATGAAATTAATTTTTCTTTTGTTTAATGCATTGTGTTCCAACAATCTTGTCAAACGGGAACTGGCATAGTTTATCTATATCTACAATGTATGAAGGAATTCATAAAAAGAACAATTCACTGCATCTGCATAGATACTAGACAGATTGGCAACAACACCTGAACTCAGCTACATTCGTATTCAATGTTGTATATTGTTTACTTACATCTTGTACGCTTGCTTGCTGTTGTCCACAGGCCTACCTTTTGGGACATCATACAGAAGAGAGATGTCCAAAGATACTCTGCCATTCCATACGTGTGTACCCTACTGAACTGTATGCTATGGGTGGTATACGGACTACCAGACGTCTCATTGCAAGTCCTCGTTGTCACGATCAACCTCTCCGGATGCTTGATCGAGCTTATCTATATAAGTATATACTTGGTGTATGCACCCAAGAAAACTCAGGTACTTCACTCAAACAAAGTCATGACCATGTTCAAGATTCTTTTCAATCTTCTTTTTATCTGAGTAACTCATCGAAGTACAATCAAGCTACAGGAACTCACAGCGAATAGTCATTGAAATAACGCTCATTACCAACTGCTTTGATCTGATGCAATTCTCATGTCCATCGTTGCAGACAAAAGCTTTAAAGCTCCTGGGAGCAATGATGGTTTCTTTCATTTTGGTTGTCGTCATCGTCCTCGAAGTTGTCCATGACAAACACCGACGCAAGCTCATCATCGGCGTTTTTTGTGCTGTGTTTTCAGTTGGGATGTATGCATCTCCGCTCACGGTCATGGTAGATCCTCATTACTACACCCCCCTCACCCATCCCATTTCTTCCAAGTGAATATGCATCAAAAGCACATGAGAGATTCACAATGGACTGTTCTGATCATTACAATTTGCAGCAGCCTATATAAGAAAGAGATTTAAGAAGCCACATTCATGTAGTATAGCCTTAATTAGGTTGAACCAGATCTATATCAAGAGCTATTCAATTGAAGAGACAATAGCCCAAATTCATTATCATTTGCAGCATTCATAGTCAGCCATTCATAAACCCTACACCTGAGATAGCTAAAGTTGGTATATTCTGCTTCAAGGATATGATTCTAATATTGAACCCATGTTTGATCATATCGTGTCCAGGGCATGGTGATAAGGACGCACAGTGTTGAGTTCATGCCATTCCTTTTATCTTTGTTCAACTTCATGAATGGATTCGTCTGGTTCGGTTATGCCTTTGTTGGTCATATTGACATTTTCATTATGGTAAGTATACTGACAACCGATCACCCCTATCCAAATTCTTCCATACCTCATGCTTCAAACTTTGGAAGCTGCATGCTAAGAAAAGTAATGTGATTTGATTCTGTTCAACTGTGTACACAGAACCCTAACATCTGCTCTTTCCAGTTCACTTACATGGGGAATTTAGGAGAGCAACTTCTACAATCTGAACTCACAAGTGATTCTAACTTGCTTAGCTTGTGTCTCATTTTCAGATCCCAAATGGTCTTGGAGCCTTGTCTGGGATGGCGCAACTTCTTCTCTTCTTCATATACCGGAATGCACCTCCAGTAGTTGCCCAACAGCTGGAACTGAATGAAGCAGGCACTCCACCTGAAACCCTACCACCATCTATACACATAATTAGTACAGATTGTGATTAGGACGGTAGTTCTCAAAGTGATCATTCCATTTGTATGGGGTCTCCTAAGAAAGCGCCTAATTGGTCAATAAACTGACAAAACCTTATTCCGAGCCCTGGACAAACCTTCATGTACTTCAAAAGAGAAAGTTAATCAATTCTTCAAGTCATGAGTCCTACGTGATGAATTCTGTGTGAAATTAAGTGACCAGCACATTGTCAAAACTATCTGTGTGAAATTAAGTGACCAGCACATTGTCAAAATTATCTGTCACGTGTAATATTGTAGATCTAGCTCAGAAAAGGTTACAGCTTGTGAAGGAATTGTAGTACCTAAAATTTGTTTGAAGGGATATCAAGCATATAGTTATAAATACCCAATCTTCATCAAGCATTCTGCAACATTGATTGTCACAACCGTTTTGCAATTTCTCATCAGGCAAATGACACACACCATAATAAGATTTAAGCAAGACATTTGAGGAAAGCACACCCATGGGGATACCCAAGTTGAATACACAGCCATCCAATGGCTATGGCATACTAAATTCCTATATCCAAAGAGGTAGTTCCTGTTGGCCATTTTCAGTTTTTGGATTGGGTTGGGTTCAAAACCAGACTCAACAAGTCTATACAGGTCAAGACAAGTGTTGTATTTAAGGTCTAGATCATTGGGTTAGTGCCTTTAAATTTCCCTCATTACATACGACGTTTGAACAACTTTGAATTATGTTGGCATGCGTGCTTATACTTGAATAAATCATGTTATATTGGATAGAGACATTATATCATATTTGATCATTTATAATTTTGTCCATTAAATATAGACTTCTTCATTCATGGATGATATCCATCATATTG
This sequence comes from Sphagnum tenellum, assembly GCA_963921925.1. Classification (NCBI taxonomy): domain Eukaryota; kingdom Viridiplantae; phylum Streptophyta; class Sphagnopsida; order Sphagnales; family Sphagnaceae; genus Sphagnum; species Sphagnum tenellum. The sequence goes on from OY998146.1 coordinate 761,883, forward strand.
AATTCATGAGGATATGTACATGAGCAATTGACATTGTGTATGGAAATTATAACAACACAATAGCCAGTGCACAATGATAATTATAGATATATATTCCACCTTTGAACCATATCTTCACTTGCATCCTTGAGATGAACAAAATTTGCCATTATTTTCTAACAATTCTCCAATAATTGTGTTGAGATGGGAATACTCACACATTGTTCCTTTTGCCTTTAAAGCTCAAATAACGTTTGTAGCCCTCCACCCAGTTCTTCCAACATCACAAAAATTGTTCAATATGATAAAAGAATGAGGAAAATATGGGGTGTTTAATGATGGGTGAATTAAAACATACTGAGCTTAAATTTTTTTATCATTACATCTTTGTTTTTAGAATGCAATTTTTTTTTGTAAAGCCCTAGTTCACGCACCCATCAAGTTCAAAATCATTCAAAATGGACTGAAAATCAGGAAAATATGAGGTTAGAACTAGATGGGGGTTTAGAGCTATATTTTCCAAAAAAAAACAATGACGCAAACTATGATTCATCCTCTTCTTGATCTTGTGATTTTTTAACATTCAAAGAACATTTATAGGCCTACAATGACACAAAAATTGCTCAATTTGGTTAATAGATGAGAAAAATATTGGAAAATGTTCGATGATAAGGTCATGTTTGGTGATAGATGATTTTTACCCATACACATTTGAGTTTTATTGAATGACTAAATGAACAATTGCAAATAGGTATGTTATCACTTTTGTGCTCACTAAATGTTCCCTTAATTCTAACAAAACTTACCCAAGTGGCACAAGTGTGTATCTATGTCATGCACTTGTGTCAAGTAAAACTTTTCACATGCAAGGTTCCACCTTAGAATAATCCTTCACCCATATGATTTATTTTTCATTTGTGTGTCTTTGTATTACATCAAGTATAACTATCCTCATTGAATGCCTCACCCATTATGGCAATGGTTTAGCCAAATGACACAATTACACAATTATGTCAAGTATGTGTCTTAGGTATAACATTAAAGTATAACAATATCATCTTTGACGGATTCTCATACATGACATGGTATCCTACCATGTTTTGATCATTCAAGTTGGTTAATGAATTATACCTTACATGATGCTTTGTTTTGTCTTGAAAAAAAACTTGTTGGATTTTGTTTATAAATGATCCAACGACATGACTTGTTCTTGGGGAGCATGTTCATGATTAATTCTAAAATTATAATTGCACATTTTACATAATTTTAAAGTGGCTTTCTATGATTTCATATTATTTTGGGTGTAATTTGAAGGCAATTGTTTTTGAAGTAAATATTGTATCTTGGATACAGCAAACATTGATTAACCTTTTTCTTATTGGAAAAATGTCACAAAGAAGTGAAATTGAAACTTAAAAATTCAAAATTTAAGTGATTTTGGAGGCTTTCAATCATCAAAAGCAAAGAAAAAATAGTAGAATTTTCTAAATTTTTATATTTGAGTTTCAATGTGTAGTCAAACATATGGAAGGATGATTAAAGATTTGTATTTCATATTTTTGTAACAATATTTTGTTAAATTTTTCTAGGGATGATAGCCAATTTTTTACATTTTCCTATGGATGATCACCATTTTGGCTATAAACAAAATTTTCTAGAAGACACTAACACCAATAAAGTCCCAAATAAGGAATATAGGGGAGAAACTCTCAATGGATTGATTTACGGAAACTTGAAGATTTCTTTTCAAGCTTTAATAGTATAAAACCTCCTTCAATAAAATGAACCCCAAACCTTACATTATATGATCAAATCACAATGGCAAATCATTTCATAGATATAAATGTATGGATGATGCACTTTATCAATAATCGTATAATATATTTTCAACAAGGGTTTGTCTTATGTTGATATGAATAAATGTTATGTTATAGTTATCCTTTAAGAATAATTAGGAGCACTGCCATAGCTTTTGAAGAAAGTGGTCAATTAGTGTTAAAACTTAAAGGTGGTGTTTGGTATCCAATTTTACAAAATGAGTACATTCAACGGTTAATGGAGTATTCTAAGGCACATTCCAATACCACATTGGAATCTTTCCATCATTAGTTGAACGATGTTTTTCAATTTTCACACCCTAAGTCTATATGAACTCTATTTCAAAAGTCATCAGAAATTAAGCATCTTATATTTTTGAAGTTGATGCACTTTGAGCCAAATGACTATGACATTGAAAAATGTATTAGAGAACTTATAGAGTGGGTGTCAAATTTTACTAAAGCTAGGTGAAAATATGGTTGATGGAAAATACTTGAAGAAGGTTGGTTTTAATTCTAATGACAAGTAATCAAAATTGGTATATGGGGGATTTTTTGGAATCCTTTGTATGGTCTTCCATGGACCATTCCAAAGACAATTTCAAAAATAATTATCTCATTTTCAAGCCTAATTATTTCATTTCTTTTTTATAATAATTTCTTCCTTTTTTAATGAACTTTCTTAATTACTATCTCCCACCTTTCCTAATAAATATTTCCATTTTACAACTACCTCACTCTTTTCCCCTATCGACCAACATCAATATGAAAGAAATACATTAACATATGTTGTTTCATGTCCGTGAAATGTATATTAATTTAAATTAAATTTGACTTTCACTTAAATAATGAAAAATTATTGAAAATCATATGAAAACATAAGAAAAAATAAAATAATTGATGTAATGTGTAACAACACAAAGCTCAAATTTATATTTGACATGTTTTGAAAGGGCTTGTCAAGGATGAAAGTGCTAATGAATTTGTCCTATTGAAGGTCAAATTTTATCTTTGCCCTCTGTGGTTGGTTGTGACGAAGTTATTGCACCTAATGTCAAACTCGATGCTTCTATTGTTGATAAGTTTTTAAAATTTATTCAAACCAAGGTCTTTCCCTATCTTGATTCCTTTGGACAATGTCCCATTCACAAATCTTGTGAAGTACAAGAAGCTTTTGAAGAAGTGGGTCACATTTGCTTTCATTTGCTATCATATAATCCATTCCTAAATGTTGCAGAAGGAGTTTTTGCACACGTCAAAAACCAAGTTCTATGATCTCAAGACCAATGAACATTGTTAAGTCATCTTAGTCATGGTGCATAATATATTATTTCAAATATGGTTCAAGGTTGGATAAAAGAGCTAAATTGAAATTTTGGTAATGCTAATCATGGGGAACAATTAAGAGAATTTTAGACATGATTTATTTTTTTCATGAAATTGGCTTTTTGGAGTTGTGAATATGTGTGTCAAATTGGGAAATTGGTCACTAAATCTAGTGAAATTGGTTTGATTTAATGCTAAAATAGTTGATAAAACCATGAAATTGCTTTTGCACTTTTGTGAAGTCATCTCACAAAAAGAATATAAAGAAAAAAATTTGGTCTACTCACACAATTATTGTTTCTTTTATGCATTAAATCTCATTTGGTGGTCTAATAAAATTTCTTCAATGGTCAAAGCACATGGAAGTAAATTTCATGGGTTTCCCTTAGTTGTTTTCCGATGTGGACCAAATAAAATCAACTCATGCCTTCAGATCAAAAGATTTTGTTTTTGGATTTTAATTTCCTCTTACTAAAGAATACATGGATCAAATGAGGAGATGTAGTTCATAGATAATGAAAAACAAATAAAAACATTTCAACTAATTTCTTTTTTGAGAATCATGTGTTTTAAAAAGGTGAAATCCCAAGTAACAACATCAAATGGCCAAGACTATAGAACCAATTTTTTAAAACAAAATGATGTGACTAATTTACAACACCCACATATTACATAATAGTTACATAAATTATTCTTATGAAAATATCACGTAATAGAATATTTGGAATAATAAAGATATTTTGAGAAAAGGTCTTTATCATTTTTAAACAATTTTGCATCATGTTAACATGGTTTCACCAAAATCAACCCTTCACACCAACCAAAGATTTGAAGCAATGGTAAAAAGAAATACAATATGGAACATATATATATATATATATTGCATTTATCTTCCAAGAGTCAAAATGCTTGAAAACTAATTTGAAAGTCACCTTAAAACCAGCCTCCATTCTAATAACCACCCAACACAGGTTAAGACAAATGATTAAAAGTTCCAAATTTGGACTGTTAACCCAAGTTTCACATTCTTGTGACTCAGATTCAAATTGGCACACCCTTTGATGAAAATGGCACAAGAATTGAATTACGCAACTCACTTTTTGTTAGAATTGAAACCATGAAAGTAAATTCTTGAGCACAAGTCCAAGCTCCTTAAGTAAGCATGTTGAAATCTTTCAAAGATGTAAACCAAGTAAGCCAAAACTCATAGGTAATCAATATTAATTTGTTGTGAAACCTCATAGCTATACAAGTTATACAATCCTTGGGAGTGTGTATTGTGTACATGGAATTGCATTCGAGTTTTGAATTGGGTTTAAAGGTTCTTAAATTTGAAAAACAAAAACAAAGCAAGACAAAATCAAAATCACAAGTTTAAAATTTTGAAAAACTGGACCTAAACTCACAAACCTAGAAAACCTACCAAAACTACTTTTGTGTCAAAATTAGGATTGGATGCTTTCAGAAAAGGAAAAATTGCCAACAATGGCTAAGATTAGTGTTGATAGATTCTTGAATTTTAGTAGGTTCAAATCGTGTTATAAGGTCAGGTTCTAAGGTCTTCAAACCAAAGGTTTCAAGTTTCCTTGAAATCATCATTGGAACCTAACCAAAGAACCAACTTATTTTCTAAATTGAATTAGAACTTCAATCAAAGGTGTTGGCTTACTTTTAAAGGGTCAGATTTTCTAAATACATAAGTACAAAATTATTTTTTAAAAATTTAACTTGGTTGTACATTGTAGACAAATTATTACATTTGATTATATTTTTAAAAATATTAATTGTGTGTAATGGAGATGGAAGCAAGCCTTGTCTTAAATCAGACCAGCCTTAAATTCTTTGTGAAAATGAAAAAAAATTAAAAATTTCCAAAATCCAAAGAACCAATCTCAAGACCAGGTTGGAGATTCCATCAAAAACAAAATAGAAGGATTGAAGGTTCTTTTTGAAATCAAGAACTAAACCCTAAACCCAACACTAATTAGGACTAACTCATTCAAGGCAACTTGATGGAGCAACATTGATTCTCCATACTACAGTATGATCCCTGAACAGGTTTGGCAATAATAAAAATTATTTTCAAGACTATCAATTCTTGAAACTTTCAATAAACAAAGTGCCAAAGATTAGTAAAATTTAATCTATATATTTGGGCCAATGGGTTCAAGTACTTAATGAAAACTTGGTCTAAACACACTGAGACAGTACTAGCACACTTGTTACAAAGAGGTTTGTCTTGTTAATAATATTATTTATGCTGAAATGTTCAAGGTCAATAATCTAGTGCTGAAGCTAAATTTTTGAAAAATATATTAATCATTCCACATATGTTTGCCAAACCTATTGGGGGACTATGGTACCTCATGCACCTATATTACACTATAGGGTTCAATATATGTAAAGGAAATTTCCTAGTTGATTATGGAGGGCTTCCATGCAAAGATGGCCCACAAGAAGTGTAGGGTAATGCCTTCAGAGTGTGTCATTCAAAAAATAAACAAGTGCTAGAGCCAAGGGCCACTTATTGAAAGACATCCCCTCCCCGCTCCCCCCCCCAACCCCAAAGGGCATTACTGTGCATAAAGTGTTGGCAAAAAAATAATAAAATAATCCATTTTGTCTTGTGATACCTGGTGGATACCCATGATATTTTGCCAGGTATCATTAGAAACAAATGAAAAAAGAGGTGGGGCAGTTGGAGAGACAAAATGCCCCTTCAAGCACACCGTCCATTTTTTGAAATGCCTTATGGTTTTTGCAAGATAGATTCCAATCGGTAATGTGACCTCTAGATACATCAAAAGAAAATGCATGTGTTTACATGTTTGAACAAGAGTTCTCATGATTTGCATGCAGGCGACATTAGAGGGGCCGTGGGTGAAACAACTTCCTACCACCACAAGAGGCACTAGTTCTATCCCTTTTTTTTTGTTCCTGCAAGCTATGGAACTTTTGGCCTTTCCTTTTGTCTCCCTTGTGATGGTTTCAACCATCGATCTTTTTTAAAAATTTTGATGATGGTCAAACTAACACTTATCTTTCTCTAAGTCTAGTGTGTTGGAAATTGACAATGGAAGAATGGAAGAATGAAAGAATAAAGATGAATAAAAGCACACTTTCACCCAACCTTAGGATCACACCAGTGGTTACAAACTTTATGATTACTCCTAATAGGAGGTGAACATCTCACATGCAAATATTATTTTCACCTCACTAAGGTGAACATCGTGCATGATGAAATACTTAACTAATTTTCACTCAAGTATCTCACAATTCAAAAAAATTAAATGCATTAAGCAAAAATATGTACAATCAAAATAACTTGATAAACGTAAATTGATAGAATGTTGACTCCAAGATATAGAAGTCATTTGTTTTCATGTTGCAAAATTGTCAAAAGGTGACACTCATTCCAAATTTTGGACAGTTTGTTTTTTCATAAGAAATTTGCAAAAATATTTTTTGGGGGCAAAGTGTTGCCATAGTTATGTTTTTTGGATATTCTTTTAATGGTCACGTACAAAAAGCTCATCAATGGGGTTGATATTTGTTTCGAGATGCTCTCATTATTATTATATTACAAAATTTGAAAAAAAAGAATGATCCTAACCAACTCTACCCGTACCCCCTATTTGGGCCTCCAACACTATTTATCACATCTAAGGTATTGTGTCAAATTTTTCTTATTCTTCACTCATAAACATGAAAATATGAAATAATACTTAGTATCTGGGCCAATTTGAAACTAATCATATTATTTCAGAAATGTTGAAAAAAAAATTTAACCAGAAAAAACAAATTTTAAAAGAAAATAAAAAAATTGATGAAATATTTTAGGATATATCATTTGTCAAAATGAAATTTTCAAAATTAATTAATTATTTGACAAACATGTGTCAAAGTTGTGAAGGTAAGCTACTACAATATAAAACAAAAGACCTATTAAAATGTAACCATACGGAACAATGATAGTAACTAACCAATCAAAAATCATCATTTTGGCCTATAATGATTTTCACAAGCATTAAATCTTATGCACATTTATTGATGTTACTAGTTTTCTTGAACATAAAACAATTGTATTTCATCAAAAATACATTACATATTAGCCCAATTTATTGCTATTGGTGTATCATATTTGGTTAGACATTTGCTTTAATCACCATTTGGTAGATAGGTTTGGACCATTAGAGGAGATAATCTAGTTAATTAATTTACAATTATTAATGATATCACATCTAATCTTGTAATGTAACACCTTTATCTTATTGAGTGATGTTCAATTTTGTTTTTTATTTTTGGCTTGTGTAGGTGGCAAAACAAGTTAGTGATTAAATACATGTGGTGAACACAAAAGATTCAACTCAAAAATGTGTTAGTTGTTTCCATTCAAATCATAATGCCTTTTTGCAATTGAATTACAATAGATAATTCATGATGGTGACAATTCCTTTTGCATTATTACCATGATTTGGCTACATAAGCTCCCTTTTTATTGCCTTGTGGTTATAAAGTTTAAGCATATGCTAAAAATTTGACAACAATGCTAACTTGTTAAGTTGATGTAAGGCTATTTACCAAGCTATTAACATGACCTCTTCCTCCAAAACTTGGCCACCTCCAAAACTTGCTCAAACCAAGGAAATATTGGGCTCATAAATAGTTTCATAGATCAACCATATTGGCCCCAACCATGTGCTACTTGGACATTTGACCATGAGTCATAAGCAACTTGGTATGGAAAGTTGTCAAATGTGAAGAACTTTTGTGCGCATAATAACAACAAGCTACAAATGAAAGTTTAAGTAATTGCACTATTTGTTTTTCAAGAAGGAAATTGAACTGAAACATCGTTCATTTTCCACAAAACCAACATGCACCATGGCAATCTTGGCCAACTTTAAGAACTTCAAGAAAAAATGAAACAATAACAACAATGCATTGAAGATTCATTAGATATGTGTGAAGGGATTAACAATGATTGGATTTTCCTTATTAAATGCAAAGTTCACATTTGAGCCATGGTCTGAAAAGCATTGAACTTCATTGTCAATTTAGAAAGACCTTGTTAAACATGTAAATCCCACATAAAAAGAATGATAGGAACCATAGGAGCATATTTGCTCTTTTTAACTTGTTCACATGGGTGTGGGGTGCAATAGAAACCTTTCAAGACCTTTAAATGTCGAGGAAAGGTAAAATTTGCATGTGCTTGTAACCAATATTAGGGATAAAAAATCATTGGATGGCATTAACATTATTTGTCTTGAAAATTGAACATAATAAGTTTTTCAATAGGCTTTGTCATACAATACATTACACAGGCATCCAATGATATACATCAAAAAACAAATGCAAAGGAGTAAACTTACCATGCACCATAAAACATTGTGCATTTGCAATTTAAATTTAAGTTCATTACTTCTGCCATTCAACAAACATAACAACATTTGATATAATAACTTGAGGCAAATTTGCAATTATTGCAATGTGGCAAATTTGATTTAAAAAATGAAAAACAAAGGGAAATATGTCACACCAAAATAAAAAATAACACAAAATAAATTCATTCAAACCATGTAAGGAGATTTGTCATAATCCTAGCACAAACATATTAACATCATATTTTATTTGTAAACAATACAAATGATATAATTCTAAGGGGGGTAAGAACTTACGTTTGCATTCAACTTTCATTAACTCCACGATGAGTGCAAATGATGCTTCTGTGACAAGAAGCTTATTGTACTAGTTTTAGGTAAATTGCACCCCAATGAACTCATGTTTCTTCACCATTTAAACCAAATGCAAGATGTTGAGTGGAATTTGTGTTGTAGTCAATCACTCACATCCTATGGATTTATTGATGGTCCTACTGTAACAACCCATGAAAGGACATGAATTCATCACTTTGGAAGGAAAAGGTGGTGTCACAATACAATGTATATAATTGACCTTGGTAGTCCTTCATTGTGACTATGAAGTTGTAATTGAAAGTATCATTCTTCTTAACAACATTTAAGAAAGGTTACACTCCACTACTGGCAACACACATGTAAGCCCCATTAGCAAGTGAATGTCGCAAATAGCTTACCAACAAGCATGATGTTGGTTTTGCATTCAAATTCCTACATCTACCATATCACAAACAAATCAAACCAAATTCACAAATGTATTTAACTTTTTATGGGCCTTTTGCCATGGCCTCTACCAATTATTTAAACAATTAACCCACTTTACTTTACAATTTTTATACTTGCCAAAATTAATTAATTAAATGGTTTCAAGTTCTAAATGTGCCATGGACAACGCAATTCAAAGAACCGACTAACTTTACATTACAATGTCCAAATTTGTCAAATCACATCACAAACAACTCATAATAGTTGAAATAAAATGATTTCAATTTTTCCTATACCATGGACCAAAACATCCAAAAAAAATTTGCACTTTACATTCAAATTTCCAAATCTACCGCATCACAAACCATTCACAAAAACTTACTGAAAATCATTCAAAAAATTGTGTCTACCATTTAGTATACAAATCAAAGATTTTGAAAATTCTACATTCAAATTTTTAGAACTATCATTTCACAAACCACTCAAAGAAAAACAAATTAAGTGGTAAAGTGTTTAATGTTCTCATCATCAAGTGGCTACTACCAATTTCACTATTTGTTATTAATAATTGTGTATTATAATTGTGAAACAGAATGTCAAGTTGACACTATGGGAAATGCACAAAAGGAGGCCATAACAAAAGAAACACTTACAAGTGTGGTAACAACTTGAAACCGTTAGATATTAGTAGCAATGAAGAGGAGAGGTTTTTTTAATTAATCTAAACTCCACATTGTTAAGACTTTATGCAACCAACAAAGTAATTAATAATAAATATATGACAAGTAGGGGCCCACTTTTTGTAGCATTGTATAACGTGAAACAAAGTCATGAACTTTAAGCATAGGAAAATGTCATCATTGTGTGCACACTCATCAATAATTAATAATAAATATATGACAAGTAGGGGCCCACTTTTTGTAGCATTGTATAAGTGAAACAAAGTCATGAACTTTAAGCATAGGAAAATGTCATCATTGTGTGCACACTCATCGATTTCAACTTATAAAATAGAAAAACCCAAAACCATGAATTTCATTTGATTGACATTTTGCATTCAATTTTCAAATATGCCACATCGCAAACATCTCAAACCCTAAAGGTTTAAAAAAAAACCATCCAAGATTTTCATTTGCCATTTGCCACACAAATCAAATATTTTGAACTTTTGCATATAACTTTTCAAATTTGTTGCATCACAAACCACCCACAATGTTTTTTTAAAATTCAATATATGTCTTTGTCATTTACTAAACAAATCAAATATTTTGATCATTTGCATTCAAGATGCCAAATTTTCCATATCATAAACCACCTAAAATGTTCTTTTAAAAACCATTCAATATATGCCTTTACCATTTACCAAACAAATGAAAGATTTTCATTATGAAAAAATAGGCGTTTTGCAACTAGGCTTGTAATTGGGTTTTGGTTGTAATTTTGAGTTACAATAACCATTTGCATGCCACAACCATTTGTAATTCAACATATTTCTATAGCTTGAGTGCCATCAGATGTGTTGTAAAAATTGCAATAGCACAACTCATCATCTATGAAATTATTCATATGCAACTCATGCAATTATGTTGCAACTACATCATTGCAACTACTATACCACTATGTTACAACTACTTTATCACTATGTTGTAATAATTATGTTGTTGCTTTACAACTATTATGCCACTATGTTGTAACTACTTCGGTAACAATGTGTTGATGTGACAATGATCTATTAACAAATCATCAATGGACATGTGAGAAATTTCAATTTATTTTGATATTTAATAGCTTTAATAATTTAATGTATTTAATTCAACTTAGGGCCAATAAAATATTGACGTGTGGCATGTAGGTTTATAGGTATGTAGGCTTAAGATAGGTAGGCATCACTACTTATAATTCTTAGGCTAGGTAGGTAGGTCAGTTGGGATAAACATATTTTATTTTGGGTTTAACTTTTAAGGCCAAACCTTATGCTATTGGCTTATTCCAAATGTCATTTGTTTTTTAATACTCTTAATGCACTTAGTTATATATATTTTACAAACTTGAAAGGTAGGAAAAATAATATGGGATAAAAAAATTAATTGCATCCTAGTTGCAACTCATTTATAATTATTACAATACATGCCAATGAATGAACATTTAAGTTTTTAGAGAGCTTCAAATCCTAATACATTATCCCTTGCCTTTCAAATGCAAAAGGTTATTTTAAACCTTGATTTAATGCACTTACAATTGGTTAAATAACCAAAACAAAAAACAAAAACAAAAAATTGAAGAAAATGTGGTTGTCAAAAGTAAATGGGGTCAAGGTTTGGTCACTAACATAATTCAAACTTTGAAATTCAAAACATTCATTTTCTTAATGGCTCTTTTGTGTTACTTTTCTATTTTTGGAAGTCAAATAATATGTAGATCTTAACTTGGCACACCCATAACACTTTAGATTGTTAAAAATGGATAAGAAACAAGGAAAATATGAAATTTCAAAATAAATGGTCATTAAAAAAAAAAACCCTATGTGTTATTGACATGTTTTGTGTTTCCTCTATGTTGTTCCTTTGCCTTTAAAGTTTAATCATATAATGTAGAGTTTATTTTAACATTCCCATAATGCTTTGCATCACATCAAATAGATCAAAAATAATAATAATCCAAAATCATTCAATCATTAGCCAATAATGGGTGGTGGATGGTTCTACTTTAACATAATTTATTTACTAAATATATTAACTACTAATTTAGAATCTAGATATTAATGTATAATAATAAAAATATTTTCAATATTATTATTGTAGGTAGTAGTTGTAAATTAGTGCAAAAAAATTGTTTCATTTATTCCGATTGTATTATAATTATCATATACGACTCTAGTGCAACTTGTGAACAAAGTCAAACATAATTAGCTGAAACTTATACAATACATACATTCATCCATATAAGGGTCCATCTTGTGACAAATATGTAGTTACAACAGAACTCCATGAATTTTGACATGACATTTTATTTTTTAGTTCCCCATATTTTCATGGGAAAGTTACAATGTAATTCCAAATTAAATTTTCAAAAGCTCTAGTTGCAAGATAGTGAGGTTTCCATGGACACAATTTCTCATATTGTTTGGGCATTGTTCATCCAACTTTCAAAATGTACCACATCACAAACAATTCAAATTTTCTTTTAAAAACACATTCAAAATTCACCTCTACCATTTACCAAACATATCAAAGATTTTCAATATTTTGTATTGAACTTTCCAAATCTACCACATCACAAACCACTCACAATTTTTTTTAAAATAAATACAAGATACACCTCTACCACTTATCAAAGAAAACAAAGATTTTCAACATTTTGCATTGAACTTTCGAAATCTAACACATCACAAACCATTCAATTTTTTTAGAAGAACCAATCAATATTCATTTTTGCCATTTACCAACCAAATCAAATATTTTCAACATTTTGCATTCAACTTTCCAAATTTGCCTTATCACAAATGACTCACTAGAAAGTTTTTAAAGCCATTCAAGCTTTGCATTTGTTATTTCCCAAACAATTCAAAGATTTTGAGCCTATGCATTCAAGTTTCCAAATTTGTCACATCATAAAGAACTTCAAATAAATTGACAAAAACCAATTAAATTATGTTTCACCTTGGGCATTTAGGGTTGAATTGCAATTAATTTGCATCATTGCAAGCAATCGACAATATTCTATCATTATTATTTTTAATGACTCTAACATCAATATCCAACTTGTTTTAACATTCTTTTAAAAAAATTGTTATTGATTTCCAAAATTTGAGCTAGTATTCAAACTCCAAATGCTTTTTGGGAGAACGGTTGAAATCACCATAAAGTTTCATCATGAAGACTCGATCTTTATGATGAACAAGGATTGAATTGCCAAGTTACTTTGAACAACAAAATGAACGCCCATAAAAAATGATGCCCATCCATCTTTTCTTTCCTTTGCCATGACTCCTATTTTTCCCCTTTGAAATATTGAAACACCATCTACACCAAAACACAAAAGCTTATTAGATAGATCCTCCTTAATCATCCCCCCACAAATCAAAAATGCATTCATAATCATTTTAATGAAGTTATTTAAACCTAATTTGTATACAATCCTTTCAACACACACCAAGATAACTACCATGGTCCAAGATTCAACCACATATGTATGGACACAATCCAACATCGATTGTTGATTGTTGCAACTTTGTCATATGAAGAAGCTATAAATTGAGTAGATTGTATAGCCTTAATAATAGCGCTCTGAACTTCGATCTACATATCTTCAACAAGGATCCAACCAACAAAATCAAATTAGTGAATTGTTAGATTGGGACCCCTAAACTAACAAATAGATGATACATGGTTTCATATTCCAACATTGGTCAACCATGGGCCAAAACATGAAACAAGGTTTTCATTTGAACAATTTTTTTGACTCCCTTCATTTATAGGTGTGGTTATTTGGACCAAAACCAAATGAGGACCATAATAAGTATACAACCACATGTTTTTCAAAGGTGCACAATCTTTTGCAATGGATCCCACCTTTTTCACTCCAAACCTCAATATAACTTGGATGTCTTGTTAAAATATCCCATTTACAATCAACAACCTTGTCCTTGTTTGTAATTAAAGAATAGACCTTGCATTTCATGGCATGGATAAACCCAACTTCTAACACACAACCCTTTGCCCACAAAAATTTTGTTATTCATCCATTTTGAAACTTTCTAATCACATCATAAGACTTTTTCAACTTCTTCCCATCCAAGTCCTCTTTTGCCTCTTCAAAGTAAGGTCAAATCATAAGCGACACAAGTCTACCACATCCTCATGGTTTATTGAATTAGCAAGGACTTCATGCATATCAAACTTGGAAGCATTTATGTTGTTTGCTACATTTTTAAACTCAAGTGAACAACTTATAGAATTATGAGAAGGAGGCTAGTATCCTCCATGAAGAGGTGACTTGGGTGCACTAAAAGAACTAAATGACCTTGGAAATATGGAGGAATGAGACACAAGGCCCAAAGGCATGGTGGGCTTTGGGTTTTTGAACGAATTGAAGTATTGAAAATTTTGAAGAAAACATGATGGAGTGCCCAAGCTATGAACAATAATAAAAACTCATAAAGAATATATCACCTTCAAAAAGCAAATTAAACACTAGAAAACTCACAAACACCATATTGGACTTCAAAAAACTAAAAAAAAAATCATAAATTCTGAAAACTAAAAACTTAAAAAATGCATACTTTGTGATTCTACAATAAAAAATTTCTCTTTTGCATCTCTTCAAACTTAAAGCCACCTATTCCATTAAATTTGCAGAGATCCATTTATTAAAAAATTCGACAACCCACTTCATACTTGGAACAACATGAGCAACAAATCTGGTCAAAAATTTAACAAGTAAAACTTGAATTGGGAATGGCCATTTCAACTGTCAAGAACAACAAGCAAGATGTTTTTTGAACTTGCAAATGTTACAACTAAATAGTCACTTAGAATTGGACTCTAGCAATCTACACAACATCATGGCACACCTATGTGGTGAAAATCTTGCAGATCAACTATTAGCAAAGGAAACAATGGTGTGAGTGCAAAATAGCACCCATAAAGTTTTTGTAATTGCTCGTGGGGATGGTGATTAGGGTTTGAGGAGCAATGAAGCAAGGGGATGGATCTCATGTTCATTATACCTCACTTCATCCTAGCAAAGAGGATGGATGCCTTCGATGTGTTTTGGCAACTAACAACCTCATCCAAGACAATATGTGATGAAATAGAATGGATTTCTTTTCTTTGCCTCCCCCAATGAAGGATGAAATTTTGCCCTAGTTCGCCCTAGTGATGCTAGGGAAGAAGACTCAACATTGGATAGCTACCATAGTACCTTTACCATTTCGGTATAAATTACATTTTTTGTGTTTTGTCAAATTTTTGAAAAAATATTCATTATTTGTGGAAATTTTTTAATACATTTAAAAGTTCGACTATATATCAATATTTAAATCATAGATCAACCGCAGATCTTCCATGACATTGACTTAGAACCAAAACAGTCTAAACACATTAGCCTGTTCCATAACATTGATAAAATTCTATTTATTATTTTATATAATCATTACCCACCAAAAAATTCAGAATTAAAAGACGAGGTGCTGAAGTTAAGATTTTAAATTCAAATAATTATTCAGCAGTTCATTTCCAAAATGATAATGGTACTATGACAACCCCCCTTATTATTCTCACAAGTCTCAAAACTAACTTGAGATTTTCATTGGGTTCCACAAGTGAAAATTAGCCTGAAATTTGGATTTGCAGGTTCCAAGCAAGAATGAACCACTCAGTATTTGAACAAGTGCCAAAAATAGCCTGGAATCGGTCGTATCATCATGATTTTCAAAATCATGTGCAGTAGCGATACCAAACCAACCAAATGAGACGAGTACTTGGGTCGTGAGATAGGCCCTGGCTAAATTTTGAAAATCTTGATGCCATAGTGCTTTTCAAATCCTCCTAGCCATTTTTTTCCTACTGCAATAATTCTTGTTAGGAAGAATGCCCATGTTGTGGCAATCCCACCTAGAAGATAATGAGCTACATCTAGAGCACGGCCTTGTATGATACTTAAGGCTCTAGGCTGGATAGCAGGAGCAACTCTTCGTTTGTTGTGAGCGGTCTGGATGAGTATCAAATGTCCAAATTAGGGTGAATTTACCCTAATTTTCAGATTTCAAGAATAAATAGTGCACTTTATCATTTACGAAAGCGTCAAGCCCCAGAGATAGCCTGAAATTTCGATTTGGGTTTGGAGGAAGAGTGACCTGCCATTGTTCTTCACATAAGTGCCAAATGTGACTTTTTTCTTAAAGCACACTTGACTCACAAATTGTCGGTATAGGAAAAGGGTCTATCCTTGCGCTGTAAAGAATTGAGGCACTTCTTTACCAATTGAATGGGTGCCCCAGCTCTTGTGAGGGGGTATTAAAGAACAATTTTGGAAAGAAAAATTTCATGCAGTCAGTCAATGGGAAGGCTTAGCACGCAATGGAAAAAGTCACAGTTTTTTTCCTTGGGGTGGCCGGGGCGCGGGGGGGGGGGGCAGAGGGATTTTTTTTTTTCCCACTTTGTTCCCACAGTGTTCTCTTTATGTTCATAAAGGTTCCCAAACAATTCCCAAGGTGTTCTCAAATACTTTCCCCAAGATGTTCCAAAATGGCACCTTGGTTTTATCCCATATGGTTTTGCCCAAGTTCAACTTCCTATATATAAATTGAAAAGGTGAGAATTTGAGGAGCACATTTGATTCCATTTTGCAACTGGGGATTTGGAGAAGTACTTCTATTGGGCCATGGCTCCTTTATAAGAAAGAAATAAATTGTGAGCGCACCCATGAACTAAATAATATGAATTGCAAATACATGTAACCCAGCTGAAAACCATCCTAAATTTACACTACAAAAAATGCAGCCGGTCTTTTATGCAATACAACAAGTTTGAACCCCCAGACTTTTGTGGTAACATGCTGAGCCATCACCCCTGACCAGCCTTTTTTTTCTGGCTA
The DNA here is from genome assembly GCA_963921925.1 of Sphagnum tenellum. Taxonomy (NCBI): domain Eukaryota; kingdom Viridiplantae; phylum Streptophyta; class Sphagnopsida; order Sphagnales; family Sphagnaceae; genus Sphagnum; species Sphagnum tenellum. The sequence goes on from OY998146.1 coordinate 778,726, forward strand.
AATATAGCTAAAATCAAATATATAAAAATTAAAATTTTTTAAATCATGTGGTTTTTTTGAGCTTTTCAACCATGTTATATCTATACATGGTTCAAGTTAGTAGCCAGAAATATAAAAGGATGTTTTAAGAAATTTACTTTCATATTTGGCTTGTAGCCAAATCTGGCTAAATCTTCCTGTGGATCATTGTCACTTTGGCTGTAACACAAAAATTGCAAAAATTGCAGAAAAAAAAAAGACACCGACCTTGACACATATGGTGAAATTTTGATTTGGCTTCCAAGCAAGAATGTACATGTAAAGTCAACTAAGCAAGTCCTTTGGCCTGCCTGCAAAGCTGCTTTCTTCCAAGATTCTCTCAAGATATTTGCCGATATTTTATAGCTCAATTCATCATCATGCATGGTCAATGAAATATTTTCTAGCATCATCAATTGGGGCTTCTAAAGCAAGGATGAACATCCTCAATACTTTATCCACAAGAGCCAAAATTAGCCTGAAATTTTGCTTTGGGTATTTATTATGGGACCAACTGCCAAGAAAGAATAACCCAGGCTTATTAATAGGCACTTGTACCACAAGTCATAGAGCCTAAATTGCAAACCAATAAAAAACAAAACAATAGAAGCCATAGCCCCGAAAATTTCAACTACTGAGACCACAGAAATCATCGGTAAAGACTAAAGGCTACCTACACACATGTACTTGTTAAACCTAACAATGATTCTCATAGGAAACCCTTCCTCACTTCTTCCTCTGACGACAAACACAGCCTTGGTCGGTTATCCATAGCAGCTGCACTACTTCAACACAACAACAACAGAGCTCTAGCTTGCATCACACGCCTCATGACTTCCCCCATCTCCTTATAAATCTGAAGATGCAGTTGGAAGACCCAGTATGAAGAAGCAGTAGCTGCTTTACAATTTTCTTCCACTGTTCTTTGTTTGTTTGCTTGTTGCATTTCAGCTTCAAAATTTTCCCTTTTTTTTTCCTTAAAATCAGTGTTTGTTTGTTGTTGACATTTTGTTTTTCAAAAAAATTCCAGTGTTCAAATTGATTTTTTCCGCTGTTTGTTTTGTTTGTTGCTGTTGCAAATCAGCTTCAGAGGTTTTGTTTTATTTCTGTTTGTGGGAGAGCTGCTCACAGCTGCTTCATTAGTTGTTGTTGCCTTTCATCATACTGCAGCTGCACCTTGATCCAATTAATTCTATGATTGTTTATTAGTTTTCTTGCTGCTGCATTATCAATCTTCATTTTGTTTGTTTGTTTGTTTGTTCGCTTTTTATGTTGCTGCTGACTTCCTCAAACTTTACAAAAAGCAAACATCTTGGAGGCGATCATTTTGTTTTCACAACTTTGAAGATAATGCAACAGCTGCTTGATGCAAATTGAGCATTTGCTTGTACAAGCGGCTGCAAATTGATTGTTTGTTTGTATGTTTATTGTTTCCATCTCATCATCAGAGTTTGTGTTTTTGTTGGTTTGTTTGTCTGAGGTGATCATTCTGCTGCAGTAGCTTTGTTCAACAGTTTCTTTCCTTCTTTCCTTCTCAGAGGTGGTCATTTTATTGCAGAAGCTTTGATCGAGTAGTTGTGGTGAGGAGGACACTGTGAAGAAGTTGTGGGTACCTCGTTCAGGCTTTTTCTTTGAGAGTTGTCTGTCAAGGGGCTTGTAGACAGACAGCAGTGGGATTAAGAAGAAGCTTGAGGTTTCTTTGCTGGGAAGATGGGTCCTCCTTCTCTTACAGTTGCTGCATTGGTTGCAGCAGGATTAGTGTTGATTGTTGCCTTGGTTGTTGCCTTGCCTGTTGCTTTAGCTTTCAAGGTGGTCAAATCTAGAAAGAAAAAAGAGAAGCACGACAAGAAGCACGACAAGAACAAGTCCAAGACGAAGCCTACCGATGCAAACTGGGAATGGCCAATCTTCGATGAGTGGTATTCTCGTGAGACATGGAGCTATGAGCGGAAGAAAAGAGGAGGTGCAGAAGCTGACGATGAGAAGGACAGCAGCCCTTTTGAAGTGACATACAGGAGGCGGGAGGAGCTTCCTGACAAGATGACGGTCACTCTCTTCTCCTCGCACCTTATTGCAGTCCTTGCCAAATGCTTGCCCAAGAACAACAAGGCGATGACCGACACGAACCCAAAGATTTCCGGACAACAGCTTTTCTTGGCCATGGACACAATCCGTAACTACAAGATAGAAGAAGAATCTGAGAAAGCCGTCGCCACTGCAAAGAAGCTCGAGGAATCCGAGAACTCCACCACCACTACAAAGAAGCTCGAGGAATCCGAGAACTCAGCTGCCACTGCAAAGAAGAAGGTGGAGAAATCCAAGAAGTCTGCCGCCACTGCGAAGAAGCTTGAGAAATCTAAGAATGATGACACCACTGCGAAGAAGCTCGAGGAATCTGAGAACCCTGTCGCCACTGCAAAGCTCCATGTAGGTCACTTGTTGCGGTTTCTGGAGAAGGAATATAAAGATACGCAAACGCAGTACGAGCGCATGACGAAGGAAGGCACTACTTCATGGGCGATGTTGTGGGCATTTCTAGCGCCGGGTGAGAAAGTGTACTATCATTGCCAACTCTCCGGCCAACAAGTGTGTGGCATTGTTCGTTTGCGGCATTACTACAAGCACTACCAAACTGGTACCAAGAGACTGTCCGTGGAGCTCAACGTGATGGACTACAATGGTCAAAGCTACCGTGCTTGCAATGTTACCCGAGAAATTCTAGAGTTCCAAAACGAGCGTTCCTTTACTAATCTCAGCGTGTGTCCCTTGCGTTTCGCCAAACAAAGCGAGCAAATGGAAGCTGCATTTCTTGCCAATGGTAAGCGTTTCTACAAGTTGTCTGTGAAGGCGAATAGCTTCATGCAGTTCAAAGGACCACTTGTTCGTCTCGAGTACATCCCTGGCACCAGTTGCAGTCACGTCGTCAAGCACAAGGCTGATGGTAGAGTCATGATCGATCTCTGGAGCTTCGCAAGGATGAATCCCGGTTACGATATGGAAAATGCCACTCCGCCAACTGCTTGTGATCTCATGTGTGGCTTGGAAGACTCCGACAATATGCCGGATGATGAAAGCTTGAAGCTTGCTCCTGCAATCGTCTACGGCTTCGCTTTCAGCATCAAGCAATGGGGATGCTTCCCAGTCACTGGTTTCAGTGAAATCTCGTTTGATGATCATGCTTTTGATCATCACCTAGTGATGAATGACAATGCTCAGAAAAAAATGCTGCTTGGCCTTGTCTCGCAGTATCTCCACGACCCACCAGAAGCTGAAAACAACAACAATGTCGCTGAAGTTGATGTTGTGCCGTCCATTGATCCCATTTCCAACAAGGGTGAAGGTTGCATCTTCCTGTGTTACGGGCCACCAGGAACTGGTAAGACTCTCACTGCCGAGTCTGTTGCCGAGAAGCTGCATCGTCCTCTTTGGGCTGTGAGTGCTTCGGAGCTGAGTTTCGAGGTCGACAAACTGGAACAAAAGCTAGTCCAAATCTTCGACATTGCATCCTCTTGGCGTGCGGTTCTTTTGCTAGATGAAGCAGACATCTACTTAGAGAAGCGCACTTCGGCCGTCGATCCCAAACGCAACGCCATGACTGGCGTCTTCCTTCGTCTTCTAGAGTACTACAAAGGCGTCCTCTTCCTCACTACAAACCGCGTCACAACTTTCGACGACGCCTTCTGCTCACGAATCTCCATGTTCCTCCGCTACCATCGCCTGACGGGTTCTCAAAGGGCTAAGGTATGGGAGACCTTACTCTCGCGCGTTGGCCTCACTGATGTCAACTTGGAGATATTCGCAACTCATGAACTGAACGGCCGTGAGATCCGCAACACCATCCGCACTGCTCACACATGGGCCACCAGTTGCAATCAGCCTCTAACCACACAGCATGTACTAAACGTGGTCAAGATGCTGCACGACTTCCGCGAGGATTTGCAGGATGCCGCACTGGAGGAATCACAAGTCGACAATACCTTCTCCTCGGTACTAGCCACACTCCAGCAGCAACCACCTGCAATCCTCAACAACAACAAGAACCTTTACTCAAATGGAGACACGAGCTTCAAACACTAAAAGTGAACATGAGCTCCAAGCCCTAAAACTGATTTTCAGCTCCGAACCCTAAATTTCCATGCACTCTGAACCCTAATTTTGTAGCCTTAAAGGCAAGTTGCTTAATTAGACCTTAAACTTACACAACTCTAGTTAACTTGTCAAGTACACTTAATCTTGGATTAGTGGCTTCTTATTAAAAATCACTGAATACCAGGTATAAATTACCTTGGCAGCTTGGACCCTAATTATATTATTTTCAGAAATGCGGAAATTTTGGGAAAAATAAAATTTTCAATGAAATGTTTTTTGTAAATGGAAATAGAGAATCTTTCTAGATATTTTGCTAATTCCCTAATTTTTGACATGGAATCTTTAAAGTAAAATAATTATTCAAAATTGAAATATTGAATATCCCTTCGTACGTATTACTAGAGGAGATACTAAATAGGGCACTGGAATAAGCTATAGCTCCAAACCCTAATTCTTTTAAGCTCATGAAAATGAGGATATTAATCTGAACAAAAGTTTACCCAACAGTAGTTAAGTACACTTAATGCTAGTTAACCCCTAAAGGTCAGACAGGCCCAATATGGAGGACTGCTTTTCAGTGTAAATTGGCGCTGGCATGACATGGTTTCTTTCAGGATTTGGTGATGTAGTCAAAGTGGCAATCATTCAGAAAATAATTTAGCCAAATGTGGCTACATAATAGATAGAAAAAAAAATTATAGAATCAACTTTTATATAGCTACATAATTGAATCCTTCTATATTCTTGGATACCTTTCTGGAACTTATCATAAAAATCCGGCAATTTAGAATTTTTATAAAAATTCAAAATCTGGCAAATTTGGGCCATTTTTCACCAGATTAATGGCTCATCAGAAGTCATTAAAGAGTACACCAGCAAAAGCAGCCTTTTCCTCTAACTTTGCCAAAAGCAAAATTCAAAGTTACCTGCAAAGACAATAAAACCCAGAGTACAACCATAGGTATCCTTAAAACTGTGGACCTCAATCAAAATGCAAGAGCAGACTCAGCTCAAGGAAAATAAGCCAGCAGACAACTCACTTTTTTTCCTCAACTCAAGATGATTTGAGTTTTTTTCTGTTTCTGTGTTTTGCACATGTCTACATATCTATTGAGGGACTTATTTGAGGGACTTATTTATGTTATGAGATATTTAAGGAAGACTTAGGGGATTACAGAAAGCGTACCAATGGAATTAGGGTTTAGGGATTTCCAGTTGAGATCTTAAAGGTGATGGCTGCCAGGTTTTGCTGCTCATAAGGTCTTTGGAGCCTCAGTGGCGATGGTAATGCTGGCAACAGCTTGGGTGTTAGTACTGTCATTGTTTCTCTGTGCCCAGTAGTTAGCACTATGTGAAAAAAGGAGAGAGAAAGTCAGGCAAAGAAAGATAAAGAGAAATAATTTGTAGTGGTGGGCATTTAAGGAAAAGGAAAGAGAGGTTCTAGGATCGATGTTTGATTTCAATTTTCATTAGAAGCAGACTAGTTGTAAGTTTAGTTGTGGTTCAAGTAGGATTCGTTGTAAGTTTAGATTTTAGATTTTGGGGGGCACAACGAGACATATGAGAGCAACCACTTTTTGAGACAAAGGAGGAGGATGATAATGATAACAACACCAACATTGACAGGCAACCAAATAACAAAGGTGAAAAGGCCCAAGGAGGGTGGGATTTGTGTAATTTATTTTATTTTTTGGGTTTTGTTTTGTGGTAGGTTTTTTTTTCCCTTTTATGTTTCTATCAAGGTCAGAAAGTTTTTTATCATCAAGAATCTAATTATTACCTACAACTTAAGCACAATAGAGGGTTTCTACCACAAAGTGAACAATTTTGTCACACGCTTGATTTTTCTTAATTTTTTTCATAGGTTTAAAAAAGTAGCAAAGAAAAATGAAAAAATAAAAATTAATGAATGTGTTGTAGGTATGAACATGTGAATACATTATGGCTAGTTATTGACTAATCATATTTTTTTAAGGTTTTTTTTTGAACAAAAGATTGAGTCAAGTGTGTTTTTTAATTATTAAAACTAGGTGTTACTTTAATTGGGTAGTCCAAATAATGAAAAATTACAAGTTTTTGAACCCCTAATCTTTGCACAATTATTTTTCAAAAGTGTATAGGTTGTGTTAAACACAACAAAGTAAAATTGATGGTGTTCAAAATTATGACAAAGTTAGGGTTCAACTATCTTTCGAAATAAAATTTGTTTTTTGTGATGATTTTTTTTCCTTTTGATCTACCTAGTTTTGTGTGGTTAGCTTTATAGGTTTAACATTGCCAAGTTGAAATAAACAAAATTTTAAAAGTGAGGTCTATTTGCAATTACACTAGTAATAAACCTCTTTCCTAATGGGCACAAAACATCCCATGTTCCCTAGTTTATCATGTCTCATTGAATTTAGTAATTCACATCACCCATTTGTTTTTTCACACACCACCACAACCCCATTTTCCATTACCTTTCCTATGTAAACCACGCATCACGCACCAACCCCCCATACCATTTTAACAAACCACCCATTAATTCCCCTTACCAACCCCCAACCCTTCATGTAAATATGGAACCCCAACACAACACTTTCCCAATCCCCTTAAATAATGCACATGTAGGACCTTTTCCCCCTTTCACTTTGTTAACCCCTATAATTGTACATAATTAGACCCCCCAACCTACATTCACCCTCCCAACATGATTACAACCTCCACCTAAAGATTTTTGTGCCACTTGTGGGCATCAATTTCCTTTTCAAAGGTTAACCCATCACCAACATTCCTATTAAACATTTGATCCATCTATTTTAAACCTACATGACCATCTCAACCCAATACCTTCCCTTATTCCCAACCCGCCTACATCAACATGGGCTTGGGTTTCAACATTAAATGTCCGTAGGTCTTTCCATCTTGGCTTTCATCATCTTCGACTATACAACTTTATCCCTATCATTTTATGATGTGATGTACAAATGGCATTTCGTTTTCCACTTAATAAGTTGGCACATGACCCCTATAATGTGGCAACTTATCATTTGTTATTTTTATTACCCTAGTGGTGTATTGTTTTGCCCCCTCGAAGGAAGGCCACTGGGCATAAAAAAATGAAAACCCGACTCAAACATTTACTAGCAAGCAATTGGGAAATTCTACAAAAGGAATTTTTTTTTACAAGCCCAAGCTTTAATAGCAAGTTTGAACTAAATGTCTTTCACCCAACATGATCCTCCAACTCATAAACACCTTCTCCACAATTTAATCCTTAGATGTGTAAAAGAATATTCTTGAACAACATAGGTTTTGACACCATTTTCTCTTGCACCCACAAAACCCAACACAACCTTAGCTTTCATCAATTTACATCCTAAATAAAAAGGCTTCTTTTCGTATTTTTGGAAGATTATGAACTAGACCAAGACTTTGAACTTTCATATATGATCCTTTCAAGCTAACATTCCAACACATGTGGAATTTCTCTGCAAATGGTCCTTTTGGGATGGTGTTTGAGCACCTTTGAAACTACTTTCACCCCAAAGATTTTGTGAGTGGATTCCCACAATTGTTTCAACTTTGCTTTTAGATCACACAAGGTCACATTCCACATCAAATTGCACATATTCTTGGGGCATCCCGCATCTTTGCCATGAACGAGCCTTTAAATGGAGTTCATCCCATTGTCGTAGGGGAAACATTGTATCAATTCATAAGCTGCTCGGTTATGGAATAGATGAGAACACCCTTGCATAGTTTGATGTCATTACTTACATGGATAAATGTTGTAATAACTTTGTGTTTGTTTGTAAAAAGTTTTATGTTTCTTCTGTTTTTTCTGAGCTTAATTCTCTTGTTGGTGCTTATGTGGCCTCCAATCTTGCTCAATCTGTTATTCTTAAGTTTCATCTCTCTTTTAATAAGGCTCCTCATTTTAAAGGTGTAAAGTGTGGCCCTTGTCTTCCATTTCTTTGTGCAGTTTGGAAGTTTCATAAAAATCCAATTTTTATGACCTATATTTATCTGTGCAGCCAACTCTAGTTCTTTGACTGATGTTTCTAAGTGGGTGTGTTCTTTCTTCAAAGCTTTGTTACCTACGGTCAATGACCTTTGGGTGTCTAAGCTCAAAAAAGCAGATGTCCCTTGTGATAGTAGTTGGATTCTCAATGACCTACAGGAGTGGTGGAGGTAATAAACAATCTTAATCATTCAAGATTTGAAAGTGATAAAGCTTCCCCACTTCTGTTACAGTCTTTTGATTTCTCAACTCTATACACTAAAATTGACCTAGTGGATCAAAAAGCTCGTATGAGAGTTTTGATAAATAAAGTGTGTAGTCGGATGTTGAAACTTCATCGTTTTAAGTTTTTATTGGTTCAAAAAACAACTTTGAACTTTAGGTTCTTGTGGCTGAAAAACAAAGCAGAGGTCAATTTGTTTGAAAATCTTCATAGCTTCAAAGTTGCAGAGGCTTCAGATTTGATCTCTTGGTTGGATTTCTTATTAGACAATTTGTTTCTTTGTTTTGGTCAGGGTGTTTATAGACAGTGCATTGGTATCCCTGCGGGTACAAATTGTGCAGTCTATTTGGCAAATTTCTATTTCTTCACGTATGAGTTTGATTTCATCAAGCGTCTCTTGAAGAGTAACACTTGTCGTGCAGTGCTTCATAGTTTGTCCTTCGTTCGTAGGTTCATGGATGATCATTTATGGTTGAACTAGTGGTGGCGTTCTTTCACGGAGTCTTTGATACTTGTGTATTGCAGGACAATGTGTCTGATATAGTCGAGGAAGGTGGAGTTCAAAGGCTCCTTGATGGTGAACTTAATGTGCAAGTAGTTTAGTGGTGCTTACCTGCCTGTGTGTACAAGGAAATTGTGTCAGATCCTATTAGCTTTTGATTTGGGTTTTTAGGAAGTGGGGCTGTATATATTTTCTTAGGGCTGTGCTATTCTTATGACTATGATGTATGTGTGCAACCAAGAAGATTGGTTTATTCCTGAGAGTTATTTAGTTGGTGGATTGCTTAGCCTTGTTGTGATATATTTTAGAATGGTAGAAAAAAATTGGTAAATATTCAGTATCAAGATTGAATTTACCCAGTTGTGATTTAATTCTTTCATCTGGTGCAGGCATCTAGAGATTGTGTACAGAAAACATTGAAGAGGTTGGAAGAAAAGATGCATGGAACGGTGAGCCTAGGTGCGCTAGTTTTTTGGGTGGTCAGATTAAGATACTGGCAGCGAGCTTTGTTGAGAGGGGAGTGCAGACATTTATTCTCCCCGAGTTGCACTGGTTCTAGGATGCCAAAGCATCGACATTTGTGAGATCATGTGAGTATTTGTGAAACAAGATGAGGAGTTATATCTTCTTCCCTTTCTTTTATGTTCTTTCTAGAGAGTCGGCGAGTGTTTAGAAGTACATCGTGGCAATGACCTGTGCTTTCTCTTTTGAAGTGCTTGTAAATGTCCATAAATGCTTGTAAATGTTGTGTCAATGTGTGTGTGCACATGATTCTTGGTTTGTTCTTAATCTCATAGTTATCTTATTGCATTTACTGGTTCGTTGTCATGGTTGTTTGACAATCTTTTTTTTATAAGGAATAATTCTAGGAATCCATTTCAGCAGGAGCTCAATTACATGCATAATTTGTGAGGTTATTAGGGGAGGCCCCATGAACATTGTTTTTGAGCTGTTTGGTTAGGCAATGTTTGTGGGGGCTTGGTTTTACTCGGTGCTCGTTGGTAATTCGGTCTGCTGATTGGTCACCGAATTGTTGGCGAGCTCTCTTCTCCTGACTTCAATGCATGTAATTTCATGCATGTAATTGATGCTCAAGTGAAATGGATTCCTCGAATTTTGCTGGACCTGTAAATGCCATGTGAATGTCTGTGTGCAAATGATCCCATGTTTGTTCTTAATCTCATAGTTATCTTATTGCATTTACTGGTTCGTTGTCATGGTTGTTTGACAATCTTTTTTTTATAAGGAATAATTCTAGAAATCAATTTCAACGGGAGCTCAATTACATGCATAATTTGTGAGGTTATTAGGGGAGGCCCCATGAACATTGTTTTTGAGTTGTTTGGTTAGGCAATGTTTGTGGGGGTCGGGTTTTACTCGGTGCTCGTTGGTAATTTGGTCGGCTGATTGGTCACCGAATTGTTGGCGAGCTCTCTTCTCCTAACCTCGATGCATGTAATTTCATCATAGTAAATTGATGCTAAAGTGAAATGGATTCCTCGAATTTTGCTGGACCTATAAATGCCATGTGAATGTCTGTGTGCAAATGATTCCATGTTTGTTTTTAATCTCATAGTTATCTTGGTGCATTTACTGGTTCGTTGTCATGGTTGTCTGACAATCTTTTTTTTATAAAGAATAATTCTAGGAATCCATTTCAACAGGAGCTCAATTACATGCATAATTTGTGAGGTTATTAGGGGAGGCCCATGAACATTGTTTTTGAGTTGTTTGGTTAGGCAATGTTTGTGGGGGCCGGGTTTTACTCGGTGCTCATTGGTAATTTGGTCGGCTAATTGGTCACCGAATTGTTGGCGAGCTCTCTTCTCCTGACCTCGATGCATGTAATTTCATGCACGCCTCTTGGGTCCAAGGTTTTTTTATAGCCTTGAAAGACCTTCAGCCTATAAACAAACCTTTTTCCAATAATTCTAGGTGGCATCAACCTCATACTAATAGCCACCATAAACCCAACAACTTATTTAAGGAATTGGGCCCCTATAATTTTAATCATAATGACTAGGTTTATGGTTGACCAACATCCTTTCCTTTTTAAAGCTTTAACATGAATCAAAAACAACACGTTCCCTTTCCAATAATTCAAAGTAACAACTTATTAGCACATGTGTGTCTCCCTCCTTTTGAACAATTCATTGAATAACAAATGGTTCATTTTCAATATTTCATTTTAAAGTACTTATACCATCATACCCTTTTTAGCATTTTTTTGACAAGATATTTGAAGCTCATCGTGATCGAATTTTATCAAGTTATGGCCCTAAGGTAAAAGATTGGTTCATAACTTGACCAATCTTCCCAACCTTTTGATTATTTTCCCCAATTTTTTTCATAGCATTTTGGACACAACTTGAACTACCACACCCAATGATTGCATAGGGACCCATGATGTAGTTTGTGACACATTTGTCGCCATTGCACAAAATGTTAACTTCCACATGGGATGAAAATAACTACATATAATTCCTTCAGCCACTCCCAATTCCTTTCGTCAATGAATCAACATTCTACTCGTCAAAATGGAATCTACACCTTAATGGATGTTGTCATAATTGATCCAACCCATGTAGATTTATTTTGCCAATCTTGCACAATTCAAGGATTTGTTGCCTTCCGATGCAATTCAAGCCAAAGAAAGGAACTACCACCACTAACACCCCATCAACCAATTCTTCCTTCTAGCAATTGAAGTATTTGGATGTTTGCATAAACAAGTCAATGTGTTCTTACATGAGTGTGCCAATGTTATTTGGAGCCTGAAAGAAGCCAAAGGGCCCTCCCTTTTTTTGTCTTTGTTATTTTTTTTTTGTCAAATAATTTCAATTATGATGCAAAAGATGTAAGCATCCTCCATTTTAAGTTGGGCAATAATGGTAGGCCTACTTATTTCTTGACTTTCGCCCTTTTTGGATACACCCCCTCTTGCCATGGTTGACATATTACAAGCCGTTGTTTGTTGAGATACAAAATTTTTTGCATCTAGTTTGTATTAACTTGATCCCCTTTAAATTATCCCTTGTTTTTAATACCTTTGTACATTTTTTGAATATGTGGTGTGTTTTATTAATAAAATTTTACTTGTTTTCTATGATGAATTGGGTAAGGGTTTCTTCACTTAATGAAGACTTTAAGGTTAGGTAAGAAATTATTTGTAGACTATTTGGATAAACACCTAAGAGCCTAAGTAAATTATGGGATATCTTAAGATTAATTAAGGGGCTACCTAGAGCTTATTTAGGGAATTCAAGGAGAAATGTGAAAATTTATGTAGGTTGTGACATATTTAAGGATTATGTAAGGGGTTATATAAAAATTTACCAAAAAGGCTACCTAGTGGTTATCAAAAGTTTACATAAAAGATTATATAAGATTATTTAAAGAGACACCTAGGTGCCTATCTAGGTTATGGCATATTTAATGGTCATTTAAGAAGCTACATAAAACTTATTTATGGAACTAGCTAGGAATTTATTAAATTAGGGGATACTTAGGGATTATTTAGGGTCAACTTTATCTTCATGTAACTTTGAAATATGTTTTAATCAGTCTTTAGGTATCCTCTAATTTATGTAAATACTTAAATAACCCCTATGTAGCACCTTAAATAGCCCTTATGTAACCCTTTACATAGGTTTTTGATAGCCTTTATTTTAAATAGTCCATAACTCAAGTAGTCCCTTAAGTGGTCTTTAGGCAATTTTATTTAAAGTAACCATTTAAGTTACTTAAATAGTCTTTTTAAATAACCTTTAGGTAATCCCTTAACTTAATAAATATTTTTTTAAATACTCAATATATATTATGTAATCTTTTAAATAGGTTTTAGGCAGGTCCTTTAATAACCCTTAAATAATTCGTAGGTAGTTTTTTTAATTGGGCCCTAAATAAACCTTATGTAGCTCTTCATGTAAGCTTTTCATTGTCCTTATCCTACATAAGTAGATGGGCAAATAGGTAGGTAGAACATAGATAAATATATAGATAATCCATGGGTGGTTAAGTAATAGTTTGTAAGTAAATGGGTAGGTAGATAAACCTTAACTTAGTTAGCCCTTTACTTAGGTAATCTTCTAATGATGACTTCAAACTTGTTAATACACTATCAATAACAAGGGAAAATGATAGTCATTCATTAAATTATGGAACTTACTAATTCCATTAAACAATTATTTATTTATTTGTTCACTACTTTTGTTCACATATGGTGCTCTAATTAAAGTAAATAACCTCATCATTATGAAAAGTTTTATAATCGTTCAGGGTGGCATCAAGAGGTTAAACTTATTATTAAACACTACATAAATGCCCAACCTTCCAAAATCCAATCAGCATTATAATATTTTATTTAGGATTTTTTAGATGATGTTAAAGGTTTTGCCTAAAATGGCTATTAACCAAATTCAACGTATAAATTGACGATCATATTTTAATAATTTGCCTACATTATAAAAACTAGTATAATTTAATCTCACCAATTTTTTTAATTTTATTTTCTCATTTTCAATGATTGAAAACCTCCAAAATCGCAAATTCTTTTTAAAGATTTTCCAAGAAAAAAATATAGTTAATGATGAAGTTGCATGGCCAAAAGCTCCCATTCAAAATGAAACACATATGATGAAGATATAAACAATTGATGAATATGTATTTTTATTAAGTTATAAATAGTTGTATTATAGTTATAACAGAGTTAATTAGTAATATTTTAGTAGTGGTGCACTAGTGATATTACTAATTGTATCAATGAGAATCACAATAAAAAATTAGTTGCAAATGTATTCCACAATGGGTGATGGAACTAACTTACTTAAACTAATTAGAAGTGAACAAAAAATTAACTAAAAATGAACTGAAAGTGAATTAGAAGTGAACTTAAATATAACTAAAAGCTAACTGAAAGTGAACTAGATCAAACTAATAATTAAATACAAGTTCATTACAAATCATGGATGAACATTCAAATGAATGAACCCCGTGGCATTGGCATCCATGACAAAATGATGTTTGAATCTTGTAAATTTTTTCTTATATCATTAGGCAACTAATGGAAACCTATTATAGTCAAAACATGGATAAAAAGGGATAAACCATACATCTTTGGCAAGAAGGGATATCCTCTTTTGCCTTGGTTAATGGTGCCTCACAAACAAATCGATGTCAAGCACATGATTTTTGAACATTGTTCAATTGATACCTATCTTGTGGTAAAAGCATTGTGGAAAATGTTCTTGGGATTTTGAAGCAAATGTTCAAGGAACTACTCTTCAAATGAGCTTAAATATGCTTCTTTTATTTCACACATTGTCATTTATTGTTGCTTGTTACATAATTTGCTAATGAAGGGCAAGGATGAGGATATTGATATTTTGATGATCCAATTGGAGTTTGAAAATGATCAATCAAATAAAAGGATGAGAAATGAACCACAAGCATGCATTGAAGTTGAAAACATATACTTTACGAAGTAATGAGATGTCTGAAATTACATAAAAAATTGAATTGGAATAATATTTTGAAAATCATAATTTTCAAATTTGAAGATGTTGAATAATTTCAATTTTTATTTGATGGTTTGAATGCCCATGTAAGCAACTTATATCAACATTATCAAATTGAATGTAATCAAATATGATTTCAAAGGTTTGAATTTTTTTTCATTTACATCATTAAATTATACTTTTCAATTTTTCAAATTTGCTTATCATCATTATAATTTGCATTTACATCTGGATTTGTTACATTATCAATTGGATTTACGTCTAAATTGTTGCATCTGAATTTGATGAAGAATTTGACAATAGTTCAATAGGTGCAAGTGTCGCAACCCTAGCCTTGGGCTTATAACCAATCCAAAGGGGTTGCAAGGTTGTAGGCCAAGAGGAAGCCCGGGAGTCACACCACATGCTCCCGGGAGTGTATGAAAGTGTGAAGGAGTGAACCCTCACACTCCCAAGGCAACTCCCATTTGGGAGATAAAGTCCTGGTGGATTCCCGAATCTTCAGAGGGTAATTGCATAGGTCAAAACTCAATGCATGAAGCATTTTTTATATCATTGGAAAGCTCTTAGAATGTAGATGTCTAAAACGGGCTCACATTGCCCATTTGGACATTTAAAACATAAGTTATGGCCAAAAGAAGTGTCGGGAGTCAAATTGGGAGTCAAATTGACAATTCGACTCCCAGCCACTAAAAGTTGGGAATCGACCCGATTTACTTACCTGCAAATAGCGTACAACATGTCGTTGGATAGCTCTCGACGACGGCTATAATTTTGTTTTAGACCTCATCTCAATCTGAGGTCTTCTCGCAAAGTTATGGCGCCCCAAAGCCGCGGGAGACCCAACTTTGGCAATTTCATTTAGATGTGGGCCCCGTGGGCAATCACAAAATATATTATAAGGGGGAAGGTGGTGGCTTCCCCTAAGTCCGGGCTGTGGTGATTCTTGTGTGTCCAAGTTGCCTATGGTTCGTCCTTGCACCAAATGTGTTCCAACTACGCACTTTACCATCTTGTGTTGGTTTTGTGCACGTCTGTGTGAGTAGTTGAAGCTTGTCAATTCTTCCTAGTCCCATCTTAGTTCTCTAGCACGCCCCTCTACCCCCAAAGTGTTGTGAGCTAGGGAGCATGCCCCTACTCCTTCCTTTTCCGCTGTTTTCTATTTGGACTCACATTTGAATCCCTCAAAGAGTTGGGAGCACATCAACAAACTTATCAATAGTTTTTTCATTCATGAAAACATGACATAATGTCGCAGTCATATTCATGAAAACATTAACCAAATTTTCATGTGTGCAATGCACTTTCCAATTTTTGTTTTTTAGAAAATTTAGTTATTCTTTTTTAGTTGTTAATGGAATTTGTTACAATGCTCTCAATCTCCAATTGCATGACAATTATGTGTTCCATAATGCCAACTATGACTTTATTATTCTTGTCTACAATTTCAAGCATCAGGTGAAAAACATTTGATTGTTTAAACATTTTATCCATGTGTTTCTAAAA
The DNA here is from genome assembly GCA_963921925.1 of Sphagnum tenellum. Classification (NCBI taxonomy): domain Eukaryota; kingdom Viridiplantae; phylum Streptophyta; class Sphagnopsida; order Sphagnales; family Sphagnaceae; genus Sphagnum; species Sphagnum tenellum. Next base: position 794,583 of record OY998146.1, read on the forward strand.
GCTATTTGATTTGTTAGATTGCTTACATGTGTTGATGGAATGTTTACAAGATTCACAAAACTATAGCGCCAATTACCTTGGTTTGATTATGACAAATCATTTAGGTGAATGAAATTTGGTTAATTCCAATTGCATTTGCAGTTTCATTTCCTTAATCTTCAAGGGCATAATAATCTTTAAAAAACTCTTGCATCATAAATGTTTATTGTGCAACAAAGTTTTGATCTGTATCCAATCTTGCATTCGATGAGGTGTAAATTGCATCTTTTTTAGTATCAACATTTTTTACATGTCCATGTGCATTTATCATCTTTTATCCTTGGAATGTTTGAATAACTTCATAGAATTTTTGGTTGAATTATTTAGGAAAATGATGACAATCACATTATTCAATTATAAAATCTTAAAATTGAGTGTGATGGCGAATACTTCTATGACAATCTATGATTTTCTTGTAATTGAAATTCAAACCATTCCATTTATCTTTGCACATTTTACCATTGTGAAGGACTTTCAATTTTGTGATTTTATGAGATTCATTAGTGATCTTATCCAATTTTTATGTCACAAATAATGTGTGAAAATGAAGATCGACTAATTGTTTCAAAATAATGTGTTCATTTTTTTTGCATCATATGAAATCTAAGGCCTCAAAATGATTCAAATTACTTTATTGTTGGTCAAAGGTCCAAGATTTATGTTCGTCATTATTCCCAATCTTGTGTTTGCTTCCAATGCTATAGTTGTTATTTTTGCATTTGGGACTATTTATGATGTTGCATGTGTTCCTAGTGTTGCACTTGCTTTTAATGCTGCAAATGTTTCCAATTATGTTTGATGAAATGGTTTCCCTTTTCATTTTCCCCAATCTTGTAGAATTTTGTGATTGATGGTTTTCCATCACCACATTAACTTTGAAGTTTTACAACTATTATAACCCTAACGTTAGGTTCACGATTAAGTGTGAAGTGCAAGGGCCCATGAGGTCAAGAGAGTGTGTTCAATTGTGAAACACATTTTCACAAATGGGGGAGAATGCAAAAGATGGAACCCATTGATTCCCAAGTGTACTCCCATTTTGGACTTAATGCAAGACTCCCAAATGTTCAAGGCCTTGGTTGAAAAGGCAAATAAATACCAAATTGGGCCTTTCGGACACCATTGGAAATATTTTAAAATGTAGATGCCTAAAGTGCTTTCACATTGTTCATTTAGACCTAAAATGCATGAATTATGATCAAAATATAAGTTGGGAATCAAATTGAAAATTTGGCTCCCAACCAAAAATCCCTATAAAAAAAAGGTCAAATGATCTCCAATTGGGGCATGCAATACACCATTGGAAGGAACTTTTTGAAAATTATTAAAAATTGCCCTTGCATGTTCCAAATAGGTTATTTTGAAGAAGATATGAAGGTGCAAAATTTTGGGATAATAAGAGTTCTAATTTTGGGACTTTCACTTGGGAGTCTTGGGAAAAAGTGTCATTTTGATGTAGCCCCCACAAATAATCAAAGATTATACTATAGGGCAATGGTACTTCCTTTCGAAGGTTGTAGGTTGTGTAAATCTTATGCTTGAGGTTGTCCCTATCAAATTTGTTACATTGGTTGCATTTAATTTGCACTAATGACCTTTTTCCTTTAGTTGTACATGTTGATTTCATTTTGAACTTTTGCTTGTGAATTCATTTTAATCTCATACTGAAACTTCAACACGCCTTCCTACCCTCGAAGTGTTATGAACTTAGGCCCCGATTCCTTTCTTTTTCTGTTGTTTCACTTTGGGACCCACATTTGGATTCCTCAAAAAAATTGGGGACACATTAGCAACAAAGGTCAATGACGATTGAATTAAAAATGTGTAATGGAGTTGTGAGAATGGAAAGGAACTTCCAATAGATTAGTAAATTATTATTTTAGGTTTTAAATCCATATGTTACCAACTGTGTTTGAATGGGAATTTACATATTTTGACAATTTTAATGATTTACTATTAATTTACCATTTTCACTATTAGTAGGTGATAGCCTTAAGTGATAGCCCTTAACACATCATTGACACGTCAACTACTTACAAATAAAAAAACCAATCTTATGGTTAAACAAAGATTGCATTTTGATAACTTATCACTTGTGTTACTAACAAATGTGAATGTATTTTAATCATAACCTAAGTAAACTGCACTCTAAATAAAAATATACGTTGTTGCTCATTTGTATTCTTAATTTTGAGGAGTAATCGTCACTTTGATAAAGTTAATGGATAACTCAAAAGGAATGAAGAGTGAGTAAAACGTGGACCAAAGTCTGGCCCAAAGTAAGGATTACTTCAAGGAAAATTTTACTGTTATAACCAAATTTGACTTAACCCTTCAATAACATACCCTCAGTAATCATCCATTTTCTCAATAACTGACCAACACTGGTCATGCAAGAAAAGGTTTTTCGTGAAGGAATCTTTTCTTGTCAAACTGCATGAAATTGTCTAGTTTGAACATCAACATGACAACATGACTTAAAATTTTTCCTTTGTATTTGTATGTGAGGCATTTTCAAAATCTGGAATATTGTCCCAGCAAGTCATGTCGTGCCACGAAAGATTCATACCTAGATTTAGGTCAGTTCTTTTTATGATGGAAAAGGGCATGGTCCAGAGGCCTCTTCCAGACTTGCTTCATGCTACTGCTAATGAGTTTAGGTCTTAGGTTTCTTGATTTCTCCTCTTAGAGCTCTCCATTGTGTGTTCTGCACTTTTGGGTGTGATCTTTTGTTTGGACTTCCATCTTTTTTATTTTTCTTCTCTTGTTCCCTTGGCAGGTGTTTTTCCTTTATATAGTTATTTATTTAGTTCTTTCTTTCTTTCTTTTCCCCAATTGGGTTTTTGCTTCTTATGTATGTCCTTTGGGTATTGACTATTTTTTGTTGGCCTATAACCCCCCAAATGGTATATCCCTGTGATCATCTTAGGTTGAAAATGGTCACAAACAAATCTTGAAACAAAAATTTTGCTCAGTCAATTGGGGAGTTTTTCTTTTGGGTGGACACGGGTTTGTTGTTCCCATCAAATTCCCAATGTGTTCCTCAAGATGTTTCCAATAGCATCACATTTCCATCCCATATGTTTTGCCCAAAATTTTCCCCTTTTCACTTACATAATTGGGCCAAATAGGAGGCACTATGTATATAGAATCTTCTATTATGGTGAGCTTCCAAAGTTCCAATTTTTTTTGTGATAGGTCAATGAAAATTATTCAACACAGCACCAAAAAAAAAAAGAACTTGGGAAGCACCACCCATTCAATCAATTCAAAGATGAATATACGCCCATACTCCCCATGTAGCCAATGGAAGGACTCAACATAGTGAGAAGAATCTCTAGTTTTTTTCTTTTCAGTTTTGGGGGGGGGGGGGGGGGGGGGGGGGGGATTTTTTTTCATTTTTTTAACATTCCTAATGTGGTCCCTAAAAGTTCCCAACGTGTTGCCCGTATGTTCCCAATATCACCAAACCTTATCCCCTATGCTCTACTCAAATTCTCCCCATTCTCACCTATTTTGGTGGGCCAAGGTTGGGGCACTCCATTGTCCAATAAAAACTTATATTTTGGAGAGTCTCTAAACATGTGTGTTCCCATAAGGTTCCCAAAGGGTTCCCAATAGCACCTCACTTTTATCCCATAATGGTTTGCCCAAAGTTCAACTCTCATGTGTATAAACTGAAAAGGTGGGCCATAATGAGTGTGTTTGTTTCTATTTTGCAACTAGTGGTCCAAAGAGGTGCTTTTATGGGGGAGTGCACAATGTTCCAAATAAATTGGTGATGGGTCAATCAATATGGCCCCTTCAAAAAGAAATTAAATATGTGAGGGCACCCACAAAGTAATTAATAGCATAAAGGGCCAAAAAGGGGTGTGTACAAGTACATGAAAAATCAGTTACACATAAAATATAAATAGGTTACAAATTAAAAAATTCAAGCTCTAAGCCAATCAGAGCTGAGACCGACAATGTCATGCTCCCCTTCAGAACTGGGGAGACCCCTCCTTGATCAAGGTCGCTGGAACCCTCTACAACAACCTGAAATCTTGTGATGGATGTAAACTTGAACAAATTTCATTGTAAGAAAGTGCAACAAGAAGGAAGAACCAAATGGCTCCTTTCACGAAATGGAAGGATGGAAGTACGGCTCCTTTTGTTAGGAGTGAGCTGATGGTTAGTAGTTAGTACCCTCCACCATTGCTTCTTTTAGCCCCCTCTTAACCTGCTTCATCACCAGGAAAATTGATTTCACTAGCCTACCATGATGGATTTTCCTATGACAGTATTTGTGTGTGATATTCATTGTGTTCAGCCTATTTTGACACTAGGCTAATGAAGAATATGTGCCACATTAGAGTATCATAAGCCGATTGATCCAAAACTATATTTTGTTATAGTGTTTGATTTAGGTCTAAGCGCATCTCTCACGCTACTCAGTATGTGACTCCAGACAGTAAAATTTTGTGAAAATGTCAATATGTGCCGGTTTAGCTCAGGAAATTGGTTTTTCTGCACCAAATTTGTGAATGGTGCCGCGGCTGGTAAAATGCACTTCCAAAAAAGAGTGTAATAAATTGGACCAAACTGCAGCTCAATATTTCTGATTGGTTGATCATAATGATTGGTTACGTAGTTTGCTATTGGTCTTCCACACATATATGCAGTTACAGTTTTATTAGTGGATTGCCAAAAAACAAAAAGCTAAACTTAGACATTTAATTTTATTATCCAGATTGACATACTGACACGGGTGGAGATGCTCTAAGAAGATTATTCCATAACCTTACTATTTCCCACAACTGTTCAAAACTAGTCTGAAATTTTTGATTTGGATTGAAGGAAAAAGAATTCGACTATCCTTAGATGCACACTAAAGAAGGTGCTTGAATAGAGAATCTGATTGCAAAATGCAATTGATTAAAATAAAACCTACCCAGTGCAACCAGGTCTCCAGCTCTAATTCATAAATTGGTTCTCAGTTGAGGCCAAAATTGTCTCCCCCTATCCTACACCCATGGGAAGTCTCTTGAGTGGAAATTTGCCAAACTTTACACTCCAAAAAAGCACTACAACACACCCACAAGATATGGAAGTGGAGATAGTAAGGACTTATTATTAAGGCTCATATGAATGAATGACTAGGAGTTGGACGATTAATAAAGAAAGATCATTTGAAGAAACCAAATTTGAGTAACATATCAAAAGTGGGGATGGGAAAGAAAATTTTCAACTACTGACGACAAATGAGAGATCAGAAATGGAAGAAAAGGACAGAACTGGAGGAGAAAGGACCATTAGAAGAGGAAAAAAACACCAAATTTGAGTAACATATCAAAAAGTTGGGAATGGGAGCCTAGCAAAATTCAACTACCGATCACCAATAAGATTTCAGAGTTGGAGTGGGTCCGTAAGGAAAGACATCAGAAATGGAAGAAGAGGACAGAAATGGAGATTGGAGGAGAAAGGACCATTAGAAGACGAAAAAAACACCAAATTTGAGTAACATATCAAAAAGTTGGGGATCGGAGCCTAGAAAAATTCAACTACCGATCACCAATAAGAGATCAGAAATGGAAGAAGATGTCGGAGTTGGAGTGGGTCCATAAGGACTGACATCAGAAATGGAAGAAGATGTCAGAGTTGGAGTTGGTCCGTAAGGACTGACATCAGAAATGGAAGAAGAGGTCAGAGTTAGAGGAAAGGCATCAGAAGTGGGGATTGGAGGTGGGTCCATAACGGCTGGAAGTCAAGAGATAAGAAGTGGGGATTGGAGCAGGTCCCTAAAAGGAAGGTGGAAGTCAAGACCTTAGCCACAAGCCCAGTGGACAAAAGCCACCAAAAGAGCCTCTAAATCTTATGAGGTTATTCAGCACAGCATGGCTTGCTCACGTTCAACACTAATTCATTCTCAAGAGCAGTTTAATTCTCAAAGAGCACCAGTCTAAAATTTTAAAAACTAAGAGCAATTTATCGAAATCTTAGAAAATCAAACCCAACTCAAAACACAAGAGTGACTTAGAAACTTACTAATGGACTTATCATACTTTAAAGACTACTAGTTTGAACCCTGTGCCTAATGCACAGGTGTGTGTATTTGACGGTACATATTACAAAATTACAACTACAAACTACATTTCCAAAACCGCTCTATATATCACATTGCTAGGTTCTTTTTGGGGGAATTTATTTTCATTGTTTTAACCTGAAATTTATTTTTACTACACATTCTAACATTATTTGTGAAAAGGAATGGCCCTAATTGCCAAATTTAAAAATAATAATTCAAATTCGTTAAATACATATAAAGCATAAATATTCTTAAGTGTTTTATTCACTGTCATTTATATGGTCTATAGCCTAATTTGGCTAAATCCTCTTTGTGGGATAACTAATCACAAAAATTGAAAGAAAGCAAACCCTGTATAGTAAGGTTTTTTTTTTTCAAATTCCTTAGGCAATGGCGAGGATGCCCAGCTTTAATACAGCAGCGTGTTTTTTTTTGGCGAAATTTCGCCCACTGGCGACAAAAATAAACCCAGTGCGACCTCTATGAAGGAATTTAAAAAAAGAACTTCCAGAACATTCGCCATATTTCTTAGAAAAAAAAAGAAAAAAAAAGCAAGAATTTGCCAGATGTAGACAGTGAGTCCGTGTAGCTCGCCTAGATTTAGGCAGGATTGCAGAAAAAACTCTACTGTCCGCCTAGGACAGTCGCCATTTAATGTAAATGGATGGATGAAGGGATGGACGGATGGACGACGGGACGGACGGATGGAAAGGATCATTTCATCCCGACGTCCTTTACTATATGTAAAATTGCTGAAATTCTGAAATATTCAAATTGGATCTGCCAGATCTCTTTTGTCAAAAAAAGCAAATTTTGCGACAAGATTTGCCATCTGATTCAACATTCTGCTGTACATCAAGTGTTTCTTTTCAATTATTTTTTGCTGCTGCTGCATCATCAAAATAATCTATCATTTCTTGGGGAAGGACTTTCCTGCACTAGTTAAATTTACGAAATCACAGCAGCTTTGAAAATCACAGAAGATGATTGATCGATTAATGCAATCTTTAACTGTTTTGTTTGCTGTTGTAGTATCATCACAGTTTGTTTGATTTGTTGGGTCTTCTTTCCTTTTCTTCTTTTGGGAGCCTTAGAGGTGATGGAACATTTTGTTTTCTTGTTGCAGTAGTTTTGACGGGAAGAGGAGTTCTGAAGAAGCTGTTCTCTGAGTGAAGCTTCGTTTGTGGTTTGTGGATAGTGTTGGGTTGAAGCTTGGGTGTTTTTCCTTCTCTTTTCTTTTTTTTTGGGTTGGGGTGATATGGGTCCTTTTGTAGTTCCAGGTTTGCTTGTGGTGGTCGTTGCTGGTTCAGCTTTCAAGTTAATAGCTAGGAAGGGGACAGGGGAGAAGCTCGAGGAGTCCAAGCCTGAGGCGCTAGTGTCCCAGTCAAAAACCAAGCACAAGTCTCAGTCTCAGTCTGATTCGAAGCACAAGTCTGATTCTAAGTTCGAGTCCAATCACAAGCTCAAGTCCTCCAAGGATGCTGATGAAGAAGACTGGGAGTGCAAGCTCAAGTCCAAGGCTGTTGATGAAGAAGACTGGGAATGGCCGATCTTCGATGAATGGTTTTCTTATGAGACTCACAGCACACAGCGCAAGCGCAGAATTGCACAAGTTGACGAGGATCTGAACCCGGAGAATCCTTTTGAAGTCGTCTATGTGAAGCAAGAAGAGGATTGGCCTGCTGAGATGTCGGTGACTCTCTTTTCCACCCACCTTGTTGATATCTTGAGCAAATGCTTGCCCCGGGCGAGGGCCCTGCACCTTGTTGAACAAAAGGAGGGCAAATTCTGCGCACCCCACAAGAAAGATCTCAGGGAATTTCAGAGGCTGGCAGACAAAACCAACCCAAGGATTCCAGGGAATCAGCTTTTCTTAGCAATGAACACCATCCGTAACTACAAGGTAGAGGAGGAATCCGAGAGTGCTGCAGCTGCAGCTGCTGTGGTTGCCGCTGCGAAGCTCCATTTCTCCCATTTTTTGCGTTTTCTGGAGAAGGAGTTCAAAGATACTCAAAAGCAGTATGCTCGCATGAAGCAGGAAGGAACTACTTCGTGGCTGATGTTGTGGGCATTTCTTCCGCCGGGTGAGAAAGTGTGCTATCATTGCCAAATCTCCGGGGAACTATGTTATGGCATTGTTCATGGGTGCGATTACAACAGAGATCAGAGGGTCCTGAAGGTGGTGCTCCAAGTAATGGACTACAATGGCCAGAGCTACCGTGCTTGCACTGTGAGCTCTCGAATCCCAGAATTTGAAGATGAGCGTTCCTTCAATTCTCTGAATGTGTGTCCCATGAGCTTCGTCCAGCAACGCAAGCAAATGGAGGATGCGTTTCTTGCCAACGGTAAGCGCTTCTTTGAGTTGTCTGTAAAGCAAAACAATTGTTTCATGCGCTTTGAAGGCCCTCTTTTGCGTTACGAGATATTGCCTGAAACTGGATTCATGCAATTGATCAAGCACAAGGCCGATGGAAGAGTCATGATCGACCTTTGGAGCTTCGTCAAGATGAATCCCGGTTATCAAATGGGAAATGCAAATCCACCAAATTCTCGTTATCATAAGTCTGGCTTGCAAACTAACGACTATAACTGCAAGCTCCCAGACGATGAAAGCTTGCGTCTTGCGCCTGCAATTGTCTATGGCTTTTCTTTCAGCCTCAAGAAATGGGGTTGTTTCCCAATCATTGGATTTAGCGAAATCTCGTTTGATGATCATGCTTTTGATCGTCATCTCGTGATGAGCAATGAGGTTCAAAAAAAAATGATGCTTGGCCTCGTTTCACAGCATCTCCATGACCCATCTCAACCTAAAGATGAGAGAAACAACAATGTCGCTAACGTTATCCCAGCAATTGATCCCATTTCCAACAAGGGCGAAGGTTGCATCTTCTTGTGCTATGGGCCTCCAGGAACCGGTAAGACTCTCACTGCTGAGTCTGTTGCCGAGAAGCTGCATCGCCCGCTCTGGTCTATCAGTGCTTCGGAGTTGACCCTCGAGGTTGAGAAAATGGAAGAAAATTTCACAAAGATCTTGGACATCGCATCCTCTTGGCGTGCGGTCCTCTTGTTGGATGAAGCAGATGTCTACTTGGAGAAGCGCACTTCGACCGGTAATCCCAAACGCAATGCCATGACTGGCGTCTTCCTCCGTCTTCTAGAGTACTACAAAGGCGTCCTCTTCCTCACCACAAACCGCGTCACTACTTTTGACGATGCCTTCTGCTCAAGAATCTCCATGTTCGTCCGCTACCATCGCCTAACACGATTCAACAGGGCCAAGGTATGGGAGACCTTAGTATCCCGTGTTGGTCTCAAGGACATCAATTTGGACATGTTTGCAGCTCATGAGCTGAACGGCCGCGAGATTCGCAACTCCATCCGGATTGCTCACACATGGGCCACCAATTGCAAGGAGTCACTAACCACTAAGCATATACTGGAGGTGGTGAAGATGTTGGAAGACTTTCGCAGCGATCTGCAAGATGCTGTACTAGATGAATCACAGAACGATCATCTGTTCTCCTCTGCCTTGGCCACACTACAGCAACAACACCAACCTACACTTCTTAGCAGCGACAACACTACCTCAAACGGGGCCATGAGCTCCAAACCCTAAATTTTGTAACGCTAAAAGGAAGGTGATCTAACTAGACCAAACGTTTACCCAACTCAAGTTCATTAGTTTTAAATACAGTTAATCTTGGATTAGTGGCTCATTAGAACACACTAAGTAGTAATACTCGAGAATAAGTTATATCTCAACCAGACCTTAGAGTGGTCTACCTCAAGTAAAAAGCTATAATGGTGTGGGGTTCCCAAATTTCATGAGCACCGTCATGGTCATGCCCACAGCAATACTTCTCAGTATTGAAGTACTCAATATTGCTCTTTGGATTTGCTAAAATAGACATCCAAGCGTGTCTCTTTCCATTTCAAGTTGAAAGTGCATAGATTGGAACTTTTGAAACATGAGGTGGTAATGCTCGAATTGTCTCCTTGTTGCACTTAGATCATCAAGAACTAGGGTTTTAAGATCCATGAAGACAGATCATAGCTAAATTTTGCTCTGAACAGCCTCAAGCACCAAGCTGCCCATTCCCAACCAATTCAACTTGATACCCATAATGCCAAACAATCTAGTCCTAATTAAGAGTTTGATTAACTTTGTTATGTTCTGCAACCAAAACACCGTTGCACTTTGTGTTTTCCTTTGCTATGATCACCTGGTTGTCTCGGAGTGTAGTTTTATCTGATGTAAACTCTAGGAGATATAATCTTTGAAAAATCATCTAAAAAAACCAAAGTCCTTAAAGATATTACAGTTATCCGTAAAGCAACTCTGTCTTCACCCTGTCTTTCTTTCGGTCTCTTTTCACCCCCTATCCCCTCTTTCGGTGGTATCTGCAAAGTAAGGACATTTTATTAAATCTCAGGATGAAATGCTGCAACTCAGCATTTAATGCACAAGGTTAGAGAATAGTTATAGCAGTTGTACAGGTAAGAGCAGTGAAAATATATGTAGCAGCAGTGGAGGCGCCCAGGAAAAAGGAAAGACAGGATGAAACTCGGTTTACCACCAAAATTGATGGTTTTCGGAGTTACATCCCCCCTTGAATGCTAATGTCCTTTTTTGCAGGGTTTTTTTAACCTGACCCTGTGTATGACCAAACTCAGGGTTCTGTTGCTGTGTTTGTCTTACTTTACGGACAACTCTATAACTCTATAACTAATCTCAAGTTTCAACACAAGCCAAAATATCATCTTTCAAAAATTCTCATAAAAAAATAGACCTATTACCTAGGGGCCAAAATCCATTAAGCAACTATACTCTATAATGAATCTGAACTCAATATCCTTGCCTTGGTAGGCAAGACCAACAAACTTTGAAGCGGCTCTTTACCTATGCCGACATTTATGTCAGAAATCTTCACCCCTTGAGAGCCACGAATTATTTTCTTTTGTTGTAGAACTAACAACTTCAGCAAATTTAACACTCAATCATTTTCAATATGTCTTCATTTTTCATCAAGCTCTACCTCAAAAGTTGGAGAGTTTTAATTGCAAAGAGTCACTCAATTTTCTTTTCATTTTTTTAAAGAATCTCAAACACTTAAATCTTTATTAGTCCTGACGAGTTAACAATATTGTAAAAATCTGTCAGTGACAGAAAGTGATATTTACAAATACAAACATGAAAATATCACATATTTGTATTTGTAAAGGTGCATTCATACTTGATTTTAAGTGAGTGTTAAATGAAAATCTAGGTGGCATCCTAGGTGGCACCCAATGTTAAATGGATAACAGCTTAATGCTAAGTGAATGTTAGCTTAATATAAAATGTTCATGGTAAGTAGATGTAAGTCCTAAATGACTAGCATGGTGTGGGACTCAACACTAGAGTCCCCAACACTAAGTGTGAATGCACTTTAAGTATTACATACTATATATGAACCTACATGCGATTCTCCATTTCTATAGACATGCACAAAATAGGCAAAAACAATCACATACTCACATAAATGACCAAAAATGAAATAAACTCCAAAATTTGAAATCGGTAAACCTTAATATACAATTATGATGTATAGAAGAATGATGAATTAGACATAATAGATGTTAATGCCAAGGGGTTAGTAAAACTTTTTCCTCAACAACTCATTGTGGGCATGGTTTGGCTACTTCAAACTTCTAGCTTGCAAGTAGTTTCACCTTATCAAGGTTAGCCACAACTTGCGAAGAGCTAGAATTAGCCCAATCATGTTTGCTCCCTACAATGTAATGGAAAATGGTAAATTGGCCTAAGATCGTAAATGCAATTAGAACAAAACTATTGGTGTGATTCTTATCCCCGGTTTGCCCTTCGCCCCATTCATATATTTGAAAAAAAAAGTAGGTGATATCCAAGCACATTTTTCACTCATAACCTTTCATTGTTATGAATGTTCCAAAAGGCACATAACATGCCCAACAACATGTTACATACCCATAATACCCATATCATGTTCAAAGCACACATAACATGGTCTCAAATTGTGTTTAGGTATCACAAGGTATAAAAAAATAGGGCAAAGGGCAGACCAAGCAAAAAAAATTGTAGAAGTAATTTCTGTATCATATGCATTTACAATCTTAAGCCGATTTGACATCTTCTGTACATAACCCACACCCACCCTCCCCCAAATTGAAGTATGTGAGTGTCAATGTGGCAATTTCTAAATGGTTTTGTGAATTATGTAGTTCATGATGAACACGCACGTGTTAAATTGATTGTGCAAGTTATATTCTTAGACTTCAAACAATTAGGTGAAGGGCTAGGAGACTATCATTAACTTAGTTCCAACTAATTGGACTACAATGTGTTAGTTTTATTTTAATCTTTTTTCCATCAACATTGAACCAATCTTGTGTCAATGCCATGTAGGGTGTTGCGATAACATCTGCAAATTTTTATGGGTGTATTTTAACATTATACCTTAAGAGACATAGTTGAAAACACAATCTTCCAAGAAAGGGTGTCATGAACACAAAAATTGCCACAACCAATTTTTTTCCAAAATCTATAAAAACTAGGACAAACTAGAACAAGAACAAATCTTAACCCAAGTCTAACCATGAATCACATTAATAAAAAAAACAAGGCTACAAACTAGTAAAAAGACACTCAAACAAAATTATATTCAAACCATGGAAAAATTGGAACATAAAATAAAAAACAAGGCTATAATGTCATACCTCGTACTATTTTTGAACATATCAAATGTAATGAGGGTTGGAAACATATTTACACCCATTTGAGGACTTGGTTCAAAGAAATTTTGATGAATTTTCATATGGCTCACCATCCAAGGTACCAACTTGAGGAACATTTTAAACTACAGATTATAAATGAAAAGAGGACAATGATGAATGAAATTCATCCATGAGTTATGTTAGCAATGATGATGAATGAACTTCAATTGATTATTAAATGTCATTTGTGCCTATAGGTTGATCATAAAGTACAAATTGTTGGTTTTGGTTTTAAAAGTTAAATTTGAATGATTCCATGTGTAGTTCTAGGTTCACAAAAGCCTAAAATCTAGTTCTGGATTTGATTCTTCAAAAATAAAATCTTAATTCTAATTTTAGTTCAATTTTAAAAATCAGACCGAATTCCAAGTAACCTATAATAAAACTGGTTATTAAAATCGATTTGGTTTTGATTCTATTAAAAATTGAATATTTACTTCCTAAGTTGAATTTGTTGGTGCTAAGTGAAAGGAGGTTGTAAATATAATTGGATTATCAACTATTAAATATAATTAACAAGTTAAATAATTAAGTATAATTATTCAATAGACATATTATAATCAACAATAGAAAATAAAATTCCCCGAATGAAAGAAAACTAAATTATGAAATAGTTATAAAATTATCAATCGTACATAATTAAATTACGTACTAGGAACTACATTAATAATTGAATGAAAATATTAATTAAAAATTTCAATGCAAAATGCCTCTCACTTGCACTAAATTAATAAGTAGGAACAAATAATAATGTAATTTAAAGATGGAAAATTAGATAAAATTCATTATATGCCAACTGAGGTTTAAATGATTCAAATAATAATAATAAAAATTGAAGTTTTAAATGAAAGGGAAAAAAAACATTTTTACAAAACATTTCAAAGCTCAAGATGCAAGCCAGATAAGGACCTATAGAGCACTTCTTGGTTGCTTCCACAACCCTAAATTTTTGACCCCATATCTTGTTTCTTTGGATATCATCCTTCACTTTAAACTTTTGGAACAATCTCATCTCCCAAACCTCCATCCTCCATTCCTAAATGTAAGCCTTCACAAATAATATCCTTGGTACATTTAAAATGATTACTCCCAGTCCTTGATAGTGGACTTCCAGATTTCATGGGTCTCCTTTTCAAATTGCAAAGATTTAGTTTTTTATTAGTTTTTAATTATCCCACACTAACAAGCTCAATGAACATTTGATACTTTAATCATACTTGGAACCAAAATGTCACCATGCGCAACCATTTGTCAAAGGTGGCATTTGAGAATCTAAACATGGGGAAATTCTACACCTCCTAAAGAACTATAGAATAGAGTTACTTGATCTTTTATTCATTGTTCATGCATGTTACAATTAACATTTGGAGTTTATGAATGAACATTTTCAGCTTTAAGTTCATGTTATAATGTAGATGGATTTGAAGCATGAACCTAGAGCCAAATGTTGGGTCACAAATAGGAAGGGGCTTCTAGAAGCTTGAATAATATTCCTTCTACAAATTGTTTGACAACCTTCTCGATCAAACTGTGGATGGTTGAAACTAACCTCATCATAGCAAGGTTCAACACTTCCTCATAGTATAATTTTACTACAACATTTATGGTTGTGGATAATTCACATTGCAACATCCATTTCTATTAATTTCCATTAAAGTTTTAAAAATTCAATCAAATTAGTTGATATTACAAATTTCACAAGAATACCCATTGATTCCCAAAAACTATTTGGATTTTTGTTTTCACCATATATATGTAATAAAAAATGCCTCATGAATCAAATTGTACCACATTTTCCTTAACTTAATCTCACACATTTTATACTACTCTTCAAAAATGACAACCTTGTATTACTTCAAGCATATCTTGCTTATGCTCTAAATGCAAATGAAATCATGTATCAAGCTAGGTTTGACATTATCCAATTCGATAGACCTACAACATGATTGTCAAAATGTCATGAGTTTAAAAAACATGAACTTGATTTCAACCAATGATAAAACATGAAAAACAAAGTCTTAGTTGTTGATGTCTATTATTGCCATGAAGAGCTTTACAATTCCTATTATGAAGTCCAATATTATTGAATCCATCATGACATGCTAAGATTCTTTCACTGGGTGCACCCTATCAATGTATGGTCACCATGCCTATAGCTTGTGATTATCATCCCACATTAAAAACATCTTCTTATATAACTAGGCCATGTTTGCATCCTAGTAAAACTCCTTTGAACTAATTGTTCTTCCTCTTCCACATTTTGCTCAAGCACTGTGGTATTCTTCAATTATTTCCTCTATAGTTTCCTTATAGTTTGTTGGGGAGATGTAAAATATCTTGTTTTTTTTTTAATATCCCATGTGGAATGCTTGTTTCATCTTCAAGATGTCTACTTTAAAGCATAGGACACAATTGACATGGGTATCACCCTATGTAATGGAATAACCATTTTAAAGTCTTATGTTTGGGGACCATTTGAATTTATCCAATAACTTGTTGGTTTTAACTTTATGCTAAACTTGCATGGCTTCAATATTCTTGTCATAGGAAAAAAAATCCTCCATGTTTTTGTCTTATAACACTGAACATTATTTGTCATTAGAAGCAATCATTTTAACATGTATCAATATTATAAAAACTATTTTTTATGCTTGATTTTCTAGTCAAAATTATACCACCATGTCAATTTATATTAATTGATTTGGACCTTCCATTGTGATAGGGGTGTTTGTTTTGTTGCCCACACAACATGCAACATAGGTCTATAACAAACATTACTAGGGATGCATCAATTTGGCAAACCACATTGGGGAAATGACATGGTGCACAATTACACATTGAAACAAAACTACTTGTTATTCACATGCCTAAATGCACATGTTTGGATCATCCAAATTAAATTATTGCAACTTTAAGTTAAGGTTAATAGCTTGGGTTCATGACCAAACAACATAAAATATGGTGAAAATGATGCAAGAGAAACTATATTACTAAATTTATATCTCATGGTTAACAATAGTAACTACAAGTCCCAATTTTTTAGTATGGCCCATTTGGAGCCCATATGTCCACAAATCTCACTTCATTGTTTACACCATTTAGTTAGCTAACTTGTTTGCCTTGGATGGTTTTGTGAAGTTGTGTGATGATTAATTAGTGTTTTTTCATATGAATCTTGGAACTCCCCATGAAATTTCACATTTTGGTTGGTGAGTACCAATTGGAGCTCCAAACCTATAAATACCTTACCTAGAAATGCATATGTAGCACCTTCATTGCTATGGCCATGTAGGTTTATATCAGATGGATTGGATGTTTGACAAGAACATTGGTCATGGGTTAACCTTCAAAAAGTAAATTAATGCCCACAAGTGGCACAAAAGTCTTTAGGTGGAGGTTGTAAGCATGTTGGGAAGGTGGGCGAAGGTTGGGGGGTCTAATCATGGGCAATTATACAGGTTAACAAAATGGAAGGGGGAAAAGGTTGTACATGTGCATTATTTAGGGGGATTGGGAAAGTGTTGTGTTGGGTTTTCAACGAAAATGCGACAAGAAAGAAGGCTCCATATTTACACAAAAGATTGAGGGGTTGGTAGGGGGAACTAGTGGGTGGTAGGTGGTTTGTTAAAATGAAATGGGGGGTTGGTGGGTGGTGTGTGGTTTGCATAGGAAAGGTAATGGAAAGTGAGGTTGTGGTGATGTGTGAAAAGATAATGGGCAATGTGAATTACGAAGTTCAATGACACATGATAAACTAGGGGACATGTGACATTCTGTGACGCGCTCCCAAGTTCCTAGTTAGACCCAAGATGGGTCAGAGCTACTCAAACAACAAAATTGTGAAGAACTCGAAGCACACTCCCAACTCTCGGTACTAAAAGGGGTAAAGGGGCGTGTTGAAGCTTCGGGATGGGACTAGGAAGAGTGACAAGCTTTAATTACTTACTCAAACCTGCATCAAACCAACCAACAAGTTGGTTAGTTCACTTTTTGGAGCACCCTTAATGCTAGGACAAGCCACGGGCAACTATGGACTCATAAAACTCACCACGGCCCGGACTCAGGGGAAGCCACCACCCTCCCCCATATAGTATTCTCTGCAGCTCCCCGCAACACCCACATCCGAATGGTTTTTTATCCCCGGACACCCACGGAGGAGTCCCGAAACTGCCATGATTTGGACTCCTGCAACTTTGCGGGACTATAACTCTTTGCTCAGACCTCCGATTGGGACAAGGCCTAAGCAAAGTTATAACTATTGTTGAGAGTTTTTCAATGGTGTGTTGCATTTCACATACACGCATCGGGGTCGAGTCAATTCTCGACTTTTAGTGGTCGGGAGTCAAACTGCTAGTTTAACTCTCGACCTTTCTTTTTGCCATAACTTGTGTTGTAGATGTCCAAATGGTTCATGCAAACCCATTTTCGACATCTACACTTCGATAACTTTCCAATGATATAAAGAACGCTTCAATGCAAGGTGTTTTGACCCCTCTAATCAAACTCTGAAGTTTTGGGAGTCCCAGAGGACTCCCAAAGTCCCCATTTCAGGAATGTGAATGTCA
This sequence comes from Sphagnum tenellum, assembly GCA_963921925.1. Lineage (NCBI taxonomy): Eukaryota > Viridiplantae > Streptophyta > Sphagnopsida > Sphagnales > Sphagnaceae > Sphagnum > Sphagnum tenellum. The sequence goes on from OY998146.1 coordinate 812,046, forward strand.
TCTTCACACTCTCTCAAAGTAGGGTTGCGACATTTTGTGCCCATGAGGAAATAGGTTTATTACTAACACAATTGCGAATAATCCCCACTTTTTAAAAATTGTTTATTTCAACTTGGCAATCCTAAACCTATAGAACCAACCACATAAAATAAGCACATCAAAAGGAATTTTTTTAAAAACCATCACAAACAAGCAAGTTTTATTTCAAAGGATAGTTGAACCCTAACTTTGCCAAAATTTTGGACATCGTCATTCTTACTTTATTTTGTTTAACACAAAATAAACAATTTTGAAAACAATTGTGCAAAGATTATGGGTTCAAAAACTTCTAATTTTTTCATTCTTTAAACTACCCAATTAACACCTAGTTTCAATAATAAAAAAGCACCCTTGACTCAATCTTTTGCTTAGAAGAAAACCCTAAAAAACATATGATTGGTCAATAACTAATCATTATGTATTCACATGTTCACACCTACAACACATCTTTGATTTGTTTTTCTTTGTTATTTTCTTAAATTTATGACAAAAATTAAAAAAAACCAAGCTCATGACAAAATCATTCACTTTGTGGTAGAAATCTTTTATTATGTTTAATTTGAAGGTAATAATTAGATTATTAGTGATAATTTCTTTTTGGGATTGATAGAAACATAAAGGGAAAAAAAAGAACCTACCACAAAACAAAACCCAAAGAAAAAAAAAATTACACAAACCCCACCTTCCTTTGGCCTTTTCACCTTTGTTGTTTGGTTGCTTGTTGATGTTGGTGTTGTTGTCATCATTATCCTCCTTCTTTGTCTCAAAAAGTGGTTGCTTTCAAATGTCCCACTGTGCCCCCAAAATCTAAAAACTAAACTTACAACCAATCTTCGAACCACAATTTAACTTACAAATAATCTGCTTTTGACGAAAATTAAAATCAAACATGAATCCTAGAACCCCTCTTTCCTTTTACTTAAGTGCCCCATTACAATTTTTTTTTATAATCTTTCTTTGTTTGACTTTCTCTCCTTTTTTCACATGGTGCTAACTACTGGGCATAGAGAAAAAACAACAATACTAATAGCCAAGTTGTTACTAACACTACCATTGCCACTCAGGCTCCAAAGACCTTATGAGCAACAAAACCTAGTAACCATCACCTTTAAGATATCAACTACAAATCCCTACCTAATTCCATTGGTAAATTTTATGTAATCCCCTAAGTCTTCCTTAAATATCTCATAACATAAATGAGTCCCTCAATAGATATGTAAACATGGGCAGAACATAGAAAATATAAAAAAAATCTCAAATCATCTTGAGTTGAAAATATTCAATTTTTTGCTAGGTTATTTTCCTTGAACTGAGTCTACTTTTGCATTTTGAATGAAGTCCACAATTTTAAGGAAACCCAAAGTTGTACTCTGGGTTTTATTGTCTTAAATATATATAACTAAGTGCATTAAGAGTATTAAAAAAAAATGAAATGTGGTATAAGCCAATAACAAAAGGTTTGGCCTTTAAAGGTAAACCCAAAATAAAATATGATTATCACAAATGACCTACCTAGCCTAAGAATTGTAAGTAGTGATGCCTACTTGTCGCAACCTTGGCCTTCGGCTCGTGACCAAGGTAAAGGCTTGCAAGGGTGCAAGCCAAGAGAGAAGCCCATGAGTCACATCTCATGCTCCCGGGAATGTAGGAGATTGTGAGAGAATGAACCTTCACACTCCCAAGTTAGGTCTCACTTTGAAAGTTGTAGTCTTAGTGGACGCCCCAACCTTTAAAGAACGATTGTAGGGGTCAAAACCAATTGGATTGAAGAGTTCCTTACATCATTGGAAATATCTTAGACCGTAGATGTCTAAAATGGGCTTGCATCACCCATTTGGACACTTAAAACACAAGTTATGACCAAAAGAAAGGCCAAGAGTCAAATTGGCAATTTGACTCGCGACCATTAAAAGTTTAGATCACCCCAACTTGCTTATGTTCAGGTGTCGTGTGACATACCATTGGAAAGCTCTTGACAAGGGCATAATTTTGCTTTGGACTTCATTTCAATGGGAGGTTTGCACACAATGTTATGGACCCCCAAAGTTGTGGAACTCCCAATTGGGAGTCCCGGGACAAAATGATATTTAGGTGTGGGTCTCACGGCCAAGCAAAGAGTATACTATAAAGGGGAAGGTGATGATTTCCCCCAAGTTCGGGCTGTGGTGAATCTTGTGAGTCCATGTTTATCCGTGGTGAGTTCGTGCACCAAGCTGCTCCAACTACGCATTAACCAACTTATTGTTTGGTTTGTACAGGTATGTGTGAATGATTAAATTGCTTGTCAATCTTCCTAATCCCATCCCGGAACTCCACCACGCCCCATGTGTGTTATGAACCAAAAATTGCACCCTAACTACTTCTCCTTTCGTTGTTTTCACCTTTGGGCTCATAATTGAGTCCATCAAAGAGTTCGGGGGTGTGTCACGACCTATCTTAAAACTACATACCTATAAACCTATGTGCCACATGTCAATATTTTATTAGCCCTAAGTTGAATGATATATATTAAATTATTAAAAATGTTAAAAATAAAAATAAATTAAATAATTTCACATGTCTATTGATGATTTGTTAACAAATCATTGTCACATCAACACGTTGTTGCATATGTATAATTTCATAGATGATGAATTGTGCTATTGCAACTTTTACAACATATCTTATGGCACTCAAGCTATAGAATATGTTGAATTGCAAATGGTTATTGTAATTTGAAATTACAACTAAAACCCAATTACAAGCCTAGTTGCAAAATGCCTATTTTTTTCATAATGAAAATCGTTCATTTGTTTGGTAAATGGCAAAGGCATATATTGAATGGTTTTTAAAAGAACATTTTAGGTGGTTTATGATATGGAAAATTTGGCATCTTGAATGCGAATGCTCAAAATATTTGATTTGTTTAGTAAATGACAAACGAATATATTGAATTTTTTATAAAAAAAATTATGGGTGGTTTGTGATGCAACAAATTTGAAAAGTTAAATGTAAAAGTTCAAAATATTTGATTTGTTTGGCAAATGGAAAATGAAAATCTTGGATGGTTTTTTAAAAACCTTTAGGGTCTAAGATGTTTGCAATGTGGCATATTTGAAAAGTTGAATGTAGAATGTTAATCAAATGAAATTCATGGTTTTGGGTTTTGTTATTTTATAAGTTGAAATCAATGAGTGTGCACAGAAGGATGACATTTTCCTATGTTTAAAGTACATGACTTTTTTTCACTTTATAGAATGCTACAAAAAGTGGGCCCCTATGTGTCATATATTTATTAGTAATTACTTTGTTGGTTACATAAAATCTTAACAATGTGGAGTTTAAATTAATTTTCAAAACCTCTCCTCTTCATTGCTACTAATATTTAATGGTTTCAATTTGTTACCACACTTTATGTGTTTCTTTTGTTATGACTCCCTTCTGTGCATTTCCCATAATGTCAACTTGGCATTCTATTTCACAATTACAATATATGATGATTAATAATGAATAGTGAAATTGAAAGTAGCCACTTGACGATGAGAACACTACAACACTTTACCGCTTAATTTTATTTTTTCTTTGAGTGGATTTGAATGTAGAATTCTCAAAATCTTTGATTTGTTTAGTAAATGGTAAAGACAAATTTTGAATGATTTCTAGTAAGTTTTTGTGAATGGTTTGTAATGTGGTAGATTTGGAAATTCAAATGTAAAGTGCATAAATTTTTTGGATGTTTTGGTCCATGGTATAGGCAAAATTGAAATCATTTTAATTCAACTATTATATGAGTTGTTTGTGATGTGATGTGACAAATTTGGACATTGTAATGTAAAGTTAGTCTATTCTTGGAATTGCATTGTCCATTGCACATTTAGAACTTGACACCATTTAATTAATGAATTTTGGGTTATGATGTGGCAACTATAGAAATTGTAATGAAAAGTGGGTTAGTTGTTTAAATAATTGGTAGAGGCCATGGCAAAAGGCCCATAAAAAGTTGGATACATTTGTGAATTTGGTTTGATTTGTTTGTGACAAGTAGATGTAGGAATTTGAATGCAAAACTAACATCATGCTTGAAGTATTTGTTTTATGGAAAATGTAGAAATTATAATTTTTTTGTTGATTTTTTTCAAGTTCCTTGTTCAAGGGTAGAGGCAAATGTTCAAGATGCTTTTATATTTTCTATTATGTTTTTTTGGTTTGTTGTGGTGTATCATGTTATTGGTAAGTTATTTGTGTCATTCACTTGTTAATGAGGCTTGCATGTGTGTTGCCATTAGTGGAGACCATGCAATTTCTCCTAAAATTTGCTAAGAGGAGCGATACTTTCATTTGCAAGTTCATAGTCACAATCTAGCTCTACCAAGGTCAATTGTATACATTGTATTGTGACACCACCTTTTCCTTCCAAGGTGATGAATTCATGTCCTTTCATGGGTTGTTACAATAGGACCATCAATAAATCCATAGGATGTGAGTGATTGACTACAACACAAATTCCACTCAACATCTTGCATTTTTTTTAAATGGTGAAGAAACATGGGTTCATTGGGGTGCAATTTACTTTAAAACAAGTACGATATGCTTCTTGTCACAAAAGCATCATTTGCACTCATCATGGAGTTAATGAAAGTTGAATACAAATGTAAGTTCCTAACCCCTTTAGAATTATATCATTTGTATTGTTTATAAAGAAAAATATTGTTCATATTGTTTTTGCTTGGATTATGACCTCCTTATATGGTTTGAATGAATTTTTGCATTTTTTTATTTATGATGTGATATATTTCCCTTTCTTTGCATTCTTAAAAATCAAAATTGACACATTGCAATAATGGAAAATTTGTTTCAAGTTATTATATCAAATGTTGTTTTGTTTGTTGAATGGCAAAAGTAATGAACTTAAATTTAAATTGCAAATGCACAATGTATCATGGTGCATGGTAAGCTTACTTGCATTTGTTTTTTGATGTATATCATGAGATGCTTGTGTAATGTATTGTATGACAACAAGTATTGAAAAACATATCATGTTCGATTTTCAAACCAAGTAGAGTTAAATGCCATCCAAGGATTGTTTATCCCTAATATTGGTTACAAGCACATGCAAATTTTACCTTTCCTCGACATTTAAAGGTCTTGAAAGGTTTTTATTACACCCCACATCCATGTGAACAAGTTAAAAAGAACAAATATGCTTTTATGGTTCCTACCATTCTTTTGAGGTGGGATTTACATGTTTAACAAGGTTTTCTTAAGTTGACAATGAAGTTCAATGCTTCTCAAACCATGGCTAAAATATGAACCTTTGCATTTAATGAGGCAAATACAATAATTGTTAATCCCTTCACACATATCTAATGAATCTTCAATGCATTGTTGCTATTGTTTCATTTTTTTCTCAAAGTTCTTTAAGTTGGCCAAGAATGCCATGGTGCATGTTGGTTTTGTGGAAAATGAACGATGTTTCAGTTCAATTTCCTTCTTGAAAAATAAATAGTGCAATTATTTAAACTTTCATTTGTAGCTTGTTGTTATTATGTGCACAAAAGTTCTTCACATTTGACAACTTTCCATACCAAGTTGCTTATGACTTGTGGTCAAATGTCCAAGTAACACATGGTTGATCTATGAAACTATTTATGAGCCGAATGTTTCCTTGGCTTGAATAAGTTTTGGAGGAAGAGGTCATGTTAATACCTTGCTAAATAACCCTACATCAATTTAACAAGTTAGCATTGTCGTCAAATTTTTAACATATGCTTAGACTTCATAACCACAAAGCAATAAAAATGGAGCTTATGTAGCCAAATCATGTTAATAATGCAGAAGGAATTGTCACCATCATGATTATCTATTATAAATCAATTGCAAAAAGGCATTATGATTTGAATGGAAACAATTAACAAATTTTTGAGTTTAATCTTTTGTGTTTGCCACATGTATTTAATCACTAAGTTGTTTTGCCACCTACACAAGCCAAAAATGAAAAAAAAACATTGAACATCACTCAATAAGATAAAGGTGTTACATTGCAAGATTAGATGTGATATCATTAATAATTGTAAACTAATGAACTATATTATCTCCTTTAATGATCCAAACCTATGTACCAAATGGTGATTACAACAAATGTCTAACCAAATATGAGACACCAATAACAATAGATTGGGTTAATATGTAATGTATTTTTGATGGAATACAATTGTTTTATGTCTATGAAAGCTAGTAACATCAATAAATGTGCACAAGATTCAATGCTTGTGAAAAGCATCATAGGCCAAAATGATGATTTTTGATTGGTCAGTTACAATCATTGTATTGTATGGCTACATTTTAATAGGTTTCTCATCTTATATTGTAGTAGCTTACCTTGACAACTTTGACACATGTTTGTCAAATAATTAATTAATTTTGAAAATTTCATTTTGACAATTGATATATCTTCAAATATTTCATCAAATTTTTTATTTTACTTTATAATTTGTTTTCTTGATTTTTTTGAAAATTTCAGCATTTTCAAAAATAATATAATTAGTTTCAAATTGGCCCAAATATTAAGTATTATCTCATTTTTCATGTTTATGAGTGCATAACAAGAAAAAATTGACACACTACCTTAGATGTGATAAATAATGTTAGAGCCCCAAATAGGGGGTATGGGTAAAGCTGGTTAGGATCATTCTTTTTTTTCAAGTTTTGTAATATAATCACAACAGGAGCATCCTGAAGCAAATATCAATGCCATTGGTGAGCTTTTTGTACATGACCATGAAAATAATATCCAATAAATATAACTATGGCAACACTTTGCCCCAAATAATTTTTTTGCAATTTTTTATGAAAAAAAAATTGCAAAAAAATTTGGAATGAATGTCACCTTTTGACAGTTTTGCATTAAGAAAGCAAATGATTTTTATATCTTAAAGTCAACATTCTATCAATCTATTTTTATCAAGTTATTTTTATCTTACATGTTTATACTTAATGCACTTGACTTTTTTGAGCTACGAGATACTTGAATGAAAGTTAATTAAACATTTCATCACATGCAACGTTCACCCTAGTTAGGTGAAAATAATATTTGCATGTGAAATGTTCACTTCATGTTAGGAGTAATCATAAAGCTTGTAACCATTAGTGTAATTTTAAAGGTGGGTGAAAAATTGTTTCTATTCATCTTTATTCTTTCATTCTTCCATTGTTAATTTCCAACACACTAGATTTAGAAAAAGATAAGTGTTAGTTTGAACATCATCAATTTAAAAAAAAAAGATCAATAGTTCGAACCATCACATGGGAGAGAAAAGGAAAGGCCAAAAAAAGGGAGAGAGTTAGTCCTTCTCATGATAGGAAACTATTTCACCCATCGCCCCTCTAATGTCACGTGCATGCAAATCATGAAATATAATAATAATGGGAGATCTAGAACAAGCATCACCTACCAACGCAATCTTCCTCTCTATGACAAAGGTTAAAACACAATAAAAATCAATATTAACATGTTGCCCTAAAAATTGAATGCAAAAAGACAAGAATAAATGATCTCCCAATTATTTGAACACCATCTCCCTCCTCATAAAGCCAAAGCAAAACATAAGGCTACTTTACTTGTAACACTTCTGAGAGTCATAACCAATTAATCTTCATCAACCAATCACAATTTCAAGTGGTTACAAAAACACACAATTGGTGAACATTTATTTAAAGGGCAAGATTTTACCATCAATGGAGAAAAAGTTTGTAGAGAGCTAGCTAAACTGTTAAAAACTACCCCAAAACTAAAAGGCCAGTTGAAATGTGGCGAGATTTTCCCCTAATTTCTTTTGCCTAGAATTTGGCAAAGTTTTCAGGGAATTTTTGAAAAACGTTTTTATTAAAAATTATAAGGGAAAAATTCTACCAAAATAAAGGAACAGTGATCAGGATCAGTGTTGGGTGGTCCTTTTACTTTCATGAAAAACCAACCTTTGGTTCCGGTTTTGAAGATCAGATTCAGGTTAACCTCAGGTTAACAGTGGTTCTAGTCACTTTTTTGGGTCCTGACCCAGGGACTATCACATTGGATCCAACTTTTGGAAGTTTTACCTTATTAGAACCGGTTTCACATGTGATGAACCGGTTTCTTTGGTGAAAGTGTTTAGACTGTTTAGATTGGAATGGATTTTTTTGGTGTTCAGGGTGTGGACACAGTAGGTAGATGTACAACATCTTCATCTATTGGCAGGGCCAGCTGTGTTTGTGATGCCTTGTTTCTTCTTAAAAAAACAGGTATCTTGATCCTTAGTTCCAGTTGCAGTTCGACATGTAAATCAAAGTGTCCACTGAGTTTGTAGGTCCAATCTTATATATTAATTGCGTTGTCTGTCTGTCAAGTGACAGTTATGTTGCCGGTTCTGCATTTTTTGTATATTATTGCACCTGGATGATTAACTGTCGGAAAGTGCAGTTCAGAATGCATCCATGATTGTATCTTAATGCGCGGAAAGAATGGACGAAATTCTCGAGGCGAGTTTCCATCGACCATTGGACACAGAGAAAAGTTCTGCATTTTCTGTATATTATTGCACCTGGATGATTAACTGCCGGAAAGTGCAGTTCAGAATGCATCCATGAAGGTATCTTAATGCACGAAAAGAATGGACGAAATTCTCCAGGCGCGTTCCCGCCAACCACAGGACACAGAGAAAAGTGACGGCCCGAGCACCGGTCGACGACTGTAGGATGGAGAGCTTTTGGCGAAGAGAAAAATGTACGCAGCAGTAAAAAGCGCATGGGGGTTTAAAAGTGAAAAAGAAACAAAAAAATAAAAAAAATAAAAAATACATAAAAATAAATAAATAAAAAAGTTAAAAGTTTCTAAAAAAAACTAAAACATGAACCAAAGTGGCCGAAGGTCACGGGCACCCACTAGTTCTTTAAAAAAAGATTGATTAAAGTTTCAGCTCCAAATATCACACTCAGTTCAGATTCAGTTCTTACTAGCCAAAACTAAAACCGACAATTCTGGACCATTGACTACAAAAGCACATTAAGTAGTACATTGGGTCTTGTGTAATGAATTACAATTCTTGACCACCAAGGCACATGCCTACCGTACATTGGGTCTTGTTTAATGAATTACATTTTACAAGGGGCTTGATGCCGCTACAAGGCAAGTGCCCGACAACAAGATATTTCCTGAAATGTTTTAACTTGTGAATCAACTCACACAGATTTTTAATTTTCCACATATATAACTAACTTACAAACCCTTACCAATGTCCAACATTTAGGTAAAGGCTATTTTCCACCATGAAATATATAGTACACGGAAAAAAGGCTTAAATCTGGTGATCAAGTCTTGTTCCACTTTTGGGTGCAATAAGCAGAAGACTTGAATCCAATTGGCCTCATGTGCAAGAGAGAAGTTGAGAACTCTTTTTCAACTGTGTCAACACATGCATTTTTTCTTTTTATGTATCAAGACTCGGTCATATTACCGATCAGAATCTGTCTTGCAAAAACCGTGCCAAGGCATTGTGAAAAATGCAACATTGATTGGAACCTGCCTTGCAAAAACCGTGCCGAGGCATTGTGAAAAATGCAACATTGATTGGAACCTGCCTTGCAAAGACCATGTCAAGGCATTTTGAAAAATGCAACATTGATTGGAACCTGCCTTGCGAAAACAGTGCCAAGGCATTGTGAAAAATCCAACATTTATTGGAACCTGCCTTGCAAAGACCACAAGGCATTTCAAAAATTGGAATCTGTTTTGCAAATTCCATAAGGCATTTCAAAAAATGGACAGTGTGCTTGAAGGGGCATTTTGTCTCTCGAAATGCCCCACCTCTTTTTTCATTTGTTTCTCATGATACCTGGCAAATATCATGGGTATCCACCAGGTATCACAAGAGAAAATGGTTTTTAAAAAAAATTTAAATTGAAATTTAAAATTTTTATAAATTTTTGCCGACACTTTATGCATGGTAATGCCCTTTGGGGTTGCAGGGATGTGTCTCTCAATAAGTGGCCCTTGGCTCTAGCACTTGTTTATTTTTTGAAAGACTCACTCTGAAGGCATTACCCTACACTTCTTGCGGGCCATCTTTGCATGGAAGCCCTCTGTAATCAATTACGAAATTTCCTTCATATATATTGACCCTATAGTGTAATAATATAGGTGCACGAGGTACCATAGTCCCGAATAGATTTGGCAAACATATGTGGAATGATTAATATATTTCTCAAATAATTAGCTTCAGCACTAGATTATTGACCTCGAACATTTCAGCATAAATAATATTATTAACAAGACAAACCTCTTTGCAACAAGTGTGCTAGTACTGTCTCAGTGTGTTTAGACCAAGTTTTCATTAAGTACTTGAACCCATTGACCCCAATATCTTATATATAATTACAACATGTGTGTCCGTGCGTGCATGCATCCGACGTGACAGTTCCGCGTTTTAATGGACCGGCGGAACCGGCCCGGACGGTCAGATTCCGAAAACTGGAACCGGCCCGGACAGTCGGATTCTGCCGGTGAATAGGTACCCTATCAAACTGGGTTTTTACTGCCCCATTTATGGGGCACCGGTGGCAGCGTGCTGCATTTTCTGGGGCAGGACAGGGCAGGGGCAGGGCAGGGGAGGGAGGGCAAGGCAGGGGAGGGGCAGGGCAGGGCAGGGCAGACAGTAGAGCTTAACAGAGCGTTCAGGGTGGCTGGAGTGGCGTAGCCACGGGTTACCCACTACTCGTATAGATTAGATTTTACTAATTTTTGGCACTTTGCTTAATTAAAGTTTCAAGAATTGATCATTTTGAAAATATTTTTTATTATTGCCAAACCTGTTGAGGGATCATATTGTAGTATGGAGAATCAATGTTACGCCATCAAGTTGCCTTGAACATGTTAGTCCTAATCACTGTTGTGTACTTCTTGATTTCAAAAGGAACCTTCAATCCTTCAGTTTTTCAATGACACTTGTTTGTACTTTCAAGCAACAGCAGCTTGCTTGAATCACACGCCTCATGTGACTTCCATTTATAGCTAAGCTGGTAATGTGTGTTCCTCCATCTGCTTATCAAATCTGAAGATGCAGTAGCTGCTGCAGTTTCATGAGTTTCTTTCAGTAGTGTTTTGTTCAACTGTTTGTTGTTGCTGTTACAATCAACTAAGTTTGTTTGCTTTTTTTTTTGGTTGTTGATGCTTTTAATTCTGCAATCAGTTTCCAAGTTTTGGTTTTTGATTTTTTTCCAGAATTTGGTCGTTTGGTTGTTGTGGCAATCAGCTTCAAAGATTTCAGGTTCTGTTTTTTGAGAGCTGTCCAATATAGGCCTAGTTGGAACTTGGGCGGGGTTTTGTAGACAAGCAGCATACTAGCTTGGTTTCAGCTTGAGTTTTTGCTGCGATGGATCCTCAGCTTGCTGCTCTAGCTTTGAAGACGATACTAGATATGGATCCTCAGCTTGCTGCTCTAGCTTTGAAGACGATACTAGATATGGATCCTCAGCTTGCTGCTCCAGCTTTGAAGACGGTTCTATCTAGTAGGAAAACAACAGATGTGGAGAAGAAGCTTGAGTCTGACGAACCCAAGCCGACTGAGTCCAAGACCAAGCCGTCTGAATCCGAGCCCAAGCCGACTGAGGAGAAGCCCAAGCCCAAGTCGACTGACGCACACTGGGAATGGCCAATCTTCGATGAGTACCAATCTCGTGTAACGTGGGGCTTTGAGCGCAAGCAAAGAGGTGCAGAAGATGAGAATCAGAAGAACACGGACAACCCATTTGAAGTAACCTACAGGAGGCAGAAGAATTGGCCTGAAGAGATGTTCGTCACTCTGTTTTCCTCGCACCTTGTTGAAATCATCACTAAATGTTTGCCCAACAATAAGCACATGACTGAATCTACCCCTCGGATTTCAGGAAAAGAGCTTTTCTTGGCCATGGACACAATCCGCAACTGCAAGATAGAGGAGAAATCCGAGACTGCGGTGGCCACTGCAAAGCTTGAAGAATCCGAGAAAAATGCCACTACCACCGGCGCAGAGAAGCTCGAGGAATTCGAGAATTCAGCTACCACTGCAACGAAGCTCGAGGAATCCGAGAACTCTGCTGCCACTGCAAAGAAGCTCGAGGAGCCAGAGAACTCCGCCACCATTGCAAAGCTCTATGTAGGCCACTTGTTGCGGTTTCTGGAGAAGGAATTTAAAGACACAAAAATCCAGTACGAGCGCATGAAGCAAGAAGGGAACACTTCGTGGGCGATGTTGTGGGCATTTCTACCGCCGGGCGAGAAAGTGTACTATTATTGCCAATTATCTGGTCAACAATTGTGTGGGATTGTTCATTTCCGGCATTTCGCCGAATCGTCAGACGGCAAGGCACTCGTGCTGGAGCTCGACGTGATGGACTACAACGGTCGGAGCTACCGTGCTTGCAAGGTCATGCGACAAATTGGAGAGTTCCAAGAGGAGCGCTCCTTCGATTCTCTCGGAGTTTGTCCCTTGCGTTTTGCGAAGCAGCGTGAGCAAATGGAAGCTGCATTTCTTGCAAATGGTAAGCGCTTCTACGAGTTGTCTGTAAAGGCGAATAACTTCATGCATTATGAGGGGCCAGTCCTTCGTCGTGAGTTCATCCCTGGCACCAGTTGCCGTCGCGTTGCCAAGCACAACGCTGATGGCAGAGTCATGATCGATATATGGAGCTTTGTTCGGATGAATCCCGATTACGAAATGGGAAATGCCAATCCGCCAACTGCTTGTGATCTCATATGTGACTTGCAAGACTCCGACAGTCTGCCGGATTACGAAATGGGAAATCCCAATTCGCCAACTGCTTGTGATCTCATGTGTGACTTGCAAGTCTCCGACAATCTGCCGGATGACGAAAGCTTAATGCTTGCTCCTGCAATCGTCTATGGCTTCGCTTTCAGCATCAAGCAATGGGGATGCTTCCTAGTCACGGGTTTCAGTGAAATCTCGTTTGATGATCATGCTTTTGATCGACACCTAGTGATGAGTGATGAGGTCCAGAAAAAAATGCTGCTTTGCCTTGTCTCGCAGTATCTCGAAGACCCACCAGAAGCTGAAAACGCGGGGAGAAACAACAACGCAAAGGCTGTCGTTGTGCCATCGATCGATCCCATTTCCAACAAGGGCGAGGGCTGCATCTTCTTGTGCTACGGCCCCCCAGGAACCGGTAAGACTCTTACTGCCGAGTCTGTTGCCGAGAAGCTGCATCGCCCTCTTTGGGCTGTAAGTGCTTCGGAGCTGGGCTTCGAGGTCGCCCAACTGGAACAAAAGCTGGTCCAAATCTTGGACATTGCATCTTCTTGGCGTGCGGTTCTCTTGTTGGATGAAGCAGACATCTACTTAGAGAAGCGCGCTTCGGCCGGTGATCCGAAACGCAACGCCATGACTGGCATCTTCCTTCGTCTTCTGGAATACTACAAAGGCGCCCTCTTCCTCACCACAAACCGTGTCACCACTTTTGATGACGCCTTCTGCTCAAGAATCTCCATGTTCATCCGCTACCATCGCCTAACACATTCCCACAGGGCCAAGATATGGGAGACCTTACTATCTCGTGTTGGTGTTACTGATGTCAATTTGGACATGTTCGCAGTTCATGAGCTGAACGGCCGCGAGATCCGCAACACCATCCGCACTGCTCAAACATGGGCCACCAGTTCCAAGCAGCCATTAACCACACACCATATACTAAGCGTGGTCAACATGCTCCACGACTTCCGCGAGGATCTGCAAGACGCTGTACTAGAAGAATCACAAGTCCACCATCCCTTCTCGTCGGAGCCAGCCACACTCCAGCAACAGCAACCTGCAATCCTCAGCAACGGCAACAACCCTGCCTCAAATGGGGACATGAGCTCCAAACCCTAAATTTTCATGCAGATACTAAACCCTAATTTTGTAGCCTCAAGAAGCAAGCTGTTAATTAGACCATTGAGTTTACTCAACTCTAGTTAACTTGTAAAGGACACTTCTTCCTAGATTAGTGGCTTATTACAGGCGGTGTTTATTTTCCCCTTCTATTTTGTGATGTGGCATTATTGGCAATCATCCGTAAGACAAGAAAGCCAAATTCTGGCTACAAACAAAATATGAAAGTAAGAAAAGTTATCTATCCTTTATATTGTTGGCTACTTCTTAGATCCTGATATGCAATCTAGTATTTTCTAAAAATTAAAATAAAAAAAGAATTGATGATCAGACACCCGAAAAATTCATTTTCTGCATTTCTGAAAAAAGAATGTCAAGTAGTGAAGCTTGCCCTCAAAACAACAGTGATTAAAGAAGTCACTGAATACCATAAGAGGAGGAAATAAATATATATTACATAGCTCCAAACTCCAAGCCCTAATTTTTAAAGCTTGTCAAAACAAAGTTACGAATCCAACTAGATGTTTACCCCCAAGTCTAGTTAAGGACACTTCGGGATGTACACTTAATTCTTGTATTAGTGGTTTGTTAGAAATCACTGGAATTGTACACCGGCAAATGCTATACATATTGTTGTAAGTAATGAGCTTCACCTTGAGTCTAAGCTTTCTCTAGGGTTGAGCTAACCCTAAACCCAGAACCAGCTTCACTTCGAGTCTAAGCTTTTCTCTAGGGTTGAGCAAACCCTAAACCCATATGCATTGACATCATTTTGTTGGATTTATTAACAAACATTGGAAGATGAGTAGGGTTATCTGCCTTATGACTGAACACCACTTATGATCGAACATTTTATTAATATCTTCCTCATCGCTTCTTCATTTGGAGTGATTTAAAATGTTAGGAGAACACTAACTTGAGCTCTTCAATTCGTCAAAGGAGGAATTATAGAAGAGCAAGAAGAGAAATAAGCTTTTCCAAGTTATAAAACACGTTTTTCCCTTCTTTCCCCCCCCCCCCCCCCCCCCCCAACCTCTTCTACCCCTCTTATTTTGAATACTCATAACTTTCTCATTTCTTGTTCAATTTAAGTGATTTAAAGTGCTATAAGAGAACAACCTTATGATCTACAAATCATCTTAAAACCATAAAAGCAATAGAGCGACTTTCAAAGACTTGTTTGGGTGTTTGATAATAGTCTTTGAAGTGTGCAATGGTTTTTCGTTTCCACCATTTGACTCCCTCCCCCCCTTACTTTGGAGGGTCACATCTGACTCAATTCTTCATCTTTCCCAACGATTCAACTTTCCGTGGGTGCGCAAATAATAGGGGCCACAATTCCTCTTTGGCATGAAATTCAAAGGAGCACTCTCCAAAATTTGTAGACCTTTGAGACACTAAGTGTTGGGTGACCGACCGGCCTGGCTATCCTACCAATTTTTTCGCCACAATTGGACAAAAAGTTCCAAAATAATGTTAATAATAGTTTGCATCCACCTTGCTATCTATCTCTGATTTTTTCCTTACACTTGTTACATGCTTCTCAAACCATTCCTGATCTTTTCTCTACGCTTGTCATGTGGTTCCTAAACCCACGATCCTTTGGAGGTTATTCAACCACGTTATGTTATCACTGTGTAAGTCCTTCATTAGTCAGAGAAATTAGCATTTTATTTTAGTTTTTTCTTTGTTTTTAGGCTGTTATTTTCTATTTTTTGCACTTTCCCTTTGGATATTTCTTTGGGTCTTTTGGACCATTTCTGTTTAGTAGTACCAGATTCAATCTTAATATTGAATGCCCATTTTTTCATATATAATAATATCAGATACAAAAGTGCAAGGAAATGTAATTCTAAAATTGAGAGCAAAACTATTTAAGAACTGAGGCCAGACAAGCAGCACTTCCAAGAAATCTCCCACTCCTAAGATGATCCCTATTGGAAGTGCACTCTAAATAAAAGGTCATTCTGCAGAGGGAGTATGCCCACAATTACTGTAGCACCTTGTCAGCTCCAACACTAAAATATTATTTATAAAACTGTTTGAAATTTCCCCAAAAAAAAAAATTTCCAAAGAAAATGTTTTAATAAATAAATAAATAAGGACTCTTTGAGAATACTCACGAATATTCATCAGCATGGAAGTTTCAAAATTAATTGATATGGAATAATCAATATATTTTGTAGAAAATATTTCTATTTCCATAAATATGGGTTTGACAACCCCAATCCAAACATTCCAAAGATTAAAGTATTATGTTAAATTACTTATAGTCAATAAGAAGTAGTCAACGTCATAAATAAGAACAAATAACCTCGAATTTTTGGATCACATTTTCTTGGTGGAAACAGTGGAGCTTTTTTGGCATAACCTAAGCTCAAGTTTTTTTTGTATGGGTGGGATGGGTCTTCTTGTCTTTCCAAGTTTGCTCACAAGTTTTGTGGACACTTCAACTTTCAAATTGATATCCAACAAAATAACAATGAAGTTGCCTTAAACCCAACTTGAATCCTAGCAATCCCAAACCAATTTTTAGTTTGAGTTGTTGTGACCCAAGTTGAAATTGCACTATGATGGAGATTGGGAGTGGTCAATCTTTGAACAAGTGCTAATGGAAGTTCAACACAAGTTTAGAAATGTAAAAGTTGAAAAGAAAGCAAACAAACTTTTTGAAGTTTCCTATAAAAGGCCAAAGGATTGGTCTATTTGACATTAAATTGACCCTTTTTAAATTGTTAATGTGTTGAAGTTGAGTTTCAATGTTGACACAAAGGAAAAAAACCTTATCCAAAATCTTGGACATTGCACACTCTTGGCATCTAGTACTCTTGGTAGAAAAAGTAAACATTTATTAAGAGAACTAAACTTCAACTTTATTTAGAATACCAAAATTCAACTCATGATCCCGTATCCAATCCCATGACTAACATTTTTTTTCATCTTCTAAAATATTACAAATATTCCTTTTTCCTCACCACGACCATGATACCTTTTGTTCAAGAATCTCCATGTTCGTCCATTACCATCACCTTTTGCATTCCCACATGGCCAAGGTATGAGGGACATTATTGTGTAGAGTTGAAGTTCACAATGCCAAGAATTTGGACATGTTTGCAACTCATGAGCTAAGCAATCACAAAAGTCATAACTTCATTTCAATTGCTCACACATACATGACCAATTACAAGGAACCTCTGACCATTAAGCATATATTAAAGGTGGTAAAAATGTTTTAAAATTTTTACAACCATTTATAAGATGTTGTATTGAAAGAATAATAGGAGGAAGATCATCTGTTCTCCTCCTTGACATTGGCCACACTCTAGCAATAACAATGACCACTTGCACAAGTGTCCACAATAACAATGGTAAAAACGACAATGCCAAAATTGAAAACATGAATTTGAAACCCCAATTGTAAATTACTAATTGAATTATGAATTCATCAACCAAGTCTAATTAAAAATTTAAATATACTCATTTTCAAATTACAATTTTAAATTTTACATTTTAAAATTAAATAACCTTTCTTATCTCATTCGTCCAAACTAGATGGTTTAAAATGGTTCCATGCAAATGAATTGTACTTTACCACACAACATAATGTGAGATTCTCAAAAAATAAATAATTCAATTTAGGTAGGTAGGTAAATTTATTTATTTATTGATTTTAAGTTTATCTTTTAAAATCAAACCTCTTTGATTAGCTCATCCTAAATAACATTTTTTTTAAAAAAAATTTGTGTGTTTTCAATGTTTTAAAAGTAACTCCTTGATTATATAGTTTACAAGATTTCAAATGAAGAAAAGAAAAGATATTTTATAATCACAACCTAATCACAAACTAATTTATAACTAAGTTGCAAGTAAAAAAAAATCTCATATCTTCTTTTTTTTCAATCTTGTAAACTATATAATTAAGCGTGCACAATAAAAAAATTTAATCCCAAATTAAATTAAAATCCTCTTAAAATGACTACCGACCTACCTATTTAAAACCTATTTTACTAATTATCTACCTATTTAGTTGACTTGTATATATTCAAACTACCCACTTAACCTATTGAATTATTTTGTTAACATATCAACTTAATTAACATACACACATATATAATTACCCTAATTAATTTAAAGTACAACCTACCAACTAGTGCTTAGCCTAACCTATTGCTTATTCACCTAACTTACTACCTAGTAATTAGCCTAGCTTCCTAATTAAAGTAGTGTACATCAGATTTTGATTAAATCCACAAGGCATTTATATTTAAAGGAAAATTTCCACATGGGACTTAAATTAAACCTTGGTTAAACCACTATTTGGCTAAACGTTGGCTTTTTCAAAATTAATTAAACCTAAGTTCATTTTTGACGAAATTAAAAATTAAAAACTCAACTTGGTCAAAATTTGGCAAAACTAAAAGTTGATGAAACCTTGGCTAAACAAATATTGATTAAGTTAAGATTTGATTAAGCCTTGGTTACACAAAAGTTTGGTTCAAGACTATCTAAACTAAGACTTGGCTAAACCTTGGTTAAAATAAATCTTGATTAAATATTTTCTAAAACTTGGTTCAATTCTAGTTAAATTAAAACTTGGCTAAATTACATTAAAATTTTACTAATGTTAGGGAATGGTTAATCTTTGGTTAAATCTTAGCTAAAGTTTGGTTAATATTTGACACCTTTGGTTTAGTCATGACTATAAATTTTAATGCAAGTTTAATATACATGGATCATTTTTTATACAATAGTAATAACCTTAATGTACCTTTAATGAATCTACACAACTTTAATATATTTTATTACCATAATATAACTTTAATAATATATCTTTAAAATATCATAAATCCCATCATAATATACTATTAATGGGTGCAAATGAGATACAATGAACCCACAAGATTACTTTATAAATGGACTACATGTCCTTTTGCTTGAATATAATTTTTTCTAATGAATGATTTTTGGAATAATGTTTTTGGAATTTTTTATAATATATGTTTATAGTTGTCCCAGTACATGACATTTTTTTTGGTATGATATTTGAATAAATATGAATATTTGAAAGTGTGTTGATTCCATGTAAATTCAATGTTTTGTTTTTCCAAATCATAATCAAGCATTCATTTTTTACATTATTATGCTTTCTTTTATAATAAGCTACAAATTTTCTAAACAAATCATGTAAAATATACCCCATTTAGATGTGATCAAGAATTTTCAAAGTTCTCTAAAATTTTATATCAATTTTGAAAAGTTTTTTGAATTTTTAAAGTTTTTGAATTCCATGTTTTTTATATTATAATTTTTTTTATTGTGTTTAATAGGTCTTTATCCTCTTAAGTTTTTTCCCATCCATTTTTTAATATTAAATGAGTCCTTTTGATGGTCCTTTGCAAAATAAATGTTCATTTTCAAAGGTCCAAAATCAAAACTTAAATTTATACTTTCATCAAATGGATTTTTTGTTTGAATTCCTTGACATTCATATGAATGAAAAAACAATAACTTGCTAGGATTTTCATGGTTTGAAATGGTAAAACTTTTTTTTTTTTTTTTCTAATTTTGACCATTTGTTTTTGCAGTCCGACACCCTTTTTGGCTCATTGGATTGTGACTAATATATATGAAACATAGTTTTATTACACCCCTAGAGATGTACCTTTAATATAATTCTAATACAACTATGTCAAATTATTTGCAACTAATTTTTAGTTTGTAATGCAACTAATGCCACTTACTACCTTCTGATAGGAAGAAAATACACATAACAATTATCCACATGGAAGGATGAAACTTGCAATAGTCATAATTTAGTCACAAAATAATTGCAAAATTTTCAAAGATAGAAAATAGTTACATGAATAGCCACAAATTACACATAGTGAAATGTTGCAAAATTGATGGTTGCAAAATACAAGATTTTTACTAGTATTACAAAAAAAATATTAAATCAAACTTGCTATTAGATGTATGTTAAGTTATTGTTAAAACATACATAGCTTGGTCACCAATTCAATTGCTACATTACATTAAAACTTAGGTGTCATCTAATACATAGCATAAATAATGCTACATATTATGTTAGTGATAAGGTAGTGGTAGGTTAGTGGTATGTTACAACCAAAATTTCAAAAAAATTAAACTTTGGACTAAAAGGCTAGTGTTTTGTAACACCTCATGAATTGGTGTTTTAACAATGTTTACTACCCCACACCTACTGTTCCTTATATGTGAGGTTCTTGATTATGCATTCCCTGATTTTTTGCCAAGTTCCTTAGTATCCTAATATGGTTTTTCAACTATACTATGGTCCTCATCGATTCTTATGTCTATGGACTCCATCTCACACTTCATAGTTTCAACTTTCTAAACCTTACCATTTCCATTTCATTTTAGCTCCATCATTTCAAGCTCTAAATGCAACATAATCTCCTATTTCAATATTGTTGTAATTACTACTTTGTTTTTACTATGGACATCTTCAACATCTCTTGCTACAAGGACATGGAATAGGATTTGGAGTGTTAAAAAAATTGTAAAAAATTCATGAACATGCACTCAAGTTCACGAACCTGCATTTTTTCACAAAAGCAAGTCCAATGTCAATTGATTGTTTCAGTAGTCACATAAAACAAGTTCAACTTCATTACACACAAATTTTTGAAGTTTTACACATTCAATTTAATTACAACCAAACTATTGCTAGATTCCTAGAAAGAAGAATCATACTTGGATTTCTCTTGCATATCACATAAGTGAGTTCAATTTTTGTGCATATATGGGGCTTATGTGTGTGTTGCCAGTAGTGGAGTGTAACCTTTCCTAAATGTTGTTAAGAAGAATGATACTTTCAATTGCAATTTCATAGTCACAATGAAGGACTACCAAGGTCAATTATATACGTTGTATTGTGACACCACCTTTTCCTTCCAAGGTGATGAATTCATGTCCTTTCATGGGTTGTTACAGTAGGACCATCAATAAATCCATAGGATGTGAGTGATTGACTACAACACAAATTCCACTCAACATCTTGCATTTGGTTTGAATGGTGACAAAACATGAGTTCATTGGGGTGCAATTTACCTTAAAACCAGTACAATAAAGTTCTTGTCATAGAAGCATCATTTGCACTCATCGTGGAGTTAATGAAAGTTGAATGCAAACTTAAGTTCTTAACCCCTTTAGAATTATATCATTTGTGTTGTTTACAAAAAAAGTATGATGTTCATATGTTTGTGCTTGGATTATGACAAATCTCCTTACATGGTTTGAATGAATTTATTTTGTGTTATTTTTTTATTTTGATGTGGCATATTTCCCTTTGTTTTCATTTTTTTAATCAAATTTGCCACATTGCAATAATTGCAAATTTGCCTCAAGTTATTATATCAAATGATGCTACGTTTGTTGAATGGCAAAAGTAATGAACTTAAATTTAAATTGCAAATGCACAATGTTTTACGGTGCATGGTAAGTTTACTTCTTTGCATTTGTTTTTTGATGTATATCATTGGATGCTTGTGTAATGTATTGTATGACAAAGCCTATTGAAAAACTTATCATGTTCAATTTTCAAAACAAGTAGTGTTAATGCCATCCAATGATTTTTTATCCCTAATATTGGTTACAAGCACATGCAAACCATTACCTTTCCTTGACATTTAAAGGTCTTGAAAGGTTTCTATTGCACCCCACATCCATGTGAACAAGTTAAAAAGAGCAAATATGCTCCTATGGTTCCTATCATTCTTTTCATGTGGGATTTACATGTTTAACAAGGTCTTTTTAAATTGACAATGAAGTTCAATGCTTTCTCAAACCATGGCTCAAATGTGAACCTTTGCATTTTAATAAGGAAAATCCAATCATTGTTAATCCCTTCACACATATCTAATGAATCTTCAATGCATTGTTGTTATTGGTTCATTTTTTCTTGAAGTTTTTAAAGTTGGCCAAGATTGCCATGGTGCATGTTGGTTTTGTGGAAAATGAACGATGTTTTAGTTCAATTTCCTTCTTGAAAAACAAATAGTGCAATTACTTAAACTTTCATTTGTAGCTTGTTGTTATTATGTGCACAAAAGTTCTTCACATTTGACAACTTTCCATACCAAGTTGATTATGACTCGTGGTCAAATGTCCAAGTAGCACATGGTTGGGGCCAATATGGTTGATCTATGAAACTATTTATGAGCCCAATATTTCCTTGACTTGAGCAAGTTTTGGAGGAAGAGGTCATGTTAATAGCTTGGTAAATAGCCTTACATCAACTTAACAAGTTAGCATTGTTGTCAAATTTTTAGCATATGCTTAAACCTCATAACCACAAGGCAACAAAAAGGGAGCTTATGTAGCCAAATCATGTTAATAATGCAAAAGGAATTGTCACCATCATGATTTATCTATTGTAATTCAATTGCAAAAAGGCTTTATGATTTGAATGGAAACAAGTAACAACTTTTTGAGTTGAATCTTTTGTGTTCACCACATGTATTTAATCACTAACTTGTTTTGCCACCTACACAAGCCAAAAATAAAAAACAAAATTGAACATCACTCAATAAGATAAAGGTGTTACATTACAAGATTAGATGTGATATCATTAATAATTGTAAACTAATGAACTAGATTATCTCCTTTAATGATCTAAACCTATCTACCAAATGGTGATTAAATCAAATGTCTAACCAAATATGAGACACCAATAGCGATAAATTGGGTTAATATGTGATGTATTTTTGATGGAGTACAATTGCTTTATGTTTATGAAATCTAGTAACATCAAAAAAATGTGCACAAGATTCAATGCTTGTGAAAAACATCATAGGCCAAAATGATGATTTTGATTGGTCAATTACAATCATTGTCTTGTATGGCTATATAATAATAGGTTTCTCATCTTATATTGTAGTAGCTTACCTTGACAACTTTGACACATGTTTGTCAAATAATTAATTAATTTTGAGATTTTCATTTTGACAAATGATATATCTTCAAATATTTCATCAATTTTTTAATTTTCTTTTAGAATTTGTTTTTCTGATTTTAAAAAAAATCAACATTTATGAAAATAATATGATTAGTTTCAAATTGGCTTAGATACTAAGTATTATTTCATATTTTCATGTTTATGAGTGAAGAATAAAAAAAATTGTTACAATACCTTAGATGCAATAAATAGTATTGGAGGCCCAAATAGGCGGTATATGTACAGTTGGTTAGGATCATTCTTTTTTTTCAAATTTTGTAATATAATCATAATGAGAGCATTTTGAAACAAATATCAACCCCATTGGTGAGCTTTTTGTACATGACCATTAAAAGAATATCCAAAAAACATAACTATGGCAACACTTTGCCCCCAAAGAATATTTTTGCAATTTTTTATGAAAAACAAATTGTCCAAAATTTGGAATGAGTGTCACCTTTTGACAATTTTGTAATAAGAAAACAAATGACTTTTATATCTTGGAGTCAACATTCTATCAATTTGCTTTTTTCAAGTTATTTTTATCGTACATATTTTTGCTTAATGCATTTAATTTTTTTGAATTGTGAGATACTTGAGTGTTTCATCACACACAATGTTCACCTTAGTGAGGTGAATAATATTTGCATGTGAGATGTTCATGTCCTATTAGGAGTAATCATAAAGTTTGTAACCACCAGTGTGATCCTAAGGTTGGGTGAAAGTGTGCTTTTTTTCATCTTTATTCTTTCATTCTTCCATTGTCAATTTCCAACACACTAGACTTAGAGAAAGATAAGTGTTAGTTTGACCATCATCAAAAAATTTTAAAAAGATCGATGGTTGGAACCATCACAAGGGAGACAAAAGGAAAGGCCAAAAGTTCTATAGCTTGCAGGAACCAAAAAAAAAAAGGGATAGAATTAGTTCCTCTCGTGGTAGGAAGTTGTCTCACCCACGGCCTCTCTAATGTCGCTTGCATGCAAATCATGAGATCTAATAATAATGGGAGGTTTAGAACAAGCATCACTTGCCAACACAATCTTCCTCTCTATGGCAAAGGCTAAAGCACATTGAAAGACAATATTTACATGAACCTTGAAAAATTGAATGCAAAAAGACAAGGATAAATGATCTCCCAATTGTTTGAACACCACCTCCTTCCTCAAGAAGCCAACGCAAAACATAAGACTGCTTTACTTGTGACATTTCCAAGAGTCATAACTAGTTACTCTTCATCAAACAATCACATTTTCAAGTGGCTACAAAAACACACAATTGGTGTACATTTATTGAAAGGGCAAGATTTTACCAGCAATTGAGAAAAACGTTTGTAGAGAGCTGGCTAAACTGTTAAAAACTACCCCAAAGCTAAAAGGCCAGTTGAAATGTGGCGAGAATTTCCCCTAATTTGTTTGGCCTAGACTTCAGCAAAAAATTTCAGACTCCAAATATCAGACTCAGTTCAGATTCAGTTGTTACTAGCCAAAACTAAAATTGACAATTCTTGACCACCAAAGCACATACCTATTGTACATTGGGTCTTGTTTAATGAATTAGATGTTGCAAACTAAAATTGACAATTCTTGACTACCAAAGCACATACCTATTGTACATTGGGTCTTGTTTAGTGAATTAGATGTTGCAAGGGGCTTGATGCCGCTACAGGGCAAGTGCCCGAAAACAAGATATTTCCTGAAATGTTTTAAGTTGTGAATCAACTCACACGGATATTTAATTTTCCACATATATAACTAACTTACAAACCCTTACCGAAGTGCGACATTTAGGTAAAGGCTATTTTGCACCATGAAATATATAGTACACAGGAAAAGGCTTAAACCTGGCGACCAAGTCTTGCTCTACATTTGAGTGTAATAAGTAGAAGACTTGAATCCAATTGGCCTCACATGCAAGAGAGAAGTTGAGAACTCTTGTCCAAATGTGTAAACACAGGCATTTTCTTTTGATGTATCTAGAGGTCACATTACCAATCGGAATCTATCTTGCAAAAACCATGCGTGCCTTGGCATTGCAAAAAATGGAATATTGATCGGAACCTGTCTTGCAAAGACCACAAGACATTTCAAAAATTGGAATCTCGATTAGAATCTATCTTGCAAAATCCATAAGGCATTTCAAAAAATGGATGGTGTGCTTGAAGGGGCATTTTGTCTTTCGAAATTCCCCCACCTCTTTTTTCATTTGTTTCTCATGATACCTGGCAAATATCATGGGTATCCACTAGGTATCACAAGAGAAAATGGTTTTTTTAATTAAAATTAAAAATTAAAAACTAAAAATTTTATAAATTTTTGCCGACACTTTATGCACGGTAATGCCCTTTGGGGTTGAGGGGATGTGTCTCTCAATAAGTGGCCCTTGGCTCTAGCACTTGTTTATTTTTGGAATGACTCACTCTGAAGGCATTACGCTACACTTCTTGTGGGCCATCTTTGCATGGAAGCCCTCCATAATCAATTACGAAATTTCCTTCACATATATTGACCCTATAGTGTAATATGGGTGCATGAGGTACCATAGTCCCCAAATAGATTTGGCAAACATATGTGGAATGATTAATATATTTCTCAAAAATTTAGCTTCAGCACTAGATTATTGACCTCGAACATTTCAGCATAAATAATATTATTAACACGACAAACCTCTTTGTAACAAGTGTGCTAGTACTGTCTCAGTGTGTTTAGACCAAGTTTTCTTCAAGTACTTGAACCCATTGGCCCCAATACATAGATTAGATTTTACTAATTTTTGGCACTTTGCTTAATTGAAGTTTCAAGAATTGATAATTTTGAAAATATTTTTTATTATCGCCAAACCTGTTGAGGGATCGTATGGTAGGATGCAGAATCAATGTTACTCCATCAAGTTGCCTTGAATGAGTTAGTCCTAATTAGTGTTGGGTTTAGGGTTTAGGGTTTAGTTCTTGATTTCAAAAGGAACCTTCAGTCCTTTTTTTGTTTTTGATGGAATCTCCAACCTGGTCTTGAGATTGGTTCTTTGGATTTTGAAAAACTTTAATTGTTTTTTTCATTTTCACAAAGAATTTAAGGCTGGTCTGCATTGAGACAAGGTTCACTTCCATCTGCATTACACACAACTATTTTTTTAAAAAACATAATCAAGTGTAATAATTTTTCTAAAATGTACAACCAAGTTTAATTTACTAAAATAAAAGTGTACTTATGTATTTAGAAAATCTGAACCTTTAAAAGTAAGCCAACAGCTTTGATTGAAGTTTTAATTCAATTTAGAAAATAAGTTGGTTCTTTGGTTAGGTTCCAATGACGATTTCAAGGAAACTTGAAACCTTTGGCTTCATGATTTGAACCTACTAAAATTCAAGAATCTGTGAACACTAATCTTAGCCATTGTTGGTGATTTTTCCTTTTTTGAAAGCATCCAATCCTAATTTGGACACAAAGGTAGTTTTGGTAGGTTTTCTAGGTGTGAGTTTAAGTACAGTTTTTCAAAATTTTAAACTTGTGATTTTGTTTTGTCTTGCTTTGTTTTTTTTTTTCAAATTTAAGAACCTTTGAACCCAATTCGAAACTCGAATGCAATTCCATGTACACAATACACACTCCCAAAGATTGTATAACTTGTATAGCTGTGAAGTTTCACAACAAATTAAAATTTACCTATAAAGTTTTGCGAACTTGGTTTACATCTTTGAAAGATTTCAACATGCTTACTTAAAGAGCTTGAACTTGTGCTCAAGAATTTACTTTCATGGTTTCAATTCTAACAAAAAGTGAGTTGCATAATTCAATTCTTGTGCCAATTTCATCAAAGGGTGTGCCAATTTGAATCCGAGTCACAAGAATGTGAAACTTGGGTTTAACACTCCAAATTTAGAACTTTTAATCATTTTTCTTAACCCACGTTGGATGGTTATTAGAATGGAGGCTGGTTTTAAGGTGATTTTCAAACTTGTTTTCAAGCATTTTGACTCTTGGAAGATAAATGCAACATATATATATATATATATATATATATATATATATATATTCCATATTGTATTTTTTAACCATTGCTTCAAATGTTTGGTTGGTGTGGAGGGTTGATTTTGGTGAAACCATGTTAACATGATGCAAATTTGTTTTAAAATGATAGAAGACCTTTTCTCAAAATGTCTTAAAATGGTCTTTACTATTCCAAATATTCCATTCTGTGATAATTTCATAAGATTGATTTATGTAACTATTTATATCTTAATAATCTTATCTAGTAAATTTAAATATAATATGTGGGTGTTGTAAATTAGTCACATCATTTAGATTTGTTTTAAAAAATTGGTTCTATAGTCATGGCCATTTGATCTTGTTACTTGGCATTTCATCATTTTAAAACACACGATTCCCAAAAAACAACTTAGTTGAAATGTTTAGATTTGTTTTTTATTATCTATGAACTACACCTCCTCATTTGATCCATGTATTTTTTAGTAAGAGGAAATTAAAAATTGTAAACAAAATCTTTTGATTTGAAGGCATGCGTTGATTTTAATATGGTCCACACTGGAAAACAACTATGGGAAACCAATGAATTTTCTCCCATGTGCTTTGACCATTGAAGAAATTTTAATAGACCACCAAATGGGATTTAATGCATAAAAATAAATAAAATTGTGTGAGTAGACCAAATGTTTTTCCTTATATTCCTTTTGTGAGATGACTTCACAAAAGTGCAAAATCAATTTCATGGTTTTATCGAATATTTTAGCAATAATTCAAACCAATTTCACTAGATTTAGTGACGAATTTCCCAATTTGACACACATATTCACAACTCCACAAAGCCAATTTCATGGAAAAAATAAATCATGTCTAAAATTCTTTTAATTGCTCCCCATGACTAAAATTACCAAAATTTCAATTTAGCTCTTTTATCCAACCTTGAACGCATTTGAAATAATATATTATGCACCATGACTAATATGACTTAAAAGTGTTCCATGGTCTTGGAGATTGTTTCATAGAACTTGTCTTTTAATGTGTGCAAAAACTCCTTTTGCAACATTTAGGGATGGATTATATGATAGCAAATGAAAGCAAATGTGACCCACTTCTTCAAAAGCTTCTTGTACTTCACAAGTTTTGTGAAATGGGACATTGTCTCAAAGAATGATCATTGTATATCAAGATAAGGAATGGTCTTGGTTTGAATAAATTCTAAAAACTTCTCAACATTAGAAGCATTGAGTTTGACATCAAGTGCAATAAGTTTTTCACAACCAACCACAACCACCAAAGATAAAATTTGACCTTCAATAGGACAAATTCATTAGCACTTTCGTCCTTGACAAGCCCTCTCAAAACATGTCAAATATAAATTTTGAACTCCATGTCATTGCACATTACATCAACTATTTTATTTTTTCTTATGTTTTCATATAATTTTCAATAATTTCTCATTATTTATGTGAATGTCAAATTTTATTTAAATCAATATACATTTCATGGACATGAAACAACATATGTTAATGTATTTCTTTCATATTCGTGTTGGTCAATAGTGGAAATGAGTAAGGTAGTTATAAAATGGAAGTATTTATTAGGAAAGGTGGGAGATAGTAATTAAGAAAGTTCATTAGAAAAGGAAGCAATTATTTTAAAAAAGGAATGAAATAATTAGGCTTGAAAATGAGATGGTTATTTTTAAAAATTGTCTTTAGAATGATCCATGGAAGACCATACAAAGGATTAAAAAAAGTTCCCCCATATACCAAATTTGATTACTTGTCATGGAATTAAAACCAACCTTCTTCATGTATTTACACCAACCATATTTTCACCTAGCTTCAATAAAACTTGACACCCACTTTATAACTTCTCTAATACATTTTTCAATGTCATAATCCTTTGGCTCAAAGTGCATCAACTTCAAAAAGATAAGATGCTTGATTTCTAATGACTTTTGAAATAGAGTTCATATAGACATAGGGTGTGAGAATTGAAAAACATTGTTCAACTAATGATGGAAAGATTCCAATGTTGTATTGGAATGTGCCTTAGGATGTTCCATTAACTGTTGAATGTGCTCATTTTGTAAAATTGGATACCAAACACCACCTCTAAGTTTTGACACTAATTGACCACTTTCTTCAAAAGCTATGGCAATGCTCCTAATTATATTAAAAGGATAACTATAACATAACATTATTCATATCAACATAAGATAAACCTTCAATGAAAATATAATGTATGATTACTAATGAAGTGCATCATCTATACATTTATATCTATGATATGATTTGCCATTGTGATTTGATTGTATAATGTAAGGTTTAGGGTTCATTTTATTGAAAGAGGTTTCATATTATTAAAGCTTGGAAACTAACCTTCAAGTTTTCATAAATCATTCCATTGAGAATGTCTCCCCTATAATCCTTATTTGGGCCTTTATTAATGTTAGTGTCTCCTAGAAAATTTTGTTTATAGCCAAAATGGTGGTCATCCATAAAAAAATGTAAAAATTAGCTATCGTCCCTAGAGAAATTTAGCCAAATATGGTTACAAAAATATGAAATACAAATCTTTAATCATCCTTCCATATTTTTGACTACATGTTGAAACTCAAATATAAAAGTCTAAAAACTTTTACTATTTTTTCTTTGCTTTTGATGATTGAAAGCCTCCAAAATAACTTAAAATTTGAATTTTTAAGTTTCAATTTCACTTCTTTGTGACATTTCTCCAATAAGAAAAAAGGTTATCAATGTTTGTTATAGCCAAGATACAATATGTATTTCAAAAACAATTGCTTTCAAATTAAACTCAAAATTAATATGAAATTACACAAAGCCACTTTAGAATGATGTAAAATGTGCAAGTATAATTTTAGCATTAGTCACGAACATGCTCCCCAAGAACAAGTCATGTTGTTGCATCATTTATTAACAAAATCCAACAAGTTTTTTTTCAAGACAAAACAAAGCACCATGTAAGGTATAACTCATAAACCAACTTGAATGATCAAAACATGGTAGGATACCATGTCATGTATAAGAATCCATCAAAGATGATATTGTTAGACTTTAAGATTATACCTAAGACACATACTTGACATAGTTGTGTAATTGTGTCATTTGGCTAAACCATTGCAATATGGGTGAGGCATTCAATGAGGATAATTACACCTGATGGTAGTAACATAGATGCACATTTGTGTCATCGAGGTAGGAATTGGCACAATTGGCACGCACCTCTTGTGTTCAATCTTATACTTGATTCAATACAAAGACACACAAATGAAAAAAAAATCATATGGGTAAATGATTGTTTTAAGGGTGGAATCTTCCATGTGAAAAGTTATACTTGACACAAGTGCATGACATAGATACACACTTGTGCCACTTGGGTAAGTTTTGTTAGACTTAAGGGAACATTTAGTGAGCACAAAAGTGATAACATACCTATCACCAATTCCTTGCAAGGTGTCCTAAAACAATGTGAATCTAGTGATGTTATATTGCTCTAAACTCAAAGCCATCAAAATGTTCCTAAAATAAAGCTTTATTTTCATCCTTTGAATTGTGAAGGTCATTTGTGAATGCAAAATGATATGTTTGAAAAAAGACCATGTTTATAATAATTGAACACTTTGCTTCATTTGAAGTTTTAAAAATCTTGAAGTCATAATTTTTTGTGACACTAAATCCAATATTTAAATTGCTTTGTTATCATTAGTTTGTTCTCATCTCATACAAGTTCATGTATTATTCAATGCACCAATATGGCCTTGATCCTATCAAATTACTTATAGATAAAAAAGAAAGAAAAAGTAAAATATGTTATTTATCTTCTTTAAAAAGAGAAAAAAACCTAAGAGGCTCGTATGAAATAATTATTAAAAACCATAATTATACATAAATTTCAAAATAAGATAGCCAACCTAATAGGCTAGCTAAAAAGTAAGGATGATAGACAAAGACCCTATCAAAGGGTAGGTCTATAAGGAAGGACAATGGATGGCTTTTGGAAGGTCATCCATAGTCTTTTTTGTATTGCAAGTACAATGGCAGGTGCTAGTTTACCTTGGCAACTTGACCCTTTCCAAGGCGAATTGCAAATTTAAAAGTAAAACTCAAATGTGTAGGGGGTAAATTCATCTATCACCAAACATGACCCTATCATTGAACATTTTCCAATGTTTTTCTCATCTATTGACCAAATTGAGCGATTTTTGTGTCATTGTAAGCCTACAAATGTTCTTTGAATGTCAACAGCAACCAAATTGAACAATTTTTGTGTCATTGTAGGCCTATAAATGTTCTTTGAGTGTCAAAAGCAAAGAAGTAGTGCAAAAAACACAAGAGAAGGAAGAGGATGAATGATAGTTTGCTTCATTGTTTTTTGAAAAAAAAACTCTAAAACCCCATCTAATTCTAGCCTCATATTTTCCTGATTTTCAGTCCATTTTGAATGATTTTGAACTTGATAGGCATCTGAACTAGGGCTTTACAAAACTTCATTATATTCTAAAACAAAGATGTAATGATAAAAAAATTTAAGCTCAAAATTTTAATATGTTTTAATTCACCCATCATCAAACACCCCTTATTTTCCTCATTCTTTTATCATATTGAACAATTTTTGTGATGTTGGAAGAACTGGGTGGAAGGCTACAAACGTTATTTAAGCTTTAAAGGCAATGTGTGAGTATTCCCATCTCAACACAATTATTGGAGAATTGTTAGAAAATAATGGCAAATTTTGTTCATCTCAAGGATGCAAGTGAAGATATGGTTCAAAGGTGAAATATATATCTATAATTATCATTGTGCACTGGCTATGGTGTTGTTATAATTTCCATACACAATGTCAATTGCTCATGTACATATCCTCATGAATTCAATATGATGTACATCATCCATGAATGAAGAAGTTTATATATTTAATGGACAAAATTATAAATGATCAAATATAATATAATGTCTCTATCCAATATAACATGCTTTATTCAAGTATAAAAACGCATGCCAACATAATTCGAAATTGTTCAAACGTCGTCTGTAATGGGGGAACTTTAAAGGCACTAACCCAATGATCTAGACCTTAAATACAACACTTGTCTTGACCTGTATAGACTTGTTGAGTCTGGTTCTGAACCCAACCCAATCCAGAAACTGAAAATTGCAAACACGAACTACCTCTTTGGATATAGGATTGTAGTATGCCATAGCCATTGGACATGGCTGTGTATTCAACTCGGGCATCGCCATGGGCGTGCTTTCCTCAAATGTCTTGCTTAAATCTTATGGTGTGTGTCATTTGCCTGATGAGAAATTGTAAAATGGTTGTGACAGTCAATGTTGCAGAATGCTTGATGAAGATCGGGTATTTATAACTATATGCTTGATATCCCTTCAAACAAATTTTAGGTACCATAATTCGTTCACAAGCTGTAACCTTTTCTGAGCTAGATCTACAATATTACACGTGACAGATAGTTTTGACAATGTGCTGGTCACTTAATTTCACACAGAATTCATCACGTAGGACTCATGACTTGAAGAATTGATTAACTTTCTCTTTTGAAGTACATGAAGGTTTGTCCAGGGCTCGGAATAAGATTTTGTCAGTTTATTGACCAATTAGGAGCTTTCTTAGAACACCCCATACAAATGGAATGATCACTTTGAGAACTACCGTCCTAATCACAATCTGTACTAATTATGTGTATAGAGGGTGGTAGGGTTTCAGGTGGAGTGCCTGCTTCATTCAATTCCAGCTGTTGGGCAACTACTGGAGGTGCATTCCGGTATATGAAGAAGAGAAGAAGTTGCGCCATCCCAGACAAGGCTCCAAGACCATTTGGGATCTGAAAATGAGACACAAGCTAAGCAAGTTAGAATGACTTGTGAGTTCAGATTGTACAAGTTGCTTTCCTAAATTCCCCATGTAAGTGAACTGGAAAGAGCAGATGTTAGGGTTCTGTGTACACAGTTGAACAAAATCAAATCACATTACTTTTCTTAGCATGCAGCTTCCAAAGTTTGAAGCATGAGGTATGGAAGAATTTGGATAGGGGTGATCGGTTGTCAGTATACTTACCATAATGAAAATGTCAATATGACCAACAAAGGCATAACCGAACCAGACGAATCCATTCATGAAGTTGAACAAAGATAAAAGGAATGGCATGAACTCAACACTGTGCGTCCTTATCACCATGCCCTGGACACGATATGATCAAACATGGGTTCAATATTAGAATCATATCCTTGAAGCAGATTATACCAACTTTAGCTATCTCAGGTGTAGGGTTTATGAATGGCTGACTATGAATGCTGCAAATGATAGTGAATTTGGGCTATTGTCTCTTCAATTGAATAGCTCTTGATATAGATCTGGTTCAACCTAATTAAGGCTATACTACATGAATGTGGTTTCTTAAATCTCTTTCTTATATAGGCTGCTGCAAATTGTAATGATGAGAACAGTCCATTGTGAATCTCTCATGTGCTTTTGATGCCTATTCACTTCGAAGAAATGGGATGGGTGAGGGGGGTGTAGTAATGAGGATCTACCATGACCGTGAGCGGAGATGCATACATCCCAACTGAAAACACAGCACAAAAAACGCCGATGATGAGCTTGCGTCGGTGTTTGTCATGGACAACTTCGAGGACGATGACGACAACCAAAATGAAAGAAACCATCATTGCTCCCAGGAGCTTTAAAGCTTTTGTCTGCAACGATGGACATGAGAATTGCATCAGATCAAAGCAGTTGGCAATGAACGTTATTTCAATGACTATTCGCTGTTAGTTCCTGTAGCTTGATTGTACTTCGATAAGTTACTCAGATAAATGAAGATTGAAAAGAATCTTGAACATGGTCATGACTTTGTTTGAGTGAAGTACCCGAGTTTTCTTGGGTGCATACACCAAGTATATACTTATATAGATAAGCTCTATCAAGCATCCGGAGAGGTTGATCGTGACAACGAGGACTTGCAATGAGACGTCTGGTAGTCCGTATACCACCCATAGCATGCAGTTCAGTAGGGTACACACGTATGGAATGGCAGAGTATCTTTGGACATCTCTCTTCTGTATGATGTCCCAAAAGGTAGGCCTGTGGACAACAGCAAGCAAGCGTACAAGATGTAAGTAAACAATATACAACATTGAATACGAATGTAACTGAGTTCAGATGTTGTTGCCAATCTGTCTAGTATCTATGCAGATGCAGTGAATTGTTCTCTTTATGAATTCCTTCATACATTGTAGATATAGATAAACTATGCCAGTTCCCGTTTGACAAGATTGTTGGAACACAATGCATTAAAGAAAAGAAAAATTATTTTTCATGTTATAAGATGAAAGATCTAAGAGTTGACAGGAAAAGGTAGAGAAATTTTCAGGTGATGGCAGGAATGCTATGCTATTATAGTTATCACGTATGTGATCGGAGGGTCAAGACAGCTGGCAGAGTACACACTCACATGGGTGATGCGAACAGGCACATTGAAATGATGTTACCTAAACATACATGACAACAACATAGAAACATGCCCACAATTAGAAAACTGATTTGAAGTCCATACCAAAAATCCTAGCTCATATAATCAAAGATAGAAAAAAAATGATCGCTGTATAAATACAGGATATGCGTCCATGATAACCAGAACTCAATCCAGACGTCCAACAACATCATTCTGCAACGTCAGTAGTTAGGTTCCAATAACTGCAATTAGAACTGCCTCTTATACGGACTGTTGCCACTATTCCGAACGTACAGTTAGTCAGACTTTTTATTGGTCCCCTACTCTTACATCGCGTGCTGAATGATCAGCACCTCCATATTGGAGGACCCATAACTGTTTGGGATTTGGAAGGTTGAATCGGAACTTAATTTAATCCACCGCTTGGGTTAAGTTCCGATTTCGTCTTCCAAATCTCAAACGCGCGTGGTTGGAACAGTTATCATCAGCTGCTGCACAGGGGACTCCTCTACTATAATATCTTTAAGAATGGATAGTTGGAGGCGGTAATCGAGAAACTGGCGTGGTGGTAGCGGAGAGAGATTATACCAATGATTCCCAGGATGAGCTTGAAATTGATGGCCATTTTTATCGACGGACTTTGCAAATGACCTCGAACAAAGAGATCCAGAGAATCTTGGTGATAAAGGAGGACGCTGATGAAATTATAGAACACCTCACACACTCACTGGAAATCTATGGTAGATGGGAATCATAGACCAACACGTACAAGCACAAGCACTAGCGAGAAGACTGGACGAATACAGAGACGGACATTGCAAATGACCTCAAACAAAGAGATACAGAGAGACTTAGAGATAAAGAACGACGGTGATGAAATTATAGAAAACCTCACACAATTATTGGAAATCTACGATAGATGGGAATCACAGAACAACACAAGCAGAAGCACTAGCGAGAAGACTGGACGAATACTCGGGCTAGCGAGAGTGCGCAATTTGTAGGCATGGGAGGCCGCGGACTGGTGCGGGCAGAGGGAGATAGCAGGTTGGATATGATGAACATGGGTATTGGATGATAAATTTTCACATGGGATTTTTCATTCACGCACCAAAATTTACCTACTGGCCAAGGTGGATGATTTTGTATAATTTGGATTTGGAATGGGAGTTTCAGGGCAGGCGGTTGTGGGAGCCTTTTGCTTTTTAATCTGGTTTGGGCAGTAGGGGTTTGTTGCCGTTGATTTTCTGCTGTAATATTCTGTTTATACTGTAGTTTATTTTTAGGTTTAGGAGTATATTTAGAATTAAGGAACTACAAAGTAGTAACCTTCACCTCATTGTCAAATAGACAGCTTGAATTGTTCTGTTTGGGCAAACTTCTTCCATGCTTATCCTGGTCACTCTCCTACTAGTCCTTTTGAGACGTACCTATTGTCACGTACACGACAAAGAATCGACAAAGAATCGTGAAACACTTTGCAAGGATATAAGTTTTAGCAAAACTTTTTCGCTGAGCACCACCACACAATAACAGTCTGAAGATGGCAGAGCAGATGGGGACTAGTTGCTTAAGTTTCATTTCATTGTCACTAAGAAATATCTGAGCTCTCATCAATGGTGATTCTAGACCACATCTGGGAAAATTATGTGCTAACAAGAGGGTCATAGTCCCACTAGGTAACTTAAAGTACAGCAAGGTTTCCCCCTTTGTATTTGAAAGCAACTCCCCGCATGGAAGATGTATATCCAATAGACCTCCTTCCACCTACATTCACCTTGCACGTAAATAATCTTGTCCGTTACTTTATGCACTTGAAGGCGAGCTCCCACCAACCTCTCCTTCAATTTCAGGCATATACAAGTATTGGGCGGGAATCAAAAATTGGATCAAACCCCCCCATGTACTGGGTTATCCTTCAGTGGAATTTGCTAGGAAAATTTCTGATTAATTAATCAATTTCACCAATGGGGTATTTTTATTCCTGTGTTTTACAAGTTCATATGCCAATTTCTTTTGGCACCTGACTAGCTGTCGAATGAACATAGTTTAGAGGTTCAACATAGTCACAGATAAGTCGTATTGTTTCAAACGTATTTGGCCAATCTAGACCTAAGTTTAGTCCCATCTCATGCCAAGTCTGACGAGAAATTGGTTATTTGAACATCTGACCTTTAAAATCTAGCATTTAGTCAGGTGTCAATCCACACTGGCAAACTTGGAGAAAAAAAAAATCATGGCAAATTTGGAAAATACCTTTGTAGGATGAGTAATAGAATTTCATGATTCATTTGAGCAAAAGGGCATAGCAAAGCCCATTTGCAGATTATGAAATTCTAATCTACTTACCCTAGTTACAGAAGTGTTATGTGAAATGTTCAAGGACATGCTTATCCTTAGTTCCTTTTGGAAGATATATGTGATTTTATCATGGAATGTATACCTAAAACAATTTGTAATTGTCCAGTGAGATTGTGAAGCCTTTCTCCTTTAGAATGCACATTGGCCTGAATATGCTTGAATCCCAAGCAACACCATGACCATTGGTTGGCTAAGCTCAGTTGAGATATTTCCTTGCATGTGGAGATTAACAAATCACCATCTGATCTCCAATGTTCAGATTTGTATTGTGTGATAGTCACTGGAGAAGCTTTCCTAAAACTTATCTCCTTGCAAAGTGTTTCATGATTGTTTATCTGTCAAAAGAGGGACTAGAAGGAGAGTGACGAGGTTTAGCATACAAAAGAAGTTTTACACATGTAGCAATGGAGCTGTCCATTTCACCACGTTATAACATCAATTTCTCATTACTGTTGTGATGGCACGCAAACACTACCAAAATTATTAAATTATCTTCTGTGATGTATACATATTTCAACTTTGGTAATATTTACAACATGGACAGTTCCTTTAAGTTATAAACAAAAATCTAGGCATTAATGAATTAAGGTGTAATTCTAGAAGACATTCCATGGCCATATGGTTAGTAGCAATAACCATAAATTTAGTACTAGAAATTATCACATAATAATACACATGAAATAGATCACAGGTCTCTAAGAACTTTAGTTTGTTTAGATTTAGTTTAAAGTCTGAATCAATGAAGCTAGACCATGGTGGTTCAATCAGCTAGTTAATAATTAATATTTTGTTAAGCCCAAAAAATACAAAGTAAGATATTAGAATGTTAGGTTGGAATTGAGTATCTTATATATTAAAGCAACAGTGTCTGTCTGTGTGGGCAGTGCCTGGAAGATTCTTCCAATCACTGCGCGTTCCCTGTAGAACCCGTTCGCTGTCTGTGGTGACAAATAGGGCAGGGGCAGGGCTGGGCAAGGCTGGGCGGCCAGGGCAGCTGCTGCGGGGGGCCGGGCGAGGTGCCATTTCTATTAAAAAAGTCCTTGGGGAAAACCGGGGGACTTGCATCTAATCAAACAAAAAGACAATTTTTAAAAAAAATTATTTTCATTATAGAACATATTTTAAAAACTAGAATCTTTTTGAAAAAGAAAATAGAAAAAAAATAAATAAATAAATAAATAAATACATAAAAATAGAAAAAAATGAAGATAGAAAAAATAAGAATAGAAAAAATAAAAACATGAAACAAACATAAACCAAAAATAAATAAAAACACAAAAACTATAAAAAAGGAATGGAAACAAATGAAACAAGGAAAGGAAAATAAAGTGAAAATTTTTAAAAGAAAAAAAATTTCCAAAAATGAAGAAACCAAATAAAGAGTAAAAAATAAGAAAAAATAAAACTTATAAATATTGAAGAAATATCCTACTTGAAAAAGAATGAGATGTGTCTTCTTTCTCCAAACTTCAAACTTGCATCCAAATAAATATATATATAT
The DNA here is from genome assembly GCA_963921925.1 of Sphagnum tenellum. Taxonomy (NCBI): domain Eukaryota; kingdom Viridiplantae; phylum Streptophyta; class Sphagnopsida; order Sphagnales; family Sphagnaceae; genus Sphagnum; species Sphagnum tenellum. The sequence continues at coordinate 850,267 of OY998146.1, forward strand.
AAGTGAAAAAGAAACACTTTACTTTTATTATACAAAATAATAATAAAAATAAAAAAGTTAAAAGTTTCTAAAAAAAACTAAAACATGAACAAAGTTTTAAAAAACCGAGGGACTTCACAGTGGCCGAAGGTCACAGGCACCCACTAGTTCTATTTGGAGGAAACACATACATCACAACAGTGCAAACTTACCCATATTTGGCCACGAGGTAGTTAGCTCCTAATGTTTAGACTCTACTAAAGGAAAATCGATCCAAACCCACACCCCACTGCCCTAAGTTAGAACACAAAAAAGGGCTCCCCACAATGCACCCTTCCCTTAATTTAATCCCTTTCCAAATCTAAATTAGGTGAATGTGGCCACCTGAGCCAGCAAAGTATATCCATACATGAATTACATGAATGAAAAACACCACCAGCAAAGTTGTCATCCAAGCCCCTATGTTCATCATGTCCCAGTTCTCTAGGTCGCACAAGCCCACAAACCAATGTCCATATCCTCTTGGTCAGCCGAGTATGCTTGAGCTACTACCACCAGCAGAAACCAAGAGATTACAACGGGAACATTAGACAAATTGAGGGAGTGGGAGACGGAATTATGACGAGCTAGGTTTGAAGTTTAACTTACCCCATTGTATCATATCGTTTCAAGTTAGTTTTAAGTTTCTAATCAGGTAGTGGCCTAATTAGTTGTTGTGTTTCATCATGGTGCTTGTTTCCCATCCCTTTGTTTGAGGCCGGTCGCATTAAAGTCCATTGGCAACAATGGCGATCAACTTGAAGCTCATCCAAGTTTTTCATTAGGGGTGGAAACTCTTTAAGGTGTACCAGCCAGGATGAAAAGGAGGGTCTCCTTTCCTTAGTCCTGTTTTGAAAAAATTCCCTAATTGAGTGGATATGGATTGTTGATTTGAATCGATCAAGCCTAGTAAATTGAACCAAGCATGCACACAAATTTGAACTTACTGAAGTTTGCGCACACTTTGCCTTCACTGTCATCTAGGTCCGCTACAATCTAATACCATAAACCCTAATCACCTTCCCACTTTGTGATTGTTGGGTTTTGCTCCACACCATAGCCTAAGTTTACCATCATTGTTGGTATGTCATCTTGGTCAATCTTTCCAACTTCTCCACACCACAACTTTTGTGATCTTTGTGCATGCATGAGTGACTTGCCTAAAGTTGTATGAAGAAGAACTTTCAAAATGCATTAGAAAGTAGTTTGATTAGATTAAAAGAGGTCAAAGTGGCTTCAACAATTAGACGAATGGAGTGTGAATTGTTAGGAGCATAGATAGAACTTGTATGTAAACCTAGAACAATACCCATCACCACCATATTCTCCAAAGAAGTTCAATGAATTAATTGATTCTAGTGCAAGCAGCCTTTTGAACGATGAAAAAACAAGCAACAGTGTTTGCACTTCATAGAAGATCAATGTGAGAGGATTTAGGGAAGGTCAAATTTTGACGTGGAGCATTCCAGGTTTCAACATTTTACAAACAATAGGCCTTATGTCTCCTACTGTGCCCATCGCTTACAAGTCCTTCTTGTATCCATTAAAACCTAATCCTAAATGACTTGAAGAGTTTCTTGAAGGACGTACTTTTTAGTTCCTTTCATATCATCAAATAAGGCTTGTAGTAGCAAGAAGGTGTTTATCGTGGTCACAATACGAAGGAATTGCTCTTGATTCTTTTCCTTTTCATTTGTCTAATAAATTCATATTTCTAGGTAGTATTGTTTTTTAACAACATATTTGTGCATACAATTATGGTCATAACATAATTCAATATCCTTTGCACACTGGTATTAACACAAAATTTTGCTTTCAAAAACAAATTGTTTGTTTCTTTATGGTTGAAAAAGGAAACACACTAGTTTTTTTTGGTGGAAGGTGTGTGTAACTACGGCTCACTAATTCTTTTCAACACACATAGAATCATACAAATCTAGGCAAATCCAAATGGGTTTGCTTTAACTTTGGGAAATTCGATCCTACATTTGATATTATTCACCTTGTTTTAGGGTTTTTAAGGATCAATTTTTCTACAAAATAATCTCTTACCTTTCTTGCATTTTATTTCTTTGTTTTTGGAAACTATTGGTTACGGGTTCTTTAAATTTGCATTAACAAGTATTATTGGTGGTCTTGCTACAAGTTTAAGGTTTAGGGTTATCTATTTGGCCAAGATGGTCTCAGACTCCTCCAAAAAAACTCCCAAAAAAAAATGTAAACCATGGCGGTCATGATATGACATATTGGACTATGGTATGAAATTGCCTAGATTTGGAATACAACCTAAGAAATTGGTTGAAGATGGGCATTTCACACTTGATGAGGTTGTAGTTGTGTTTGGCCCTAAGAAAGCCAATGGCTATAAATCAAACAACCTTGATCTTGATCCTAAGGTGAAGATGCAAGCTAAAAAATTATATTCCAAATTCTACCCTACTAATGAAAAAATCACAAACAATGAATTTGGACACAAGCTATATTAGGGGATTGTGGCAAAATGAAAGGTTGTACCTATGAACTAGGCCTCTCTTGGTTTGGAGGTTGCCAAGGATAAAGCTTGAAGAGGACTCAAAGGTGCTCAAATTACAGAAGCCCACACTACAATAATGGAGAAGGATGTTGTTGTGAAGTTGAAAGGGGTTATTGTTGGGTCTTTAAGCATGCATAATCCCAAAAAAACTTTTCATCGCTTGACCGTGGCAACAAATCATTGAAGAAGACCAATTAGCTTCACCAAAGAAGAGGTTTTTAGACTCAAGGAGTTGCAAGAATTGAAAAAGGTGGAGTTAGTAGCTTTGAAATCATCCATTGCAAATGTTTTGCAACATAATTCCAATCTTGAAGCAAAGGTGAAGCACCTTTGTTTTCAAATGGAGGACAAAGAGGTAGCCTATGTTGAAGCTAAGATGGATATGGAGATTGTAATGGGCAAGTTTTCAACCCAAAAAACATAGGTAAAAAATTTGCAAGTAGCTTTGATGGGTATGTCAAATGAGGACAAGGGTTGGAAGGGTTGCAAACTTCTATTAAACTACATCTTGATAAGCTAAGTGGCGTTATTCATCAGGTGGATTATCATACCAAAGTTGTCGAAGGATTGGACCAACGTGCCTAGCTTGGAGTTTCTTCATACCACAATACATGTAATGAATATGAAGATATTGATTCTGACATTATTAAGGTTGAACAAACACTTGTTGCAATTCAAGTTATTGTGGAGTTCACCCAAAACCAAGTAGAGCATATGCACTTAAAGTTTCAAGTTTGCATTTTTCCTTTGCCCATTGTGCATCTAAGTGAACAAGTCAAGGACCAAAGGAGCTTCATAATCAATGCTTGTCCATTGTGTCATGAATGGTTTCATGCAAATGACATTATTGTTGCATTTTGTGGGCATACTTATCACCCATTTTGTTTATCTTCTCATCTCTACAATTCAACATGTTGTGTAGTGGAATTTTTTCATGAGCCAATGCATCTTGATTGATGGATGAATATGGGGTTAAGTCCTCTGACAACTAAACTAGAAGTAGCAACTATTCAATTGAACTTAGCAAAACAGTGGAAGAAGTGGCTACAACAAAGATCTAACATCCTTCACAAAAAGGTTTATATTTGCACCTCTGCAAGTTTTTGCATTAGTTTTGCAAGCATTCCCTTGAATTCACAAATTTGATTTTATAATTGAACATGGCAATTTAAATTTTCATCTAAGAACATGTTTCCTTCCTTTAAAAATTCATCCTATTGTGATTGACATTTTCTTGAAAAGTATTTATGTTGGAGTGGGATGTCATGTAAACAAGTTCTTACAAAAAACTTTGTTTCCTTGATTGGTGGTTATAAGTATTTGCATATGTATATGACTTTTAATTTTTGGGTCATAGCCAAGTTGTGGTTGTGTCCATTGTCGCCCCTTAATGTTATGGGTGTTACTCTTGTTATCTAAATCTAAGCCCTTATGATTATGTTAATCCTTTATGAATGTGGGTATCACTCTGCCTTCCCAGGTATAAGCCTTAATGGTTGTGTGTAGTCCTTTCATAGTTTGCATATCATTTTTGCCTTTCTCTTACAATTTTGAGTTTGAGTCTTGAAAGTTGTATGTACTCCTTTGATTATATGGGTATCATTCTTGACTTTTAATTCTGAGTCTTGAAAGTTATATGCAATACTAATCCTTTTCACCAATTTTTTAATGTTAGGGGTATCCCTACTGATTTTTCCAACTCTTGATTTACATGTCATGGGCATTAGGTTTAGATTCCTAACTTTTCTAAAGAGTCCTTACTATGCTATCAAGTCTTTTAATGTTTTAAATTTGATTCCTGAATTTAAGGAGGAAATCCTTTTGGTGTGTGTTATGATGTAATTTGTGATGGACTTTCCTATTCTTTGAACTTGATACATTTAACTTACCTAATTTTTTTGTTATATATTGTATTCATGAAATTTATATTGAGTCTTTATTGGTAGTTTGGCCCATTTTAAGGTGACAATGTGATATAGTATTTTCATGTTCAAACCACACATCTATGCTTTCAATTCTTACATGTAATCTATGTGCAATGTACAAATCAGGTTTTTAAACTTGTTTATTCTCTAGGTATATAATTAGCAGTGTCCTTTTCTTTCTATTTTACTAAAAATAGTTTCATAACATCTATGTGTGATTAGGTTTTGGCAATCATCCTACATAAGAATTCAACACTGCAAAAGGTAGAAGTTAGGTGGTGGAAATTTTGCAAAGTTAATGTCAATTTTAGACTAATTTTTCTTGAAATTTTTCACGTAGAAAGAATAATCATACATGACTTTCTCTTTGCAAATCACACACAACCCAATGAAGAAACATTTGATCCACCAAGAAAGAAATTCAAAGTTGGTAAGATACAAATAATCATCCAAAATTCTAAATCTAGTGTAGAGGTATAGGTTAGGAACCCCCACCAACCCAAGTGGGAGCATGGTGAAATCTTAGCTTTAGTGAGAATCAAAAGAGATGAACATGTCATAGACGTTGAGCAAGTGGACAGTCAAGACCAATTGGAAACCATGATGAACAAGTAGAAGAATATTTTAATAGTTCTCATGAATGTGAAATGTTTAAATTAACATCTCAAAAATGGTGTAGCACAAAAGGATAAATGATATTCCGTAGCAAATGAATTAAAAAAGATATACATCTACATCACATGCACATGACACAATCAAGATTCCTAAACTATGAGCATTCAAAGAAAGAATCAATATCTATCTTCTTTGTAACTTTGAATGGGGGCTGATGATAATGATTCAAGAACTCCAAGCTAGTAGGAAGCCCATCTTTCAACCACCACATGTGACCTCAAGGACTAATGGATGATGGAGATGAAAACTTCAAGTCAATTGACCATACCTCACAAGAACATACCATTGAGATCATGATGAATTTGCAACTGCAAAGTTTGGAGTGAAATACACCAATCTAATTCCAACAAAGAAGCTTTATGTTGCCAATATTGATGAAAATTGGTTATATGAAGAATCTTGGACCACACCCCCTTTGACTTGTCAATTTCATATAAACTTCCACATTTTTATAGACCTCAATTATCAACCCTAGTATTTGATAGAAAACATTATCCTTAATATTATTTATGTGTGAAATTTAACTCGCAACAAGTATTATGGTCCTTTTTCCATCACCAAAATCTAATAAAATAATAATGAAAAGGAATATTTCTTTTATTTTTTACCTAGTTGGTTTTCATGCAAAATCACTAGTTGATTGTATCACTTTTTTAATGGAATGATGTTTGGTCATTTTAAATAGTTGCATGTTGTATTGGGGAATTTCATAATTTTATTTAAATAAAAAATTTTAAGGTTCCAAGATTTCTTTTATTTTCTTCAATCATAGTTAAATGTCGTCCATTGTTGTAACCAAAAGTCATTCATATTTCACTAAATACACATATGCACTTATCCAATTTTGAATCCACAACCTCATAGAGAGGTGCCAACACCTTAACCATCAAATCACACAAGCCTTTTTAGACATAAAAGGGACAAATTTTGATTCCAACATGTTCAATGAGAAATTTTGCTAAAAATTGAAACTTTAAAATGCATTTTCTTTATCAAAGTTATTTCAAATGAAACAAACAAATGTAAAACCTTGAAGTTTATTCAAAGCTCTATTTACATTAAGGTGTTAAAAATGTTATTGAAAGTACAATAATTCACATGTTTTTAATTTTAAATTTCATTTAGTTATCATTGATTAGACCCATGTAATTATTAAAAATCACAACCAGATAAAACAAATGATCAAATTGGGCATATTTTCACAAATTGTCTTAATCATGGATTCATGTTTATCAAGTAATGTCATTTGTTTATATTATTGATAATTCACATAGAAATGGCAATATTAGAATCAAATATTTATGTTAATGTCAAAGGTGTGATTTCTTTCCCATGGGATGATGCATGTATGTCATCTAAGATTATTTTCATTTACAGGCACCTAAAGCTTAAATCCCATAAACAAAATATGTACAAAATTATGACAATTCAACCCAAACTACAATTGAGACCAAGGAACATCACCTGAGGAAGAATTTCCTTGGCCAATTTGTTGTACCATGTTGTTGTGGTGTCCAGATTGCATGAGCAGGAATTCCCTTTGTCGCAACATGTTTTTCTCCTTCCAAAAAAATTCTTCCTTCTTGCACCATTGTGTCTTTTCTGCCTCGGGCATCTAATCTTCTTTACATCTTCTTGCAACCGCATCCCCAGCTCTTCCAACATCCCTTCCACTTTGCATATCTCATCCTGCACTCTTCATCATTTTTGTGCATGCATAGGTATGACAATAAGAGATCAAATATGACAAAAAAATCGCATATTTTTTACAAAATAGAAACCACAGTAGCATCGCCACAACACTCATAGACAGAACAACATACATTTTGTCTTCGCTTACAACCAAACTGATGATGGTAAAGAGATACATTCACTCACCTTGTGGAATTCCAAGAACAATGTAGCAGCTTTTCCTACTCAAATTTTTGGTGCTAGAACAAAGCACACCAGGTCTAACGCAGAAGAAAGAAATGTCATGCTTGTTCTGCCAAACTCCCACCGAGATCTTGTAGAAAAAGAGCAATCTGATGATACTTGCAAACTGAACACAACAAAGGACAATCTGACAATCTTAAAGGTGGGTTTGTTAGTGTCTGGGTGGGCAAAAATTCTGGCTCCAGAGGAGAGGTGACTCTACAACTAAACCCCACTTCACAAACTCTTGGCCTTTTCAACAAAAAGGGCAGTTTTGAATTTCAATTACAGTAGGTCTTGAAGCATTTGCCTTCAAGAAGAAGGAAAAAAAATCTGAACTTTGTTCTAGCAAATGTATATAGATGATCAAGTCCCAAATCATCTAAGACAAGTTTGGTGTGCTTAACCAAACTTTGCTCTTGCAAATACATGCAAATGATCAAATCTCAAATCATCCAAGATGAGTTTGATACCCTTAATCAAACTTTGCTCTAGCAAAATACATGCAGATGATCAAGTCCCAGATCAAGTCCAAAATCATCCAAGATGAGTTTGCTCTAGCAAAAATATACAGATGATCAAGTCCCAAATCATCCGTGTGCATGAGTTTGACAAGCTTACTGGATAAGGACAATGACATGGAAAAACAAGCCCCTGACATCCATATTTTGAGGAACCTTGCACATGATGATGTTGGTGGAAGGCAGGCACATATAGGTTAAAGGCAAGTACATAGGCTTGTCTTCCAAATTTTACAAATACATCAACATAAGTGCATCATGTCAACAAGAGAGGTACTTTGCAACATACATGTCTCACTCTACCAACAAAAAAAAACTGGTAATATTTCCATATGATCAACAAGTAGTGTAGTCCAAATTCCCCCTAAACACTAATACAATCAATAAATGTAAATCATTGTCTTTTAACTCTGTTTCAATCACATCTTTTATTACACATGGAAGAAATTGGAACACAAGTAAAATCCTAACTAACCCTAAACCATTGTTACAAGCAGCAATTATGCCAACAAAAAATTAGCACAGTTTTGGATCCTTCCTCTTGTGCTTAATTAGGGAGCTTAGTTAAGGTGTTTAATTAAGGTGTCTGAGGAATCTGGGTCACATCTATCTCTAATTTCAAAAAATCATAACAGAAAAGATTGCAGCATAAGGAATTTTATGTATACACACAGGTACCAAAGAATCAAACATGATTTGTACATGAAAGGAGGATATCCACACCACCCACAATGACAAAATACAGTATCTAAGATTGTCAGTTCTTTGATATATTAGAGGAACATTCACAATAAATCCCACAAGCTATGGACTCCAATTCAAACACTTGAAACACTCTGAGGAGGATTTGGAAACCTGACACCAACCATAATCAAAGTATTGAAAGAAAGCCTCAACAAACATGTGTTTCAAAAAACAAGAAAATAAGACAGAATCGTACACCTGCTCTAATAGCTATCTTACCAGGTTTGCTTATATATTTTTCCATAATGGCTCAGGTCACTCTTCTCTTCAATGATCTATGCCACCAGGTGGGCCAAGGGCAATTCAATAACAGGTTTAGATTGCTCGCTTGACTTGGCCTCGGGCAACTCAATAATAAGTTTAGATTGCTTGCTAAACTTGGCCCAAGGAATGCGAGGGCAGGGTGCCTGGCACACCCCAATCTTGCAACATACTGCTTTTGAGTCTAACATTTCATCCAGGTTTTCCAGGACAAATGGACCATATTGTTCCACAATTCCCTTGCACTGCATGCCACCCAAAAAAACCCAGAGTCCACAATCAATCGATCATGGTAGCATCAAAATCCTTCATCTATATGGCATTTCCTAGTACCAGAAACAATCACAGGCCTATCACAAAGGAAAAGGATTCTGATAAAAAATTTCAGTCGTGTCTAGAATGAAAAACCCTAGCTTCAAAACCACCTGTACATCAACCATTCTAAGTGAAATTGACATATGTAATAAGGCAACCATTGAGAGTTTTTGGCAGGGATGGTCAGAATTCACAAATCCTTTCCTAGCCACCCTATGATGTCTTGTTTTGGGTTAGCTCCAGGGGTTTTGTAATTATGGAAGTACCCAAGAACAGCAGAACCACTTGGATGAACCAACTCCTTGGACAGAACTCTCATGGCACTAAAGTGAGATCCTTTTGAATCACATATCAACTGAGATGCTTTTAGTGATGAGTTGCAAGTAACATTTCTTGAGAGCTTTTGACAACACTGAAACTGAACATCTGCTGATGAAGTGTGTTGATAATTCTACAAAAACTTGAGAACTCATATGTTGAGGGCAAGAGAGTGGAAAGTGCTGAACTAACCTCTTCAACATGGTTAATGACTCTGTCACACCCTTTAAGGAGCACATCAAGCACCCTTTCCTGCAGAACAATTGACACAGAAATTTCAGGGATGTGATTTACAATACACAAGAAGCAACTGTTTTGCATAGGCGTGAAAAGGATGCACAGTAATTGATTACCAGATGAAAGCAACAAGCAATGAATCTATTAGGGTTTACAGATTTGTCAAGTACACAAACCTGTAGTTTGGGATCCTGAAGTTTGAGCTTGACTTCTAGGACAACAAACTGGCAGGTTGCGCAGTCGTTACGTTTCCATGACAACTGTGGCAGTTTGCAGAGTTTGGTCAGCTCACAAAACTCCTGGGGTGTGAGGTTGTCCAGCTCTTGGATCATCTGTGGGGTATAAAGGTCCACAAGGAGATCACACTGCATCCAATCCCCAAAACTCAGTCATTGAGAGTTCATGTGCATGATTTGCTTCAAATTATCATAAATTCCCTATCCTAAATCTCATAAAATGGGAACTAGAAAGGAAAAAACTCTCATGCGAATAGAAAAATCCAAAGAGGTAACACACCTGCTTGCTGAGATCTTGAAGGTGAGAGCATGCAAGATGAAGAGCAATGATAATCTCCTCACGTGTTTTATTCTTCTCCAAGAAGGTCAGTGCATCTTGTGCGAAATGTTGGCATACTTTACAAGCTCTTTTATTGGCCAGAGCAGCTTCCACAGCAGTGGCAGTGCAAAGGCCTGATTGAAAGCAAAGATTGTCGGGTTCCAATTCTGTCTCTAGCTCCAAGAATATTTCAGGCACATAGGCCTCAATAAATTTCTCACACTGCAATGACACAAGAGACCAAAAGACAAAAAAACTGCTGAGGATCCAAGTCTTCACGCAACGGCACTAACAAGAACACATAACACAATTAAGTCCAGATCCTTTCTCCCTTTCAAAGGCATGGGCTGGGTGGTGAAAAACTAGTTGGCACTTACTTTGGTCTTCAGGCCTGGTTGAAGGATGCTACAGAAATGTTCCTCAATCACCCTGATTGTCTCCTTTACTGTGTCAGGGTTGCCCAGTAACAACTCTGCCTTCTGTGAGATGCGCATGCATGTGTCACATACATAATTCTTCACACGACGTTCGGTTGCAAAACCAAATCCATTGCCCTTGGATCTCCTCAAGCTAGATACTATGCCTTGAAAAAAAAAACCCCAAAACAAAATGAAACTAAAAGTCAGTGATCATCCTCCCAAGCTTCCAAAATCAACATACGCTCCAACTCTCAAACCCTGGCTCAACCCCTCTTCCATCCACAAAGCTATCAAAGTTCGCCAAAGCAAAACACACACACACACACATACACAACCAAAACAAAACTTGATTAGAAACAAAAAGAAAACAACAAGCCACTCAACACAAAAGCATACTCAGCTATTTCCCCTTGCCATCAACAATCCATCATCAAAACCATCACCTAAAAAAAACCCACAAATCACTCACCAAAACCCATCACAAAAAAATAACTCCACAAATCCCTCGCCAAAACCCATCACAAAAAACAAACCCACAAAATCCTTCACCAAAACCCATCACCCCCAAAAGAACCACCCCCCTTATAAATCCTTCGCCTAAACCCATCACAAAAAACAAACCCACAAAAGTAAAAATGAAAATGAAATGAAAACAAAAGTGAGGAGAGAAAAACAGACGAAGGAGAAGAAGACGAGGAGGTTTTCCATACCGGCTGGTTTCACCTCGAAGCCTTGAACCGAAACAAACAAGAGCAACAGAAAGGAGAGAAACAGCAGCAAGCCTATAGGCCTCCACACCCGCTGCTGTTGCTGCTCATTCCTCAAACCCATGTTTGCAAATCTCTCGTGAAAGAGAGAAAAAACCAAAAAAGATCCAGAAATTGCTGAAACTCTCGAACACCCAAAACTCCTCCTCGGTGTATATATATGTATGAATTTATATTCCTCACAAAAGAGACATGTTATCGACTACGACTGCAAAACGTCTCTGGAAGAAGAATGGTGACGATGATGAAGATGGTAACGATGATAGCACGCAACCACAAACGCCGAGTGCGGTGCACAGCCTTTATTTCTTTCTCCGCAACAGCAAAACCATCCAGAGATTCTGCATCTATTATTAAACTAGTGCCCACTTTTGAGGGTTTGATTCTGAGAGAGAGAGAGCCAAAATTCTGAGAGAGAGAGAGAAAGAGCCAATTTTTGCATCCTAAAAAATGGGAATGGAACTACAGTTATGAACGAGCAAAATGGATGATGCAAATGATGGTGGAAATTCTTCCTCTTCAAAAATCCATGTTTTGTTTTTGGATTTGTAAAAGATAGCAGGTCGCAGCAGATGATGATGATGACGACAATCTCTGCTTATTCATGGCTCGTGAAGGCCATGCCCAGGAAAAGTACCCCAATTTTTGCTTCTTTAAAAAGTGGGGATGGAACTGCAGTTATGAATGAGCAAAATGGATGATGCAAATGATGATGGGAAATTGATGATGGAAATTCTTCCTCTTCCAAAACCCATGTTTTGTTTTTGGATTTGCAAAAGATAGTGTGAACAGATGATAATAATGATGATGGCAGTTTCTGCTTCTTCACGGCCTATGAAGCCATGCCCAGAAACGCTCAATTTTTGCCTCCTAAAAAGTGAGGATGGAACTACAGTTATGAACAAGCAAATGTATGAATGTGATGTTGGAAATTCTTCCTCCTCCAAAATGCCATCTTGTGTTCTCGGATTTGTAAAAGATAGGCGACAATAGCGCCAGTATAGATGACGATGTCAGTCTGGCCCATGAACCCATGCCCAGTTCCGTCCCCAGTTTTAAGGAAGCTGCTAAGTACAGTTTCCTTTCTATAATGAAAATTGCCCTTTACAACAATTGATAGTATCCATCCTCTCTTGTTGTGTTAGTGGCTGTTGGTTCATTCTGGCCTATAATGTGTTCCTGGAATCCCATTCCACCGGGTCATTCCACCGGGTTGGACAATGGGTTGACATTGGTAGCCAATTCCAGCAGCTAAGTTAACAGCTGAGCCTGGTAGGATACTAGGCCTCCAGTCTTGACCTATTATCCTGGGTGGCCGATTATGTCATTTTCTTGATCACATTATGTGACATAATCTTCTCATCATGATCGTAAGTATACTCATATGACCAAATGGTGTCTGCTGAACATGATGTAGAAAAAATTGTTGAATCTCCCGACCCATAATTGTATAATGTTATGGAATGGTCTTGCCTTATTTGCCCATGTGTTTTGTGTGTCTTGCTAGGCTTGGTCTAATGGGCTTCCCCAGTGCCTTGCCCAACATAATGGGTAGGAGCTTGACCATTCCATTGTGTACTTTTTCCCAAGCTCAACTCCTTGTTGAGACCAAATACCCTACCAAGCTCAACCCTTGTCTTTAGCTATTTGGCCCATTCCAATACGTATCACAAAGGCTGAGCATGGTGGCATCATTGATTAGTGTTGTGTGGTTCTTAAAAATAGTGATGGACCTTGCATGGTTATCAACTCGAATATGTATTTATTTATATGTTGGAGGTCAAAAAAAAGTTTCATCAAAGGTTTTAAGAACCTCTGAATATCAAACGTCAAGCAAACCTCACACTTCAAAGAATTGTTGGCTTGGAATAGTTGTAGGATTTCTAAACTTTGGTTGGGTTTTTAATGAAAAGTAGCTAATCTTTTTTGAGGTTGAGTTCTTGTAATCATGAATGAAAAGTTTGGCAATGGCAAACCACTTTTTTCCTTTTTTCTTATACTTCATTGATCATTGAAGGTTGGTGTGACACAAGTATTTACTTGATAATTGTGCTACATCAATTTCAGTGTCTTTGGTTGTAATGTGTAGTGGGCTTTCTCTTTACTCACATTTTTGTCCAAAGTTTTTGGCTGGGATTTTTAATTCATCACACATAATCATTCACACGTTATGGTTTCCAAGCTGTTGTTTTCAATTTTAGTCTTTGCTTCTTGTAGACAGGGTGTGGTTTCCAAGTGAGAGATTTTGATAGTAGTGTGGATGATGTGTGAGGAATTGGAGATTTGGCAGGCATATCTGAGAGGAGTGAAAGGTTTCTTTAGAAATATCCTTTGCAAATCAAGAGTTTGAGAGGTGGAAGTTTCAAAGTTAATGTTGTTGCAAGAATTTGATCGATGAGCAAACAATGGGTGATTCATGGGTGAGGCATTAGTGAAAACCTAGAAATAAGCATGAAGGACTTGGAGGAATTACAAGTGGTAATAAAGATGGGAGAGTAATGGTGCAAAAGCTCCATGTCTTAAGGAGGCAATGGCTTTGTAGTTGAAAAAGGGTGCAACCAAGCCAAATTCAATTAAGGGAATCAGCATTGGAAGGGAAATAAGGGGCATTGTGCAATAACTAAATAGAGGATTCTCAACTTAAATTGTGAGCATGTTCCTAAGAGTAATAGAAACTTCTTTTGAAAACCCCTGAATTGCTTACCTCCTTTTGTGAACCAAATGATTTGCATCAACAGCTGAAGACTGTAGTATCTGGAGAAAACCCATTGAATCAATACCCATGAATTGCTTAACCTATTTTGTAAAACAAGTCATTTGCCTCAACAGCTGAAGATTGCAGTGCCATTAGAAAACACATTGAAACAACAAAACCTGTGAAGAATTGCTTACCTCTCTCAACATGGTATCATCATCTTGGGCGGCTAACTGAGTGAATTGCATCCCTGATGTCTGTCAATAAGGTCTGTGTGATCATGAATAAGAAGAAGCAAAACAAATGACTCAGGGTCTTCATGGCTTACAAATCAGATGGGGGGAGGAGGAGGAGGATCATACAATTGCATGAGAATTAGTTGCTGGAAGAATTATCATGGTATTGATATGGTGAGTGATTATGAGAAAGAAGAAGCAAAACAAATGTCTCAGGTCTTGCTTACATTGGAATCGGCTGCTGTTCTGTGAGACTCTTGAGACACCACTGACTGTGATGTCTGTCCAGTAAGGTGAGTGATCCATGACAAAGAGGAAAGCAAAACATTATATGTCTCAAGTCTCAATTGCTTATAAAGTTCAAAGAGGAAGAACGAAAAACAATGTCGCAAGTTTTGTTGATGGCTTACAAAATTCAGAGAGGAAACCAAAACAAATCTCTCGAGTCTTGATGACTTAGGTACAACATTGCAGACAGGAAAGCAAAACAAGCTCTCCCAAGTCTTGATGCCTTACAACATCTCAGACAGAAAAGCAAAACAAATCTCTCTCAAGTCTTGATGCCTTACAACATTTCAGACAGGAGAGAGACAGAGGGATCACACATTGGCTATGGACTTCCAAAAGGAAAACAAAAAACCCTGCACATCGCAAGAAGAGCATGCAAACAGAGAGAAAGAAGAAGAGTAATCCGTGAGAAATGGAGCGAGGAAGGAGAGTTGCAAGAAGTGCATGCAAACAGAGACAAAGAAGAACAGGAATCTGTGAGAAGTGGAGCGAACAAAGTGGAGGAGCGAGAAGAGCATGCAGACGGAGAAATAAGTTTAGAACAGTACTTCCGTTCAGCTCTTGCTCTTGTCTTTACAAGGAACGTTGTCCGCGCTTCCGGGATGCAGTGAGCTCTCGGTGAATCAAAAGCTTTGATTTAGCTTCGCGGCTGTGGCGCACCGTAGTTGCTATCTCATCGCTCGCTTTGAGAAAGAGATGCCATTCTTCGAATCTTTCCTTTTATTTGAGAGAAATGGCCAGTCTTCTTTTTCTTCTTCTCTCCGACTTCTTTGGAGCGAGTTCGCCTTTGTGAGATCCAAATGCAAAGATTGTGAAGCGGCGATGCGTGTATTATGCATGAGACGCGGTGCACAGCGCGACTTGCAAATGGCTTCTATGCAGTACCATCGTCCTTCTTCTTCTTCTTCTCCCGCCGCTACGACTGTTGTTGGCTTCTCGTCTAGCTACGCTACTACGACTACTGCCACTGCACAACAGGAGGAGCTGTGCAATCCACGACGCAGGAACTGCGATCCACAAAGAGCACGGGACTAGGAGGAGGAAGGGAAACAAAAGAGGAAACGGCACGATGAATGACTCCGAAGTCTCGCTGCAGGTGCAACAGATGCTGCACTTCATAGCGCAGGAAGCAGCAGACAAAGCCAACGAGATCGCGCTCTCTGCTGAAGAGGTAGAAGGAGACTGTTTTGGTTTTAGCGGCAATCTGCTTTTGCTCACCTTTTTTTTCTCTTGATGACAATCTCTCTCTCTCTCTCTCTCTCTCTCTCTCTCTCTCTCTCTCTCTTCGCAGCAATATGTTATGATTTGCGTGTGGTTGAAGAAGATCTCCTCCTCCTCTTCATATCAAGGTTCCTGCAGCAGAAGCTTCTTCTTTTCCGACCTTGATCGGAAGATGCCGCACTCCAATGTGACTTCATAGCGCAGGAAGCTTGATCTCCTCAAGAAGTGTTTGGTGAAGGAGGAGGAGGAGCATTTCCTCGCCTGTCTGTGCAAATATTTCTCCTGCTGTAGACATCTCTACAAGAATGTGATCAAACGGTTCTTGGCAGCAGCATTGTGGCAATGATTTGACTTAGTACTGAAAGAAGATGCTGCTGCTGCAGGAATTCAACATCGAGAAGCTGCAGATTGTGGAAGCGGAGAAGAAGAAGATTCGGCAGGAGTTTGAGCGCAAGGAGAAGCAAGTCGATGTGCGCAAGAAAATGTGAAAAACAACTCTCTCTCTCTCTCTCTCTCTCTCTCTCTCTACCTACCTCATCTTCTTTTGTTGTTGTAGTTGTCTCCTGACTGACTGACTGACTGCCTGCATCTCTTGTTGTACCTGGAAAACTCATTTGCACGGTTTGCTCTTCTTCTTCACAGGGCTTCCAATTGAGGACCTTGCTGGTGATGGGAAATGAAAGAGCTGAGAATGAACTCATTCCATCAGCATCAGCCACCAGAATTCCATTCTTTTTCTGCCATTGACATTATATACATACATACATACATACATAGTGGTGGTGGAAAATGAAGATTTTTGTTGTTGTTGCTGTTGTTGGGTTGGTTGATTCCAGAGAGTATTCCACACAGCTGAATGCATCGCGCTTGAGATTGTTGCAAGCACAAGATGATCTCATTTGCAAGATGAAGGAGGGAGCTGAGAAGCAACTGCAATCTGTGAGCTCAAATGGTGAAAAGTATTGCAAGTTACTCGAAGGTCTCATTGTCCAGGTGAAACTCGAACATGAGTTTCTAGGAACAGCAGAGCTTGTAGCATTGTAGATGTTCTTCTGCTGCTGCTATGACTCTTGCGTGCTAGCCAAACATCATGACCGAGTCTTCTTCTTTTTTGATTCCAGAAGGAAAATTTGCAGCAGAAATTCTCCTTGAAACATCATCTTTCATGCTGCTCTTGCTTGAAGGACCTGTTTCTTTGTGGGTATTTAGTTAGTCAATGGAACTCATTCTGCTTGATGTGTGAATGGGTGGTGGTGGGAATTTTTGAGAATGGGGTGGGCAGGGGCTGATGAGGCTGAATGAGTCAGTTGTCCAATTGCGTTGTCGTGAAGAAGATCTTGAAATTGTTCAATCAGCAGTGCAGTCTGCACGGGATACATATGTTAGAATACAAGGGGTGAATCCTCCTCAAGTATCTGTGGACCACAATCATTTTCTCCCCAGTGGCCCCAAATCTGAACAGAATGGGTCGTCTTGGTACTCTTTCTTTCTTCTTGAACATAAAGAATTTGAGCTTCCCATGACCATTATTATATCTTCTGTTTCTTTGAGCAGTTTTTCTAACACCCATTAGATTCCTGAATGGATGGAGAGAGAGAAATCAATAAATGAGAAAAAAGAGTTGTTTTTTGTCTAAGGTTAGCACACTCATAAATTGCCTATGAACTGGTTATGGTTTCAGCACAGGGGGAGTGGTACTGGCCACAAAGGATGGGCATATTGTGCTCGAGAACACTCTCGATGCACGCCTGGAAGTTGTGTTCAAGCAGCAGCTACCTGAGGTGTGCACAATTACTACCAGTACTACTGATTCACAAAATTGTTTCCTCCTCCACCACCACACTAATCTATTCAACAATTTTCTGTAGTGCATATGTATTGGAGACTTCACACTTATTGGCATGTACTAGGTACATCAAGAGACACAAGAAAAACCCCGTCAAAAACCATTTCCAAGCCTCACATGCCCAATCACTCCATCCATCCATCAATCAATGAATCTACACTGCTAATTGTCATAAACCTATGTTGTTGTTTTGGCTCTCTATGCAGATTCGCAAGCGGCTATTTCCAAGTGGGGGCCAGGCAGGAGCTTAAGCAAAAAAATCAAGAATCTACAACACATGTAATGATGCAAGATTGTCACCATAAACAAAAGATTCCTGATGAGAATCTCATCACACAAAACAAGCAATGTTCAGTACTTCATCTTCTCTTATTTACGTAAAAAAAAGAATATGTTGAGAGAGCTTTTAGGTTGCAAAAAAAAATATTGCAGACTAAATATTACAGGAGCTGATGCTGCACAACATCTGAAGCTATTTTCTTTGTGCAAAGCTCAATTTGCTGAATATCAAATGAAAAAAATGCATTACATTTTTTTGTGCACTGCAGCAACAAGTTTGTCAATAGATTCTAATTTCACATCTGTTTCTTTTCCTCCCTCTTTTCTTCTCCACAAATTCAGATTTCAAAATTCAGGAAAGGTATGTATGTGGCTTGTTGCAACAGAATATTCTTTGCTTGCTTGCTTGACTCCCTCTTCTCTTTCTCTCATAAGACCAGTTTCCAGAAAACCATTGTGCAAAACAGAGCTGCTTGATTACAACACGTTTTCTGCGAAAACAACTCAAACAAGCAGAAAAAGATCAAACAAGGTAAAAAAAACGCTTTTCGCCGCTGCCGGGGATCGAACCCGGGTCACCCGCGTGACAGGCGGGAATACTTACCACTATACTACAACGACTTTGATGCTAGAATCATTTCCACCTAAGATTTTAAAATGTATAGTGCCTTTGACGTATCCATGTTCGAAAGGGTGTGCATGATATATATATATATATATATATATATATATTAATTTTTTTTTTAAATTTTTTTTCGGAATTTGTAAAAATGAACAGAAGTATATATGTTTTTGCATCTCAGTGGTTTTGTCTTTTAAGGGAGTTTTTCTCAGATTTTTCTTTTTCATATCTTCAGGTGGTGATTTTTGCCATTAATTTGAACTAGTATAGTAGCAGGGTTTTTTGACAGCACTGTCCAAGATGGTTATTATTTTTTTAATTCAGAGTTTGAAAAACTGAAAAGAAATAATAAGTTTTTTTTTTAATTTAAATAAGATTCAAGGGAATGCAGGAGGTAGCAGGTATGATGAGTATTGATACCAAGGTGGGTTTGATTTTGCTAGCTCTGTGAGCTGGAGCTTGAACAAGCAAGCAGGTTTCAAAAGAGGGTGAAGAATGGGTGACCAGGTTTAGGTTTGATCAGCAGTTGCAAATTCATTTAAGATTGCCCCAAACAAAACTTTTTGTAAGAATTGCAACAGCAGTTCCAGTTGGATTCAGGAAATCACAAAAAAAGGAATTCTAAGAATTGTAACAGCAGTTGAAGAAGATCAGAGGTTGAAGAATGCCTATACATATAATATAAGATAAAGAGAGAAAAAAGAGTAAGAATTTGAAGGTGTTCCAACAGCATCATACTTTATGGATACTGTCGGGAGCATTAACAACACTAATGGCATGATTCCCTGGTTGTCCTTTGTTAGAGATTGAAATTTTTGCTCTTAGCAGAGTGAAATGTGTGTTTGCTCAAGAATACCATTTTTCTGTAAGTAAGTCTCACCAGCTCAGAAGTGAAGGTACAGCAAGCTTTTCAAGGGAGGAACACTTTTCAGCTAGTGACTCTGGTGAAAGTCTTGAAGCAGATAACAGTACCTGCACCATCCATGTGTGTGAAACTGAATAAACAATTCTGCATCCCATTCAAATGTGCTACAATAAAATGTGCAATCCTCCAACACACTAAACAGCATGAAGTTGTAGATGTGAACCTGGCCTTCTCATCTCTTCTGGATCCCTCCATGATCACACTGCAGAGCTCCTTTGAGTTGTGCATGATTTGAGCCAGAACTGGTGAGAACTGCTATTGTACAGTTGTGTGATAATGGTGATGGCCCAGTATTGCACATGGGTATTCCATTGGCTTCACACAGCTCTGCTGCAAAGCCAAATTCCAACAGTCTTGCTTTGTTTTTGTTTTCTCGTGTTTATGATAAAGAGTAACAATCTCCTTGTCACCTTGGTCTGGTCTATCATGCACTCCTTGATCAGCAAAACAAGTGTTGTCAGAGCTTGTACAGCTGGTAACATTGTTGTTGCTGTTCCAAAGAGTTAACAAATCCCAGAGGTTCTCTTCTTCCACTCTCTACTTGCTTACATGCAGCAACAAGGCAAGCTCTTTATTCCCCTTCATATGTATAGCTGAAAGAGTTAGAATCTTCACATGCTCAAGGACTGAAACTAGATCATTGAATCAAAGTGCAGCCAACTAAAAAGAAATAGGGATCAACTTACATGCTTGTTGGCCAGAGTTTCAGCACTGGGTTGATGGCCTGAAGCTTGAACATCTGCAACTTCTCCAACTCCTTGAACTATTAAACTAAGCAGCATCAAACACCAATGGCCTGAAACTGGACTAAGCTGTCTTCATCACAGAGCCAGCAATGTGAATGGGAGGCATCAGAAAAGAGTCTGTTTTTATCGGTGGAAGGGGCAGTGCCTTTTGCAAGTCTTGCACTCAGCCCTCACAACAAGCTCCAGAAGTTCAGGGTCACTTGCAGGGGGAGAAGGGCTCCAAAATCTCCAAGGTACAGTTAAACAAGCTTGATGAAGTTGCAGAGAAATCTCCACAACAACAATTAAAGGTAACATGACTATGAGTGCAGTCATAACCTCATGAGAGTCGCTCACAAAGTGACAGACCATCACCTTCATCATGAATGGCAGTGACGAGCTGCCATGACTACCCACCGAGTTCATCAGGTCCGAACAGTGGGTGTAGATAAGCATATAATAATGTGCCCAAAAACTTGGGCAAACCATTATACACAATCTGTGTCCTGAGTTTCTGTTGCCTTTCCAGAAGCAATGGGAAGACTCAGACGTGATGTTGGCTAGCACTCAAGAGACATTGCTAATCAAAAAAGTCAATAGTATCCTCATTCAAGCTGCAACAAGCTTCTGAAGGAAAGAGCTTTTATTTCATATTAGCATGTCCCTGTATATGCAGTTAAACAACTGCAAGAAATTATATGCTTCCTCCTGCATTCCTCCCTGCCCCCCAACCCACACTAATCTCCTAACCATCCCCAACATCTCTCTCATTTTCTCCTTTCTCCAGCCATTGACTGCTGTCTTTTACACTAGCATAACACACCTCCCTCTCCCTCCATTCTTTACTCATGCCCTTTTGCAATATCCTGACATACCAGACTGTGCTCTAACTCCTGGACCACCCTCTACTTCTCACATCCTCATACACAAACTGCAGAGCTTCATTCTTCAATTGTAGGAGTCTGACACAGACACCACCATAACATAATGCCAAAAGCGCCAGATGCCACTAATCCCTCACTCAACTCAAAACTCTTCCATGAGCAAACATGTTCTTACAATTGTTCTAACTCAAATCATTCAAAGGACTAAGACTAGTATAGAAGCTTTGCATTTTGAAGCTTGACATTTTGTGTCAGGGTTGATAAGCCTGCAATATGAAGACCAAGAGGTTTGAAGAGACAATGAGGCTAGAAGATGTTAGATACAAGCATCGTCAAGAGAAAAAAGCAACAATCTGCAAAGCAACAATCTGCAGGGTGTTTTCTTTCCAAACCCATTTCACGGTAATTGAACAAGCACCTACAACAGTCAAGTCATAACCAAGCTTGCCAGTACTACAATGCTCAAACTTTGGGCAGATGAATCAGTACTGCTTGACCAAAGAAGCAATCATTACCAACTGTCTAAGTCCCTCAGGAACTTGACGAAAGCAAAAAGGATTTCTAGGATTTCTAGACAACCAATAGCATGTCAAATTGCAATCTAGCCCTGTCAATGCAGATTTGTAGTGAAGTCACCATAGAACCCAGTGCTTCCTTCGAGAACAAGATGAGAAGTGCCAGCACTCCCAAGACTTCTTCCAGTGAAGCTTAAAAGGCCTGCCTACCACACAGACAAGATTCTTACCTTGTGATCAGATTTACTATATTCATGTCGAATGCATAATCTCCGCAAATATATGCATCCCAGAAACAATAATCAGGGGTCCATTAACACTGTCCTGAACAATCATGATTCATCTACTTGATTGGACAGTGCACCCTAAATAATTCTTGACCAGGCAAGACAAAAGTTGAAGATGGTGCATTGTACCACTGCAGCCGAATATCTTGAACTGATGGCACAGGACTTCTGCTTATTATCCTTGGGTAAAACTATTATCTGGTGTGATGCCACCATTGCTTCACTTTCATTTCCTAACCAATATATTCTGAAGAGTTTCTCTATTCATCTACGCTGCTGAAAACACATGAAGAAAGCTACAGACCCGCACACTCCCCTATCATCTACAGGCACTAGATGCTGATTGGCCTTTGAACAATTGAAGGGTTATCATTCAGTAACAACAACCATGGCATCTGTGCCCCATGGGGAAGCAGCCAGGACAGCTTTCATGGCACCATAATGGAAATGATATCCATCATCCTTGGGAACCATGCTCTCTTCTGAATGCAAATGTAAGTCTCAATCCCCTGAGACTTGTGATCCAATACCCTCCCAGCCTATTGGGTGGCCCCCATCATCCCTTGGGTAAGCTCAATGAACAGTACTGCCCCATCCCCTCTTGAAGGCCCACACTCTACATGTGTACCAGTCAGGGAGTTTGATTCCATTGTAATTAAGTTATCATCCAACCAAGCACATGGCAGAGACATCTGAAAGCCCACATGTTTCATCAAGACTGCATTTCCATTCCCATGCCCACACCTGTTCTTTCCTGGTCGCATCCACATAGGGAGCCAGTCTCATAAGCTGTGTCACCAGGCTCTGAGTTCTATGCATTCTCTTTCTTTGCTTTCTTCCATTGCTTGGTGCAGGAAGAGCAGTCAACTTCAAAGTCTTCTTCAATTCTCAGTGTGAAGATACACCCAAAGCTAGTGATCTCCATCAGGTCAACACAGGAGTCTCTTTCAAGCAATCTAATGCCCCACTGACTACCTAGTTCACCTGAACACACCAGACAGTTCACCAGTCCTTCAACACCAAATACAAAATCTGAAGTTGTGGGTCATAAGTTCTTGAGATGAAGGATTGAGTACACAATTGTTAATGGATTTTGTCAATCCCACAACTATCATGACTGACACTAGTTTGTTCAGTTTCTACCATTTTTCAATGCAGCTACAGCTTCTTGTGGATTAACTGCTTATTGAAGCAAGGAGTTTTCCTTTTGTACAGAAAAACTATCCACATCTGCTATTTCAAAAGCAACATATCATAGAATAAAGTGCATTCAGTAGTCTTGAGTGGAGCAATCTTATGCCAGATGAAAAAGCAATGACTGGAGGTGGTGATCCTATCCATGCCTATGCCATTGCTTCCTTGAAAAATACTACCAATGGTTCCAGCCTTCAGCTCCTAAAATTGACAAATTGGAGCCCATAATCCTCAATGACTCAAACAAGTTCCTGCCATCATTCAATAAGCAGCACAATCCAATACAACTGCAGCAACAAATTACATTACTCAATGACCACAAAACATTGGAGCTCAGTACCAGGTTCATGGATAAGATATAGAAACACGAATATACCTGCAGTGGCTTTGCTGTCTCAGGAATGGGGTTCTCCTGGATTGGTTTGCACTCACATGACTACCTCAGCCAATGGCACAGAAAAAGTTGCTTTCAATTCCAGCTCCACATCTGTTTCATTGCCACCAGCTGTCTCACCCTGCATAAAACCCCAACAATTGCTCTCTTCAAGCAAGCAAACTCCCGTCCAGTGACATCCCATAAGGAAGTTCAAGATCAAAGCCCTCCTGTGGTAAATCATTTCTGAACTCAGCTGGGTCTTCTCCATAAGAGACAAGCAACATGGCACTTAGAGTACACAGCAATTCCCAACCCCTTTTCCTCCTGGTGACCCTAAACAGTTCAAAGACAATGCTAAGGCTCTTTGAACTTTTATAGTGAGCAGGTTTGACATGTGCAGTGAGGCTTATGGAAAAGAGTTTTACCAACCTGCACAAGGCAAAAATTTACAGTGAATGACTTGAATTTTATCGCATCTGTCTTTTTATTGAGTGCTGTAGCATCACTGTCACCCTTGCCCATGCTACCATGGTCCTCTTCAATGGTACCTCTACATCTGTTTGCTCAAGCTCCTCAAGAGTCCCTCCTTCATCCACTGCTGACCTACTTCCATCTCCTCAGGAGAGTGTGTCTTCCATTAAACTGTCTCCTTCCAATGAAGTTTCTCTGGAACAGCATTAAACCCCAATTTTGTTTTCTCTGGCATCTCCTTCAGTTCTGTCGGCGATGCAATATCATCAGTACACTAAGCTCCTTCATCTGTTTCTTTTTTTGCAGATTTCTCTTCCACAGAAACCAATCCCCCTTACATCCAGCAGCCTGCATTTTTCACTCTCTCCCAGGAGGTTTAGTTCTCAGTTTCTTCTCCCTACCAAGTGGGACCAGAGGAGGAACCACAGGAAGAAGAGGAGCCACTATCTTTACCTGCGAATGGTATAATAGCTTCCTCTTATTTCTTCTTCTTCTAGATCATCATCATCTTCTAGTGCATATGGGTCACTGGCACGGTCCATCTCTTCATCAAACAGCTGATGTTTGCGTTTATATCCACCATTGTCTGTGTCCTCCAATTGATCATTGTCATCAAAGTCATCATCTGAATCTTCTGCCACTATTCCTCCTCTCTCAAAATCTACCAGAGGTGGAGGTCCTCTGCTTCTGGGCACAAGACCATCGGTTTTCTTCATGACACCTTTGCCCTTGGATATCACCTTCAAAACACCCTTGGGTGCAGGTTTGTGAAGTCTCGGTCTATTATATCCTTTGTCTGGTTTCTCCATCTCTGGAAAGCTCTTGGATGGACCACCCTCTGCAGCAGCTCCTCCTCCTACTCTGGGAACTGTCTTGATCTTCAGAAACCCCTTGGATCCCACTGTTGTGTGTGTTGGCATTACTATTTCTGGCTTTTTCTTCGTTGTTGTTGCAGGAGCAAGGACAGGTGGTACTACAATAGGGATACTCCTTTGCAGTGAAATTTTCCCTTTCTTAGGAGGAAGTTCAGGTGCCTTCCTTTTTGTTGTTATTCCTTCGTTGGTATTGAGTCTCTTGTTGTTTGTGCCATCGACAACTGCTGCCGCCGCCGCTGCCTGGACCACCACGCTCTTGGCTGTTGCTGGTTTCCGCACCACACGCTTGGGCTTCACAGGCAGTGGCGGCAACAGCTGCTGAGGTTGCGACTGCCGTTTGTGCCAGATCTCAGGTCTCTCCTCAAAGTCCGCTTCTGGAAAACTCTCCCACGTTTGTTGCATTTCCAGAAACAGATTGACCATCTGGTTATGATACTGGCGGATCAGATGGTAATGCTCTTTCCTCTGCAAGTACTTCAAACCCTCGCGGTACTGCGAGACACGGGGATGACACAAACCCTTCTTCAACCGATCGAACAATGTGGTGATCGGGCTACCGAAGTGGAAATTCCCACCACCGAGAAGCTCTCGGATCGTGTCCTTGAACACATCTTCCTCATCAAACGGTGGAAGAAATGGCAACAGTCTCTCCCTCTCCTCTTCCGTTAAGCTATAGTTCCATGTGTTGAGAGACAGCACTCCTTGAAGACTCGGTAGATCAAACAACTGTGCAGGCACCACGCACATGTCTCCTCCTATTTGACATACCTCACTCCCTCTCTCCACGTTTTCCTCGTCCGATCCTTCCGAATCCCCTCCCCCTCCTCCTCCTGCTCCACTCCCTCCCGCAACCGGCACTGCTCCTGCTGCTGCTGCTTCTGCGCCTGCAGCTGCCGATACTGCTATCGTTGCTGCTTCTGCTGGTGGTGGCGGTAGTGCTGCTGCTACTGCTACTGTTGGTTCAGGAATTTTTGCAACACGCCGCTTTGGCGGCGGCTTCACTGCTGGATTCTCATCTGTAGAAGAACCTGACATTGTATTTCTCTTGATCACTCCAGATCCCGTTCCTGTGATGGCCATCAATCGGAGCTCCGTCTCTCCGCGTCTACCCTAATATCTTCTCCCCAGCAATTCCAACGACACATACACACAAATACACAGAGCACGCACACACACACACACTCTCTCTCTCTCTCCCTCTCTCTCGTGCGAGCGAGCGAGTGAGCGAGCTAGCTCCGTGTCCTCAATGAAGGAAAGAAGAGAAGAGAAACAAAAGGCGGTCGAGCTTCTCCGCCATCGCCAGACCTGCGTCGGGAGCTTGCCGCGCTTCCAGTGTTCCACGCTCTGTATCCGAAGCCTATGACCGCGGAGTGCATCGCCACGGCGATACCGCGCGGCTCAGCGGCTTTGCGCTCTTGTTCCAAGTTCCCACCAGTGTTTTTTTTTGGAGCGAAAATTCGCTTTTTTCGACCTATAGTATGGGCTAGCGAATCATAAAAGGGGTTTTTTTTTAAACATCTGCCCTTAATCGCAAAAAAGTTATCAAATTTTTTTTTGTGTTGCCATCATAAAGACAAGAGGAAGACACAGGTCACCTCCCCTGTCAAGGGAAAAATTGTCATTCATCAAAGATGAACCCACTTTACATCCAAATCATTGGATCTTTGCCCTAATGACCATTGATTTCACAACCCTAACTCCTTCCCTCTAACCCATTTTGACCGTCATGTCACCTCCCTCTAACCCGTTTTCATGGAGAATACTGTAGCAGTAAGAAGCATTGAGGTTGTAGTGACATAGCAACTTAGTTGTGAGTTGTGACCCATGAAGCATTGAGGCTCTAGTGGCATAGCAATGTAGTTGTGAGTTGTGACCCGTGAGTTCCAAGTTCCAACTTGTAGATGGCCCTTGTTCTTTAATGCACAATGGTGCATCAATTATCTTAGTTTCAAGAGTTGTTGAAATCAAGCTATTGTAACAAGACAACAACAATTCATGACTCGCAAGATGACACTTCAACCTTCAACAATTCAGCATTCAACTTTTCATTGTTCGAGCCTCAAGGGTCTAGAGTTTGGACTCTAGATTGTAAACTCTCAAAGACTTCAAAGTCCACATTGTACACTTTAGGGAGTTAATATTTTTTCAATTATGTTTCAAAGTTTTTTTTTTCATCTTGCTCTTCAATCTTAGTTATGTAATGTGTACATGTGCATTGTGTAATTGGAGGTGGTTGATAGTGTACAATTGTCATGTGTGCATGACTCTTCTTTCATATGTATTTTGGAAGTCATTAACATCTTGTTGGCAATTGTTTAACATTTATTATAACTTCTTTGTATGAAGTTTTTTTTTTGTGCGCAACTTTTCTTATGTGCACAACTTTTTTTGTAACTAGATTTTGCATTACTATTACACCGATGCAACTTGTGTGTGTGTTTTAGAATTCATTGACTTCTTGTTAATAGTTGTTCAACATTTGTTATAGTTTGTATGTGTGAAGTTTGCAATCGGACTTTAGACTTTGATGAATATCCACACCACGAGTGAGTGTTGTTATGCATCTACAATTTAAATAGGCTCTTTGAACCTTCTCTTGAAATTATATTGCTTTTGATTAGGGTTTATGGATTTCATTCAATCATGCCTCCATGTAATTTCCAACCAATTTTAAGTTCAAATATTTCTTCAATGCTTGAATCCTTGGAAAAGTTTTAAAACGTGATGAACTTCATTGTTGTGATGCAGCTAAATTCAATAGCATGGGTGTAGAAAGAAGTTGAATGTTTTCTTTTGAATTGCAAACTCATAGTCCACCTTCGACTTTGGATGCAAACCTCAAAGGTCTTGAACCCCTTTAAATTTCTACTATTGTTAATGATGGGCATGCACCCAATCCCAAGAATCTAATATGAATTGAAAATTTCAAGAGGTCTAAGCTTTGAAAATGCCATGGGTAGAGCCATATTGAATGATGTTGGTTTGGTAACTTTTATCAAATGTTGGGTTTGTAATAAAGTTGAGCTCGAAATTAAGAGGTCTTAATGGCTAAATGGGATTCTAAAAAGAAGCATTCAAGGAAGAAGAAAAGGCCTAATGATAAGTGGTATATGGATCCAAAATGTGAGCATGCAAAAAATGAATTTGCACATGTTCAACTATCTCCAACAATTGTCCTCCAACAACTTGATATTGATTAGGTAGTGGAAAACAAACAAAAAACTTATTTAATCTACCATTGTTTTTAGTTTGTTAGGTATAGGTAAGCCCATGATAGATTATGAGGATCTTTTACCCTTTAAAAACATTGGTTTGATGGTGCCAATTGTGAAATGGCAAAACACATTGACCATGAAAAGCCATTAAAATTGTTATCCAACATGCCAAGTTTGCATCCATAATTTGTGATGAGGTCACTTCCATGGATAATGTAAGTTGGGCAAGTGTGCATGGTTATATTGTGTAGGATTGGTGCCACATACCTTTCTTGTTGAATGTGCAACATGTGGTTTTTAAGATTTAGAACTAACATTCTAACTTTGTTGATCATGAATTATTTGATGACACAAGGGGGTTTGAAGGAAGAGGAGTGTGGTTCAAAGTTGGTCTCTTTTGGTGTTGATGGGATCAATACCTTCCAAGGCCTTAGATTTAGGATTACATTTCAAATCCAATGTCAATATGTTCCATTCATCATGAATGTGCATTATATGGTTCACTGAACAAATTTGACGATACGAACCTTCTCAAATGTTTCTTTGGTGTCTCACATTGAAAGTATTTTGTAGTCTTTATATGTGTTTTTCAACCATAGCCTTAAGAAACATATGGAATTTGCAAAAATGTTGAGATCATGGAAACCAAAGGTAATAAACTATTACAAAATATTAAAACTAAGTGGATATCCATGATTAGTCCTATCAAACATGTGTTATTTGAATATCGCATTCTTTTAATGGAGATGCACTCAAATAGTATAAATTTATAAAGACACCGTAAAAAAACAGAATGTGGATTGATATAGTTATAAGGTTCCAATCCGTTGCATTATTCAATGAATTAATGGTCGAATTAGAAATATGTTACAAAGTCCAATGCAATGATTATTTCCACAATGGACATAATAGCTACATTAAATATGCTTATGTATACAATGTGGTAGTTATAATCATCAACTATAATCATTACTAAAAATATTATTGCATGTGACTATCATTTGCAACTAGTTTTTAATCATAAGCGACATTTGTGACTAAATTGGTTGTAGTGACAAATGACAAGTTGCATGTGAAAACTAGTCACATGAGACAAATGAAATATTTTATCATCAAATATGTATATGGTCGTCGTATTATGTATACATGAACGTTCTTGCAATTAAAATTGCAATTATATTAGTGACAATTGTATTTTGCCATGTAGCACCCATGTTTATTACGCCACATGGCACCTATATAGCTTATGTGGCACCTAGGTATAGACATATGCCATGTGGCCTATGTCAAAACCTATGTGCCACATAAGCTATATAGGTGTCATGTGGCGTAGTAAACATGGGTGCCACATATGCCATGTGGCACCTAAATGTAAACAAATGCCACATGCCACTTTTAGGCCTACTCTAGGTGATCACCTAGGCTAGGCCTAGACTTAGGCCATGTGGCACATAAGCTAGGTCTAAACTTACACAACTTAGGCTAGGCCTAGATTTAAACCACATGGCATTTATTAAAAATACCAAATTTCCTTTTGGGTTTAATTAAGGTTGAACTTTTTTTATTGGCTCAACCCAAAATGCAATTAAATTTTAATTTGTAAATTGTGCTCCTAGGGCACCTCTTTATGTAGTTGAAAAACTAAAATGGGAGGCAAAACATATGGGATTAATTTTATAATTGCAATTTAGTTGCAACTAATTGTGCAATTATTTGGGTTATTAGTGAGTACTTAGCTTAACCTACTACTTCTAACCTAACTTACAACTTATTAACCTAACTTATTAATTAACACATTTTATGATGTGGCACCTAATCTAATCATGTAGCCATGTGGCATGGAAAAAAGGGTTAATTAGGTGCCACATAGCATGGCCTAAGCTTAACTTATGTGATATGTGGAATGCCCTAACATTACCTAGGTGCCATGTGGCATGTCATATATAGTTGCCACATGGCGTGGCCTAAATTTTGCCTAGTTGTCATAAAACATGTCTTAAACTTAGCATATGTGCCATGTGACGTGGTTAAATTTAGCCTAAGTACCATATGGCATGGCTAGACCTAGCATACATGCCATGTGGCATGGCATAAGCTTAGTCTAGGCGTTACGTAGCATGGATAAATCTAGCATCGATGCCACATGGCATGGCATATGCCAAGCCCAAGTGCCACATGGCATGTCCTAGCCTAACCTAGGTGCCACATGGCATGTATTAGCATACCTTAGGTGCCATGTGGCATGTTTTAGCCTAACCTAAATGTCATATGGCATGGCCTAAACTAGGCAAGGTGTCATGTGGCATGGTTTACACCTCATTTATGTGCCACATGGCATGGCTTAGTCTTATTATATGTGGCATGTGGCATGTCCTATCCCATGCTTAGATGCCATGTGGGATGCCTTGGACCTACCTTATGTGTCACATGACATGGCCTAGGCCTAACATATTTGGCATGTCCTATGCCTTGTTTAGATGCCACATGGCATGGCCTAAGCCTAACATAATGCCATGTGGCATGGCCTAGGCTTAACTTATGTTCCACATGTCATGTTTAGGCCTATATGTAGACGTAGGCAATGCCACATGTCACTAAGCCTAGGCTAGGTACTATGTGGCTTAGGTAGGTGGGTAATAGTAAGTATGTTTATATATATATATATATTTAGGTATGTCCTTATTAACTAGGCTTAGATACTTTATTCAACTAATATGTGGTTATCTTGGTTACATTTGTAACTAAATGTATATACAATATTTAAAAAATACAAAGACATTATAAAAAAAACACAATTTAAGGATGAAATAGGTCATAGTCGCAACCTAGTTGAAAAAAACCAAACTTCATCCAAATTTGAAAAGTAGTTACATAAACAACCATTTATCATCACATGCAACACTTGGTTACACAGTTGCACAAACTCAAGTTGTAATCAACATGATTTTTAGTACTGAATGAACATGTTACAAATATCATCTTATGTGTCTATGTCTCTATGTTATTTATTTAAGGCATACCATTCACATTTTTGTGATGCACATATGGGGTTTTTAGTAGGTGCAATGGGAGTGGGTTATCATCTTTGTCTCCGCCATTTAAAAGCAGCCTTGGTGTCACCATGAATGGAAGACTCATCTATAGGGCCCCCTATAGATGGAATAGTTGGTGTATGAAGGAGAAAAAACCTTGTTTTGTGGTGGGGGATGTCGAGGTTACTATTTTTGTGGGCACCAAGCTTGATGGCCTAAGCTATTATGGAGTCCTGGACAATCACCTCATCAAGTGCACATGTGTCCTTTGAAAGCAAGATGTGGGGGGTGGGGGCATACCCTTATTGTCATCCTTGATTTTCAATTCATTGACTACCCCTTGGATAATACAACATTGGATTTTCCCAATCAATTCATGTTGCCATGTTACACCTTGATCACACCACACAAAGTGTATGGTAATGTGAGTAATACACGCATAGTTGTTACATGGTTGCAAGTAGTTTGCTAGTTACATGTGTCCTCGTATCATCCAACTCTGCTATTCAATACATAAATTTAAATGAATATATGTTACCTATATTGTAATGTATTTTTTAGATTGTGAAAAATGGCAAGGTGCCATTCAACTTACATGATAGGTTGGTAATGAAACCAACATCCCTCTTTCTTGTAGGTGGGTTTCAAAATTGAACACAACCTAGTGGCCACATTCCTAGGAGTTCTTTTGACAAATATTTTAATAACAACTTTATCCAGATTTAGAAATGTTACAAACTTTTTTTCACCTTCATTTAAGCCCTTATATAGGCCCATGCAATATGCACATTATGTGCAAACTCCTTGGATGTTGTGTTGTTGTGGAATCCTGGTATAGAATCACATTGAATGGTTTTTTTTCCTCAAAGATGTATAGGGACCAATGGTTTTTGTCCAAACATGGCACATCCACAGTGTTGTTGAAAGTTGAACTATGTTTGAAGTATTCTTTCCCCCACCATATTGTCCCTCCTCCATGCTAAGCTTCATTTTTTAGTAACCTTGAAACTTGTGAATTTAACAAAAGGTACATGCCCCTATTTGAGGCAACATTTTGGGCAAATGTATGCACAAGCATGAAATCTAACCACTTGTCAAACATGGGTGCTTCAAAGTCTGTGAGATGGTCACTATCAAATAAAAAGATGTCAATTTCCATGCTTTTTAGGCCCTTGAAAAAGACGATGTAGTCAAATGCATCTAGAGACTTTCCATTTTTCAATTCATCCACTAATTCGTCAACCCTACAATGGAAATTAAAAAATACACCAAAAATTATTAACATGATGCACACATACCAAGTAATATTGAATATTAACATCCAACTATCAAACAATAAGGGTAAATTATAATTACCTTGATGTTGTTGCAAATATTGTAATGTTTCGTCTTTCTTAAGCATAGTAGGTGACTATGGTGTAATCATGAATATTGTTTGTTTTGATTATTTATAAACATCATTGATGGCTAAAACATGCACCTTGTGAAATGATGCATGTACAGTTTGCAAATATTGACTTCACTACTAATGCAAATTAAGTGTTGAAAGTTTTTGTTGGACAATCAACATTAGTTATGTAGTCAAGGCCTTGGGATGCAAAGAACATACACACATCCAAGTCATTGGATTTTTAATATGGTTTTGACTTTATGAGATTATCCAACTTGTTAAAGGCTAGGTTCGATTAAAATTGGGTATCTTTTAGTAACTTTGGGTAACCATTCATTTGTTGATCTATCAAATTGTGGTCTATTAGTGCAATGGTTCCTAATTGAGCATCCTCCCTAGTTGTAACACAAGGGTGCATATGTTTGTCATCACATGTTTTGTGGTGCACAATCCTATTCAAAACACCATCACGAAAGGCATGGTCATCACTATCGTTGACTTCAACATTTTGCCCCACAAATAGCAATTCCCCAACTAGGTATTTCTACATGTGACAATCCTTCATCTTCTTACATGTTGTTGTCATTGATTCATGTTCCATTGATCCAAAACTTGGAATGCCTCCTAACCCAATACCTAGAAAAATAGTTGATAATGGTAAAACTTGCCATATAACAGTACAACCCAAAAATTAGCCACATGTTGCATCTTGTTATAACAAGATTAGACTCTACATGCATGATGCTACACATTACATATTGGTAATAATTATAAAATCCCAAGTTACAAAAAAAAAAGGTTATAATGTTAAAAGGTTGCCATGTTACACCACATCCCAAAAATTAGCCATTGCATGTTATAATTTGTTTTCGCAAATGAGTAAAATGGTACATGATGGCACACATGAGACATTGTTAATAATTTCAAAAGCAATGTTCTAACATGTTCTAGCAATAAACTAACCAAAATCAATGTCTTTTCATCACATCAACCATTTTGTGAGTGTGGAATTAAAAAAATTCCCAAGTGCACCCCATTCATGAATTTGCCACCCATTGATGAAATCCTTACTGTTGCTGATTACAAATTCATGGATGGCTTGCAATATGACATTTTGTGGCCAAGTGTAAAAGTTTGGCCACCATGTTGAACAATCTATCAAGTGTTCAAATTTTTTTTGGACTTGGGCTTGCCAAACCTCTTGAGCAAATGACCCCACCCCACTTATAAATAACATGGGCCCTTATTCTTACATGATGGCCAAGATTGTTTGCCATTGTGTGTTGTTGAATCTTTTAAAAAACCGTCATTTGTAATTCATTTCAATACCACCATGCAACGAGTGAATTGTAAGAATGTTTATCCCTTTTGAAATTGTGTAAGCCTAAGAAACCTTGCACACCATGGCACTAGGTAGAATATACCAACCCTTTCCATGTTACAAATTCCATCACATATGGTTATGGCTTCATTGTTGTTGTGTGTCCAAGGAAAGGTGGGCAAGGGCATGTAATGATGGAATTGTTATGAAGATGTCAAAGATTGGGTGCCAACCCTATTTTCTTCGTTCAACTTATGGAATAATGATTTGATCAAAGTCTTACATTTTATTTTCAACATATGTATCAATCATTTTTTCACGTCCCTCCCACCATTGGGCTTCAAACTTCTCATTATATCATTCGAATAACTTGTATTCAACATACTCAACCAATCTTTTGAATTTTTTGTCTGAAGTTGTAAGGTTTATCACATTATTAATAGTCATGCTCAATTCATTTCATTGAAACTCGATACAACAATGTTGCACATGAAAATAAATGAAAAAAAGTTAGAAGTTGGGTTTCAAGGGAGAAAATGGACTATACGTTATAAGGTTTTATAGCAGAATCTAACCATATTAACATGTTCCAACATGTGACCTTGCAAAAAATGCTACACATGAAAATAAATGGAATGAAATTTAAAGATTGGATTTTGAAACTATTTGTAAATTACAGGTATCTATTTACAAAGGAATCAAACCAAGGTAGCATGTTATAAATTAATCCAACCAAGCATTATGTGACATATAAAAAATGAATGAACCTTTAAACCACCGATTTCATAAACCAATGATTGGCTTACTTGGTCTTTGTGAGTCCACAACCCAAATGATGCCATAAACATAACATCAATCCATTCATCCCATCCTTCTAGACAAGCTTGATAGCTTGCAAGCCTCGCCTTGAAATCATCCAAGGAAGAATTCTCCCAATCAAATGTCTTCAACATGTATGGAAACAAATGAAACAAGCCATGTTGTAGTGTGATTGGCATAGGTATTAGCCTTTCCCATGGGACTATCATGTGTTCATTAGTTTTACATTCTATAAGTTTCAAGTAATGGTTTCACACACCTTGAATGTCTTTCAAATTGTGTAACTCCCATAAAACAACATTCGGATGCAATGGAAATGGATGGGGGTAGAAAAAAATCTCAATACTTTCATTCTCCCCTCCCATGTTGGAGTGAAGCAAACTTGTTATTCCATGAATCTTCTATTGAACGACATGTATAAGAAGATATTCAGGCCTTTGATATTTTCCTCCCCTTTGTTATTCGACTTTTTTACATTGTCAAATGAGGTCAATACTTGAAAAGTGGTCTCACCTATACTACCAACAATGGTACTCGTGTCTTGATCACTTGAAAAAACCAACTTGTTATATTTGGTAATTTGTTTTGTAATTTTGGGGTCATCAACATGTGGCTATTCATGTCGCGCATCCAATATATGTTTCCTTGATGTACTTGCAAGCCATTTTTTAAGTGATGGCCCCCCTTTTGACATCCTTTGTCCCAAATTTTTTGATGCACCTTTCCAACATTGTTTATTGTAACAAGGTTCCAGCAACAACCTTTTGAGAAATTTGAACCTACACACCTAGACATCAATGTGTTCACCATTGATTAGAATTTTCTCCAAGGCTATTTTTGCATCTACTTCAACTTCGATCCTCAATTTCAATTGAATAGAAGAAGCATCATTGTTTTCAATTTGCCATGTTATCTATTTCAATAGTTGGGCATTAGCCACATTAGGGAACACTTGGATAAAGATGGGTTTATTTGTTTTTGGGTCAATAGGACCATCCGACCACCCTTTAGACCTACGGTGAGAAAGTCACAACTTACTTGAACATTCCCCTCCATAATACACACATTGGAAGTGAGGACAATCCTTCTTGCCATTTAATAGGGTGACATGTGATGAAAATATCTCCAATAGAAACTCATTATAAAGTTTAGGAGTGACCCATTGTTTTATAAATCAAGTAACTGTTAATTTCACATAGTATTTCAATAACCCTTTGAACCCATTTGGCCTCCTATCTCATTCTTATTTGCAACCATATTAGACAAACTCTTCAAAACACTAAATTCTTCCAACTCCCACTAGACTTTATGTTGCTTCCTATGGCAACCTACACCCACCACCATGTTAAAAACAACCATCTCACAACTAATTGTGCCCATAGTTGTGCAAATAAATAATGAAACCTAACAACATAAACCTTATACATTTATTCTTTGTTCATTTGAAGGCTTTAGATTTTTACAAAGCTTCAACTCTTTGCAATGAATTCACGACTCATAGGTTCACAACACCAGATCACCGGTTTGCAACACCAAATTACGATTTGACACCCAAGTCATGATTACATGTTTCTTGCTAAGTGTTGCTACAATATTAGTTCCCATGTTGTAGTTCACCCCATGTCACATCGCAAGACTCAAAATAAGAGAATACCTAGACGTAAACACTTAGATGAGGTGATTTTGCTTGCATTTGAATGCACACACTTGGATTGCTTCATTTTGAGTGGTACCCTTCACAAATCGTGACCCTAGTTCGCACATGAGAAAAAATTCAAAAAACTTAAAAGCACTTATAAGAAACTAAAAAAAAACATGAAATGGAAACCTAATGGTTCCCCTTAATGGAGATTACTATATTTTTCCACCAAATATTTCTGATCTGGTTGGACACCAAGCAATAACACTTTCACAAATGTTACCAAATACATTATTGGTCAACTTTATAATAATGTATTTGCAAACATTTGTGGAAACACACAAACCCTAAACCTTGGTGTAGTTCCATGATAACCAATGTTGAATGAACTTAACAACAAAAATGAAACTCCTTTGCCAACCTTGTGATTCAAGAGAATGCACAAAATCAAGCTGAAGAAGTTGCTCCAGCATGAAATTCACGGTGGCAAATTGTACTCAAATAGTTGAAGGATCCAAGGCACTGCAACAACACCCAAAAAAGAAAGCACAATATGGTGACCCTGAAATGCATGGGCAAAGCTATTACAAAATGTAAACCCTAATGGGAAAAAAATGACATCCCATGGCATGTTGTTCACATGCATTCCATAAGGATGGGGATACCATCACATGTTATGAAATGGGCACAACATATTCGTGTTACACAAAGGTCGCCATTGGGATCAGGTTTCAGGGAAGGGAACGGTAACAGGAACGGCTGAGGATGAAACATGTCAGGCCATACTTTTGTACCGGTCGCAATGCAATGGGGCCAAAAGTTATGGGTTGTAACTTTCCACTGAACAGCAAATGAGAGTGTCATCCAGATTCTGTACACTTTTGTAGGGCCCTTGAATATTAGGAGCTCCAAAGAAGTTCCCACTTAATTTTGCGAGTCCCATGCCATAGGTGACAAATACTACCCAATGGGGATCAAGGCCACTTGTCACAAGTTCAGGAAGACTGGTGGGACGCAACCGAAGAAGAAGAAGAAGGAGAATTAGGGTTAGGATTTGGAGAAGGTGATGGACGATTCAAAGATTTGCGAGAATGACGGAGTCCGTGTCGATTTAGAACTATAAGCATTTGTAATCGATCCGAAGGTTTTGTTTGTTGTAGTGATCGGTTGCAGCAAAATTTGCGATTGTTTTTTCCTTTGCTTCTTCGCCTCTGAATCGGTCTGTTCTCCCACATCTACCTTAAATTCCCCTCCGGAAGCTTTCGCCAATCCGTAAGGAACTTGCTAAAGAGGTTCCTCGATTTCGAGAAGAAAGAAGAAGACGGTTGCGTCCGGGGGTTGATGTTGCTAATGGTGCTAAGGATTTGCTGTAGATTGATTTAGTCTTTCGTTGCGAATTGCAAAAGAAAAAATAAAATAGGAAGAACTGAGGATCTTGAAGGAAAAGAAAGCAAGGCTCGCGGTGGTTGTGATTGGATTGTTTTTTTGGGTCTGACGGAGGAAAGGCGAGCTGGAGGATCACGTAAGGTACAGAGGAGGTGGTGGTGAAGGATTGCGGATGTCAAGTGGAGGTGCATTCGATGGAGGAGCGATATCTGCACATAGCCGGGCGGCATTGCTCGACCCTTCGACCCCTCAGTCTCTAATTTGCAAACAAGGCGAGAACTAACTTCGAGGTACGATTCACAGCAATCTGAGTCATACTGGTCGCGGTCCTACTCTAGCTATGGAAGGTCATGGCGAGGAGGAGGAGGAGGAGGAGGATCTCAGGGACAGCAGCAAGTAGCTGAATCTGGCATTGACTTCTACTGGGTTATCGGCTTCTTCGTGATCGTGGGTACGCCAGATCTTCTTTCCTCTTAAGCTTCTCCCTCTTCGTTTTTGTTTTGGTGCTTCGTTTTAGGTCAAATATTTAAGGGTTCAAACCAGTCTTGTGAGGGTACCCGGTTTGTAGTGTTAGATTCTGGGGTTCAGGTTCTATACTCCATTTCAGTCCTGTTGTTATATCATTGTTGTTCTTTCAGCTGCTTGTAGATCTCCATTTTTATGGATGAATATTGCACCCACTGTGGGTCCGCACTGTTGCTATGGATGCTTATCAGCCGGTATGGATCTCAAGTCTTGGAGATGGGATTATTTTATTCGTGGGTCCTGAAGGCTCGTCCTTTGTCGTGTAACGAGATCAAGGTTGGTGAGCATTTGCTAATTGCTTATGAGTCCAATGCACATGTGCCATGTTTGCATCCATTTTGTGCTCAGTGTTGTGGTTTGCAAAATGGTTCAATTGCTGGGGGTTCATAGTGTTGGACTATTGTGCTGAGTATCATCATCAGTATGGTGCTTTTTTGTGTGTGCGGGTTCAGGTTCAGAATCTTGGAGAGCCGGGTCCAGTTGTGACTTCATTTGCAAAGCATCCAGGTTATGGTCATCCATTCATTTCAGATAATTTAATGTGACAGTCAATCCCCAGTTCCACCAGGCATGTATCTCTCTGCCATAGTTTCTGTTTGGATTTTGTGTTAGACTCTCCTGCTTTTCTTATATGATGGTGGGCAATTGAAATCACTTTGCATCCATCTGATTTTAAGCAGAATCTGATGCGGTAGTTCTTCTTAATTATCTGCAGTGATATGGATTCTGGTTGAACAAAGGTTGATCTTTTACTCTCATATACAATGTGAAAGAGTCTCAGGAAGATAGCCTGGTGCTGGAAATTGTCAGAGGTGAAAAGGCTGTTATCTTCTTTGAGTTTGTTTCAAGGCAGAACATGGTACCCATGAACAGTGCTGCTTGATAGTCAAATTGTAGATGCAGCTGTGGAGAACTCCAATGACAAGGTATATCTCCTGTGAAAAATTCATGTCATCTATTATTGACAAATGAATGCCATTTGGTTTGCTGTTGGAGGTGAAGATAGTATCAGGAATGGACAAAGTATCCAAGTAGTGTTCAATTAGTATCAGCATGGAAACGGATTTATGGCAAGACATTCATTCAGGAAGTCTCCTAGAGCACATTGGATGAAGTTGTATATGTTTGTTTAGCTAATGGCCAATCTTTGTGTGACCGATTGGAGCTCAGGTTTGGTGGGTTGGGAGTCTTTCATCAAACATCTGTGCTTACATGCCTATTCTCTCTATGCAACATGCAGGATGAGGTTCATTAAATTTTACAGTGACAGAATTTGATGACTACTATGTTGCTTTTGGGAACTTGAATGCTCATGAAATGAAGGTGGGTGGTTCAACTGCCTATTCATTTCGTATACAAGTTTACATGAGTATGAACAAGTCTACATAAGAGTTAACTCATGTCATCTGCTTTGCAACATTGCATACAAGTCTTGATTGAGATGCTGGTTGACAGAGGAGAGGCATACCTGCTGTCTGGTGTATTTTTCAGAACAAGAGAAACCCAGATCTATACTTAGCTCATCAATATTGTGGTTATTTTGGTGCCAGATTTCTTTCTGCTTGAAGATGCATTGCATTATTTATTCTGTTCAAGATGTGGAATCTAAATGTTCGCTGGTGAATGGGAACGTTTGCTGCGTGCCTCTGTCCTTGTCCAAATCCAAGTGGGTGCTAATACTGTGCCGGAAAAGAAGCAGGTATTTGAACCCTGAGGACATATCTGAGTTTTTGATGAACAAATGTGATGTTTCGACCAGAATAATGAGTCTGTCTTGCAGTTGTTTGAAGTTTTCCTTATTGGGTGGTCTGTCCAATGGTCGATTTCTGCATAAGAGGATGTAAAACTGCATTTATGAGTAAGGGCATTCTTATTCTGGTAGCCTATATCTGTGAATTTTCGATCTGCTGTGACCAGCCTGCCACTACTAAAGCCTTGGAGTTTGGGTCATCTACAGGAATGGACTATGTGTATTTTATGTTGATTCACAATGTTGTGGTTGTGCATACACCATGGTGTTGATGCTTGGAAGGTCAAAGTCTCATATATACCACACTGGATTACCTACTTCGAATTGTGGAGTACGTTGTTTTTCCCATCCTGGACCTGCGGGAAATGCTATGGTTTGCACTACTCAGTTTTTGTTGATTCAAGTTCTTCTATGATATTTTGATGACAATCCTGAAATTTCCCCATTGGAGATGTTTGAAGCAAGTAATTTGATTTCAACTGGGTTGAGGTTGCAGGTGTAATAGGCTTGGACTATTAGGTACGGAGCTATGTCAACAAGGCAGGCAAGTTTCCACAAGTCAACAAGAGGTGGTTCCTCTCACCTCTGTAGAAGGAAATGAAAGCCTTGAAAATTTGGCAAGAGAGAGCCAGTCTGCTGACTTTTCACCAGCTTTAGGATCTGAAAACTTTCAAGGGGGACATGGAGAGCAATCTTTGGAGCAGCTGTGCACTGTGTGCTTGGATGCACCTAAGGACAGGTTGTTTGATCTTTGTGGCCATCGCTGCACATGTTACTCCTGTGGCATGAGGTACCCACCCATCATGCAATGGCAACAAATGATTCCTTTTGCAGATGTTCTAGTTGTTTGCTGGTGGGGTTTTAAGCAGCTAGGACATGGGTAGTTGTCCAGCTGCAATTGCCCATGGCTCAGCAGTGCATGTTGTGTACTGTGATCAGAAATAATCTGGACCACTGCTGTAGCACAAGGACAGCTTTGTTTCTCTATAAGCTTTCTGTTTGGAGCTTGTGGGCTGACCATGAAACCATAATCGCTTGAATTGCAGGATACAAAATGGAGACATTGCAAGATGTCCCATTTGCCTGGAAAATGTTCTTGCTGTCCGTAGGATTTATGACTCATAAACCCTTACAAGCAACAATCTGGCTCTTGAGCAATCTTCCTTGAATATTGCTTAAGTTTTGTGACTGTAAAGCATCTGAACGAGAAAATTGCTGAGTCCGTCAGTAAGGCATGCTTTTTTTCTGTTCTGTGAGTAACGATAAGCAAACCATGGTCATCTTCTGAACTGGACAATGAGAAGGTTTGTTATTGCAGTGTAGATATTTTCAATTTTTCCTAGCGCATCTAATTATCCTGCAGCAGTTTGAAGTGAATGCTATAATGAAAAACAATCTTAGACGCTGGTAAATGCAACTATGTCTAAGATTGTTGCAACAACTCCTAAATCTGTACAACTTGAGGTTTTGCCACCCTAGATAGACAGACTGTTTGTGTAATCTGTGTCCTATTGTGAATCTGAACTTGTGTACTTGGGATTCACCATTTGTGACTTGTGATCTGCAATTTTTATGATTGAGGATTAGAGTTCCAAGGGGCATCAACAGGAAACATCAACTCTGTGCGGAAATTGAAGCATGTTAGAACATGTGTACATTAAGTTCAATGCTGTTTTGGAGGGTGCAGTATAACCATATGAGCATTTCTTAAAATGGAACACTTGTCATATAATAGTATGGTGGTTGTGTCATTTCATTTTACAAAATGGTCGCCTCTGTTTTTAAAATTTTGGATGTGCTTTACATTGGGCAATGCCCATGGAGCCATAACTGAAATAAGAACACTTGTGTCATGAGGGTCCGTATTTGAGTAATGACCCCACTCCTGGGGTGTTAACCCTACACATGAAGTACGAGCAGAAAATTTCTAGTGTATCTGGAGGACACATTATTTAGCAGAACTTCTCATTGGCAAGTGGGCATTTCAAATTTTTTCCCCTTCATACCTGGTGGGTATGCTGCCATATGTGGTGAGTATCATAGGAAAAGAAATGAAAACTAATTTTCTGCCAGTGCTGTACATCAGAACGCCTTCAGAGCAAGGTCTTACCACCGAAGAACAAACACTGGCCAAAGCTAGGGCAGGCCTATTTCAGTAAGAATGCCTCTCTTGGATGGCATTACCCCACTTGTGATGTTAAAGTTATTCCTTAAGTCAGGAAAAGTTCCTACTAGAACACCCCCTATTTCAGTATTCGCAGGGCACACCCTCCAATGCTGTGGCCACTCATCGTAAGGCCATGGGATGAAGCATAGTATTGTACCTGGTATAATTATGCCTTTGCCAAACCAGCATCTATATTGGTTCTAAGTTTTAAAAACACTGTGTCTATTTTTAATTATTAGAGAATTTGGGTGCAGTTCATTACTCCCCATTCATTAGACCAATGAATTAATTTTTTAAAATTAATCTCAATTTACTTAAACTAGTGAATTCATTAAAAATCTAGTGAAATCACTTGACATTCAATGACAGGTTGTAGCTAAAATCAACTTTTAGAGCAGCTCCACAGGTGCTCTAAGTATATGGCAATGGAACACAATCTTTCCCAAAACAAGGATTAGTCTTTTTCTTTTTTTTTTCCCCAAGCCCACACTGAAACTCACAATGCAAATGATCCGTAACCAATAATAGCTACTAGCAACCACAATCAGCACGAATGGCATCTGGTGCAAAGTGTAGACACGTTGGATCCCAGATCTGAGGGATTAGTCTAATGAAAGCCAGTAACCGTTTGCTCATTTTTTGGATCTCATTTTGCCTCGATTTGCCAATTTTTGGTCTTGGATTCTCATCTAAAGGCCTTAGGACCAATTTAAAGCTTTTGACGAATAAATTGCTTGAATTCATTGGTCCCTGGACGTTGGACCCTCCTTTAAAGTCACGCTTAGTTTCACAACATGTTTTTCCATAATTTATTGAGAGTGCACACATTTATACCTCTGTACCACAGTGTTTTCTTTATCTTTTTTCTTTTTTTTTTCCTCAATTTTGCAGTTTGTAAACTTTGTCTATTTTTTCCATTTCTTGAGAATTTTTTTCTCAAATTCACACTATTGAAACGAATTTTCCCAATTTCTTCAAAAACATTTTGTAGCCACAGTGCGAAAACTCACCAAGAAAAATCATGGCTCTGTACAGAATTTCTTTTGTTTTTTAATATGGTGTCACTATAGGGTAGAATGGGATGGAATGATTAGGTCAGTAGGGAACATTTTGAATTTTGTTTATGTCATGAAATTGGAGAAAAGTCTTGTGAGAGTTTGATTTTGAATAGGCAAATGTATGTTGTAGTTTTTTTTGGAGAAAAAAACTTAAACTGAAGTTTAAGGGGGGATTTATTTTAATTTTCATGAACATATTTTTTAAAAAATTTAAATTTTCATATTAACTGAAATGTTTTTTCAATCAACTACAAAAATGGTCTCTAGAGCATATTTGGAATTTTGGACATTTTATTGAAGCTCATTCTACAGTCTTTTATGTTGTTTGCAAATTTTAATGTTTTGAAT
Source organism: Sphagnum tenellum (assembly GCA_963921925.1). Classification (NCBI taxonomy): domain Eukaryota; kingdom Viridiplantae; phylum Streptophyta; class Sphagnopsida; order Sphagnales; family Sphagnaceae; genus Sphagnum; species Sphagnum tenellum. Next base: position 893,558 of record OY998146.1, read on the forward strand.
AACAATATGTTAATACAAAAATCTAAATTAAAAGGCATATTAAGATTAACATTTACCATTTGGTAATCATCCTTGTGATGAATTAGGAGTAGAAAATTAAGATTCTATGTATTACTTACTTTTTGTTTGTTTTGTTGAAGTAGAGAAAGGTTGTTGTGTGGAGAATTCTTTTTTAAAATCTACATATTCAAAATTAATTAAGAGTTTGTTAGGATTGAAATTTAAGTGAAACAAATTATTGTGAGGATTTGAATTGCAAGCAATTTGAATGAAAGCACATCATAGTGGCCAAAAAATGTTGTCACAACATATTGCAAAATGCAAATATATTCTAAAATGATTGAAAAATTTGCAAAACTTGATGAAGTACTTAATTATATATTGGATATAAATTGATTATACCATTTTCAATTAGCAGTCCTTCCCAAGGAAAAAAACCTTAGCCTAGGTGATTTTTATTTGTGCTTTTCGACCCACCATGGATGTTGTAATATGGCACCTATTGTTGTTATTCCCTGGATGGTGTCTTGTATTACCTCCTTGTGGAAGTTTTGGGCATAAAAACATTCAAAGACAACTATGTTGTTTCCTAGAAGGGGATTGGGAAAATTTATAAGACGAACATTTCTTTCATAGTCAAGTTATGGCATCAAGATCCCCGTTCGACCATCTGCCCAAGTTAATTTTCCACTTTACAAATGCATTCATTAAAGTGATGCATTAGGTCATGTAAGAAATATTCATATGCAACATAGGCTCTTGTCCCCTTTTCTTTAATGCCACCTTCTTTTAAGACCACTTTGTTTTTCAAAACACTCCATTTCAAATCCAATGGTAAATTTTTCTTGTTTTCATTGAACCCTACAAATCATATTTACACTTCAACTTTTCTTTCAACTCATTCAAATCAACTTTTAATCACCTACCGTGCCTTTTAGTTGGTGGTCCTTATGGTATGGTGTTTAAGCATTTACACGATTGCTTTCAACCAAAAGATTTTGCAAGTGGTTTCCTTTAACTATTTTAGCTTTGCTCGCATATTACAGATGGACATATCCATCCACACATTATCATGTTTTCAAATTAGCCCATCTCCTAGCCATGGCCAAGCCTTCTACTAGGGTTCATCAAATTACTATTTGAACAACTTTATATCACTTCATTAATCACAACCTATGCTTTCAATTTTGTGATTTATTTTTAGCAAACTTTCCCCCCCACCAATTTGGTGTCATAACCAAAAGAAGATGTGACATAATGGTTAATGGCATCCAATGCATCCTCAATCCTTAGCATGATCAAGTGGTCTTACAAATTGATGAGGCAAATGCATTCAACTTTGTCCCAAGGCATAATGTTTTAAGAACTATATGTTGTTGGGTATATTCACAATCAAGGTACCCAAAAGGATAGTCTAATGAAAAAATAAATAAAGGACTATTTTGGATTTTTATTTTTATTTAATATTTCATGATTATAGCGGATTGGCATGTGACTATAACTGGAATGATCTCCTATTAATCTAATAAAAAATCCAAAAACAAATTGGACATAATATATATATTTTTGGAATCTTTCTTTTTAACTATAATTTTCATCTTAAAGGAATCAAAAGGAATGCACTAAACAATGAAATTGACTTCAATTTTTTTTCATGAATAAATAATGCATACATCTATGTTTGGCAATATTTATATAATACATTTGATTAAATAATATATAATATAATTTTTTTGAAGAGTACAAAATTGATTTTGAAAGGGCAACAAGAAAAATGAATCTTTTATTTTCCATTTGGTTGAATTTTTTGTATTCACTAAGTTTACAACTTGTGGCCCCAAGTGTTGGCAAAATGTGTAGGAAATTTTCATGCCCAAAAATATGTCAAGTTGTAAATAAAAACTTATGTACTCATTTTTTGCATTTTTGATTTTTAAGCAAAATATTTATGCATAATTACATATGCATGTGAAAAATCACCACCATCATGAAAATGATCATAATTTGAATTATTCAATATGTCTCACTTAAATTTATTCCATTTAAACTTTACATTTGGAAAAGTGTAAAGACAAAGTCCTTGATCGAGTCCTATGTCCAAAAAGGCCTGATTGTGAATATGCCATGCTTGAGGTGACATTATTGAACTTTAACTTTTGGTTCATAGTTTTTATGCTTTGAACCTCCTCTGTTTTATACCCACCATCACTTAAAAGGCTACAAGCGGAGGTGACTATCATCCCCTCAACCATGGGTATTCACAAAGGCAACCCTTTGGTGAACCTTTGTTTGCTCATTCGAGATTTTAGCATTATATTTTTTTAAGATCAACCTTTCAATCCAACTTCACAGATTTGTCAATTGGTCCCCTTTTGGCCTACCTAATGAATTCTCCTTATTAAGGTTGTTTACCACTCCCATAAAGGGCATCAAAGTTTTGGGAATTTTGGTTGGACATTTCATTCTTTTTTTTTCATTGAGGGTTCCTTATTAGAAACCTCAAACATGTAGATTTATTCTTAAGGATGGATGATGTTTAAATAGTTTTTAAGATTTTCATTCATTTTTGAAAACCATAATGATCATCATGAATTTTTTGTTGCATCCCTCCTAGTTTAGAGTTTCTTAACCTTCTTTCATTCTTTGACCTTCTTCTTTTTTGAGTCCTTAAACCTATTAGAGGTCTAGGACCCTTCAGTGGTCTTGAAAGAAATATAGCTCATTGCCAAACCTCTCTTCCCATTCCCTAGGAGGCATTGAAGTCATTTCCATTGTTGCCATTGGCCTAATTGCTTTCTTTCTTGGGGAGTTGGGATTTTTTTTCATCCTTGGCCTTCCTATTTCTATTTGATCATCACATTTTTTTGTTGGAGGCTTTGGTTCACATTGGTTTTTGCTCTCTCCCTTTCCAGCAACAACTGAAAAGAGGGACTACTCAATTTAGATCTGCCCAGAAGGGTTTACTACGGATTTATTTGCTATGACCGTCCATGTAATTTTTCCTTCTCACCCCAGGCTCCTCCAATCATAGCCACTGGCCAGGGTGAACCAGCACCTACACTGGTACACTCACCTTCTTCAGTGAGGCCTCTTGGGTTTAGGTTTAGGGTTTCGGGTTGTAGAGACCCTGATTTTGTCTAACAATGCAACATGTATCTATAATGTTTTGAAGCTGCCCCCAAAAACTTTGGTATTTTCACTGTGATTCTAATATAGGCCAGGTTCACCTGACCAAGGCAAATTGACCCCACAAAGCCCATTTAAATTGCTCATAAATATTCTAAATATTTATAAATATCATTTCAATAGACTAAATCAGGGTCCGAATCTATAATCTTTGAGCCTAATATGGCTATTTGAATGTGTTTTGGGGGGTTTTTACGGTGATCCCAATGTGGGGGTCAATTCACCCGAGTCGGGTCACCTGGGGCCCACGCATTGCCTGCAACATGAACTCTGGCAGAACGCTTGAATAATGGACTGGGTGAAATCAGCAAACAGCAGGAAACGTGTGGATCAATATTTTTGGGTTCAGTTTTGAGATATAGCCCAAGTGGCTATCATCGGTAGGAAGATTTAGTCAGATTTGGCTATGAGCTAATTATGGCATTAGAAAATTTTAAACATCTTCTCTTATTTTGGCTAACTACTTGAAAACCATGTGTGGAAATCTGACGATTTTTCTTGTAATTTGGTTGAATTTTGGCTATTGAGAATCTCAAAAAGCATTTGATTGTAGCACTTTCTTAATTTACGAGTTAGTTTGTTTTTGGCTATAGTTTTTTGGTGAGAGAGAGGTTAGTGTGTGGATGTGAACAAAAGTCATGAGGATAATAATGGAGAGGCCAGAGAGAAAAGTATAGCGTGTTTGACAAGTCTCAAGGTGACATTGCATATATATTATCCTCAGTTATGATTATAAAATAGAGACATGTGTTCCAGAAAAGAAAGTATTGAATTGTTCAGCGGCCAAGAAATCGGTAAAGCGCGTATGCTACAGTCTCAAGAAGTCACGGCAAAACCCTTCTAGAAGTTTCTGGGGGAGGAGAAAATGAAGAAGAAGAAACATGTGTGAGAAAAGTCAAAAAAGTCGAATTCATTATTTTTCAATTAGTCTCAATCTACTTCAACCAGGGAATTCATTGAAAATGTAGTGAAATCACTTGACACTCAAAGACACCTTTTGTTGTAGCTAAAGTCATCTTTTAGAGCAGCTCCACACCTTTTGTTGTAGCTAAAATCATATTTTAGAGCAGCTCCACAGGTGCTTTGAGTATATGGCAATGGAACACAATATTTCACAAATCCAGCGATATTTTTTTCCTTTCCCAACCCCACACTAAAATTGACACTGCAAATGATCAGTAACGTTTAATAGCTATTAGCAACCGACTTCGACCAACCACCTGTCTAAGAGTCTATCCAGCAAAAATGGACAGCAGGTATTGTCCTTTGCTGAGCCTTTTGCCTGCCTTGGTATTATCAGGGAAAATGTCCAGGGCAAAACCATTGTGCTGAGCCCAAATTTCCTGTCCAGGGCCATATATCCAGCACCTGTGCAGCTGCTCTTAGGCCCACTGTACACTAGGAGTGGATGCCCATGTTCAACTCAAATCACGCATTCCTATTGGTGCAAAAGTTGAAATCAACCCAAAGGGCTAAATTACAATCGGAGTGAAGCTGAAATAGAGAAAAATCTTTTCAATTTGCCCCAAGTTACTAATAAATGCTGAACATTATGGTATTGGCCCCAAGGCTGAAGAAAAGGATACCATCAAATTTCTGAAACCAATTTCCAACCCTTGTGGCCAATGTTGTGGCATTTATTAGTAACTTGAGGCCAGACAAAAAGTCCAAAATGCTCAAACTTGGCCCCAAACGTTTTTTCAGCCCTGACTTCGACTGTAAAGCAGGCCTTAGACTAAATCAGGGTCTCTGAGTTCATTTTAACATTTCATTGATGCGTCTTGGAGTTATTATCAGAGAAAGCCCTCATTCACTAAGGTGAGTGTATTAATGTAGGTGCAGGTTCAGCCTGGCGATTAATTACAGGTTTCCCCAATTCCTTCACAAACAACAGACTTGGTTGTGGGCACCATAACACAAAGCAAGTCAGAAAACCAAAAATGAGCAAAAAGTTACTGGCCTTCACTAGGCTAATGCCTCAGATCTGGGATCCAAGATGTCTGCACTTTTCACCAGATGTCAATCGTGCTGATTGTGGTTCTCCACATAAGGAGTCAAAAGGGTCTTGCAGTAAAACACCATTAGGCCCACTTTAGACGAGGGTCCCGGGTCCAATTTCCTAAGAACCAATTTCGACTCATGTGAAGCAAATTGAATCCTTGAGTTGGAGTGTACCTGGGTCCCTAGCCTGATTCTTGGTTCTCCACACCAGGAGCTCTCTTTTTAGCGCTGTCATTTGGTCTGAACCAATTGATTTTCCCTCCAAAACAGGTGCCATATTAGCCTCAATTTGCCGCTTTTTGGTCTTGGACCCTCATCTAAAGGCCTTGGGACCAATTTTTAAGCTTTTGACCAATAAGATTGCTTAAATTCATCGGTCCCTGGACCTTGGACCCTCCTTTAAAGTCACCCTTAGTTTCACAACATGTTTTTCCATAATTTATATAGATTGCACACATATATACCTCTGTACCAGTGTTTTCTTTTTCTTTTTCTCTCAATTTTGCAGTTTGTAAACTTTGTCCCATTTTTCCATTTTTGGAGCATATTTTTCTTGAATTCACACTCTTGAAACGAATTTTCCCAATTTCTTCAAAAAAAATTTGTAGCCACAGTGCGAAAATTCACCAAGAAAAATCACTGCTCTATCCAGAATTTCTTTTGTTTTTCCACTCCGGATTTATTTGCCATGGCGGTCCATGTAATTTTTCCTTCTCCCCCCAGGCTCCTGCAATCATAGCCACTGGCCAGGGTGAACCAGCACCTACACAGGTACACTCACCTTCTTGACTGAGGCCTCTTGGGTTTAGGTTTAGGGTTTCAGATTCAGAGACCCTGATTTTGTCTAAGGACCCTACCTGTATCTATAGTGTTTTGAAGCTGCCCCCAAAAACTTTGGGATTTTCACCGTGGTCTAATATAGGCCAGGTTCACCTGACCAAGGCAAATTGACACCGCAAAGCCCATTTAAATTGCTCATAAATATTCTAAATATTTATAAATATCATTTCGCTAGACTAAATCGGGGTCCCAAAGTCCAAATCTATCATTTTTGGGGCTAATATGGCCATTTGAATGGGTTTGGGGGGCTTTTACGGTGATCCCAATGTGGGGAGTCAATTCACCCTGGCCGGTTCGCCGCCCAAGGCCCAATTAATAATGCATTGCCTGAAAACATGAGGTCTGGCAGAACGCTTGAATAATCTACTGGGTGAAATCGGCAAACAGCAGGAAACGTGTGGATCAATGTTTTTTGGGTCAGTTTTAAGATATAGCCCAAGTGCCTATGATTGGTAGGAAGATTTAGTCAGATTTGGCTATGAGCTAAATATGGCATTAGAAAAAAATTAACATGTTTCTCTTTTTTTGGCTACCTGCTTGAAAACCATGTATGGAAATCTGACGATTTTTCTTTGAATTTGGTTGAATTCTGGCTGTTGAGAATCTCAAAAAGCATTTCGTTTTAGCACTTTTTAAATTTATGACTTGGTTTTTTTTTTTTGCTATAGTTTTTTGGTGAAAGAGAGGTCGGTGTGTGGATGTGAACAAAAGTCATGATGATAATGATGGAGGAGGCCAGAGGGAAAAAGTAAAACGTGTTTGACAAGTCTCAAGTTGACATTGCATATTCCATCCTCAATTAGGCGTAGAAAATAGTTACATACGTTCCAGAAAAGAAAGTAATGAGTTGCTCAGTGGCAGATAAATCGGTAAAGCGCGTATGCTACAGTCTGAAGAGTCACGCAAAACCCTTCTAGAAGTTTCTGGGGGAGGAGAAAATGGAGAAGAAGAAACATCTGTGAGAAAAGTCGAAAAAGGAGTAAGAGAAGAGAGTGAGAATTCCAGGGAGATCGTGAAGAGGAAAGGGGTTGATGTTTCTTGGGGACATCTAGTGGAAAGATGAGCTTAGCTTGCGGTAATCTGTGATGGGAGGGACACCCATCATACCCTGTGTATGCTATTGGGATGGCAAAGGATTTGTAGCAGGTTTTATGAGACCAAAAGGTGAAGAGAAAAATATTTATGAGAGCAGTGAGCAATAGGAATTTCAGTCGTGTGAAATATGGCAAATTCATATGGCCTCAAGCAAAAGGGAGTTGATCTTTCACAAGGGCCAGCAAAAAGAAAGATAGATGTTGTGCCAATCTCTGCTGCGATTGAGACACCTTTGGTCCCTGCTGAAAATGCTCCTTCAAGCTCTGGATGGCACAGCAATGTGGTGCTTCTTCTTGACCTTATCATGAGCTTTCTTTGCACAGTTTTTTCTTGGGCTTTCCCAACTGATATGTTGAAGTTTGATTTTCTTTACTTTTTTTATTTTGTTTGGGTGTTGACAATTTTCCTTGACCCTTACAACCATGAGAGCTTATTGTCCTCACAAAGCATCAGGAGAAGGAGGTCTAGTTCAGATTTGAACTTCTAACCAGTGGCTTCACAACCATACCCTTTAGTCACTAGGGTACCTGAATGTCCTCAATCATTTACAAGCTTCCTTGTCATACATTTTCACTTTGCCGACTTTCCAGTTTGTTTGTTTAGATAAAAATAATAGGAAATGGAATCGTCATAATAGCCTCTTACCTTAGCCTGGCAACTCAGTTGCTATATAACAAGTAGAATTGGTGAAAGGGAAATTTGTCAATTGGCATTGACTAAGAATACCTTGAACTTGTAAGGATTGGAGCTTTCATTATAGATTATGAGTTAAGTTCAATGTGTAGTCTTAATCCAACAACCTGAGGCAAATTATTAACATGTTCTTGGACATTCTTATTGGGTTTGTGTCCCAATTCCTTAGGAGTTGGAGGCCTTAGTGGCCCAAATGTTGGGGAAAATGTCATGAAATACAAATGAACCAAACTAGATGGCTGAGTTAATCAACCCAAACTGAACTACGTTATCAAACTTTGAGGTTTATGACACATGTGACTGATCTTCATTTGTTAGTCATGCAAGACAGATTTGGTATTCTCCGATTCATCTATTATTGTTTTCTTGTTAAACTGAATCTTTTCGATTATTTATTGCCTCTATCTAACTATTATAAGTTGTATATTGCATTTCTCTAGTTTAATGCATAGTCAAACAATTTTCAAGCGATGTTTGAACAATTATGTTAACTCTATTTCATGTTCTCTGCAGAACTATCTAGTGCATGATTTAAATCCCACTTGCAATTCCAATAATCCAGACTTGACCGTCGTTTTTTTCCATGGGATTGCTTTTGGCACAAATGATGAATGGAAGGAAACGTGGACAACATGCCCCACCAACAATAAAGAAGAGTGCATATGTTGGCCAGAAAAGTGGCTACCCGAAGACTTGCACAACAATGTTCGAATTTTATCATTGTCCTATGATTCTAAAATTGTGGCAAGTGTTCACGATGATGTAACTGAAATTGGAAAAAACCTCATTCAAAGTTTGGTTACAAATTCAAGGTGTGACAACCTCCTCTATTTATGGACACCTTAATTACTTCTCCTTGTGTACATTAAAGATAATTGTTTACATCCTAATAATTTTTTTAATGTTTTGCACAAGTTGAATGTTCATGCGTGTTAATATTGTAATACACACTAACAAGTTTCCATTTATTCTAGTTATTAAATTCATGTAGAAAAACATAAAATGGCACCTAAATGCAAGTGTCCTTGTTCGAGGATAATAGCAAAGTCCATGTTCATATTATAAGTGCATGGTAGAATTAGTTTGGTTTTGACGGCAATTTTCAATTCACGTTTTTTGAAGTTTTATTTTTGGTAATGCAATTGAATTGAATTGAATTAATACATGTGTAAAAAATTTGCATCCACTTTATTGCAAAAAATATGTTTCTAAAAAAGGGCATATCCTTTTTCTTTTAAAAAAAAAATTCAACAATATTTCCTAAGTAACACATAGAAGATAACTTGTGCATCAACAGAAGCATGTAAACACCTACATATTTGTACATGATAATTGTTTAACCAAAACATGGTTGTCACATTTTTTTGGTAGATTGATGGAATCAATAAATGATAAATGACACGTAAATCAATAATGAACTTAAGGCTTAGGTCATGTGTGAATTGGAAAATTTCCCCAAGTGTAATAAGATAAATTTGTACATGTTAATACAATGTTGATAATGGAATTTTGGTGCATTGTTGGATATTTTGTAGTTATCAATCCCTTTGGGATGGACCAGTGGCATTAGTCGCTTACAGTTTTGGAGGTATTGTACTCAAAAGCTTGGTGGTTGAAGCTCACAAACGTGTAAATCAAAGGTCAAAAAATGATTTGGATGATGAAGTATGCAAATGTTGTAAGACATTTTTGAACAATGTTAAAGGTGTAGTATTTTATGGTGTGCCACATGCTGGTGGTACCGAATATTTACCAAATTATTTCACTTGGCAACATCAACAAATCAACACATTGAGCAAGTATGCAACCCGATCTAGTTTTTTTAAAAACCTAGAATCTTTCAACCCACAAATGAAACACCTTTCAACGGATTTTAAAAATGCCATTGATGACGACCTTAACATTTATGCATTTGGTGAAGGATTACCACTCGATGAGAATTGGGTAAAATTTTCATTTCACCACATTGAAAATTATCCAACTAAGTTCATTAGTTAAACATTTTTTATATTGTCAAAAATTGTGAGATCATGTACTCAATATTTCTAAATATATTAATGTGGGGAATGGGTCCTGTGTTTTATGAACTTTGTTTCGTGAATTACTATTGATTGAAAGGAAATTTGATTGATTTCAAATAGTAAGAAATCGGTTAAAAAAATTTTCTTCATGAAATCAATTCCATATAAATATTTGTGATGAAATTCATAACATCATTAAAACATGTAAGATTAATGAGATTAAAAACAAATAACTTTGTGATGTATTTATATAATTTGTTTCCCAAGGGTGGAAGGAAATTACTTTTACACAAAATATTTCCTTTTTATTCAAACATCAATAGTTATTAAGCTATAGTTTCCACCACCATTTGAAATGACTATGTTACTTATAAATTAAAGCATAAGTGAACAAACAAATCAATGAACTCCATTAATTTAATCTTTTGCACATGCAGGGAGTTTTAGTGCCATTTGTTTCAGCTATTCAATTATCAAACAACAACCATTACAAAATTGAAGATGCTAATCACTTGACAATTTGCAAGCCACCAAACAAAGATCATCCAAGCTATTATTTATTGTTAAATTGTTTGAAAATATGTATGGAGGTAAAAACATCAAATCTAAATCTTTTGATCTCATATATGTTGATGTAATTTGATACACATTACGTCATAGCACTCTTGATGTGTATCACATATGGAATGTCATATATATATATATATATTGGTTATCAAATAAGCAAAAGATAACATATAAATGACTTATGTTTTGTGAATTTTGACAGAAAAATATATTGATTCCACCTTTGCTAGGTCATGAAGTGGCGTTGATTGACCAAGCAAAAGATATAAACATTTTGTTACAAAAGGAATCTATTGTTGGTTTGGTGGGAATGGGCGGGATTGGGAAGACCACTTTGTGCAAAAAATTCTATCATTTGTTCCACAACGAATATGACAAATCTAGTTTTTTGGAGGATGTGAAATCAAAGGACGATATCAATGATGTCATAAAACAACTCCTACATGATTTGTGTGGCAAAAGGTTATGCAAAGATGAAAATGTGAATCAAAAAGACTTCGACCAAATTAGGAAATGTATGATATCGAAGAAAGTGTTAGTGGTGGTGGATGATGTTGGTAACACGAAAAACCTTACATCCTTGCAACTTGTCATTGATAATTGTGCCAAGAAGACAACTTCTAAAAGCAAAGTGCTTGTGAATTGTCGAAATTGGCAATATCTGAAATCTCATGTAAATAAGGCTGGAAAAGTGGACATGAAATTTTTGGAGGAAGAACAAGCAAGGGAACTTTTTATGTTCCATGCATTCGGTAATGCAAATCATGTTCCAACAAAGGATGTCAAAGATATATGTACGAAGATTATAGAAACTTGTCAGGGGCTCCCTTTAAGTCTTAAAGTACTAGGTTCTTTTTTGTGCAATACTGAAGAATTGGAAAGTTGGGAAGGTGCATTGAGTAAATTGAAAAACGGGCAAAGTGTCACCGGGGGCAATGATAATGAAGAACTTTGGAGTAAATTGAAAATTTGTTATGACTCCTTGGATAAGCAACATCAAAGCATGTTTTTGGATATTGCTTGTTTTTTGGGCGGTTTGAAAATAAATACAATTTGTCGAATGTGGAGTGGAGATTATTTACACCCAAAATCTGAATTACAAATTTTACAACATAGATCTTTAATCCAGTGGGCTGAAGGTGGAATCTTGTACATACATGAACAATTACAAGACATGGGTCAAAATACTGCAATGGAACTTCCAATTATCAATCGCTTTATGTGGAAAAATAATAATCCAAATTCCTTTTTACAAATGAATGAGGTGGTCACCATACTATTTCAATCTTGTAATTTTATTGTGATTTCTTTTGGAATTTTTTTTTAATGTCCAAAATCAAATGTTTTACCTTTCAATTTTGATTTTATAAATACATGTTTTTCTAAAAAGCCATTGGCATTAGGATGAAATGTTATTTTATATTGATAACCGTTTTGTTTTCATTTCATGTGATAGGTGGGGGAAAATCTAGAAGGCATTTCATTGAAACAATGTGTCGATTTGCATACATTGTCCCAAATTGGCTCAAAGGGATTTCACAAACTTAGGTTGGTTGACCTAACAGAAGCCTCACCAACTATTGTGAATTTTTGCATCCAAGGGCGAAATTTGAATAATGTTAAATGGTTGTGCTTCAAGAAATGCATGATTCAAACATTGCCAAGTAATTTGTTTTATTGTTTACAATTAAAAGTACTTGATTTGACACAATGCGTAAATTTGGAAAATATACCTTCGTCTATTGGCCAATTGAATGCGCTACAAGAGTTTAATTTGAATGGGTGTTCCAACTTGAAAGAACTATCGTCATCTATTGGCCAATTGAATGCACTACAAGAGCTGGATTTGAATGGGTGTTCTAACTTGAAAGAACTACCTTCATCTATTGGCCAATTGAATGCACTCCAAAAGCTTGATTTGACTGGGTGTTCCAATTTGAAAGAACTACCTTCATCTATTGGCCAATTGAATGCACTCCAAAAGTTTGATTTGACTTGGTGTTCCAACTTGGAAGAATTACCTTCATCTATTGACCAATTGAATGCACTCCAAAAGTTTGATTTGAAGGGGTGTTCTAGCTTGAAAGAACTACCTTCATCTATTGGCCAATTGAATGCACTCCAAAAGCTTGATTTGACTTGGTGTTCCATCTTGAAAGAACTACCTTCATCTATTGGCCAATTGAATGCACTCCAAAAGCTTGATTTGAATGGGTGTCCCAACTTAAAAGAACTACCTTCATCTATTGGGCAATTGAATGCACTCCAAGAACTTCGTTTGCATGGTTGCAAGTTAAAAGAACTACCTTCATCTATTAGCCAATTGAATGCACTCCAAAAGCTTTCTTTAGAAAACTGTCCCAACTTGAAGGAATTACCTTCATCTATTGGCCAATTGAATGCACTCAAAAATATTTATTTAAACATGTGTTCCAACTTGGAAAAACTACCTTCATCTATTGGCCAATTGAATGCACTCCAACACCTTGATTTGACTTGGTGTTCCAACTTGGAAGAACTACCTTCATCTATTGGCCAATTAAATGCACTCCAAGATCTAGGTTTGAATGGGTGTTATAATTTGAAAGAACTACCTTCATCTATTGGCCAATTAAATGCACTACAAAAGCTTGTTTTGACTGGGTGTTCGAAGTTGAAAGAACTACCTTCATCTATTGGCCAATTGAATGCACTACAAGAGCTTAATTTGGATGTGGGTTCTAACTTGAAAGAACTACCTCCATCTATTGGCCAATTGCATGCACTCCAAAAGCTTCATTTATACGGGTGTTCCAACTTTGAAGAACTACCTTCATTTATTGGCCAATTGAATGCACTTCAAAACCTTGATTTGATTGGGTGTTCGAACTTAAAAGAACTACCTTCATCTATTGGTCAATTGAATGCACTACAAACACTTTGTTTGTTTGAATGTTCCAATTTGAAAGAACTACCTTCATCTATTGTCCAACTGAATGCACTAGAAACGCTTTATTTATACCGATGTTTCAACTTGAAAGAAATACCTTCATCTATTGGCCAATTAAAGGCATTCAAAAATATTTATTTATTCGACTGTTCCAACTTGAAAGAACTACCTTCATCTATTGGCCAATTGAATGCACTCCAAGACCTTGGTTTGAGTGGGTGTTGTAACTTGAAAGAACTACCTTCATCTATTGGCCGATTGAATGCACTACAAAACCTTGATTTGAATATGTGTTCCAACTTAAAAGAATTACCTTCATCTATTGGCCAATTGAAAGCACTTCGAAGGCTTCATTCATACAACTGTTGCAACTTGAAAAAACTACCTTCATTTATTGGCCAATTGAATGCACTAGAAGAGCTTCATTTGAGTGGGTGTTGTAACTTGGAAGAACTACCTTCATCTATTGGCCAATTGAATGCACTCCAAAAGCTTGATTTGAGTGAGTGTTCCAATTTGAAAGAACTACCTTCATCTATTGGCCAATTGTGTGCACTCAAAGAACTTGATTTACATGGGTGTTCTAACTTGAAAAAATTACCTTCATCTATTGGTCAATTAAATGCACTCCAAATGCTTGGTTTGAGTGGGTGTTCTAACTTGAAAGAACTACCTTCATCTATTGCCCAATTGAATGCACTCAAAAAGCTTTATTTATACGGGTGGTCCAACTTGGAATAACTACTTTCATCTATTGGTCAATTGATGCATTCTAAAAGCTTGATTTGAATGGGTGTTCTATTGTTTTTTTTCCTGTTAGTAGAAAAAATTTGCAATTTTTTTGAAAAATCTCTATTGGGTTCTAGCATGTAGCTAAAAATGTAAATTAATTTTAATATTTATTTTATTTTCATACTTAATCCATATTTAAATTTCCCTAAATCATTTTTTATCGATGATCATCATTTTGGCATCACAAAATTGGGAAAAACAAAAACCTTGCTTGATGTTCCAATTAGTTCATTGGGTTTCACATTTTAATAGATGTTGTTCACCCATGTGTTAGTAGCTCCACCCCTACTACCCCTATTTGAGCCTAGATCATTGTACACCAATTATCACATTTAACATGATGCACACTGATGTCATGTAAGTGCGATCTCCTTGCTTCACTCTCATTCAAGACTCTTTGTGTGTTAATAATTTGATTCATATTAATTAGTTCATGGGTGCCCTTACATTTTATTTTCTAATTTTCTTTTGGGGAAGGAGTCATGATGATTAAATCAACATCAATTGTTTTGGAACATTGGGCTCCCCAATATAAGCACCTTTCTTTTGGGGAAAGAGTCATGATGATTAAATCAACATCCATTTTTTTGGAACATTGGATACTCCCCAATATAAGCACTTCTTTTGACCGCATATTGTAAAATAGAAAAAAAAATTGCTTGCTTATTACTCACCTTTTCAATTTATATACATGGGAGTTGAATGTTCGGCAAACCATATGGGATAAAATTGAGGTGTTATATGAAGCATCTTGGGAAAACAACATGGGAACTTGGGGAAACTTTTAAGAACGTGATGGGAACACATTGAAAACAAGGAAAAAAACAAAATATTCCTCCCCAAGATCAATGTCTTGTTGCAATTATGCTCTCCTTACATCAGCTTTTTTTTACAACTTTTAGTGCAAAATTTTAAAATTTTACCCTAGCACTATACACTAGATCACATTTTTTGTGTTTTAAGAAAACTCCTCTACAATCCATGAGAATTCAAGTTTAAAAACACAAAAAACACATGCCTATTTTGGTTGTGTGTTTTGAAATTTCAAAACAAAAAAATGAGATTCTAAAATCACATCATGGGAAAACCTTCGCCCCACAACCACCCCCCACCCCCCAAAACTAGAAAAATCAAAACCTCATTCACACTAAATTGGATTCAAACTATTAATAATAAACCACATGAAATTAATGCCTTGCAAGCAATACTTGACAATGTTAATAATAATCAAACATTTGAACCCTTGTTAATAACCAATTGATTTTTCAATAATTGTTCAACATTGGTCAAGATTAGTTTGGAGTAGTGTGGGTACTAGGTTGTTAATATATATAATTTAATATTAGTGTTCCTATCAAATAATCATCTGAACTTGTGTAACCTAAGGCAAAACCAATCTCATCCTAGTTAACATTTTTTTTCATTGTTTTGGTATCAAAATTTGGTGAAATTTAGCAAACCTAATTGAATTTACATTAAAATAAGAAATCTAATTTCTTTGTTGAAAAATGACAAAAGTTTGCTTCAGAACATTGATTTTAATTTTAATTTGATGCACCCTTAACTTTATAAAATGGTATCTAGGTAAAACATGCTTTTCAATTTTGTATAAAATTCAAACCTAAGGTGCATTCCTTAGCTCCCTAGAGAGAAAAAAAGTATGAAAGTTTTTGGATGGGACTATGACAAGTTTACAAATGTTATTTCAAGGTGAAGCTAGTTTGTACAAATTAAGAGAAGGAAGTTGGTGCAAATTAGAATCAAAATGGTGCATGGACTAAATCACAAGAAACAAACACTCACATGATTCAACAGAACCCAATTTTTTTTTGAAAAATCACCATTATCTTCTTTAAACTATATTCTGTAGAAGATGGTGAGGATTAGATTAAAGTGTTATAAATTGCAATGATTCCAAAATGGGAGTCTTAATTAATTTGTTTAATTATTGAATTGTGAGTCTTCTTCTTTTGTGGGATCATAATTCTTACATATGAATTTCAATTTCGAAACTTTCAAGGGCAAAGTTGTAATCAAAGAAAAGACCGTTCCAATGTCATATTACACATTCCATTTGGAGGTCATTTGAACCCATCTATTGATTGTTTAAATGGCTTTCTAGTTTGAATAAGAATGGTCATATCTTTTGCTTTAGATCTCAAAATTGGAAATGTGAACCATCCTTGGATATCTTATTTTCAAAACCTTTCCAAATAGTGCATAATTCAAGGACAACTTTTGATCCTTCAAACCTTGTTTCAAATGTTCAAAACACCATGAGATTTCAATTTTAAAATGGGAGTGTTAGGATGAATTTATTCTTGCACATGTGAATGTGTGTAAATCTTAGAATATTCTTACAACCTGATTTCCTTCTCATACTTTAACCTTAATAATCAAACCAAGGTTAAGGTCACAACACAATGCATTCATGTTAGTTGGGACATGAAATGAAACCAGCTTTGTACCAATACCTACTTAGTAAGGACATGAATTAATATCAATTTCATACAATGGTTATATCAATCTCAATATTAAAAATATACCTATTTCATTTTAACCAAAATGTGACATGGCAGAAAGTGCTACACATGAAAATAAATGGAATGAAATTTCAAGATTGGATTTTGAGATTGGTTGTAAATTATAAATATTTATTTACAGAAAAATCAAACCAAAGTAACATGTTAAAAATTAATCCAACTAAGTGATATGTGACATGGAAAAAATGAACAAAGCTTAAACCACCGATTTCATAAACCAATGATTGGCTTAATTGGTCCTTGTGAATCCACAACCCAAATGATGCCATAAACACAACATGAATCCATTCATCCCATAATTTCAGACAAGCCCAATAGCTTGCAAGCCTGACTTTGAAATCATCCAAGGAAAAATTCTCCCAATCAAACTTCCTCAACATGTATGGAAACAAATGAAACAAGCCATGTCATAACTTGATTGGCATAGGTATGAGCCTTTCCCATGGTACTTTCATGTGTTCATTAGCTTTAGTTTCTACAAGTTTCAAGTAATGGTTTCACACACCTTGAATGTTTTTCAAATTGTGCAACTCTCGTAGAACAACATTCGGATGCAATGGAAATGGATGGGGATATGAAAGAATCTCAATACTTTCATTCTCCCCTCCCATGTTGGAGTGAAGCAAACTTGTTATTTCCATGAATCTTTTATTGAGTGGCATGTGCAAGAAGATGACCAGGCCTTTGATATTTTTCTCGTTTTTGTTATCCAACTTTTTTACATTTTCAAATGAGGTCAATACTTGAAAAGTGGTCTCACCTATACTACCAACAATGGTACTTATGTCTTGATCACTTGAAAGAACCAACTTGTTATATTTGGTAATTTGTTTTGTAATTTTGGGGTCATCAACATGTGGCTATTCATGTCACACATCCAAGATATGTTTCCTTGATGTACTTGCAAGCCACCTTTAGGTGATGACCCCCCCCTATTGACATCCTTTGTCCCAAAATTTTTTATGCACCTTTCCAACATTGTCTATTGTAACAAGGTTCTAGCACCAACCCTTTGAGAGATTTGAACCTACACACCTAGACATCAATGTGCTCACCATTGATTATAACTTTATCTAAGGTTGTTTTCACATCTACTTCAACTTCAATCTTCCACTTCAATTCAATAGAAGAAGCATCATTGTTTTCAATTTGCCATGTTATCTATTTCGATAGTTGGGCATTAGCCACATTAAAAAACACTTGGATAAAGATGGGTTTATTTGTTCTTGGGTCAATAGGACCATCCGGCCACGCGTTAGACTTACGATGAGAAAGTCGCACCTTATTTGACCATTCCCCTGCATAATACACACATTGGAAGTGAGGAGAATCATTTTTGCCATTTAATAGGGTCACATGTGATGAAAATATCTCCAATAAAAACTCATCATCAAGTTTAAGAGTGACCCATCGTTCTATAAATCGAGTAGGTGTTAATTTCAAATAGTACTTCAACAACCCTTCGAACCCATTTCGTCATCCTATCTCCTTATTTGCAACCATATTAGACAAAATCTTCAAAACACTAAATTCTTCCAACTACCACTAAACTTTGTGCTTCTTCCTATGGCAACCTACACCCACCAACATGTTAAAAACAACCCTCTCACAACTAATTGTGCCCATAGTTGTGCAAATAAATAATGAAACCTAGTAACAAAAACCTTATACATTTGTTCTTTGTTCATTTGAAGGCTTTGGATTTTTCCAAAGCTTCAACCCTTTGCAATGAATTCACGACTCATAGGTTCACAACACCAGATCACCAATTTGCAACACCAAAATTAGGGTTTGACACCCAAGTCATGATTACATGTTTCTTGTTAAGTGTTGTTACAATATTAGTTCCCATGTCACATCGCCCTAAACCCTAAACCCTAATATTGCTACAATATTAGTTCCCATGTCCCCTAAACCCTAAACAAATGAACTTAACAACAAAAATGAAACTCCTTTGCCAACCTTGTGATTCAAGAGAATGCACAAAATCAAGCTGAAGAAGTTGCTCCAGCATGAAATTCACGGTGGCAAATTGTACTCAAATAGTTGAAGGATCCAAGGCACTGCAACAACACCAAAAAAGAAAGCACAATATGGTGACCCTGAAATGCATGGGCAAAGCTATTACAAAATGTAAACCCTAATGGGAAAAAAATGACATCCCATGGCATGTTGTTCACATGCATTCCATAAGGATGGGGATACCATCACATGTTATGAAATGGGCACAACATATTCGTGTTACACAAAGGTCGCCATTGGGATCAGGTTTCAGGGAAGGGAACGGTAACAGGAACGGCTGAGGATGAAACATGTCAGGCCATACTTTTGTACCGGTCGCAATGCAATGGGGCCAAAAGTTATGGGTTGTAACTTTCCACTGAACAGCAAATGAGAGTGTCATCCAGATTCTGTACACTTTTGTAGGGCCCTTGAATATTAGGAGCTCCAAAGAAGTTCCCACTTAATTTTGCGAGTCCCATGCCATAGGTGACAAATACTACCCAATGGGGATCAAGGCCACTTGTCACAAGTTCAGGAAGACTGGTGGGACGCAACCGAAGAAGAAGAAGAAGGAGAATTAGGGTTAGGATTTGGAGAAGGTGATGGACGATTCAAAGATTTGCGAGAATGACGGAGTCCGTGTCGATTTAGAACTATAAGCATTTGTAATCGATCCGAAGGTTTTGTTTGTTGTAGTGATCGGTTGCAGCAAAATTTGCGATTGTTTTTTCCTTTGCTTCTTCGCCTCTGAATCGGTCTGTTCTCCCACATCTACCTTAAATTCCCCTCCGGAAGCTTTCGCCAATCCGTAAGGAACTTGCTAAAGAGGTTCCTCGATTTCGAGAAGAAAGAAGAAGACGGTTGCGTCCGGGGGTTGATGTTGCTAATGGTGCTAAGGATTTGCTGTAGATTGATTTAGTCTTTCGTTGCGAATTGCAAAAGAAAAAATAAAATAGGAAGAACTGAGGATCTTGAAGGAAAAGAAAGCAAGGCTCGCGGTGGTTGTGATTGGATTGTTTTTTTGGGTCTGACGGAGGAAAGGCGAGCTGGAGGATCACGTAAGGTACAGAGGAGGTGGTGGTGAAGGATTGCGGATGTCAAGTGGAGGTGCATTCGATGGAGGAGCGATATCTGCACATAGCCGGGCGGCATTGCTCGACCCTTCGACCCCTCAGTCTCTAATTTGCAAACAAGGCGAGAACTAACTTCGAGGTACGATTCACAGCAATCTGAGTCATACTGGTCGCGGTCCTACTCTAGCTATGGAAGGTCATGGCGAGGAGGAGGAGGAGGAGGAGGATCTCAGGGACAGCAGCAAGTAGCTGAATCTGGCATTGACTTCTACTGGGTTATCGGCTTCTTCGTGATCGTGGGTACGCCAGATCTTCTTTCCTCTTAAGCTTCTCCCTCTTCGTTTTTGTTTTGGTGCTTCGTTTTAGGTCAAATATTTAAGGGTTCAAACCAGTCTTGTGAGGGTACCCGGTTTGTAGTGTTAGATTCTGGGGTTCAGGTTCTATACTCCATTTCAGTCCTGTTGTTATATCATTGTTGTTCTTTCAGCTGCTTGTAGATCTCCATTTTTATGGATGAATATTGCACCCACTGTGGGTCCGCACTGTTGCTATGGATGCTTATCAGCCGGTATGGATCTCAAGTCTTGGAGATGGGATTATTTTATTCGTGGGTCCTGAAGGCTCGTCCTTTGTCGTGTAACGAGATCAAGGTTGGTGAGCATTTGCTAATTGCTTATGAGTCCAATGCACATGTGCCATGTTTGCATCCATTTTGTGCTCAGTGTTGTGGTTTGCAAAATGGTTCAATTGCTGGGGGTTCATAGTGTTGGACTATTGTGCTGAGTATCATCATCAGTATGGTGCTTTTTTGTGTGTGCGGGTTCAGGTTCAGAATCTTGGAGAGCCGGGTCCAGTTGTGACTTCATTTGCAAAGCATCCAGGTTATGGTCATCCATTCATTTCAGATAATTTAATGTGACAGTCAATCCCCAGTTCCACCAGGCATGTATCTCTCTGCCATAGTTTCTGTTTGGATTTTGTGTTGGACTCTCCTTCTTTTCTTATATGATGGTGGGCAATTGAAATCACTTTGCATCCATCTGATTTTAAGCAGAATCTGATGCGGTAGTTCTTCTTAATTATCTGCACTGATATGGATTCTGGCTGAACAAAGGCTCATCTTTTACTCTCATATACAATGTGAAGACTCTCAGGAAGATAGCCTGGTGCTGGAAATTGTCAGAGGTGAAAAGGCTGTTATCTTCTTTGAGTTTGTTTCAAGGCAGAACATGGTACCCATGAACAGTGCTGCTTGATAGTCAAATTGTGGATGCAGCTGTGGAGAACTCCAATGACAAGGTATATCTCCTGTGAAAAATTCATGTCATCTATTATTGACAAATGAATGCCATTTGGTTTGCTGTTGGAGGTGAAGATAGCTATCAGGAATGGACAAAGTATCCAAGTAATGTTCAATTAGTATCAGCATGGAAACGGATTTATGGCAAGACATTCCTTCAGGAAGTCTCCTTGAGCACATTGGATGAAGTTGTATATGTTTGTTTAGCTAATGGCCAATCTTTGTGTGACCGATTGGAGCTCAGGTTTGGTGGGTTGGGAGTCTTTCATCAAACTTCTGTGCTTACATGCCTATTCTCTCTATGCAACATGCAGGATGAGGTTCATTAGATTTTACAGTGACAGAATTTGATGACTACTATGTTGCTTTTGGGAACTTGAATGCTCATGAAATGAAGGTGGGTGGTTCAACTGCCTATTCATTTCATATACAAGTTTACATGAGTATGAACAAGTCTACATAAGAGTTAACTCATGTCATCTGCTTTGCAACATTGCATACAAGTCTTGATTGAGATGCTGGTTGACAGAGGAGAGGCATACCTGCTGGCTGGGGTATTTTTCAGAACAAGAGAAACCCAGATCTATACTTAGCTCATCAATATTGTGGTTATTTTTGTGCCAGATTTCTTTCTGCTTGAGGATGCATTGCATTATTTATTTTGTTCAAGATGTGGAATCTAAATGTTCGCTGGTGAATGGGAACGTTTGCTGCGTGCCTCTGTCGTTCTCCAAATCCAAGTGGGTGCTAATATCTGCGCCGGAAAAGAAGCAGGTATTTGAACCCTGAGTACATATCTGAGTTTTTGATGAACAAATATGATGTTTCGACCAGAATAATGAGTCTGTCTTGCAGTTGTTTGAAGTGTTCCTTATTGGGTGGTCTGTCCAATGGTCGATTTCTGCATAAGAGGATGTAAAACTGCATTTATGAGTAAGGCTATTCTTATTCTGGTAGCCTATATCTGTGAATTTTCGATCTGCTGTGACCAGCCTGCCACTACTAAAGCCTTGGAGTTGGGGTCATCTACAGGAATGGACTATGTGTATTTTGTGTTGATTCACAATGTTGTGGTTGTGCATACACCATGGTGTTGATGCTTGGAAGGTCAAAGTCTCATATATACCACACTGGATTACCTACTTCGAATTGTGGAGTACGTTGTTTTTCCCATCCTGGACCTGCGGGAAATGCTATGGTTTGCACTACTCAGTTTTTGTTGATTCAAGTTCTTCTATGATATTTTGATGACAATCCTGAAATTTCCCCATTGGAGATGTTTGAAGCAAGTAATTTGATTTCAACTGGGTTGAGGTTGCAGGTGTAATAGGCTTGGACTATTAGGTACGGAGCTATGTCAACAAGGCAGGCAAGTTTCCACAAGTCAACAAGAGGTGGTTCCTCTCACCTCTGTAGAAGGAAATGAAAGCCTTGAAAATTTGGTAAGAGTGAGTCAGTCTGCTGACTTTTCACCAGCTTTAGGATCTGAAAACTTTCAAGGGGGACATGGAGAGCAATCTTTGGAGCAGCTGTGCACTGTGTGCTTGGATGCACCTAAGGACAGGTTGTTTGATCTTTGTGGCCATCGCTGCACATGTTACTCCTGTGGCATGAGGTACCCACCCATCATGCAATGGCAACAAATGATTCCTTTTGCAGATGTTCTAGTTGTTTGCTGGTGGGGTTTTAAGCAGCTAGGACATGGGTAGTTGTCCAGCTGCAATTGCCCATGGCTCAGCAGTGCATGTTGTGTACTGTGATCAGAAATAATCTGGACCACTGCTGTAGCACAAGGACAGTTTTGTTTCTCTATAAGCTTTCTGTTTGGAGCTTGTGGGCTGACCATGAAACCATGATGGCTTGAATTGCAGGATACAAAATGGAGACATTGCAAGATGTCCCATTTGCCAGGAAAATGTGCTTGCTGTGTCCGTAGGATTTATGACTCATAAACCCTTACAAGCAACAATCTGGCTCTTGAGCAATCTTCCTTGAATATTGCTTAAGTTTTGTGATTGTAAAGCATCTGAACGAGAAAATTGCTGAGTCCGTCACTAAGGCATGCTTTTTTTCTATTCTGTGAGTAACGATAAGCAAACCATGGTCATCTTCTGAACAGGACAATGAGAAGGTTTGTTATTGCAGTGTAGATATTATCAATTTTTCTTAGCGCATCTAATTATCCTGCAGCAGTTTGAAGTGAATGCTATAATGAAAACAATCTTAGACACTGGTAAATGCAACTATGTCTAAGATTGTTGCAACAACTCCTAAATCTGTACAACTTGAGGTTTTGCCACCCTAGATAGACAGACTGTTTGTGTAATCTGTGTCCTATTGTGAATCTGAACTTGTGTACTTGGGATTCACCATTTGTGACTTGTGATCTGCAATTTTTATGATTGAGGATTAGAGTTCCAAGGGGCATCAACAGGAAACATCAACTCTGTGCGGAAATTGAAACATGTTAGAACATGTGTACATTAAGTTCAATGCTGTTTTGGAGGGTGCATTATAACAGGATGAGTATTTCTTAAAATGGAACACTTGTCATATAACAGTATTTGGTCGTGTCACTTCATTTTACAAAATGGTTGCCCCTGTTTTTAAAATTTTGGATGTGCTTTACAATGGGCAACACCCACGAGCCATAACTGAAATAAGAACACCGTGTCATGAGGGTCCTTATTTGAGTAATGACCCCACTCCTGGGGTGTTAACCCTACACATGAAGTATGAGCAGAAATTTTTTAGTGTATCTGGAGGACACATTATGTAGCAGAACCTCTCATTGGCAAGTGGGCATTTCAATTTTTTCCCCTTCATACCTGGTGGGTATCCTGCCATATGTGGTGAGCATCATAAGAAAAGAAATGAAAACTAATTTTTTGCCAGTGCTGTACATCAGAACGCTTCCAGAGCAAGGTCTTACCACTGAAGAACACACACTGGCCAAAGCCAGGGCAGGCCTATTTCAGTAAGAATGCCTCTCTTGGATGGCATTACCCCACTCTAATTTGTGATATTAAAGTTATTCCTAAAGTCAGGAAAAGATCCTACTAGAACACCCCCTGTTTCAGTATTCACAGGGCACACCCTCCCATGCTGTGGCCACTCATCGCAAGGCCATGGGACCAAGCATAGTGTCTGTATCTGGTATATTATGCCTTGGCCAAACCGGCATCTATATTGGTACTAAGTTACAAAAACACTTTGTGTTTGTTTTTAATTATTACAAAATGTGGGTGCAGTTCATTACTCCCCATTCATTAGACCAATGAATTAATTATTTTTTAATTAGTCTCAATTTACTTAAACTAGTGAATTCATTGAAAATCTAGTGAAATCACCTGACATTCAAAGACAACTTTTGTTGTAGCTCAAATCAACTTTTAGAACAGCTCCACAGGTGCTCTGAGTGTATTGCAATGGAACCCAATATTTCCCAAAACAAGGATCAGTTTTTAGTTTTTTTTTTCCCCAACCCCACACTAAAATTCACAATGCAAATGATCCGGAAGCAATACTAGCTACTAGGAACCACAATCAGCACGATTGTAATCTGGTGCAAAGTGCAGACATGTTGGATCCCAGATCTGAGGCATGAGCCTAACGAAAGCCAGTAACTTTTTGCTCATTTTTGGGATCTCCTTTTGCCTCAATTTGCCACTTTTTGGTCTTGGATCCTCATCTAAAGGCCTTAGGGCCAATTTAAAGCTTTAGACCAATAAGATTGCTTGAATTCATCGGTCCCTGGACCTTGGACCCTCGTCTAAAGTTACCTTTAGTTTCACAACATGTTTTTCCATAATCTATTTGGAGTGCACACATATATACTTCTGTACCACAGTGTTTTCTTTTTCTTTTTTCTTTTTTTTCTCAATTTTGCAGTTTGTGAACTTTGTCCATTTTTTCCATTTTTTGAGCATTTGGTTCTCGAATTCACATTGTTGAAACGAATTCTCCCAATTTCTTCAAAAACATTTTGTAGCCACAGTGCAAAAATTCACCAAGAAAAATCACTGCTCTGTACAGAATTGCTTTTCTTTTTTCACTCCGGATTTATTTGCTATGACCGTCCCTGTAATTATTCCTTCTACCCCCAGGCTCCTCGGATCATCGCCACTGGCCAGGGTGAACCAGCACCTACACTGGTACACTCCCCTTCTTGAGTGAGGCCTCTTGGGTTTAGGGTTCAGGTTGAGGGTTTCAGATTCAGAGACCCTCATTTTGTCGAACGACCCAACATGTACCTATAATGTTTTGAAGTTGCCCCCAAAAACTTTGGAATTTTCACAGTGATTCTAATAATATAGGCCAGGTTCACCTGACCAAGGCAAATCGAGCCTGCCAAGCGCATTTAAATTGCTCAGAAATATTGTAAATATCTGTAAATATCATTTCCCAAGATAAAAATCCGGGTCCCAAAGTCCAAATCTATCATTTTTGGGGCCTAATATGGCCATTTGAATGTGTTTTGGGGGGTTTTTACAGTGATCCCAATGTGGGGGCAATTCACCCGGGCCGGGACGCCTAAGGCCCAATTAATCATGCATTGCCTGCAACATGAGGTCTGGCAGAACGCTTGAATAATGCACTGGGTGAAACCAGCAAACAGCAGGAAACGTGTGGATCAATATTTTTTGGGTCAGTTTTGAGATATAGCCCAAGTGGCTATCATCGGTAGGAAGATTTAGTCAAATTTGGCTATGAGCTAAATATGGCATTAGAAAATATTTAACATCTTTCTCTTATTTTTTGCTACCTACTTGAAAAGCATGTATGGAAATCTGACGATTTTTCTTTGAATTTGGTTGAGTTTTGGCTCTTGAGAATCTCAAAAAGCATTTGATTTTAGCACTTTTTAAATTTATGAGTTAGTTTGTTTTTGGCCACAGTTTTTTGGTGAGAGAGAGGTCCATGTGTGCACGTGAACAAAAGTCATGAGGATAATAATGGAGAGGTCAGAGGGAAAAAGTAAAGCGTGTTTGACAAGTCTCACGGTGACATTGCATATATATTATCCTCAATTCTGAGTAGAAAATAGAGACCTGTGGACCAAAAAAGAAAGTAATGAATTATTCAGTGGCCAAGAAATCCGTAAAGCGCGTATGCTACAGTATGAAGAAATCACGGTAAAACCCTTCTAGAAGTTTCTGGGGGAGGAGAAAAAATAAGAAGAAACAACTGTGAGAAAAGTAAAAAAAAGTCGAATCCATTATTTTTCAATTAGTCTCAATTTTACTTAAACTAGGGAATTCATTGAAAATGTAGTGAAATCACTTGACACTCAAAGACACCTTTTGTTGTAGCTAAAGTCATCTTTTAGAGCAGCTCCACACCTTTTGTTGTAGCTAAAATCATATTTTAGAGCAGGTCCACAGGTGCTTTGAGTATATGGGAATGGAACACAATATTTGGCAAATCCAGGATTAATTTGTTTATTTTTCCCAACCCCACACTAAAACTGACACTGCAAATGATCACTAACGTTTAATAGCTACTAGCAACCCACTTGGACCAACCACCTGTCTAAGAGTCTATCCAACAAAAATCAACAGCAGGTATTGTCCTTTGCTCAGCCTTTTGCCTGCCTTGGTATTATCAGGGAAAATGTCCAGGGCAAAACCATTGTGCTGAGCCCAAATTTCCTGTCCAGGGCCATATATCCAGCACCTGTGGAGCTGCTCTTAGGCCCACTGTACACTAGGAGTGGATGCCGATGTTCAACTCAAATCACGCATTCCTATTGGTGCAAAAGTTGAAATCAGCCCAAAGGGCTAAATTACAATCGGAGTGAAAGCTGAAATAGAAAAAATCTTTTCAATCTCCCCCAAGTTACTAGTAAATGCTGAACTTTATGGAATTGGCCCCAAGGCTGAAGAAAAGGATACCATCAAATTTCTGAAACCAATTTCCAACCCTTGTGGCCTATGTTGTGGCATTTATTAGTAACTTGGGCCCAGACAAACAGTCCCAAATGCTCAAACTTGGCCCCAAACGTTATTTCAGCCCTGACTTCGAATGTAAAGCAGCTCTTAGACTAAATCAGGGCCTCTGAGTTCATTTTAAGATTTCATTGATGCGTCATGGAGTTATTATCAGAGAAAGCCCTCATTCACGAAGGTGAGTGTATTAATGTAGGTGCAGGTTCAGCCTGGCGATTAATTACAGGTTTCCCCAATTCCTTCACAAACAACAGACTTGGTTGTGGGCACCATAACACAAAGCAAGTCAGAAAACCAAAAATGAGCAAAACATTACTGGCTTTCACTAGGCTAATGCCTCAGATCTGGGATCCAAGATGTCTGCACTTTTCACCAGATGTCAATCGTGCTGATTGTGGTTCTCCACATAAGGAGTCAAAAGGGTCTTGCAGTAAAACACCATTAGGCCCACATTAGACGACGGTCCCCGGTCCAATTTCCTAAGAACCAATTTCGACTCATGTGAAGCAAATTGAATCCTTGAGTTGGAGTGTACCTGGGTCCCTCGCCTGATTCTTGGTTCTCCAAACCAGGAGCTCTCTTTTTAGCACTGTCATTTGGTCTGCACCA
This sequence comes from Sphagnum tenellum, assembly GCA_963921925.1. Classification (NCBI taxonomy): domain Eukaryota; kingdom Viridiplantae; phylum Streptophyta; class Sphagnopsida; order Sphagnales; family Sphagnaceae; genus Sphagnum; species Sphagnum tenellum. The sequence continues at coordinate 921,159 of OY998146.1, forward strand.
ATTGATTTTCCGTCCAAAACAGGTGCCATATTAGCCTGTATTTGCCGCTTTTTGGTCTTGGACCCTCATCTAAAGGCCTTGGGACCAATTTAAAGCTTTTGACCAATAACTTTGCTTAAATTCATCGGTCCCTGGACCTTGGACCTTCCTTTAAAGTCACCCTTAGTTTCACAACATGTTTTTCCATAATTTATTTAGATTGCACACATATATACCTCTGTACCAGTGTTTTCTTTTTCTTTTTCTCTCAATTTTGCAGTTGGTAAACTTTGTCCCATTTTTCCATTTTTGCAGCATATTTTTCTCGAATTCACATTCTTGAAACGAATTTTCCCAATTTCTTCAAAAACATTTTGTAGCCATAGTGCGAAAATTCAACTTGAAAAATCACTGCTCTATACAGAATTTCTTTTGTTTTTCCACTCCCGAATTATTTGCCATGACGGTACATGTAATTTTTCCTTCTCCCCCCAGGCTCCTCCAATCATAGCCAATGGCCAGGGTGAACCAGCACCTGCACTGGTACACTTACCGTCTTGACTGAGGCCTCTTGGGTTTAGGTTTAGGGTTTCAGATTCAGAGACCCTGATTTTGTCTAAGGACCCTACCTGTATCTATAATGTTTTGAAGCTGCCCCCAAAAACTTTGGGATTTTCACCGTGGTCTAATATAGGCCAGGTTCACCTGACCAAGGCAAATTGACACCGCAAAGCCCATTTAAATTGCTCATAAATATTCTAACTATTTATAAATTTCATTTCCCAAGACTAAATCGGGGTCCCAAATCTATCATTTTTGGGGCTAATATGGCCATTTGAATGGGTTTTGGGGGCTTTTACGGTGATCCCAATGTGGGGAGTCGATTCACCCTGGCCGGTTTGCCGCCCAAGGCCCAATTTATCATGCATTGCCTGCAACATGAGGTCTGGCAGAACGCTTGAATAATCTACTGGGTGAAATCAGCAAACAGCAGGAAACGTGTGGATCAATATTTTTTGGGTCAGTTTTGAGATATAGCCCAAGTGGCTATCATTGGTAGGAAGATTTAGTCAGATTTGGCTACGAGCTAAATATGGCACTAGAAAAATTTTAACATCTTTCTCTTATTTTTGGCTACCTGCTTGAAAACCATGTATGGAAATCTGACGATTTTTCTTTGAATTTGGTTGAATTCTGGCTATTGAGAATCTAAAAAAGCATTTCGTTTTAGCACTTTTTAAATTTATGACTTGGTTTTTTTTTGCTATAGTTTTTTGGTGAAAGAGAGGTCGGTGTGTGGATGTGAACAAAAGTTATGATGATAATCATGGAGGAGGCCAGAGGGAAAAAGTAAAACGTGTTTGACAAGTCTCAAGTTGACATTGCATCTTCCATCCTCAATTAGGAGTAGAAAATAGTTACATACGTTCCAGAAAAGAAAGTAATGAGTTGTTCAGTGGCCGAGAAATCGGTAAAGCGCGTATGCTACAGTCTGAAGAATCACGCAAAACCCTTCTAGAAGTTTCTGGGGGAGGAGAAAATGAAGAAGAAGAAACATCTGTGAGAAAAGTCGAAAAAGGAGTAAGAGAAGAGAGTGAGAATTCCAGGGAGATCGTGAAGAGGAAAGGGGTTGATTTTTTTGGGGAGATCTAGTGGAAAGATGAGCTTAGCTTGCGGGAATCTGTGATGTGAGGGACACCCATCATACCCTGTGTATGCTATTGGGATGGCAAAGGATTTGTAGCAGGTTTTATGAGACCAAAAGGTGAAGAGAAAAATATTTATGAGAGCAGTGAGCAATAGGAATTTCAGTCGTGTGAAATATGGCAAATTCATATGGCCTCAAGCAAAAGGGAGTTGATCTTTCACAAGGGCCAGCAAAAAGAAAGAGAGATGTTGTGCCGATCTCTGCTGCTATTGAGACAACTTTGGTCCCTGCTGAAAATGCTCCTTCAAGCTCTGGATGCCACAGCAATGTGGTGCTTCTCCTTGATCTTATCATGAGCTTCCTTTGCACTGTTTTTTCTTGGGCTTTCCCATGTAAAGATGTTGTGCAGATACCTTCTAAGATTGAGACACCTTTGGTCCCCGCTGAAAATGCTCCTTCAAGCTCTGGATGGCACAGCAATGTGGTGCTTCTTCTTGACCTTTTCATGAGCTTTCTTTGCACAGTTTTTTCTTGGGCTTTCCCAACTTACATGTTGAAGTTTGATTTTTCTTTACTTTTTTTATTTTGTTTGGGTGTTGACAATTTTCCTTGACCCTTACAACCATGAGAGCTTATTGTCCTCACAAAGGATCAAGAGAAGGAGGTCTAGTTCAGATTTGAACTCCCAACCAGCCACTTCACAATCATACCCTTTAGTCATTAGGGTACCTGTATGTCCTCAATCATTTTCAAGCTTCCTTGTCATACATTTTCACTTTGCCTACTTTCCGGTTTGTTGGTTTAGACAAAAACAATAGGAAATGGAGTCATCATTATAGAATCTTACATTAGGCTAGCAACTCAGTTGCTATGTAACAAGTAGAATTGGTGAGAGGGAAATTTGTCAATTAGCATTAACTAAGAATATATTGAACTTGTAAGGACCGGAGCTTTCATTATAGATTATGAGTTAAGTTCAATGTGTAGTTTTAATCCAACAACCTAAGGCAAATTATTAAAATGCTCTTGGACATTCTTATTGGGTTTGTGTCCCAATTCCTTAGGAGTTGGAGCCCTTAGGGGCCCAAACGTAGGGGAAAATGTCATGAAATACAAATGAACCAAACTAGATGCCTCAGTCAATGAACCCAAACTTGAAAGAATCCAATTCTTAGCATTAACTTTTTTTGATTGGCATATGTTCCACCTACAATGTAAGAATATTTACTCATTGAGCTATGTTTTGAAACTTTGAGGTCTATGACACATGTGAATGATCTTCATTTGTTTGTCATGCAAGATAGATTTGGCATCCTCCAATTCATCTATTAGTGTCATCTTGTTAAACTTAATCTTTTCAATTACTTATTACCTTTATTTAACTATTATAATTTGCATATTACATTTTTTTAATTTCCTGTATATTCAAATAATTTTCAAGAGATGATTGAAGAATTTTGTTGACTCTTTCATTTTCTTTGCAGAAATATTTAGTGCATGATTTAAACCCCACTTGCAATTCCAATAATCCAAACTTGACAGTCATTTTTTCCATGGGATTACTTTTGGCACAAATGATGAATGGAAGGAAACATGGACAACATGCCCCACCAACAACAGAGAAGAGTGCATATGTTGGCCAGAAAAGTGGCTACCTGAAGACTTGAAGAACAATGTTCGAATTCTATCACTATCCTATGATTCTGACATTGTGGCAAGTGTTCACAATGATGTGACTGAAATTGGCAAAAACCTCACTCAAAGTTTGGTTACAAATTCAAGGTGTGACAATCTCCTCTACAAATGGACACATTAATTACTTCTCCTTGTGTCCATTAAAAATAATTGTTTACATCTTTAGAAAAATTTTAATGTTTTGCACAAGTTAATTATTTGTGCATGCTAATGTTAATATTGTGATACACACGAACAAGTTTCCATTTATTTGAATTGTTAGATTCATATAGAAAAACAGAAAATGGGGCTTAAATGCAAATGTTCTTGTTTGAGGATAACAACATAGTCTATGTTCATATTTTAAATTCACGATACAGCTAGTTTGGTTTTGATGACAAATTTTCATTCACGTTTTTTGAAGCTTTATCTTTAGTAATGCAATTGGATTGAATTGAATTATATTAATACATGTGTAGAAAATTTGCATCCATTTCATTACAAAAATATTATGTCAAAAAAAGGCATATCTTTTTTTTTTTTATGTTTTTTTTAAAAATGTGTTTCCAAGGTAACACATAGAATATGAGCTGTACATTAACAAAAGAATGTAGACACCTGCATATTTGTACATAATGATTGTTTTAGCGAAACACAATTGTTGCATTTTTTGGGTAGATTGATGGAATCAATAAATGATAAATGACAAGCAAATGGATTATGAACTTATGGCTTAGGTCATGTGTGAATTAGAAAATTGCCCCAAGTATAATAGGATAAATTTGTACATGTTAATACAATGTTAATAATGGAATTTTGGTGCATTGTTGAATATTTTGTAGTTATCAATCCCTTTGGGATGGACCGGTGGCATTAGTCGCTTACAGTTTTGGAGGTCTTGTACTCAAAAGCTTGGTGGTTGAAGCTCGCAAACGTGTAAATCAAAGGCTAATAAATGATTTGGATGATGAAATACACAAATGTTGTAAGACATTTTTGAACAATGTTAAAGGTGTATTATTTTATGGTGTTCCACATACTGGTGGTACCCAACATTTATCAAAATATTTCTCTTGGCAACATCAACAAATTAACACATTGAGCAAGTATGCAACCGAATCTGGTTTTTTAAAAAATTTAAAATCTTTCAACCCACAAATGCAACAGCTTTCAACGGATTTTACAAATGCCATTCATGAAGACCTCAACATTTATGCATTTGGCGAAGGATTACCACTTGATGAGAATTGGGTAAGGTTTTCATTTCACCACATTAAAAATTATCCAACTAGGTTCATTAGTTGACGAAAATCATAACATCATTAAAACATGTAAGATAAATGAAATTAAAAAACAATAACTTTGTGATGTATTTATATTATTTGCTTCCCAAGGGTGGAAGGAAATTATTTTTACACAAAAAAATAATTCATTCTTATTCAAACATCAATAATTATTAAAGTGTAGTTTCCACCACCATTTGAAATTACTATGTTACTTATAAGTTAAAGCATAAGCGAAGAAACAAATCAATGAATTCAATTAATTTAATCTTTTGCACATGCAGGGAGTTTTAGTGCCATTTGCTTCAGCTATTCAATTATCAAACAACAACCATTACAAAATTGAAGATGCTAATCACTTCACAATTTGCAAGCCACCAAACAAAGATCATCCAAGCTATTATTTATTGTTAAAATGTTTGAGAATATGTATGGAGGTAAAAAATCAAATCTAAATCATTTGATTTCATATATGTTCATGTAATTTTATACACATTAAGTCACGGCACTCTCGATGTGTATTGCATATGGAATGTCATATATATTGGTTATCAAATTAAAAAAAGATAACATGTAAATGACTTGTATTTTGTGAATTTTGACAGAAAAATATATTGCTTCCACCTTTGCCATGTCATGAAGTGGCATTGATTGACAAAGCAAAAGACATAAACATCTTGTTTCAAAAGGAATCTATTGTTGGTTTGGTTGGAATGGGTGGGATTGGGAAGACCACTCTGTGCAAAAAATTCTATCATTTGTTCCACAACGAATATGACAAATCTAGTTTTTTGGAGGACGTGAAATCAAAAGACGATATCAATGATGTCATAAAACAACTCCTCTATGATTTGTGTGGCAAAAGGTTACCCAAGGATGAAAATGTGAATAAAAAATACCTTGACCAAATTAAGCAATGTATGATATCGGAGAAAGTGCTAGTGGTGGTGGATGATGTTGGTAACGCGGAGAGCCTTACATCCTTGCAACTTGTCATTAATAAGTGTGCCAATAATACAACTTCTAAAAGCAAAGTACTTGTGAATTGTCGAAATTGGCAATATTTGAAATCTCATGTAAATCAAGATGGAAAAGTGGTCATGAAATATTTGGAGGAAGAGCAAGCAAGGGAACTCTTTATGTTCCATGCATTCGGTAATGCAAATCATGTTCCAACAAAGGAGTTCAAAGATATATGTATGAAGATTATAGAAGGTTGTGAAGGGCTCCCTTTAACTCTTAAAGTATTGGGTTCTTTTTTATGCAATATTGAAGAATTAGAAATCTGGGAAGGTGTATTGAACAAATTGAAAATCGGGCAAAGCTTCACCGGGGGCAGTGATAATGAAGAGCTTTGGAGTAAATTGAAAATTTCTTATGACTACTTAGATGAGCAACATCAAAATATGTTTTTGGATATTGCTTGTTTTTTGGGTGGTTTGAAAATAAACACAATTTATCGAATGTGGAGTGGAGATTATTTACAGCGAAAATTAGATTTTAAAAATTTAAAAGATAGATCCTTAATCCAATGGGAAGAAGGTGGAATCTTATACATACATGAACAATTACAAAACATGGGTCAAAGAATTGCAAGGGACCTTATGAATCGCTTTATATGGAAATCAAATGAGCCAAATTTCTTTTCACAAGAAGATGAGGTTGTCACCATACTATTTCAATCCTATAATTTTACTTTGATTTCCTATGATTTTTTTAATGTCCAAAATCAAATGTTTTACCTTTTAATCTTCAATTTTTAAATACATGTCTTTTTGAAAATACATTGGCATGAGATAAATTGTCATTGTATATTGATAATCCTTTTGTTTCCATTTCATGTGATAGGTGGCAAAAAATCTAGAAGGCATTTCATTGAAAGAAATGGTCAAATTGCTTACATTGTTCCAAATTGGTTCAAAGGGATTTGACAAACTTAGGTTCGTTAACCTAACAGACACCTCACCAACTATTGTGTATATGTTCATCCAAGGGCGAAATTTGAATAATGTTAAGTGGTTGTGCTTGAAGAAATGCATGATTCAAACGTTGCCAAGTGATTGATTTTATTGTTTGAAATTAAAGGTACTTGATTTGACACAATGCCTACATTTGAAAGAAATACCTTCATCTATTGGCCAATTGAATGCACTACAAGAGCTTAATTTGAATGGGTGTTCCAACTTAAGAGAATTACATTCATCTATTAGCAAATTGAATGCACTACAAGAACTTAATTTGAATGGGTGTTCCAACTTGGAAGAACTACCTTCATCTATTGGCAAATTGAATACACTACAAGAGCTTGATTTGAATTGGTGTTTCAAGTTGAAAGAACTACCTTCGTCTATTGGACAATTGAATGCACTCCGAAAACTTAATTTGAATCATTGTTCCAGCTTGAAAGCACTACCTTCATCCATTGGCAAATTGAATGCACTCCAAGATCTTGATTTGCATCGGTGTTCCAACTTGAAAGCACTACCTTCATCTATTGGCCAATTGAATGCACTCCAAAATCTTGATTTGCATTGCTGTTCCAAGTTGGAAGAACTACCTTTATCTATTGGCCAATTGAATGCACTACAAAAGCTTGATTTGCATGATTGTTCCAAGTTGAAAGAATTACCTTCATCTATTGGCCAATTGATTGCACTACGAAATCTTGATTTGCATCATTGTTCCAAGTTGAAAGAACTACCTTCATCTATTGACCAATTGAATGCACTACAAAAGCTTGATTTGCAGTATTGTTCCAAGTTGAAAAAACTACCTTCATCTATTGGCTAATTAAATGCACTCCAAGAGCTTGATTTACATTGGTGTTCCAACTTGGAAGAACTACCTTCGTCTATTGGCCAATTGAATGCACTCCAAAAGCTTGATTTGCATGGGTGTTCCAACTTGAAAGAACTACCTTCATCTATTGGCCAATTGAATGCACTACAAAAGCTTAGTTTGAATGGGTGTTCCAACTTGAAAGAACTACCTTCATCTATTGGCCAATTGAATGCGCTCCAAGATCTTGATTTGGATGGGTGTTCCAACTTGGAAGAACTACCTTCGTCTATTGGCTAATTGAATGCATTCCAAGAGTTTGATTTGAATGGGTGTTCCAACTTGAAAGAACTACCTTCATCTATTGGCCGATTGAATGCACTGCAAAAGTTTAGTTTGAAAAGGTGTTCCATCTTGAAAGAACTACCTTCATCTATTGGCCAATTGAATGCACTCCAAGATCTTGATTTGGATGGGTGTTCCAACTTGGAAGAACTACCTTCGTCTATTGGCCAATTGAATGCACTCCAAAAGCTTGATTTGCATGGGTGTTCCAACTTGAAAGAACTACCTTCATCTATAGGCCAATTGAATGCACTCCAAGATCTTGATTTGGATGGGTATTCCAACTTGAAAGCACTACCTTCATCTATTGGCCAATTGAATGCACTCCAAGATCTTGATTTGCATCGGTGTTCCAACTTGAAAGCACTACCTTCATCTATTGGCCAATTGAATGCACTCCAAAAGCTTAATTTGCATGGGTGTTCCAACTTGAAAGAACTACCTTCATCTATTGGCCATTGAATGCACTCCGAAAGCTTAGTTTGAATGGGTGTTCCATCTTGAAAGCACTACCTTCATCTATTGGCTAATTGAATGCCCTCCAAGATCTTGATTTGCATTGGTGTTCCAACTTGGAAGAACTACCTTTGTTTATTGGCCAATTCAATGCACTACAAAAGCTTGATTTGCATGATTGTTCCAAGTTGAAAAAACTACCTTCATCTAGTGGCCAATTGAATGCACTACAAAAGCTTGATTTGTAGTATTGTTCCAAGTTGAAATAATTACTTTCATCTATTGGCCAATTGAATGCAGTCCAAGATCTTGATTTACATTGGTGTTCCAACTTGGAAAAACTACCTTCGTATATTGGCCAATTGAATGCATTCGAAAAGCTGATTTGAATTCGTGTTCTAACTTGAAAGAACTACCTTCATCTATTGGCCAATTGAATGCACTCCAAAAGTTTAATTTGACTATGTGTTCCAAGTTGAAAAAACTACCTTCATCTATTGGCCAATTGAATGCACTCCAAGAGCTTGATTTACATTGGTGTTCCAACTTGGAAGAACTACCTTCGTCTATTGGCCAATTGGATGCACTACAAAAGCTTGATTTGAATTCGTGTTCTAACTTGAAATAACTACCTTCATCTATTGGCCAATTGAATGCACTCCAAGATCTTGATTTGCATCGGTGTTCCAACTTGAAAGCATTACCTTCATCTATTGACCAATTGAATGCACTCCAAAAGCTTAATTTGCATGGGTGTTCCAACTTGAAAGAACTACCTTCGTCTATTGGCCAATTGAATGCACTCCAAAAGCTAAGTTTGAATGGGTGTTCCAAGTTGAAAGAACTACTTTCGTTTATTGCAATTGAATGCACTCCAAAAGCTAAGTTTGAATGGGTGTTCCAAGTGAAAGAACTACCTTCGTCTATTGACCAATTGAATGCACTCCAAGATTTTGATTTGCATTGGTGTTTCAACTTGGAAGAACTACCTTCGTCTATTGGCCAATTGAATGCACTCCAAAATTTTGATTTGCATTGGTGTTTCAACTTGGAAGAACTACCTTCGTCTATTGGCCAATTGAATGCACTCCAAGATTTTGATTTGCATTGGTGTTTCAACTTGGAAGAACTACCTTCGTCTATTGGCCAATTGAATGCACTCCAAGATCTTGATTTGAATTCGTGTTCCAACTTGAAAAAACTACCTTCGTCTATTGGCGAATTGAATGCACTCCAATATTTTGATTTGCATTGGTGTTTCAACTTGGAAGAACTACCTTCGTTTATTGGCTAATTGAATGCACTCCAAGATCTTGATTTGAATTCGTGTTCCAACTTGAAAAAACTACTTTCGTTTATTGGCCAATTGAATGCACTCCAAAACCTTAGTTTGAGTGGGTGTTCCAACTTGAAAGAACTACCTTCATCTATTGGCTGATTGAATGCACTCCAAGAACTTAATTTGATTGTGTTCCAACTTGAAAGAACTACCTTCATTTGTTGGGCAATTAAATGCACTCCAAAAGTTTTACTTATATGGGTGTTCCAACTTGAAAGAACTACCTTCATTTATTGACCAATTGAATGCACTCAAAACGATTTACTTTTACGGGTGGTCCAACTTGAAATAACTATTTTCATCTATTGGTCAATTGAATGTATTCTAAAAGCTTGATTTGAATGGGTGTTCTAGTGTTTTATTTCCTCTTAGTAAAAAGATTTTGACAATTTTTTGAAAAATCTCTATTGGGTTCTAGCATGTAGCCAAAAATGTAAAGGAGTCTAGATATTTCTTTTACTTTTATACCTAAACCCTATTTAAATTTGGCTAAATTTTGTTTGTGGATGATCATCATTTTGACAACATCACAAATTTGGGAAAAACAAAAACCTTGCTTGGTGTTCCAATTAATTAATTTGGTTTCACATTTTGAAAGATGTTGTTCACCCCCATGTTAGTAGTTCCACCCCTATTACCCCTATTTGAGCCTAAATCATTGTACATTGATTATCACATTCAACATGATGCACACTTATGTCATGTAAGTGTAATCTCCTTGCTTCACTTTCATTCAAAAATGTGTGTGTGTTAATAATGTGATTCACATTAATTAGTTCATGGGTGCCCTTACATATATATTTTTTAAATTTCTTTTGGGGAAGGAATCATGATGATTAAATCAACATCATTTTTTTTGGAACATTGGTCACTCCCCAATATAAGCACCTTTCTTTTGGGGAAGGAGTCATGATGATTAAATCAACATCAATTTTTTTGGAACATTGGGTACTCCCTAATATACACACCTCTTTTGACCCCATATTGTGAAATAGAAAAAAATGTGCTTGCTTATTCCCCACCCTTTCAATTTATATACATAGGAGTTTAACTTTCAACAAACCATATCGGAAAAATTTGAGGTGTCATATGAGACATATTGGGGGAACAACATGGGGACTTGGGGAACCTTTTAAGAACGTGATGGGAACATATTGAGAGCAAAGAAAAAAACCAAAAAAATCCTCGCTAGGATTAGTGTCTTGTTGCAACTATGCTCTTGTTACATCACCTTTTGCTTGCAACTTTTAGTGCAAAATTTTAACTTAGTATTATCAACTAGATCACATCTTTTGTATTTACAAAAAACTTGTCTACAATCCATGAGAATTCAAGTTCAAAAACACAAAAAAAACATGCCTATTTTTGTTGTGTGTTTTGAAATTTCAAAACACAAAATGAGATTTTAAAATCACGTCATGGGATAACCCTCGCCCCACAACCACCCCCAACCCCCCCAAACTAGAAAAAATCAAAACCTCATTCACACTAAATTGGATTCAAACCACTAATAATAAACTACATGAAATTAATGTCTTGCAAACAATACTTGACAATCTTAATAATAATCAACATTGGTCAAGATTAGTTTGGAGTAGTGTTGGTACTAGGTTGTTAGTATATATAATTTAATATTGGTCTTCATATCAAATAATCATCTAAACTTATGTAACCTAAGGCAATACCAATCTCATTTTAATTAGCCTTTTTTTTCTTTTTTTGGTATCAAAATTTGGTGAAATTTTAGGAATAATTTAAGAAAACTAGTGGAATTAACATCAAAATAAGAAATCTAATTTCTTTGTTGAAGAATGGCAAAAGTTTCTTTCAAATAAAGCATTGATCTTAATTTAAATTTGATGCATCCTTAATTTTATAAAATGGTATCTAGGTAAAAAAACATGCTTTTCAATTTTGTTTAAAATTCAAACCTAAAGTCCATTCCTTAGCTCCCTAGAGAGAGAAAAAAGTATGAAAGTTTTAGGATGGGACTAGGACAAGTTTACAAATGTTATTTCAAGGTGAAGCTAGTTTGTACAAATTGAGAGAAGGCAATTGGTGCAAATTAGAATCAAAACGGTGCATGGACTAAATCACAAGAAACAATTGTTCACATGATTCAACACAACCCAATTTTTTTTAAAAATCACCATTATCTTCTTTAAACTATATTTTGTAGATGATGGTGAGGATTAGATTGAAGTGCTATAAATTGCAAGGATTCCAAAATGGGAGTCTTAATTCATTTGTTCAATTATTAAATGATGAGTCTTCTTCTTTTGTGGGATCATAATTCTTATATATGAATTTCAATTTTGAAAGCCATCTATTAGTTGTTTAAATGGCTTTCTGGTTTGAATAAGATTGGTCATATCTTGTGCTTTAGATTTCAAAATTGGAAATGTGAGCTATCTTTGGATACCCAATTTTCAAAACCTTTCCAAATAGTGCATAATTCAAGGACAATTTTTTATCCTTCAAACCTTGTTTCAAATGTTCAAAACACCATGGGATTTCAAGTTTAAAATGGGAGTGTTAGGATGAATTTATTCTTGCACATGTGAATGTGTCTAAATTTTAGAATATTCTTTCAACTTGATTTCCTTCTCATACTTTAACCTTAATCATGAAACTAAGGTTAAGGTCACAATAGAATGCATGCATGTTAGTTGGGACATGAAATGAAATTAGACTTGTACCAATACGTACTTAATAAGCACATGAATTAATATCAATTTCATACAATGGTTATATCAATCTCAATATTAAAATATACCTATTTCATTTAAACTAAAATGTGACATGGCAAAATTTGCTACACATGAAAATAAGTGGAATGATGAAATTTAAAGATTGGATTTTGAGACTTGTAAGTTATAGATATTTATTTACAAATGAATCAAACCAAGCTAACATGTTACAAATTAATTCGACCAAATGATATGTGACATGGCAAAAATGAATGAACCTTAAACCATCGATTTCATAAACCAATGATTGGTTTAATGGGTTTTTGTGAATCCACAACCCAAATGATGCCATAAACACAACATCAACCCATTCATCCATCCTTTTAAACAAGCCCAATAGCTTACAAGCCTAAGCTTGAAATCATCCAAGGAAAAATTCTCCCAATAAAAAATCCCCAACATCTATGGAAACAAGCCAGGTTGTAGCTTGATTAACATAGGTATGAGCCTTTCCCATGGGACTATCATGAGTTCATTAGCTTTAGTTTCTACAAGTTTCAAGTAATGGTTTCACGCACCTTGAATGTCTTTCAAGTTGTGCAATTCCCGTAGAACAACATCGAATGCAATGGAGATGGATGGGGGTATGAAGGAATTTTAATGCTTTCATTCTCCCCTCCCATGTTGGAGTGAGGCAAATTTGTTATTCCATGAATCTTCTATTGATTGGCATGTGCAAGAAGATGACCAAGCCTTTGATATTTTCCTCACCTTTGTTATCCAATTTTTTTACATTGTCAAATAAGGTTAATACTTGAAATGTGGTCTCACCTATACTACCAACATTAATACTTGTGTCTTGATCACTTGAAGGAACCAATTTGTTATCTTTGGTAATTGATTTTGTAGTTTTGGGGTCATCAACATGTGCTTATTCCTGTGGCACATCCCATATATGCTTGTTTGATGTACTTGTAGGCCACCTTTTAGGTGATGCCCCCCCCTATTGGCATCCTTTGCCCCAAATTTTTTGATGCACCTTTCCAACATTGTCTATTGTAACAAGGTTCCGACAACAACCCTTTGAAAAATTTGAACTTACACGTTTGGACATGAATGTGTTCACCATTGATTGGAACTTTTTCCAAGGTCATTTTTGCATCTACTTCAACTTTGGTCCGCGATTTCAATTGAATAGAAGAAGCATCATTGTCCTCAATTTGTTGTTTTACCTATTTCAATAGTTGGGTGTTAACCAAATTGGAAAACATTTGGATAAAGATGGGTCAATGGGACCATCCAACCACCCTTTAGACCTATGGTTAGAAAGTCACAGCTTACTTAACCATTTCCATCCATAATGCACACATTGGAAGTGAGGACAATCCTTTTTGCCATTTAATGGGGTCACTCATGATGAAAATATCTCCAATAGAAACTCATTATAAAGTTCATGAGTGACCCATTACTTTACAAATGGAGTACATGTTAATTTCACATAATACGTAAATTGTATTTGTAATTGAAACCAAGTAGCTTGCCTCCTATGAATCAATCACAATTTAGAATTGATAGATACATTTTCCAAGCTCAACATGCCAAATCTTAGAATTTTATTTTAAATTGTCATTCATTTATACCAACCTTTAAAGGTTCAACATCGTGTTCAACTTAGCTACGGACCACCAATCACTTAAAACATTATTTTTAACACATATGTTATCCAAATCTAACTTGCCTTAACTCCTTAAAAAATTAACCACAAAACGCACTTTCCTACCAAATCCTGAGCTCTACAATTAAACCAATAGTAAGTTATGCCACCAAACCCAAAAGGGTTTTGCAAAGGTAGGAAATTTGACTTGATTATGGACCACCAATCATTTAAAACATTATTTCTAACACATACGTTGTCCAAATCTAGCTTGCCTTAGCTCCTTATAAAGCTAACTATGATACGCGCCTTTCTACCAAATTATAAGTTTTGTAGCTAAGTTAGTAATAAGATATGACACTAAACCTGAAAGGATTTGTAAAGTTTTTTTAAGATTTCAAGCTTCCAACATCATCCCTACCTACTTCCATTTTTTCCAAACTATTACAACATTCTAATCTATTATCTTTCTTTTTGCCATGTACCAAGGACTACTCATTCATCTTCTTCCCAATAAGGTTGTGGGAGCAAGTCTTTTCAATACAAATAATGTTCGGAAAAGAGAAAGCCAAAATGATTCGACTTCGCCCTTTTAAAAAGAAAGAAGGACGATCCCCACTTGGTAGCCAATGGAAGGAAAAGGAAAAGGTTCTCATGTTCGAAGACTATGGAAGGAGAAGGAGAAAGTAATTATCATGCTCGGAGGCCAATGGAACGAAAAGGAGAAGGTTTTCATGCTCGAAGGCCAATGGAACGAAAAGGAGAAGGTTCTCATGTTCAAAGGCCAATGGAACGAAAAGGAAACGGTTCTCATTTCACCTCTTCCCACTTTCCCCCTAAATAACTTTACTTAAAAAATAATAATTTCCCTTTGATATTAAAATTTTACTTTATCATGGTTCTAGGCTGTTATTTATGCATTTCTTCCATTTTCCTTGGCCTATAAATTATGATCGCGTATTTTGATGTCATTAGTCCCCCCCACACATTCATTGTTGATTTGATTTGGTTGAAGATTTTTTTTTCCTTGAAATTATGGCATCGCCTATGGCCATGTCTTACGGACCTCAAACAACACAAGCGAATGAAAAGTTGACCCTGGAATTATTTTTAGATTTAACACCGATGCAACATCTTCATGATGAAGGATTCAAACTGTGAAAAATGTGTGTTCATCTTGAAGTCAATCCCCCTCGAGCTTGGTGCTATTGCATTTCCCCAAACTTTCGCACCATGGTGAATTTGTTACAAGTTGACCCCGCTTTTGGTGATGAATTTGAAATCGTTTGTGAAGGTTATTACGAAATTGAAGACACCTCCATCTTCGCATGGTTTTCAATTATTGGCATTGTACACTATCGTTGGTTGCGATGTTCGATTTACCGACTACCTCTTAATAATAAGGTAGACTACTTAGTTTGCACCATTCAACACATCCTAGATTTCTTATAGTTATGAATTATCATTGTGACATAAATTAGGACTTTGTGTGTAATTGTAGCTCCTTGTTGAGCTTAACCATAATTTAAATAAATGTTCCATTCATCATGAAATTCAAGTTGCCATTACCATTCTATCTCCCATGTTTATTTAATCATTAAAGTATTTTGAATTAATCGTATGTTTATGAGGTTTGAAGATTGTTCTATCTCTATTAGACCTTTCATTGACCCCTTTCACCTACTCATAAATCCTCAACATCCTTGCTACTCATTAAATACTATAACAAGACCATTGTTTGATTATACACTATGAATTTTGGTGTCTATTTTTACCCCCAACCCTTCAAAGATTTCTCACCCTTAATTACACCATTGAAGTTCTAAAACTATGGTTTACCAACTTTTTGTTGAAGAAAAGAACTAACCCAACCCATACCGTGTTTTAGATTAGAAAACAACTCCCCCACAAAATCGTGCGCATTCATCATCCCCCATTCTAACACGAAATTGTAAAAAATTCCTAATAATTTCACCACATTCGAATATCCTTTACACAAATCTTAAAAATTGAAACTATTGGCCATGGCTATGTTGGTAAGACTCACAATAACTACTACAAAACAATAATTATTGCATGACGATAATTGTTGCATGATGGTAGGAAAATAATAAACAAGTCTTACTCTCATTTGTTTCACCTTTTTTTCATTTTTTTTTATTCAACATCCTTTTTTGTGATGGTAACTAAGTTGTCTAATTCCATGATTTACCAAGCACATTTGGGCCACATGTACATCTATAAATTAGATGGGGGGATATGGTTATGTTAAAAGGCATGTGTTTGAAAAGATTGTAACATTTATGAGGTGATAATGTATAAAAGCCATGAAGTAATTTATTACAAATTTACAATCCTAATTCCCATCCCAAAAGTTGATGGATGCATTTGGGGTTGTGTGCCCCCAATACTAATTGCAACCAAAACTTGGAGTGACATTTTCTATCCATTTGGCAATTCTAAAAATTGTTTTTTACCAACTTGAAAAGGTATGGGTTCCAACATTGTTTTAAACTATTACTTTTGACCTATAAAAAAATTTATTTGTTTTTACCATGAAGAACAATGCCAAATTGGCTCTGTAAAAACCATTTGATTTCAACCCACTTACCAAACTTTGGAAGACCTTTTCCTCATCACAAATTTTTGAACATGAAATCCTTAAGTACAATAAGTTGGTCGAACTTGTCGTGCAAGTTATTATTTCAGTAGAAGATGAACAATGTCTTTTAATGTTCACCTTTATGAAAATAGAATTGAGAAATTAATTGACTATGCATTTGGAACTAGTCATTCAAATGTTTAGCCAAATTTTTTTCACCATTTCCTTTTTAGAACAACAATCCAAAGTTGGAAAGACAATAAAATTTGTTATGGGGAATGATATGGAAGAGTTACTAAATTTTACAATTGCCCTTTGTTTCCACAATTCATGAATCTTCATCCAACCCCCTTTAGGGCCTTTAAGAATTAAGAGTGAAATTTTGTTTTTTTACATTGAATATGCATGATTAATGTTTTCTTTTATGTAGGTTATGTTTTATGTTACAATGGCCATGACTTATTTGGGTTGGGGTTCAATACCTTTGTGGAGATTTGTTGCCAAAAGTTGGAAACATAAAACCAATGAATTGCAAAAGAATAAAAAAGAATTGAAGGCTTGTAGTTTGTAAATTGACTTAAAATTTTATCTTATAGCAAATCATGTCCAACCAATTTTTTTCCCTAATCATCAAAAGTTTGCATATTTACTTGCCTTGTAGTTGGGCACTTCAACACATAATATGCCCATGTGGCAATTACATGAGGAAGAGGACATGTAGCCAACTTGGTTAAAATGGAAAAATGAAAAAAAACCATTGGTTCCCACTTATAATACAAACCATAAACCCACATTAGCTTTCATTCTTTTTCCTTTTTTTCATCTATTTGCTTCTTTAAAAGCAAGTACTATGTAACTAGTCCATTTGGAATTTAGGATTTGGAAATGGATGGATGGATGGTTGCTAGATGAAAATTTCACTCATAAATGTTTTCTTTGAAAACCAAAGTCCTTGCCACATGAGGAAAAACATTCTAAAATTTCAATATTTAAACAATAGGTTCCAACTTGGAGTAAGTTGCCAAAACATAATATATTTTGTAAAAAATTATACTTTGTTCTTTGACTTATAGCCAAATTTTGCTAATTCCTTTTATGGATGATCACTAATGTGGTTACATCACTATTTTTATTTTTATTTTAAAATCTTGATTATGCCATTAATAGCCAATTATTTGAAAACCAATTATCATGAATCTATCAAATTCTAACATTTCAAACGAAAATGATATTATTTTGTTATATAAGCTAGACTTAACAAATCATAAAATTTATATTATGGTATGTGGTTTACATATACACATGATCATTTATGTTCTAATGTTATTTAGATTATATGACATTTAAGGTCTATAGTATAATGGTTCACAACATACAAGTGATTGTTTATCCATAATCAACAATGCTTATTTGAAAACATGGGCTATGTGAAAAGAAAATCAAGGCTTGTCTTAAATAAAAAATACACGCCTTCTCTTTGAAATATTTAAAAATGTAACAAATCATGGCAAGCCATTCATTCATAGAGATGCCATTTACAACCATTGTGGTATGTTCACGCTTTGTGTTAATTAAAAATTAAAAACTTGAACATTAACTATTAATGTTCGGGTTTTAGTTAATTATCCCTAACAAAGTTTCAATTGTTTATCTAAAATTATAACTATAAACACATGTTTACATTTAATGTCAAATTAACAAAATGTTAAAGGTTGGTCATCTAATAATGAATTAATCCATAGTTTTGTTCAAATCTAATTAAACATTAAACTAACATTTTCAATCGAAGAGCATAGGTGCATGTTGGCAAAGGTACAATATTTTCATCATAGAATGACATTTTGGGCAACACAAAAACACTTAGAATGATCAAGCTTGTCCAATATTCAATTTTTTTTCATTCTTTGATGAACATTTGATTTGTTTCATCATGAAGTTTTATCTTACATGAAGTTTTATCTTCGCATCAAGTTATGTCTTTTATTGAAGCAATGTCTGCACATGAAATTGTTCTTGAAGCCATGTATTTTCTTCAAGTAGGTGTCAATTTCTTTATGCATTGTGCACAACCTTCTTCTTCAAGCTTGGTCTTTTATTATACACTTCTATAAACAACATCGATTTTGTTGTGTTCCATGGAATTTTGTTTGCTTTATGTATCCTTTGTTTATGGATGTTGTGTCATTTTATGAAAGTTGTGAAAGATCATTATATGTGTTGATGGATATGAAAAATGATTATGTGCTTGATACACAATTTTTTTGTTTTGTTGATATTGTTGTTGTAAATTATATGTTTTCAAAACAATATACATTTAAAATAATTTTGTGCCAAATTTGATTATGGTAACCAACATCCAAATTGTGATTACATTGGTGTGTCTATCGTCATAATATTGGATGCAATTTGGGGTTGCTCCTTAAAGAATTTCATCAATGGGTTTTCATGTTTGGTGCCAAACTTGATTGTTATAGTGAACATCCAAATTGTCAGTGTGTTTACACCATCAAAAAATTACATGCAACTTGGGTTGTTACCTACAAAGGTCAATCACTAGATGAAGCCAAGGTTGGCAACTTATTGTTTCATCTTTATCTTTGGGTCCAACCATGCTACTAAAAACCCCACATGCCCCCTTAGACCATTGTTTTACTTTTAGAATATTTTAAATATGGTTTTTCTAAAATCAAAAATTTAACAAATCTTCATTCTATTATGTTAAGGTGTATATTTTAAAAAATCCAAAAATGTCATTTAAAAAAATTTCAAATTGTGCTTTTAGTGTCAAGACTTTTAAGATGCTTTTATGGAACTTTTAAGTAATGGTTATGACTACTTTTGGTACATGTTAGTATGACTGCACCCTTTTATGGAATATGATGATGCATTTTAGCATAACTTTTAAAAAATGAGGTAGATTATATTTTTCTTGTTAATCATTTGATATTTATAATTTAATGGCAAGATGTGTGATACAAACTATCTATCCCAATGGAGGTCCAAGTAATTTGTGCCTTGTACAAGATTGCATAAAAGATGTAACTTGTTCATTTGCAACAAATTGTTTACAAGTCAATCAATAGTTTCATTTGTTTGTGAAAAAATCATCATAATATTTAACATTATTTTCAAAAAGCTCATTGTTTGACCATGTGAAAATAAGATGGATGCAATAATGCACACAACTTCAAAACTTTGTGGTATCCTAAACATACAAGGGGCCATTGAAAACATAATTGTATGTTTCAAAACCTTATGGACCTTTTTGTGAGGATTACTTTTACCACAAACCTAGAGGGTATATGTGTACATGATCATTACTTGGATTTATTTGAAAACAACTTCAGTCATATTTTTCTACATGTTATTGACATCTTTCAACTTGATATAATCAATTTGTTGATTTTGATTTTTTTTTGGGTGTTTATAAACGTTATTCTATCACCATTTTCATTAAAATTTGTGGTGTTTGTAAAGTATAAAATTCCCATTATCCTCATACATTTCATTTTATGTTTTCCATACAAGTTTGTTTTGCATTTTGTTTCTTCATTTAAAAAAAATGTGTTGTGAGGTTTGTGAATTCTTCCAAAGATAGGTAAGAGAGTTTAACATTACTTGGGAACACCTTTGCCACACTTGTTGTTGGTGCCATTTGGTGAGGTTGATTGAGGACAATGATTCATTATTTGTTAATTGCTTGTTGTTCACTTGTTGCAAACAATAATCGGTGACCATTTTTTAAGAAATTTGATTACCACTTTCAAATGTCCTTGTGTTAAATTTGATTGGGAATACATTGAAGTCTATCCTTCATTGCAACACAAATCCTATAAACCATAGCTTTGCAAATTACATGTAAGGTATAATTTGTAGTTTTGATTTTTTGAATAACAATAAGATGCCAATAAAACATCGAGTTCCTTTATGGACAAAGCAATGAAAACATTTATGTTTCATAGAACTTGTAGGGAAAGGCATATGTTTAAAGTTTGCAAAATATAATTCATAGGAGGGAGATAAAAAAACGAGGAAATCTAGAGAGAGAGGACAAGAATGCTAGTTTACATTAATTTAATCACTTTGATTTTGAAGTCTTATGTAACATCATTCATATTTTTATTTTAAAAAGTTCATTTTTTATAGATTTCAATGTTATTAAACATTGGCACTTAACATTGAAATAACTTCATTGCCATTTCATACATCATTTCAACCTTGGTGTAAAGTAGGTTCACATGTTTGCATTCATTTGGTTTTTTAACATTGTAAACATTAACTTAACTTTGGTGTAAATACCAAGTGTGGTGGGGCTTTTAGTAAACAAACAACATTGCATGAAAAATTTCAAAATTTGACAACATTTAATTGATTTACATTTATGAAATAAATAAAAATCACATTATAACCATTAATATTAAAAATATTCCAAGATTGTGAACCAATTTATAATGGCAATTTTTCATTATATAGATTCGTTGGATTTAACACCTATTGGACCTTTAATCCTCGAAAACAAAAAAGGACTAAACATTTTTGCACATTACAATCAAAGTTTTTTTGGTGATGAATTCTCAACACTTGGTGAACCCAAAAATAAAATAATCATAGATTCATTGTGTTTTTGAAAAAAATTGAAAAAAATTGAAGAATTTTTGGAGAAAAATGCTTCAAAATTTGCCTATTTTTTGTATTTTCAAGGCATTTATTATCACTTTTCTATTGCTTAGACAATTTTCTAGAAGGTTTTTGCCATTTAAGACTATATCTACTTATGATGCTTGTTGCAAAATGTTATTATGTCAAAAAAGTTGAAAACAAACTTTGATAATAATAAATTTTTTATAGGGGAAAAAATCCAAAACCCAAGAAAAGACTCAATCTTCTTTTTAATTTTGTTGTGTTCACATTGTGTGGCTTATTGATATTCTTTCTCTATTCACATGAGTTGGGTTTTGGCACATTCTAGGATACCATTTGGATAGTTATATCCATTGAAAACACATTACATGGCACACACTATCACGGTCTTTGTTCTTTTAATTATATTTTGAGTGGGGCAATTTGTCACCTCTTTTTGTTCTTTGACAACTTTTTACAAGGCCATCACCAATTAATGTGAAATCTATCTTTTGATGTTCATCCATAGAATTATCCTACAACATTATTATTTTTATAATATCTTAATTATTATAATATTTATAGGCTGAAAAATCCAAAAAATCCAAAACCCAAAATTTATAATTAAAAAAATCCTCTTTTTAGCTTTGTCATGTTCACTATGTAACTTCTTAAAATAGTAATAAAACCTTGTATATATAAAAACAAGGATGGAAATCCATCCACAAAAAGTACAAGGCATGTATAAGTAAGTGTGAACACACGAAAAGAAAACCAAGATAATTGTAACAATAGTAATAAATGGAAGACATAGTGTTAAAGAACATCCTCTACCACAAATAAGCTAGTGAAGGAGGTGCATTGACTGGTATGTGTGGAAGAGATGAAAAACTATGATTAAACATGAAAGTTTGTTGAAAATCATGATGGATTGTGCATGTTGGAAGGTTATTGACACTTGTTGCCTATAATAATATATAAACATTGAAGGTACCAAGGAGGTCTGTTGATGGCAAGTTATATTGGCATGTACACAAGAAGATAGAAAGGAATCAAAATGAGGATGGAAACAACCATAGGTTTCTATGGCAAGGGGAATGAAATCATTTCTTGGCGCTCATTCTATGTAGGATTGTGCCTTGTCTTGAGCGATAATTATTGTTGCATGTGTTGTTGTTGTTGAAGCTCACTGCACCAAATTTGTATGAGTTAAATCGACAATGATAATATTTGCCAAGGTTCAAAGCTTATATCTGGCAATGACAATATCCATTTGTCTTTGTGTAGGGCAAGAAAAAAAGTGGGAAACTTCTTTCTTTACATGTACTCCATTATGTGATGCGATAATTACAACAATATTTCGAAATGTATCATGGGTTGTAGTGTGCTCACTCTCGCACAAGCAACATAATAAATGGATCCCCAAATCAATGATGGTATGACCACATTGACATTGTGAAAGATGTGGAATTGTAGGATGTGATGTATGGAGATAAATATGAAATGTTGTAAGAAAATGCACTAAAGACAAACAAAATGAAGGGGTGGTGGATGAGCCAATAACTAAAGCCTTGTTGTTGGACCTACACAAGAGTGGAGATATGTTCACATGAATTCTGAAAGAACATATGCTAAAAGCACAATAAATTCTCTTTGTTCACATGAGAGCTAGGTTTGGACAAACTCTACCAAGTCCAACAAGACATTTATAGCCACTGAAAACACGCCACATGGCACACGAGATCTTGGCCTTAGTTCTTTGGCTTGTGCAAGCTTTCTTCCTCCCGGCACATTTTTCGCATTCACATTTTGTGGCTTCCCAAAATTCTCTCTGTTCACATGACCTGGGTTTGGACAAACTGTAGGCATCTGCCTGGATACATATAGCCATTGAAAGCGCACCACGTGGCATAAGAGATCTTGGCCTTTGTTCTTTGGCTCTGCAGCTTTCTTCTTCAAGCCACATTTTTCGTGTTCACATTATGTAACTTCCCAAAATTCTCTCTGTGTTCACATAGGCTGGGTTTAGACAAACTGTAGCAAGCCCAAAAGGACACTTGAAGC
Source organism: Sphagnum tenellum (assembly GCA_963921925.1). Taxonomy (NCBI): domain Eukaryota; kingdom Viridiplantae; phylum Streptophyta; class Sphagnopsida; order Sphagnales; family Sphagnaceae; genus Sphagnum; species Sphagnum tenellum. The sequence goes on from OY998146.1 coordinate 944,291, forward strand.
CATTGAAAACACGCCACATGGCACGCAATATCTTGGCCCTTTTGTTTTTTTGGCTCCTGCAGGCTTTCTTCTTCCCGCCACAATACCCGCGCGTTCCCGCGCCGCTCACAGTCTCTCTTCCTCCTCGCGGCAGCGAAATCCCTCCATCGCTTCTCGGCTAACGACTTCCATTTTCAGTCAGCAAAGTTTCGCAAGCCACCGACCCCTCGCGTTCTTGGCATTTCCACAATGGTACGCACCTTCCAAAACTCCAACCAGAGAACAAAACTCAAGCTTCGGGAACATGTTGCTCATGTGATATTGACCATCTTGTCGTCGTCGTCGCGTCGCCGATGGTATTATGTGTGCAAGTGAAATGGTAGAGAGCAGAAGTGAGAAAGAGGTTTTTGTTACCTATTTTGAGGTTAGCTGCCAGTTTGATGCGATAATGGAGTGTGTGATGGAACTGACTGATCGCAGGAGTCGGAAGGAGCTCCCACTACCTCGGGAGGTAGCGGGTCTCTGGACCCTGACAGTATGCCGAGCAATGGAGGAGGAGGAGAAGGACGACGACGACGATCGCGACGAAGCTCCCTGTCTGAGTCGGAAGCCGAGATCGACCGAAATGTGCTGTTTCCTGACGAAGACGAGGCTGTGGACGAGGAGGAGGAAGAGGGCGAGGATCTTTTCCCCGATAACTTTATGGAACAGTCAGTCTTTTCTCTCTTGCTCTTGTCTCGTGTTTGAATTCAAGCTTTGTTTGCGGCAAAATGATGTTAGTTTGGCAAGGGTTAAGAAGGAGAGCAATGAGAAGCAGAAGAAGAAGAAGAAGAAGAAGAAGAAGACGACGAAGACGAAGAAGAACTAGGACTCGATAGGACTCCATGTCTGCTGAGAAGCACTGCGCCGAGGGAGTATGTCTTCTTCCGTTCCTTCAGGGCTATCTCCGTTAGAACACTTGCCTTCTGTTTCAGAGGTGCACATTATTTTGTGTGCAAGAATGGAGGCAAGCAAGCAGGTGCCAAAGACCGGGATGGTTTGCTTGAGCCAGTGATGGCTATGATGGACGGGGAACAGGGACTATCGGCCTCTGGAAGGACAGGACCAGTACGAGCCGGTGGGATTAGATGATGAGGTGAGCGATGACCGGGATTTCGCAACCATAATGGCGGATCGAAATGCCGCTGATATGGAACTGGATGAGCGCGATGGTCTCCTGAACAACGATCATCGAGGTCGCAAACTGCCATCAATCTTGCGTGAACGTGGTAATTCCTTCAGGGGCCTTGCTCTACATGGTCTACACACTTTCGTCGTTGTATTCTTCTTCTCTGTCACATTCTTGAAGCCAGTGGATTGTCCCCTTGTGAGAAAGAGAATCAGATTAGTTGTTTGTGACAGTTGGAATTGACTACTATCTTTGTCAACAAAATTTTGCAGATGAAGACGAAAACGATGAGTACCGACCTGTTAGGCAGAGAATTCGTGTGCATGAACCCCTCACTTCATCACCAATCGCTGCCAATTCTTACCATGACGACGAGGTCAGTCATCTCCTCTCGATTACTGCTATTCCTGTCACAGGGGAGTGGAAAGCCTATGAGAAATTATGGCAGGAGTTAGACTTGTGAGATTGAGAATGTTGTCTGGTTTGCTAAATGCTGCTCTTCTGGTTGGGCTTTGTTTCTGATGCACACAGCCAGAGGAGGAGGAGGAAGAAGAAGATACAACTGATTTCTTGAATGTCCAAGGGAATAGTATACCGGAGTGGGTTGCGCGAGATGAGGTGCGCCGTTTTATCCAGAGGAAGTTCCGACATTTCCTGGAGACGTTCAGTTCAAGAGAAGATGAGAACAGACCTGACTACAGAGAAGTTGTAGACAACATGGTTGCAGGTACTTTGCATACTCTTCAATCAGTCAGTCTGTCTGTCTTTCTGTGTGTGTTCTTACTGCCACCCAGAAAAGGTCACTTTCCAAGGTGTAGTTTTCTGTCTGTTCTCAATACTAATGCATGTGTTGCAATCTTTGCAGCAAACAGATGCAGCTTGGAGTTGAATTACAATCACTGGCTGAATACACGTCCAGAATTGGCGATATGGCTTGCAGATGCACCACAGGCACTTCTGGAAATCATGGAGGAAGGAGCATTGCAATTTGTACACAAGCATCACCCTAACTACAACAAGATTCATGAAAAAATTCACCTGCGCATCACTCACCTTCCACTCGAGGACAAGATCCGGAACATCAGGCATGATACGCCATGTACTCCTTCCTTTCTGTTGTGGAATACCGTAATGCATGTTTGTTGGCTATCGCAGGGTTTCAGATTGACATTCACATTTGTTGAATGTCAACAATCATTTAAAGACTTAATAATCCTAAACCCTAAACATGCAGATCATTAAGATAGAGTAAAAACTTCTGTAAGCTTTACTGAATCATACTGCTGCTGCCATGCTGGTTGTCCTGGCACATTTTGTGGTACAGGCAGATACATCTGGACACTCTGTTAAAGATCTCAGGTGTTGTTACAAGACGCTCAGGAGTATTTCCTCAGTTGCAGCAGGTGAAGTATGACTGCAGCAAATGTGGCACCATTCTAGGACCTTTCTTTCAGAACACACAGACAGAGATCAAAGTTGGGTCATGCCCAGAGTGCCAATCGAGAGGCCCATTTACTGTCAATGTTGAGCAGGTCTCCTTTCTTTGCCACAGGAACTTTCTCTGACCATACAAAGCAATTGCTGTGATTGTCTTCAGTTGCCTCCTAATATGCTGCTTGTTCTTGTGCATCATTCTTGCCTTTTCTTGTCTTGACCTATGAGAGATTTTTGGTTTCTCTGAATGACAGACAATATACAGGAATTATCAGAAGCTTACGTTGCAGGAAAGCCCAAACACAGTGCAGGCTGGGAGACTTCCGAGATACAAAGAGATCATACTCCTCCATGACCTCATTGATTGTGCAAGACCTGGTGAAGAGATTGTAAGGCTCACCCACTTAAGCTGTGATAGGACACACTAAGATGAGGAGTTGTCCTCATATGCAGTTTTCGTCATGTCTTGATGCATGGATGATCAGAAAGATTCACTTGAGGCTTTGAGCTGCAGCATTTCTGCAAGATATATCTGGATTGTCTGAACAAATCAGAACAGCAGTGTTAGTTCTGTGTGAATCTCAAGTATTTCCTGCAAGAGTAAGTCTAACTGTGGAACAGCAAGTTAAACTTGTGTTGTCTAATTTCAGGAGGTAACTGGCATTTATGTGAATAATTTTGATTCGGCATTGAACACCAAGAATGGTTTTCCTGTATTTGCAACTGTAGTGGAGGCAAATTATGTAAGCAAGAAACAAGACCTCTTTGCAGCTTACAAACTCACAGATGAGGACAAGGCAGAAATTGAGAAGTATGCAAAGGATCCCCGTATTGGACAAAAGGTAAATTGCCTCTCATCTACCTTTTCTTTATTCTTCTAACTAAGAGCACCAAGTGCAGATCAGTGTGCATTTATATCCAGGTTTGTGCTTGGTGCTATTGTGACTGGAGAGCCTATTCTGCTGTTCCGGCAGAGTCTTATTATGGCAGTTCTTTGTGCATCACCTTCATAAGATTGATTCACATGAAAGGAAATGCACTTATCTTGCAATTTTATCTTGCTGATGATCTATGGTTGAAATGGTTTTGCCCGGCATCTTTCAGATCATCAAGTCAATTGCTCCATCTATATACGGACACGAAGACATCAAAACAGCAATAGCCTTGGCCATGTTTGGGGGTCAGGAAAAGAATGTGCAAGGAAAGCATCGTCTCCGAGGTGACATCAATGTATTGCTTCTCGGTGATCCTGGCACTGCTAAATCCCAGTTTCTCAAGTGAGTATCCTCCAGGTTAAAACAATCTCTTACTAGTTGCACAGGCAACCTTAGATATAACAAGACAGCAAAGAGTAGCTGATTTAGGTGCTTGATTGGTGCTTTCATATTGATCTGGTGTACTCTCTGCAGGTATATTGAGAAGACAGCTCAACGAGCTGTTTACACAACAGGGAAGGGAGCATCAGCAGTAGGGCTGACGGCAGCAGTACATAAGGATCCAGTGACACGTGAATGGACCCTGGAAGGAGGTGCATTGGTACTTGCTGACCGAGGAATTTGCCTCATTGACGAATTTGACAAGATGAATGATCAGGATAGGTACCACTCCCTGGCCAATGATTTGCTGGCAGCCTTGTTCTCAAACTTTTCGTACATGGTATTTGATCCTTATGTGTGGTGCCCAAAGAAGAGGTCTGAGACATTTCTCAGGATTTTGTTGATTCTGAGAGGATTCTGACTATGATTTGAGTGTAGAGTGAGTATCCACGAGGCAATGGAGCAGCAAAGTATCAGTATATCAAAGGCTGGCATAGTCACCTCATTGCAAGCACGGTGCTCTGTCATTGCTGCAGCTAATCCAGTTGGGGGTCGGTAAGAGTCTTTACTTCACTTAGTAGTGCTCAGTCAAGGTGTTCAGTCTTTCTTATTGCTTCTTCAATATGAATCTATATATGAATAGTACACAGATTTCTACTCACTCAAAGTCACCATTAGCAACAAATCAAGCATATGTTCTGCACTTATGTTGCTTGACTTTTCTACAGATATGACTCTGGGAAGACCTTTGCACAAAATGTAGAGCTTACTGATCCTATTCTTTCTCGATTTGATGTCCTTCGTGTGGTGAAGGTACTAAAGCTCTCACTTATCTTTTGATCCAGATCCTTCTGTCCTTTAATCTTTTGTGCTGCCAGTGGACTTGTAGCCTTCAGAAGCTCATTCTTGTTTTTCCTCACATTGTCATTCTTAAAGCAGGGGTGGGCAGGTATCTATGATATTTTCTTTGTGGGCATTCTGCATATTGTAACCTCAAGGGAATCATCAAGTGGGATTTTGTGGGGTTTTGCAGTTTATACATTCTGATGTTGTTCAGAGAGAGCATGCTTCAACTCCTTTGGTTTCTGTAGCTTTTTTTGTAAGCATACATGTGCAGGCTGATCTGTTTTGTGGGAAAGATTCATAATGAAAGACATTTCATGACCATGTACAGAAAAGTTGATATGAAAATTTGTGCAGGATGTTGTTGATCCAGTCATGGATGAAATGCTGGCAACATTTGTGGTTGACAGTCACTTCAAGTCACACCCAAGGGCCAATCATGTGGAAGAGGAAACCAGAACCAGGGATGAGTCCGCTGATAAAGAGGTAGGGTGAAATGAATTTTCCATGTTCTACTACTGAGATGGACAGGATAGAAAACTGATTTAACAGTGTGTTGATATGGACTATTGTGGGCAATGAAAAGTTGACTGCAAGGATCAGTGATGCACTAAACAGACTTGGGTGGTATAGTTGTGTCTTCACATCCAGGTTCTTGAACATGTTAATACTCACAAAGCCATGGGTGTGGATGCTACAAAAACTGCAGATTCTTTCACAGGCTATGTTACGGAAGTATATCACATATGCAAAGATGCATTCCAATCCTAAGTTGCGTGAGTCAGACCTTGAGAAGGTGGCTCTTGTCTATGCTGACTTGCGCCGGGAATCCATGGTATGCCCATGTCTGAATGAGGAGACTATTCATGTCTTTAATTAGCTATGTCTCTTTGGGTGCTAGCCAACATTATGACTGAGTCTTCCTGTTGCTTCCAGAAATGCAGTTGAAACTTAGGACACATATGCTTGTATAATGGTGTGCCTTAAACTTCAGGCTCATTGTTATATACTTGTCTATAACCACTTTTAGGACCTCATGAAATTGGTGGGTAGTTGTGGCAGCTTGTCATTGCTATTTGTGATGAATATGATCTGACACTTTGTGAGTGACTCTCATAAGGTCATGACCACACTCATTGTCATGTTAAATTTGCTGTGGTGAATCCTCTTCAATCTGTAGACATAGAGGTGTGTTTGTGGGATGTGACTTGCAGTCATCACATAGCATGCTGATAGACCAAATTGCACAAATGTTATGTAATGGATTTGAAGTATGGACCCTGCTGCAAACCATCTCAGCAGTTTTTTCTTCTGCTTATGCACTGTGGCAAGACAACGAAGTCTTCGTTTTTGAAACTGACTCTGGAGGGGTGAACGCAGCATGGTCAAGGAGTGCCTATTGCAGTGAGGCACATTGAGTCAATGATCCGAATGGCAGAGGCACATGCACGGATGCATTTGCGGAACACGGTCATTGAGGATGATGTTGATATGGCAATTCGTGTAATGCTGGAGTCATTTATCTCCACTCAAAAGTTTGGTGTACAGAAAGCTCTCCAGAAGGTAAGAGACCCACTGTCTTTAGACTCTGTTAACTGGGTGATCTAATTGTCATAACAACACAGAAGACACATTTCAGGCTTGCATGGCAATATCTGGTGAAATGGAGACAGAGGAAGCATATTTTGCTTCTATCTCGCACTGCAATTGCTAATTAATTCCTTGTATGGACACCATTATGCTGATGTGTGTAGAGTTTCAAGAAGTACATCACATACAAGCGAGACTTCAATGAGCTTCTCTTGCACTTGCTCCGGGGCTTAGTTGCGGATGCAATTCGTTTCGAAGAGCTAGTGTCTCGTATGCCTGTGCGACTCAATCAAGTGGAGATCAAAATGGAGGACCTAGAATCTAAGGTGTGAATTATCTTGTCTGCCCCCTGCTGCATCCAAACCACATGAATTTCTTGTGTTTGATGCTGGAGAAATGCGAGCAGGTTTGCATGAACTATGATATGCTTCTCACATTTCACATGACTAGATAGGACTGATTTGTGTCTCAGCAATCTAATCATGCCCATTACAACTCTACAGTCTCCTCAGATGTGATATGGGAGTAACTCTCATGTATTGTGTATTTGGGTGGTGCGTGATTTGAAAACAGGCTCGGGAATATGGGATCATTGATTTGCAGCCATTCTATAACAGCCAACAATTTGCAGCTGCGAACTTCACACTGGATACTGCTCATGGAATTATCCGCCACATAATGAATAGCAACACAGACAGGCAGGCAGATCTTCTTTAGTCATCATTGTCTTAGCAAAACACTTTGGAGTTTGTTGAGTTTTAGATCTATGCTCAAGACATGTAACATACAGTAAGTTTCCTCCCCTTTTTAATTTGTAACTCCAATCACAGATTTCAGTATTTGATTTTAGGATTAGAGGCTAAATCATCAGAGACGAGCCTAATTGCAAAATTTAAAGCTCATTATTGAGATGAGTTTTATTTGTCAGGCCATTGCTCAAGCAACAACAGATGTTTGCATTGTTTTCCAACAGACTTGTGCCATTGAACTTCCATTGGAATTTGTATCTGCTCATCCTGAAAGACCAATTGCTTGGAGATTTGTCCTTCCTCATGATATTCCAACAATCCAGAAATCTCAATTGGAGGGAGAAAAGAATGTGAACTCCTGAGAGGATGTATGATTCTGCAACGGAACCCTAGAATAGGGGTGTGTGCGCACAAGTGAAGCCCATTTCTAGAGTGTTAATAACTCTTGTGACGTTTATTCTGCCATGGAAAATCAGATTAGGGGGTGTAATGTGCAAGGGTCAAGGCCATTTTTCAAAATGCTCATAACTCGTGAGAGGTCGATTCCGCTGGAACATCAAATAGTGGAATGTGTATTTGATTCAAGCACGACTCTAGTAAGCCGATTTTGCCATGGAACATCGGATGTGGGTGTGTTGTTGGCAGGTGGTGTCCAGAATGATAACAACTCTCTGGAGTCCGATTCTGCCGTGGAACCTTAGATTAGCGTGTGATGTGCAAGGGTTCAAGCCTGTTTCCAGACTTCTTTTTTGAGAGGTCGATTTGGCCAATCAGATAACTGAACACACTTAGACAGTCGATTCTACGAAATAAAATGCTCTAAATAAAACTGATTATTACGACAATACATTTTTGTTGCCAATGAATGCGGTTTTCTATTTTCAAACGAATAGAAGGCGGCAGAATTGGCCTTCAAAACTGTTACGAGTTCGTTTGGTGGAATAAGCCACGCGCGTAAGAGAACTGGTCAGTCGTTCAGTCCAATTGAAAATTGACAAGTGGCAAATGAATCGGACTCTAGCGAGTTGTTAATATTCTAGAGGGGCGAAATTATTATAATTAATATGGGCCACAAGTGTGAATATTTCGACAATATTGGGGTCAATCGGCATACGACATCTGGCACGTGGACCATCCGAGGACGTAAGAAAAGCACACTTCGTGTGATTGTATTAGGGGCCAAAATGCGATTTGACCGAAGGCGGTAGTATGTAGGGCACTGGGCGGTAACAGAAGGACCGCCGCGGCCCTAACAGAGGGCGGTATAAGAGGAGATTCTGTTTACAGCCCGGGGCGTTGCGGACTATGCTGTAAGAGAAGGTGGTAAGAGGCGATTCTGTTACGGCCCTGATCTTTGGTATATGATGTAACACAAGGCGTTAAGGGGTGAATCTGTTGCGGCCCCAACCCTTGGCCTATTGCTGTGTAACACAAGGCGCTCAGACGCAAATCTGTTACGGCTCTTAACATTGCAGCCTTGGCAATAACAGGAGAAAATTTCTTACAGCCCCGGCCCTTGAAGTCTAGACCATGACAGAAGGCGGTAATAGGCAAATCTGCTACGGCCTCGGAACTTGCAGCCTGTGCTGTAACAGAAGGCGGTAAGAGTCGAATCTGTTACGGCCGCGGCCTTCACAGCCTATGCTGTAACAGAAGGCGGCATGAGGCGAATCTGTTACCGGCGCGGCCCTTGCAGCCTATATATATTCTGTAACTGAATGCGGTAAGAGTGGTGTGCTCACGGGCTGCGGTGTAAGCTGTGGCTGAATTGCGCAAGGGCAGGCAGGTGCTTGCTCAGTACAGATCTCGTTGTCGCGGCACCGACCGACCCCGGCCTTGCTTGTCGATCCTTCGCGCGCGCAATCTCCGTCGCTACTACTTGTTGCCATCTCCCACCGACATCTCTCCATTCGCATCTCTTGCATCTCGGTTCTCTCTCTCTCTGCCTCTCTGTGTGTGCTCCCTCTCTTGTGCGTGTTTTGTGTCTCTGGCCCTTTCGTCATCGGAATCTTCCTCAGAATTGCTGTTGTGGATTCTGCCTTTCCTCCAGCGGAGGAAAGCTTAACAAAGTAAGGAACGAGAGGGAGGCATAACAAAAGCAGGGAACTAAGAAGCAGGAGTCGAGAGACGGGCCAAGCAGCGTTGCGGGGAAGCGTAGCATACTTGCATAGCGTAGCGGCTCTTTTCTCGTTTTTCGCACTACTCCGTCTCGTCTCGTCTCGTCATCATCATCTCATCTGTCGGTAGGTACCTCCACGCTTGCCCTTGTCGTTTTTTCTTCCCAGAATCTCTCTCTCGCTCCCTCGCAATCTCTGTTGTTTTGCCCCGTCTGTCGTCTCTGCTTTCTTCGCATGGCTCTCTGTGTTTCGGGAAGTTTTTTTTGCGGGGCGGGGGTTACAAGGGCCGGTTTGTGTTGCGGACGTTACGAGGGTCTCTTCTTGTGTTCTGGCGCCAGATCGTTACTTGAATTCTGTCTTGTGAGGGTTTGATCCCTTGTCTGCTTTTTTGCTGCTAGCATCTGATGGTTGGGGAACGGATCCTGCGAGTTTGTCACCCTGGTGCGTGTTCGTTTTTTCAGGAACACACACGGACGCCAGGCCTACCAGTGTACCGGCCGTCGAATCGGGGGAGATCTATCAGTGACAACAGACACCAGGTGGTCCTTATCTTGAAGATTGCCTTGTGTTGTCGGTTTGTTGTTTGTGGGATGTGTGTGGTGATTGTGCGCCAGTAGGCCGGTGTTGTAGTGTGCAAGATCGATTCAGGTCATATATGTCGAAGAAGATTGTACTTTTGCAGGATGATGACGCCGTCTCTTTGTAGATTTTGTGCGGGTCAGGAGGATATGGAAAGACCACGATTTCAGCTTGGTGTTTGGGAGAGGAATTTGCTTAGATTGCCCTAGATGATGAAGTCCTGGACAGTTTGGCTTGTCTGTTGCATACAAGTGGCATAGTCTGTCTTGTGAAACACTTCCACTGAAGATCATCTGTTCAGTGTTTCTGAAAGACTTCTCCTAACTTTCATGTCTCACTGCTGCTTGCCCCCTTCCTGCCATTCCCTTAGTCACTGTGTGTGTGTGCGTGCTTGTGCGAGTTTGTTTTTATAGGAAATCCAGGATTTTGTATCACCTGACATCAGAGATGAACCTGTTCAGTACCTTTCTTCTTAGATACATCCACAATGATAATAAGTCATAATCTCCATCTGCCCCCCATGCTCTTGCATCCTTCTCTCCTGGCCTCTTTGATGATGCTGAGTTGTAGAGATTTCTGGATGCCTTTTGGAGCTCTTAACAAATCTGTAGGTCCCATGACTGGAGTCAGCCTTTGAGGAAGGATGTGGCACCATGATGTGGACTGACAGCCTGCTTCACCACCTTGCTGGTCTTGATAGCACTTCTCTTGCTCCACCCAAATTTGGCCTGGGGTCTACAGACACAAGGCAAGCAGAGTCTCTGAGGTTGCTCACTCTCTCTGCAAGAGAAGTTAAGGGTATTGTGTATGTTTTGGTCAAATTATGTGACTATAACTGCTGTTCATATTGCGAATCCCATTGTTCTTTTTGGTCTAATTTGTTCCTTCTGTGTTTTTCTTCTTCTCAGTTCTTCAGTCCTTCACTTAGTTTTTGAACAAAAATTCACCTTGTCCTGGATTCCTTAATTGTGAGTATGGAAATTTTCTAGATGCTCATGAGAGTTATATTTTGGTCAAAAATTTTGTGTCATGGTCTGTCTCATTGTGGATGCAGTAAAATGACTTATTATTACAATTATGTATATAACTCATGACTGTTTTATAAAAATATCACACTTTGACTTTATGGTTGCATCTGTTAAAAAATGTGGTCAGACTGCAGTACTTTTGTTTGTTTGGTGCATATTTGTTTCTGCAAGTGACTGATGATGTTGTGACTACAGAGCAGGATAGGGAAGGCGAGTCAAGATGCCCAAGGATCCTAGCAGCCGCTCTCTGTTGTCACCAAAGTCACAGGGTGTGCTGTATAACCCTTATTCCAGTTATGGCAGGGGAGTGGCAAGTTCCTCAAAGTTTGTGGAAGAGAGTGAGTGGAGGAAAGAGTGGGAGGAGGCCACTTGCCCCATTTGTATGGAGCATCCACACAATGCAGTTTTGCTAATCTGTACATCCCATGACAAGGGATGCCGCCCATATATTTGTGACACCAGCTATCGACACTCTAACTGTCTTGACCAATACAGAAAAGCTCATGAGTCTTCAGGCAAGGCTGTAGACAGGGCATTAGGTGGAGCTTCCAGCTTCTTGAGCCCAGATAGATTGCCTCAAGAGCCACTGACAATGGATGTGGGAAGAACTCTAGGAATAGTAACAGGAATCTCGGTTGCAGGGAGTGAGAGATTAGTGGAGGATCATGTGGAGGGTGAGATGTCCATTACACCATTAGGGTTGGCTATGCAGGGCCTTACTGTGAGAGGTGCTGAGTATATGAATGGAGGATCCTCCATGGATGGTGATTTGGGAAGAGATGGTGCTGATGGAAGTGTTTCATCAGAGCTCTTACAAGGAGCTGCATCAGGAACAGAGGCTGATGCAGGGGACTTGCTTTGTCCACTTTGCAGAGGTAAAGTGGAAGGGTGGAGGGTTGTGGATGCTGCCCGGCAGCATCTCAATTGCAAGATACGGACCTGTGCACAGGAAGCTTGTGGATTTAGTGGGCCTTATGAGGAGCTGCGAAAGCATGCAAGGGGCATGCACCCATCAGCACGTCCATCTGATGTGGATCCTGCAAGGCAACGGGACTGGCGACGACTGGAGCGGCAAAGGGATCTAGGGGATGTGCTGAGCACCATACAGTCAGCCATGCCAGGAGCCACAGTTCTTGGGGACTATGTGATAGATGGTGATGATGAAGATGATGAAGACGAGGAGGATGGAAGTGGTTTTCCCAGCGATGAAGGGAACTGGTGGACAGTGTTTTTGTTGTGTCAGGTGTTTGGGCCATCAATGGCAGGGGGCCGAGGAGTGCCGTCTAGGGTCAGAGGAAGGTATCGGCATTATGGAAACAGCCTCAGGGGGCCAATGTGGGGGGAGAATTTGCAAGGTAGCAACAGTAGTGGGACCCAAAGTAATGGGCTGGGGACTAATGCTAATGTGGAGGGAGGAACAGGGTCAACAAGTCGTAGGCGGAGGAGCCGGCATCGAGGAAGAGGGGATGTGTTGTAGTAGTGCCAGTTCTTCTCTGTTTTTCACAGAGTAGATTTCTCCATCCTCAATGACAAAGTGTTTAGAATCTCATCGGTGACTTGAAAATTGCAGAACAAAGGCAAAGATCTGTTTCATACTACAACATACACTGGTGGGTTTCCTCCCAGTTTAGGGTATTTAGCATTTTGGCAAGGGCAGTTTTCTCTCTTTTATATAATTGACAGTCTTGATGATCACTGTCATCCTTTTGGGTGTCTACCTCCATGGGAAGGCCCATCTAGGAAAGGCCAGAAAAACAATGTGCCAGAATTTCCTTGCAATTCAGTTGCCTAGTATTTGTGGGTTCCTTCCTTTTCAGGTGCCTAATTTTAGGGCTAAGAGTTCTGTTGAAAGCTTGAAAGGTGAAGGAATCCTTGTAAACATTTTCCTGATCTCAGAGGTTGTTCTGTTTTGAATTGTTATGACTCAAGACAGGTTTTAGCCATGAAGGCTGATGAGCACATGTATTTGTGGGACCCTGACTGATGGTGTCTCTTTTTTAAAGACAATGGGTTTCTTTAAGGCCTTGCCAGGGGCATCCAGCAACTTTACATTCTTATTAATGGAAATGCACATGTTTTTCTAGCAAAGACCAACATGAGGCTTTGTGGTTTTGGTTCTGAAATTAAGTAATTGTGTAAGTTGTGATAGAATAAGTCCCTGCTGCTTCTGTTCATACTACCAGTCTATATTTGTTCTTCGTTCTATCCTTATGTGTTTTTCTTGGGCAGCTAGTCGTATTTGTTCTTTGTTCTACTGTACTGCATTTGTCTTCAACCTGGTTCTTGAGTGCTTTTGTTCATACTGCAAGTCTGTTTGCTCTTTGTTTTTCCCTTCAATGTTTCTCTTGAACTGCTAGACTATTTATTCTTTCTTCTACCCTTTCTGTGCTTTTCTTCATCCCAATTTTCAAGTTCATAGCTGGAAAATCTTTCTTTGGCTTCAAGGAAAGATTCTCCCCTGGTTCCGACTTTCTTAACTGTGAGTAAGAAAATTTCTTGTTTCTCACAAGAGTTATTTGGGTTCTGAAAAGTCTCAATGTTCATCAAGGTTGCAGGCTAAGCAGTCTAAGGAGCTGCTTGAAGAATTAGATATGTAAGCAATGCATCAGATGACTGTTAGTGTTTGCAATGGGCTCCTTTGTATGGACAGAAGGTTTGGGAAGCCTCTTGCATAGCAGTTTACTGAAACGAAACTCTTGTGAGACAAATGGCTGTTGCCGATATCAGCCACTTGCAAACCTTCTTCTGTCTCATTATGTCAGTCAATGGATCCTTTGCACTGTCAAAACACTTCCTCAATATTTTACTTCTAATATAGAGATTGGAAATGCACATCCTTTTTTGCACTGTGTATTTCATTGTTGTTGAACAATCTCAAAGCCATCAAAGTCCTATTAAAGAGACTCAATTAAATATCTTACAAAGTGGAGGAGGCTTATGTGCCTTTCAATTGCTACCAGCCCATAACTAAAGTATCACTGCTACTTGGTGCTTTGGGAGAAAGGACTTACTTTGGTACACATCACAAGGGACCAAGTTTTGGGTTGATTTTTTTAAGGAGGATTTTGGGAGGGTGGATACTGCACATGGAGAAAAGCTTACTTTTTTCTGTTTTTTTCCCATGTCTGTTTGAATCCTAGACTCTACACTTCTTGATATTGTACACGCCAGGCAAGAAGATCTCTTTTGGTTTTCTCCACTAGCTCCTTCCGTCGTTTCTCTGCATTGTCATCCTCCCTTGGTGGCAGTGGCAAATGCTTTTGTGGGGTGCACATTACCATCTCTGTGTTTTCATCCTCCCTTGATGGAAGCAGTGAATGTTTTTTCACAGTGCACATTGCCATTTCCAGAGTGTCATCCTGCCTTGGTAGCAGTGGTAAATATTTTTGCACAGTGCACATTGCCATCTCCAAATTGTCATTCTCACCTGGTGGTGGTGATTGTTTTAGCACAGTCCACATTGTCGTCTCCCCATTGCCATGCCCCCCTGCTGGTAGTGAGTGTTTCTGCAAACTGGTGCACATTTCTGTGACATCATCCACAGCAGCTTCCACAATCTCCTCCAAAATCATATCTGCTAATTGAAAGCCGACCTCCCCAATCTCAACACAGAAATCCAGCCACTGGAATTCCTTCCGTGTGTAGTCCTTCTGGAGAATTGCATACAGGGCATCATATGCATCTACTAAAGGGCAATGTAGATCTTGTAACTCATCCCAAACCTCTTGAACCAGTTGCTGGCCAGCAGGCTTTCTTCCCAAGTATGGTTTCCCCCATGGCTGGGGGCTTAAAAATGGTTCAATCCGTCTTCTGAGAATTTCATTCACACAATCAAATAACAGGTGCTGGTCCACACCCCGTTTATACATCCTCTCCTGTTTCCTTCCTTGTTCTCCATTCTCCAATCTTACTGATTCTTTCAGCTGAAAGTGATCCTCTGTTTGTGTGTAGATGTCATCAATGCACTTCTTGTTGGCCTTTGCATTGATGCCTGAGCTCACCTCTTCTGTAAGTCCAGACATGACTAATAGATCGTTCACATATGCACGCTCCTCACTTTGGTTCTCAAGGTAACTTTCAGCATTCATCACTCTCTCCTCCCTCTCCACAAGGACTGGCAGTTGTAACTTAATATCACATCTGCTGAGATAATCCTCTTGGTCCTCAAGGTCCATTGACCAAACAACTTCTGACTGTGAAATGCATATTTTCTCCAAAGCTTCAGTTCCAAAAAGTGTCAACTTTTCTGCTACAGGTGAACAAATAGCTTCCACAGCATTGTAAGACCTGTCTGTCTCTGTTGAGTGCAGGTTTCCTACACACAACACAAGGGGAACAAACTCATCTCAAGGTGGCAACCCAATCCACACAACAGGCCTCAAACATACACATCCAAGCTCCATCTCACACATGCATTTCAAGTAGAACACAAACAGATCTTTGTTCAAAGGTCAGAATGTCGATCCTTACCTTCATCATGGGTGAAGGCACTTGATTGCACAGACTTGGGACTCAATGATGATTCCTCTTCTTGAAAACTGACAGTCTCAAGCACTGACACAGGACTTGCATCATCCAAATGCCCAACCTCCTCTATGTACTCCTGTTTGAGCAATGAGAGCTCTTCTGAAAGGTCTTGAATCTCAACCTGCACATGCCAGAAATCAACTCTAAGGTCCAGTTCACAAGGGAACTCCAAGATCTCTAGCTTAGTAGACTTCAGGTTCACTCACATCCCTAAACCACAAGTAATCAAAACCACAGGAGAAACTGTTCTTAAAGTGGGGCAACTTGCCTTTGCATCTTGGCTGCCATCAATTGAGCAACCTGATGAACTAATGTGGATAATTAGTGCATTGGCACCTTCTCCACCCTGATTGATAGCTTTGCTCATTTCTGGAGTTACCAAGAACTGTGACTCCTGCTCCTCTTCCATGACCTTCGTGGGCTTTGCTCCAATACTTCGTGGAGTTAAACTTAATGGAGAGGCAGCACTTGTTTCCAGAGGGGTTGCTTGATCGACTATCAAATGTGATCCTTGATCATCAGTCAACATATGATCTGAGTTCAGTGTGTTTGAATGGAAATGGCAATTGTCTGCCTTTGTTGGGGAAACCACTGCTGGAATATCTGGTGAATGTGATAATCTTGTCTTCCGTCTAGAGTGGCCTGATTTGCCTGACTTCCGCCTATGTCGAAGAAGATCCACCTCCAGAGGAACTTTGCCTGAAGACTCCTGATTTGCAGAGGGCAGTCGAATCAAAGCTCTCTGAGGATAGGAAGAATCAGGATTTCCTTCCAATCTACTGTCCCCAAGAATGCTGATTGTGTCTTTATCATCACCACCCCTCCTAATTAACCCATAATCATGGGATGGGGACCTTGCTGGTGCTCTTGACTTTGTTTTGCCTTCTGATGCAGGCCTTTCATTCTCTTCATGAAGTCTTTCCCTCTCAAAAACCCCACTGCCACTTTTACCATAGGCTCTTGAATCTGGAAAGACTGGACCCCTGGATGATAATGAGGTATGCTCTTGTCCATGGAGAGGAGGCACTGACAGTGAGGCATTTAGACCGAACCCTACGTCAAGTGTTGCAAACTTAGAAGAAGCTCTGGCTTTTCGTCGTGCTCTCCTTGAATTTCTCAAACCTCCCACTCTCTCCTCTGAATTGTACTGATCAGATGGAACTTGAGGATGAGTCCTCAACGATGGATTAGGTCCCAATGGCCTACTTCTATTCAAAGGCCAGCCAGTTGCACTCCAACCCCTGTCAGAGAAGATTCATTACCATAAATTCCAGTAGAACATCACATATTTACATCAGCTACATGAGCAAAATAACATGTCAAACAAGGATTTGTGCCACAATTCAACCTATGTAGCATTTGACCAATATTTGATCCATAGTGAGGATTTTGTTTCTGACCCCTCTCCAGCACCAAAGTAAATAGAAAAGATAGACACAAACATAGCAAACTAAACAGAAAAGATACAAGGTGAGATTCTTGGTGAAGCCACAAGACAGGACCAAATGTGCTAAGACCAACCAGAAAGATAGAGAAACATACTCATTGCTGCTGCTCTCGCTGCTTTCACTGCTCTTCTCTCTATAACTGCCAGCATGAGGTGTTAATGTTACTGTCGACTTCCTGGAGCCACCCCAGCTAGGCATGTTCTCAACATCTCTAGTCTGGTGCAAGGGCGAGAGAGCAATAGGAATAGGAGTAGTGGTTTGATGGCCGAGGGGTTTCATTACCACAATGGAGGCCTCCCCACTGTGATTGACTTCCAAACTTGCTTCTTTCTGAAGCTTATTGTCCTCCTTCCTCATGTTTTGGAATTCCAGGATGTCCTGGTACTCCAGATCCAAGCGCTCTAATCTTGCCAAATTGGATGCCATGGAAGATGACATCTGCTTTGCTTCTCGGGATGGTGACTGTGCACCTTGTAGTGTTCGTTGCATTCTGGCAGACTTTGCATTGAGAATATCCTTGTTGTGTGACTGGTGCAATAGGCCCTTGAGATACATGGCCTCCAAGATTTGCCGTAGTGTCTTGCGTTCCTGGATGGCATTCTTGAGACACAGCTGGTGTAACTGTTGGTCCATATCACCATAAAGCAGTCCTTCACTGTGGTGATGCCCTTTCTTTGACTTTTTCAATACAAAAGGCATTGCTTCCACTTGAAGATGCTTGGGGGACATGGGCTGCTTGGGATATGGTTTTTGTCCACCCTTCTCCTCTTGCTGCCTTAGGTCAGAAGCTTTTTGCTGCAGCTGCCTGTGCTCAATTTTGTACAGGTCTCCTTCATGTTGCCCAGGAGCAGGTGAAGAAGACCTTGACCTTGACCTTGGCCTTGAGTTCACCTTCACTTTTGCTTTTGGCAGGGAGACTTGTCGAGATTTTGCAGAGATTTCCTTCAGCTGCTGGGCTACCTGACTCAGATGGCTATGCAACCTATCCTGGTCTGAGGCTGGTGATTCAGGCTCTACTAGTGGAGTTGAGTTTACCAAGTTGTGCAAGGATTTTCCCATTCGTGAAGAAGCATTTTCTGAACGAGAGACTAGATCAGAATCAGGAGGGAGCATTTCAAGACCCATTAAGCAGGCTACAACACTTTGTCCTCGCCTCCTACTTTCTACAGAAGAATTACTCATCATGGAGCTACTTTTCACTCGAGATATTGCTTGAGGGGAGGAGTTGCCCATAGAGGCCCTGGGGGATTGAAAACTGCTGGCTCGTGGTTCATCTCTACCATCAAACAACGGTAGTGGTGTACTGGACTGATACTTCCTACTGTCAACAGACAAGTGAGACGTAAAAGATGCGAGATGTGCTTGGTCCCTTCCCTCTACAGAATTCCGAGATGTGTCCCTCCAGTTCTGACGGTCCCTGAAATCAATATCCCTCATTGATCCCTTAAAATCCTGAGATTGTCGAGTTGCATGATTGCTCTCCATAGAGTACTGTCCTGGCTCCTTATCAGAAGAAGATCTGTGTGAATGCCTGCTGGTGATGCAATTATAGAAGTCCTCTGCAGCTAACTGGGGTCCTTTCCTCCACTGTTGTGCCAACCTGGCAAGATCTCTGATATCAGTTGTACTCCGTGGACTCCACTCCACTGAATTTCGAGACACATCCCTCGAGGGCTTCTCAGAAGTTCTCTGAGACTCCATGAAGTCAATAGTCCTCATTGCTTCCTCAAAATCCTGCAATTGTGAATGTGCATGCCTGCCTTCTGAAGAGTATTTACCTGTTTCCTTGACAATAGGAGACCTGTGTGGTGGATCCCCCATGATCCCAACATGGTGTGGATCCTGCTGTACAATTGCTTTCGAAACCCTCCTCCATTCTTGTGCCAATTTGGCAAGTTCTCTGATATCAGCTGGATTTCCCTGACTGACCTCGACAGATCTTCGAGAGGAATCCCTCCAGGACTTCTCAGAACTGTGCTGAGAAGGTGAGTCCTTGATTTCATTTGCCCTTATTGATTCCTTGTAACCCTGAGATAGTGGCACTGCATGACTACTCTCTGCAAAGAATTGACCTGTCTCGCCGAAGGGAGAAGGCTGGTGCAAATCCCCAGTCACACTAGAATGATGTGGATCCTCCTCTACAGATGACTGAGTACCCTTCCTCCATTGTTGTGGTGCCAACTTGGCATGATCTCTGATGTCAGCTAGATTCTGCAAACTCACAGCTGCTTTTGGGTCAAAATGATTAATATCAACTGGACTTGGCAGAAAATCCCTGCTATTGTCCAACGGCACCCTTGACTTTTCCTTTCTCTTTGTTGCAATGGAGACACCCTTCATGTCCCTAGGTGGAAGGTTCCATCCTTCTTTGCTGGAATATTTAGCATTAACAGAATCTCTGGAAAACGTGGAAGTTTCAAATAGACTTGCAGCAGTGTCATATGCTTGTTGGCCCTGTTCATTAGCAGATTTGCTGCTTCCATGTGGAGATTCATCCCGTGCATCAGGGAAAACATAGGGTCTTGGTTTAGAGTCAAGGGAGAGACGAGAAACTTGCAGCTTTTGTTCTGCCACTCGTTGAAGCTCCCCCAAAATTGATAAGGAATCTGATGATACAACCTCACTGTTGTCTACAGAAGCCCTCTGCAGATCAACTGAGTTCCTTGAGATTTGAGCCTGTTTGTGAGGATGCTCAGCAGGATCGTAAGCAACTCTTTGTGCTGGATCATGGAACTGCAGGACCCAAAAAAAAGAAAAGGTCAATGATTTGTCTTGTTTCCACAACTCTCAAGTCCAACAATTCCCAACTTGCACATTGCAAAACATGACTACCCTTGGCCATTAAAGAGACAAAAGCCTTAATAAGTAGGTACCCACCAACACAACCCAACACACAAGTTGAGAATGATCGGACTGCAACAATTACACCTTTCCAAACACCTAAATGACAAAGACTTCTGATAAGCATATTCTGTTGTCAGTAAACTGCACTTGCTCTTTGCCTAATCAAAGGCAATGCTCATAGAAATAAGTCAAGGTAAGCAGAAGGCAAAAGCACAAGGGAAGAAGAGGATCTGACCATATAGTAGGTGGGGGCAGCAGCATTGACTTTAGGACCTGGTTCCTCTGCACAATCCAACACAGCAATTGGATTACTAAGAGATGAAGAGTCCAGGATTTCTCATACAAAAAAACACCCAAGGATTGCATGGTGGTTGCACCCAACAAAACTAGAGGAGTGGTGTGAGGGCATACCGTTGTCATTATTGTTGTTGGTTTTGTTGTTCTTGGTGCCATTCTTGCGACCCTTATGCCATCCAAATATCTGAAAGATCCCTGTCATAGCCCTTGTTTCTTTCACAGCATTGAAATAGTCTTCCAGCTGCTGCTCTTCTGAGACAAAGTGTCGTGCTTCTGGTGGCCAGTTTTTCTGCTTGCTTGCAGCTATGAGGGCTTATCACAATAGCACAATGGCCTCACTTCCCTCCCATCTAGAGACATTGCTCTGCGGTTCAAAGCATCAAATCCACCACCACAACCCTGCACATATAACAATGCCGATGGATGCACGTTCAAGCTACATATCAAATGGAAACAGCTTGAAATCTGAAAACCCTGGCTTGAACATTACTCTACTTGAGCACAAAATTCAAAGCAGCAGCAGCATGACGTTAGTAAAGGTTCAACCTTTCTGCTTCAAATTTCAGAATGAGAGAGATCTGCTGGAATGTCACCAAGGCAGAGGTTTTTTCGCCTGAATTTCAGACCAGTCAAGCTGAAGTATTACCGTTGCTTTGCACACTTGCTTGATTGGTTTGCTTCTCTCATTGCTTCTTGTTTCCTGGCAGGAGGAGTTCGCTTTGCACGCTTGCTTGATTAGTTGCTTCTCTCATAACTTCTTGTTTCCTGGCAGGAGGATTTTTCATCTTGTCATTCCCCCTTTCACAGCAACAAACACAGAACAAGAAAGAAAAGGCGAAAGCAAAGCCTTCACTCTACCACGAAGCAAAGAAAAACAGAAGCTTCCACACAAATTACGATTCCAATCGCACGACAACAAACAAAAGATCTCCCGCTAAAAACAACCACTTGCATCTATCTTGCTTTCTATAAAAATCCCTCACAGACAGACATAGCGACATTCAAACAAACACTCCAAAAACACAAAAAAGATCATTATTATGCCACCGCATGGAACCAAACCACAGCGCCCAGACACACAGACCACACAGTAGTAGTCTCCTACTTCTTCTTGTTCTCCCCACACTCAAACCTAACAACATTCAAACAACTTCGCACCAAAAGCGCTACCTACTACTACAAAAGTGTCTCCATCTCTCCTCGAACGACACAGCAGCGAGCAACGACAAGACATGTAGCACGCGAGACAGCAGCATCTACAACAACAACAACAACAACGACACTAGCTAGCTAGCTAGCTACACATGCGAAGTGCTGCATTATAATGTACCCGCCACCAACAACCAAAACCAAATTCCGAAAACAGGATTGTACTTGGAAATGAAAATGCTGCACGTCACAGGGAGAAGAAAGAATGTACGTTTCGCTTGTGAGCGAACGCTCGCGAAGCTTTTGGAAATCTGCCGTTGCTGTTGCGGCGTCGTTTGCATTGCGTGCGTGTGAGCAAGCGAGCGACATGCGCGGCGGGGCTCTTGTGCTGCAACGAGGAGGAGGAGGAGGAGGAGGGCGAGTCGCGCGCCGAACGCCAAACTCGCCTAGCGTTGCGCAGGCGTGTAGAGTTAGCGCAACGCGGCGTGTGGGTGACGGAGCACACAAGACGACAAAGGAAAAGACAGTTGGTTGGCGCAGTTTTCAAAAAATAAAATTGGGCAATAATTTCTTTAAATCAGGGAAAATTAATTTTAAAAAATTTTAAAAAATTTAAAATTATCGATACCAATGATTGTTTCTATCTTTTACTCATTTGCTCATTTACTGTTTTCTGTCTTTTTGCTTTAGTCGCACTTGGCGTTGTTTTTTCATAAACGCAGCAGCAACAACCATAGCGTAAGCTTAGCGCGCGCAAAATTGGTGAAAATACTAGTAAATGGTACCCAGCCTGGCTCCCTGCCCGGCGGGCGGGCGGGCGGGCGTTCGCACGTTCCCCCTGAAAACGGCTCCTTACGTATGCGTCCTGTCGCTTTCAATGCCCGGGCCAGGTCCCAAGCTCCTTCGCTTTCGGATCCGACGACACCTCAAAACTGTCATCGGACTTCAAACTTTTAACTCGAGTTAAATCCTGCCCCCGCGGTAGTTATCGGTGCTGGATTTTAGGATTCGCAGGGTATCTGTGTTGGCAATCGGGCCAGTGTCTTTGTTTCAGGCGAAAATTTGGCTTTTATTTACTAAGAAATCGGGATTTTTTAAAAAATTAAAATTTTGTTTTCCTCGTGTAACTTCGACTAATTTTGCTTTTTTTGGGGGGAGGGTTAAATTTCGCCAAATTTTCTATCTGAAAAAAAATGAACAAACAAAATGGTTGGGACTCGCAGTACTTTTTTTCTGGCGAGATTTCACTGTTTTCTGACAAAGAAATTGGGACTTTTTTGGAATTTTTAAATTTTTAAAGTGTAAATTCGTATAATTAGCCACAGTGGTGATCATCCACAAGAGGAATTAGCCAAATTTTCCTCCTGGCCAAAGATGAATGTAGACAATTTTAAATATCTTATTATATTTTGGTTGCCTACTGGAACCTATTGTTTAATCATCTGGTGGCTGTGGCACTCTTCTTTCACAACAATCCTTCATATGAGTTTGGAATTTATTATTTATTATTTTTTGTTGCCAAGTGGTGAAAATTTGCCCCAAAAAAACTACTGGTTGAGAAGTTCTAACCATTGTTGTGGGGTTATTTGAATTTAGAAAGAACTGTTGGGTTCCAAGTTTTTTTAAGTATTTCAGAATCAAAGAACCATCATACCTGGTAATTTCAAAAACCTTTAAGAACTGGAGGTTTTTTTTTTTAATGGTAAAAACTTCATTGTTCTATAGGTCATAGTTTGATTTTTTCCATTTAAAACAAAAACACATGGGTATATCAGAATTTATTCTTTGATTTTTGAGAATGGTGATTATGAATCCTAAGAACCACCTTGATAACCATCTAGGTCAATTAAATTGTCCAACATTAGTTTTTCACTTTTTGAAACTTGGAATTGATAGGTAAGGGTAAGGTATATATCAATGTTGTTTTGGTATTAGGAAAATGTTGGGTATGAATTTGGATATGTATTTGGGTATAGAGGACCCTACTAATAGGTTATCAAAGTGAGGAATTTTTTTTTGCAAATGTAGTTGCTAATTCTAGTAGAAAATGACATATTAAGGTTACTCAACCAATCGGGTCTAGGGTTTTGAAAAGTTTTTGTGATACCAAGACCCAACATTATGGGTCAACCTACAATATGAGCTTCTTCGTATATGTTTATTGCTAGAGCGTATGAGGATATGAATGCATCTTTTGGATATGGCAACTAGAAATTATAGCAAAGATTTGATATGATCTTTTGTGGCAAAAGTGCTTAAATTTTTTTGCCACCTATAACTTGGGCACGTTTACATGAAGAAGTATGCTTCATTCACTTCTTCATTGTTTTTTTTTAATCTTTGTGTGTTTAGGTTTGTTGTATGTTTCAATTGTGTTGTGCATTCTTGATATGGACAAATTGGAAATGTTCAACTTTCTTGAAAATGATTTTCATGTTATAAAAGTAGTTGGTTCATGTTTAAAAACACTCGAGAAATTGTATCAAAGGAAATGTTGTAGGTTCAAAATGTTGTTCAATGAGGAGTGTCAAATTGAAGAAGAGGAACTCTAGATGTAGAAGCTAACATAGTTGATTATGAATCAAAAGTTTTGGATGTATCAAATGAATCATTATGTATCAAATTCATTGGTTTTTTTTCTTGGTGTTGAATGAAAGTAATGCCAACATCGATGTGCAAGCAACATAAGTCCTAAAGTGCATGATGTGTCATGCATTTGATAATTCCATAGGTTCTCAAAGCTCCACCAAGTCCCAAAAAAACTTTTTATTTTACAACCTTGAACATAGTATCATTTCCATGAAAAAACATGTCAATCATGAACATGGCTCAAAATTGTTGAAATATGTGGTGCACAAGAATATTTTAGGAAACACCACTCGCAAATGGCAAAAAAATAAAACATAGGGCATTTATAACACTTTTGGCCATCACAAAGTTTTTTGAACTATGAGGCCTTACAAAAAATCCCACTTTATTCACAGGTAATTCATTCAAACTCTTGTGTTGATAATTACAAAAGGATATATGTCATTGTTTGTTCTATAAAGTCCTTGGTAGAAGTAGATAACACTCCATCTATGTGGTCAAGTACAATTTTCATCTCGGAAATAACTTGTTTGAAAACATTTTCCTATTATGTTATAGAAGATCATGGAAATGTATGTGTTTCCTACCATTGGTTTTAGTGACAACAACTTTTGACTCATGGATGTCAAGTTTAAGCTATGATACCTTTATTTTGGTTGTCAATTTCATTAACCATGATTAGGTTTTTGTGTCACAAAATAGTGGGAATGTTGGAAACACCTCATTTATGTAACTTTTGTAAAATAGGTGAAGGTTGTGTTAGCAAAATTCAATTTAACAATAATGGTTTTAACTTGTTTGTTGCTTTGGCAATCATGGGATGATGAAGAAAAAATATGCACATCAACTTGCTATTGTTCCTCCATTTGAATGTGGGGAATTTGATTAGAAGATTAAAAAATTATATGCAAAATGGTTGCAAAAGTTATTAATGTGTTGCATCCTTTTTTAGGTTTTGTATAAATCTTCTTTTAGGAGAAAACTCATATGATGTTCATGTTTATGCTTGATCCACACTTTGAAGGTGTGGATTGCATCATGTATAACATAGGCAAGGATCAAACAATTACATTGCCACAATAATATGATGATCTAGTTTTGCTACCTTTGTTGAATAGTACTATGAATTTTTGGATTCAAGTCAAGCTACAACAGCTTTAGTTCTTGCACCATCTCACCCACCTTCAAATGGGTTATTTGGGTTAATTACTTCATCACAAAAAATTTCTAAAAGTCTTATCAAAGCTGAACTTTCTTTGTTTCATGTTTCATGTGGAGAATACAAATGGGCTTCATCCATTGAAATGATGAGTTGGTAATCAATCTAGATTCCTAAATGTGGATTTTTTTGCATGACAATTTTTTGCATCCGAAGTTCATAAATTGAAATGAAGCAACTTTAATTACTTGCAGATGTATTCACTAGCTTACAATGGTGCCACCTTGGGGTTGATAATCTTGACAATCTTGTAATGATTTATAAGAATTGGTTTAGTGATGCATGAAATGATTGCAACCTTGTTGATGGACAAAATTTGGTTGAGTTTTTTTGTGGTTGAAAATACCCTATTAGAAGATATTGAGGACATGCTAGAGAAGACATGATATTTTGAAGAATGAATCTAGGGTTCAAGGATGTAAGATTTGTAGATCTTAGTTGCAAATCCATTACATTTCACATTAAAAAATTTCACCCATATTTAGCATTTTTGAGTTTAACACCACACCTTGTAATTATTGTTGGATGAGATGCTTGTATGTAGAATATTATTTGAATTGACTTTTGTTTTGTGATTCTATCCATCCTAGCACTCTATTCTTTTTATTGGACCCAAAAAAAAATGTTTCCACACTTTGAAAACCCAAAATCCAATCCTTGGATCTGAGCTGTCATTTATGTAAAATAAATTATAACACACCAAGTTCATATTGCTATTGCTAATTTACTTACAACCAAGTGTTGATACAAAAAGGGTACCAAAAAATTGGATCAATTTAAAAAAAAACCCTTACCCAAATTGACAAATTAAAAATCTTGATACCAACGTTTCTTTTACTAGCAAATTTTCATCAAATTTGACCTGAAAAATATGATTTCAACCTACACAAAGGATTTTTTTCGTGGAAAAAAAAGACCCAAATTCACCAAATTTTGAAGATTTTTTAATTTTTAAATTCCCAGATTTTTATGATAAGTTCCAGCAGGTAGGCAATAATATAGAAGGACACAGTTTTTTTGTCTACTTTCGTATTTAGTATGCAGCCAAATTTGGCTAAATTGTTTTGTGAATGATTGCCACTTTGGCTACATCACAAAATCCTTAAAAGAAACCCTGCTTGATACCAAGGACCGTCGGGTATCTCCAAAACCTGAACCCAGAACAACACTGGTATATATATGCCTTTGATCAACAGTTCTCAAAGTAAAAAAACCGATTTTGACAGTTTGGCCCTTGGCCCCGGCGGTTTTCTCAAAACCATATGACCTGTTTGGAAGCTTGCATGTGGTTCTAAAGAATCCAAGAAGGGGGGTCAAAGAACCTACCCTAATTTGCTGGCTCTTTTCCGGTTCTTTCTTGGAAACCTAGAGGTTCTTTGAGGTGTTTGAAATAACCTGGAACTGGTCGGTTCTTTGATCCTAATTTTTTAATACCCGGAATAGACTATTCGTTGATTGTGCCTTTTTTTTGTAATACCCAGAACCAGCGGTTATTAAAAAATCAAAGAACCGCCCCACGCTTGTAAATGCCCATTCATGGTAATGAAACTGAATTGAGACCTCGACTGCCGTCTAGGTACCTATCCTACTTTTTACCAAACAGATAAGCCTATAACTAGCAGCTACCTAGTCTCGTAGCCTGTAAAAACCGGGCAAGGTAAACCTTGGAGCCAATCATGTGAATCGACGGCCCGTGTGAGTTTGGGGCCGTTACATCTGACGGTTCAGAGCCGGTTTTACTCTGGAAATTTAACCGGCTTGTACTACGGGTTAATTTTTCTTCTCTTCTTCTTCTTCTCCTGTGAGAGGTAATTAAGAAGGTGGCTGGATTCGAAGTAAATTCTAGAAACACTCAGTAAAAGTAAATACGGTAGATCGAATTCCCAAGAGGTCAAACTAAGTCAGTAAAAATAATAAAGAGAGAAAAAAACAGTCATTCAAAGATGTGTAAACTAATTAATTACCAACAGACATAATTTGATGTCAGTCAAGTCTATTAATTAAACTTTACAAAGATTAGACAATTAATACTAACTTTACAAAGGATTAGTTAATGAATATCCAAGGATTAGATGATTAAATTTAATTAATTAATTAAAAGGATTAAAAAAACTCAGTGGAAAAAAATTGTAAGGTTTAATTGGTTGGTGGAGTTTATTTTTTTAATAAAGAAATGTACTTAGTATATGGCTCTTCACTCACTTCCTCTCATTTAAAAAGATTAGCTAGATGAATATTTAATTTTACAAAGGATTGGTTTTATATTAAAAAATTAGTTAATTAGCATCCAAGGATTAGTTGCTTTAGCTTAGTTAGAAGGATTTAATACAAATTCAGTGGAAAAGTGGTAGGTTTTAATTGGAGCTTTAAATAAAAAAGAAATTTAATATATTTATGACTGTTCACTCATTTCCTCTCTTTTGCATCATTTCTAACTCCTTGTCTTTATTGTTGTCGTCATTTAGGGTTTGTTTCTTGGTGGTGACTTGCAAATGATTTCTTCAAGTGGGTTATGGCACAATAAAAGAAAGAGAGTGGATGGAGGAAGGTGGGAGGGGGGGAGCTGGGAAGAGGGGAACAAAAACTTCATTACCATTAGAGAGACCCTAGAAATTCTCATCCACTTGGGTCTCGAGTCACCATCATTACCATCACCAGTTTCCATGCTTTTGGTGCATTTATTCATCCATTTACTCATCTAGTGAATGGACTCCATTCCATTTTTTTTGTGGGTTTTGGGTTGGATGCAAGTTGCAACATTAAGATAAATGATTTTTCATTTATTCATTCATTAATCCATCAAGTGCATGGACTTCATTTCATTTTTTGTATGTCCCTTGTTGGATTGGGGTAGGGGGGGGGGAGGGAGGAGATTAAGCCCTAGAAATTCTCATCCACTTGGGTTTCGAGTCATCAACATGACCACCATCAGTATCCATGTTTTGGGTGCATTTATTCATCCATCTATTCATCAAGTGCATGGACTCCATTTCTTTTCTTTTCTTTTTTTGGGCATTTGGTTGGATGCAACTTGGAAATTAAGACAAAAAGTTTTACATTTATTCATCTATCCATTCATCTAGTGCATGGACTGACTTCATTTGGTTTTTGGTAGCTTGTTGGTTAAATGCAAGTTGGAATCAACACAAAAGTTTTGTCCTTCATTTATTACAAGCTCAACACCCATTTTGGAATTTTGGATGGCAAGTAGTGAATAATACAAAACAAACTAACCTGTCCACACTCTCTCTTTTGCTTTATTTATTTATTTTTTAAATTTAACTAATTTTTAACACTTGACTTGATGGCTTGTTGGGTGTGTTTTTAATGCAAACTTGTAGAATAGATTAGGTAGAAGTTTACCTTAGCAAACAATTTTTCACTTTTCATTGAAGCTAGTCATTTACCATTGGACTCCATGGTAGTCTTTTTGTGGATGATTCTTTTCTTTGTTTTTTTGGGGGTGTGAAGAGATACCACAACCTATGACACCATTTGGGTCTAGTGATGATCATACTTGTATGTTGTGATCATAGTTGGATGCCACCAACTATGGTACATGATGAGTAAAGTAATGCCCCAGGAGTGGAGCATTCCCAAAAGAAGTGCCCACCTGAGGCAGAGCTTAGGGACACATATAGGTTAAAGCCCTAGTGTGGGGGCAGCATTTGCCAAAATAGGGGCTTAGGACCAACTGATTTTTGCTGAGTATGGCCCCCTATTTGGGGAATGTCCCCTACTCATGAGCCTAACAAAGGGAAAGCACAAGACAAAGCTTGTCATAAGTCTAAACATACATAGATTGTGAGGTGGTAGGAGTGAGAGGGATCTTAAACCTACTATTTATGGGCAAGAGGTACCCTACACCTATAATAAGTAGGCATATGATCTCTCCTCTTTTCTAGCATGGATTTTCTTGGGTATAAATTGGCCTCCACATACACTAGGATTTCTCCAAGTGCTCTAAGCTGACCAAAGGATTATACGATTATAACCCTCTTCATCTTTTGTTCCAGTTTGCCCATGCTCTCTCAACTTAACAACTTCATTTGATTAATTTTTTATTTCACAAAAGTGGCAATACTATGCTGAATTTTAAAATAATAAAAAAAATCTCCAGTTTTTTTCCACCAAATAGTGGCACATTTGGTTCATGTATTGTGATAAGTTGTACTTAAAATTTAAGTGATTTAAGTATCTTACAAACAAGGAAAGATATATATATTTTTAGTTTGGTCAAACAACATGAGAGAGATATATGTCAGATGGGCTATGATGATGGTCATTCTTTATTGTGCACAATGCACCCAAATAAATAAAATACAATAAAATAAATGCAATGGACTCACATTTCCTAAGTCAAAATAAAGCAAAAGTGGTGAAGTTACACTTTGTTAAACTCCAATAACTTAGGTGAAAATAACTAATCAATTCCATACAACAAAGTCATGCGTCAATTCAAAGGCAAATATTATCAATTCTCCACAATATTGTATGGCACATCAATGTTACCTTTCATAACCAATCCAACTACACTAGGTTGAATCTTCACCAAACTCCATGTGACTACTTGAAGACCATACCCTTCAGACCTGTTGGGCAATTCTTTCACCTTCATTCAGTATGGTAGTTAGAAAATTGTCACCTTTCAAACAAAGGGAATAGCCTAGTAGTTGTGAATTGCCGCTCGATCATCCTTATTCGATCTATTATTATTATTTTCTTACCCCAATGTCGCACTCAATCACCACACACACTACAATAGTGTATGGTGGTGTTTTGCAATAAGTGGTTAAAAATTTGAAGCCTTATTGTCCTTCTAACGGGGTGTAATCTTTCTAACATATGTCATAAAATATAAAATTATAGGAGTACTCCAAAGCTGAGCAACAATAGTCCAATAATCCTTCAATTAAGAATGGCACATTCAAAGGTTTTTTTCTAAAAATCAATATTAAATTCATATATATTCCAATTACAATGTTTCATCGAGACTGATTTATGGAGGGTGAGTATTTTGATCATCATCATTGTGACAATTCCATAGTCATTCTAGAATATAATTCGTCATAGATCAAATTTCAATTTAGACTCGTTTTTTTAGCATTTGTCTTGCACCCTTTCAATGTTTTTGTCTATTCGTATTTGTATCTTGTTGTGAACTTGTTTAATGAATTGGACTTTCGTTAACATTTTGCTTACCAAATCAAGAATGTAAAAACATATTATTAAGACAAAATGACATAGAGTGAAGTTTACAAAATTTTATTTTTTGAAAAGACAACATTAATTACAACAAAATTATTATGCTGACAAAAAACAATTTAATCATCATCACTTATAGTGCAAAACAGTTCGGAGCCCAAATTTATAAAAAAAAAGGATCACAACACACCTTTTTGGATTCCACCTTACATTCCAAGTTCCAAGCTCCAACTTCCAAATACATTTTTAAGACCTTGGATTGTTCATTGGTCTCAATACACCGTTGCTAGATTGGGATTTAATCTTCTCTCAAACCTAATGGGGTTAAAGAAACAAGAGTTCTACACTCACACATATTTAATGAATTATATACCTATTGCATCAATTCAAAATTTGGAAAAATTTGAATGCAAAATTCACTAGGGGAAAGACACCACTCATGAGGGCCTCCTCTAATTTAAGGGCTGTAGCCTCAAGACTGGTAGCCCAAGGGCCTAGTAGGACTGAAGATTAGAGGGAGCACTGCAGGAGCATGCATGCCTTTGTGTAAAGTGAGGAAAGGGTATCAAACCTTTCACCATTTTTGCAAGCAAACCTTCTGCCATTTCTTGCTTTCTGCAATTGCATGCAAACGTGGTGGAAAGTCCCTTCAAGTGATGAAGGTATCTTCCCGAGAGAGAGAGAGAGAGAGAGAGCCTCAAGTACCACAAGTAGTTGAGGTGCATGAAAACGCGGGAAATATGCTTTCAAATGCAAAGGAAAAAACCTTCAAGTGCTCGAGTGCTTACGAGGCAGGGTTGACAGTAGTCCTTCAACACCCTCTTATGCAAATTGTTGGATACAGTGGTAGTACCTTGGCCATTTCAACACATGTTTGTCGAATAATTAATTAATTAATTAATTCTGAAACATTCATTTCAACAAATGAAATATTCGTAAATATCCACTATTTTCGTCCACAATATTTTTTGATTTGGAAGAAATATTTTTTGAAATTTTCAACAAAATTCTCAAAATAATATAATTAGTGTCAAATTGGCCAAGGTACTAAGGTAGTCTTTGATGCAGTGTCAGGACTCAGAAAATCTGGGAATTTTTTTTAATGACATGGTTCAAAAAAAATTCAAAATTCAAATTAAGAAAATAAATATAGAGAAATAATTTCCTTTAATTGTGCCTAGGGGTGATATATGCCTGAGGAGTGGGCCCTTCCTGAAATAAGCGCACCTCAGCTCCACCTCCCACCCCAAATACACTGAAAAAATTCTATCCGTACTTTCCTTGTAGGGAATGGCATGTCCAGAGGATTTTTAAGCACTCGGAGACATTTCCGAAAATCTTGTGTATTTTTGCTAAATGGCTAAAAATAAGAATTTTGTCGGGTTTTCTTGTTGCCACTTTTGGAAAAAAAATAAAAAATCTCCAAAAAACACCTGATTCTGTATTAAGTTCCAGTAAGTAGCCAAAAATATAGAAGGATGCTTAAATGTTTTTACTTCTTCAATATTTTAATAGCCAACTAGATCATCTTATGGATAATTCAGCTACGTCACAAATGTCGGGGAATGAAAAATAAAATCCATTTTGTATTAAATTTTTTATAAAAAAATTCAAAAAAAAATATATATATATATATTGCTCTAGATTTACAAATATTAATGTGCTTTAGGATACATTTTGCCTTGTGCTTTTAGGATGGGAAAAGCCAACACAGGTGAGGTACATTGCATTCCCAGAATGCCAGGGACAACAGACTCAACTACTGCCTTGTCCTAGGAAACTTATTTTGGGAATGCCACCACCCTCAGGCTTTACCCTACACTAACCAACTAGTTGCACCTGGGTGTTGCTTAAAGAAACTGATTCTAGTACAGGTTTCACACCTGAGAAAAAAAACTTAGCAGGTTTTTTTCTGTCAGTTTTGCAATACCGAAAACTTGGTGAAATTATTTTCCGAAAAAAAGGCATAAATAGTTCAAATTACACTAGAAATATGGAAATTTC
Source organism: Sphagnum tenellum (assembly GCA_963921925.1). Taxonomy (NCBI): domain Eukaryota; kingdom Viridiplantae; phylum Streptophyta; class Sphagnopsida; order Sphagnales; family Sphagnaceae; genus Sphagnum; species Sphagnum tenellum. Next base: position 976,376 of record OY998146.1, read on the forward strand.
CAATAAAAAAGCATTAGTAGTTCAATTTACACTAGAAATATGGAATTTTCCAAAAAATTCCTAAATTAAAAGACATTGGAACCAAATACTTGAAATTTTCTTGATTTGGGGTCAAAACTCTCACTCTCACACCATCCCTTTTCCCTTGCGTAAAGCGCTCAGAGAAAATTTGTAGTTTATGTGAAGGGCACCTTATACTCATGAAGTCTCTTATAACAATGGGTTTCCTCGACCTCTAAGGTTATGGCTAAATTTTGGACAAGGTAAGGACTAAGGACCACAATGGTGTGCAATTGGATTTGCTCTCGTAAGCTTGCACCTCAACAACAAAGCTCTCAAATGACCAAGAAAAAGAAAATGACTACTTTGGGTGTACTAGGGTCAGTGATCCGTCACATATCACATTATTGATTGGTCGACCATAGTAATTGATGTATGCATAACTTATAAATGTTCTCTCAATGTACATTGTCCAATATTTACTATTTATGAGTAAAGAAGAGAGAAATATTATCACTACGTTTGGATGTGTGAATATCAACATTGAGAGACATTAAACACCATCATTGAGCTATGTATGACACAATGCCTCCGCCTATTTTTTTGGAGGAGATGGTGTCATTTTTCATTGTTTCGCCTGGTTTGATTCACCCCTCTATCAAAAGATTTAATTACTCTAACAAAACATTTTTTGGAACTTAGGACTCCATGGAGGTCACTAATGAAACCGTCAACTAGCGTTCATTCTATCATCTACTACAACATGATTTTCCTTTCTATTTGTTTCGTTCTTTGGCCAAAAAACATCAGTCAAAAGCATGTGTGATTCTTTTAAAGCTTTGCACAATTACCCTCACAATGTGCTGCCAAATAGAGCTTCATGAGGCGTATTTAATGCCTCTTATTTTTATTGTCTCAAATAAAGTGCATAGTTGGAGATGCTCTAAAAGCATTACCCAACTTCAAATTTTATAATAATGGTAAGGCCCCCAAAAGCCAAGGGATTTCCCAAAATAAAAGGCTTAGGATGCCAGGGGTAGATGTGTCCAGCCCCGCATGTTGTGTGCAACATAAAGCCTCAAGGTAAGGGGCATTCCAAAAGTAAGGACCCTAGGATAGGCCAATAGTCAAGTCATGCATTACATTTTGTGAATGTAGGCCACCTGTGCACCTTAGCCACGAACAAAGCATGGGACAAACCTTATCATGAGATCTACATTCATGAGGTGGTAGGTGAGGGAGGGATTCTACACCTATTATTTAGAGCAAGAAGGATCTCACATCTATAACTAGTAAGCTTGTTGGGCATAAATAGTTCACATGTATAGGTGTAACATCCATCCTCTCTTTTCTACTTGGATGCACATGGATATAAGGTGCCTTCCATATACACCACGGATTTTCTTAGATTTGCAAAGAGTTTCTTCATCCATGGGCCTGATTGATTATAAAGAACAAGGCAAACTTTATGTGTGTGGTAACACTCAAAGAGCAAGGAATTGCCAAAACATCACTTCGGGTGGAGCCAAGGGAGCACCCGCCTAAGTAGCACTCGTTTGGGGAACACATTGAGAGCGCCCGCCTAAGGAGCACTCATTTGGGGATCGCCTTGAGAGTGCCCACCTAATGAGCACTCATTTGGGGAACACCTTGAGAGTGCCCACCTAATGAGCACTCATTTTAGGGAATACCTTGAGAGTGCCCACCTAAGGAGCAAGGGGTCCTCAATATAAGTGTCCCTCAACTCCATATTTCCACATTGGGTGGGTGCTTATTTCACAAACACCCCACTCCAAGGGCATTTTTTGGAATGCCCTACCTTTTGTGGAGGAAATATTCCACTTGATAACATAGCTTCCAAATACACTAATTTTTGTAATGATGGGTATAAGGTGCCACATTACTCACAAATATAGGGTGCCCTTCAAAGATGCTTACGAAATTTCTCCAAGTGCTGCTTTATGTACTATTATCCAATCCATCAGAATTTGTTGTCTTCTAAAAAACACTTGCATAACGCGCCTAGTGAAAAAGCTTGTGTAACGCACCTAGTGCGAAAGCTTGCATCTCCAACTTTATGATATTGAGAACTTTATTCAAGTGTGGAAGCTTGCATGTCCAACTTTATGATATTGAGAACTTTATTCAAGTGGCCACATGTTCCCTTTCTTTATTTCCCAGCATTGTTGCAATAATTTCACTTGCAAAAAAGAATCCAAATTTGGGCATACACAAATGCCTCTCTTTACTTGTATTTTTCTGCTTTATGTGCACACACATGCATGCAACAACCTTTATAATATTATTGCGGACCCAATCACCAAATTTCGAAAGCAGAGAGAACCATCATTTCAAATTTTTAAAAAAATATATCAGAATCAAAGAACTGCCAATTCTTACCATTTCAAAACCCTCGCAGAACCAATGGCTTTGGGGAAAGCACTCGTAAAGAACCAACAATTGTTTTTATTTTATTTTTCATGAAAATCAGGGTTCTAAATCAGAAAACTGGTTCTTTCAAAAATAAAATTTAATTTAAATCAGAGAAAAGCTTAGGAACCTTAAGAACTGCCCTGATAACCGTTGGGGTTTCGATGGTGCAATTTCTAATACCGGCCCACCACGGGACCAAACTCTTTATGGCCTTGTTCTAGTCATAAGGAAGTGAGTGTATCTATCTACTCATTTGCTTCACTTCATGCAACACCCCAATTCAAAATCATCTATTTTTGTCCCCCACTTATTTCATTCTTTCAACCGTGCCAAAACATGTGTTGAAAGTTCATAAGTATTATTATATGCAAATACTAATTAATTACACGGTCACAATTTCATGGTTCACCATGTTGTATTTTGGACTTTTGCAAATTAAATGTGTTAATGCAAAACATTCTTCTATGGATGTCAATAATTGAAAACTCTTGAACCCATACTAATATTTCTAAACTCTTCAAACTGGCCATCAATTGGGTTTAGTTTTTCTTTTTTTGGGGGGGGTTTTTTTTTTTAAATCTGGAATTTTACCTCAATTGAAAATATTCCAGGATCATCTTGATCACAAGCTTCTAATAAGATTTCATGGAACTAGAAGTTTTGCATTTGAAGTATTGTAAAAGTCAATATTTGAAATATTTGCAGTCTTGATTTTTTTCAGAAGTTAACCAAAAATAGCCCAAAATTCAGATCCTTGGAAACAAAACATGCAAATTGGGGAAAAGAAAAGAAAAGAAAAAAAAAACTATCCAGAGACAACAAAAGGTATATTCTTGCCTTATGCCAATTTCAACTGCAGGTGTACACCAGAGTGGGGGCGGGTATCAAAAATTGCACCAAACCCCTGCTGGGCATCAAGTTGGGTATCAACTTTGATAACCATGGTTATCAAAAAAAAACAAATACCCAGTTTTGATATATAATCACAGTTATCAAAAAATCAAATACCCCGGTTTTGATATACAACCACAGTTAACAAAAAATCACATGTCTGGTTATTATATATAAACATGGTTTTTTATTAATATTGAATAAAATCAAATAATTGCCTACAAGGCATCTAGTCTTTTTCCAATTCCTTTTCATGAAACCCTGTGATTCTTTGATTTTGGAAGTTTTCAAATACACAGAATCAGCAGTACTTTGATTCTGAAGCTTTTCAATTGCCTGGAACCAATGAGTATTACAAAAATCAAATACCTACCCCACGCTTGTATACAGCTGCATCAAACCAGTCAAAAATCATCTTAGAGCAGATCCACCCATCCTTGACCCAGGCATTTGGCCCTAGAACAACAATTCTCCCTCCAAAATTACTTATTTATTAATTCCAAGCCCCACCCATAAGCATGAACATGAGACAATAAAAGTCAGAACTTAGTTATAACAAATCACTTGGACCAATCAATATGCCTAGCCAATCAACAACAGTTGTTAGACTACTCTTTGGGTTTTGCCAGCCTCAGCATATTGAGCAAGCCAGAGTCATATTGTTGTTGCACATTTCAGGCAAATTTTTATTGATCTTCATCCAAAACATGCTGTGCAGTGTGTTGGTGGAGATGCTCTTAGGACCCAATACCAAGACCTGATATGAAAGCTTCAAAAGGGATCCAATGCCGGGAACAGGCTGGTATGGAACAATTGAAAATACTCAATGTGAGGACCAGCCCAGTATGCTCAAAAGTTGATATGATGGAAAGATCCCATCTCTTAAGAAGGTACATTTCTTAAGTTGTTGGAGTGACTAACAGTTTGCAATGATAATGTGGTTACCTTCTTAAGTTGTTGAAGTGATAACAGTTCGCAATGATAATGTGGTTACCTTCTTAAGTTGTTGCAGTGATAACAGTTTGCAATGATAATGTGGTCACCTTCCACATTGATGTCACACTGTGAAGATCCCTCCTTTGGTGCTGGCCTCTGGGTACACACTACACACTTTGGTTTGAATGTTTGAATCAATGTTGGGTGGGTACCAACTAAATTTCAGGAGAAGGAAGTGACTAGAATGACTGGAGGCAATACCAACCTCATATTAATACCAGAAAGGTATCAGTACCTGCCCAGTAAGGACCCAAGGTGATACCACCTTCATATCAAGGATGTACCAAACTCAATACAAGGTGTATAGCTACCTCATACCACCAAAAATCAGCCTTTGACCCTAATACCATGTAGTGGCTGGTATGAAAGTTTTACAGAAGATACCATGGCACATTGTATTAGAGTTAAGGTTTACTGTAAGGTGATGGAGAGCTCTGAAATGCTGGTAGCAAGTTTGGGCACAACCATGTCAAACATGTCAGCAAGATTTTAGGTCTAAGAGATAAGATATGCATGAGAATTCGACACCCATCTCTTCAGTTTAAGAAAGATGCTGTGAAATCAGTGCAGCTATAAGAAAGAGGTGACATTTTGTTAAAGCTTCTTGGAAATTGTAAATGACTACAACACCAGCAAGGCCTTAGTCATTTCACATTAACCAGACTTATAATGTGAAATAAGATCACAATCTCCACTGATTTGTCAAAGGAGACAAGAAATCTGTGGCTCAAAATTCTTCTGGAGCAATCTAGGCTGATACCATATCTAGGAGTTGCAGAATAAAACAAGTGCAGCCATAACCTTATGAAAGTTGCTCACACAGTGTCTCATTATCACCTTCCTTGTCAACACCAGAGGCTGCTACCAGCCTGTAGCTCCATTACCTCAATAAATCACAGTATATGCAACAAGGAAAATTTCACACTGGGGATGTCTTGATTGCAACAGTAGCTACTGGAACATCTTCTCCTCTAATCCTGAACAATGTCATATTTTGGAAGGTCGATTATAGCCACTGACCACAATCTCACTTTCCCCTGCAGCCAGCAAACATTGACAAAACTTAGGACAAAACCATAATGCCAATGAGACCCTAGGGGACAACACTTTCAGACAAAACCCTAAAATGTATAACTAAAAGTCTCTCTGATAAACACATGAACAGGTGACTAAGTAAGAACCATGTCATGACTTGATTCAGCTTTTTACAGCAATATACAGGTCATTTCAAAAGTCATCATCCTAGCAACCATAACATGCCAAATTTGTCACACAAACTCTGATGCCAAACAGAAATATGAATGAGAACCTTATGACATGAACAAGAATATCAAACTTTTGACTTACGTGTTCATCATCAGTGTGATGTTATCCCCTTTTAACAAAATCCGACCTGCAAGAAAGAAAAAAACATGCAGTGAGATATTCAATCTTAGGCAGTGAAGAGATGACTACACACCATGATCACAAGCACAAAACATAGTATAGACTACTACTAACCACCATTCAAAGGGCATAGATCGTGGAGAAAGACTCCTTCTCTAGAAGAAGAGAGCTTTCCTCACTTGGCAAAGTTGATACTTTCCCTATAGAGCTGTAGAGTTAATGAGATGATAATCAGCTCAGGGTTTAGGGTTTCCAATCTCTCATTTGCCCAGATCTAACCCAGCATGACTTACCTAGAGGCTTGCGTGTCTTCTTCTTCAAAGAAATTTCCTCAGCTTCATCAAGAACCAGATTCATGTATTCATCAAACCCCTGCCAAAAAGAGACAGATTCAAAATAATTCAAATGAGAACTCAAGCATGAAAGAAGCACATTCTGAAATTCAATCTCCTATTTACCAGCATCGGATTTTAGGGCCATTAGAAGGAGAAAACTTACAATGATGCGCCCCTCAATCCTCATATCCTTCTGCTCAAATAGCCAGAACTGGATCCGTGATTTCTGCACAAATGTCAACACATTGGCTTTAAACAGTGAGAATCTGTAAGAAAACTGAACAAACCAAGATCCAAAATAAGACAAAGCATGGTCATTTGTGGCCTGATCAGTGCTCTTATCACCCCCATTTATCATTCTCAGAAGCTTGAAGCTGCTATTCAGTACTGAGAAAAGAAGGGCTTACACTTTGCAAGAATCTGAAAATCAGATTCTGAAGGTGTCAAAATTGGTTGAGCCGCACCATGACCATGCACAGTTCACACCCATAGCAGCAACAAATTAGCACAGAAACTTGTCCACATGCAAAGTGTCTGAGAATCTCAGCTAGCACCTGGGCACAATGTGTATGCAGCAATACAGAAAGAAAATTTTCTAGCAACAAAATGAAACCAAATGAAACAATTGGTGCAACACCAAGTCCCACATGCCTACAGAATTGCAGACCTGAGACTATGGTGCTATTCAGTACTGTCCACACTGGGCGGTGATTAAGGAATGATGCAGAAAACTATGCACTACTAGAACTGTGGACAAAGCCTGTAACCCTAGAAATCCAAAGCTGCAAATGAATGCCCATCAGCTGAAGCAGACCTTGTAGACTCAGATAGCAAAATCCACATAAGAAACTCCAGAAACATGAAATACCAAATTTCCAGTCTCACAATCCTTACCCCCAAAAAAACCCTAAAAATACATCATGTGTTCAAAGCTACCTCGTATTCTTGCTTCAAGAAAATTAGGGTTTTGGGATGGCCTAGTTATGATGGACACCCATTAACTGAAGCAGAACCTCTAGACTCAAATAGCCAAATCCACACAAGAAAAACCAGAGACACGAAATACCAAAGTTCCAGTCCCACAATCCTTGCCAAAAACAAACCCTAAAAAATACATCATCTGTTCAAAGATACCTTGTGTTCTTGCTTCAAGAAAACTAGGGTTCCACGGTAGCAAACAGGGAGCATACATGACGCTTCGGTAATGTGTCATCCTTAAAAGCTGAATTCGAGCTAAAAGAGAGAACTCCTCCAAGCCTCGACAAAAAAAATTTTGGTGACGATGTTTACATTTACAGACTAAAACTCAAAAGAAGGAAGCGATGCTCAAGAAAGAGAAGGGAAAGAAGAAGACGAACAATAGGCTGGGTCATGATCCGTTGCACTTTGGTGGTCGCCATGGCTGCCGCTCTTCTCTCTTTCTTTCCCTCGCTCGTTGCTGGTCCAGAAACAAACACTCCTTGGCGAAGCACACAGTCCAGAGAGCGATGCCGCAACGCACAGAGAGAGAGAGAAATAGAGAGGGAGGGAACGCGAGCTTTCCCTCCCGCGCAGTAATGCCAGGCACCGGGTAACGGGTAGACTGGATACCCGCCAGTTTCTTAGAGGTTCATGTCCGCCGGATGTCATCAACCCTGTGGATTAGGGGGGTAAAGTCTAGAGTCTAGGGCCCACTTTGAATTTGAAGGGATATTTCAAGGGGTGTGTCACATCGTGGCCTTGCCATTTACATTAAAAAGAATATTAAGGCAAAACAAGAATTAAGAAAACTCAAATATTTCACCGTGCCAAAAAATATAATTTTTCAAAAATCCAAAAATTAAAAAGAAACCAAAATCCTTCAAGATATATTATAACTCTATAATAACTAATCTCATGTTTCAACACAAGCCAAAATATCATCTTTCAAAAATCCTCACATAAAAATAGACCTATTATTTATTACCTAAGGGGCCAAAATCCATTGAGCTACTATTACTCTATAATGAATCTAAACACAATATCATAAATATTTGACAAGGAAGTGCTCATTATCAAATGTAGGTATGGTATTGCTTATAAACAACCCACTCATATGGCCTAATAAAATCATTTCCACACTGCAATTTTGTATTTGAATATGAAAATTTTTTATTTTGAATATTCAATTTACCAATTAAATTGTGCTTGTAATTATCCTTTTGCTAACATGAAGATTATCTTAAATACAACAAAGGAGTAGTTGACAAGTTTTTCATTGGTTGCAAAATTATTGTGAAAGAATTTTACGGACCTATTCTTGTTTGTCTTCTCCAAATGAAGCTTTTTACAATTTCATGCATTATATGCTTACTATTATTTAATTATCCTATAAACAACTAGTGTAGTACCTTGTCAACTTTGGGTATAAATTATATTCTTTTATAAATGCTTAAACTTTCCAAACATATATTTGTTGTGAAGGAAAATAAAAAATCTTTTGAAACATTTTGGAGTATTTTGCAGTTCAATATGGAATGTTCAAAATTTAATTAATTAAAGACTTGAAGCTTTGACATGTGCCAAAGCCACCAAGGTACTACAATATTTGACAACCTTTGGATTGTAAATAAAAGAACAAACACTAAAACATTCTTGACATGTGAACCTTTAAACTTTTTGATATTCCTTCAAAACCATTCGGTCATACATGTTTAATGTTCTTTTTAAGCAAAATTTTGCTTTGCCATGATAGTGAATGTCTTAATGTGGAGCAACCAAAGGATTTAGGACCATCAAATCATTGTCAAATTCCTATGTTCTCCACCATTTAGATGGGGAACATAACCAACATCAGGATGGTGATTTAGATTTTACAACTTAATGGGTGACTAAAACTTACCATATAACGCCACATATAGCCACCTCCCCATATTGATCCGTGTTAGTGTATCCACTCTCCTCAAGTTCAAGTTCATTACCATCACTTGTTATGCACCTTGTGAGTTAAAGTTTGCAACCTATTGGATTGAAGATTTTATGTTGCGAGTGGGTTAGCAAAATGAGTTATGCATTGGATTAAGACAAAGTGTGTTGGGCTCATGAATGTTAAGAATGTGACAATGAGAGTTGATGGTTATTGATCTTGAGCAAATCTTGCATATGACCCCACTCATGGCTTCAAGATAGGTATAAGTTATAATGAGTTCCAAATTTGACTTGATTTTTGTCTTGTTCAGATTTTGTTGCATTCATAATTAGGATGTTGTTTTGTCATTGGAATTTGGTGCCTTTGCTGGGCTCTTGAATGTTAGGAATGGAGCAAAAGCTAAAAGGAGAAACATATCTATGGCATCAAGGTACAAGCTACTCCCATGTTCCAACTTTGATTTTGTTACATTCATAACAGAAGTGTTGTTTTGCAATCATTGTCCTCCATAGGTTATTTTGCCAAAGAATGGGACTATGATTAAAGGGAGGAACAAAATTTGTGGGTTCAAGGTTCAAGCCCTTCCAAAGCTCCAACTTTGACTTTAAGCTTGTGTCCACTATATACATTGCCCAACCTAGTTTATTATAATAAAGGGTTCATGTCATGACCATAGCCTTGGCCTTGCAACCAAAGAGTGGGGCAAGACAAGATAAATGAGGTAGAATTAATTCAAGGCATGACATGGCCCACACACATATTCCCAAGGTGATATAGAAGTGTGAGAAAGTACAAGGGAGAAACCCTAACATTGTCAAGTGCATTCCCATTTGAAAGCTCTTGAAAAGAATCAAGATAAGATGAATGCCCGAAAAATAGTTGTTTTTTGACATGTACAAAAAATTAGGACAAAAATGTTCAAAAAATTTCCAAGTCTTCCACACATTCAGACTACAACTTGTAGTCGCAAATTGTTTTCAAATTGTAAACTTGATACAACATTTACAAAATCTACAAGAAAATGGGGTTGCATGTGTAATTTGATTGCACTTCTGCAGAGTTATGGGTATTTTGAAGTTTTGGGACACCATTTGTCTTGAAATTGAAAACAAGTCTCAAGAGTCTTGAGAATTTGCAACTTTGATGTAAGTCTCATGATAACCTATAGGATATACTTTGTTAAGGAGGAAGGTAGTGCATCCATCTGAGATGTGATGAATCCAGCTTGAGTTCATGACATGTCACAAATTTGGGTTCAACTACAACAATCACCTCCTAATTTGATTTCTGTGGTTAATCTAACCAGAAGCTGCACTTGTAGTGTTTCAACCTAATCTTGTACCAAAACTCGTACAGAATCTTCTTATTTTGATTTAAGAGTCAAAAGAACACACCCAAGAGCTGAAAGTCTTCTACATCACAACATATTGAAAAATTCCAATGTGGCAAGCCTTTGGGGTGTGTAAATTTCATTCTTTATGACTGTAGCCACTCCAAAACCCCACTTCCAACTTCAATATTGCCTTTTCTTATTTTCTTATGTGGGTGGTCAATCTAGAAGGATAAATGTTGAGCTTCGTGGGTGGGGAGAGGACAGTCCTTCCTCCAGTTATGAAGGGATTCTCCTTGATAAGGGTATTCCTGAACTACAGATAGGAGGAGGCCTGTCTGGTGACTAACAGTACTCCAAGGGACTCATTTGGACAGGTCTCAGGAAAATCAGCTTTTAGATTTTTCTTTGACAGATACTCACAGTTGCTCAATTACCGAATTTCGGCAACAATGAAATGAACACACATTTGAGCATTAAATACAGAACTTACATCTCATGAAGAATTTGTAGTTCTCTGGAAGCCAGATGTGCCAAATCATAGAGCTTTAATAAGCTTGACGGCCATTGCTAGGCAAGAAACATTGGGCACTTAAAATCCCAAGTCCATCACACCTGATAGTCACTTCTGGTAATCACAGTGGGAAGAGCAAGTCTCTTATGGAACATGTACTTCAACAATTCATGCAATCAGTGTCATGACAGGTCCCCAACTGCGCATGCTGTTCCCAGTAGAGGGATCACACTTTCCTAAGCTATAACCCTAAACCTGAGCAGACTGACTACCTCGTACTTTTCTGGTTCTTATTTCAGTCCCACTGAAATTGATAACTCAGCAGTACCAACAAACAAACCCACAACCCATAAGAACATTCATAAACTGAAGGTGATGGAACCCACTGCAATTCTTCATGTATTGCTTCACCTCTTGAAGAGGATTTATTTGAACGTCTGAAGCATAAACTCTTACTATACAGAGGCTGTGAGAAATGGGCATCAATCCAGCTTTTCATAGAAAGAAGGGTCTTCTGAAGGAACTGAAACAACTCTTTAATCCACAATATAGAGGATGCTACTGTTAGAACAGAGCTTTCTAACACCCCCAAACATTGCTTTTACTTTACAGCAGAAAGGAATTCCTAAAGAATTCACCTTGGAGTGGGGGACACAGAAGCCTGGGACTCACTCTGCAGAGACAAACTTGCAAAGGAAAAATCCCTTCTACACAGAAAGGGAAACAATATAACAAAAAATGGTGCCAACTTACCCTGGACTCTTTGAAGCCAGAAGCCACAGCTAGCGGTTTATTGCATGTTTATAGGCCCCCCTCTGATAAATAATTAGCTTGATAAAAACTTCTTCACAACACCTGTACCGCAGATCCACTATCTGGTGCACCACTGGTAATATCAGCCACATGATGATCAACCTTTGTCCATAAAAACAAAGCAGCTGCACCCTCCTCAAACGGATTGCCTGTAAACACAACATCTGATGTCAACACATTCCTTCAATGACGACCAAATTCAAACTGCACTATTTTGCAAACACATATGGTATGTTGCACACCTGAAACCTGCAGTCTCTTCTGCTTCTCACTTATGAACACTCTTTTTGGTTAACCCCACGAACCATTTTGCGCATTCAAGATGCCCATCCCTCCTCAGGTCACTAAGCACAAGTTCAAAAGGATTGTGGACATACCAGGCTGCAGAGCTGGTATCTCAGAAGACCCAGAAATGACTTTCCGGTGGTGATGAATTGAACGAACAGGTGTGCATATACTGGTATGCTTGTACTCAGAGCCAATTTTACAAAATGCTAACAAGAGTGAGGGCCCTTTTCTGCCCATATCCAATCATGGCCCTCTCTCAATCTAGGATGAAAGAGGGTCCAAACAGCCATTAGAAATGCTGCCTGCCTGTGGGTGAATCACAGGCACATATTCCATGAGCAAACTGAGTCATGCATCAGGTGGACATGTTCAGAGAGTAGTCCCATTTTCACTCAATAGCTGTAGGATACCCAACATTTGCAGGAAAGGGTTCTCAAGCAGTTTCTCATTGTTGCTCTGTTGCATCACACCAACCCAAAAACTTACACATTAGCCTCAATCCCTTCAACAGTCTCTTTACTTGCCAATAGACCTGACCCCCTATAGGGGCATCCCTGGCACAACTCTTTTTGTAATTCATCAGCTAAAACTAGTGTAAAACATCTACAATAAAATCAGCAACTGTCAGCATTGATACTCTGTGATACTGCTGGGAATAGATTATCAAGGAATTTTGTTCCCAATTACATCCTTGCCCTTAATATCCTGATAAGACACTGCACTAGGAATAGATAAAGGATGCGCCTTGTATGGCCAAGTGCCTCACACACCTGCTGTGCTTTGAAGACAAGATTGTGAAGCATTCGCTGATACATTTCTGGCTCCTCTCTCATCATTCTCTTCAGCAAAAAAGCTGATGTGTAGTAAGCAATCCGTGCATCTGAATCATCTAGTAGTGACCTGGTAGGCAAGAATCATGAACAGAAAATTTGGTTACCAAGTTACTAGACAACACCCTATTCCCAAGCTGCAGCAATTCAGGATAAACAATGTAGATCATCGATTGCAATTTCAGCATTCCACATCTTCTAACCAATCCCAACGATTGTAACACAGAATTCACGTATGTCTAGCAAATTTAGAATTTCTAAACAGAGCATCTGATAATGCGGCTACACAGAATCTGGTATATTCTGAAGTAACATCACACTTCACATGCTAGCTGGTTTTTCCACTGAACTTGGGCCCCTTGACTGTGCCAGCAACATCCCATGAGTGTTGTTCCCAGAGACAGTTCCTTCACATCAAGAAGACAATGAAAGCTTCTCCTACATGATGTTTATTACCCTGCTTGTGATTCAAGTGCAGAGCTCCTAACTGAAAGCATTATGATGCCACATCTTACTCTTCCTGGGAAGTTTGGAAAGTACCTGAAGAACTCTTCACCACCAACCTCGTCCAAGGCAGCCTGATAGGCATTACATTTGCCAATGAGAAGCAAGAGTAGGGCTGCCCGGACATCACAAGTGCCCCCATGTACAGTACCACCACCCCGGCTACCCACAGCAATCCCCAGTGCAACATCATCATTTGCAGAAGCAGCAAGCTGCATTAATGGCCAGTACAGTAGTGCTGTGGGCATATTTGCAACTAGCAACTTTGGGGCTGCAGCCTGCCCATTGAGCAGCATTGCAACCATGGAGCTGTCATCGACTTGAATATTACTGATTGTTGTTGTACTCATCATACTTCTGGTCCCCACAACTGGCTTGTCTGATTCCAGTGATTTGGGTTTCTTATCCTCAAAATTCGACACCATATCTAGTCTCCCATTGGATAATGAATGTCTCTGTTGCTGATCAAATGACAGTGTCTGCTGGCCTGCATTTGGTGATAATGTTGGGAGAATTGGCCACTTAACACAGAGCTGTGAGAACATCATGTTGCACATCTGTATCACATCCACCCAGCTCAATTATGTGCAGATTAAGAGACATCATATGATCAGAACTAACCACACAGACTCCACACCATGTACCTGAAGCCCTATCTAACCACAGTTTTTGACCTGAGTAACTACAATACAAAAGAGTGGCCCACTCCACCCACCCAAGACACACGGAAGCTTCAGGGCATATTCCACAGGTCTGCCCTCCTTACCAACTTACAAATCAGTGAAGATTTGTGGAGGTTACAAACTACCAACAAAAATGCATAACATGGAGTGGATCCTATGCAGACATGAGCATCAGAACTGGCCAGACTCATCTAAACTGGAAGAGATAGGCTGACAGGGGGATCTGGCCAACCATTGTGTCATTCTGAGCTTCTCTTCTGCGGTTTGGGTTCAAATGAAGATCAATGCATATCTCCATTTGGTGAGTACTTTACTTGATTCCTCAGCAAATTTCAAAGAGAGATTTCAAAAAATTCCACAGCCATGAATCTAATTTCTCACATTGTTCCATGATCCCTGGCACAGAGAAACTATACTCAAGGCAGATGGTCTCATAAACTACAATGTGGAAAGAAACTAGAACAAGACCAGAGTGCAACTGATGCATCCAGAAATAAAGATTAAAATTACCTGCAAAATGTTAATCCGGTCTGTATCGTTTGCTGAAATAACTTGCCACAATGCCCCATTCATAAGCCCCAGCATTGCAAGAGCCCGGCCTTGTGCTCCTGTAGTTCTTAGTCCATCCTTGGTCTCTCCCCCTTCCCCAGATGGAGGGGGGATTTCTAGTTCCAACCCAGGCCTCTGACATTGCAACAAAAGCTTTTCTAAAACAAGAACAAATCCGCGCCTTACAACAGGTTGGTTTGACTTCAAGAGTCCACACAGCAAGCGGACAGATGATGAAATAGCCAGATGGTTTCCATCCAGTGATGCTTCACTCTCAGCTGCCCGTTCAAGACTGCCCAAAAACGAAATTTGCCGCTGCAATGCATGGGTATTGAATTTACTGGACTGTTTGGAACCCCCACAAGCCATTTCAGCTGCAAGAAGATCAAGAAGCCACGAGTACCCATTGGATCTGCAGAGTGCCTGACTGGAGTGAAGAAGAGCATGAAGAGTAGCCCAGGCTTTTGAGACCAAAGTTGGATCCAGAGCCATATCTCTTGCAAGAGCACTACTTCTGCTGACATCACCACTGGTCAGCCCCTCACTGGCCATGGTCACCTTAATCAGCTGCTCAAATTCCACATCCGGGTGTGTATGTGCTGATGCTAGTATGTCAAGAGATCTTGTGATGTCCTCTAGTAACTGTTCAGAAGGTCAACAGCATCAGCATAAGAACAGGTGTTTCTTGTAAGAACCTTGCAAGATCAAAAGTCAGTTCACTTCTAAAACATCATGGCTATGACCTGGCATCTAGAACATCACTATTTCTCTGAAAGTAGGTGATCAGGGTACTGATCAAGAAAGGTCTCATAATTATCACATAAATCTACCCAAAATCAGTTACACATACACCATTGAATCAAGTTTCCTTGGATACCTTCACAATTAACATATTGAAGTGACTCCACTCTTAGCAAGTTCACACCAGTGTCTTCCTAGCATATCTGTCAGACACAGGATTCCAGACCTAGCCCAACACAAGCTTGCCCACAGGTAGTTTTTATGATAGCTGGGTATTGGCTGGCTACACCAAGCAAATACTCAGTCAGTTGACATCTAGCTCAAGACTAGAACTACAGATTTTGATGTGGATTGTTTGAACTTTCCACTTAGTGATTGTACGTGTACCTGAGCATTGAGGCGACCATTGGTTACATCCCGTGACATGGCTGTAACAATGGACTTGGTGATGGTTTCACCCACCCCCTGCAACCCCTGCTTGAAAGCCAGTGCAAAGGATTCCGGAGCTTCTGCCAAGGCCAGTGTAGTTGCCACTGCTTGTATCTCTTCAACTCCTGGTGACTGTCTTCCAGTGAGGGTTGAAGAGTGGCACAGATTATGCACAATGTAATCAAAAAGGACTGCAAACAGATTGCACTTTGCCTCTGCTGCCCTGGCCCTTGCATACTGCACATTCCATGCACAGGATTTCAACATCAAGGTCTACAGCTATTGTGCTAGCAATTCACACATGCAGAAGAATTCGTGTCATGAAAAAGAAGCTCACATTACTCATTTGGGAAGTAAGATCAGATACATGTCCACAATTAGACTAACTCCCTTACAGTTTCCCTGGAGACATTGTCCACAGTTCAAATGTATTCCTGTGAGCCTCATGTTGCAGATAAACAAGGAAGTACTTTGATGAAATTGTAATTACTGCCCTTCATACCCACCTCAATGCATATGCTTTCAATACCGCCTAGGAGAGAGAGTTGCTCTGTATCTAGTTTAGGTTTGCTGGAAGGGTCAACATCTGGCAATGCAGGGAGGCAGTACAAGAGGTTGCATGCCATCCGTATAATGCGGCTGTGAACTTCATCAGCCCATGCATGCACCCAGCTGACATCCAACAGTGCCTTCAACACCTGCCAGTTATTCAAGCTTTGCACATTTGAGCGTGACATGGACTATTTGAGAAAAGCAATATTACAAAGTGTAACTGTGGCTGCAAAGAAAGGCCACTTTAATGCACATGAAATAAGAATGATGTGTTGTAAAGTGCCACCCAAGAGTAAAACAACATACCCTTATATCAAGTCCATTCAATCTTCGCCTCTGAATGCGACCCCGATCACAGACCATGTACAAAAGGCAGCTCAGTGCAGACGCCCATACACCTTCCTCCATTTCCTCAGACTATCATGACACCCATCACATAGTCACACCATGTAAACAATCAGTCTTGAACCTCCTCATTTTGCTTCAGCCTCACTTCTAACCATCCAGAAATGCCCAGATCAGAGGAGACAAGAAGCTGCCCTTCAAAGACAGGTTCCACCCTATCTGAACCAGAGACAAACCAAAATCAAGATCAAGATCCAAATACCAAATTGTCAACCAGTGCATGTGGCTTTTAAGAGGACCCAGAGAAACCATCACACCTGACCTCACATGGACGATGCCTATGAGACTGCAGAGAAAACTCCACAACATTTTGCAATGAGCGCATTCATAACCCAGGACTAAATCATCAAGATTTTCTTGAACATTATCACAGACAGAATTTCCCTAAAAGATAGTTCAAGCACTTCACAAGGAATGAGGAAGAAAATTTGTACCTGAACAAGAAAGAGCAACATTTCACAAAGGATATCCAGCAACCAGACTTCAAACTCTCCAACCCCTAGAGGTGTCCCACGTTCCGGCTTTTCAATTGATGCTTTGAGACCACCATTCTCTTCATCGACACCACTAGGATACAGCCTCCCCCTATCACCAGATGGCAATGTTCCAATCTCAGGCAGTAATGAGAAGGAACCACCATTTGGAGGAGCCGACTGGGGGACTGATGATGCTTCCTCCCTCGAAGCCTGATCTTCACTCTGCATAGGCTCCAAAAGGTGGGCATGTACTCCTAGATTCAACACCAAGTCAAATGCACGCACTCTCACTGCTGCCTGCTCCGAGCTTAGCATTCCCTGTTGCCGGAATCGAAAACTTGTCCACCTTAGTTTTATTTGGTCAATCTGACAACCATGGTTGTGCAAAAAAAGGAATTCAAGCACAAAGGCTGCACCTTGTTGCTAATCATATTTACATCTTTTCCATTCCACACACTCTGCAGAGAAGTCTGTAAGACTGCACAATACGTATAGGCATGGCTGGCATGTGTCCATTCTAGAATTGTTCATGGCAACAAGCGACGGGCTATCAATCATATCAGTTAAAACATCATTGCAGCAAACTTAACGAAAATATGGAGTGCATGATCATTGTAAAGTCAGTTCCTGTATGCCTCTTGTCAGTACAATCCATCTCCTATCAAACCATATTCAATTAGCTTTAAAAAGCAAAAGGCCTTATGTCATCAGAGAACTGCCACACCTGTAATAAGGAAAGTGTGAGAGGAGCTGAAGTACGAGAGTCTGCCATGTACCTACAAATTCACCATGATTCAGTCAAACAACAACAATCAACTCCTCTCCATTGGGAGCACAAAGAATTGCAAAGTCCCATGAGATTGAGTTCTATGACCCAATTTAAGTCACAATTTATAACTGAGTGCAATGCTGGAAAGCTGCTCCATTAGCAGCAAGCACTCAAGGACACAAGATAAAGACAAAGAGACAATCAACCTAGAGACAAATATCAAAGGAAAGTACTTAAACCTACATATCAATCAGAAGCTTAATAAGGACACTTGCTGCCACATCTGCCGCCTCAACACCAAGCTTTCCTGTCTGATTGCCAACTGGAAGTGTGCCTGAACTTCCAGATAATGCTGCCTCTGCACACACGGCCAGCACAACTTCTTCCATCTCTGCCTCACTTAACCGCAATGGCTGCTGCTCACTGTCCCCATCTCACAAATTAAATTGTATCAGATTGAAAGAGAATTGATGCACCAGAAACCAGGATCCTCATTGCACATGGCACAAAACTGCATCCTGACCTATATGTTGTCCAGATATATCCTGCAATTCCAAAATTGAGCACTCAAGGTTGGCTGTTAGTGTCAGTAACAGGTGTGTATACCTATAATGTCGATACTGAAACAAAGGCCGCGCCCGCCGCCGTATTGTGCTTGCTGCTCCATCACCATCCCTATAAAATACAAGGAATTATCCATTTTCAGCCTACATATGCAGAAAGCTGTTGTAAAAAGGGAAAACCAACTCATAGAAATTGTACAGACAAAACATACACATCTACAGTACTCACTCACAAGCACATCAACGTTAGACGCCTGTAAGGTGGAGGGTCCAGAGACCAGCAAGTAAAGTGTGGAGGGAATACCAGCGTTGAGAAGGATGGGATTTGCGCTTGGTGGCAGCAATGGCACAGAGATGAGAGCGTGTTGTGGCATGGTCAGTTATATTTGTCATGGTTGAAGGCCGAAGTAACTGGTCCACAATGGTCCCTTCTCCATTTGCAGGCTTGAGTTTGTCACCTTGTTTTTTGGCCGAAAGATCAATCTCTTTAAACTCCATGCCCTTGAGCATAAGAGCAGCTGCTCCTTGCTCCGCCAGACTTGGCATGCACTGCACATGTGGCCTTGCTATGCCACCACTGGCTTCCCCAGGACCCATGTCCCCAAATTCAGATGGAGTGCCAAAATGAATTCAAATACCAATACCTATTCATTATGCTCCTGTATTGGTAGCCAAGGTAGTCTCACAACAATGACCAACAATAAATTTCAGTACCTTCATGTTTCTATTGTTCAGTAAAGATGCACTGTAACATGACAGCTGTGAACCTGGATTCTCACAACAGAAATAGAACTCTACTGACCTATCCATCATGACAGGAGAAGGAGCCCATGCCAGTTGTGTCTTTCCTCCAACCCATCGCCACCTCAAAACATCGATTGCAATATACTGCTGGTCTTCATCCTCAATTTCTTCCAAGCCTGATATACCTCTTGCAACAGCTTTAGCCATTTCTCGATCTTCAGACATGCCCCATTTGAGACCCCCCTGGCGGGGGGAGACCAAAACTGGGAGGGGCTTTGTAAGAGTTGGCATGGTGCCACCAGTGAAGCCTTGGTGAGGATACTGTGGCAGGTGCCTCTGAACAAGTGCTCGCACATAGTTCAGTGATTTGACCAGTGCAGCTGATGCCAAGGTGGATGTTGTCACATGTGGGGCATTGCTGTAAATAAACAGTGATGCAGGCTCACTAGCAGGTTGACCCCAGGGTGTGCTCTTTTTGAAGGTATGACCTGTACCAGCATTGCTCTCTGCAATGAGACCCACACAGAAGGCATCGATCTGCTGCAGTGTTGAAGGTCTTGGTACATATCTGTCAACAAGCCAGTTTCTCAGAAAAAAAGGGATCCATAGTAGAGACAACCTCAGAATTGTAGGTAAATAGTGTGTTGTATTCTTGAATTTCATTCACCCAATTATATGATATTTTGTGCTTGGTAGTTGACACTTTCTCAAACTGTAAATGAGAACCACTTCAAAAGCTCTACAGAAACTACAAGACAAAACCCCAGGAACATTGGGCATGAGACCATCACAGTGGTGTGGCAGGCTTACCTGAAGAGGTATTTCTTGAGGAGGGCAACACACTTGGTGATGACTGGTGGACTGTTCAGAAAGAATACAAATGGAAAATCAAAAAAATGGCTGGAGAACTGAGATAAATACTCTTGAAACAACACATACAGATTTTCCCCCAGACTAGAGAAAATCCTTCTGACAAATGAGACACCCACAACTTGAAATATGAATATGCACAAACAAATCCATGAAAACATTGTCAGATACCTGCGGTCTCTCTCCGCAAGAGCATGGTCAATTAGTACACTGTATGCCGAGTCTACAGTCACTGGATTTGCAAGGTAATCCTGCCACAAGGCACAAGAGACCACAAAGTATGTGGCATTCATATCCACCAAAATAGTGCAATCATGTCATGCATTTTGAGGATATTTTGTATGTATGTGTGTGTATGTATATATATATATATCTCAGAATGCATGACACAATCTCTGGTCTCACCTTGAATGTTCTTCACCTGTCGTTGACTCTGTACCGCAGCACTTTTCTTCTTTTGGTATATTGATACAAAATTAGGTTTTTCACTCAGAGTTCCTTGAAAACCTAGAATGCAAAACCCTTTCAAGAGTAGGCATGTTCAAGAGCAGGTTCAAGTCATGGGTTCACAGCAATGAATTGGAAGAGAGCAAAGAGGTCCAAAGGCAAGAAGCTTCAGACAGCAGCTCAAATCCCTGAAAGACTAGAATTTGCATCTCACTCCTTTGTTAAGAACCTGAGCCTGCAGAGCAGAATTACTGAGCCACAGGTTGGGCATGCTTGCAACCTCTCTGATTGATTCTTTGGGCATTGAAATGAATCTCATGGATCCAATCTTGAGAATCTCACAAAGAAAAAACTAGGTTCCACTCATACATCGTTGCTCAATCTCATGGCTTACTTGAAGGCATGAGCATCAAACTACATTGTGTACTTTCCTCATACCATATGGCACTGAAGACCTTCTATTATAGCTGTTCTTTGACTCGGGGAGCTAGAAAGGCTGCGATGAGAATCTGAAAGAGAGTGTAAGAGCTACAGCTTTTCTTCGGGCAGCGGCAGCGAAAACCCCAAACGTCATACCTGAATGGTGCGAACAGCTTCGGATGGGAACGTGGGCGTAGATGCATGATGAGTGGCGGAAAGACAGTCTGCCACAGCTCGTCGGAGTGGCTCCGGATGCTTCCTCTGCTGCTGTCGTTGCCGTTGTGCCATCGCCAAGCGGGCGATACCAGGAGCGATCCCGGAACCATCTCTCCGGATGTGATGAGGAGATCCAGCCACAGCAGCAGCAGCTCCCGCAGCCAAGGATGATGATGATGCGCCAACTCCTCCTCCATCTCTGCCGCTCATCGAACCCTCCTTGTCCCTTGGTTCTTCTTGCGATACGGAACGCATTTCCTGCCCCTTCACAAACCCTAATCCAACCCGTCCCCAAATAGACACTCCCCCGTCCTCTCTCTCTCTCTCTCTCTCTCTCTACCTGCCTCCTCCTCCTCCTCCTCCTCTGTGTACTCCTTACCACTTCACCCTCATCCTCTTAAAACCCATAACTACTTCTTTCCTTCTCATCTTCTTCTCCTTCTTCTTCCGGAAAACTCACTGCTCTGGAGCTGCCCGGAAGACTACATCTCTCTCTAGTTGGCCCAAGGAGGCAGCGATCTTGGAAAGCGCGGATTGCATTAACTCCTCTGCGTTGTTGGGTCGTCGAAACTGCACCCCAGGAGATGAAATAAAGCCTCAACTGCAAACTTCTGGATTGCACAAGTCCACTGAGAGTTCAAGGAGGGCGTCAGATGTGCCATTGCGGAAGGAGAAGGATCCCAGTTTGCGCATTTCACTGCGACAATCTCCGCCGAGCAAGCTCGCGACCTCCTTCTCTCCTCTTCTCTTGTTCTTCTTCTTCTTCCTCAGTATCTTTCCCCCTAGCAACCTGACCGCACGGTCGACCGCCCAGTCAATCATCCTCACCGCGCGGTCAACTCGTCTACTCTACCGCACTGTCGACCGCTCAGTCAGTAATCCACACCGCGCAGTAGACTTGAATACTCTACCGCATAGTCGACCGCTCAGTTAATATACATACCGCGCGGTCAAGTTGTCTGCTCGACCGCACGGTCGAGACAATGATCCATATTGTACGGTCAACTCGTCTGCTCGGCCGCACGGTCTACCGCCCAGCCGATAATCTCTACCGCGCGGTTAACCCGTATAGTGTACCGCGCAGTCTGGATCAAGAGATACTAATCAACCGTATGGCAACCGCGCGGTAAGGCAACTAACTGGATCCTCCATCCATCCATCCATCCATCCAGCATTTTTCATGGATTTGTTTATACCAGGGTTTTTTTTTTAATTGCAATATTAAGAAATTGGCGATTTTTTTTAAATAGCAAAAACAGTCAGATGCACACTAGGAAAATAAAATTCCAAAAAGCATTTCCTAATTATTTTGTGAAAAAACCACAAAATTTGTCCCCCCCCCCCCCCCCCCAAAACCCAATTTTATTCAATAACTCATGTGTGTGTGCTTTTAATAACACAATGTAATGTAAATTTTTGGATTGCCATGTAAGCCCATTTCATTATTTTAAAGCTCTTTGTAGGTCATTAACTCATTGTGTAATAATGCAAAGTAAAGCTAATTTTGTGATTATTATGTAAACTCAACTCTTATTTTCTTAATTTAATGTTTTTTATTTAATAATTCATTGTGTGACCTCTTGGCATTCATGTAATAATGTGATGTAAAATAGTTTTTCAAATTGCATTCTTAAGCAATTGAGCCCTTGTCACTTACATTCTTATAAAACCAACTCCCTTTCCTTCTCAAAACATTGGCCCAAGTAGACAATGACGATTTTGTGACCTAAAATCATGTCAAGAATTGTTTTTTGTAAGTGGATGATGGATGAGCATGGATGGAAAGAAAAAACTTTAATTCTAGATGGGTGGCTAGCATATGATGCCACAATTTGGAACAATTGTTCATCATGAGGAATTGTGGATGCCAAAAGTCCACTGTCTAGGGTTATTTTCTACATTTGGTTGTTGTTTTGTTTGTTTGCAAGTTAATATGTTTGATGTTTGTTATTCAATTGAGCAGTGTTGGTGAGCTAGTTTTGGTGATAGAATGGGTTTTTAGTTGCATTGTTGTTGTTATTTATGGGAATGTGAATCAAAACTCTTGGTGATGCTTGGTGTTGGATGTTTTTGTGGAGCAGGAGGATGATGGCAAAAGGAGGCTATAAAATGGAGGTTCCAAGGAAACAAAATGGAAGAAGATAAACAAAAAGAACAAAGTTCTACTTCCAAGTTGTGATGTTGCATTTTGTCTTGGTGTAATTTGTTTTATCTTGTGAACAATTGGGAAAGAATGCCCCACTATTGAGTTTTTAGACCTTGTCTTTTTTTGGTTACACCATGAACTTTAAGAAGGGGAATATGAGATCTAGTCTTAGAAGTCCAAGACCAATTCAAGGGAAGTGTTGATGGAATCTAAAGATTTCATGAGCAATCATGGTGGCAATGTTCATTTTGTCATGAGGTTTCATGAATTTTAAAGTTGATTGTTAGACAATCCATTTTTGGAAAAGAATGTCGATGATGTCATTGGAGCTCTAAGGAAAATGGGAATCTATGAGCACTAATGGGTTATGGAAAACAAATGTTGCAATATCCAATCTCGTGTTCTTCTTTATTCAATTTCCAATGGGAACTATATGATGGAAATGGGATATCAGTCAAGAATTGAGTCTTCGTTGTTGAAAATGAATTGCCACACTCATGAATAGTTGGCTCTTGAAAGGAAATCATAAGTGATCTAATCCCTTGAAATCCTTGTCTTTGTGTTACATTTTATAAGTAATAAAATTGAAAGTTTAACAATTACATGTGTTGTAATTATTGTTATGTTTTTTGAATTGCTTAGTGTCCATTTTGTTAACATGCCTTGATTTTAACAAGGAGTGTATTAAGCAAGTCACCCCTACCTTTTTGGTGACAATCTCATTTTCAAATGACATTATTGATTCATGACTTCTTGCCCACCCTAGTTTAAGCAAGTATTTTTTCTTTGGAACAACTCATGGATAAATAATTTCAACACTTATATATACAATTCCATCTTTAAATGCATGCATTGACATACTCTCTTTAGCATTCTTTTTAAAGAGACATATAATGTTCATCAAGCTCGCCTTTTTTCATGATTGGGCCCAAAAGCAAAAACATGGTTCATAGCTTCAGAAAACATACCTATATTTCACCTACCACTAGCAATATTTTGCACCAACAACATTTTGAATTTGATTAAGGCTTGCCCAGCCACTAATGGAAAACCTTCTTCATTATGTGTGTACACATTCCATTAATTGATTTGTAAACATCCATTTGTTACAATGTGCACATGGTAATGAACATACAAAAACAAATGATGTTGTGCAAGATGTCATTGCATCAACCATTGTTCAAAAAGTCAATTTTCAATTTGTATATGAACTTCACATGTTTACTTCATTCACATAGTAAACTTTTCATCAACATGTTGACATAATCTTATCCAAAAACAAGTTTTGCACCTTACCAAACATTATTAATGCACACATGCTAAACGTTTTACTTCAAACAACTCCAAGATTAGCAACTTCAAAAATAACCAAATAAAAGAAAGGAACTACAAATATCAACACCCAAGAAACTAATTCTTGCCCTTAACAATAATTTTTTTTGGTCATTTACACAAACAATTTGATATGTTTTTATAAGTTTGTGCCAACAACATGTGGGGGATGAAAGGTCTAAAAGGTCAACCTTTTTTTATAACAAGTTTGTGCCAAAAACATATGGGGGATGAAAGGTTTACAAGGTCCACCCCATTTGGTTCCAACAACCTTCGTTAAACAATGAGTTTCAATTACATTATAAAAGACATAAGCCATTTCCATCTTAAAATTATGTTGCACTAATGGGGTTGGCCACATCCCATCTCCCACCACTCATTGATCCCCCACATCCAACTTATTAGTAACCATTGGTATCCAAATAATAATGTTTCATATTATGTTTAGACTAGTTAAGATAGTTATTTTTTATTAATTTTGGTTTTTGCCTTACATTTTCTTCCAGTTCCCCTTATTTTGTTGTTTTTTCATAATAGAGTTGGGCAAATTTACATCAATTTATTCCTTTGATATACATATTTTTATAATTATTAATTCATTGTATGTGTTTTAAAGTTGTGTAAAAATGCAAAGTAAAATAGATTTTGTGATTATTATATAAACCCATTTTCCTTTTATTGATGGTGAATGAAATGGGCTAATGATTTTGTTCATGATAACACAAGTATCACAGTACCTTGGCCATTTCAACACACATCTATCAAATAATTAATTAATTTTGAAACATTCATTTCAACAAATGAATATTCCTAAATATTCACTATTTTCCTTCACAATATTTTTTGGATTGGGAGAAATAATTTTTGAAAATCTCAACATTTCTGAAAAGAATATAATTAGTGTTGAATTGGCCAAGGCACTAAGGTATTGAACATCCCACGATTGCATTGCGTGTGTTTTTAAGGTCGTGTAATCATGTGAAATAAAATAAAACTTGTGATTGTTATGTAAAATTAATTTATTATTTATTAATAGGGAATGAAGTAAATTGGTGACTTTCTTCATGAAAGCATGAGGACCAGGTTTTGCAAAATAAAACATGGAATTTGTACTTTGAACATGAACATTTATGTGTTTCACATGATATGAATGACAACCTCTTACTTTTAAACAAGGAGTAAGTTATGGCATTTATTGGTTTGAAACACTTTAAATTCAAACTTGTCCATTTTTTCCCATAAAAGGTTTTTCAAATTTTTATTCATTAAAATAATAATTTAATATGGATTATTTATTTACAATTATAATTATGTGATGGTAAGTGTTCAAAATACATTGTGAAATTAATGTGTTTTCCTTTTTTATTTGGCTAAATTGTTTTTGTCGCTACAAAAAAAATAGGGGTTTTGCAAATGGACTTGCAACTACATTAATTGTATTTTCCAATTGTAATGACCTGTAACCGAAAAGAGAGGGTCCTAAACCATAACAGCACATTGACTGCCTAGCCTACCCTAGGTGTGCATGTATTCTCGTTCCTTCCTCTACACAATCTGAACCCTGATCTACTCACAGTCCTCTAACCGACCATGTGCTCATGGTTTTCTACACGCGACTCAAACCTCTAGTCATCTCTCAAACACACTGACTGCCTAATGACGCTCACAGACGCTCACTGCCAGACCAGATGCATCCTTGCATTCCTTCCACACAACGTCAAAGCAGAATGCACAAGATGCAATTCCTGCCTCCACCATTCACGCAAAGGCCAGCAAAATAATTTTTTTCTCATGAACTCTGTACATCGCCTAAAGGCACAAGCTCTATCTTCATCAGATTCCTCACAAAACAAGCCGTCCCCACCTTCTTTCTCTTTCTCTCATTCCTCTCTTATAGCAGCAGCAGCTTGGAAATGTGCTAGGTGCAGCGGAAAAGATTCTAGCTCTACCACCAAGCTTCTTCCAAAATGCCTCACTTTTCCTCTCCTTCTCCACAGATCTCTCTTTTCCCTTTCTTTATCTGCCTCCCTTCTTCTTCCTAGCAGCCTTCCTCTCTTGACCATCTCTTCCAAATCCGTCTCTTGATCTTTTTCCACGCCATCCATCGTCCATCCTTTCCCCGTTCGCTCCAAAAATTCGTTCAGTTCAGCTCCAAACCGACTCTGCCCATAATGGCAGCTCCATCACTCATAATTCGTCGCCGTCAATTGGCCTTCATACCCATTCAGTAGCAGCCGTCAAACAAGTTCCTGTACAGCATCCCACACAGATCCAACCCAGCTCCCATGCATTCCCATGCAACATTAATGGAGAGGCACCAGTCACCAAAAAGCAAACGGCTCAACAAGCTGGAAACTCAATTTCTTGAATCAGGGGATGTTCATCAGGCTACAGCGCCCTCATTTCACATTACAGACCATTTACAATTCAATGTGGAAATACATTGTCAATTGCATTAAACAAGTTGCACTAGTTGCAACGGACATGACATGGTGTATGTGCATTCCACATCAACATATACAATGAACAAAATATATGCAAATTATTGCAACCAATTTGCAACTAAAATGTCAAAATGTATGGCTCACTACCACATTTTTTTTGTAAGAAATTGAACGTGGCACGTGGCAAAATTGTCAATCTTCATTCATTCATGATGGACAAATAACCTTTTAAAATTGCAACTAAGGTAATGGATGGAATGCTAACTTGCAACTAACAAACATGGCGGTGAAATATGCTTGCAAGCAAATGATCCTATGTTGCAACTTACACATATCATGTCGCAACCCTAGCTTTGGGCTCGCGACCAAGGCAAAAGGGGTTGCAAGGGTGCGGGCCAAGAGGAAGCCCGGCAGTCACATCATAGACTCCCGGGAGTGCAAAAAAGTGTGAAGGAGTGAACCCTCACACTCCCAAGTGAACTCCCATGTTGGGAGTTGGTGAGAGTTGGAGTCCCAAAAGGACTCTCAAAACTTCAGAGACCAATTTGAGGGGTCAAATTTCAATGGCTTGTGGCGCTCTTTATATCAATGAAAAGCTCTTGAAGCATAAATGTCTAAAATGGGCTTGCATTGCTCATTTGGACATTTGAAACAGAAGTTACGACCAAAAGAAGGACCAGGAGTCGAATTTCCGGGAGTCTACCAGTTTTGACTCCCGACCACTAAAAATCAAGAATCGACCCAAAATATTTGGCTGCAGACAACGTGCGACATATCGTTGGAAAGGTCTCGACAAGAGCTACAACTTTGCTTCAGACCGCACTTTGATCTGAGGTCTGCTCGCAAAGTTATGGGGCTTCAAAGTCCCAAGAGTCCCGCGCGGGAGTCCCGGGAGTCCCGGGAGTCCCGGGAGAGAAAAACCATTTGGATGTGGGCCCCGTGGAGAGTCACAGAGTATACTAAAAGGGGGAAGGTGGTGGCTTCCCCCAAGTCCGGGCCGTGGTGAGTTTTGTGTGTCTGTGTTGCCCGTGGCTGTCCTAGCACCAAAGGTGCTTTAACTTTGCATTAACCACTTGGTGTGGGTTGTGTGCAGGCCCGTGTGAGTGAATAAGCTTGTCAATTCTTCCTAGTCCCATCCCGGAGCTCCAACACACCCCTCTACCCCTCCAAGTGTTGAGAGTTAGGGAGTGCATCCCGACTCCTCCCTCTTCCGCTGTCTTTCACTTGGACTCACATTTGAGTCCTTTAAGGAGTTGGGAGTGTGTCATATCACATTAAATAAATATTATCTTATAATTAACAATATCACTAATGTTATATTCTATAATTGAAATGGCATGCCAAACTACCATCTTAGCACCCAGAGGCATTGTGTCATGTTCATTTCATGAAAAACATTGACATTGCATTCCAACGCCCACATCTTAATGCACAAGGAATTATAATTTAATTTAAGTTTTTTGTGTGCCAAATTTTTTCATGTACATGGTAAAAATTTTGATGTTATGTTTGTGTGAAATGAGTGAAAATGAAAATAATGCTTAGATTGTGGATTTTTTTTATAAAAATTATGTGTTATCTTTCAAACATGGGTTGAAATATTTAAGGTCTAGGTGTAAACATGAAGTGCATAATTTAAATTCATAAGATCCCAAGGGTATTGATGTCTTGTTCATTATTAGACTATAATGTAACCATCAAACCATAGATATGATC
Source organism: Sphagnum tenellum (assembly GCA_963921925.1). NCBI lineage: Eukaryota > Viridiplantae > Streptophyta > Sphagnopsida > Sphagnales > Sphagnaceae > Sphagnum > Sphagnum tenellum. Next base: position 1,005,085 of record OY998146.1, read on the forward strand.
ATGTATTATTAAGTTGAAATTTATTATAATCAAAATTACTCAAAACCAATACATAGTAGAAAAAGGTTTAGGGCTAGGTTTAAGGTTACATTTAGGCTTTACATTAGGTTTTTTGTCCCATATAAATAAAACATAATATGTTTGTTGTCTTTTTTTTCATAGCATGAACAATGTGTTTGGTTTAAACTTTCACCATTTGTTGATTGGTTTTTTAATTTACTTTGCATGTGTGTGTTTATGTAGATGTATGTTTAGCTAAGTGTGTGTTTTTGCAACTATTAATTTCACCAAATGTTACTTCATTTATTTGTTGTCAAATTCATTTAGGTAAGTTTTTTTTTTTTTTTTTTACACAATGGATATTGTTCTAATGGCAAAAACCAGATTAATTGTTGCGATGGATGATTTGGATTTTGCAATTAAAGATGTTACATTTGAAGCAAATGTGTTTAATAGGTATGGCACTTTTAATCAAATACAAATATAGGAGCATGGAAGATCTAGGCTATGCATATTTGCATTATGATTTGTTGGATAGAGCTTTGACCACAATGACTTTGAGGGTGAAATTACTTCATATAAAAATGCATGAACCACATTTGCAAAAGTGCATGTTTGTGAAAGTGATTTTTTTTTGCATTGAATCAAAGTTTTAAATGGGTTTCGAACAAGGTGACATGCATGTTGTCATTACAATTGAGTCAACAACCATTATGTCATCAATTTTTGCATTCCAACCCAAATTAATTCCCTTGTTTTTCCACGTGGATTCTATTAGAAATTTTTTAAGTTCTATTCAAAATTGCAGTTCTCCTACCATTGTTGTTATTTTCATTGATGCAAAAGGTGAATTTGACCAAGACATTTTCATTATTAATAACAATTTTAGAACAAAATATGAACAATTTCTTGAGGCATACAATGGTGGCAAAAGTGTTATGGTTTTAATCAAGAATGTGACAACAACATCAAAAGGATACTGATATTAAAAGGCACAACATTACATAATTTTAACACATGTTAATGGAACTATTTGAGCTCGCCTTCTTCAGTTCCATAGTAAATTATCAAGTGTTTTAACTTATATTGAAAGAGGTAAATTCTTTTCCTATCCTTTACATATTTCAATGTTTTTTTCAAATTTACATAAAAAAATCAAACATAACCAATTTTTTTTTACACAATCACATGTATTAAAAAAAAAAATAATGAAAAATAAAAAATAATGTAATGAAAAATAAAATTTCAAAAGTTTATTTTTAAATGCCAATGAAAATTGGTTAGTTGCTTAAAAAAAAATTCATAAGTAGAATTGAACAGCCACTCAATTGTCTTCTTCCTCAAGAGAAAGGAGAATCAAATGGCCACTCGGTTATCTTTTTCTTAAAGAGAAAGGAAAATTGAATGGCCACCAGATCTCCTCAAGAAAAAAAAATTCCAAATTTTTAATTTGCTTAGGCATTCAAGAAAATTTAGTGATCACCTAATTCTTTTTTTCCTAAAAAAAATGAAAATTGAACGACCACTTGATTTTCCTCTACAAAACAAAATTTCAAATTTTTTTAACCCATACATTTAAGACAACCAACAATATCTTAATCCTTTTCTATAGAAGAAATTTTGAAGTTTTTTTTTGCTTGAACACTCAAAAGAATTAGACAACTATCCAATTATCCTCTTCTTAAAAGAACATGAAAATCAAGCAATCACATGATTATCCTCTTCCTAAAAGAAAATTAAAATTAAATGGCCACCCATTTTCCTCTTTTAAAAAATCAAATTTTTTTTGTGTGGGCACTCAAGAAAAATGGGTGGCCACCCAATTTTCCTTTTCCCTAAAGAACATGAAAATTGCCGCTTAATTTTCCTTGGTACAAAAATTTTATTTTTTTTCAGCCAAACATTGCAGAGAAATATGTGGCCACCCAATTCAACTCTTCTTAAAATAACATGAAAAGCGAGTAACCGCCCAATTATCCTTTTCCTAAAAGAACACGAGAATTGGGCAATTGCTTGATTTTCTTTTACAAAACAAAATTTCAAGTGTTTTTTTGTTTTTTTGTCTTGGGAATTTTAAAGAATCAAGTGGCCACCCAATTTACCTCTTCTTAAAGAAACATGAAATTCAAGTGGCTTTTTATAAAAGGAAATTCAAGTTTTTGTTTTTTGTTTGTTTTTTGGTTTTGTTCTCTTCCCAAAGAACATGAGAATTGGGTGGTTACCTGATCTTTTATGCTTTAAAAACCATGATAATTGAGGAGCCACCCAATTCTCTTCCTCTTAAAAGAATTTGAAAATTGGGCAATCGCCCAATTCTCCTCTACAAAAAAAATTAAAGTTTTTTTTATCATGGGCATTCAAGAAAGTTTGATGTTCTATAAAATAGTATTATATAGTTCATTGGAATTCTTCTTTGGGTAAAAAATACGGGATAAAATCTTCGGGGTATGTTTGTTCAAATAACATATTGTAATTTTAATATGGTAAGGCAAGTAAATATATGAAAGACCGTTGTAAATAAAGTTTTATAACTTTCTTCACACTAGTCCATGGCCCTTTTTAGATGCATCTAATGCTATAAAAATCATTGGAATTGGATTAAAAATGAACAAGGTATGGCTTATGGAAGTGAGGGGGTGAGTGTAAGGTTTAAACACAAATTGATTTATATTTTTTTGAAGCTTAAGATGTATATACATTGGTCTAATGCTTTTGGACTTCAAAGATCATTTTTAAAACTTTAAAAAAAAACACCTATAGTTTTTTAAATCATTCAAAACAAATAAAAAAATGAAAGAGATATATGGTTTGAAAGGGTATAATTTTTATTTTTTGTATTTGAATGATGTTTTGTCCTTATTATTATTATAAAATTTTAAAGGTATTAATTTAAACATTTTCCATGACATCTTATATTATGCATTTCTTATGCATTCCATTCTTCTTGTTTACATATGTATATGTATATGTGTGCATGGTTTTATTTATTTCTTGATTGACCTACCTTTTGTCCACATTTTCTTTTGTTCATGTTCATATGTTCGTTTACCTTTTCAATTGATTTTTTTTTTCAAGTGACCGGGGTGTTATCCATAGTTAGCCTTGTTGCATTTCCATTTCAAAAAGTATGTGAAAATTGTCATGTAATGGATGTCATCATTTCTCCAACATGGGGTGTTCATTGTAATTTGTCATTCAAAATCAATAGTTCAAATTTTTTTCTTTTCTTTTGTGGTTCCATTGCAACCGATGATGAACTTATGTTATTGACTATTGAGGGCAAATGGTTTGAAACAATTATGCATATAATGAAAAAATCTAGATTCTTATATGTGTTTCATCCAAAACAAGTTCAACTTTTCATTTCAGTTGATATTCACGACAAATATTGATTGTCACTCACATTTGCCCTTGTAGGCTTTCAAGAAGGCATCCAACAATTTATTCCACAAGTGAAAACCAATTTGAAGGACAAATGTTTAGTTGCTCCTTTGGCAATTATAATGTCCAATGTAGCGTGAAACACAAAGCTTGATTTTGATGAATCAATGGCAATTTATAGGCAAAAGCCCTTTTAAACATAAAGGTTATTAATAGTTTTTATTTGACTTTTTTATAGTTATTTTTAATATATGATATTTTTATATGTGGAAACTCTTTATATAAAAAATTTAAAATATTTTCTGTTATATTTTCATTTTCATAATGTTTTTCTAGAAGAAAAAGAAAGTTCTTATACATCAATTTACATCAAGAGCCCAAAATAATTTTAAATGCAACATTTTAATATGTGAAGTATTTTGTCAATGAAAATAATTTCTCAATAGAATAAAAAAATAGTGCAATTTTTAAAAAAAATCAATGTTAGTGATAATATAAATAAATTTTCACTACAATAACATTTCCAAAATAAAATGTAAATGTAAATAGTCTTGAATGAAACATTGAATTTTTTTTAATGTGTTTATGTGGGAAACATGGTTTTGTTTATATAGATACACATTAAATTAAAGTTCATAATAATGGATATGCCTTTATTAAATCTTGTTGATTCATCATTTAAACATGTATTACATTCATATGGCCTTCATTTAATTTCAACATACAAATATGAAATAGGCAAAGGTTTTTTTTATTGTACGTTTTTTTCATTGGATAATCATTTATCATCTCTTCAATTGAGGCAAAATAACATGAAAATTTTTAATCAATGTTTGTTATTAAACACATAATAACTCAGTAATGTCATATTTAAGAATTAAATCCAGGTTTTTTGTTTAATATACATCAAAGCATGGTCACATATGAATATCAATATGTGACAAAAATGGCACTAAGTGTTAGTATGGGAGGTTTGTGTGAAGATTTCATTGCAATATTTTGGATAATTGAATATTTATAAAAACAATTTTATATTTGCAACAATTTACATGATGCATTGTGTCTTGATGTGGAATGGATTTTCAATCTATCCCCTCACATATAATATATAATTTTCAACATTTTGAACCAATTTAATATGTTAATGGTTTATTTAAATTTTCGCTTACTTTTTAAGCTAATGATCCCAAAGTTACCATAAATTTAAATGACTTTCCATTTATTTCATAATTAGTTGTGCAATAACCTCCTATTTAATTCTTGCAATGAACTATGTGTTTATATTGGAATGAAAATTTTCAGTATGTGAATGGACGTTTTGAAGATAATTGGGATTCTCTATTAAAGTATGTTGTTTCATTGTTCAACATTTTTTGTAATACAAATATTACCAAAAAAATGAATTAAATTTGTACTCAAAACTTATATTTGTTTTTGAAAACGACACAAATGGTCATATCAATGAGATATGTTTAACATGTTCACTTCAAATTCCCTTACTAAAATTTTCAAAAATCCCAAAATTTAAATGGAACATTCATATCTAATTGTTGAGCCTAATTTAACACAAAAAATAAAAATAAAAATTGATTACACACTTTATGACAACAATATTTTTGAATTATTAGAGGTTTGTAAAAATCTAATTTATACACAAAAACATTTAAATTCATTAACATGTTTCCAATATATTAAAAGAACCAAATCATAAATTATGAATCACATGAAATATATATATATACAAAGAAATCAAAGAATCTTTCATAAATGACAAATTTCAATCATCATATGTTCAATGCACATTAGAATAAATTAAATAACCAATTCCCACACAACAACTTTTTACGGAACATGATAATTAATCGAATAAAATAGAACATAATTTTAATTTAAAGGAAAAACACATAATTCAATTTACATCGATGTTTATAATTTAAAAATTCAAGATGTTCCCATAATTCCATGTTTTAGTTGTGAAAGGTTATGTTTTTAGAAACAATTTAAATGTTTTTCAAATCAGTTGTTAAAGCAACTTTCTATATACTTTCCAACTCAATAAAACCTAGTTCAACATCATACATATGTACAAGTTGTTTCCATAATATTGGTGAACATAAACCACCCTTATATCAAATATCAAATAAAATAATTATAAACAAAAAAATCCATTAGTCCAAAAATTAACACAATTACAAAATTGTTTTATTTCATCATGTTTTGCTTTTGCTCAAATTTATAAATTGCAAAGGTACATGCAACGTAAAATGTATGGTATTGTTATTAATGTCCCTAAAAATGTGAAATTAAATTCAATCAATGTTACCACATTCACCACATGATGGTGCAACAATATGTTTGTTTGTTAAACGACTTTTTAAATATACATCACTTTATATGTTAGAAAATGTTTGTTTAAATATAGTGATGGTCATTACGAGATTTAATTGAAACACCATTATACAAAGATTTTAATGTTACCATTCATCATCAATGGGCAAGTTTGTTTGTTTTGCATATGAATTCAAAATCTCAAATTCTTATTTGTGATAATGCATCATCTGATAACTTTGATTTTGATCATAAGAAAATACATTATACACCAATAAACTCAATAATACATAATTTTTTAATGTTCCAAAAATAATGATAATATTATTAATTTGTTGCCCTAAGTCAAAACTTTCACCTTTTAAACTTATTTAAAGATAAACATTCAAAGGAGTTCAACTTTCTAACATTGTTTTACATGTAATTTCAACAATTTTTACAAATAGCTCAATGGGAATTACTTCATAAATATAGTGATTTTTCAACAAATATTTTAGACCTTTTTATTTTAAAAAATTTCCATCCAAGAAGTCATAGGTTTTGGTTGGGTGTGAATACGAAAAAGAAAAATTATGATGTAATTTTTTTTAATTTATCAAATACAAGATAACCAACTTTAAACAACATTTTCAAATCAAACTTAAATTAAAATGATTTGAAAGGTTTGCATGATTCACCTAATTATTTTGAAAGGTTATGAAAAATATATATTTATAATGTCTCGACAACTTGGTTCTCGAATGTTCTTTATCACTTTTACATATATTATAAAATTATGAAGTCCTCTCATTAAGACTTTACACACATTACATGCTCTAATATTAAATCTCCCAAACAAAATAAAAGACTTCTAATATGTTCCATACACCAAAATTTATATGGATAAACCCTATCACATATGCAAGATATTACAATCATAAAACATTTTATTTTCACAAAATTTATCACAAAACATCATTATTTGTTTGGATATATATAATTATTTTTGTCACTAAATTCTAAAATCAAGGGAATAAACATGACCATCAACTTTTATGAATAAGTAATGCACCTAAGGGCGGAGTGCATACAAATGAAAAAATTGAACAATTTGTAGACATGTATATTTCTTGTGATGTATCATTGTTACCAAACCCATTGCAAAATGCATAACAACATCAACACACATGTACATGTAAGAAAAAAACCATGTTGTTTATAGATTTCATTGTCCATTGCCTTTTATGCATGAAACAAAAATTTTTAAACCTTTTCAAATAAGTGGGAACTATCCATTCCACAACAATACCTCTACGTAATTTTATTTTATTTTCAAATTTTGAAATATTTAAAAGAAAATGAAAAAATATATATTTTTAATATTTAAAATCTAAAAACCTTATTGAAAGTACATCTATATTAAATTTGCGATAAAATTGGCACATGTTAAAACAAATTTTTTAAAATATAAAAACTAATGCATTTAATATATGTATTGTTCATTTGTGGCTTGTAAATACAAATATTCAATATATTTTGGACCCGTATGCAATTGCAACATATTGCACATCATATATGACAAAAATAGATTAATCTATAACATTAGGACTACATTTTATCATTAAAAATTGCATTGCAAATAATATAGGTGCAAATATAGAAAATTTAAAATTAGGCTATGTTTTTCTTAATGTTCAACAAATGGTTCTTCAACTTGCTATTTACCTTTCTTTTTTTACCATTATATCATCCATCTTGAACATTTGAATTCATAAATACTTATTTTGGATAATGTGTTTTTATGTTAAAATCACAAGTTGCATGAAATGAATGAGAACGAAATTCAACTAATACAATGTGTTCATCAATCATAGACAAATATATTAATCGTCCTAATTAGTATGAATTGTTGTCATTAATAAAGTTTAATTCTTTTTATAACATTAAAAAATAATTTGTAAATCCAAAATTATTAGGTTTGTAAATTGGTAATATTTAAAAAATTGGTTGAGATAACGTTTTATTGTATTCAACATTTCAAAATTCAAAAAACTCGTAACTTGCAACTAATGTAACCCAACATGATGCATATTGTCAACATGATGAAATTGAGAGGAAATATCAATTTGGGGATTATGTTTTATGGTTTCTAGGGGCTATCAAGGCACTTGCCCATAAGTTTTAGATATGATGGCGTAAACCATACATGATCCAATATTATTTACCTAATAATACAATACTGTTAGTAATTATGGATAAATTTGATCCTAACCCAGTACTAATTAACATTAATAAATTGAAACCCTATAGGTTTATAAAGGATCAAACACTTCAATCTATTCTAGTAAAGCTTAGTGATTTTTTATCAAAGGAACCAGTAGAGGTGAATATTTTGATAATTTGTTTAACCAACAATAGGTTGAGGAATTTATTTTGACAATTTCTCAAAAGAGGAACCAGTTGAAATTATTCATCCTAGTAATATGTTTATCAAATAACCAATTTAAACCAACAAAGTTAATAAAGTAAAAATCCATCTCCTAAATTCTTATAATAACCATAATCAATATTGAACACCATGAATTACGATTTGACTTTGTCATTTAATCACATAATGGATCAAACCAAAAATCAAAATTTCATAGAATCAGCATATTTCATGATGATGGAAATTTTTGAATATCATAGTTTATTTAGACAAATAAATGAAAAAAAGATTAATATTTGATGATGTTATGCATAGAAAATAATTACATTGTAAATCATTGATCTATACATTTTTGATAGGGGTGCTAGAACCAGTAAATTAAAAAAATTCAAACTCATAATTCAAGGATTATTATGATTATACAATAAAGACATATTTTGTAGTTTAACAAGAACCAAGGCAACTTTCCTTATGGCATTAACACGTGAAACTACTATGGTTTAATAATACATTCAATATTCAACATATTTGTCTAATAATCTTTAATTAGTTTACCAAACTTATCCTTATATTCATTGAATAGGCTTAAATCGTGATATGAACAATTAAAACTTGTGATAGGGATAGGGTTAGGGTTGACAATGTATAGTAATTGGTTTACTTAACCAATAACCATTAAGGCATTTTGATTGAAGATACTTTAATTTTATGATTAATAGGTTTAAAAGATAATTGATTTGCTACAAGAATTGGTAATTGAATAGTTGCAATAACAGATTGGCTAACAAAATGGGATAAATTGAACTTGTGCCCAATAATTTGTTGTTTTCATTTTTGAATTATATTGGCTAGTGATTGTTAAATTACAACAACACTATGAGTTGGTATAATTTAGAAGGATTTGAAAATAGAGAGGATCTAAATTCCTTTCCATATTTTTTGTGTAATTCTTGGAGAAGTTTTGGGATTTATAAATCAAGATTGCTAGAGATTCTCTTAAACAATGTTTCTTTTCTATTTTGAGAATGATAGTTTGAAATTGTTCTCCTTGATGCATAATCAAAAAACTAAAATTCTTTTTATGTTTTCAAATGTTCAAAATCGGAGCAACTTGTTGATGCAAATCAATAAACCATAGTTATAAACTTGAAACAAAAAAGATAAACCACATAGGGTAGAAAACACCCTTAACAAATATTATAGATAATAGGTTAAAGTCCATAAAGCACATTCAAAAAAAAATCTTTGATGGTGTTGATGTTTTCATGACATGTGATTTCTATCAAACATCCCCTATGAAAGATAGTTGGATTTTTTTTATTATAAAAAGTAATGTTAATGCATTAACACCAAATTTTTGGCAAACATATGTTTAATGTTACAAATAAAATAAAATAATGTAACATCTAATATGGTCTTATTGCAAATTTGAAATTTTTTTGTATTGTAACATAAAATACAAAGGATATTCAATTTATACTTGACAACCACCTGAAATTTCACTATTCCATATTTATTTTATACAACTTAAATTGTGCAAAAATACAATGAAAATGTGTTCACTAACATAGGTATTACATTTATTTCCAAAGCAATGGACATCAACCATTAATCATGTTCACCATTTTACAAACATTTAAACGATTCGAGTAAAATTGCAAGTTTACATTTTGCAATTCATTTAAAAAAAGATACGTTGGTTGAATTATGTGCTAGTAGTTATGTAACATATGATGGTCTTGTGAATCCAATTGATGGCATTTAAAAATCATCAACAACATATTGTGAAAAAAACCATTATATGGATAAAGTTTTAATATTTTAAAATTGAAATACTAATAAGAGAAAATATAGTCATCATTATAACAACATTGAATCAAAATGGGCACCAATGGAACCTATCATCAAAGATATATGAGTTGGTAAATTTTAACCATTTATTATAATAAAAATTCAATTTCCAATTCAACTTACAACAATAAGCACCATCCATCGTTCTCAAGAATTATCATTATATGAGTCGGTTTTTGATCCCATTAACCTTTAAAAACATGGGTTAACCTATACAACATTATCCCATAGCCAAACAATAGAAAATCTATTTTTTGTTAGTTTCTTTCCAACATGAATATTTTAACTATGTGAATCCAAAAATACATATAAAAATGAATAGGTTGGAGAAAATGACAATTTGGATACCATTCATTCCTCAATTTAAAAGTTTACATTATTTTCATGTAATTATATAAGCCTTCAATACAACTTTTTTTGCCAACATTACAAAAAATTAATCATGATCATAACCTTCAAATGTCTCATATTTTATGTTTTATAGACACAAAAATACACCATGCATCAACAAATGTGCACAAATTCATAAATTCATTGAAGTTTTCATATTTTAGGGTAGATGCAAGCTATGGTGGTTCACTTTTGTGACAAAACAATGTTTTTTCCTTGGGTACCTTTTATTCAAATGCATATGGTGATTAATACATCCTTAGATTTATTAATTGAGACCTGGATTTAGATTAATAATTTCATTATGAAGATAACCATCTGGTTATTTAGTGATAAAAAAATCATTTGTTAGTAATAATGGACTTTTCAAGTTGAAAAATATGAACTAGTCATTTAATTGGAACATCACAAAATTAAATTTTTTAATGTTGATTCACATTCCAAATTTGTTATTGAGATTCAACATATAATGTAGTACAAAATGATAAACTCACGTGAAGAATATTTTCTTTGAAAACCTTAATCACTTAATAGCTAGGGACTTTAAAATGGTTTAAATTTGACCATATTTTCATAAGTTCATATGAGTTACAATTTTTGTTTGTTTTTCAAAAAAAATTTGTCCCATAAACATATTTTTTGAATGTTTTAGATCTGGCATTATTTTTATGGATTTTGTGCATTTTCCTTTTAAGATTTCCAAATCTAAAAAATGACATCAATTACCTTAAATACATGTTTTCACATAGATTTGGGAAGGTTTGTAAGGGATTGAACATGTATTATTCAAAGATTAAAATAATAATTTTAAAAAAGTAACAACCATGTCCATCTGCATTATTTAAAAAAATCTTGTATGGACTTGTAAATAATGTAAAAATTGTCAAAAATGAGCCACTTTATTGTGCATCTACCTTTCAATCCATGATGGTCATGAATTAATGACAATGTATGACATACACATGCACTTAAATTCTTTCCATACAATAACTTGTGATGGTTCAAAAGATATAGCAACAAAATTTAATATTAATACACGGAAAACAATACATATTGTATGTGTGTATAAAATTCATTTGCGTTTTATTTTTACATTCTTAAAAAATTTTCGAATTATAATTCAACATTTTCCCAAACATTGTCCAATCATCATTATGGGAGATTTTAATGTTGAAATTTAAAAATAATAATAACAAAAAAAAAACTATTAGATTTCATGGATAAATTTCAATTGAAATCACAATATAGTGAAAACACCATAAAAGGTGGATCTCAATTAGACCATATATGGGCAAATGTCCCTAAAAATGAATGCAAATATGGTGTAACAAAAACATATTGGTTAAATTTTCACAAAGTGATTTATATTACATTCAAATTACCACACACATTTCCAATGTATAACAAAAGACCATTAATGTCTCCATTTTTAAAAAGTGTAACAATTGTGATTATATGAATGTAAATGTTGCATTTTTCACCTAATCAATTATTCTCAAAATGTTGGCACCTTGTGGTTTAAATTTGTATTTTTACATTGTGTTTCATGGACCATGTGCAAAAACAAGATCATAAATCTCAATAACAAGACAAACAAAAAATTGGAAGATTTTTTTATCCACACATACACCCATCAACCACAATAACAAAACACCTTTCATGGAAAACCTTAGACTCAAAACCAAATATAATAGTTGTCAAATCTTAAACTTAAAAATGAAAATGAGTTTCACAATAAAATTCTTTCCATTTAAATTATATCCATTCAATATTGATGTTTGTTTCAAACATTGAAATACCTCATGCACATTGCTAAAAATTGTTTACATTGGATTTTTAAAAACAATATGATTATTTATAATTTTATATTCATTTGCATGGTCAAAGGAAAATATAATGGAACTATGGTTTCAATGTCCAAATATGCACAATGAATTCTAAGAGGGTGAGAAAATTTATTTATTAGTATAAATGTGAGAAAAATATTTTCATGATCTTTCATAAAGCCAACAACCTTTCATCCAATGTAATTTGAATTTATAATAGAACATTAAATGTAGTACCTTTTTTTAGGACATAGCCTCCTTTGGTAGAGACACTTGTTTTGTTTCTTTGTATTGTTGAGATTTCTCAAACCGCAATACTCCCAACAACTCTTTTGATTTTGAAGGAAAGCTCTCAAAATGAGTAAGATTGCACCAAGATGGTTTTGTAATGTTTGTGTTTATGGTGCAAGAATGATTGAATATTGAAAAATATTGTCATTGAAATTCAAAATAATCAAAACTAATTTGTTTTCAGGGAAATTGGGGCACACTTTTGACAATGTTGGAAAACCTTTGGTGAGTAAACATTTAATGTATGTAATTTGTAAATTTTAGACCTAAGGTGTGAGAACTATACAATTTTGAGGTTTTTTTTTTTGGTTTTTGTTTATGGTTGTTGTTGAAGATTCAACCAAATTATAAAAGTTCATTTTGTAAGGAGAAATTAGATGGGTAAGGATATTGAACACACTTGGGCCAATGGCACACAGGCCACACGAGTGTAGAGCAAAATGCAAATTTCAACCATTTCAACTCTTGACCTCATAGCCAACATTTTGTCAACAAAGACTTTGCTTTCTTATATTGCTGAGTGTGTGTGTGTGTGTGTGTGTGTGTAAGCACACGGTGCAAACTTTAGGAACTTTTGTACCTGACATTCAACTTCAGCAGCAAATCTCACTTTGGGAGCATACATAAAAGGGTAGCGTATCGAGTTTTCATCAGAAAAAAGGCCCATTGCTGCTTTGCTTTGGAGAAGAGGGAGGCACTGGGTAAGGTTCCCCTTCCTATCCACTTTGATGTACAATATAGTACATTCATGCATATATGCCAATATGCTCAAGGCACAATGCCCCCCCCAAAAAAAACACTAAATGGCCAGCAAAAGTGCAACGGAAATGGTCAAAAGCTTACACCTTTCACTTGTAAAGTTTGTGTGATTGCACTGCAAACTATGTCGCCGTGTGGGCACACTCCCCCTCTCCCTCCCACCTCTCGGGGAGGGGGGGGGGGGGGGGGGGGGGAGTTTGAGCCTTTTCCCGAACATAAGGGGGGATTACGGTTCCATAGGCCAATCAGACTCAACCTCTTTGACAAAGTCAAGTGCATATATTAGAGTTCAAAATCCATGTCGGAGTACGAAGTTGTTCTTATATGCGATGTCATGAGGTTGAGGTTTCTGACTAGTAGTTCGCATCCAAAGCAAAGAAGTGGGTCTCTGTCCCTCTAGAGCTTATCTTATCTTGGATGAACTTGGTGGTGGATGGGTACAAAGTAATATAAAAAAATTGTATGAAGTTAAGACACCATGTGTGGGTTGGTTGACATAGGAAGCTTCAAAACTAGTATTGATCTGCCGAGACAAACAACCAAGGCTATTTAAAATACATGTTTAAAAGACTCTAGTAAGTAAGTTGGAACAACCCATGTGGAATGGGGGCATGGTGTGCATTCGTGTAACAACATAAGCTTGGTTGCCACCTGCAAACCCCCTGGCAACTTTGGTTTTAGAATGTGAGTTTACATGTGACAAGATGTGATAAGCCATATTTTAAGATTAAAAACTACGACATAGGATATAGCCAAGAACTGAGGATCACAATGCACCGCACCCAAGCCCCCCTCAATGTAAAGCACAAGCCAAACATTATAATAAGCCTATATATTGGTTTATTATAAGATCAAAGTGTGAAGGATCTTATGCTTACTATTTAGGAATGGGAGGGACTTGACACTTAAAAAAACCTCTCCTAAGACTCTCCTATACCTAAGTAGTAGGTGTAAGGCCCCTCACATTCCTAAATAGTAGGTGTAAGGTCCCTCCTCCTCTTTGTGAAAAGTCGGTGTAAGATCCCTTCTCTTCTTTTTGTGTTTTTTTTTTTTTTGAAGGAGGGAGATTCATGGATACAAGGTGCCCTTTGAAATACACTTTGAAATTTCTTGGAGTGTGTTTATTCCTACCCTTCTTACATACAGCTAAGGATTCAAACTCACGGAAAGTGAAAAAAGTTAAGGTTGGTATTTTGATTTTCTAAAACACTCCTACTTTTTTCTTTAGACAAAGATTGTATGTAGCTTTAAGCTACAGCCTTCAAGTGTAAAGTGCACGTTCATGCATTGGCAGTTATGTACCAGTGTTGTGCAATTCTTTTTTAAAATAAATAAATAAATAAAAAGAAAAATAATTCATTTCACTTTTATGAAGGCCGGCCGGCCTATAAAATAAATTATTCCTATTTCTAAAAAATAAATTATACCTATTTCATTTCTTTTTCATACATAAATGGAACTAGGAATCTGGTTTCGGGTCCAATTGTCTTTTGAAAAAAATTTAGTTCCAGTTTCAATTCTAAACCTGAGACCTGGTTGCAGTCCTCGGGTTCGTATTAGCTCCAGACCAAAAGCCGACAATTAACTGTCCTTTAACCTGAGGTTAACCCTTGGTTCTAGTTACTCTTTTTTCCAATTTTTTATTTTTTTTATTTTCTTCAAAAATCTCAAATCCAGTAAGAAAATAAAATCCGGTTCCAGTTCCAGTTCCTATTCCAGTCCCAAAAATCATACCCAGTAGTTCCGATTCAGTTTGTACTAGGCTGAACCGGAACTGGTAGTTTAGGGTTTGGGCATGAACAGACATTCTTTACCTTCGACCAGGTTTTCATTACATGCCTATTCATTCATCCATTAATTTTTATTTCTTTTACATTGTTTGAAGAACTGGACATCGTTGGACGATTTTATTATTATTTTTTTCTGCCCCATCTTTTTGGGAATTATTAAAGTTGAATGAACGTTGGTGGCAGGTATGGTATTTCATTCACTTGAAGTAGTCCAAAGGACGAAATATCGTTGGATGAAATTTTTATCTCGACCCACATTTTTGGTTATTTAGTGAACGCTAAACCTTAGTGGAAGGTACAGTATACATCCATCCACCGAAGTTATCTGACAGACGAAAACATCACTGGATGAGAAAGCCATAGCATACAGTCCAAATGTTTGATGTTGTCTAGAGGACATGAAGTATCAGACATCCAAGTTTTAGACAACTTGGATGAGAAAGTCCATTGAAGTTGTCTATAGGGTCCAAACCATTGTTGGATGATAAGTTTTTTTTTGACCCATCTTTTTGGGAAATTATTAACTATTTGAAGGTTGTCTAGAGGACAGAGAACAAAACATCGTTGGATGATATGATTTTATTTTTTGCACCCATCTTTTTGGCAAATTACTAAAACGCCAAAGAACATCATCAGTTGCACGAAGTACAATAATAAATTTCATTCATTTGGAAGTTGTATGTATGGAAGGACAAAAACATGAATGAAATCTGCAGCGAGAATTGCGGATCCCCAGACCTAGAAAAAACAACCCCAGACCTCCAGCCTTTTTTTTACTGGCGAGATTTTGCCCAAATTTGCCAAAATGAAAAACAAAAATTCTAAAATGATGTGACTTTTTAGGGTTTCAGTCACCAGAAGGTGAGGCAATTAAAAAAAATAAAAATAAAATCATCCAATTTCAATATCTGGTTGTTTGGTTGTCCCAATGTAGTAAAACTAAAGATGAAGATGATTAAAAAAACAGCCAGATTTGGCTAAATCTTACTCGTGATTTGTAGCCATTTTTTTTACTGATATGTATAGCCAAATAGCGAAATTAAAAACTAAAAGTGTTAAAATCAAGTGATTTTAAAGGTATTCAATAGTCAGAATTGGACTTAAATTTAAATCAAATCACCATATTTTTATGCATGGTGGTTCAAGCAGTTAGCCAGAAATATAGAAGGATTATTATAATTTTCATTTCAGATTTAGCTTGTAACCAAATTTGGCAAAATCCTCCTATGGGTGATCACCACTTTAGCTACATCATAAAACTGCAAAAAGAAATTGTCAGGGATGATGGTCACTTTTTAAACCCTGTCTCTAACAGACAAGGGCAAGGGTAGAACTGCTCATTTGCCAATCACTACTCTATCATCAATCACTTTGTTAGATTTTAATCATCTGTGCTTTGTTTTAAGTAATTTAAAATGTTATGGGAGTGCTACCTCAAGCTTCAGAAATCACCTTTGAAGTGCAAATGAAAAGGAGTAATGAAAAAATAACAAGAAGAAAAATAAGCTTTCAAATTTATAAAAACATCTTTTTTCTTTTTTCTTCTCTTTGAATCTGTCCTATTTTCAAAGCTTTTAACTTTCTCTTTTCTTGTTCATTTTAAACGATTTAAAATGCTATAGGAACACCAGTTTTACAAATCATTTTTGAACTCTAATAGCAACAAAGCAACATATGAAGATTTTGTTGGGTGATTGGGATTGGGCTTGTAATGTTCGGTGGTTTGCTTTTAAAAGTTTTTAATCCTTCTTCTTTGGGGGATCGTACTTTTCTCAATTCTAATCCATTTTGATAATTTTAGTGTGCCAGATGCAACAATAAGACGGGTTCAAGTTTTGTTTGGACACCAAAAACAATTGAGCCCTCTTCTTGGATCTGGCCTGTCCTGAGCACTTCAGTGATCACTCATGGGCTGTTCTACTCTATTATAACAGTGTACCAAATTCTAATACCCACTAAGTATATACATATTATTTTAAAAATAAATTTTTATGAAATATTTTTATTTTTATTTAATCAATTATTCAACAAACATGTGTCAAAGCTGCAAAGGTATTATGCTATACAAAGGGTGTTGAACAAACTTGAGTACAAGTGTGAAGAAAATTTGTCATGGTCAATGAAATTCCTGGATTTGGTGGTCTGAATTCTTTTTCTTACTTGTCTTAAGTGGATTATTAGTTAAATATGCACTAGGGTCTGGGAGGTTTGTGAGAATTTTAGAGAACCAATGGCGATGATAGACAGCAACCCTTATTTTTTATGTTGAACAGAATAGCTTTGTGCGTAGGCATGAAGGTTTTTTTTGCTAGCCCAACGCTTCATTTGGTGATCTGAATATGTCTTTGCAAAACTATCTTGAGTGCACTATCCTAGTACATTGTGACTTTTCAGCACATCTTTGTTGAATAATTATTTAACTTTGATATTTTAATTTGGAAAATGAAATATTCTCAGGATATTTCAGAAAATTTACTCTTTTCACAAAATGTGAATTTCATTCTAGAGAAATGTTTTGGTGAAAATTTCAGCATTTCTAAAAGTAATATATATTTTGCTGAAGCTACTAAGGTAATATTAATAATGTGTACCTAATAGGTAGCTACTATTTACACACAGGGTTCTTGCACATTACTTTGTGGACTTTGTTTTACATTCCTATGGATGATGGACACTTTGGCTACATACAAAAATTCCAAAAAAACCACTACTCTAAAATCCAGTTTTCTTTTTTTCCTCAATTTTCTAATGTTCCTCCAAAAGTGCCGCAAGAGGGTTTAGCCAAATCTGGTTACAAGACAAATTTAATTTTAAAAAAAATCCAGGAATCCTATTAAATGTTGGCAAACATCAGAACCTCCTCCTATTAGCTAAATATAACAATTTCAAAAGAAAAGAAAAAAGTTAAAAATCTACCCAAATCCTCCAAAAATTTTGATGATTTCAAAACTTTTTTCCTCTTTAAAATATTGCAATTTTTTGGGGAAAATTTCCTGAAAAGTTCCCCTGACTATATTACTTAGGACTTAATGAAATAAAAATAAAAATGGCGAATTTCCGGCACCCAAAAAAATCACTAGGCTAGTAGTAGTGCCTTCCATGTGGGGACTAAAATTAAAAAAAACAGAAAAAAACAAGCAAGCCCACCCGGGAACGACCAAAGCGGCCGAATTTCCGCCGAGTCTACGCCGAGCCTTGGGTACCAGGCGGGGCCGAACGAACGAACGCTAGGCTGTCAGCAGCCTGTCAAGGCCGCCACCAGCCTGTCAAGGCCGCCCACTCCCCGACCTGAACCCAGTCAAGCGAAACGTACTTTTCGCGCAAGGAGCGATTTTCCTTCCTTTGAGAATCTTCTTTTTTTCCTTTTCTCGCAGAGTCGATGAATTGGTCGCCCGCTTAAGGTACTAGATCCGCGGGACCGCAGACGGTGACGGCGAAGACGACGACCCCCCCCAGTCCAGACTCCAGAACAGACCAGACGCTTGTGAGGGCCCCACTATTACCCTAATTTCGTCGTCGAGATTGCTCGGAGTTCTTTTCCCTTGCGATGATGGGTAGATAATGGCGTTGTTGATAGCGGGTGAAGCTCCAGCTGCTACGGCTATCGATTCCCTGACTTTCTTTGGTCGGCTGTGGCTCGCTCGCAACCCAACCACATCTGCTTGCTCTACCCACCCACTTGTATCTGTGTTCTTGCACGGCTGGTGAGGAGTAGAGTTGTTTCGGAGTTGCGGCAAACCCTAAGGGTAGGGTAGTGGAGGATAGTAAGGAAGAAGAAGAAGAAGCCTCAGCAGAAGAAGAAGAAGAAGAAGAAGAAGTAGCAGCAGCAGCTAGTGTAGAAGTGAGAACTGGTATGGGAGAGATGAGATGGTGATGGAGGGATATCGATGATGCCATGGAAGCTGAGTGTGGGAATCGATGGACTGATGAGGATGCGTGTTGTTGTTGCTGGAACTTGTAGAGAGAGGAGTATTGGTGAGGTTTGAGACCACGGCCAATGAGGTAGGGTTAAGAGAGAGTGGCTGTTCTGTTTTTGTGGAGGGGAGAAAAGAATGGGAGAAGAAGAAGAAGAATAGTAGGTCGCCGAGGGGCGGTTTTGGTTGTGGAGGAGGAGGAGAAAAGATTGATGTGGCAACAAGGGAGGAGGAGGAGCGCTGATGTGCGGACAAGAGTGGAGGGTGGGTAATGCCCCTGACTGCTTCAGCCGTGGATGTGCTGGGCATAGCCACGCTGGTGCTAGTGGTTTTACTCGCCTGCCTAGGGTTAGGTTGCGTTTTGTACGTGCTTCGCTTCCGGGCGCGTATACACAAGGAGCATCTTCCTGTTGCCCTCAAGGATTTCAACGCATTATGGATAGTACGCATCACTCTGATCCTTTTGGCCATGTTGTGGTGCTTGGTGGAGCTACTGCGTCTGCCTTTGCTGCGGCGGCAGAACTGGTTGCTTCATTCCATCAGTTTCCGATGGCAAGCCAACATATGTCGCATCTACATCCTCTCCTCTATCGGCTTCCTGGAGCCTTGCTTCTTCCTGACTGCTCTCTTCCTGGTTCATGGCTCCCTAAGCAATGCTCCCTTCACTCCCAGGAAAGCTTGGAATGGCAAGATGGTGGCTCTCATTCTTATCTGCTGCTTGCCCGTGTTCCTACTTCAGCTTTTCTTTGTTGTCATTAGTCCTAGTTTTGAGTTTAAAGGGGGTTACAGTGCACAGAAGGAGGGTTACAACCATCGGTTGCCAAGCTACTTCACTGAGGCTTTTGAAGGGGTGCAATTGGACAGTCAGAGACAGGTTGCGGTATGTCGATTCCCACTTTTGAGCACTCTTGTGCTTGCGACATTTGGTGTAATCTACAGTGCTTACTTTCTTTTGCTTGGTTGGCGGATGTTGGGAGTGGTGATCAATCGGTGCCTGCAACGTCGTGTCTATGGGCTCCTTGCTTCCTTGTTATTTCTTCTGCCGCTTCATGTGCTGTTTCTTGGCATGTCTGTGCTCTCAAGTCCAACTCACTGGGTGTTTGAGTTACTGGCCTTTCTTGCCTTCCTCACAGTGCTGCTTTGCACCAGTGTGGGGGAGGGGATTCTTGTTATCCGCCCCATCATGGATGCTCTGGCTGTGCACTGGGTCTTTACAAGCCCTGAACATTTGGGATGGCAGATTGAGGCAGCTGCTGCACGGAGTGGCAGCCAGAGGCCTTTGTCCATCTCTCTTTCCATGTTTGGAAGTGATGATGATGAGGCTGCTTTGGTGCATCATCCTCGGCACAACCGCATCAGGCGAACAAGCTTAGATACAGATGTTGAGTTTGTAGCAGCAACAGCAGGGAGAAAGACCTTCATACCAGTGGATCGTGCAGGCAGCTTCTCAGACCATCAGAGTGGTGGAATAGCTTTTGGCAGTCCAGACTCTCCTGCATTGCCAGGAAAGCCTTTACTTTCTCGTTCTTCTCACTCAAACAGCCACTTCTTGTAGTATGCTTCTGTAGTTCGAGAACACGCATGAGTTTCAGCCTGCTCTCCTCTGCTTTACGTGAGCAATGTGGGGTATGTAATTTGTTGGTTGCCTTAATGAGCTTCACCAAGGAGGAGGAGGAGGAGGAGATTGACAATCCTGGGACTGTCTGTAGAGTATGCCTGAGGAATTCGATAAAGATGGTAAAAGTTCCATTCTACTAGGTTGATTGTACCATTATTTTTCTCACTGTTACCTATGGGCTTTTTGCAATCCTGCATTTTCTGCTTTGCTATTGGAGTGAAAATCATGTGCAGAGTTTCAACCTTGATGCCTGGGGCTTGAATTCAAACATTAAATTGGGGGCAGGCATTACAGCTGCTGGGTCAATCAGGGACATCTTTGCTGGCAGAAAATCAGAGATCCTCCTTGAGCAATTAGCAATGAAAATGCCACCAACCCTGGAGACAACCAAAGATTTGAGGTACTGAGTAAGACATAACACCAGGCACTGTTAGAACTTGATATACCCACAGGTTGAAAGTGAGAAGATTGTCAGCAGCAAATGAAGGAGGGTCAGTGAAGAGCTGACTAATGCAACCAGAGAATTGAGAGGAATTGGAGGTAGTTGGCATTTCTAAAACTGAGTCCAGCAGTCATGGAATGGGTGAAGCTCCAGTAGATACCATGGGTGCTGATGACCAGGACTTCCTCTGACCATGTTGCTCATGACCTGTGTGCGCATTCTGACTGGAACAGGAAGAGAGATTTGGGCACACAGAATATCACTCTGTTTTTAGCATGCAATGTGCATTGGTACATTGCATGTTAATTACATGGCATGATTAGAATACGCAATGGTGACCCAGTTGTGGATGAATTGCAACTGAGTTGATGTTGGGTTTTGCCTTAGTGACCAACATTGTAAAGAAGAGGTCCTGTAGATAGGTAGGTGGGTAAGTAGGACAGTAGGTGGCTACTAGGTGAGTGGATGCATGTAGATGATTAGCATGCAGGTAAGGGCTACTGGCTTGAAATTGGAAACTCTTCGTATGCATTCAATTTCAAGCCAGTAGCCCTTCCCTACGCACACAAGAGGTAGTAAGTGCGATCAGGGGTTGCTGTTCCATCAATTCTTTTTAAGACAGATTCGGTACTGCAACATTCGTTGCATATCAGATTCACCAATAGAGCTAGTTCCCCATTAACCCAAAGCAAGGAAGGATGAAGAAGGTAAATGAAAAACCAAATGTTCTATCTTAACATCTGCACATTGTCACTTCTTCTATGACCAAAGGCCAACAACTGAAACCAAAGCTTAACTTCGAAGAGTGTGGAACAAACTGGAAGTGAGGAGGATCCAAGGTGGGTTTGCAGACATAGACAGCTGCATCAGTACCAGAGTACCTTGGCAGCTTTGAGAAGTGTTTGTTGAATAATTAATTGATTTACAAAATTTTCATTTCAACAAACAGAATATTCTTTAGGATTCAATATGATCTTAAATTTTTTTGTACTTGAATTTTAATTTATTTTTGAAATTTTCAAGCATTTCTGAAAATAATGTAATTAGTGTGGGAGCTGCCAAGGTAGTTGGGTATATCTCAGCATGGAATGGATGGTAATACAAGGTTGGTATGATCAGAGGCAATAATCAGACTTCTACCAATACCAGCCTGGTAGTAACCAGTGTTGGCCGGTTATTGAGTTTTTGATCTGGGTATCAATCAGAGGTAGATATCCTACCTAAATTTTAAACAGATTTGAAATAAACATTATAACTGGATAATAACTGGCATGATAGCAGGTGCTTATCAACTGGTTGTTTGATAACCTACACTTATGCATAATTGATGGTTATTTTCCAATTTTTGATAACCTAGTTTACAATAATGTTTTGATATTAATGGCGGGCAAGCAAGCAAGTGGAAAGTTGCTAAATCCTAAATCCCGAACAATCAGGAAAGTTAGTTGCCAAAAATTGTCTCAAATGAAATGGTTGTTTGATAACTGAATTTGGGAATAAAGAGATGTTCTTTATAGAACAAGCAGCTCATCATGCAATGGCCCTGTTCATAATGGCAAAGTTCAAACCAGCAACAGTTTTCTTTTCAAAAGTAAGGAATGTTTTGTAATGATGTTACCAAAAATGAACTCACAATTGACAATAAAACACTTGCTGATCATTCCTCAAAACGTGGGTGGGACCAAAATAAGTTCTACACTATTCCATAGTCTCTCTCAATGATGATGGCCAAAGCCAACAAAAGATGCAAAATTAGATCTTAAAGAAGAGTGTTGTTTCATGGGTGGAATCTCGGTGGTGGAAGATCAGATCGTGGGTCTGGAAGTTTGATAAAACAAAATGGGGACGAGAAAAAAAAAGACTCTAATGAGACACTAAACTTTAGGTTGATGTTCCTACTTTGTAGAAACATGGTATTGTTTTTGGTAGATTTTTTTGGCTTTTTCCTTGCATGTTGACTGAGCTCCAAGGTCATTCATTCATTCATTCATTCATAATTTGGTAGTTTTGATTCTTTTGCCTTGCATGTCATTGGAACTCCATTGCTTGAGAGGTAGGCGTCTACACAATGATGGCTTTGGGGGCCAATAAAAAATCACCCATGTCTTTTTGAGTGGAGATGCCCGGTGTGCTAGTGGCCACTTTTAATGCATAATTCTTAATTCATGGTTTGTTAGGTTCCACCAAAAATATGTTGATGTGGGTCAAGTTTCACTTGCACAAGTAAAGTAAAGAAGGATTGAAACACATGTCCATAGGAAAGTGTGAGTTCATTAGCAAATGATGGTACCGAACCAAAATTGCTCAAAAAGCATCCACATCTCCTCTACATGAAAAACTAAAGCAAAAGCCACTATTAGAAATTTCCAAACTAATTCTTTTATATCTTGTTTCACTATATCTTACATAACTAATTAGGAAGCATTAATAGGTAGTTTTAGAATTGAAAATAAGAATAAGTAAACAAATAGAATTTTGGATGTTTTTTGCATATGATTTAAATCAAATACAAATCAAGTTGAAAATGGGACATAATAATTTTACAAATTAATAAAAGTCAATTCCGAGCATGGAGCCAAAAAGTGTATGCAAGAAAGAAATTCAACCCACGTTGCGCGTTGAAGCCACCAAGGTCCAAGCACGAGTGGCAATCACCCCCACCCAAAAAAAAGGCTGCAAAACACCCATCCCTCCCCCCCCCACCAAAAAAGAAAACTCCCCATAACAAAGCATAATTATTATTTTCCATCTGCGTGAATCAAAGGAGGACCCAATTTTTTTTTAAAGCCTAATAATCCCAAGTCCCCAAAGTTTGCATCAGAACGCACAGTATTATAAATTAATTTTTGTAACTTATGTTTAAGTGGGGGCCCAAATCAAAAATAAAACAAACACTTAAGTAATACCCAAAGTAGCCTAGCAGGTTCCCCACTTTGATGCCAAATATTATTATTATTATTATTATTAATAAAAATTTATGATTTAAAAATATATATTCTAGAAAAAAGTGCTTTTGTAGGTTTTTGAGTCGCCACAAGCGAGGGAAAAAAGAAAAAAGAAAAATCGTAAATGTGGCTTTCATTCATTCACTGTGTAGTAGCCAAACATATAGAAAGGATGATTAAAAGATTTGTACTTTAATTCTAGGCTTATTATTATAGCCAGATTTGGCTAAATCTTGCTAGAGATGATTACTACTTTAGCAATAAACAGAAAATTCCTTTAAAAAACACGCAGACTACAATTAAGTGTTTGTTTAAATCAAATAGTCACTTAAATAATTCCAAAGGAACCTAATAAAAATAAGTTTGCATATCAGAAAATTCGGGGATCGACGCGGCGACGACCCACTACCAGCAGCGGCGTTGCAGGAAGTGGAACTAGGAAGTGCTGGAGGAAGTGGAATTGAGAAGTGGCAGCTGCTAATCCTCTCTTCTGCCATCGCCAAGCCCAGCAGCAGCAGCAGCAGTAAGACTAGTAGTAAGTAAGTAGTACAGAAGAAGAAGAAGAAGAAGAGGAAGAGTGGTGTTGGTGGTGGTGCGGCGATGAAGAATGGGATGCTGGAATGTAAGGTTTGTGGAGCCAAGGACTCCGTCACTAGACCAGTGTCCGTTGCTTACGATCGCCAGCATAGCAAAAAGACGCATGGACTGCGCGCTCGTAATGTCTTGCTTGTTGTCGCTGATTGCCTTCTCATCGGTGCTCAGGTAAACAACAAAACACTCTGCTGCCCCATGATCCAATGTAGACGGACGCCAGAGCCGCACAGAGAGAGAGAGAGAGAGAGATGGAGATATGCACACATACATACACACGCATAGAGAGGGTGGGGTTTGGGGGTTACGGAGGAACGACAAGATCCTGAGGTTGTAAATTCTGTCTGAGCGAAACGGCTGTTGCTGCTGATGATGTCTGGCTCACTTTCAGCTCAAGAAACCTTGGAGATTTTAGTTTTCTTTCAGAAATGAATAGTTCCCCTATACCACCAAAGCTGCAACTTTGGGGTTTTAAGGAGGACGTTTTTCCTAGGGTGCTTCTTCTTCACATCTTTGTGGAATTCTTGTCTTTTTGTGAAAGTGGGTTTTGTTTTCCTTGCATCAATCTGTCCTGGAACAAGCCTCATAACTTTGTCAGGGTTTAGGGTTAGAGAGGCAAGTAAACCCTAGGAAGCCTATTGACCAAGAGCATTTGTTTTCCTATCTAAGGGTTAGTAATCCCAAGGAAGGCTGCTGAAAAAACCTGGCTTAAAGCTAAATCCCTGATGATCAATGCTTAGCTTTCTTTGGCAATGTCATTATCTCGAACCCCAGCACATTGCAACAAGCTTCTGGACCTATGTGGACCCATGTGAAACCAAGCATCACTGAAGGAAGAATTCAAACTAAGATTATTTATTCCTTATTCACAGATTTACCTTCCCGAGCCTTGAAGCTTGCATTGGACAGTAGCAATTGATGCTAGTGTGCAACTGTCTGTTTCTGATCACTGCCACTCAGGATTGAATCATCATACCTGTTGATTTGGCAACAGCAATATGAAACTGGCAGTTTGTTGAATGCTACAATTGACGATCAGACATAGAATAGGAAAAATCCGTTTGTAGAAAGTCTTTGTTGGAAGAACTATGAGAGTCCAAAAGATGATAGCCTTGGTGGAGAGTAAACTGATTGATTGATGATCGGAGAGGAGAGGAGAGAAAAGATAAGTGAAGAGAGTTGACATCTGAAATTCAGCTCTTTTGATGCAGCCAATACTTGTGTATATGTCAAAAGTGGATGGGAAGTTCCTCTTCAGCCCAGTGAGTGTGAATTTCTTGACAGAGATCGTGAAGGTTTTCTTTGCAATCTGCATGCTGCTTTGGCAGGTGTGTGTCTCTTGGTCTGTGCTCTTATGCAATTTCATACTGCTTTTTCCATCACCAGGTGCAGCCCTTGGTTTCACTTTAGGTACTGACATCAGAGGTTTTGGTCTCTGTCATTCCTTGAATTCGTAGAATGTTCTGATGGGGCATGCTTTTATCCCAGCAAGTCCTTAAAGCCAAAGTCTCTGCTACTTACATAGGCATGGGTGGATGATGAGTGGTGGCAGGCACAGAGGCAACATCCTGGAGAAAAATCACTACTTTCTCCGGTTGTTATTTTGCAGGTTTTTTTTCTTCTCTCCTTCTTGCCCTCTGTGCGTGCATAGGTGTGTGTGTGGTTACCAGGCTTACAAATGTCAGGAAAGTGTCACAGAGTCTTGAATTCCCTTGATGATTTCATAGACTAAAAAGTAGAAGGTTGAATGAGATATTAGCAATACCAAAGGGGGTTGAGGACAAGGAGGCCATCACAAACTTCAGAAGATAGCTACATTCAACAGAATAAGTATTGTTCTGCACTGTTCTTGCACATGGTGTGAAGGTATCTGAGGGTTCAGAGGGCTGCGACCACTACGCTCCATGCCTTTGGCTTAGATGCTTGTTTGTACAGGGGCAAGCTAAAATGAAACAAAGCTTACCCTCACAATTTTATGATGATACTATTGGCTTTGTTGATTAGATATGCCTCCTGAGTGCTAACTGAAATTGTAACTGAGTCTTCCTGTTTGCATCCTATATGTGAATTGTGTGCTGATGATATTTCTCTGTGAAACCAGGCTGCAAGGAAAAACTATTTGCTCGCTG
Organism: Sphagnum tenellum; assembly: GCA_963921925.1. Taxonomy (NCBI): domain Eukaryota; kingdom Viridiplantae; phylum Streptophyta; class Sphagnopsida; order Sphagnales; family Sphagnaceae; genus Sphagnum; species Sphagnum tenellum. The sequence continues at coordinate 1,031,747 of OY998146.1, forward strand.
TACCTGCCTGCTTGTATGCTGTCAATAATTACTTGAAGTTCGTCATGCAGGTCAAGATTCCGTATCCTTGCTGCAGTAGTTAGGGTTTGCTTATTTTGAACTTGCAATCCCATTGCTTGGATCTCAGTGGTCTGCAGATTGGGTCGTGCAGGAATTTGCTATTAACTTACCACTGAATGTATTGGGGTTGATGCAGTTATACTTCAATCCTGCTACAGTGAAGATGTTGAGTAACTTGAAGGTGAGCTTCTGTGATTTGCTGCCAAATTTGGCATAGAGTAGCATTGCTGGTCAACATACTCTCAGGTGTGAGGCTTTCTCTCTGATAAGTGAGAGTTGTGATTTTCACAGGTGTTGGTAATTGCATTACTGCTGAAAATTGTGATGAAGCGACGATTCTCTGTCATGCAGGTTTGTTGCAATGGCTATTGAGCTTTCATTTTTTAAATGTAAATTTAGAAAAACAAAGTTTCAGTTTCTCTGGTTTTGGGCTCCACAGATAGAAAGAGATTTTTAGATTCTGAAGAGCAACTTTAAGAGGTGCAATAGGGGACTCTTGTTTAGCTTCCCTTCCTGTATCCTACTGCTAGTGCTGCTGTGAGAACTTTATTTTCCACCCAGACTTCGGTTTACTGCCATTCATGGCACATTTCAATGCTTTCGAGGAGGGTACTTCATCTACTGACTTTCTGCAGTATCTGTTCATGGATTATGGTTTCTCTGTTTGATGTGGGATTTATGTGGGATTGATATTCTTATTCTTGTGGTGGGCTTTCAGTGGGAGGCACTTACATTGTTGCTGATAGGGATCAGTGTGAATCAGTTGCACACAACTCCTGAGGGCACAACTGTTTTTGGTGTTCCTCTTCAGATGGTGGCATACATCTACACCCTCATTTTTGTGAGTGAGCTTTTTTTTCAAATCCTGAAGTAGGAATGTTGCTGGCAATCTAGGCTTCCACTGAATGTTTTCTATTTCTATTGGAAATTTGCATCAAGATAGGGTAAGGTATATTGTTATGTAGTTTTGTGCTCCAACAGCCAATTTGACACAGGCTGAGACGTACCTTATTGACTTCTCACAATGCATCCTTTGGGTGCATCACAGTGTTGGACAGGGCTTTCTGAGTTGAGATAGTTCTGATGGGTGATCTACTTGTTGCACTGTTTTCATGAACATTGTAAGATCACAAGCTGTTAGATGTTGCATTTGCATGGCAGGTGACAGTACCTTCCATGGCATCTGTTTTCAATGAATATGCACTCAAAAGCCAGTTTGACACAAGTGTTCATCTACAGGTTTTCTTTCTGTGCATTCTTTCTTGTCCACAGGCTTTCTGAGCTGCATTGTGGATTATCAGACATGCTTTTGTGCTTTTCTTTTGTCTATTGTGCTGCTCAGGATATGTAAGGTGCCAAGGATGAAATTTCTTTGTATGCCATGTATACTTAGAATGTTTGCTTGGATCATCTTGCAGAACCTGTTCCTTTATGGATATGGAGCACTCTTCAATTTTCTTGCAATACTTTGTACAGCTATATACCAAGGTATGGGAGCATCTCTTTTGTTCTTTATCTCATGGTTTCTGTGTGCTCTTTGAGGCCTGTCACCTCATTTGGGTGACTGTGATCTCAAGGTTTCATGTGCTAACATGGCATTATTGTCCAACAATCCTACTCTTGACTTGAGCTTCAATGTCCTCATAAGCTGTTATGCAATTTCTGAATATGGCTGGGTGATGCAGGGGCAGGAGCAGGAGGAAATGGGTTCAATATATTGGAAGGGCACTCAAAGGCCACCATGTGTCTGATCTTCAATAATGCAGCTCAGGGTATCCTTTCCTCATTTTTCTTCAAATATGCAGGTAAGTCTCCTTTGCTTAACCACATCTGCTCTTGTCATTCCCTGTTCCTCATGGGCATCTCAAATCCCCACTGCATGGACCAGACACTGTCACTCTTTAAAGGCCTTCACTTAGCTCAGTTCTCATTCCTTCCCAGATTAGTTGAAGAATCACATCACAGAAGCTGATTTCACTTCATGAAGAAAGCTCTGAGTAATATTTCATTGCGCACTGATATCAACAACTTGACTTGGGCATTTTATACTTCCCAACTTCTTGGACTGTGAGCAGCAGTTTCTTTGTTGTAAGCACTGTACCAACCAGTAACCTGATCAGTTGAATGTGCCTCCTGTTCAGATACAATATTGAAGAAGTACTCATCAACAGTGGCCACAATATTTACGGGTCTGGCATCTGCAGCATTGTTTGGCCATACTCTCACCATCAATTTTGTGTTGGGTGTCACCATTGTCTTCATTTCTATGCACCAGGTTGGTCATATTGACCCTTTGAAAGCATACCCTGAAAAGAACAATGGGGAGAAACATCCCAGATGTCATTGACAGGAATCCCATTCTTTTGCAAAAGAACCCTACATCACAGTTCAGAGTTCTATCCCCAAAGAAACAGCATGTTGCAGTGCACTGCTTCATTTCAAGGCTGCTAATATGATGTAGGGCTGTTGCTGCAGTTTTTTTCATCTGTCACAAAGGTTTCGAAGGACTCAGGGGATGATGTCAACACCTTGTTGGAGCCCTCTGGAATGAAACTCAAGTATATTTTCTTTCTCCTCCTTTCCAAAGTTTTGATCTATGGATTCAAATGGGAATGGGTCTATGAAAACCACTGGATTCTGGTTGTCAAGAGGATAAGGGAGAGGGTAGGTTAGTGATGTGAAGAAAACTCTGGATCATGGTTACATTGTGTCCAGTCATTAATTAAGGTAGTACGAATATCACACAAATAGTTGGGGCATATGGGAATCTGGAATTACCTTGGGGAATTTTTTGCATGACCATTAGTGTTGGACAACAACTAAGGTTTCAGCTGAGTTGCTTCCTTCTATTGCCAGCTATGGCTTGGTTAACTCTAGGTTGAACTGTGGTCATTGCACTGTAACAGCAAGAAGGATTCATCACTGAGTGACTTGGCTGCAGCAAATCTGGAGGTGAGAGCCACTCACTACGTCCTTTTACATCCTGCCTTTCTTATTCATCGTCACATAGTAGCTAGCATGACACATGACCAAGTCTTCCTATTACTTCTGGAAATGCAACAGAAAGTTGGGATGCAGATTTTGTATGATGATTTGCCTGAAATTTTTGGGTGGATCAATATGTATATATGTACACCCACCATTGGAAGCTGATGAATTCAGTGGGTAGTCATGGCTGCTTGTGACTGCTATTCATGATGAGGGTGATGGTCTGACACTTATAAGCAACTCTCATAAGGTCAGGACCACACTCATTGTGGTGTTACCTTCAAAGTGTTGGAGTGGAAGTTTCTCTGCAATTTCATAGATGTGACCACCTATTGTAGTGTTTTTACCAGAACAAAGTTGATATCTTGCTGCAATGTCTTGTAGCTTGCTGACTTTGTGGATGTTGAGTAGTAGCCTGCATAAAGGTTGATATGAAGATGGTAAAAGGAGTTCTGCATGAGAAATCAAAAGCATAAAATGCAGGCACTTAATATGTCCACTGAGACCAAAGAGTCTTATATAAGCTGGGCTTATGGACAGATAAATAATGTGGGCAGGCTAGGCTAGAGAGGTGTGGTGTAGACATATGGTGATAAGACCCAAGCTAGCAGTAAACAATTTTAGCAGGGGACAGGAGAAAAGATGTCGGATCTGACAAAGGAACAGGAATTGCAGTCTAAACTCCCTAACATTGGAAGGCACTGAAGTTTAATGGTGCATGGTTGTGGGAAATGTGCAGGCAAGTCATAAGATTTCTATTCTGACAGAGAGAGACCCGCTTCTGCCGAAATGATCAAGTAGCCTTACCTTATTAGTTCACCTTTGATTCTTATGTCAATTAATTTGAAAATCCTGTACAAATTGGGTATCATTTCCATTTATTTTGTGGAAAACCTGAGTTTTTGAGCCTGTCTTAATTAACAACCTCTTTTCATTCAAGGGAGCAGTTCTATTGGCAGTAAAGCCATGACTGAATTTTGCAGCAAAGCTGGGGAGGTTTGTACAGTTGTCATGGAGGATTCTTGAAGATGGGAAATGAGAGTTAGATTCTCTATACCCTGTTAGAGATATGCTGTTCATGAAGAGATTATGTAGAGGTTTCAGGGACATGCTTGCAGCTCGCATGCTCTCTCTGGCAAGAGGTTGGAAATCCATATTGTAAAAGGTGTAAACTTGGATCTGAGTGTGTTTCCACTGAATGGGTCTGACCCCTTGATTTGTCAGTGACACCCAAAGTATTCATCCCCTTGGAAATTGAAATTTTGTTTTCTGCAGTGATCTTGAAGAGTTTTGCACTTCAGTAAATGTCCTGGAAGGCTGATGCTGTGAACAGGTTGCACCAGCAGCAGCATAATGGCTTGTAATCAGCAAGTAATGTATGAAGTTCAGGCTTTGAACAGTGTGAAACTGAGTTTGGACTTGTAAGTATGCATATGATATAATGCTCTTCAAAAGGCCGAGAAAAAAATACAATTGGCTTTGGTGGCCATTCATAATGCTTTGCCCAAATGATGTCATCTATATGATTTTTCTAAACCAGAAGGTGAAAGTAAAATCAAATATGCATTTCATGATATCCTTGTTGAGAAAAATACAAATTAGTTTTAAACTAAGATTTAACATATTAAATTTAGAAATATTATTTATTTCAATGATTGGTGTAAACATGTTAATTTATTTCAATGATATTGAAAAATCATATGTTGAAAATAGACTTATGTAATTTTTTGTAGAAATTTGTAAGTTGTTTTTAAAAAACAAATAAGCAATTGAAATATTGGATTTAAAAAAAAATCTTGGTTAATTTCACTTTAAATTTACTTATATTTTTTCAACTTTCAAAGTAAAAAAAAATGTATATTAATCTTTTAATATAAAAATAGTTTTGAGCACAATTCCTGCAATTAATTTCAAAATATTTTTTACCCATTTATACTACACTAAAAAATTTCAAACTTTGTATACAACATATTATAAACTCAATATTTATCATCACAATCGTTCGACAATGATTGAAAAGGTTTCAACTTTACTTTCTTGCATTTATGTGTAAAAATATAAGTGAAATTATTCAAACTATTTTTTTTTGTATATTTAATTGTGCTTTCACCCTTACATCCATCTCAAATGTCTATCCAAGTTTGGTTTTGATTCACAAGAGTTATAGCTATCCAATTTTGAATTGATTTAAATTCAATTGTTTCCACTTGTAATTAAAATATTATATGATATATTCAATTTGTTTAGGCCACATCCATTTTTATTATATTATGAAAATGTTGGACTCATTACATGGGCTTGCATAAAAGACATATGAAACATTTCAATATAATTTCATTCAACCATATTCACATTTTTTCTTTAATTTCATCCATAGCCTTCCTTGCATTTGTGGGTTTGAATAGAGGCCAATCTCCGTGTTGTTATATCAATCAACTTTTATTTAGTCTAATATGAAAATTCCCTCTTGTCTACAAATGGATAATAACTTGATGATTATTAATTTCTAACAAATCAAAGATTAAATTTTGAATATCATTCAATTGGATACGTTACTATAATAAGTTGTTATGACGTGTTTGAGCAACATGTATTGCATATGCATGTATACCACTATAATGAGGTAGTTGTAGTTTGGCAAGTGTCACAAATGAAGTAGTCAAATGAGAAAATAATTCCATACTAAAGGCAATTGTAATTTGTGAAGGTATTAGAACACAAATTACAAGTTGGGCACCATCTTGTTCATTTTGAATGCATGTTTTGTCAATAGGAAAGGGATAAGGGGAGGAAGGAAAAACATTTTTCATTTTGTTGCACTTCACTTGTCATAATTGCCATTCCCATTGGCGTTTCTTCTTCCTCTTTCTAAAACCCTTGTTGTTCTGGGCTAGTTTTATGTGCTTACCATTGGATTTTTCTCCTTCTCTCCTTGTCAACATTTTCTTTTTTGTTATATCTTGAATTTTTTTCAATTTATTTTCCTTTTGTGGAGATTTGTACTGCAACACATCACAAATACAATTTTCATTGTTGCAAGCCTTAGATTGAGCTTCCACGAGTTGAGGCTTCTATTTGGTTCATTGTGTAGGTTCCCCCAAGATGTGAAGCAATCAAAACTTATTAAAAAATCAATGTTGCAAATATTCTATTTGACATGAAGAATTTTGCTAGCAAGGATTAATTTGGGGTTCTTGCAATTGTTTATGGTGCATTTTTTCATAAACTATTGCTCCCATTACATCATTTGGCATTGACAAAGTGTTGAGAAGACCGATAAGGTGTTTTATTGAAAGAGAACAAGAGAAAGGATAAAAAGAGCTTGGGAAGCTTAGAGTTGGTCATTGTGATGTAGGAGACAAGGATTTAGGAGCTTGGGGATTTTATAGTTTGATGATTCACAACCAACTAGTGTTCAATGGTTGTGGAAGAAGGAAGAAATGTGCTCTTTTCTAAGAGACTTTAAATGTTATCACATTCATTGTGTACAAATGTATGTTTAAGTTTTTTTTACTTTAGGATTCCTAGGCTACCTTGGCTTTTATTTAAAAATTGATAAGCTATTTAGGTTTTTTACTTCAAGATTTGTAGGCTACCTAGGCTTCTACTTTAGGATAAGAAATTGGGCGTATTTCATAGGTAACCTACACTTTACACCCTAGGTCATAGAGCCTTTAACTTAGGGTACCTAAGTTTTCTCATCTTAGCATAAGCCTTGGACATAACATGACCATTTTAATATTTGTTACCCTTCTTCCCTCCGCCCCCCCCCCCCCCCCCACCCCCCCCTTTCTCCCCCATTTGACAAGCTAAAAGGGCACTTGTTATGAAACAAATCAAGTGGCAAGAATTAACTTCCTCCATCACCTTGCTCTCACTGAAATTCACAATTATGTTTTCTAGTTTTTGGGTCCCAAAGAAAAGATTTGAAATAAAATATTATAAGGATATTATAAGAAAATATATGTGGTTGTGGGCTAATCCTTTCCATCATGGCATAAATGTGCCTTGTGGCATGTCTTATGAATCATTCCACCAAAAAACTTCTTTGTTGTCTTTTTCATTTGTTTTTCACATTTTGGAATCATAGGGGATTTAGCTCTTCGCAACTCTAACGTGTTTTGTTTTTTTGTGTCGTTGCACTATGTTAAAACATGGTTGTTACGATTAGGGCATTTTGTAACTACTACCAAACTTGGTCGTGTAGTTGTATACAATATGCATCTATGCCTTTTTTGTAACTTTAGTCATGATTATGATTACATGACTATTACAATTACATGACTAATAATGAACTTGAAAGAAGTGGAGTTAAGTTAATTAACTAACTAACTAATTATATAGGTAGGTAGGTAGGTAGGTAGTGGTGCAATTGCACTAACAATAAATATAGCAAGTCTAACTTATGCTTGGTTTTTCATGTTCAAATATTTTTAAATGTATTATTGTTGCAAATTCTTAATGTGTTTACATAACAATTTTTTGAATATACTATGGAAATGTGCAATATGATTTGAAATGAATCCAATGAAAATAAAATAATGAAAAGCATTTGCTAACCATTATGACTAGTGTTTTGAAAGCATTGAAAGATTTTTGGGGGGGAGGGAATCTTTTTAACATGGTATATTTTGAGGAAGATTTTCTTAAGAGTCCTATACATAATAGTATGATGCAACATATTTTTAGGTCAAACACAATTCTAATGATTTTTTCAAATTTAAAATGAATTATTTCAAAGTGAATACCCACCAAAGTGACAAGGTTGGTTCTTAATAATATGGATGAACTTGTAGGTTGGTGGGTAAAGTAAAGTAGTTACAATGAGTAGGTAGGCAAAGTCATTAGGATAACAAGGGAAGTAGTTAGGTTAGATAAAATTAAGATATTTGTTAATTTAGTAGATAGCTAGGTTAGGCAGGTAGAGTATCTAGGTTAAGCAACCTATATAAGCTTTAAAAAAATGTCCATAACTAATATGATGACAAAAAAAATTAAATTGTTGAATAATTTGTGGTGCCATGGTTAAAGACTCGGTATTTTAACGTGGAGGTGAGGAGTTCAAATCCCCATACTTGCAACCTTTATGTATGTGCCTAGTTAGGTTACCTAACGTAAATTAATTAAAATTTCATAGGTTAACATTTAAACTACTTAACCTTTTAATTGGAAAATATGAGGTATTGTGATTAGTCCCTACCACTAATTTTTAGTCGCAAACACATTGGACAAGTCTCATGCAACCATAGTTGTAAATGACATGGATTATAGATGAAAGAAAAAATCAACCAAATGTGGAAATGATATTACAATTTGTCCATAAGGAAGGATGAAAAAAATAATCATAGCTTAATTAAATAGCACAATTCTAAGAATGGCCAACCTAAGTTAAGACATACCTAATGGCTACTTAAGGGGTTACATAGGTGTTATGAATTAACCCTAATTAACATTTCATTAGTCCTATGTAGTCCTTTTTTTCTCTATTAGTAAGCCCTAAATAACAATAGGTAGCCTCATAAATTACCCCTTGGTATTCCCTAACAAGAAAAATCCTTAATTATTTCCACAAGTAGGTTCAATGTAGCCCTAAATAGGTTTTTTGCCTCCCATAACGTATGTAAGTCCTAGGTCTCTCCCCAAATAGTCTTTAGGTAGCCCCTTAAGTAACCCTTAGGTATCCCGTTAGCTAGGTAGGCTCCTAGACATGTCACTAAATAGTCCCTAAGTAACCTTCTAAGTAGGCCTCATGTAATCCCCTAGGGCAGCTTTTGATAGCCCTTAGATAGCCCCCTAGGTAGTCAACTTTATTTAACACCTTAAGTAATCTTTAAATATTTCATACCCTAGGTAAACCTTTAGGTGTCTCCTTAAATAGTCCATATGTAAGCCTTAAGATGTCTCCTTAGATAGTCCATAGGTAAAGCCTTGGGTAGCCCTCTAAGTAGCCCATAAGTATCCCATAACCTAAGTAGGCCCCCAAGTGTTGCCCTAGGTAGCCCCTTAGTAGGCAATTAATATGTAACCATTTATGTAGATTTTTTGTAACCTTATCCTAGATAAGCCCCTAGATAAGCCCCCCTCCTAAATGCCCCCCTCAAAAATCCCTAACTCCTTTAATAAGGTTTTTTGTAAACCCTTAAGTCCCCCTTAGGTATCCCATAACATAAATAGATCCCTAAGTAAACACATAGATAGGCAAGCATAAGCAAAACATAGCAAGAAACTCAAATCATCATAGGTTGAGTAGGAAATTTGAGTTTCTTCTTATAATATATTCTTTTGGCATAGTCCCATCCAACATTTTGACTGTCATCCTCACTTTTAATGAAACCCAAGGTTCTACTCCTGGGTTATATTGTCTTTGCAAACAACTATATCAAGTGTTTACATTTTATGTTTCTCATTTTCCTTGCAAAATTTCTTTTTCATCTTCATATCAAAAATTTGCCAACTACTAGTCAACATCTGCAAAGTCATCAAGCTACAAGACATTCCAAAAAAATATCAATTTTGTTTTGGTAAAAGCATTACAACCAAGTGGTCATATATATGAGATTGCAAAGAAAGTTCACTTTGAAACACTTTGAAAGTAACAAAACATTAATGAGTGTATTCATGACCTTATAACAGTTCTTCACAAAATGTTAAATCATCACCATCATCATGAATAGTAGTGATAAAGTTGTCATGACTACCCAATGACTTTGTCAACTTCCATTGGGATGAATGCAAGTTGCAATGGACTAATTTTGGAAAATGAAAAACATTGTTATGAATCCATAGTGTATTTTCTTTTCACTACTCAGAGTGGCATCACATAGGCGATTTCTACATGTTGTTGATTGTTTTATTGTCCATATACATTCAAACAATTAGAGGATACGTTTTAAAGCATGTGTGCAAAACCAGTTTGAAGTTCATATTGAATTTTTTTCAAAATTACAATTCATCATTCCAACTTTAAAAATTCATTGCCTTTAATATTTTACAAATTATGCATAAAAAATACCTAGCCCATATACATCTTCAAGTTAATAAACTAAATGGAAATACCTGTTAACAAATTCTAATGTGCATTCTAAAATATAATCATTATAATAAGACCCAATTCACAAATTTGAAAATGTTACAACCCTTTTGGTCCAATGTAGCTACATTCACTTTGTGGTGGGTGTAAATATATACATAATGATATGCCCAAAATTTTAGGCAAATCGTCATACAAAATCTACATCTTGGTCATTGCTATCACATTTTTGAAAACAACAAGGAGACATAATCATCATGTGTAATGGTAGCTATCATGTTGTAGCTACCAAAGACGTGTAGGATGTACAAGGATGTAGTAAGTTACTTTCACCTCCAAATATGTCGTAAAGTCATTTGAAATAATAACAATGATCATTGAATGATCTTGTTGTTATATTGCAATGATCACAATCCAATGTAAAGTGAATAAAACCATAGCTAGTAGTAAAATAAAACAACTTAACTAAAACCTTAGTTGTTTTCCAACCCTAATGGTCATGATTTTTTTCCCAAATATGATTTGAGATTCATGTATTTCCCAAATATTTGTGTGTTATTCATACCACCTTAATTCATGCATGGACATAATTTAATCGAGATCTAAAGTTTTGTTCACATCATTAACCTACCCTTTATGTTATCTATTGACAAATATAATTCGTTGGTTTTCATAGAGCTACATCTCCTCAAGGTAATAACCTAACTACATGTTCGTTAGAGAACTTGGGCTCAAAACATGGTTCCCTATGCAACTTGGTCAGGGTTGCCAAGTTACTTTCTCCCTAACAATGTTGTCTTGGGGGAAAACCCACCAAAGTTGTTTCGAGAATCATGTTTTGAGCTCAATTTCCTTAGGGAACACATAGTTCCCATAATTTTGTAAGTTCATAATTTTTTCATATGAATTATATTTGAAAAGCCTTCAATTATAAATTTTTAGCTCTCAACAAGATCTTCCCAATGGCATGAATTGCAAGTTTCTATTAGGGGTCATTTGACCTATTTTTTCAAGTTTTATTGCTTGGGAGTCAAATTATCAATTCAATTCTTAACTTTCCTTTTGCAATAACTCCTATTTCATAGTTTCAAATGATGAATCTATAATCACTTTTGGTATTTAGATTTTGAAAGCTTTTCAATTATTTGAAGAAAATTTGATTTCAAAAAATTCAAGTCATGCACTTTTGTCCAAAAACAATTGAAACATTCCAAATTCTTTTCTCCCTAGGCAACTTAATTCCCTTCTCCTTCAAGAAATTGCTTCACACGAAACTTGGTTGGGATTTCCACTTAGTCCCCTTTTCCCCAAGGATTTTTTCTTCCCCCATGGAATTTAGCTTGGGATACCATATAGTCCCCTTCTCCCCAAATAACATCTTTAGCTTTATCCCAAGGGAACTTGTTCCCCAAGGGACTTAGTTGGGGCTACCACTTATTCCCCTTCTTTATGGGGAAGTTGTTGCTATGAAGCAATTAATTTGAAAAAATTCCCCATGCGTTATTTTTTTCATTCATTGCATATGTGGAAGGAAAGAAGAATTGGAAAAAAAATGATCACATTTTGAAACTTTAGGTTTAAAAGCAATTTAAACCATTACATCATTTTTCCCCTTGAAATATTCTACAAGAAAGATAATTTAAATGTTAATTATAATTTGGGTATAATAGATAAAAAGTTTAAAATATTATTTCTATTAGGCAATATCCTACAATTGCATGAAGCGTAATGCCACATTTAATTTGTTGCATAATGTATTTATGATTGATAATCATGTCGCTTCTTTGCCAATATTTATTTACTTAAAAAACGAAGTTCAGCAATTTCAATTTCAAAATTTCAAAATTTCAACGATTGAAGAATAAATGTGTAAAAACCTACCAAAAACATTTCAATGTATTTGGAAACCATGTTTTACAAAAAAATTGTTCATAACAAAAGATTAGTATAATTTTGAAATGAAATTGCCTACATCATTTGAAATGCTAGCAATTCCATTTCAAAATTGTGTTGTTCATCTTAAATATTTGAAGTTAATTTTTTTTGCCCAATTTATTTTAATTAAAGGAAATTGGTTATATTTCAAATTTGATGATAATAACATTTGAATGTTCAACATACCACTGCAAAGAACAATGAAAAAGGTTGCCCAAAAAATCATATAAGAATATATATATATATAATCAAAAATAAAAAATTTGAATGCATTGTCAACTTAAATGTAAAATGTATATTACATGTACCATGTAAACTAAATGTCCAAAAATGTTGAGTGTCCAATTAGAATATTAAAAACATAAATGGAAAGCAAAGTATACTAAATTGTAATCACCCAAAAGGTGAACCTTTCAATCCAAAAAACATGTTGGCTACCACATTAGGATTAGATATTGAAAGAGTTACGTTGCAATTTGTAAGGTTGGGAAATTGATACCCCTAATGTGTGTTACAACAAAAAGGCCTTTTTCATATTTATTTGTCACGATTCTCGAAATAGAGGATCCCTTAAAAGAATTCCACATCTTGGTCAATAGGAACAAATGCAGTAACTGATTTGTCAAAAATATTACCAACATTTTGCAAACATGTAATTGTTATAAACTTGGACAATATAGGTTGAATATTTGAGCTTGGTGCCAAATTTTTTGTTAGACGGATAAATTACATACATTGTGAAAAAGCTAAATGTAAATGCATTAGATTGCTACAAATGAAAGCAAAGCAAAACTAGTACCCAAATATGCAACCAACAATACCAAAAATATGAAATCAATAAAACAAAGGTACAAAATAAGAAACCATAAACAAAAGACAAAAGAAAGGAATTGACTTCATGGGTAAGTGCCTCCTCATAAATAAGAAGATGATATCCATTCAATTCTTTAGAAATAATATGTTGTAAGGTGTAGCTTCAAATGCTTTGGTACATTTGATCATACTTAACAACAAAAACAACTCATTGAACAATAGAAAACCTAAGAGAAATCAAGAATGCAAACACAAAACACACCAACAAGTATAGGTCCAAACAAGTGTTGGGTAGACATTAGATTTTTTCAATATCTACCAATTTTGATTATTTAGTCTACTGGTTTGGTTTTCTTTTTAAATTTTATTTCATTTTAACATATTCTATAAGGATATCAAATTCTAATAAATAACTTATGTCAAATTTCAATATTCAAATATCCCACAACATGATATCTATTAAATATCCAAGCCTTTTGAATAACATGATACAACAACTTCAATTGAATAATCAATCTAGATAAAAACACAAGTACAAATTTCATTTCTTTCAAATTCCCCTTCATACCCCTCTAATTATTCCTTTGAGGCCATCAAATTCAACCAACATTATCAAATTAATATGTGAACTACAACTCACTCTAGGATCATTAGGCCAATTTTTGCTAACAAATATTATTTATCCAAATTATTTCATTGCAAGTGACATCTCTTCAAATTTGTAGGTATTCCAACCAAGTAAAATATTATTTCAATTGTTATTTGGGATCCAAAAATGACAAGAATTCAATGGGCAAGAAATGCAACAATTGGAAACAAAGATTCGTGAAAATGTAATTGTTCCAAAATTTGTTCAATTCTTTGTTTCTTCAATTTGTAGATTTTTTCATTCAATTTCGGGATTTTGCAAAACTATATTTGCAAACTTGGGTTTTTTTCAATTCTTTTCATTTATTCTTTAACTTTAATTTCACTTGTGAATATTACTTCACCTTCATGTGCACCTTTTGATTTTGATTTTCACTTGAACTTTCCATTTTTTAGACAAATGTTATTGAAGGCCAATGATGGAGAAAAATCAAACCTAATTTTTTTTTTGTAAAAATGTATTATGTGGCTTAAAAAATCAAGAATGGATGAGGGATTGCATTATTGCAAGTCTTAAGCCTAGAAAATTGAACACGCCAATCAAAACAAAGTAAAAAACAAGTTACTTTATTTTTTTCCTTCTTTTCATTGTTTTGAATATTTGTACTCCAAAATGTTTATTTTTAATTAATAAAATTGTGCAAGTTTACAAGAAAAGTTATTATAGTTTGAGAATCCCTTGAACTCCAACAAACCATCGCCCTTTATTATAGCAAGCAGAATTGTCCGAAGGTCCTTGGTCATGTTTTTTTCACACCCACATGACATATATCATTAAATATAATAAACATTTTTTTTCTTGTTATTATTACTTGCATTTTAAAACTAAGGTCATTAGTTGTTGAGTGATGCCTTGAATGCATTCATATCCACAAGCTTCAAGCTAAATGAAAAAATGAGCCATTGTCACAACCCTAGCCCTAAATTCGTGACCAAAGCAAGGGCTTGTGAAGGTGCGAACCAAGAATGAAGTTTGGGAGGCACATTTCATCCTTTTGGGAGTGTAGGAAGTGTGTTGGAATGAACTCCCACATCCCCAAGTGAACTTTCATTTTGTCAATTAGAGTCCCAATGGACTCTTGAATTTTAAGGTGGCAATTGTAGGGGTTAAAACTCATTGGATTAAAGAATCACTTATACCATTGAAAAGCTCTTGAAACATAAATGTCTAAACTGTGCTCACATGACCCATTTAGGTACTTAAAACATAATTTATTGCCAAAAGAAAGGTCGAGAGTCAAAATGGCAGTTTGACTACCAACCACTAAAAGTCGAGAATCGCCTTAATTCACTTGCGTGTAGCTAACGTGTCATATACCGATGGAAAGCTCTCAACAAGAACTACAAATTTTCTTCAAACCTCACCTCAATTGAAGACACACACAAAGTTATGAACCTCCAAAGTTACAAGAGTCTCAATTTCACGAATTTCGAGATTCCAACTTAGGAATCCTAGGACAAAATGACATTTGGATGTTGGCCCCATGGCTAGGCACAAAGAATACTATAAGGGGGGAAGGTGGTGGTTTCCCCAAATTCGGGTCGTAATGAAATGAATCTTATGAGTTCGTGTTTGCTTGTGATTCATCAGTGCACCAAAAATGCTCTAACTACACATTTACCAACTCATTGTTTGATTTGTGTAGGTCTGTGTGAGTAATTGATTTGCTTGTCATTCGGAATTTCGACATGCCCCTTTACCCAAAAATGTTACGAACAAAGGAATGTACCCCAGTTTTTTATCTTTTCGTTGTTCACCCTTTGGACTCATAATTGAGTCCACAAAGGAATTTGGGGGTGTGTCAACCATCTCCTTTTATCAGATGTTTTGATTTTTGATGATGAATATGGGTTGATAATTCATTTGAATTATTTACAAAGAACATTAAAAAGAGGGGTGATTGACTTTTTCCTTTCTTTTTTAATAAAATAAGACGAAAGAAAACCCCATAATATGCAAGCCTCAATGTAAGATTTTATATTCAAGAATTTGAAATTGATTTCTTCTCATGGCCATAGTTGAAGAATATGATAGAAAATCCTTGTTTCTTATGTTCTTGAAGTTTCATCAACGTTTGCATCCACTGGCCAAAGTTGAAAATTCCTTTGATTATAAAATTGACAAAGATAATACCTTAGACATTTTTGAAATGGTGGCCAACAACAATGAAGTTGTAAAGGAGTTTGTTAATTGAAAATTATGGTTATTTCGTACATATTAGGTGGATGCAAAAGATATCAAATGCCTTTGGAGCGATGGAAGAAACATGACACTATGTTTTCAATAATTGGCTTTTTATTTAAACATATATTAGTCTGAGCCCTCCATGGTTGCCGCACGCAGCCAGCAAGCTCTTTTTCTGTAGGCCTCCCTTTGCATCTTCTTCTTTTTCCTCAGTTCCTCATGACTTTATTTACTAATATCGTTCACCTATCAAGCAAAATCTCTCTTAAGATGATCATCAGAGCTTTTTTTTTTTCTTCGTCTTCTTCCTTGCACATTTCTTCACAAATTGTCTGTCTTCCACGATCTCATGCAATGAGAGCATAATTTCTCAGCTACAATCTTGAGCATTTCTAAGCTAGACTCTTACATTTGCATTGCATTGCATCGCAACAACGACGATGACGACGACGACAACATCAACGTGGAAGTTTACGGGAGTGGCAACAATGCACCAGAATCTCGTAAGGTGGTTGTGGTGCGTCTGGTGGTGCATCATCATCCCCGATTGCCATTTCTCTTTCGGCTTTAGACTTGCAAACTACACCTACAAATCCAAATCTCTCTTGCGCACACACTCTCTCTCTCTCTCTCTCCCCGTGTCTTTATCTCTCTGTGTCTCTCTGTGTCTCCCATTCTTCAATTGCAATTGTTTTCCGACACGCTCTCCATCAAAGCGACTCCAATCTCCACACTGTGCATTTTTGTATTTCCTATGTCCAAACCCATCCTGCCCTCTACCATCGCGTCCGTTAGTAACTGCAGAATGCTGCACAAAACCGTCCAGGTAAACAACAAATCTCTCGGTGCCTCTCTAAACAACACCCACTGTATTAATTCTTCACTACCGCTTTTCTTTGTTTCTATTCTGTTCTCACCACCTTGAGGAAAAAGGGGGATTGGAAAGAAAGCAATCGCGATCACTGAACATAATTCGAACTCCTCGCGACACCCATACCCACTATTATCTAGAAAACCAAACAGAAGTGCCAGTCCCGCTAAAAAAGCGTGCGGTGAACACCAAACTCAACCTTCTTTCTTCTTCTTCTTCTGCAACTGATTGGTGCAACAAAGCAAGTGCAGTTGTGTGAAGTCCGGCTGGATGACGGTTTGGGCGGATTCAAGGGGAGGCTTCATTGTTCCTTTATTATATGTAATAATCGTCCAGATGGATGGACAGAGGACGACATGGACGGATGACAGGACGCGCGGGTCAGGGGCGGCTTAATTTAACATCTCGACGTCCTTTACTATAGGTAATTAGAGATTTTAAATTTTTAAATTGAAATTGTGAATCTTTTTCCCCTTACTAAAAATCTTACCAATCTGAGGAAATGTCACTTACAATCAAAGAACCTTGAAAATTTAATTTTTGTGAATAAAAATTGGCCAAATGATGCAAGGGTGGGTTGCAAGGCCCTTAATAATTTGGGTACAATTGATAACTTTGCATCAGACTTAAAACATGAATAAGATGAATTTGGAGACTCATTTGAGCAAGATGAATTGAAAGAAGACTAATCTATTGTTCTTGGCCTTGTATATGTTTGAAATGTTATCACACATTTTTGTTTAGATATTAGAGTTTCGTAACAATTGTTGACGTTTTTTGGCTTATAAAAATTTGAAAAGACAGCTAAAGATTTTAATATGAAAATCTGAAAGTGAAGTTAAAGGACCGACATAATAATATAACAAACTAATCTTAAGAATCAATTGTGAAAGAACCAGTTGAGCATCAGGGAAAATAAAAATAAAGGACCAAAACAACGAGGGAATTATTTTTTCAAAAAATGTGAGAACTATCTTGGTTCTTGAATTAAAAAGATTTGAAGAACCAAAACAAGCGGTTAAAATGTGAATAGAACCCCACTTTTACTTCCACAGAATTTTTGAGTGTCAAGTAGTGTCCCCAAATTTGTTCCATGTGAGATACCATATCTACAACTGGTGTTTAGCACTTGTATGGCGAATATTTATTTATTCTAAAATATCAACATGAATAATCTCCGATTTGATTTTTCAGAATCTCAACAATTGAGGAACAAGTATGCAAAGCACAAACTTGTGTTGTGGATTTGTATTCGTAACCCAATAATAGTAACCCAATGGGAGTTTGATTCTCTTTGACAATTTCAACAAATATCAATGTATAAAAAATCGCTTTTTTCATCTAGACTTTTGGTGAATTATATTTTGTGCTAACATCAATTGTGGGCAAGGTATCAACGGAGGATGATGATATTTTGCCCATTGCCACCACTCTCAGCATTTCAGTGCCTCACTCCTCTTTTTGCGCATCCCTTCCTCTCAAGGCTTCCAAGGCTCCATTTGGTAGCAGCAAGAGGCTTTTGCTACAGTCTGTGAAGTAAGGCCCACTTTACACTAGGAGGTCAGGGCCGATGTTCAACCCAAATCAAGCATTCCTATTGGTGCAAAAGTTGAAATTGGCCCCCAAGGACTTCACACTAGGAATCCAAGCTTGTTGGCCTTGGAAATCATCTCAGGTGTGATAATCCGCTCCCAGTTACCTTTCATGTACTAGCATATGAGTTTCAGGTACGTATGTATTCAAAGAGCAGGATTTGATCTCAGTTACGTAGTGCAGTGGGATTGTAATTTTTTTTCAGATGATGGTGTTGAAGGACTTTGCAGTTGATTGTTTTAAAAAAAAATTGGGTTGAGCTTGTTGGAAACACAAACTTGAGCATTAACATCCAACTTTAATGCCAATTGTTCTTGGTGATTTGCAGGCAATTTGGTTTGAGGCTGAATATCAGTGGCTTCTTCAACTCAATTGAATGAGATGACATTCGATACAATTCCAGCTAACTCTAATATACCCTCACCAGTGAGCATCGCACAGGAAACAGGCACGAATGGACTCCCATCATCAGCAAATAGCTTTTCTCAAAGATCAAATCAATCAACAGAAACTGGTAGGCTGCAGTTCATCTACAATAAATGTGTTTGCAATTTCCTGTTTCTGTAAAAGCATAGAATCATGCTCCAACCTGCCTCACCTCAACCGCTGTTGTAATTATAGCTTTGGGGAATGCTTCGAGCCTCTCTCTTTTACTCATCTTGTTTAGAAATCAAGTGGCAGGGCAGACTTGCCAAATCTATCCAATGAGCACTTTTGATGACACTCTGCATTGGGTCATGTTCTCTTAGCACCAAGACTAAATCAGTAACATTCTATTTCTCTATTCTAATATGTTGCGATTTTCCTTAATTGGTGGCATGGATGCATGTCACCAGGGAGAAAGAAACACTTGACTAGTTCTGGATTTCAGTGCCGAGCTTTTGAAATAGGGTGTTTTCTGAAAAATTAGACACACACTTGCTTTCCAGCAATTTGTTCATGACCATTTGGAATATGGTAATACAATATGGTTCTGTCTTCAATCTTGCCTGTGCAAATGCTTTATGATATGTGAGTCAGGTAAGAGTCAAATATTGGTATACTAGACATGCAATTTGGCCCTGGGGAGTAGGTACAGATTTGGTAACTTCTCAGAGATTGGAGGGCTGTGTCTTCTGTTTGTGTGTGGTGTACAGAAAATAATACAGATGCAGACGGGTACAAAAAGAGATCAACACTTTCAACAATAGAGAAAGAACAGTTGGAAGACATGGAGAGAGACCCAGTTTTGCAAACATTCAAGGGACTCTCCAGAATATTTGAGGAGCCACTCAACCAGATTAAAGAATGGCCATTCTACTTTGAAAATGAAGAAGCAGCTGGTCATGCAATACAAAAAGGATTTCTGAATCTCTGGAGCACTTTCATTATTGCGGTGAGTTCATCCTCAAAAATCAGAAGAGTTGCTGCAGTTGCATGTCATGATTCGTCTTTCTCAGAAAATATTGACTGGAAGAAAGGCGAAAGTGTAGAATTGTAAAGTGGCATTAAATCTGTTGACAAGCAAGTGAAACCCAATACCACACTCTGAAAATTCTGTTGTTTTGTGCAGGAGGCGCTTCTAGCTGGAGTTGCAATCCAACCATTTGTAAGCAATGCCCCAAATATGTCTGGTTGGCAATTAGAAGTATATGGAGGACTGTGGGCATTAGCTCTGCTGTTAGACTTCCTTGGGTTGGGAATCACTGCCCTTTTTCTAGGCTATTTGCTTGGCAACCCAAGCCATCTTGCTTGGGTCTGGGTGTGCAAATTGGGCCATTGATTGGCATCCCTGCAATTCTGATACTGTTAGACGCAATATGGAGCCTTATTGCCATAAGCTTCAGTTCGTGGGTGATTTATGGGCCTCGAGTTGGAATAATTTGTGCAGTTGTTGCAGTTTTTACTGTTGCTGCTGGTGTGGCCATTGCTAAATCCTTTGCAAAGGTCTCAAAAGAAATTGAGGCCTTACCATAGAAAGCTTACAATTTGAATTATTTACTTTCTCACCTATACAACCACATTGGAAGAGTACGTGAAGTATATTCATGGGCATGACTGAAATTATCACCAAAAGTTCAGGGTGTCCCGATGAGTGGTAAATGTCATTTACAAGCTTGTCCAAATCTTGTATGACTAGTGCCTGGTGTGTGGTTACCGAATGGTAAGCGAAGCTGCATGCAACAAAAAGTGTCCTTGTACATCAAGTGATTTCACTGGATTCTAACTGAATTCATGCTGGTAACTACTGGGCATGAATATATGTTTTTTAAATCAA
This sequence comes from Sphagnum tenellum, assembly GCA_963921925.1. Lineage (NCBI taxonomy): Eukaryota > Viridiplantae > Streptophyta > Sphagnopsida > Sphagnales > Sphagnaceae > Sphagnum > Sphagnum tenellum. Next base: position 1,052,127 of record OY998146.1, read on the forward strand.
TAAATGGCTGTGTTCGTCTATCAATTACTGGTAGGAAAATTAAAGGTCCTGGAGGACTTGCAGATCGTGAAATTTCTACCATAATCTAGTGGAGAAAATGACTTGCCAATTTAGCAAAGAAAATAATTGAGGCAAGAGGGATAAATTAGGTGGTAGAAAAAACAGTTTTGAGTGCAAATTTTGAATAGGGGTGTCACTTACCCCTGTTTCAGAGCCTACAACTTGCAAGGCTTAAATCTTAACTACCTCTGCAGTTAGTCAAATCTACCAAATGTAGGCAATCTAAGCCCCATTTCGTGTATTTGAAGATAAAAACTAATTCCCAAAAAAATGTAACTACAATGAAACATTGGAATATAATTGAATGTGAAAGACTTGGACCCAAATAAATACAAATTAGGGTTGAAAGAAAATTCATTACAAGATGAGATAAACCATTCCAAAGGTAGTCTTTATTGACAACTATACAAAAGTACTCTAAGTATCGATCCTTTTGTTTGTGATCTTTACTTATACAGTCAGTCCTATATTCAAGCTTCTTGGCCAATATGAGAGGATCAATGAAAAGCTTTGAAAAAGAATTTGGAAATTTTCATAAGTTGCTTAACAACCTGAAGGACCAAGCAATGTTTTTTTAACCCCAATACACATTGCTAAATTTGGTGTGAAAGTATCTACAAATTAATTGCAAGAAGCTCCATTTGATAAACACGGTTTTTTGGTGTTTGATCTATTTGAGCTATATGACTGGGTACACATGCCAACTTGCAGATTTTCTCTCTAAAGCTCTTTCTTTTGACAAGTTCATGAAGTTCAAAGCCACAGAAAACATGGCTATAATTCAAACACTAAATTGTTCCAACATTTGCTAGCATGAAGCTCCATGTGCAACCAGTCTGGATGTCTAGCTGCCATGATTGATGAGTTTTAGAAGAGATGCAACCAAAGGAAACACATATTGAAACTAAGAGTGACTCCACATATGCTCAGTGTGTGACCCTGGAAATTAAAATTAGATGAAGAAAGCATGCCGGTTTGGCTCAGCAAAATGGTTTTGGCTGAGCATTCTTGCACAGTTTCCTGACGTTGGTATGGGTGGCATTGAAAAAAAAAACAAAAAAACAAAACTTGAATGTGAGAAATATTTGTGCAGGGTCGTATACTGAGCACTACTGGAGATGCTCTAAGCTAGTGGATCAGTAGATTTGTTCCAAAAAGCTGACCTGAGATGGAGTGGAAGGGAGACTGCATCACAAATATAGGGAAAATCAATCTGATCGTTCCTTGAACAAAGCGACCCAGCTTGTAGAGTTCTTACTAGAGAAGTGAGGCAGTTCCAGTTACATCTTTGGTCTGAAGTTATATTTCTAAGATCTGTAGCTTTCTGCTCTGATCAGTAGGACCTAGATCATATGTTAAAGTCAATGCATTATGCACCATCGATTGTTTATGGTTGGTGACACATTTACAACCATTGGATTAAAGAACTAGATAATCGTAAATGTTATATTTACAATACAATATATAGGTCTATATCTAGGGTAGGGTAGGGTTGGATTGGCTATGAAGTGATATATTCATTGGGTCGGGGATGAAAAGATATTTGTTCCCTCCAATGACTTTCATCTAATTTCAATTGCATCCATTCACTTTTATTTGTAATCATTGATTTGGATTGATTTGCATCATTCAATTTAAAGTTTCTTTAAGTCGTAATATGGCTTAATTGTCCTTGTTCATTTTAGAATGTAATGACAAAATTGTGCCCCTTCATTTTCTCATAAATTTTGTTTTTTTTGACATTCTCATTCCTTTTAGTTAATTGCTTGTGGAAACATTGTCAAACCATCTACACAAAATGTGCCTTTTCATTCCTCTTTATTTGCCACTTGCAAATCCGTTGTTGGATTGTCCACATAAAATGTGTGTTGTGTTTATGGAAGTTAGTAATTGTTTTTTTGGTGCAAATCTTTACACTTGAAAAAAAATGTGCTGGAACATTTGGATTGGAAGGACATTAAAAAACTACACTCCAAGAATTTCAATCTTGTAAACAAGTTTAGGTTTGAAACTTTGAGTTGATCCTATTTTGGTGAGTAGAAAACCATGAAGTAATTTCAACGATGTAATGCCCCATTATGATTTCTTTCAATATGTTTTGTGATATGTTTTACATTGCATTGTTGTTGTAGTTTTGCAAATGTTTTGCTCTACATTTTATTTGGCTATGCATGTATAGGAGGACATTGACAAGATAAGTTTATATATATATATATATATATATGAAGATTTCACTTGGAGTGTTGAATAAGGAATACATTGACATGGTATTTATGGTCCGCATTGGTCATTAAAGATTTCTTATGTTATATGTTGGTAGTGAAAATCTAGTTGCACATTTCATTTATTGGTTTACAGGCAAGTCTCTAAGCATTGAAATTTGATTAAAAAATTCATGGATTCATTTTGACATTTTTAGTGTTTCACATTGATGCAAGCTTTTTGTAATCTACAATTCAATCGCAAAACATGATTCAAGAATTTGTAATCAACAAATAAAAACATGCAACTTTCCTATTGTAATTAATCAAGAATACATAATGCAAGTTTAATATGATCCATGTCAAATAATTCCTTATTTGAAGGTTATTTTCAATTTTGAATTTGAATATCTATTGTATAATCTTGTTTTGGCTTAGTGTATTATGACTATAAGTTTTGTAAAGAAATTTTTTAGTAGTTTCTTTACGTCATGTAATGCCCTTGGACAAGGTCATTGCTAGAATGCGAATCCTATGCTTGAGTACTACCTCATGTGTTCCCCTTATTCTTGTAATGCCCTTGTCCTTGAGCGTTACCGGACAAAAAAAACACCTTTTGTATTTATACTAGGAACCCATTGGTTGGGATAATAAATGAATTTTCAAAAGTTTTGCCAAATATCAATAACTTTTCTTCTTTTTTTGGCTATACCTTTTTTGAATTGTTTGGTGTCCAAACATCAAGTGGTAGGATACCCTGAGCTGCATAGTTGAAGACTCGGTACACACCTAGTGGCCTTTTATGCCCTTCCAAAACATTGAACCATAAACGGCCACCTTACCATAAACGGCCAATCTGTGAGGTGGCAGCCACGTGGCTTTGGCCTCTCGACCACTCTTGGCAGGCGAGAACCGGATAGGACGTGGGTTTAGGTTTTAGGGTAAACCCTGCCATCTCTTCTTACGCAGTGACATCACGTTGTGATGTCCATGGCGATGGCGTTGCCTTTGCTCTCAGCTCCTTGCTTCCGGCATTGCAATTCTTTGGGTTTCATGCCTGGAGGCTCGACGTGTAGGAGTTTTTTCTTTGGGATTAACAGCAGTCGGAAGAATTGTGGGGAGTTTTCGGGGAATTCTAATCCACACTTGTTGCGGCAATGGCCACCCAGGAGAGGAGGATCCAGGAGGAGGATGAGAGAAGGCACGTCGTCGTCGAGAGCTTCGTCTATTGAAGGAGATGGCAAAGAAGGAGAGAAACGAGAGCTTCTTGCTTCTGTAAGCGTTTTCTTTATCATTGTTTTTGTTCTTCTGTGGTGAGCCTCACGTCTGGCCATGGCTTTATAGCTCTTTGTCCTTGTTGCAAGTGGCTGTGGGTTGTTGCGATGTTGCGGGTGTCTTCATTTTCTTTTGTGAAGATGCGGAGAATCTCATTGCAGCAGGTCTTGGTATGACCAGTAGCTTTTCTTGGCCGCTCTCTACATGTTACAAAACTCAGAACCAACTGGAAATTGAGGGAGATTGGGGCCTCTGCACCTTGTCTTTGGTCTTGGAAAGCTCCCTCAAATTTTCCTTCAACACTGTTTTCCTTAAGCACTTGCACTGGTTAAACATGAACTATTACGGGTGTAGAATGCTTTTGAAACACTGGATAACACCATGAATAGGCTGCCTAGGAGACAATAAGGAGTATTTGTCTAAAAGTAACACTGATGTGAGAGTCCGATTCCCATTGTATTTCTTGCCAACTGCTTCTTCATGTCACATCATCAAGATGATGTTGCCTGAAAAGACTTAAAACAGATGTGCCATTCAGCAAGCATTTGCATGCAAGTTCACCAGTGGGGTTCAAAATTAAACTCTGATGCTGATTGGTGTGACTGAGAGCCTTGGTCCTATGCTATCAGTATGGGCCTCTATATGGTTGCAATGCCAAGGGTCTTGCTTGGTGACCCCATCCCAAGTACACTTTCCAGGCTGAGGTGCTTGAGTATAGAGTTCTTATGGGATCTGATGGGTTCACCTCAGGTTCATAATTTAGGTACATCCAGTTGTTGTTCACATTCATGTGACAGAAAGTCCAATAGCTTCGTGCATCTGCATGTACTATCAGTTGAGAACATTGTATGGCAATGCAACAGAAGCCCAGGATGCAAATTTCATGTAATTTTTTGTCCAAAATTTCAGGCATGTTTTATACACTTAGCTCCCATTAGGACACAACCAAATCTAACATCATAACAGATAGGTTACTTAATAACAGTCACCTTAAATGTGTTATTGTGCAACTTTGTTTCCAATCTGATAGACATGAAATTGTCTACAAGGCATGCTCAGTACATTGATATGCTCAGTACATTAGGTTGCACTGATAAAGTTTACTTCCTTGTAAGCCTTAACAGGTCTACCAGACTCAACATGTCTTTTTGTTTGGTTTGCATTAGAGCAGATGACAAATATTCAGAAATTTCAAGGGACTATGAAGTGAAGGCATCCAAGATTGTGCAACTTCCTCTCCAATCTTTGAATAAGCAGCTTTCTGGCCATTGTAGTGCAACACTTTTCCTTCTAATGAGTGGCAGGAAAGAATGTAAATTTCTACAGTCCGAGGTGCATATTTAGTTGTCTTGACACAAGTTTATTTTGATTAAGTTTGGAAACAACCGTGTCAACTTTGCAGCATGTTCTTCCTCCTGCATACTTGCTTTACTAAAAGTATGCATGTGGCTGACATCTTCTAATCTATTCGCTATGTTGTTGCTATTGTTATCATTGCAAAATTTGTTTATTGACCATCAATTGCAGATCAATGTCCTCCTTTTTACAAGCTTTGTAAGTGCATGTCTATGCATGACTGATTGTACTCTTCTTAGATAATTTGTCCTTTTCCTTGTGCAGGAAGACCTGCAGTACTTGGGGAAGCTTTTTGTTGGTTCGGTTGGGGGTGCATTGGTCATCAAATATGGCAGCCTTGCTGTGCCCACTATCGCAGTGCCGAACATCAATCAAGCACTGGCTATGATTGTGATCCCAGTGGCAGTCAGCATAGTTTTGCTTGCTTTTGCAAGTGTATTTCACTTTGAGTCCAGCAAATAGAACTACCCGAATATCTTTGGAGTGTGACAAGTCTTGATTGCACTTGAGAGTATTTGCAATCCTTCATTTCTTTTTGTGTTGTACAATAATGTTTTATGCAGATTGGTACTTTCTTGAGATGAGAATAAAGCTTAGATCATGCAATTGAGTCATCTCTATGTGAGAGTCTAGTCTAGTACGGACCATGCTCAAGAGATGTTACTAAAAACTTCTGCCACCACTTAGAAGAAATAAAATGGCTAGGGACTAAAGCATAATGAATAAATCACCTATTTCTTTAATTTGGGCAGGAGAATAGCTAATGGACCCATACAAACTGATTTTGTTCCTTGCTATTGCATGTTAGATAATTGAACATGCACAAGAATATTGATTATTCAAGTTTAGACACTCATAATGTGACAATTTCAATTACAACCACATAGATCGACAATAACCAACATTCTAATTTTGGGACCTGACCATAAGATTGCTACTGAGATGTGTGTCTAGAATTTACAAAATCCAACTGTGGGACACACTGGACTACCATACACACAAGCACAGTGGGAGACACTAGACCACCATAATAAACACATGCACAGAAATCGGCTCTATCAGAATGCTTTGATGGTGTGGAAGTTGATATAGACTAAAAACCAAAATTTGCCTCACAAGTTCTCAAAAGCTACAGTTCACTTGTTCACACTTGAGTAAAATAATGCAAACAAGCACTCTGCATTATTTTACTAAAAGTGTGAACAAGAGAGCAGTAACATTTGAGAACTTGTGAGGCAAATTTTGGTTTCTTTGAACTTTGTTTGTGATCAGATTCAGCACCATCCAAGCATGGTGATTGATACCTTATCTGAGCTTGTGCTTTGTGGTGGTGCAAGTGTTTCCAATAGTTTGTCTTTGTAAATTCTAGGTGGACAGACAAACGTAGCAGCAATAGGAAGCTTCTGGTTGGGTGCAAGCATTCGAATTTTTTGTGATCTCTTGCCTGCTTTGAAATTCTGGATGGTGAATGCTCATCCTTTTGGTTATTTTCTCTCTGTCTTGTTCCTTGTGATAGTCATCCTTCAAAGGTGTGCGATAAACTGGGAACTCTCTGGCAAGGCTATTTCTAGGGTGATATTGCTTGATATGTCTTCAATCTATCCATTTTACTTGGCATGTGTGATGCTTGTTTCTTGAGTTGAGATCTTTTTTATGTTTCCTTCAAGGACAAAAAGATTCCATGTGTTTGACCTCCCATTCAAGGGCATCTTTGATGACATTTCTTTTTGGTTTTCTCCTTGTTACTATCACACTCTTCACAAGGTTTGTTTGAAGAGGCTACCAACCTTATTAGGTGATGTATTGTTCCTAGCTTCTATGTCTTATGTGCATCAATGATCATTGTGATTTATTTTTTTGTGTTTGTTGCTATGTGGTTATTACTTGTGGGTGTAGTTGTTCAAACATTTCCCTAAGGGCTTGGGTGGAGCTTGTTCACAAACAATTTTTTTCCAATTGAGTGTTGGTGATGCAGGGTCAAGATGTGGAGTAAGTTTAAGTGAATATTTTATTCATGCAAACCCATTTGCTTATGGCTATCAACCTTATCCTTGTTCTTACCACTTTTCATGGGGTTCATGCAAGTGACAAATTGTTCTTTGCTTTTGTGTTTTATATTGCCCTCATCTTTGTCTATGTGTGTTATGCGGTGGCTTATGGGTGTAGTTGTTGAAACATTTCCATGCCTTCAATACTTAGAAAGAAGCTTGTTCGTAAATGTTCGATTTATAACCAGAGTCCCACAATTTTAGATTTTTTAATTCTTATTTTATAATGGGTCAAAAGGAGTAAGTTTAAGTGAAGATTTTATTCATGCAAGTAGGTGTGCTTATGACTATTGAATGTGATTGCAAGGATCATAAGTTGTTCCATGCAATTTTTTTGTTAAGGCCACCATAGTTCCTATGATTCATTAAAAAAAAATTTGATATATAATACATGTGTGTAACACTAGATATATGAGGCCTAATTTACACTTAAGGGGACAATGATTATGAGTTTCTCCCCTCAAACCAATTAAAACAACTAAACATTACAAACTTTTTGTTGTAAAAACATGTTGGAGAATTCCTTATACTAGTGGGTGCCTGTGCCCTTCGGACATTGTGAAATCCCCCAGTTTCTTTAAACCAAGAAGGACACACAAAGGCGCAAAGCAGCCTTTTTTTTTTCTTTTTTTTAAAAAAATTTTTTGTTTCAAAAATTCGTTAAAAAGTCCCCATGAAAACATACATGGTGAAGCAAGCTTTTATCTTTTTTATTTTTTATTTTTATGTGTTTTTTGTTTTTATTTTGTGTTTATTTTTCACTTTTTGCATGCAAGTTTGAAGTTTGGAGAAAGAAGACACACCTCATTCTTTTTCAAGTAAGGTTTTTCTTCATTATTATAAGTTTTATTTTTTCTTATTTTTCCAAAAAAAAAAAAAAAAAGAAGCAAATATGTAGCCTTAGATTTTTTTGGCGATTTTTTAAAAAAATTTTGATTTTTGATTTTTGTTAATTTAAGAGACGGGGAGAAAAATCTGGAAAAACAAATCCAACAAAAAAAAAAAAAAAACACAAATACGTCTGGACAGACAGACGAACGGACAGACGAACGAACGGACAGACGGACAGACGCCGGTTCTGCCGACGGATTAAAACACGAAACTGTCCGATTGTCTAGGCCGGTTCCGCCAGCGGATTAAAACGCGGAACCGTCGTGTCAGACGGACGGACTAAGTGACTTTATATATAAGACTAGTGGCGCCCGTGGCCTTCGGACACTGTGAAGTCCCCCGGTTTCTTTAAACCAAGAAGGACACACAAAGGCGCAAAGCAGCCTTTTTTTTTTCTTTTTTTTAAAAAAATTGTTTGTTTCAAAAATTCGTTGAAAAGTCCCCATGAAAACATACATGGTGACACAAGCTTTTATCTTTTTTATTTTTTTTATTATTATGTGTTTTTTGTTTTTATTTTGTGTTTATTTTTCACTTTTATATTTTTGTTTATTTGGATGCAAGTTTGAAGTTTGGAGAAAGAAGACACACCTCATTCTTTTTCAAGTAAGGTTTTTCTTCATTGTTATAAGTTTTATTTTTTCTTATTTTTCCAAAAATAAAAAAAAAAGAAGCAAATATGTAGCCTTAGATTTTCTACCAAATTTTTTTTAAAAAAAAATTGTTTCTTCATTTTTGTTAATTTAAGAGACGGGGAGAAAAATCTGGAAAAACAAATCCAAAAGAAAAAAAGATAAAAAAATAAAAAGCAAATACGTCCGGACAGACGGACGAACGGATAGACAGACGGGCAGAGGCCGATTCTGCCGGCGGATTAAAACTCGGAACTGTCCGACTGTCGGGGCCAGTTCCGCCGGCGGATTAAAACGTGAAACCGTCGCGTCAGACGGACGGACGGACTAAGTGACTTTATATATAAGATATGCAGTGGGTTTAGGGTTTGATACTACAAATTTGACAACTTGGACATTTGTTAAAAGAAGGTGAACATTGATAGCTTAAAGCATCATGGATCCTAGTGGGGGTGTTGTTGGGTATAGCACTGGAAAGGTGTTGGATGAAGTGATAAGTAGGCTTGAAAAGGTCATTCATTGTAAAAGATATTGTGCCACTCTCAAACACCTTGTTATGAAGCTTAAACCCCGCATAAATAAAGCTATTGAACTTTTGTAGCCTGAACTTGGCGTGCATGGATTTTCCCCTATTTTGGTGACTAATCAAAATTCAGTGCAAAACTGGTTACAAGATTGTGAAAAAACCTTGGAAGGAAGAAATAAAATTGTAACTAAATGTGGAACATCAAAGCTTAAATGGTTTTTTTTAATGCACAAATATCAAACAACCAAGTCCATTATCGACATTAGAGAATGTGTGTGAGGGATTTTAGAGCTGTCAAGCTTAGCTATGTTGATTATAATCTTGGCACAAACAAGACAAATTGATGAAATTCATGTTACCTCGGTGCCAAGAATTGTTGATAATTCAACCACAATAGAGCACCATGACATACCTCAATCTATTATTGGGTTGGATGTTGTGAGCAAGGAGTTGCAACAAAGGGAAGTGACCCCAGTCCTCACTATGTTGGAATTTGGGGCATGGGAGGGGTTAAAAAGACCCTTCTTGCTCAAAAAGCCTATGATAGCATGGAGATCCAATGACGCTTTCAAAGCTCCTCTTTCATTTGGTTTATGGTGGGGAAAACTCCCAATAAAAAATCATTATACCAAACCTTGTCTAAGAAATTGGGTTTGTTAAATTTTGCTCAATCTAATGATGAGGATTATAAACATGAAATTTGTAATGTGTTTTTCAAAAGAAGGGTGTTTTTTGTTTTCAATGAAGTTTGGCATCAAGAAAAAAACGATCGACTTGATTTAGCTAAGGGAGCAAAAGCGTCACCTTGTTGACTTCTAGAAGCAAAGAAGTATTGCATAGACCGGGTGCTCAAGTGTTCCATGTGCCCCATTTTTCAAGGAGGATAGTTGGAACCTCTTTTGTTGGCATGTATTTGGTGCAACAAATTGTAGTGTGCCCCATGGATTGGAGGAGGTGGCCCGTTTGGTGGTTTACAAGTGCAAAGGTCTCCCATTGGTTCTTAAGGTGATAGGTGGAACAATGTTTGAAGAAATTGATGTGGAACAATGGAAACTTCAACACCAAATATTAGAACAGTTATGCAGCATTAATAAGACTGTGGATGTGCATCTTTTTGAAGTTCTCAAGCTTAGTTATGATGACTTGGAGCCACACTTGAAGGATTGTTTTTTTTATTTTGCAACATATCTTGAAGATCATTTAGCTCCAATATTGGAGTTGATTGCATATTGGGAAGCTTAAGGGTTGGTGCCTAAAGATGGAATTGGTGATCCCAAGTGTAGACATTAATTCTTTGTTATGGGCATTGATAAAACAATTGTTTATTGAAGTGGTTGAAGGTGCATTAGAGGAGCCAGATTGCACTTGTAAAAAACATGACATGTGTTTTACATATATGTTCATGACAATACACCCTTGAAAAAACAACTTTTTCTTTCTCAAGCTAGTCAAAATTTGGAACATTTCCCATTAAAATGGACAACAAAATCAAAGGAGCATTTTAATGTTTGGAGATTGTCATTCATGTATAACCATTTGACTTTCACTCCTAGAGACTGCATTTTTGGCACACGAAATCCCATTAAGGTATCCCATTCTATTTTCATATCCCTACTACAATCAAACCAAAATGAATGTGTTTTAAAAAAATATTCTTATTCAGAACCATGTGTGGATTTATGAGGTCTTTTCATAAATAAAACAACCATTATAGTTCAATAAAGAACTACATTCTACTAGATTGGATAATTAAGATTATGTTTCAATAGCATTTCCTTGTCCTTTTTTGCTCATGATTCAGACTGTGACCATCTTTTCAGAAATAGAAAATTCCACTTTTCATCTTGTCAGTGAGAAATCAAGAATTAGGAAACTACATTTCAAGATTAGAACATCACAAACTCCATGAAACATTTGCTTGGAGCACAATGGAATGGTTGGATATATATCCATTTAAGCAAAATATGGAAACAACTTGAAATGTGGACATTAGAAAGCCTTTTAAGCCATCAATCAAGCCATGAATTTATTACAAATAGATACTATTTGCATCAACATACTAGAAGTGAATTTTTCATTTAAAAAAATGCACAAGTCATCTGAGTCCCATTCTAAATGAAGTTCAACATACAGAACCAAAATTTCAATTTTGCAACTGAGGGATCAAGGCCCTCTGAAAATGTCTCGACCTCCCAATGGTTGAAGTGGTCTCTGTTATGCAGTGCAGACCATAATGCAAAAGATTAGAATTACAACTAGCTACACTCCTTGGTTTCCTCCTTAGGAACTTATGTTGTAACAATAAACTACTAGTTGTTAACAAACTGCTGAATTTTTTACAAAAGAGAGACATCCATTATATCAATCAAGCTTGCTATTGTGAAATTAGATTGCAAATGCTACATATGTGGTTTGAATGAAATCAACAAAACCAAGCAAAAACACAACATAAGATGGAAAGGAACTTTACCGAATTGAAGGCTAAGGTGTGCTCATCACCCACATACTTCATGAATTCCATGATTTGGGATGTAGGCACTCTCAATGGCTTTTCTGTGAATCCAAAGAATCAAATCACATGCTATCAAGATGAGTTTTGAGTTGAATACTTCATGGAAGAAATGATCCCAACAACTTGCAAGACCAAGTGAAAACTGCTAGAGCAATCTCCTGCATGTGTCCTTAGATGGTATTCTTGTGTCTCTCAGTTAATCATGCTTCAAGTGTCATGATTCACTCACCAAGGAGGAACCAGTCAACAGTTTCAGAGCATGGAGGTGTGGTGAGAGATCCCCTGTAATGCATGTATCCTCTCCTGCCATCCTGCAGAGAAACAGGTAATTGCAAGAGAAGTCCAAGAATTTAGCATTATGTCTAGGTAATTGATACAGAAGAAAGCAGGAGAAGGTTACATTATACAGATGCAAAAGGATAAGTGCAGATCAAAATCTGAACAGGTGAGGAAAATCACGCTTTTTCTTCTGGGAGGTAGGAGAAATGCAGCAGAAAGCTGCACATTTGGCACAGTCCTGCAAGTGACAACTAGTTATATCAGGGCCTCTTCCAGATTTCAACCAAATTGCTTACATTCTTAGTTCAGTTTCTGCAACACAATCACAAATTCCTCATGAAATGGCATCATTGCAAGCCATGATGGCTTGGACCTTCACTAGTGTATGCACCAATTGACCAGATTGTACAATGATGCAGATCAACAAAGTACAGATTGTTATCAATGACTGAATTGGATGAGTGGTTAAACATTATAAGATGTGTGGCTGGCAATAAGTAGTCTGAAGGCATGTTTGTCCACAGCCTATCAAGTTCATTTCAAATTGGGTATTTTTGTTTGCAAGTACTTACAAAATATGTACTTTCCAGAACATGGATCTCAGTCATAGAAGTGGGGTTAGGAAGAGAGTGGCAAGGGAAGAAGATCTCACAAAACTTTGCCATGTTCCAGGGGTGAATATCGGAGTGCTGCTGCTAGTGCCTTATTTGGAAATGCATCACGTGTATCAAGCAGCATAATTCTGCAACATACACTGAGATGTTCCATCTTTAGAAACAGTTCAAGAAATGCGTCATTCTAGAAAGCAGCATCTTCCACCAGAAATATTGCCTTTCATTGATTACCGATTTATTCTCATCATGATTCAGGTGACTAACAGTACTTGTACTACTGCTGCAATTCTTGTCAGTCACAACATTACTATCCTTATGCTCAAAAGATTTGCCATGTTGGTATAACCTAAACTGAGGTCAACCTTAGGGTGGGGGACATACAGTTTCTTACCTGTTTGGCAGATTGAAAGAAAGAATGTGAGGTGTGCTTACCCCACAATTGCAAGAGATCTGCTTGATAAATCATCTGCGTCAGTGGAAGCTTAGAGATGGTTATAGGATGTTCCACATCGCAAGGAATAGAAGATAACTTCCTCTCTGGTTTGCCTTATTTCCCAGTGTTGATTTAGCCAGCCGAATTCAATATGAATCTTTACAAATGGTAGGTTGAGCAAATGTCTGCAAATAGGAATAGTCAGAGTCGGAAAGGTGCCCTACAGTGTACCAAGTGTGCCTCCATGGGGTACCGTAGGCCATCAAAAGCATGCTCTGAAGGAGTATGAAAGTGGAACTGCACAAGCTCCAGCTCCCTCCTATTGATATACAGCCTATTCTCCCCCTTTGAGAAGTTCACCTGCCACATTCAAGATAACTGTGTTCAACCTCTTACAGTCATGACACTGCATCTTGAATCTTCACAAACTATCACCTACGAATGCCATGCAAAATGTGACAAAGACCTCATGGTGACTCCTAGCTATTACCAAATGATAGCAAAGAATCTGAGCACCACAACAAATGCAACTCCACAACCAGCTGAACTGCTTCTAGGTGCTAAGAATCATACAAATGAACATCTACATAGATGAATAAGAGCAGATAACAAGAATAATAGTTACCTGCATGGTGCCATGACCAGTGTTCTGAAAAGTGGGAGAGCTAGATTTATACTTGAATACAATCTCTCCAAGAGCTTCCCCTCCTCTCACTTTGTTGACTGCAATGTCAACAGGTGACTGTTGGATGCCAGTTGCACACATTCCTGCCCATTCTGTAGGTCCACTTGGACCTCCATAGCTCCATTCTTCAGCTATAGCCTCTTGACAGCATTGACATGCAAAACCAAGTCCAAATGCCACTGCAGTATTCAATACCAGTTCTCGACGCTGAACATGTTTTGGATCTTCAATCTGTCCAACTTTAGTCATCTGCTCCATTTGCCATGGGACCTCTGTTGTATAAAAACTTGATAAACAATCATGTTTCTTCAATGGATCTCTCTCTTCACTATCTAGGTCTTCAGGTAAACTGTTGGAAAATCCTTGGGACTTCTCAACACTTCTTTTCAGAGTGGTCATCTTTTGTAACTGTGTCAAAGTTCTACCAATCTGTGGTAGTAGGACAGCTCTAACTCCAAGTATATTTCTGGCACCCCAATGCACACCACATGGTCCTCAAGTTTAGTTCATTGTTGGTAATTCCCATTATTTGTAGATGACTGTGAGAATTACAGCTCAGGAGTTTGGGTTATTCTTCATCCAGAATGAAACCTGCACAAATCCTGACAGTTGCCATATGGTTGGATTGTAAAAGTATATTATTCCATGAGAGTTTTGAAGAGAACTATGACAGCTGACGCACCTTGAATGCAAGAGAGGTTTGAAACTGCTCATATTTATCAAACTTGACTTCCTTGGAGAAAAGCTGCAACAAAAACCAGCAACAAATTAGGTCATTGCATCTCCTCTCGACAACTGAGAGTTATGTAGCCAAAGGAGCATCATTGTCTTGTGGCTTCAAATTCCTTAGAAATTGTTCATACCATCCTACTGCTCACAATCTTCAGTTTTCAACACTGACGCCATTGTCTTGTGTGATTGAATTTCTAGTAAAATGCAAGGACTGAGATCCAACAGGTCTGATAGATTCAGATTTCTGGAGTGATCCTACCACTGCATGTAGAGCATTCTTTTGAAAGCAGAGTTTATCATTTGTGTGATTTCAACACTAAACACTTACCCCGACTGCACTTTTCTGGCATTTATTCTTCCAGAGGCATAGCAAAACCCTTGAACAAAATTATACCCAACAAATTCCATTCCAATTCTACATGAGATACTAGCAACTGAATTTTTTTGAAAAAGGTTGACTTCATGCTTCACAGTTCTCCAACAGTTGCAAAACACACAGGCAATCTGCTTCATGCTCAAGCTGCATGATAGATGCATGTAACTTCAGCTATAGTGGAAAATGTTGAAAACATGCATGTCTTTGTTGATGCCATCAGTCAGCAGTAACCAATTCTTCTTACGGAGGAGAAAACACACCTGCTACAAGCAAACATCCAGGATTGCATGTTGCACAGTTGGGGGTGCATTGAGATGATGCTGGTGCATGTCATTCTGTAAACCTTCAATTTTGTCTGATACCAATTTACCTGCAAACCATCATATTCCATGTTTGTCAATCACTTTTGCATGCTTAGGGATTCTCTTTCTAACATTGCAAGTAAGAGAGATCTTACACACCTGCTACAAGCAAACCTCAAGTTTCAAATGTTGCACAGTTGGGGTAGATGGAGATGATGCTGGTGCCAGCCGTTCTGTAAACCTTCAAGGACGTCTAATACCTCTTATACCTGCGACCAATCATCTCCATGTCTGTCAATCCCGTTTACATGCTTAGGGATTCTCTTTCTGACATTGAAAGTAAGTAAGAGAGATATTCATGATTGTTTGTATTTCCTACCATCAGGAGCATGTTCTGCTTCTTGTATACTCCTCTTCTCTTCCCGCATTATAGTGCTTCGGATTTGCGACTTCCTTTTCTGCACAGCAAACATAGCGTCATTCCATCATCTTTCGGCATTGTCCTCACCTAATGCTTTCCTCCTACGTCGACGAATTCTGCAGCCTCGATTTTCTTCTCCAACGCCATTTCTTGGAGCTTATCGTAACTTTCCTCTCCCTCCCTCGCAGCAGATTCTCAACAATGTCGACGTCAAAAATCGACATAAGAAGCCAAAAACACATCGATATCTGCGCATCCATGGCTTGATTTTCCGCGACATCTTCTCGACCTTCACTACATCAAACTGTCGAACTGCCAATGCACGATTTCTCTGAATTCTTTGCAGCAAAAAGCATTGGAGTTGCGAAGAATACCTAATGTGTCTTCTGTTGGTTCGCTCAGTTCCCGTTGCTCGATCCTGTAATCTCTCGCGGTTTCTCCTCAAGCGAAAAACCGTAAGGAACAACGTCCTCCGTCAAAGGATCGTCCTTGCGTCAGTAGTGCAATGGAAACCGACGACAATTTGTTCAAAGCGCGCATGAGAGGCGGTACTTGGCATCGTAAAAATTCATATTGAGGAAGAAACTGTTGGAAATAGACAGCAGATCAATGAGAGAATAAACATGAGTAAAACACACATTTACAACGATCACATGAGAGTTGTTATAGCTTTACGATCCACTCTCAAGCTACAACTTAGGTATACGAATTTTATGATCCACCCTCAAGCTATAACCCAGTCCTAATAGGAGGTGAACAACGTGCAGATCTTATTTCCCCAGTAGGGCATCCACAAGGTCATCATCCCATGTAAACGTTACCTGCAACTACAGACGGTGAACATCATATGCCATTGAGATACTTAACCAACCTTAACTAAGTATCTCATAATTAAATGAATTAAACACAAATATCTAAAGTTTTAAAAATAACTTGACATCAATAATTTGTTAGGATGTTAACATCCAGTAAAAAGAAACATAACCAACCAAATAAAATATTTTTGCTATATCCACTCTCACTAGAAGACATGAACAGGCTCCCCACAGAAAAAGGTTGTATGAACAAAAAAGGTTGTAGGAACATCTGTTCACTAAGGACAGCAGCACCTCAGATGGAAGTTTCTTCTTCAGGTGATCAATTTGTCTGAGGCATGATTGTTCTGATACGTGTTTCAGGTGAGGCAATGCTTAGATGAGGCACAGAACAGGACATGGTTAAAAAATGTTGTAGTGAGAGAAGGAAGCCAGCAGAATGTGGTGTCAAAGTTCTCAATTTTGTACACATGATGGCACAGTGCATGCACAACAAAGTGGTTGTTAACCAGCATTATCTGCTACAATGTTGATATTACCGGCTTGCTTGCAATATCAACAATGCCTTGCAAACCACAAGATAGAGAATAGGTAAGAGTGCAAAACCCTCCCAGCAAGCTCAGAATGTTTTTTTTTTGAAAACCTGGTATAATTATAAATACAGTTTTCAGGCTCTGCACCTTGCAGTGAAATCTTGGGGGGCAGAAACTCCTGCCAATTTGCTGCTTGGTAGCCTCTACCCCAAAAGCAAGCAGATGACATTGAACTGGTTGAGGGCTTATACTCTTGACAATAAGTGGGATTGGTGTTGCACTGCACTCTGTATGATTCAATCAGTATGGATTTGACTAAACACAGTTGCAACATGGATCAAAGGACAAAGTCATGGTACTACTACTCCCTGAGGATGAGAATTAGCTAGGAGTCATAATATGAAGATCAACACCCTCATCAAAACCTCTTGAGTCTATCATCACATTGGAGTCTATTTGCTTGTCATGCTTTCTCTTCCGCCTTCCTTCAAATCCTTCAAAACCCTCCATCTGATAATTTGTAGCAGTACCCAACACCCTCCAGATTTTCAGAAAGAGAGAAGAGCCTGGAAGAAGGAAAGAACCAACAAGCTAGAAAGGGCTTCATAAAATGACAAGACCCCCACCATGAAATCACTCTGGAAAATCAAAGAAGATGAAAAGTTGTTGCCCTTGTATGAGAAGCAGGGTTCTGGTTGTTTACCTGGTACAGACGATCAGCGTTAATCAAGGTACCATGTAATGACAGGCTTTGCAACGCCTTGCAATCTCTTAGCAGGAGCGGTGGCAGCTGAATTCCAACAACAACAAACCCTCCCCCGAACACTAAATTAGCAATACAATTTGGAGCATACTGAGTTGTCTTCTGCTCTTACACAACAAATGAAGTGCTACTGAAAGACCATACATGCGAGAATACATCAAATGCAGAACTCATCTGTTGCCAATTTGGATGTGAGTATCAAATGTGGGTCCTTCTCCCTCTGGAATCCAAAGTCACATGCAGTGTTGGCTGTAATACCTGTTTAAGTTTTGGATTGTTGTTCAGAACCAGTGTCTTTAAGTTGCCTAGACTACCAAATGATGATGGTAGCTCCTGTAGCATATTATCTGTACGCATCCACATGAGAAAGATGTTCGTCAGCTGATAATTGCTACAACAACAAATGGAGACTGGAGGGTGCAGAATCTATGAAATTATGACTGGTGAATATGACTTCACAATCACAATCATGCAGACTCAGATGATGTATAATCTGAGTTAGAAAAGTGAGATGAGAAAATATACCATTTGCAACAAGTTCTTCCAAAGAGAAACAACTCCCAAGTGATCCAGGAAGTGCTTCAAGCTTGTTTTCACTTACATCCAACCGCACCAGCTGCATCCCCCTTCAAAATAGATGTCACAACTTGCAAATGATAACTGCAAATACTTTCTTGAGCTATCAGTATCACTTGTATAAAAACAGACAATCACCTTCAGCAATGAGTGACTTACACTGCGAATGCTGCCCAAGGAGGTTGGCAGGGACTTCAAAGTGTTGCGAGATACTGACATCCGCTCAAGCCGCACTAGAAGCCCAACTGCACAGATGTTCATACAACCCTTGTCAGACACCTGCATCTCAAAGATAGTGCAATATCAAAAGAACAACTCAGCCACTGAGTCACACCAAATGTCAACTAGACAAAACACTCTTGAACCAAAAACTCATGACACTACTTCTGTACACACAGGACGACAGCAGCGTACAATACAGAGCTCAACAACAACTGCTACACTATTTCACATGCCTTCCCAGTTTCACAGAGCTGGAATTCTTAGCAGGATTTACTTAGAGAAACTTCTTCTTTCAGTCAAGAAATTTCAATGACAGTATCAGTGAGAGGTTTTTGGAGATAGTTACCCTCATCTGGCAGTATGCTAAGTTGGTTGGAATCAAGAACAAGCACTTTAAGTGAGTGAAGCCTGCCCAATGTTGAAGGAAGCCTTTGCAACGAGTTCTCCGCCAGCATCTTTCAAGATAGACATCCAGAGTCAGAAACTAAATCTTCATGTCGCTGGAGGCGTTGAAAGTGAAGGGAATTCCTCACCAGTCTCTGGAGGTTGATGAAGTTCTCAATCTCTGGAGGAAGCTCTACTGCACAGGGGGAAGGAAACCACAAATTCAGTTCATCCCTTTTTCACATATATAACCAGTTTCAAAAACTGAATGTCATGAAGTACTTTGAGAATACCCACAAGAAACCTAATGTGGCTGCAGTTATTCCATCAGATTTGATGCAACACATCTAATCTAGAAACAAAGTGATGAACAAATGATCATTATGAAACTTCAGAAGCAAGAGGGGCTGCTGAGCATATTCTACACCAGAACATGACCAGCTTGATATCACAAAAACACTTCACCATTGAATATCTCTCCCCTGGATTCAGATCACAAACATGGAACCATACTAGGTATAAGAAATTCTGCAGAGTCTGATCAAATAAATAGAATTCAGTGTACAGTGATCTGATTGTACTGAGGAGGCAATGAGAAGAAAGTCTGAACTCAACAGTGGCTCCCTGCATTGGAGAACCAGGGCCAAAGACAAAGGAACTTAGTGTCTGATCTTCCACTCTGCAAAACTCACTTCCTCCTTCAAGTGATCAATTTACAAATTGCTGGCCATGATAAGAGGCAGAAAACAAACCCAATCGGTTGTGAGTGGCATCCAAGGTACGGATTGAAACTGCCAATTTAACAACCTCCGCTGGTAGCTCCTGCAATGATGACATCCATCCCCTTGCACATCATCAACGCTGACATCCAGAAAATATGCACTACTGTTCAGGGAACCCCCAAGCTTCTCACAAAACAAGACAGGCAAGAGATGACTCGACCTGAGAAATCGCTTGAAAATCCAACAAGTGCCAACTAGGGCAAGCCAGAAAAGCTCCAGGCTTATCGGCAGAAGTTGGAGAGACATCTCACTCAAACTGAAAACCCTGGTCTATCCCGGTAGGTTGAATATCAACAAGTGCAACAATATAACCGCACAAAACCTGCACTTGCCAAACACAAAGCTACTAGCAGCTTGATGCTAAAGAGCTGAAGAATAAAAAGCGGACAATCTACCTTGAGATTGGAGTCTCGAAGGCCAACGATCCCGGTATTCCTCCATCTGGAATCCCGCTCCGCTTTGCTGAGACCACCAGGCTTACCCTGACAACATCCCATTATTGTCCTCCGAGTCCTCCCTCCGACTCTTGGTTCGTCTGTCTTCACAAACTCGCTCGCGCCTTCCTCCACGCTCAACTCCTCTTTGTAAATCTACACGGCTTCAAGTCTTGGAGCTGTGAGACTTGACGAATCGTTCTGATTCATCGCGAAATAGAATTTTGGTTTCCTTAGATAGCAATCCTTGGACGTTGAATTCTTTGGCATCAAGCTCGTGTTCTTTGCGCTCTGCGATTTTCCTCGCTCCATGCTTGGGACACTTCGCGACAAAAACATATATTTCCATGATTGGCGGATTTGATTCTCTTACGTTCTCCCCGGTCAAATCCTAATGACTCCCCATAAATTAGTTTATTTTGGGTTCACCTGTTCCGGGCAGCATAAAAAATTTCATTAGGTTAGGATTTGGGTATTTTATCATTTTATTTTATTTTATTTTGAGGTAAATGTATAGGCTTCAAGTATCTCTTATCATATGCCCCTTTTTGGGGGTAAAAAATGGGTGTGTATAATTTATTTATTTAAAACATAAAACCCATGCTCTTGATGACTTCTCAATGGCATAGCCTTCATTTGGAACCTTAATAAAGGTTTTGGGTTCAATCCAGTTGGTTTGAATTAAAGCCCTTTTTTAGCTTTGATTTGAGGGTGCCAATGACTTGTTGGTCGAAATTTGTTTTTGGGGAAGGTGTCATCACATTTATGTCTACTAATTATAATTTTAAGAGATCCTTGAAATAGTGTTGCCAGTTAAGTCAATATTTACCTAGGGATGCTTGTCACCCTAGTTCCATCAAGAAATTGAAATAAATACATTGACCTTGAAAGCTTGAAATAATTACTAGTTAAATCAAAATTTGCCTAGTGAAGTTCATCACCTTGGTTTCATCAAGAAATTGAAAGAAAAATAAATTTTATTGGCCGTGCCACACTTGCAAGCATTTCACTTTTCAAAACGTTCCATTGGTTTTTATGTTCAGTAAGCATTCCTCCAAATACACCTCGCATTTCTCCAAATACACCATGAATATGGGTGGATGCATTTACTAATGTTATGAGAGTATCTGGTTTGCAAGGTAAAAACTATGAGTTCAAGTTTTGGTGACTTACAATCAAGTTGACACCATTTTGTTGGAACCAATGCAAGAATCAAACTGTGAAATTAATCTTTCACAAGATCCAAAACCATTAAAAAAAATCATGAAAATAAGGTCATGATTTTGAAAATGAGAAAGCTAATTTTTTATAAAAGTTATTAAGTAGGCTGAACTTTATACAGTAAACCCTCTTTATAATCACACCTTCGGTGATCACTTTCTTTTCTATGACATTAACAAATTGTGATTCAAATGTGTACTAGTGTGGCCTGTGCCATTGGCTCAAGTGTGAACCCATTACAAAATACGGAAACTCAACATGTGAACATTGTTTTGTATTGTATGTATCGATTTTTTGAACATCCAAATATGAAAGGAAATCATGTTTGAATTGAATGGTAAGCCTTCAAGTGTTACCACGTTCTCGACTGATTTTTCCTTCCTAAACCTGGTCTTTTGGAATTTATTTGAATTTTCAGTGGCAGAAATCATTTAAAAATCAATATTTCCCTCATTCTGAATCCAAATCTTACCAAATAAATTCCATTAAATCCTGCTCATCAAGATCTTTCCAACAACACCAAAGGCACATTCCAATTCCTCCGAAATTTTCAGCTATGATTTAATTTAATTTTCAGTGAAGAAACCATTCAATATTCAAGAACTAAATGCCATGAAACCAAGCCAATGCACCCTTCCTCCTTGAGAGCTTTCCAAAGAGACAAAGAACACAATCTGAAGCATCTTGATTTGGTGGATTTCATAAGTACAAACAAACTATTTTGCTTCATAGATAGATAGTCACATTCTATACAAACCTTTACAAAATTGTTATTATGGGCAATAAAATCTTGCAAAATAGCCTTTTATGCTAGATTAAAAATGCCAATTGTTTAAATTTCCTATGTGGTTTATTCTAAGCTTTACTATGCATTATTAGACTTGAAAAAGGTTGTGGTTTTTGCTTGTTTTAATGTGACGATTTACATTGAGTTTGAAATCCTATGTATCTTGTCAATCAAACTTTTTTAATTAAGATTTTTTTTTGATAAGTTTGCATTTATTTTTTGTTTGAATCTTTTTTGTCTTTTTCTTTTTCCAACTTGATTCATTGTTATTAGTTTGCACAAATTAATACAAAACAATACTAACATTGCCAAAGGGGGATTATAATTTATAAAACCCTAATATTTGTCCTAGAGTTTCTTCCATTATAATCACATATACTGAAAAAACTTTGCAAATGTTTTGTGCTATTAATGAATGTGATAATAATTCAAAAAATGGTGTTTTTAACCAAAATACATTATAACCAAAAAAACAGTGTAACAGAAACAAAAATGTGATTAAAATGAGTGTGATTATAAATAGGGTTTATTGTAACCAATTTTTAATTAGTTGTTAAATTTTGTAATTAATCATTTTTTTAAATTTATACGCATATAATCTTTAACATTGGGGTGTGTGTAATGTGTATAGGAACACAACCCAATTTTTGAACTAGGTCCTAATTAGTGTCTTGAATTTGAGAAAAAAATGTTAAAATTGAATTTCAAGGATTTAAGAATTGGAAAAATCTTGTTCAAACCCCCCTGCTTCTTTCCCCTCACCCCCCACTCCCACTAAAAAAACCTTCAAATAAAATCTCCAATCTCAAAATTAGGACTAAGATTGAAGTTTTCTAATATGCTTTTCTAAGTGGACCCTCAAGTGCGAAAATTTGCCTAGTTGAAGTTTAAGTCCAGATTGCTATGCGGCGCCCACTATGGTGGCTTGGGTTGTGAGTTTAAATGTTGGGTTGGGTTTGACTTTTAATTTCATATATTCACAAGCCGCATAAGTGATGGCAAGTGTAGGTTTGAAGAAAGGGGTCCAAGGTGTTGTTCTCAACGTGTTAAGTCTTTGAACTAAACAAGTTTATGGTTAGGCCAAAAAATAAAAGACAATAAACCTAAGTGATAAGGCCTTTGAGCACTTAGGAAGTCCACAACGAATTATAGTCCCACCTATCTAAAGGTTGGGAAAACCTAAGGTTGCAAGGTAAATTTGAATGCCATAGCTTTATCAAATGCATGGTTTTCCATGTGTAGGTAATGTAGATGTTTACAATAGCATGTGAATTGAACGAAGGCAACAGTGGAACAGTGCCCATGTGTATTCATGTGTGATATTTGGTATCAAAGCAAGTTCCTAAGATTTATTAGAAAGTCTTCTAAAGCATTTGGGGAAGGCAAAAATGATCTAGGACAAATGGTTTTGAGTGAGTGTGTACCCAGCATAACAAATGTGGTGGAACTTGAGGCCAAGAAAAAATACAATACCAAAATGAAGGAGAAAAATGTGGTTGTGGAAAACCTGATCACTTTGGGTTAGACCATGATTGGGGTGAACAACTTCATGATGAAGAGACTCAAAGCATTTGATCACAAACATGAAAACCCATAAAGACAATGGCTAAAAGAAATGTTTAAATATAACTTTCAAATAAGGAACAAAACAAAATTATGTGATTCAAAAAACAATAACATAGGATTTAAGATCAAAAACACAAGACATGCACGACAAACGTGAAGATGAATTTTTATTATGTTAATGTATACAAACATGAACATGAAAATAACTTGACAAGGTTATGGTGTAGAATCTTGCCTAAGATTGGTGTTGAACAAACTAAAGGAAATGAAGGGTCCTACTTTTATTTATATTCCTTTGGGGACCTAGCAAAAAGAAATTTTCAAGGAAGCTTTTATGTGTGCATCAAGTAGGGAAACTTCTTGGGAAGCTTTCGAATTAAAAGTCGATTATGAATAACTGAAACTTAACTTGGACTTAACTTGGACTTAACTAAAAGTCAACTAAGAGTTAATTAAATTTAACTAGGAGTTATCTAAAAGTTAACTTGAAATTAACTCAAATTTAACTTGGAGTTAATTAAAAGTTAATTTGAAATTAACCCAAACATAACTAGGGATTAATTAAAATTTAACTAAAAATTAATTAAGTCTTAACTAAGAGTTATGGACGAACATAATGGATGAATTCCATCTATTGGATGGTGTCTAATGTTTGCATTCATCACATTTGAAACATGGAAAAGGCAACAAAAACCCCTCCATGAATTTTTTTTAAAAAGATAAAAAAGAAGGATGAAAACGAGTTTGAACAAAACAAAAGCCCATGAAATAACTCCTTCCCCTGTCACTCAAAGGAGGGAAGAAGAGGGGAACATGGGCTCTTCGACAAAAACTTCCACAACTCCCAAAAAGAATAAGGGGAAAGAAAAGGTTTTAAAACCAAAGGAGAAATGATCCGAACACATTGATTTCCACCTATCTTTTAAGTTGAATGGAGAAGTGCATTCCTTAATTAACCTTTTGAATGGGCCAAAAAGAGGAAAAGGGGGCAAGCATGCCTTAGAATGTCTAAAAGTGGAGGAGTCTCTAAATATGCAAAAGGAGGCAAATCCAAAGGTGGACCAAACATCTAAGGAATTTTTGGCATTTTTGGCTGTTTTCCGATGATTCATGGTGCAACAAGGGGGAACCATAGCACAAAACCATGAAATGACCAAACTAATGGGTTGAGTTACAAAAAGGTCGAATGCTATTGGTGGTGCTCCAAGTGGGTGCTTCATCAAGGTGACCATCAAGACGAAGCTATCATACTTTTTTGTAGGATAGGAAACCAAGACCAAACAAGTGTGAATGTGGATATGTACATGGAAATGCAACACCTTGGAACTATTAAGGAACATATTTATTTCATTCAGACCTTGTTGAAAAATCATGCATGGGAATGGTGGATGTCACAAAAACAAGAGATGTTTAACCTCCTTGAAAAATGTCTTTATTTGAATTAACAAAGGAAGCCGAGAAGTTGATGGACTTAGCCATTCCCATGGGATGAAGGATCATTCTAAGGAAGTTATGGAAATGGTTAAAGGGTAAGAAGAGAAATATGCTTGAGCCAAGAAGCTTTTAAAGTAGGCTCAAAAGTGGTATGAAAAACATGCCAATTAAACACAAAGGCAAGTGGAGTTTAAGGTGGGGCAACACATGTAGCTGAACACTGAGGATTTTAAAATGTTGAATAAAATGGCCTTAAGTTGCATTGCCAAGTATGTGGGGCATTATGAATTTGTTTATAAATCACATCATGATGTGTACACCTTAAAGTTGTTGATTCATTTTGTGGCATATCACTATAAGAAAAATTGTCATTTTGCGATTGTCATATGCAACTAATTTTCAATTACATGCGACACCTGCAACTATTAGACCCCATAGTTGCATAAGATAAGTTGCACACAACTAGCAATTGCATACGACAATATGCATGTGGATAGTATATATGGTATGAATTTATATTTTATACATTTACATTATTCTACAAGGGTTGTCCATGGTGACATGTGTTCATATGTGAAGCTCAATTATATGGTGACATGTGGCAATTTAAAAACCCATTGATTATTATTATTTAAGTAGGTAGGTAAGTAGGTAGGTTAAGGTTTAAAATAATCCAATTTTGTTTTTGAGTTTAACTTTTAAGGTTGAGCCTTTTTCATTATCCAATCCCAAATGGCATTTGGTACTTGGTTTGTGAACAAGTCAAATGTACTTACTTATATAGTGTGTACATTTGGAATCCATGGCAAAAAAAAATGGGATAAAAATTTTAATTACAAATGCAACTAATGTAATTGCAACCTACATGCAAATAACCATATTAACCTAGTTAACCTACTAGATAAATGAATTATATTATAAATATTAAAAATTAATAGGTAATAATATTATAGTATAACGATAATACTATTAATTGGTTAATAAATATTGATGTTAATATTTATAATCATAAAAACATTTTGATAGTTATGATTGCTTGCAATACTTAATGATCAATAATATTATATTATTATTATTTCATTTAAATTAATAGATAAATTAAGTTAGTAACTAGCCTAGGCTAAAGTACTTATAGGCAAATTAATGTAACTTATAAGCCATAAATATATTACCATAATTAATAATATAGTGAAAAATAAAATTAAAGTTATTTCAGAATAATAATATTATTATGAACAAATAAAGATGATATTAATAATAATATCATCAGTATTATTTTTTACTATTTATAAATAGTTAATAATACTGCAATATTATTACATAACCTAAGTCAAGAATTTGTAAGCTAGCATGTGTAACCTATTGGACATAGGGATATTATCATAATTACCAAAAATATAATAATATTAAAATAATAATTATTGAAGAATAAATTATATTATTTATAATAATAATAATAATAGTCAAGTCATTAGTATGTAATAAAATTAATAATTATAAATATTTCTTAATCATTATATGTGATTAACTATTATGATAATGATATAATTTAAAAAATGGGCTAATCTAATTCTAATTAACTTAATTACTTGGATAAATTATTTTTTACTAAATATATTTTGGCTAAATTAACCATGGTTTAACTAATTACAAGTTTAAGTTAATGATGGATAAATTTATTTATTTTTAAATAATTCAGAAGTTAAATTTAAAATAGTAATTTCATTTTGGTCAATAAACCATAGTTAAATTAATTACAAGGTTAAATTTAACCTTGTAATTAATTTTAATCATGTTAATTTAGCCATTATTAATTAAATTTAACCTCTTAATTAATTTGATTTTTTATTTAGTTTGGCCATAGTTAATTTAACCAAAGTTAGTTTAACCAACATTAGTTTAGCCAAATTTAATTTAGCCTCATAATTAATTTTGTTATGGTTATTTATCAAAAGTTAATTTAACTTCATAATTAGTTTTGCCATGGTTAGTTTAGCCCCGTAATTACTTTTGCCATGGTTAGTTTAGCCTCATAGTTAGTTTTGCCATGGTTATTTAGCCTCATAGTTAGTTTTGCCATGGTTAGTTTAACCTCATAATTAAAATTTTCATGGTTAGTTTAGCCAAAGCTAACTTAACCTCATGATTAGTTTAACAAAAAATAGTTTAACCAAAATTGGTTTAGCAAAGTTAGTTTAATCTCATAGTTAATTTAATCAAAATTCATTTAACCAAAATTAATTTAACCTTGATTAATATGAATTTAGCCTAGGTTTAACCATTGTTTTACCTTGGGTAACATTAGTTAATACAATTTTAACCTTAGTATTAAAACTATAAGACTACTATACATAGGTTAAGTAAATATATTTAGTATATTAATGTAGGTATGTATTAGCTTAGGTCATGATTTTTATGACACATGTCCATTTTGTACACTACCAGTTGCATGTTAGTTGCACACACAATTGATGTAGTTACAAATGACACTTCATTGCATGTAGTTGCATAGTGACAAATTATAAATGACAAGATTTTTTATAGTGTATGCAACTTTTCATGTTTCAAACTTGTTTTTGTGCGATGAACAAAGGTTAGACTAGAAGCAAATAATGCGATTAGAAGTTGATGTCATTAAACATAAATTCATTGCCGAAATTCAAGGTATATTTCATATGAAGTAAACACTCTTCAAAAGCAAGGAGTACCTAGTAAAATATAAGGGTTGCCATAATAAGGAAGTAGTGTGGATGAAACTTGCTCATCTAGACCACTTGCTAAAATTGTTAAAAAGGCTTAAACATGAAAGGGGTCATAAACTTGGAATAAAAAGAACTTAGAAAAAAAAGAAGGATCCACTTGCAAGTGACCTAAGTGTTAATGTAGACATTAACTTCTAAAGTGGGGGAGAGTGCCCACAAAATAACAAAACTAATTACTTTCACTAAACGAGGGTTAAGAGTTTTCATGAACAAGGTCGGCTACAACAAGGTTAACAATTCACAATGAAAGAAACGATTAGGAATGGCAAGGGAATGACAACCATAAAAAATGAACTTGGGGTTGACCTTGATTTGAAAAAC
Organism: Sphagnum tenellum; assembly: GCA_963921925.1. Classification (NCBI taxonomy): domain Eukaryota; kingdom Viridiplantae; phylum Streptophyta; class Sphagnopsida; order Sphagnales; family Sphagnaceae; genus Sphagnum; species Sphagnum tenellum. Next base: position 1,080,070 of record OY998146.1, read on the forward strand.
TCCAAGGTTCGATCGAGGTGGTGGTGCATGTGAATAAAATAACAGATCCTTAAATGGAAAAATTAGATTTCCTGCACATGAACTCATGAATCACATCTCACTTGGGCAAAAAGGATTTGGATCGTAAAGCCCGATTCAACATTATTTGTTGGTGCTTTTGTAACCTTCATATAACGTGGAACTCTAAAACTAAATTCAAAATGGACTTTGAAGATGAAAACTAAATACTCGAATAAAAGGGATTTTAAAAAGATGCCAAGTGAAGGCATTGGGTGAAAATAGAAAGCACATTTGGTAAAACCTTTTGCATTGAGAACACAAAGACATAATGCAAGTGGGCCTTTTCGGTTGAGAAGTATTTAATCTCACTAGGAGGTCAAAAAAAAATTCAACAAAAATGTCGAAGGTGGTCAGCTTGGAATAATTTCAATGAGGTCATTGACACTTCTAAGTGCACTTCTAAGTGGGGGAGAGTGACATGCCTTTTTAAGTAGACCCTCAAGTGTGGAAATTCATTTAGTTAGGGCCTGAATTGGGGTGGCTCCCATGATGGCTTGGGTTGTGAGTCTAAGTGTTGGGCTGGTTTGACTCCTAATTTGATAGATTCACAAGTTGCATAGGTCTTGGTGAATGAAGGTTTGAGGAAGGAGGCTCAAGATGTTGTCTTTGGCACACTAAGTCCTCAAACTAAACAAGTTTATGATTAGATCGACATATGAAAAATGATAATCTCAAAAAGTAAAACTTTTGGATCACTTGGGAAGTCCATAAGGAGTTTTAGTCTGACTTGTCTAGAGGTCAAGAATAGCCCAAGGTTGCAAGGTAAATTCTAAATGTCATAGCTTCACCAAATGTGTGATTTCCATGTGTAGATGATGTAAGCATTTAATGCAGCACATGAACGAAACGGAGGCAACGATGAAACAAAATCAAGACATATTTGAATGTGATATTCTCTTAGTGGACAATTAGAAAGCATTCACCAGAGGTTTTACTAACGGACAATTAAAGCTTCTTTGAATCACTTCCCACGTGCAAGTGTTGTCTCTCATTACATGGTGTTGGAGATGCTGACAGCTACATACATACAGACGAGCTTTCTTTTCCCATAGCTGCAGCCCACCAACTTTACAGAACATTGATCGATGCAACATTATTATTGTGCGGTTTGTAAATTCATTCTTTGAATACAGAAGAAGACGTTCTCAATCTTCTTACTCCATTGCATTTTCGAAGTCTTTGAGTCACCCATCATTTGTAACACCCACACTAACTTCATAGTGCATGGATGTGTCATAAGATTCAAGCTTTCTTCATTTGCAAAGTATGCTCGAAGGTGCAACCCTTGGGATATGATTTCATATTGTATTGATGTGTCATAAGGTTGGAGATTTCTCCATGTGCAAAGAATGCCCAAAAGTGGAACCCTTGGTATATGCATCTTCTTGTTTGATTCCTGAAGTCTGAATTCTATGTGTAGGGCCTGTAGGAGACGCGCGTGAGAACAAACGAGTCCACAAATCTGTGGCTAGTGGATACTCTGCATCGACTATCCTTCACAACTTTATGTCTTGAATTTGTTTTCGATACCTTCCACTCGAGTTCTCTTTAGTTGTTTGTTTTTCGACCAGGTTGTTTACATTGGTTTTTCGAACTCAGTGATGGGTCGTGAGACGTCAGTTTTAGAAATGTCTTTGCTTCTAAAACTGACGCCGTACTCCGTTTCACTCTATGTTGTTGGGAAGCAAGCAAGATGAAGATGCATGTTGTTATGTCCGGGAAATATTCATGTGAGCTCTTGAATAGTAGGGCAAGCGCATGGGAGAAATCGCAAGCACCGTGGAAGGAGCTCTACGGTTGTCTGGCCGCTGTCATGCACCACATTCTTTAGTGGCATGACCTTCCATCTGGGCATCAGTCGCACAGGAAATATCACACTTTCGTAATACCTCCGCTTTGCAACAATGCCTCCTGTTTGCATTCATCAACAGCTCAAACACAAACGTCCCTATCTAAGATTTCGCGAAGAGGATAGACTACCACACCAGTAGTACGCTTACGAAAAGAGCAATAGCACAGAATGGTATGCAGCAGACAATTGCAATGGTGACAACGACGGCGGTAAGTACACCTACAGACGGGAGCTGGAACGAAGCCAACAATTGTATAGCAAGCTGTCGCCGCGCGCTGCGTTTTGGGCGGCGAATCATTTAGGGTTAGGGTTTACTGCCAGAACTAGAGAGCTTCTTGGGCATGTCGGATCTGGCAACAGAACTCCGATTTCGCTGTTTTCTCGCCGCTGCATGCTCGAAATTTCGAAGAGGCGATAAGAGCAAAACTCTACGACAAGCCCTTGTAAGAGGAGAGGTGGCAGATGAAGAAGAAAAGGAGAAATAGAATGTAGATTTTCTTAAGAAAGGCGACTTGGAGGATGAATTCGAGGAGATGGAGGAGGAACGACGACGAGGCGGACCTGGCGACAATTTGAGAGAAGATGATCCAGAGACAGCAAACCCGGCAGCTGTAGATGTAGAAAAGCAGCGGCTAGGTGTTCGCTGGAGAACAGTAACCACAACAGGGCTTACCCAGGAGCGAAAACAGACCATCAGGTTTTGAAATGTTATTATTTTTGCTGATTGGTTACCTTCAAAGTGTTGTTGTGGAGTTTTCTCTGATTTGTTTTTGTTCAAATGCATTTGGTCTTGTGAAACCCTGGACCCTAATACTGCTATATCTTTTGTAGGGATGTGAGTGATGAGACAATTGAAGCTCGAGAAAAGTTGTCATCACTAAAGCAGTGGCAGCAAATGCAAGCTGAAAAGAACAGGGAGAAATTGCACCCTGCATTTCTCAAGAAGCAGGTGGAGAAGCTGAAATCTTCTGCCAAAGGAACACACATGCAACAACCCAATTCATAGCTCACACTCAGTGCAATACTTTGCCTGTAAGGCAAAGTATGTCACCATTCAGATGAGCAGATTGTAAAGAAGCATCAATGCCACCATCAATGATTAGGTAAAATCCTGAGGTGGCAACATCAGGAGCTGCATATGGAGAAAGTGATGATGCATTGTTTATTATACAGCAGCTTCATGGTTGGACACAGAGTTAGAAAACTCTGTGTTCAGACTTTTTCCATACTTGAGACATCGAATGTTATACATCTGTCCTAGTTTGGATTTTGGGGGTTTGTGGGGAGATCTGTGTTTTCAGAGTTTCTTCTACCAGCTGGATTTTGTGTACATTGGAAGTCAGATTGCATGAGTGAAATTGACCTCCAGAGTTGGTCACTCAAATGCATAAGACTTTTACACATGTTGATTATCTGCCTGCTACCGCTGCATCAGTGAAAATGTCTTCATGGGTGCTGAGAAGCTGATAGAGTCAACAACAGAATTCTCAGATAGATAAAACTTCTCAAGAGTTGAGGATTATAATACTTCTGGGAGCTCTCAGACCACAGACCCAGGCATGCAGACTAGAGAGCAAGAGGAGTTCTTGTTGTCCTCAAGAGGGGTGGTATCCAGTACAGTTATAGACCAAGATTTCATTTCTCCAGGGATCTTGTCCAGAAATTTCTTCTTACAAACACTGAGCTGCTGCATTCAAGCTAGCCAGAAACTTCAGAACAATGTGGCAAAGAATGGGTTTATGGATTTTGAGCTTTTTGGGAAAATGCTTACAAAAAAAGTAGTGCATTCAATCCTTGGAAACATTGGAAACAAGTTGAGGTCCAAAGGGCAGCAAGCTGTTATGCAACAAAGCAATTTTCAGTGATCTGATTGAGGGACCAGACTATGCAAGAAGCCACCAGAACTATTTTGGAGTGGATCTACAAGCTGCTGTTCTCAGAACATGCCCATAGTTTCAGACCAGGTGTCCAGACAGCATTGAGATACATAAAGAAAACCTCAAGAGGGGCATCCTGGTTTCTACAGTTTGTCATTCAGAAGTCAGATGACACAACTTTGATTCAGAGACAGCTCATGAGAGTTCTCTCAGAGAGGGTAGAGGACAAATGCTTCATGGATAATTTGAAGCAGATGTTCAAAGTAGGAATTGTATGTATGTTCAAAGTAGAAATGAAGTTTGTTTTGTTTTGTTTTGTCACGTTGAGATCTGCCAAACCACATTGCCCCTGCCAAGCTCTTGGTAGTGTTGGAAAGCCCTCCCTCCATGAGCATGGGTGCACTGATGAGGTTTTGTGATGTTCAGAGTTTAGACAAATGGTGTAGAGCTGATTTTTGAATAATTTTGTGATTGAAAATTCCAGTGATGATATATTGGACTTGGTACATGATATACAGGGTTTTTGGCATAATCTTTTGTATGGTTGGAAAACTTGACAAATCCGCACTGGAATCCTTTTGTATTTACCTTTTCATATCATCACTTTTCCATTGTCACTTGTGGAAATTTATTGTTTTTGTCCTCTCAAGCAACACCAACACACATATGAGTTTTTAAAATCATATGACATTGACTAAAAAATGAATCCTCTTTACATTTTCTCTTTCAGACTGACATGGTTTCACTAATTTCTTGGTGTAATCATAACACAACTTTTTTTTAAATGTTTTCAATAGGTGAAGATGGAATTCAATGTTCTAAAATGCATGGAAGTGGAAATGATTTCATGAAAAATTTATATATGATCATGGAATTTTATTTTGATATTGTAGGATTCAAGGAACAAATGAAAAATGTCATCTCAACCTTATGACAATTGATCACCACTGGTAATACAGAGCAGCAAAAAGCTCAAATAATAAAATCAAAATTATAGAAAATTTGGGCTACAACTCTTGATATTCTTTCAGATTTTTGAAACATTGTAACAAGGCTCTGCCTCAGGTCCTTATTCTGGTAAAGGCCATTCCCGTAGGTCCCTCACCCAACATGCAACTTGTTTTTGTTGTCGTATTCAGGCACTTTTTTTTCCAGCCTTTTTCCTTAGGTGGGACAAGAATCTGCACTTGCACTTCTAGGTGGAATAGGCATTACAAGCCCAGTTCCATAGCGCATAATGAAACTCCAAGAGATGAACAAATAAGGTTCTTGGGGGAATAATTATGAACTCTAACAAAAGAATAATTATCAACGAATTTTTAAAAAAAAGCACCACCCACTTGAAAAAAGAAACAAGAAGGAAAACCCCTTCCATAGAAAGCCCCTAAACCACACTTCCCTACCCATGAAATGATGGAAGCATGTAGGTGGTAATCAGAGTCGACAAAGGAGGGCTTTTTCCTTTGTTGATTCCATGAAAATATGTGTGAACTTGCTTTAAGCATCATCACACACACTACTACTACCTATGGTGGTGCTCACTCAGGAAGCATTAGAACTGAATTCATGTGCCCCAGCAGAGTAGGGTGACTTTGGGCGGTGTCACCCTACCATTAGTTTTCACCTAGGACTAGTTCTCACCCAAAAAGAAAGGGGAGATAGTAAATACCTCCTAACAAGTTCTATACAAAGATCATTTATCGACTTTTGCATGGTTTTTTTTAATGGGTTGTGTCATTCATGTCCTTCATGATCCATGAGGACAAAAAGAGGCCTTGTGTCGGTTTGGCTCAAGATCTTTTTCTTTTTTCTTTGTTTTGTTTTTTTTCCTTGTTTTTTTTTTTTTTTTTGGTTTCTTCTTGTGCTTTTTGTCATTGCCTTTTACACTTTGTCTTACTTTTTCTTTTTTAGTCCTAGGTCTTAAAGCTCAGCTTTTATGGAAGCCTTTCCTCTTGCTAGGGCTCTCCCTTTTTCACACGTTCCTCTTTTCATTCTTCTTTCTTAGTTTTTAAAGTGCAATCTTTGTTGTTTTCCCATGGTTTTATCTTGTTGTCTCGTTTTCTCTTCCCCATGGTTTCATTTCATTGTTTTTTTTTCCCCCTTTTTTGCTATGCAATGTCGGCTTTTATTTTTATCTTTCCCCTTTGTCTCGTTTTGTGATGTTTCATCAAGTTAGTATCTCAATTGATTTTTTGGTTAGTTTTTGAAAATTCAAGTTTGGCTCATCTTTAGTGTGATGACCTATGTTTTGCATGTGAGATTTCATTTATTTGTTTAGGCCTAGCTCATTATCAAAAGCATTGTCAAGTTTTTTGAGTTTAAGCCTGGGGTGGTGAGGAGGTGCCATTGACTCCATTTAGGTCCCTTCCCCATCAACTTGGGTTTGGGTACAAGCTTAAACCCTTTTGAACATTCCATTTGTGATTCCTTTAGCCATGTTTAAATTCGCGTATCCTATGAGCTTTAAAGGTGTGAAGTTCATATTATTTTTTGTTTTCCTTTACATTGTCAGTTTTATTAAGATGTTATTTAACACAATAAAATGAAATCTCATAATGGTGCCTTTTCCTCCCTTCAAAATTGAGTGAGTGATTAAGCATAGAGAAACCAAGGCACATTTGTGACATATTTTTCAAGTGATTGGGAAGAGCTTTAAATGAAACATTTATTTTTTGCCTAATTTTTTTGTTTTTCTATTTCAAAATAAGCTCCTTTAGAAGGGAGTATCCCTTTTGGGCTCCACCCCACCCCAACCCATGTCGTTTTGGACAAAATTTAGCCTTGGTGTGTGCCCCAAAGTATTTGGGCTACTATAATTTTTACACCCATGGCCTCAACCCTCATTTCTATTGTGATTGTTCATGAATTGCAAGCCTTCCACTTGTCAAGTTTGTCACCAATATGACCAAATTCTTTGATGGAGTTTTATTCAAACACAAATTTAAACTTTTGCTTTGACTCTTTTAAGTCTAAATTCATCCATAGGTCCGATTTTTTAGCAAATGAATTATTTGGCATGGTATTTGAATACCTTTGAAACTCATTTCACCCCGAAGACTTAGCCAACGACTTATTCAAGTTGTTCTTGGTGTGCTCCTATGTTACGATAAAACATATATTTGAGAGCATAATTTGGGTGATTGGCCAAACCTTTCTAAAGCATTTGACCCATTGTAGTGGGTGAGGTTTTATATCGAGTAATGAATAAAACTTTGTGCTTTTAGTTTCATGACATATTTTTAGCTCATTTATCCTTTTATCAATTTAATGTTCCAATTAGGCAAGTTGCAACGTTGCAGTGCACAATATTCGAATGACATTAAACATAGATCACAAATGGGTGATGTTGTAAGTAAACATTACAAATGTTTTTAACATAGTTTTTTGTAAAGTCATATTCTAATAGCTCTAAATAATGGATGGTTAATTAGCCAATTAGCTGAGCTCTTCCCATTTGTTTGAGTCTTTTATGCCACAAATTTCCTTCTTTTTTTCAACCATCATTTTCCTTTGGGAGACTTCACAATTATCCATTTTTCCATAAGCACATGACATGGTGATCTGTTGGGAGGGCCTTTTTTTTATTCTAGCCCACTTTCAAACATTGCGTAATTTAGTGGGCTTTTTCCCCTCTTGTTTGTTCATTTCCATAGCCAATGACACTCACATTATTGGTCCCACTCTAATGGTTCTTTGTGTTTTTAAACATTTTCCATCATAATTGGTCTTAATGGGGAAATTGGTCCAATCTTGCAAGTGTGCAATTTGGTCCCCTTTCAACCTACCTCCTAGTTTTTGCCTTCAGATTAAATTTTACACCCTTGAAAATTGACGCGCTCCGAAGTCCTTTGTTGAACCCACTTGAGGGTTCAATTATACAGTAGTCATTCGGTTAAGTCCGCACCTTAGTCTGGGCGTCCTAATGCGGACTTATCCGAATGTTGCGGACTTAGCCCTATACTGCTCATCTCTTTGAATAGGTATGGTGTAACACCAAAACACGTCACAACTACAAGTGTGAACATGTCTTGATTGTAGGAATTAGATCTGGTTTATGGGCCATCTTTGCTACGATGTGCAATTAATGTTGCATAGATTTGCATGGGCAGGGTTTCCTCTGGTTGTGTGTTAGGTACTGGATATGTTGATCCGCATTTTTAGCCCTATAGAATGCGGACTTATCCGCGATGCGGACTTAAAAAAATGCGGACTTAATCGAATGACTACTGTATGTAGTTGCGAAAAATTGGGACTTAGGGCCATTCCCGACTTCCAACACTATAGAGGGGTAGAGGGGCGTGCTAAAAGTCCCGGGATTAGACTAGGAAGAAGGACTAGAAGATCAAGCTTGAATCTGCATCCAAAAACCAACCACACAGAGGTTAGTTCACATTCGGGACACCCTTGGGCGTTGGAACAAGCCACGGGCATTTTGACACACAAGCCTCACCACGGCCCAAACTCGGGGGAAGCAACCACCTTCCCCCATATAGTATTCTTTGCGCCACTCCGCGGAGGCTACATTCAAATGGCTCTTTTTCCCGGGACTCCCAAGTTGGAGTCCCAAAATTATCCCGGTTGGAGTCTTGGGACTTTGGGAGCTCATAACTCCCAACTTCCAAGTCTGATCAAGACAAGGTCTGAACCAAAGTTGGTAGCTCTCTTTGAGAATTTTTCAACGCCATGTTGCACTCCCGATTCGGATGTCGAGAAGAGGTCGATTCCCGACTTTTAGTGGTCGGGAGTCAAACTGCCAATTTGACTCCCGACCCTTCTTTTGCCCATAACTTGGGCTGTGTCCAAATGACCAATGCGAGGCCATTTTGGACATCTAAACTTCAAGACCTTTCCAATGACACCAAGAACACCTCAATGAGAGGTGTTTTGCCCTCTGCTATCGAACTCTAAACATTCGAGAGTCCTGGAGGACTCCAAATCCCCAACTTTGGGAGTGGGAGTTTCATCCTCCCACTTCACCAAAGTGGGGTTGCGACAAAAATGGTATTAGGGTATTAGGAATGCCTTTTGGTTTGTTTGCCTTTGCTTCCTCTTTTATCCAATAAGTTTTGGATGAAGATGTGTGGCATGTATAAGTGTTTTTGCCATTAAAGGATGTCTAGGTGACCTTTGAAATCCTTTCACAATGTTTTGCCCAGAAAACATCATATTTTTTGTAAACCTCCCCCCCCCCTCTCCAAACTTTTAGCTCCAATTTTTTCCCTTTGATTTCACTACTAGTTGAATATTTGAGAAGCTTTCAGGTCTAGGTTTATTAGCGTGTTTTAAAGGCCTTTTGGTTTGTTAACAAACCTCACTCCCCATTTCTTAAAGGGTGTAGGGTTTGTTTCTACCAAGACCATTGCTTCGGTGGCCTATTTGGGGAGTTGGGCTATAGTGGCCCTAATCATTGCCTTTTCATTCTTGTAGGACTATTGGCCATTCATATTGGAAGCTATAGGAGCATGTAGTTCAAAACTACTTTCATTCCATGCACATTGAGGATGGCGTGAAACCTTTCTCCCCATGTAGCTCAAGCTTGCATCCTCCTTTTTGAACAATTTTTGGATAAAGGAGTGGATCACCTTTAAGAGAACATATTTGAAATATTACATGAACATACATTTTCTAACATCATTTCAAACTTGACTTCAGATTTTCATCACACTCACTTAAAATCATGCATAGGCCTAGGTTCAAAATCATGGCTCTCCACACACCTAATCATCCCATCATTTCATATGGCCTTTGACATCTTTTCCATAGCATTGCACATAGGTTGGATCTCCCCCACCCAATGCTATAAGTTTAACCCATTGCATCTATGGCTAACCAAAAAACTCGATGCAGATATATACACCTTCTACAATGTTCCCATGGAGTGGATTGTACAACTTCTCATGATATCCATTTGAAATGTCTTTGCTTTTGTTTTGAAAAATGTTGGGTGTCACATTTCTCATGATCAAACACATGTTCTTCCAATGCCTTCACCTTCATTTTAATCATCATGACAATGCGTTGACATTGTGTTATCCATAGATGGGGTCTACACTTTGGCTAATGTTGTAATTATCAACCCCACTTTAGTAGATCTAATTTCGAATTTGTCATTTATAAAGAAATTGCCATGATGAATAAACCCAAGCAAATGACAAGCCCAATGGGTTTTTTTTACCTCTTGTTGTGAAGGTATTTGGCTATTTGCACTAGTAAGTAGACAATATTCTACATTAATGTGTTAATATGGCATGGTCAATTAAAAGGAACCAAAAACCTTCCTTTGTCAATTTATGGGCATTTTATAGGCAAAGGGTGGTGGTTGCCTTGTAGAGAAGCTTCATCCATCTTGAAGTGTGCCATCATTGTTGAAAATGTCTTTTATAAGTTTAGTGTTCTTTTAGGATCCCCAAGTTCAAATTCTTTAAGGTGTACCAAAATCCTATCACAACATCACCCTTTCCCATATTTTTTACCTAATTTTTTTTACTATGTCAAGACATATTTATGAATGATTTAATGGAATCTAAAATTTAGGGGTCCAAAATATGGTGCTTATGAAATATTTAACATTTTTTCACTCATTAATTTTGATGGGGATCATAATATAGGGGGGAAAATTTTGTAGTGAGGACTAAGTATTTTTCGTCATGGGTGGTACACCTTAAAGGATTTCACCCGCCCCCCCCCCCCCCCCCCCCCCTTTCCCCTGCCCTACCCCCTTTCCCTTTTTTGTTTGATTCATTTCATGTGACTAGATAATTGCTTAAGGTTTTGGCTTTGATTTTGGATTTGGATGGCTTTTCTTCCCTTGGTTTATGGGCATTGTTTTAGCTTTGGAAATTGTCAAACCCTACATAGAACCATATGAACATTGTATTATTATTTAGATAATGTTCATTAAGGGGTATTTTGTGTCTTTTGAAAATAAGCTTTTAAACTTCCAAAAGGCAACATGGTCCATCATAATAAATTCATATATAATGTTAAAAATCAATCTATAGTTGACTTTAACATTCATTCAAATTAACACATGCTAAATTTTGCACCAAATTTAAAATAAGTGTGCAAAGACTACCTATCCCAAGTTTCCATGGAATTTTTCTTTCTTTGTTTTTTAATGGTTCAAAATATCAACACCGATGTCAAACCACACTCAAAGGAGCAACTAGCATTACTTTATAATTAAAATGTGTGTCTTCTTTCCCCAATTTTTTTTTTTCATACAAATTATTTTTTGAATGAAATTTGTTGCAACTTGTTATAAATATGGTTAAAATTTGCCCAGTAAATATTTTTTTTTTCTTAATCTTTGTTGGATACAAAAATTTGTAAAAGTTTGCAAAATCCTTGCAAATTCTATGTTTCATTTTGAAAAATGATGATAATTTCAAATCACCCAAAACAATGTTCATTATTTTGAGGTTCAATTTCATTTATTGTATTTAAAACTTCATTCAATACATCATGTACATTATACCTCACATATATGTGGTAAAACACATTTGAAAATTTGAAACATATTTTGAATTTTCAAAGTTTTCAAGCTAGAATTTCATGTTTTTTTATTTATGAATTTTTTTAAGTCTATTTAATAGGATATTATTATGTAATAGTTTTTACCATCAAATTAATTTTATTATATGAGTATTTTAAATTTTCACTTTCAGAATTCCTTAACTAAACCAAAACCTAAAATTGGATCAAATGGATTTTCAATTTTAATTCTTTGACATTCATTTGTGTTATAAAGGAATATCTTGCCATGATTACCATGGTTTCAAATTACGATAAATAAATCTTTTTTTTTAATGGCAATTTTAGTCGTTGAGACCTTTTTTGGCTCCTTTGAATGTGTTTTGACCCACTATCAATGTTTTTTTTTTAGTTTCTGATTTTATTTGAATTAATAAAACTTTTTGATATATCGTGGAGCTAGATTGGTCACATGCACACATGCGTTGTTTAATGAACTAAATAAGTGGCAAAACATTTTAAAGTTTTTAACGACCATATTTTTTTTGTAGTAAATATGGATTAGAAAAATTGAAAGTTTTTTAGTGGAATTTTAAACAACATTATTTTAAACTTGAACTAGGGTTTTAGAAAATCAAGAAACATTTGTGTAGATATTTATATTACAATGCACTATCATGTTTTAAAAAGTTAAGAGACCTTGAAGCTTGGATGAACATGCTGCAATTCAAAAATTGTTGAATGGAAGAATCAAACCTCAACCCAAAAAAGTTCCACCCAATGCAATATCTAAGCCCCAAGCCTTCGACTTTGCAACCTTCGATAATCTTTCAAGCTTCCCCACCTTATCAATGTCTAAAGACTATTGTTTTTACACTTTTCAATCACCAATTGGAAAAAGAAGGTCTACAAAATGTAAAACCTCTAATTGAACATTTGCACAACCAACTCCATACATGTAGACAATATGTTCCTTAGTTTGGACTTCATAAATGTGAGTGTAGAAAGTCACTTTTCATCTTCAATTGAACTAATAATTTGCATAATTTCAAATTCACCTAGTTTGATGTATTCAATAATCTTGCGTTCAACAATGAGTGAAGAGGAAGAGGTCCTCCATAACTTGGTCACTAAATTCACATCATATGGTAGACATCACCAACTTAAGGTTATTTTTCATGGTGAACAAAAACATGGACGTTTATAGGTCAAGGGCATTGGCTAAGAACATTCTAACAACCCACAAATCATAAGGTCCCATCTTTTTAGGCTAGCATTTAAGCTAACTTTGATGATTGCCAAGTGAGTTTTTTTTAATTTTTGGGTCAAATTACACTTAATACTAAAGGTAAACAACCCCCAAAACATCCATCAAACTTTGGGTTGAAAAAATGATTGTAATTCAATAAGAAGCTACATGGTAACTATTGGAATACTATATCATCAGTCTAATATAAATTCTAAGTACAAAACATTAATGTGTATAATTGTAAGGTTGTGATTATTTATGAATTAATATGATTGTAGGAAATGACATTTACCTTTGGTGAAAGGACATTAGTCCTTTAGCATAAAGTGATTTTGTTCTACATTTATTATTGATTACCTTTGAATATCATTTCTCTCCAAGCTCTATGTATGGCTTTGTCCTCATTGTTTTTCATAACTCAACGTGGTTTCAAAGCAAATGTAGAAGGTTGTTACGCCATTATGGCATCCAAATCCATGGATTCTCATCTTGTTGACGTATTTGATGGAATTAATTTCCATGTGGGAAAGTTAGAATGCAATTGTACCACTTGGCAAAGACTTGTGGAAAATTGTAGATGGTCTATAAACCATACCCATCACACCCCAACTTCAAGTTGATTGGGATAAGAAAGATGGCAAGGCTAGCGCCAATATTCTTTTGCATTTAAAAGATTTTCAACTCTTTCTAATTAATGATTTGAAAACATCAAAAGAAATGTGGGATGGTCTATGTAGCATGTTTGAAACCAAACATGTTGTCACAAAAATGTTCTTAAAAAAAAATTATAAAATGGAGATGTATGAAAAAGATTTAGTGTTTCAACATTTAAATAACATTGTCAAATGATGGTAATGCAATGGCATTATTAGGCACATTGTTCAAGTCAGATGAAGGATTTGTGGTGTCATTAAGTGGGCAAAATGTATTCATTTTACAAATTGTAATTGGATTCCTTTTATACGATGAAGTAAGAATAAAATCTTCATATAAAACTCCTAGAATTGGAAAGCTTGCAACTTTGTTCACTACTTAAAAATCCAAATTTTGGAACTATTATCATAAGAAAATAGGAAGTTGATATCAAAATAATAAAGATATATCCAATATTCCAAAGAAAAGGAAATGTTTTTTTGCAAGAAACTTAGTTATCACATAAAAGAATTTTAGTAAAATAATTGTTGAGAAAGGAAAAGGAAGTCAAACCAATAGTACAAGCTAAGCAAATAGTGTTGTGAATAATAAATTATTCATAGCAATTGTTTAAGCCCAACATACATTTGATAACATGTGTGGTATTTTCATTTTGGTGCAACTCAACATACAACACCAAACAAGAATTGGTTAATCTCATATTTAGAAGTTTAACCAAAAGAAAAATATTTTTGGGAGATGATAATAGTCATAAAATTGTAAGCAAGGCAATATTGGTTGTCGAACTTGAAGATGGTTCAAATAGACATGTTGAAAATGTATACCATAACCCTAATTTTAAAAAAAACTTGATGTCAATAAGTAAAATAACTAATGCATGGTACAAACTTGAATTTAATTTTGCATCATGTCTCATTAAAGAAAATAAAATATTTTAGTCATAGTCACTAACAAAAGAGAATGAAACTTGTATAAATTGAGAATTTTTGGAGATATCACAAATGATCCAATAAGAATAGATATTTTAGCTATAGTGGCCTCATGGACTGAAATATAAATATGGCATAAAAGACTAGGTCATGTTGGCATTCAAAAATTAAAATTAATGCATGGGTGTAGTCACAATAATAAGAACCATAACAAGTGTAACACTTCTTTAGTTTTTCACATTTAGAAGTGGTAATTTAATTTGGTGTTAAAAATATAAGATTTCATATATAGTAAGGTTCATAATATATTATTGAAATATGTGAATTAATTTGAATAAAATCTGATTAATAAAAAGCTCTCCAAAACATGCATTAAACATTGTAACACTTGTTTTTTAACACTAAAAGGACTTATAAATAAATTTCAATTTTTTTGAAAATTAAGTATATTTTGAAATATTTTGCATAAGCCCTAATATAATATTATAAAGAAATTTTAATTTTAATTTAAAAATACATATATTTTGAAATATTTTACAAAAGCCTAATATAATATATAAAGAAATTAAAAGATTTTTGAATTTTTAAAATTAAATAAAATGAATAATTTTTAAAAAAAATAAATTAAAAAAAATAACCCCAAAAGTAATTGGGTGCAACTTATGTTATCATGCTTGCACCCACATGAAATTTTTTTAGGACATGGTTTCAATATAAAAACAAGTCCACTTGAAATGAATCTATGTAACATTTTTTTACAAGGGTAATGATGAAAAACTAAATTTTGAACTGAAAGGGGAAATAAAAGAATTCAATTACTGGAATTGGTGCATTTACATTTATGTGGTACAATACAAAAAAAATCTTTTGGAGGATCACAATATTTTGTGACACTTATTGATGATCATTCAATATGGACTTTGGTGAGTTTTATAAAACAAATGAATGAAATGTTCAAAAAATTCAAGGAATTCAAGGTTATGGGTAGAAGTTCATATATGACATAAAATGAAACGTCTTAGATCCAACAATGGGGGGAATTTATGTTTGGACAATTTTATAATTGATGCATTGGAAAATTCTTTTGAAGTAGCTCATAGTTCCTTACACTCCTCAACAAAATGGGGTTGCTGATAGAAGGAATCGTACTATAGTTGAAAGTGCAAGGAACACGTTTTTTTAGTTAGGGTTCAATAAAATGTTTTGGGTGAAAGCAATAACCATTACCACATATCTTCAAAATAGAATTCTCCCATTTTTTTATTGGGGACATAACCTATGAAGAACGTTGGAAAGGTAAAAAATCTATTTCCCATCTAAAAGTTTTTAGGAGTGAAGTTCATAATCAAGTCTCAAAAAATAAAATAAAATTGAATAGTAAAATTATGAAGGGTGAAAGCACACTAAGGTCACTAACTAAATTACTTACAAGGTGAAATTTGGTAGGTTGCAAGTGGGTTTACAAAATAATTCAAGTGGTCAAGTTGATACATTTAAAGTTAGGCTTGTTGGAAAGGGGTATTTTCAAATAGAAGGATTGGATGACAATGATACACTCTCTTTTGTTGGAATATATATATATATATATATATATATATATATAATTCTTACTAGCTTGGGTTGTTGTGAAAAAGTTAACCATTCATCATATAGATGTTAAAAGTGCATTTATCAATAGGAGATTAAAAGAGAATATATATATGTTTTAGCCTAAAGGATATATAAATTCAAATAATTTTTTATTCCATAAATTGTATTAAAAATTTATGGTCTTAAACAAGGTTCTTATGAATAGTATAATATAATTAATGATTGCCTAGGATCATGTGGGTTTAAGAATGGTGGAGCTGATTTCAACTTCTAAGTGAAGACTTTGCAAGAAAAGTTTTAGTCTTAGTCTTATATGTAAGTTATATTATCTTAACCACCAATGACCTTATTGGTTTTTTATTAACCACAAAGGATCAATTAAAGTCTAAGTTTAATATGACAAATATGAATGTTTTGTCATACATATGGGGAACCCAAATCATTATAAATAAGAAGTTGGGAAAAAATCACATATGTCAAGACATATACATAAATCATATTGTAAAGCAGTTTATCATGGAAAATTGCAAATCTATTGCTACCCCTGTTAATATAACTAATAAAACCAAAATTTTGGAACAAAGTCCATTAGCATTAAAAGAAGAAGAAGACATGAAAAATTCAATTTTGAGAAGCAATTGGATGTTTGATGCATGCAATGCTTTGCATAAGGCTAGACATATCATTTTCTATGGGACTAGTTTCAAAGCATGTTTCCAACTATTGTCATAATAATTGGACATATGTCAAAACATAATTCAAGTACTTAAAGAGGGACATCTACACATGGGATTTTTTATGGTGGCCTAAACAATAATTTGGAGTTAATTGGGGGTTTTTTTTGTGTTGATTGGGCAAAAGATTTGGAATCTTAAAAATCAAAATTAGGATATTGCTTCCTACTAGGAGAAGGAATTGTAAGCTAAAGAAAAAAAAGGCAAATAACATTGCATTTTTCAATATTGAAATTGAATATATTTCAACCTCTCAATCAATAGAAGAGATTATATGTATCCGAAATTTACTTAAAATTTTTAATGAAGATCAAACCAACCCAACAAAATTGAATTATGATAATCAAAGTGCAATATTGTTGGCAAGTAACACCAAATATCATTCATGCATGAAACATATTTATATACATTTATATGAGATGTTGTCAACAATAAAATGGTGTAGTTGAAGTATCACCCACTTTAAGTTATGGCTATTGACTTCTTCACAAAAAAGTTTAAAAAAACTTAAACATACAACTTGTGAAAAGCTATTAGGCTTAGAAGAAGTGGGAATTATAACTAGTCAACTTAGGTTCAATATTATGTGGGAGTGTTTGAATGTTGTATTAACAATATAACATAGAATCTAAATACAAATGTGACCGAACAATGGGTCACCACACAGTGTGAACTGTACCTGTTGTTTGAGTTTGATTTCTTTTTGCAACCGTCATTAATTTTGGCTGCGCATTACTCTCCATTACTATAGGGAATGCATGGCAGCTGCTTCTAGAGGATCGTGGAGGCTGATCACGCATGAGTGAGGCGGCGCAGATTATGGAAGAGTGGAGCTGCATTTATGAGCTGAGGTGGCTGGAATGATGGCGGCTGAGGAGGTGAAAGACAAAAAGCTAAGGATAAGGTTTAGGAAGGGGATTTTTTTGGAGCAGAAGGGAAGAGCTTCTGAGGAGGTCCTGAATTTTTTGCAGAATATGTAGTGGATGCAACATTAGTGCAGATTGTGGTAGACGATCTTAGAGATGCGTAGATAGGAAATGAGATCTGCTCATTGACAGAGTTTTTGGCTGGTTACAGACACTCTTCGCTGTGCTAGTAGTTCAGCCAAGTGGTTGCCTTCGTTCTCAAGGAAGTATTAGCTAAGCGAGTAGTAGAATGGGATTCAGGACCCGAGGCTTGCTGATTGTGTATGCATAAGATCTAGTTTCTTGAAGAGCTCTGGTAGGATTGAATTCAATTGATTCTGTGTTAGAAGCTCCTACATGTAGTCGGACTTGCGAGTTCACAATACATAAGCCTTCAATCAAGAAGAATGATGTGAGGTTGCATTTGCTACATTCTGTGAGGAAGCAGATTGGAGGTTTAATGGGTCAAGTGAACACTGAGAGTTTTTGATTTGAGAGACCATGCATTGTCAGATGCCCGATCGGTGATGAGTCTACTAGAGACCGGAAGCATGTAGCCCTTGGACATTTTGTGAATGAAGATGCAAGTTTTTGAATTTTATGATCAGAGTTGTTGCTGGTCCATGAGTCCAAGCTGTGTACGTGTAAAATGTTCGTGGGTGTATGCAGACGAAGTCTTGTACGAAGACTGAGAAGGAAAGATCAGAGGTTGCGATTTTGTTTCAGAACTTCAGAAACTTAAATTCTGTGTAGATTTGTTAACTTGTCAGGGTGATTGTTTGGTTACACAAAGACATAATGTTTGGAACTCTAAAGTTGTGACTATTTGTGAATTAGTATGATTGTAAGAAAATAAATATACATTTGGTGAAAGGACATTAATCCATTCATATAATTATTTTTTGTTTTGTATCCATTATTAATTACCTTTGAATATCTTTTTTCTCCAAGCTCTATGTATGGAGTTTATTCTCATTGTCTTTCATAATTCAACAATAACTTCTTGACATTATTGTTTCATAGATGTCACAATCTCTTAAAAATATCTTCCCATAACATAAACAATAGTCCCTATGTGATCTAGGATTGTTGCCTAGATATGTTGTTTAACAAACTCAAAGGGCCAAGTGGTCAATGTTGGTGTTCAAATATGTGATCCAACAAATGGTGTTCTCATGAATACAATTGATCAAGGTTAAGAAATTAGTGAACAAATCACCTTAAAAAAGGATTTACTATCACAATACATGTAAAACCCATTCCCTTCACATATTTTTATTACATTTCTAAAATCACACCCTAAAACATCCTTTGATTGTGCAAATTTTATCACATAATGCATTACATCTAAATATGACAACATTCAACTTTACCAATGTTTTCACATCATTGAAAAAAGACAAGTTAGATTCAGCACTAAGTATTGAGTTGACATGTTTCACATTATTGAACATGGATATCCATATCTAATCTTGATTTTATGTGTAATTTCGGACATGCCTTTAGTTTTCATGATCTCTACTAATTTGGTGAATTCCACATTCATCTTGAGGCTACTATGGCTAAAATAGCCATTGTAAGAAATTGCAAAAGATTTCTAATGCAAGAAACCAAGGATGGGTTAGAAAGAATTTGTAATGCAAGATTTGTCTACTAAATCATGCAATGCACATTGGTGACAAAATGGGGCATATTGTCATTGAGTTTGAACCACCACTACAATTTTGAAAAAAAAATTTAGAGGATTTTTTGAAGATTATTATCTTTTGCATGCTGAAATATTTATGTTTTCATTTTCAATTTTTTTGCCTTAAGATAAGTTTTAATGTAAATGGCAAGGCCATAGTGCGACACACCCCTTGTTTAGTTAGGGTAGTGCCCATGGGTGGGGTGTATTTTGGAAATCCAAGGTTAGAGGCTCACCTACACCTCACCTGTTGGGCCCTTTAGTTCCAAATATGGCTCCACCCATGGAGATGTCTTGCCTAATAAGCAATTCATTTTGAAGATTTAATACTAGTATTTTTCCAAAGATTTTAATTCCAACTTATTGGTTCCGTCAAATAGAGAATTAAATTTGAAGATTACATATATGTCAGAAAATAGAAAAATCCTGAATATTTATAAAAAGATTCTCAATTTTGCTTCACTAAATTGGTTCTTTAAAAAACGAAAATTTGTGGAAAATTTCAACATTTCTACAAATACTAGAATTAGTGCCAAAGTTGCTAAGGTACTCCACCCACAGTCAGGTTTTTTTTTTTTGGTTCCCCCAATTTTATGATAATTGAAAAATGGGAGAAAATTTTCCCCAAAAGATAACAAAAGATAGTTGAAAATTTACACTTAGAAAAACAAAAAAATCCCAAAGAATTCCCAATTTTTTGTTCAGAAAAAGGACAAAAAATTGCACCCCACCCCCCCCCAAAAAAAAAAAAAAAAACACTCTACAAAACAAGGAAAAAATAGCTGCTAGGACATTTTATAAATTAAAAATAATAATTCACCATGAAGTGGATTTTTTTGGTTTTTTCTTGGGAAGTGTGACCCCCCGAACCCTGAAAACCTCATCTTTGAATACTCGTCAAAGGAATTTACACTTTTTCTTTTTTCTTTTATGGACTTGGAATCAGCACACTCAGCTCAGCTCAGCGTAATGAGGCAAAATAAATGCCTTGCACGTACATTGCACTTAGTCCTAATTGCGTTGCGAGGGTTCTCAGTATATATATCCTCTTCTCTCTCGTCTTTCTCTGTCTTCGCGTTTGCACTGTACTGAGCGCTTCACACGCCCAATACGCGCATTCCACCGCACAGGAGCCCGGCGTTCATGCAACGGCGAACAAACGACAAGAGCAAAGGACAGGAGCAGGGGAGGGACGGGAGCCAAGCCCAGCCAAGCGGGGTGGGTTTTGGGAGAGAGAGAAAGAGGGGACCACCGCCAGCAGTCACCGCGACGGAGAGCAGCAGCGTTCCAAATTGACGACAAGCAGGTACATGATATGTAGCTCAAGCGAACTAGGGACAGATAGACAGATAGACCGGTGAAAAAGAGTTGCGAGCTTTTTTTTTGCTTGTACAAGTTTGATAAGCGGCGTGAAGAGAGCACGTGTAAAGAAGCGTTGGTAGGATTGAGTCGGCTGCTGTATTAAGTTTTGCTTTCACGATTTGCTTATCGCTTAACAAAGCAATGTTATTTTCCATTTAGAGAAGTTCCGAAGGACAAAGCTGCGCAGAACAGAAGTAATAGTCATTTCCGACGCTTGGCGTTTGCTGACTGTTGTGAGATAGACAGAGAGAGAGAGAGAGAGAGAAAGAGAGAGCGTTCGTGTTCAAGAGTCTGTTCCAAATCGCTTTGTTTTGCTCTCGTTTTTTGCGCCTCGGTAAGGATAGTTAGCGATTTCGAACATTTTCCGACCGACGAACGAGGTAGGGGAGCGCCAGTTCGATTTTTGCTTATTTTGTTCGCCGTTTACGAGATTTTATGGAAGATCGTTGTATCCTGATCTCCAGTGAGATCTGACTTTTTCTTGTTGCCGAAGAAAAGCGGTTGATATCTAGCAAACCCTGAAACAAATCTGACGAGGGATAGCAAGTGCATTCTCATTTTTTGCCGATGTTGAGCATAAGCTACAGATACGTTTGAAATGGATAATGTTGGCGAAGAGCGTATTCGGAGAAAATCATGTTTCTGGACAATGTTCCGGATGGCCTGTTGATGTTCTGGAAGCCAGAGACGATGAGCATCGTCCTGTCCAGTAATGTGAACAATGTAGAAACCTTTGTCGAACCTATAGGCTGGTATCTTAGGTTTATTTGTGGGTGACAGGAGGGAGCTCGGTTGGACTCGGAGGGTCGGTTTCCGCTTCAGGTGTGCTAAGGCGGAGCGAGAAGCCATGGGCATTCAGGTACAATTTCGCAGCCATGGCTGTTGCTGAACTGTGCTGTTGACAGTGGAGAAGTTTTTTGACGGACTTCATCATTTCGTGAACAGAATGTAGTTGGGAAGGTCCATGGTCTGAGGTCTTTTCTATTACGCATCAAGTTTCTTTGTTTATAGGAGATTGTGTCTTGATTTCTTTGGAACTTTGATCCACTGAAGAAGAATTTATTCATTTGGTTTCGAGGAAGGAAGCAGCAGCAGCTCAGAAATGATCTGGGTAGACAATGCACTGATACAGAGAACTGAGTGTGGAATCTTGTACATTTACATTGAACCTTAACCGAGACTCTTTTGGTAGCAGCATATACCCAAAAACATCTTGTGAGTTGAATTGTAGGTCTAAAGGCTTCTCTTGTAATTTCTTGGATCTAGCTGCGAGACAAAGTCCTCAAGGTTTGTCCTGTGACATTTTTGACAACCTCTTTCAACCAGAGTATGCAGGTATTGAAATGATTAGAATGCCGCGTGTTCATTCCAATATCTCAATGACTGGAAGCTGGGGGTTATTGATAGTCAATTTTGCACATTCTTGAGGCTTTGTTGTTGTAAGAAGTTTTTTGTCTTTCTGATGGTCAGTCTTATTGTCTTTCTGAAGGTAAAAGGCTACCCTTTGAAATTTCTTCTAAAGAGAACTAGAGGGCTGCTTATTAAAGAAAAATTGCTTTTTGGAATTTCCACTTTTGGCGCTTTTAAAATGATTTTGCTTTGGGTCTTCTGAGTGGGGAGCTTATTGTAAGCACACTTGTTCATATTCTTTCCCTGTTGTCCTTTCCTTTAGTTTTTCTTTTCCCTTTCTGTAAGTCTGTTTTTTGTCTTGTCCTTGTTGTTGTGGTCTGTGGTGTGGCTGAGTCTTCCTGTTGCTTTTGGAATTGCAGCAGAAACTCAGTTCACACAGGTTGGTGCTTGTCACCAGCCTTTACTCACTGTAGGGAGCTAATGAAGCCAGTGGGGAAGTTGTGGTAGTTAAGTCACTATCCTACATACTACTGTTGATGGTCCCTGAACAGGTGTGAGACTGGCACTTTTGTTCATACCAGTGTGTGTTTTTTGTTTTTTGTTTGTTCTGTCTTTCCTTGTTTGGTTCTTTCTATGGCTTCCTGAGGAAGTGTTAACCTTGCTGTTTTTTCATCATCGCGAGAATGAAGATTTCTCTATCCTTATGAAAGATGTTACACTGAAGATTGGGTGATTGATTGGTTCAACACATGCAATACTGTGATTAGGTTGAGCACCCTGCAATGGAATCATGGTACATGGACAGTTCCAATGAAGATCAACGTCTGCCACATCATCTGGATCCACCAAAATATGTTACCCACGAGGAACTTGCAAGTATATGCCTTCCTGTGCTTCTCTCCTATTGTATTCTCTTTCTCCCTCAAGGTTTTGTCTCCTGCAGAATTAACTGCAGATTTTGTGTTCTTTTGTTTGAAACTATCACAGTAATTCACCCCCTTCTTTGTTCATACTGTCATCTTGAAACCTAGTTTATTGATGTCAGACAATAGTTGAGGTTTACAAAGGTTTTTTGCTGGGGTGCCAGAGCTGGGTGTGCTGCATTGGGTGCTAGATGCTGATGCTTATGAAACAGACCCAGAGTTGAAAAAAATTCGTAAGGAGCGAGGATATGACTATGAGGTTTGTGCTTCTCTTCCTGTTTGAACTTTTGCTGCATGTGATTAGAGTCTTCAGATGTTTAATGCGAGTGAGCAAGGATTGTCCTCTTCCATTTTTTGATAGCTTCTGTACTGATTTGTTCCAGATATTGCAACACAAAATGCATTAGATATGTAACATTTGAAAGCAGGATTTTGGAAGGAGGGGGCAGGAAAATTCACAATTGAATGTTGGGCTTGCCAGGATATTATACTGGTTTCCCCAGAAAAGCTTGAGAATTATGAGGCCAAAATCAAAAGTTTCTTTGAAGAGCACATTCACACTGATGAAGAGGTTCGGTATTGTTTGGATGGCAGTGGTCAGTTCACTTTCCCTTCATGTCTGGTGCTTTTAACAAGCAGATTAGTGTTACTCTCTAGATTGTATCTGGCATTCCTTCCATGTCCCTTTGGAACCCATCTAAGAGCATCTATGCCCAACATCTTAAGACTTTAGCTTCACTTTTTCCAAGTCATCTGTTGACAGGTGCAGAAATTCTTATCTTGATAGTTGGCTTCTTTTCACAGGAAGTGAAATCTTTTGACTGAATGGCAGGTTATTTTGATGTCCGAGACTCAGAGGATAACTGGATCCGTGTTTGGGTTAAAAAGGGTGATCTGATTATCTTGCCTGCTGGATGCTATCACCGCTTCACTCTTGACCAATCCAACTATATCAAGGTGACTCCTCATATTTTATAGCAGTTACTTGATTTTCCACCTACAAGTCATTAACTCTTGGCATTATTTGGTGTAATGTTCTTTCCTTTAATGTTGGGATTGAAGTGCCCAAACAAAAAGTTACTTGTCAATTCTAGCATGTTACCTTAAGTCCTCTCCTTTTTGAGGATCTTTCTTGTTCCCAAATGAATCTTGTATTCACTGCACAGGTATTGAAAAACTATAGAAGTGATGTGTGATCATCAGATTAGTGACCTGTCTCATTTTTGTGTGTTGATGTAACTATACTTTGAGTTGGCTACTTTTGCAATGTGACTTTGGCATTGTCATTCCTGGAGAATGGTACTATGCTGGAAATCTTCCTCAGGCATCAAATCTTGATTTCTGAACTCATCCCTCTTCTGCTAGCTTTCATGAATATCACAATTGGACTTCATGAATGTGTATGGATGTTAGTTTCTCTGGTTCAGCTAATTATGTCTTGCTGTCACAGGCAATGCGGCTGTTTGTGGGATCCCCAATTTGGACACCTTACAATCGACCTCAAGATGACAATCCCATCAGGTGACCTCTTTGTAAAATGTCTCTGAAATGCCTCAACTGTAAGCCTGATTCGGACTTTGTGGTTGTAATAATTTTTCATGTATGATTGCTGTGGGAGAATCAATCACCATATGTATTTGAGTATCTGAAGGTTTGACTTTCCAGTATCTGCAGTTTTAGTATTTGGAGGTATTGCCATCCTATTTTCTGCATTACTTGGTATCGGCAGTTACACTTGCTCTAGCTGTTGGATTCCATATGTTAGAAAAGTGTCAAACTCAAATTGGTAAATTTTTGACTAAAAATCTATGGAACTTATCTGAAATTACCACGTGATCTAATTGCACATGGCTGTTTGTTGTTTCTTTCTGGAACAAGTTCTGAGTGGCTGCAAAAAGTCTTCTGTGGATGCAGGAAAACTTATATTGATCACTTTCTCAGCAAGGAGGATGTTTCAGCAAACTAGTTTGCACTCTGGTATATTTTCAGTACTTTGTATTGGGAAGTCTTGCTTTATAAGCACCTAGTAGGAACTATTGTATTAGTTACTGTTGTTGCATACAAGAGAGTTGATAAAAGTGTTGTTCACTGAGGCAAAGTGGGGACAAATCCCCTAGTTCCAGTTGGGAATGAGAACTATGCTAAGAGGATCTTTTGCTAAAGCTGTAAGCTATTGTACCCCATTTTTGGTGACGCATTTTCTAGCAGAATGGCTTACTAGGATTGTGAGATGCACACTGTGTTCAAATCTTCTACTTGCGTTTTCATTGTTTGTTACTCTGATTGTGTTGGCTTCAGGTGACAGCAACACTCAAATCTTGTCCAGTGGTTGAATTGAACCAGTAATGGCTTTCAGAGGATTTGTTGATTGCCATCTCATATGCACTATTTTATTAGTTTATGCCAACAGTTTGAATGTGGACCAGTATATTGAAAGATCAAAGACTAGTAGAAGATATATGTTCTGATGCTGTTCTCACTCTTTGAGCAACTGAACTCATATTTTCCAGTTGCCAAAGATATGGTTGTTGGAGCCATTCCAAGAGCTAACTTTCATTTCTCTCTGTGTATTTTCCTTATGAAAGATTGGTGGAGTAGTAAATTGGTGCTTAGAAAATTTGTAATTTACGAACATGTGAAGAGGACTCTGACAATGGAGTGCAATTGTGAAAAAATCTGTTATAAATTTTAATTGAATTGGAAGTGACAATTTCTTTTTCAAAATGCTAATCTCCACTCCTTGGTCTAAAAATTATGAAATTATCTCTAAGATATCTCACTTATCATGGGCTTTCTAATAGTGCCCAGAGTTTACCCTCCTTTCCCTTAGAATTTTAGAGTCAGATTTTTGCAGTTGTCTCTGACAAAATAGTTTTATGTTTAAAAACACTTACACTGTCAGTCTAAACAGTGGGAAACCACCTTGATGCACTTTAACATGGTAATGACTTACTAATGCTATCAAGAGTACAGCAGGGGGCAGTTGTGGTTTGGCACATCTATCACCATGACAAATAAAACAAAAACAAATTAATAATAGATAGATGTTTACAAAGGACAAGGCTTTTGAATGGCTGTTAATGTATCCGGAGTTGCATCCAAAACTGAGGGATTCCATGGACAGTAACAGCAATTCCAGTATCACACTCAGAAAGAATATGAAGTTGAATCCAGTACTAAGTGACTTCATGGCCTGTAAGCACAACACTTCAAAATTATAGTCAGAACAAATATTATTCCAGCTGCTCACAACTGTTCTATAACAGTCAGAACAAATATTATTCCAGCTGCTCTCAACGGTTGTACGATCCGTGACCAGAGGTAGAGAAATGTCTTGCCTGCTGCTTTCATATGGAGATGGGAATAGACACCAGCTTCATTCTTGTCAAATTGAGCTGTCAACTCAGGGTGATATTAAATTTGGCAAGCAATATCATGGGTACACTCACCAGGGATAGACTTCTGTTGCTAGAGCAGGACCAGGAGGTCCAGCAGCAGCAGCAGCAACCATGTACAAACAAGGAAGAGACATGAAGTACTTGTACCTTGATTCAATTCATGTGGTTAGCTTGATGATATCAATCAGCAGCTTGCTAAGGATCAAGCTTGGCCTATCTAATTACTGTAAAGCACTAAAGACAGAAAGTGTGGAGGCTAAAAGACTACCCAGTCGGAATCATAACAGCAAAAAACACTAAACATGAATACCCATTGACTTGTAAAATGAGAGCACACAGCAAACAAAAATGAAATCTAGGTGCACATGAAGAATATATGAACCCACTCCATTGTCCAATGTTACACCTGGCCATGTGACTACAAGCAATTCTCACGGGAATGTAAAATCATGACTGACTAGAAATGAAAGTTTCACTCCATGTCACAGATCCACATGAAAAATTGGAAATCATATTATCTCAAGGTTCATCATGGTCATTCTCATTCAAAACTTTGGATCTGCCTGTTTCTTTAAAACAGTTTTGTAAACATCTACTATAGTTCATTTGAGCAGATACCAATCAACTTTGGCTGAAGTGGCAGCTTGAATCCCCCTAGATGGAATTCACACCTGCAAGAATAATCAGAAATCACCAGGTATTTTAAAGGGTGAAAATGTCCAGTGTCAAGTGTGGTACCTGAATTTGACAAGGACTGTCATTCGTCCCAAAGTATATGAAGGCAGACTTTGAAAACTGCAATAATGGAGGTTGCACTGGACTGCACCTCTTCTCAATGGGTGTCAAAGCTCTACCCCCAGTCTTCAAGCTGGAGGTGAATTTGCTTCCAGAATTGTATACAGCTCTCGCCCTGAACTACACCTTAACTGTGGCAATTGGCCACCAACGATGCTATGCTCTCAAAGGACATGAGGAATGTCAGTTAAATATCTGACAGCCACAAGAGTGAGCCTCTACTACAGCATCATACCAATACAAAGAGACTGAGAATAGGGTGCCAAACCATCACTTGCATCCCAGTCATGTACACTGCCTCTACTACAGTTCCATATCAATACAAAGAGACTGAGAACAGGCTGCTAAACCATCACTTGCATCCCAGCCAACTACATCTGCTATCATTTGCTCTAGATGAATATTATCTTTTGGAGTTTAGAAGTTGCAATGGCTCATGTAGAGGACGCCTTAACCCATGCGTGCCCCATGTCCAAGTTCTTCCTCTCAATGGTGGCAATGGAGAAACCTGTGGGTTGCACTCAGTAGCCTCTGCCCCTTCCAACCATGGTTGTGTTTGCAAATTCACATCTTGACCATCTTCTCCTACAGATCCTTGATCATGCTTCCCAGTCAGGGACTGTTTAGTAGAGATGCTAATCCCGTGAGCACTGCCATCAACCTTTTCATCCAGCAGCTGCACATAATCATTGCTCTCTCCCAGCAGTAGAGTCTTGTAATTTACTCCATTAAGCTCTGTTTTCAGTTCCAGCTTCCCATATTGGCCTTCCATGGCATTTCGGAGGGTTTCTGACAGAGATGGAGTAATCATCTGGCTAGTTGTGGAAGAGGACAGAGTATTGGAGCACACAAGACCTTTTCCACCTGAAGCTACTGAATTAACTTTGACACCCTTGCACTCCATGTGTTCTAGTATAGAATACACCTGTTCAAGATTCATGGCTTTGACTATAAGCAAACTGAAAGAGAGTAAAACATCACAACACAGCAGTCTATAGAACTGATGAGCACACCATTTCAGTTTCTAATACACCACCAGCATGCTTGCTTCCTCCCTTCCAACAAATATTTCAAATTACTATTTGATTCCAGATACCACATATCAATCTTCTCTACATTCATTTGTTGTAACCTAAACAAAACACCCACTTCGCCCTTTGGCCACACCTTGCATAGAAAAGCAGACACTGGTGTGAGTTGGTCATCACATTCCTGAAAGAAACAATATCTGAGTAAGCATGGATTTAATTACCTGACCCAAGGGTTTATTTTCTTCTGAGTTCAGAGGCTCAAGTTCTGAAGAACATATATCCAAGGTAGGTTGTGAGAGACTCTTCAGTGGTTTGAGCTGGTGATCAATCATAGCTTGATCAGGCAGCTCGGACTTGGTAGTGACAAGAGCTGCTGCAAACTCATTTTGAGCCTCTTGACCAGCCACATACTCATTCAACATTTCCAAATCCTTCCATGCAAGGTCTTGCTGGGTTGACTTATGCCTCTTGGTGTGGAATGCATTGGCTGCCAAGGCAAGAAGATATCAACTAAGTGGAAAGCACATCATTGTCATACTGCAAGCCTCTCTTTCACTTTCCAGAGCCGCTGGCCAATCGACAAATCTCTGAATAGGCCTGCGGCATAATAACATGTCTCTAGAATTTTAACATGGGATAGAAAGACTTACCATTGCCATGTTCATACTCTGAAGGTCTTTTTGCAAGCCAAATTGAGTTGTCCTTTCTGCAGACAGCATTTGCTGACACCTGCCCCTGGCTTTGCAATCTACTCTGCCAAACTCGTAAACCTTGTCTCATATCTGAATCTTCAGCTGTATTATCCATCCCTTTGGACTCAAGCCCCTCATCTTCTGCACATGCCTCATCTGCTTCAGCCACTCTATCCATCTCCATCTCTTCAACTGGTTTCTGTCCTTTGCTTGCATTGGTATCCTCTGGAGTGAGTGACGTCAAGAGCTCCTTCGTGTTGTTGAGAGTAGCTTCTGGCATAGTGGATCCCACAGGAACCCCTGTGCTTGTCACATTAGTCACCTTTTGCTTGAAATGCTGTATCCAAGGATTATGAAGGACAGCTGGGGGAACAGACAGTGATGGGTCCAGATTCTGAGGATGATAGTAGGCTTTCTCATGACCACCTTGCAGCAATTCAAAGAACTGAAAAGAATCAAACAAAAAAATCAGTAAATTCAAAATTGTGACGGGTCTCTAGAGAGAACTCAAATACAAGAAATGGTGCCTTATTCAAAAGCCATCTTGCAGCCTTAGCAGACATGCTTAAAAGGAAAAAGACAGACTACCTCACTAGGATCTGATGTGCAGCACCCATGGAGGCCTCTTGGTCGAGACTCCACACAATCATGTTCACAGTCATCAGCAGGACCTGATTTTCCATTCACATCCATGACATGGAACCCCTGCTTGTACAAATTTCTCACAAATGTAGCCTCAATTGAATTTAAATATGAGCTGTGCTTGTCATCAGTCCATGTTGTTGCTACAGATTCATGCTCCTTTGCCACCTGAAATATGCAAAGCCATTAACAAAACCAGATCAAGAACATACATCCTGGGTGTATATTACATCAGCTCTCAAAGTGATTTCTGTCCAGCATGAGTCAATTGGTCTGCCCACAAGCATGTCAGGGGGTGAAGTGGTCAACTGTCAATAGCTGTGATAGCCTGAAATTTTTCTGGCCTAACTCATGATTTCAGGCTGCCATGATGCAGAACCAAAGTGGACATCCCTTGAAGGTTGAGCAGTCTTGCTTCATGAGACCTGGTACCAATGAATCCTGTTGTTAACCACCACAGAACAGTTGTTGTCCAGCTTGCTGACAAATGGTGTTGGGAAGGAAGAACTCTGGGGTTCCATCAGAAAGTCACATTCATCTACAAATGTGCAGGAGCCAACAACCTGAAAATCTGGATTTTTTCCTTCAAAATTGGCAATTCAGTTCCATAGTGTAGTGAAGAGAATTAAATCACCATCTTGTTGACACTGTTGATCCATCCTTTTCTTGTGGAGATGCCCGCATGACTAATGCCTAAAACCTCCTCTTCTGCTGACATAATCCCAAGTAAAAGCATGCTCACCATGAAGGAAAGTAGCAAAGATGGAATGTGGGAAGTTTGAGCTGACACTAGCATTGCAATTCCACAGAAGAACAGAGAGCTTCTGGAACTATTTGCAACCACGAGTACTATTTGGAGACATGGATTTTTGCAGAATTGACATAGCCCACTTTTCTAGGGTCAGAGAGAAATGGGGGTCCCAAAAACTGCAAATTCTGGGTTGCACACAAAAAGTGGGCTATGTCAATGTTGCAAAAACCTAGTTTGCCAGCAACCAGCAGGATGGAAACACACCTGCCTGTGAGGTGATAGATATTGTGTAAGACTTGCTTTGATCTCAAAGATCTGGACTCCCTTCAAGGACTTGGAACAGGGTCCTGTGATCCTTATCAATCAGTACTGGTAGTACAAGATTTGCATAGAGAATGGGTAAAGAGGTCAGTGATCTTACTTACCGGATGGCTACTGGACTCAGAGTCTTCTTCCGTGGCTGAAGCCTCGGACTCGCTCCATCCATTATCATCTCCACTCTCTTCTAGGTTGTCGTCTTCTGTATTCATAGCTAGTTTCTCTTCCTCTTTCTCTTTGAAATCCGCTTCGCTTGTCACCATGGAAACGCCTGAGGAGCTTCTCACCAACAGCAGCTCCTTAGCGCCGCAGACCAGCTTGACAGAAGAGTCACCCTCCGATATCGTCAACGTCTGCCTCGCGGATCCGCCGGACTTGGCAGCAGATGATAGCCCCGGCTCCCGTTCCAGGCTCGCGGACCTCGTGACGGATATGCTGCTCTTTGCTGCTTTCAGGCCGCTAGATGGACAAAGTGATGCCATGGAAGCTAACATTGAGGCACACTGCTTGCGAGGAGCGCCAGACACCACACTCTGCGGCGGGTCTTTCACCGTGATGGACATGTCCATGAGCTGAGAGGCTCGTTCAAGGCTCAAGGGCCGGTGTTGCCGGTGCGCCGTTCCTTCCATCCCTTTGATCTGCACGCTGCAGACCTCCGCGGCGCTGTTATTGTGTGTGACGAGCCCCGACCTCATCCTCACACCATAGCCCGCACTGATCCCCGGTCGGAACATATCTAACCTCGCGCCTCGATGCAAGAGCCGCCCTGTTCAGTCTCGTGCAGAACGGCAGATGAACAACTAGAGAGCCTCCTCCAGCGCCGTTGAATTTCTCCTTATAACATCATCGCCTCCTCCAGAAGAAAGAATGTCACCTGATGTCCGCTGTGCAGCTTGGAACGTCATCTATTGCAGAACATGAGCGCATGTCCAAAGCAGGTTCTTGAGCAATATTTCTCCAGAGATTCCCGTACAAGACAAGCGTAATAGAGATCCACGGCACTCCGCTATAGCGTACTTCGTACAAATCACCGCAGGAACTCGATGCAATTCCAAAGCCTCAAAACCAATCCTGATCCACAACCTATCGAAGAAGACATACCAAGAAACACACGCAATAAAATTTGGTGACAAATGAAGCTTGCAAGAACATGTGGATGTTTCTATTGCTTCTAGAACGACTGCAGCTTCCTCTTGTCGGTTGGCTCCCAGAGATTGTGAGCAACCAGGAGCGCCCGGCAGCTGGTAGTCCTCAAGAAAAACGAACCGCGTGGCAATGAAACACACAGGTAACTTCTTGAACACGACAAGAGAGCAAAAGAGTCGGGGAAAACAGAGATTCGAAGAGCAATGTCCGTGACAAATAGAATGCTGGAGGAATTACATCCACCTCCGTACCCCGCCACAGATCACAACAGATCACAACAAAGACGCTTGCTGCTTGCAAAATTGTGCAGCATCCGACGACGACAAAGTCTGGGCGGCAGAAGAATATTCAGACACAAACCAGGAGCACAATGCATGAGGAAACAGGCAGACGATATCTACAAGCTTCTTCAAAGCCAAATCAAATCCCGAAAGAAAGTAATTAATTCCTCATGAGACTACAAAACGTGTTAAGCTCAAAACAGATCCAAATCCAGCAAGAAAAAAGGCTCACCAGGGGGCAGGCTGATGAAGATGCTGAGCGCGTCTCCGCACGGAAAGATCGCGAAGAGATAGCGCTCTGCGCCACAAAATCCGCGACGACAGCAAAACGATCCTGAAAAAGCAGCGACGAAGATGAAGAAAGACGAAAGCAAGTGGAGGACGAGACCAGATGATCCCCACCACGCAAATAGCGCACACTCCAGTTAAGTTAGTTAGTTAAGTGCTCGTTTAACGTAAGTAAGTTAACTAACTTAATTTAATGAGTTTCTCGCCAAGTCAGTTAGTTAACAAACTTCGTTAGTCATCAGAGATTCGCCGAGAATTTTTCTTTTCCTTTCTTTTTTGTTTCTTTCCCCAAAACCCCGTTCATGGCCCCCGGGATTTCTTTCTTTTCTGTTGTTCCCCAAAACTCGTCGTTCGTGGCGGGCCTTAATTGGGAATTTCTGTTTTCCTTTTTCTTTTTCCCTAAAAACTATTCATGCAATGCAACCCGGCCTGCGTTGGGATTTTCTAAATTTTTTCTAAAAAAATTTCCCCCCCAAACGTGTTCATGGCCTTGGGAATTTCTGTTTTTTTGTTGTTTTTTTTCCCCCCAAAACATTTTCATGGCCTTCAGAATTTTCTTTTCTTTTCTTTTCTTTTCTTTCTTTTTTCCCCCAAAACGCTTCCATTGGCCTTAGGAAATTTTACTTATCCTACAAGTTCCAATTTTATTTTTTTAAAGGGAATTTTTTGGGGGGTTTTTTTGGTTTTTATAGTGCACATTTAACTATTTGTGCAATTATTTAAGGAAAAAATCACCAAATTTTATGGTATCACAAAATTGAAAAAAAAGGAACCTACCTATACAACTAGTTCGTTTGTAGTGGAAATTGAATTGTGTCTTTGAATTGTTGTTTTAAAGGAAATTTTACTACATTGAAAATTCAAGTTTAATTTTAATATGTAGCAAAAAATTTCAAGGTAAGCAGAAACCCTAAATTCAAGGTTCAATTGCTTGAATATGAAAAATACCCACAAGTTCCTAGCTCCCATTTGAATGAAATTGGACCCAACAGATGAGTGTCCAGGATCACATCCATGGGACCTAAAGCTTAATTTGCAAGAAATGGGAGCCATGCGCTTGAGGTGGTTGTGAGTTTGTTCCTGACCTACCAGCCACTTTTGGGTATCTTCCGAGCTCCACAACCGCTTGGGTGGGCCTCAGATTTTTGCTCTTTGTGGAAGGAGATGAAGAGATCATGTTATCAACAAAATATCCTATTATACTAGAAAATAAAATTAAAACATATATATATATATATATTTTTTTATTTTTTTTTTTTAAAAATTGATTTGATTAATGGGTTATGTGCATGTATATATTTATTATTTTAATTAATTTTTAAAAAATTCTAGATTTTCTTTTTTCAGGTTTGAGATTTTAAGCAATTACGTACCTATTTGAGAATGTTGCAACAGTTGTTTTATGTATCCATTGTATAGTATATTACCAAGTCCATATTTTCAAAGACATTTAGGAAGAAATCCCCTTTTAGAGGAAGAATATCAAGGATCCCCATGCTGAGTACTCTTTCTTTAAAATGGTCTGGAGAGGAGGAGGAGGCAAGGTTAGAAAAGTGAGACCAACAAACCAACCAACAAACAAATTGCACAAAAGCAACCCAAAAAAAAAATGGAACCCCGACTACTTCCACAGCCACATGAGCCATGTGCATGCATGTGGATTGGGTACCCAACCCAAAAGATATCTGTTCTTTGAACCAGGAGTCCACCACTTTGTGGGCCACCAAAACTAACTCATCACATGGGCCCAACAACAACACAAGAAACCCAATTTTTTGCTTGAAGAACACATTTTACACTCAAAAACAGGCTTTTTCAAAAGTTTCTCTATAAATGTTTCTTCAAAAATTAAAATAAGATTCACTCACAGAAAACCAATTTTCCTACTAGGTAAATCTACCAGCCCCTAATGCTCTTGGCTATGGACATGTTGTGTCGGAGCCAATTCTACAATTATATAATTCACAACACAGAAATTGCCTTTATAAAACTCTTATAGGAATTACCAATCTGGGTAGAATCCACCGACCATATAATATCAGTGATCAATCCAGCTTTATTGGCCTTGCCTACTACCAAGGCCCTTAAGGATATTGTGTTTAGATTCATTATAGAGTATAGTAGCTTAAGGGATTTTTATGGGCCCCTACTAGGTAGTAATAATAGGTCTTATTTTATATGAGGATTTTTTGAAAAATTGATATTTTGGCTTGAGCTGAAACTTGGGATTAGTTAGAGAGTTATAATATTTTGAAGGATTTTGGGTTTCTTTTAGAGGATTTTTTGAAGATTATATTTTTGCATGGTGAAATATTTGAGTTTCCAAAACATTCTTCTTTTGCCTTAAGATACTTTTTAATGTAATTGGCAAGGCTACATTGTGACACACCCCTTGTTTTGTTTTGTTTTGTTTTGTTTTCTTCTTCTTCTTCTTCCCCCCCCCCTCTCCCAAACCAAAAATCTTGTGGCAACTCAACATAGGGAGCTTCCTAAGGGAGATAAAGATCTTAGCAACTTTTTGAAAAAATCATTTTTGACGGGCCTCTTTAATTGGTCCTAAACTAAAAATATATTCACACTATAAAGTTTTAAACCCTTCCCACTAGATCTTAGCATCTTTGTTGGTTGTACATGTGGCTCCCACTGCACGCTTGATTGAAACAAAAGATCTAAAATACACACAACACACACACGCACATAATGTTACTTGGAACCAAAAAATCTTATGCTAAATTCATACAAACACACACACATCTCTCTCACTCTCTTGTGTCACCACACATTTTGGACTAGCATGAGATTTTGTCATTCTTTCCACTTGGTGGGACATGATTGCAAGGTTTTAAGCCCCCCTTGGATTACACCATCTCCATTGGCTACTAGGTTTGGTGATTGTTCCTTAGTATCTAAGGACAACCCAAAATGGGATTCAACTTTTGGTGGCAAATTGAAGCCGAATGTGGTGCCATGGTTTCTTCTTCTCAAGGATCCATGCACCCAATCTCAAAATTGAAATGAAGCCAATTGTCGTTTGTCAAGTACATGAGCACCGAGTTCATTGGAAACATGTAGGTGGAAGCTTCACAACCACAATATTAAAACTCCAAATAAAGAAAGAAGTACAAAACAAAAGAGGGCCATGCTAAGATATTTTTATTTATTTATGTATTTATTCAAATTCATTCTTGAAATTTTATTACTTGCTATATATAATAACTTATATTATGTAACAAAAAATTCAAATTGTAACTAAACCAAAAAAATTGCAGAAGAAAGAATAGATACCAAAATATGAAGTATAATAAAAAAATATTTGAAATAAAAGTGAGACCAAATCATTTGCCTCAAGAACCTTCCCTTGGAGAGCCTTCCCTAAGTTTTCCTAAGGGAAGAAAGGATTTTTTTCCTCATGGTTCCCAATGTGTTCCCACTATGTTCCTTTTAAGTTTTCAATGGGTTCCCATAGGTTCCCAATATGTTCCCCAAGTTCCCAATGCGTTCCCTAACAAATGTCTAACTTATGGTGAACATGAACCAACACCCATCAGTGCATCAATTGAATGTTCTACCTCCCTATGTACCTAATAACTACCAACCTACTAGAAACAACCTACCTAGGCCGTCTACCCACTTACATTGCCCTACTTATATGGGCCCATGTACCTACTATGTATGACCATCAAAACTTAATAAACCTCTCAATGTGAAAAGACCAAATGTTGTCATTGTCATGTGTAGGTATCCCAAAAATCTTGGGATCCTACACTTAAATAAACCTTTAAAGATCCAATGATAATGTAATGTGCACCTTGAATGCAAGTACTACACAAAGCTCTATTGCAATACTTACATTTGGGGGTACATTACAAAAATTATTGATCACCATTGAAGTAGGGTGCATATCAAAATGCAATACCTTACAAGCTTAAATGAAAGGTGGGTAATAAAATATATTATTTTCATGTAATTCTAAAAACTTAAATCAACAATTGAAAAATGTTTAAAGCAATGCAATATTTTCATTATTAACTCATTTTTCAAAGATTTTTTAATTGTTTTTTAACTTATTTTTTATTTTTATATTTATCCCTTTTTCCATTAAATTTATTATATGCTATTGGAATGCAAAAATTTAAGTGGATGCATGTATTACAAAATTGATCCAAATAAACAATGCACATTTTGTCATCTACATGTAGCAAGTTCAATTGTGGAACTTCACTGTAGAGCTTTGTCATATGTCATGGAATTTTGCCATGGAGCACACCAAATGTGAGAATAATACAAACACACTGAAAAAACAAAAAACAAAATAGTATAACAACAAAAATGAACACAAGGAATAGAGAGAATGAAGGAAAGGAGGGAGGGGCAAAGAAATGAAGAAGGAAAAGAGGGAAAAGGGAAGGAATAAGAATAAAGAAAAAAAAAACAAGAAAAAAACCTAACTTGTTTCGTTCACTTTAAGCTCCAAAGTGTTTTCTCCTATTTTGTTTCACAAGTTTCAAGGAGATTCATGTGCATGTTTTTCCTCCTCAAGCTTGAAGCTCCACAACAATGGTAATGGCAAGAAAGAAAATAGAGCAAAAGAAAGAGGTGGTGATGATAATGGAAACAAACAAAAAAGGAGGGGAAATAGGTAGTAGGGGGAACATTTAGGAACTCACTAGGTTGGGGTGTTGTGGAACTATGGTTGCATTCATCTAAAAACAACCTCATAATGACCTCATCCCCAATTGGTGTGCTAATGGGTGTTGGTTCACATGGGCCTCACATCATGTTTCAATACCTAGCTAGGAAATAAAATGGTTCATAATTTTTTTTATCTTCATACTTTGTCTGTAAATAACTTGGGTTAAATCATTTTATAAAAAATTATAACTTGTGTAGGGCTAAGGTGAACTGACACTTACCTTCACATTCTTGAATGAAGCCTTTTAGTGGCCATATTAAACCAAGGGATGTTAAATGTTAAACCAATTGCCAATTTTTATCACAATAGGTAATCAATATTGACCTTGTTCTAAGCAATAAAAGTCAATACACACCTTAAGTAAGGCATATGCTCAAGGAAAAAATAGAAGGTTGAGGTTGGGATAAGAATTGGTCCTCATAGTTTTGGTCTATGTTCTTGTCATTTCCCCTTTGTATCATCGTGTGGTATTTCGTTGAACTTGTGTTCAAGCTAATCCTTCAATCATTCCTATGAGTTTGAATTTAAACATTTCTTAATGTGATGTCCCATGTTCCACATGCAATACACATCTAGGCCTACCTCATTAGCAAAAGCATTATTGAACCTTTAAACTTTAGTTTCAAATGGTGAAGAGGTGCCTTTAACTCCCCTATTGGCATGGGCTTGGATAGTTAATCTAAACCCCCTTGGGGGCATTCCATTTGGGGCTCCTTTAATTACACTTATATTCATAGCTTTGAGGCATGAAGTGTAGGTTGCTTTTGATTTTCCCTTAGATACTTAGCTTGAAGCCTTTTAAATGTCAATGCTTGGCATTTGTTCCTTATTTTCCTTCAATGATGTCTTCTCCTCCTTTTTTGAAAGGGAGTTCCTAAGCACAGAAAAACTAAGGCATATTTGTAACATTTTTTTAGGTGATTATGAAGTTTTTTAGGTGGAACATTTACTTTGTGCCCATGCCTTTGCTATGTCATTACCTCAAAATATGCCCCCTTTGGATGGCACACCATGCCCCAAACTCATTGTTTTGGACAAAGTTTTACCTTGGGGCACATTGGAAAGTATGTTCAAATTGCTAGAGCCTTTATTCCCATAGCCTCCGGCCCCTACATCAATTGAAACAACCTTTCACACATTGTATTCATCAATGACAAACCAAGATTCTTTAACGGAGTTTCAACCAAACACAAATTTGGACCTCTCCTTTGATTTGTTCAAGTATGTGTTCATTTTTATGTCCCATCTTTTAACAAATGAACCATTTGGCATGGTATTTGAGAACCTTTGAAATTCATTTGACTTTGAAGGTCAATTAATAAACTTTCAAGTTGTTTTTGGTGTGTTTTTTTTTGTAACAATAGGGTGTTTTCCTAAAAGCATGGCTCAAGTGTTGGTACTTGTTTGATTCCTAGCCTTGGCCAAACCTTTTAAAGGCATTTGGCCCATTGTAATGGGTGAGGTTTTATATCAATTAGTAAACATAACTTTGTGCTTTCAATTTTCCGAGACATTTGTAGTTCATTTATCCCTTCATGAGTTCAACATTATAATGAAAGGAGTTACGAAATTGTGGTGCACAATATTCAAACAACTTTAGAGGTGCATCCCAAGTAGGTAGTGTTGTAGATAGACGTTGCAAATTTTAACATAATATTCTGTTGGGTCATCTTTTAATAACTATGAGTGACAAATGGCCCAATTCTTCCCACTTGTTTGAGCCTTTTATGTAACATTTTTTATGAGTAGACTCATTTTTTTGGGACTCGTTTGTTCTCATTTCAACCTTTGTGATAACACATTGACATTGTGTTATCCATAGATGGGGCTTGCATTTTGGCAAATGTTGTCAATGTTGATCCCATTCATGCAATTAAAAAATTCCGTTTATCCCATTGTTTTGAAAATTGCCCCTTTTTAAAAAGTTGGCATAACTGTTGCAACCCAAGTAAAGGATGGGATTTAATATGATCGACACTCAAGGGATTTATTTTTATTTCTCGATGTGGAGATATTTGGTCACTTGCACTAGCAAATGGACAATATTCTACACTAATGTGCTAATATGGCATGGTCAACTTAGGGAACCGGAGACACTCCTTTGTTGCTTTTATGAGCATATTGGGGTGGGCCATCCTCGCAAGCAAGGCCTCTTTTAAGCTTGACCCTCTTTCAGGATTCCCTCCCATCTCTTTGTCTCATTTGCTTCATGCTACGTATGAGAGGTTTAGGGTTGGGGTTTGTATTGGCCTAGTGTTTTTTCCTTCCTTTCCTTTTTTTGGCATTGTCTATGCTTTGGACATTGGTCTTTGTATTCCTCCCTTTCCTTTTTGGATTGGGCCACAATGAATCAGCACCCACCAGTGCACCATCCACTGGATGCACGTTACTACACATGGTTCTGAATGAACCTCACCCGAGTTAACATTTGGTTTCACCTTGGTAACCAATTCTATAGAAAATGGGTCTCATATATAGGTAGGTAGGTAGGAAAATAGATAACTAGTAGGTTAGTAGATGATTTATACATAGGGAATGGTTGTTTTCACTACCTACCTACTAACAACCTGATTGTGAGTTGTTAGTAGGTAGGTAGTAAAAAAAGCAACTGAACTAACCACCATGGTTTAACTATGGAGCTGGAACCCAACAGAAAGCTATCTCCTAACCACTTACCATCAAGGAAGGGAATAGACAACTGCTTTTTACTATGCAAAAATCTATCTATGAAGGAAGCTAGTTTCTTCTTGGCCTTG
Source organism: Sphagnum tenellum (assembly GCA_963921925.1). Classification (NCBI taxonomy): domain Eukaryota; kingdom Viridiplantae; phylum Streptophyta; class Sphagnopsida; order Sphagnales; family Sphagnaceae; genus Sphagnum; species Sphagnum tenellum. The sequence goes on from OY998146.1 coordinate 1,119,506, forward strand.
CTCTTGATAGGCAAGGATATTGTGTTCAAGATTCATTATAGAGTATGTAGTAGCTTAAGGGATTTTGGTCCCTCGGTAATAATAGGTCTATTCTTAAAATGAGAGCTTTTGAAAGATGATATTTTGGCTTGTGTTGAAACTTGAAATTAGTTTTAGTTATAGAGTTATAATATCTTGAAGGATTTTGGTTTCTTTTAGAGGGATTTTTTGAAGATTATGTTTTTGCATGCTGACATATTTGAGTTTCCATAATTCTTCTTTTGCATTAATATGCTTTTTTTATGCAAATGGCAAGGCCATAGTGTGACATACACCTTGAGATCCAAGGAATTGGGATGCTTCAGATCGTGTTCTTGGTGTCGTTTGAAAGCTCTTGACAAGGAGGGGTGCATGGGCTTGGTTCCATGACGTTTGGACTTGTGGTGCAAAAGTTCTTGAATATTGAATGATTTTTCACTAAAAATTAAATTAAATTAGATTAATTCATAGCTGAAAATTTCGGAGGAATTGGAATGCGCCTTTGGTGTTGTTGGAAGGATCTTGATGAGCAGGATTTAATGAAATTTATTTGGCAAGATTTGGATTCAGAATGTGGGAGATATTCACCCTCGGGGAACACATTGGGAACTTATGGAACATCTTTGGAACGTGATGGGAATCCATTGGGAACTTGAAGGGAACATGTTGGGAACAAAGAAAAAATGGAAAAAATAAAATAAAATTCTCCCCCTCCACATCCACATCACTATTTCACCATGTCGATGTTGCAATATGGCCATGGCCATGTCCAACATTTTGCTGTGTCACCATAAACTCAACATTGGGCAGTCTGCAAAAACATTCCTCGGGCTGCACAATTTCTTTTTTAATTTTTTTTATTTGCCCGATTCCTGAAAGTTAATCCTTTCCTGCCCAGCTTTCTGCTCCCAAAAAAGACTGCCCACACAAATTTACTGTAGTACCTTGGACCATTTCAACACATGTCCATTGAATAATTATTTAATTTTGAAATTTTCGTTTGAACTAATCAAATATTCTTAAATATTATATTCACTATTATCCTTCATTCACAATATTATTTGTTTCAGAAGAAATCATTTTTGAAAATTTCAACATTTCTGAAAATAATATAATTAGTGTGGAATTGGCCAAGGTACTAAGGTATGTTTCCACAACCAAAACTAATTCAGAAAAAAGACTCAACATTTTTGGATTTTCTGGGTTTTTTTTTTTTTTCCTTAATGGCTCTTTCGAGCTTGAGAGGAGCCCAATAAGTAGATCATGCACAAATACCATTTTTTGCCAAAAACAATAGCTAAGTTCACATGAAGGGTTTGGACCAGTGTTGTGCGGGTATTAGAATCAGCCACAGATACCAGCCAGCTATCAACCTGTATACATACCCACATACCCGGGCAGGAGTGAAATGTTTTTAAACCGGTTTTACTACAGAACCTCATTTTCTCACAAAAATTGAAAAATTTAAGAACCCACCTTTCTAACTGCTGGTTCTTTCATGAAAAATGGAGGTTCTTTGATGTTGCTGAAATACCCGTAACTGGTGGTTCTCTATCTGGTTTTTGGTCAAAAAACCAGAACTGGCGGTTCTTTGATGTTGCTGAAATACCCATAACTGGTGGTTCTCTATCTGGTTTTTTGTCAAAAAACCAGAACTGGTGGTTCTTTGCTTCTGAAAATTGTGAAGAACCAAAACCGTCGGTTAATTCTTAAAATCAAAATAACCACACAACTCTGGTTTGGAGCCATAGTCAATGGAAGAAGAAGCTTGAGGTTTGATCACCATGCAAATAAGCTCTTGACATGTTTGTAATAGGTTGGCATGATTATCGAGGTTTGATGGCTGGTTAGTCAGGCATGCCTCCAAAAGAAACCCCAAAATAAGGTTGCCTTTTGAAATCTGCATCATGCACTTGGCTTTCCTATGCAAATGAATCTGCTATGAATCTGGTGTATATACTTAATGAACCCATTGCTTGCACCAGCAACATTATGTGTGTCAGTTGTGACATTGTCCTGCTTTTGGTGTGGAGACGATTTCTACAACACTCAATAAAGCCATTTTTGCACATTTAGAGGCACCATTTACTGGCTAATAGATTACAGGCTTATCATATACATGGAAGAGTTAGATCAGTGTCCGACAGATTACATTGGATAGCATGATTTGTTGCTAAGTCTATTTTCTAATTTCCTTGGTGTATGTGAGTGAAGCTGGTGTTTGTTGTTTGGGTCTCAGTAATCTGAGCTATTCTGTTCCAATTGGGTCAAAGAGATAGATAGATACGCACAGCCTCCTACAACTTTGGGTTCATTTGCACCAGCCTCTCTCTCTCTTCCATAGGGAGCTCACAAAAGTTTTGCTCTCATTGTCCAATTTCAGCTAAAAAGTAAATGAGTTGTTCCGTTAACTACTTCCAAGTTTAGATTGGAATCTGTCAACCTTGTTCATTGCTTGATTACTAACAGAGTATGGATAAGGAGCTAGAAAACTGGGATTAGTTGGTTATGTACAAACAGATAAGGAATTATGTTGGTAAGAGCGGAGTTTGTGTGGGCATTTTCAAAATAAGGGAGCTAAGACCAGGCTGTATCCTTTAACCAAATCCTGCATTCTGGGAATGTCCCACACTCGCAGGCTTTTACCCAAGGCGAAGTTTATCCTAAACCTTGACATTTATGAAAGAAGCTAAATGCCAGTGTTGGGTGGGTGAGAACTGCCAGTTCCGAGGAACCAAACTGGAACCTATGAAGAACCAGACCCGCCAAGATGCCAACGAAGGGGAACCGTGCTAGGAACCTATCACCAAGGAACTGGACCCAGTAGGTTAGTTTCAGCTTTCAAAATTTTTAAACCTTGTAACAAAACACATTGGTATGCATGTGGATGAGGGGGTGAAGGATTCTGGGCTTATGGTGAAAGTGATTCCATGTTCAAAGTTCAAACACTCCCAATTAAGGTGATACATGTGATGTGGGAGCAACAACGACAATAAGTGCATCGGGTCTCTTAGGTACCCTGAACAATGGCAAAAACATATTGTGACATCTACAAAGACAAGGATCCTAACATTGTTTGATCAAATTATGAACTTTGATGCATAATTCAAAGCTGAAGGTCTTGGTATCTTGATGCAATCTTATGCAAATGCCATACAATGGATGTGTAGGATGTAACAATTTTGTCTACTCTTGAGCAAGAACAAGGTGCAACTTCTCAAAGGGTAAGACATTACACCAAGTTGTACAATCAATTTTTCTATGGGCAGTTTTTTATATGATTATAGGTGTCAATTGTGGCATAATTTATGTTCTTTGATAATTACATAGCAATTATGATTGCAAAGATTTACAATTCCCAACCCATTCAACAACCCAAGCACATGGTGCAACATCCACATGCAATGTTGGGCTAAATGCAACTCATGTATTTATGTGATCCAACCTCCTTGCCCACTTGTTGTACTTGACAAGATTGTTGTATTGCCTAGCAAGAGTGTGTCTACCTAAAATGTGTAGTTGTTTGGCAATTTTCAACACAATTTAGGACCTTGCCTTGGGGTGCTATTGGTGCTCTTGATTCAATTTGTGCGTAGATCTTGCACAAGGATGCATCTAGTGGAGACAAACCTAGGGTTAGTTCTAGAATAGGGTTTAATATAGAACTAAACCAATTTTTCTTTAGAATGTTATGTGGCATAAAATGAGGGTTGAAAAGATTTCTATTTTTCTTCTATGTGAATAGTGACAATCGCATGCACCAAAGAAGTCTGTCACCTTGCAACACCATCAAAAGCGATTGTGTGCACCAAGTTTTAGTTATGATTGCAAAAATCCTAGGATAAGTTCATGATTTTTTTGTTTTGTTACTAAAATTGTTAATTTTCATGATCCTAGGGATGGAGATTGTGTGGTTCATTGGCTTTTGGTGTTGCAACATTTTTTTGCAATTTATTCATTATTACTTATGAAGGAGTGCAAGGGATTCAATGGAGGATGATATGAAAAAATAAATATTGGTTTTCAAATTGATGAAGGCATGTTGGGTTTTGGTTTTTTCCTTTTTGCTTGGTGATGCTTGTTTTAGAGATGAATGTTCTTGACAAGAAGTTATAGTTTTATTGTTTTTTTTGTTGCATGTGATTTAGAATGGTTGTCAAGGCATAATAGACAATATCAGGTTAGAGGCACAATGGAAATGATTAAGATCGCAAGGGAGTTTGAAAGCTTGCATATGGATTTCATAGACTTGGGTTTTATACATCCAAGTGTTGTTTATGTTTGTTTGTGGTGAGGCAATGAGACTTGTCCTAATGGGAACTTTGAGAGAGACTTGATCATGTTACCACCAAGATCCAATATGTCAAATTGTTGTTGTTGAAGGTTAAGGTAGGTTTTTTTTTGTTTAAATTTCTTAATTTCTATTGGAACTAAGAGAGGAGAGTTCTTTGAAATGTGCACCAAGTCTTCATTGTTTAAAGTTGGGTGAAAGTGTTATTGGGTTGTTTAAATTTATTAGTGGAGGTAGGCATGAAGGCTCAAAACGCAATTTGAAATTTTAGAGTGCCACATGGCCACAAGCACTTGCACAATTTTATTTTTTGTTGCCTTCCTTTTAGAACCCTTGAATTATTGTGACAGTCATTAATTACACATACAATTAAAGGAATTCAATAGTTTTTTTTTTGGGTGTTGTCATAAGTACAATAGGTGGTCTAGGTGGGTTTGTTTTTTTCTTGCTACCATAAGTATAGTAGGTGGTAGGATTTATTTGTGTTTTCCCTCATTGTGCAGTGATGAAGAGGAGTAACAATTCTTTGACAAAGGATGAGATTTTGGCATTCTTGAGCTTGCTTGATGTACAAGCAACCTATCCAAAGGCTTACAAGAGGACTACAACAAATTCATTTGAACTTTTATTTGCTCAAGATTGTTTCAAAGTTTAAATTTCTAGAATTAATAAGAGATGTACCCACATCTAATTAATAAAATCAATAATAGGCAATCCAAATTCCAATGGGTGTTGATTAAATTTTGGTGTTTCAATTCCCAAAAGCAACCTATTATTCAAATATGTTTTTTTGTTCAATTTATTATTATTATTGTGTTTAGCATTTAAGGTTGTTTTGTTTTGTTGTTTTAAAATTTTTATAGGAGATGACTAAATAGGTGTAAAAAGTTGAAAATCAACTTCACAATATGGTTGTCATTTTGACAAATTTAATCAATAAGGAATGTTGGGGTTATGTTGTTACATCATTTTCAATTGGATGTGATTATGTTCTTGCCATTGCAAATATATCTTCCACAACGACAAATGCATTGTCAATATTGGCAACACAACATGATTTTTGGAAGCCAAAAAGTCAAAATGCCACTATGTGGGCATTTTATGCACCAATTGTAGTTACACCAATTATAATTTAAAAACCAAATCAAATTAATTTTAAGCTATTAAAATGTGTTTTATGTTATCATGTTGATCCACTTCCAAGAGTAAGAGGGGGCATCTTAAATTATAAACTAGTCGACAAAATATTGTCACTTTTGAAACATTTAGAAACAAATCACGTAAAGTTTGGATTAAATGGGATGGATGTGAAAAGAATGCACTTGAAAACTGATGATTGACAAGAAAAAAGTATGGCCCTTCCCCATTTAATATTGCTTCCTTCTTTGGTGGTATTGTTCCTTATTCTATGGATGATTTTCGTAAAAAATAGTTTGAAGAATATCCAACTTTATTCATTGCTAAAAAGTTAGGTGTCTTTGTCTTTGTTGAGTCACCATTTCTTAGTTTATTTGTTTTGAGTTAAAATCCTTGTGTTAGGCTTCTATCAAGGCATACCCTAATGCATGAAACTTTGCCAAAGTTGGTCGAAAAATCCAAAGAGAATTTTATTACAAAATCTTTTGAATCATGTGACACTTGCATGGTGAGTTTTGACTTGGGATGTTGAGAGGAGTCAACATTTTTGTTTTGATTTTTGATTTTTTGAATCACATTTGGGAGCCTACCACGTAACCATCATTTTGTTTGGAACAATGAACATATGGGCTTGCATATATGAAGGCAAACATGAATTAAGTACTATAAACAAATGGGTTAAATGTTTATTGTATATATCAAATATGAAGGGAGCAATCTTTCAACTATGACCACTACCCTAACTTTGTTATATCATATGAGGTGTTGGGATTGGCAGAACCTTTTATAATTAGTTGTTGGGGGCATGCCATGCCAAAATGTTGCCAATATGCAATACATGACACAAAAGTTTCTATTGATCTAATGTCAATTTTCATTAAGAGTGTCAATCTATTTTGTAAAAATTAATTATTTGGACCAAAACAAGTGGGAAAGGACAACAAGAATGGCAAAAAGCTTGCTTGGAAACTAGCATACATCCACACAAATTAAAGACTCCAATCAAAACACAATTTGCTTCAAAGGTCATTTTATTCCAAAGGCATTGAATTTTTAAATGTCATTGTTTGTTACATGGACAAAAAAAATCTTTGGCACTTCAAAGGTGTGTTTTGAATATGCAAATTTGGGTAGTAGCCCAAATTATTTTGATACACTAAGGCTTGCAGTTGGTCAATGTGTTGTTAATGAAAATAAAAATTAATGGTTATTGTTTATTGTATTTGTTGTTACAATTTTTCTTGTCATCCAAATGTGAGTACAAAGTTCGGCACTTGAGTCCTTGGAAACCCAAGATTTTGATGCAGAACTTCAAGTCCTACATCAATGAATGCAAAAACAAGTGGTAATGTTCTAAAGCTGGTGAATTAATATGTTGGGAATGAGAAACCACCGTTGATTGCAAGTGAATATGACAAGTTTGTGTTGTTTATGCTTTTGATTCATGTGTATAAGAGCTTGAACCTAATTTTAGAACATGGTCCATGTGAATTCTTTTCCTAACAACTAAAGGATTGTTTAATCCAAAATGGGCCACCGTATTTTCTTTTGAAGTTTTTTGTTGTGTCCAATAGTATAAATAAGCACTAATGTTTGATGATCTTGGCAAATGGAAATGTTGTCCAATAACATTTTAACCTTCAAATTACTACCATTTATTTCAAATGCCAACATTTGATTGCATTTTGGCCTTCAAATCTTGGCTTTGGGCCATTACACTTTTTGAACACACAAGTCCATTTACAAATTGTAAATTATAATTTGTTTTTCATTTTTTCAAAATAAAATTATTTCTTATTTGTAACATTGTTTTTTTGGGGGATGTATGTGTTTCTTTGCAAAAGTTTATAACAAAACCATTGTTCATTTCACTTTTTAAACATTATAATAAGATGAATGATTTTTTACATGTCCACCCAACTCCAAATAAGGAGAAAATGAAAAATTAATCAGGTTTATTGAATTGAAACCTAATCGAGGACTACCTATAACCTCTCCCAACCTAACCGCTAATCAAACTACCTAAACAAAACCATTAACCATGAATTTGAAAAAGTTTGATTATAACAAAACATAGACGTGAAACCATTTGATAATTGAAAACCCATATTCAAACCAAATCACCCTTTTGATATTTTCAAAGTCCAATTATAATCGTACATTATCCTTTTGTGAAACTATAAAACTAAAACTAAATCTTACCCAAAGTTATTAATTTTTTACATATCCCCTTTGGACCCAAAACCATCATTTATGGTTGATGCAAAACTAGGAGTAAAGTTTATCTTAAAAAGTAGAGTGTAACCTATGATAATTATGACGATTTTCAACAATTTTTTTTCATATTTTGACAAAAATTACTTTCATTATTTTGAAGACTATTTAATGATGAAACTAACCCTAGAGTAAGGTGATTCAGCTGGTCCAGTTAAACACTATGATGGGCAGTTGTCACCATGCCACCATACCTTTATCCCTATCACCAAATATAATAACAAAATCTTTGTTTAGGGCAGGGGTTGATGTGAAAAAAAAAAAAACTCTTCTTGCCTGAAACATATTCACCACTTTTCAACCCATGTCCCACCATATAATATTATGATATATGAGGCCATTCACACCCTACACCTTAGGCCCACTTTAGATGGGGTTCTAGGGTCCAAATTCCTAGGAACTTGAAGCAAATTCAATCCTTGAGTTGGACCATGCCTTGGACCCTAGTTTGGATCTTGGCTCTCGTGGATCTGAACCAATTGATTTTCCCTTCAAAACGGTGCCATGTATGTTTAGCCTCAATTCGCCACTTTTTGGTCTTGGACCCTCATCGAAAGGCAATGGGTCCAGTTTATGGCTCTCAGCCAATAGGATTGCTCTATTTCATTGGACCTAGGACCTTAGATCATTATCTAAAGTGACCTTTAACTCTATTTGAACCCTTAACACTAAACCTATACATTGCAACAATAATGACACTTTTTGTCTAACAGATCAAGGGGCTTACGACATATATTATGATGGGAATATTGCCATCTTTCATATGGTATTAGTGTAGCTTGTGCCATTGGCTAGAATCTGCTATTGGGCTAACCCTTCTAAATATAACTTTTTGAATTCGCAAGACTATTGCAGTGGAATTTACGGGGATTGTTTACATTGCATACAATCATTGTTTAGCCATATAGAAAATATATGTAGTCTATGTTAGCAACCATATAGCAAACTATGTAAGACCTTATTTTGCATGTCGGGCATAGAGCGTACCTAACTACCGTGTAAATGGGTGGGAACCACAACATGCTCTCAAAATGTAGTTGAAGGGGACATGATAAAACTTTCTTTGAAAAGGGTACATTTGGCCTTCGACATTTTCCTTATTTTTTCTCTTTTTGTCAAGCCAATAAAGTAGCAAAAGCCTTATTCTCATTCCCATCACCCAACCATAGCATCTTCCCGCATCGTCTTCACAAAAAGTCAACACTCTTGTTGTTTTGGTTTGAAAAGACTGAATTTGGTTTGAACAAAGAAAACAAATTATTTAGCATGCCATAAAACTTAGCTAAACATGCAATTACTATATTATAAAATTGCATATTTTCAAGATAATTGTAAGCAAAATTTGCTTATTTTTTATTTGATATATCATTACGCGACATTTGTTCCCATGGACTAGCAAAATCAAAATAGTGAAAATTTTGAATCATCTCTATAGGTTCAAAAACCACACGTTTCTCCGAACATCATAACATATTTCCAAATATCCACTTAAAGGAAAGTCTTTTCGTAATAAATGAAGTTCAAAACCGATTCTATCTGATCTAAGTGCCCGGTGGTTTTGATGAATGAAATAGAGAAATAATGAGAAATCAATTAGGGGAATCCATATCAACGATCATACCATCATTACTTTTATTTTTTGAAATTCCACTTAATCAATTGAATCAAAACCTATTCCTATCATTAATAATTTGTTTCAAGACATTTCAAAAGAATGTTGGTTATAGCTAATATGAAAAGACATAAAAATCATACATGCAGGAGGTAATTCAAAATGTGAAAAAAACTATGAGTGACAGAATGAATGTACCAAAAATTAATCCAAATAAATAAGAAGGTAGGAATCCTACCTCCCTGTGTGAACTGTTATTCAACTAAAATTTCCTTCCAAAACCATTTTTCACAATTTAATTGAATTTTCAATGACAAAAACTTACTCGAAGAATTCAATATTTCCCATACCTTGGGTTTCAAAATTTCCAAATCACTTTCATTGAATATTTACTCATTGAGGGTTTTCCAACAATATCAATAGCGCACTCAAAATTCCCCTAAAATTTTTAGTTTTGATTTGAATGACTTTTTAGTGAAAGAATTGTTCAATATTCAATAACTTCTCCATTGTAGGTTGGAACATTATGAAACCAGGTCCTTGCACCCCTACTCATCTAGAGCTTGAACAATACCAAGCAAGAGGTGTTGTGGTTTGGGAGATCTCAATGTGACAAACAAAACAAGCAGTGTATCACACTATGACCTTGCCATTTACATTAGAACATATCTTAAGGCAAAGGAAAAATTATGGAAACAGATATATTTTACGATGCAAAACTTATAATCTTCAAAAAAGTCCTCTAAAAGAAACCAAAATCCTTCAAGATATTATAACTCTATAATTAATCTCAAGTTTCAACACAAGACAAAATATCATCTTTCAAATATGCTCATATAAAAATAGACCTATTATTATTACCTTGGGGCCAAAATCCATTAAGCTACTATACTCTATAATGAATCTAAACACAATGTCCTTGCCTTGGTTGGCAAGGCCAATGAACTAACTAACTAACTTCCTTCATAGATGGTAGGTGAATTCTCAATCAACCTTCGCCCCCACCGCCATTGAAATCATAAGTTGCATCATCATCATCTCTTTCTCTTGTCCCCTGTTTCCTACTGCATTTTCTAGCTTTCAATCAGGCATGAAAGCTGAAACAATTGAGTTAAATTTGGATTGAACAGCTTGAGCTTCATGATGTCAAGCTTCTGGGATATGGTGCTCTGAAGCTTTGTGTCAGGTCAACATTCCGCATCTTCTAGCAAGACTGAAGACTTGATGTAAAGCCAAAGATAAGGCTAGCTGTGAAAAAGATCCTTGCTACACACAAAGAAATGATTTGATGGACTTGTGGAATTTTTTTGCAGTTGGGGAATGTAAGAGCAGTCCATGTGTTTGTGATTGATGAAGCATGGGAAAGACTACTTGAACAATAATCAAAGTAATGAGCAAGATTGCAACAAGATTGAAAATGAGTACTAGAGAGTGTGCCTCATCTGTGGACCCTGTCTATTACTGGCAGCTTACTGGTTAGAGGTTGTGATGATTCAGTGACCTGAATAAACCCTAAGCCCTAAACCCATAACCTTGGCTTGCTGCCAAGCATGATTGCATTATTCTTTTCTGTAACTTCAAATTTGCAGACAGATGGCTGGCTATATATTGAAGAGAATAGCTCATGTTTTCTTTTGTTACAGGTTGGTTTTGTTTGTCAAAGCATACCGAGAGTGCATTGAGGTGCTGAAGAATAACATTGGAATAGAGGAGAAGCAGGCCCATGGTGCCTGCCAGTTGGCTAGCAGCATTGGGAAGAGGTTCTCAAAACACAGACTGTATTTCCCCCTCAGCATGGTATGGTTTGTGAATTTCTCTTCAACACTCACGCAAGTTCTCTCCTCCATCTGTGCTTGACAGTAGTATAGGCAATGTTTGACTGTTGAATTACATGTTGTTCATCATGGAAATCTACTGATAGGTACTCATATAGAGCAAATGGCTTCATTCAATCACAGCACATTTTGATAACTTGAGGGCAGTCCACTTCAAAGACGCCATTGATAAGCGAATGAATACCCAAGTGCCATCTGGGTCCAAAACTTCTTCCTCCTCCTGAACCTGTCACAACATTACAAGCAGATGATAGTAGTACTCGAGACTGGCTAACTCATCAGGACTCCCAACTAGAGGTGCTTGAGGCTAGACAAGAATTGAAACATGATGAAACACATGCCCTATAGGTACACAATTTTTGTGTACATTCTTTTGCAGTTTTCTTGAATCTGTCAAAAAAGATGGGATTGAGTAGAGTGGTCTTCAAAGGCAGGCTTGCTTATCACTCTTAGCTCCCACTTTAAACAATGATCATAGCTCAATAGCACAAGACGGTCTGTGGGTCAATTCGCCTATCAGTGTGTGGATGCAACAGATAGAGACTAAAATATGATGGATGGTGGTACAAGAGGCAGAGCAAAGTATCCTGGAAATGTCATTTGTTTTCCACCCATGTTCTTCATCAAGCCCAGCAAATGGAGCTGCTTTGCCTATAGGCAATCTCTCTCTCTCTCCCCACCCCCCTGCCCCCTCCATGTCATCAGAGTCATGATGCTATCTTTGGTTGTAAATTGATCTGTTAGTGATCTTACTCATTGTGGGTTCATATTTGGTCTGCAGGCAGTTGAGGCTGCAAACAACAAACAGAATGGCAACAAAGAGCTAAACAAAACCCAGAAGTGCAACAGCAGTAGCCAGCCATATACCAATCATACTAATCTTCTCTATTCTTATCATTACTCTGTTCTTCTTGGACTGGTACAAGGGGTGATTGAATTTTGTTACCAAGTATTTGGCTTCTGGCATCTATTCCAGAATGTTACCACGATTACAGTTTCGAGCAAGGGAGTGGGAATAGGAAGATCGTCTCAAGAGAGATGAATGTCCAGAGTCTAGGGTATTATTCCCATGGTCTAAGTATGGAGTCCAGATCTTTTGAATATCTTGGCACTGTGCCACACAACACCTTCAACTATTGCTCTTATGGTTGGCCCTTGTAACCAACCATAAGATGATTAGACAAGCAAGGTTTTCCTTGTAGCCCATGTTTTTTGTTTTGAAGCTGTTGTTGACTGATTAAGAAAATGATACCTGCTATTGGGTTCTTCCTCAATAGGAAAGATCCGGATCCACATCCAAGCTGCTATTCAAAATCTGTCTTTCTCCATAAACCAAGATATGTATCCACCTCCAAGTAAGAATACAGTTTCTTTCATTTAGATGCTGCCTTGAGTCATGAGTTTGAGGTTTGGACAAGTGTTCCATATCAAACTCCAAATTTTGTTTTTGTTGTTGAATACCATATCTGTTTGGTATCAAGATTTTTCAATACCAACCTAAACACTTGATACCAAGCTCTTTTTCCCCCTAGAATCAATCAATAATCATCCTCTCATATGCAATACTTGTGGAAGATATGGTGGGTTTCTCATAGGGTACATTTTTGTTGTTGTTGCAAGCTGATGTGATGACTATATTTCTTTTTCAATATCTTTTTTTTTTGGTGAGGCATCATCACCTTGTTTCACTTTCATAAATTCATTTACTCATATGACAATATCATAGTAGATCATGGGAAGTTTTTTTAAATAAAAAAAATCAATATTCAAAATGAAATTAATCTTTTGTAAAAAAATAATTATTCGTTTTGTCAATGTGAAAATTGACCCTAGGCTTCAATAATGTAAAAGATGCACACTTTTGTTCATTTGGTCCAACCTTTTGAGGATTTTTTCAAAAAATGTGTGTTTTAATTGTGAATTTATGTGTGTGTTGCATTTTTTGAGAGTTTTATAAGACATTTTAAAAATGTTAACTTAGCCATAAAAGGGGTTTGGGTCATTAATTTATGTGATGACCTACTTATTGCACCTTTTCTACTAGGGATATTTTAATCTTTTGAAATCAATGGATCCAACTAACTTTTCAAATGAAGGTATTTATTCCCCAATAGGGGTTAAGTATCTCAAAGCATTTATCTTCTCCTTATCCCCAACAATGAGTCACTTGCCAACTCATTTTTTGAATTATCTTATTTCTTTTGTCTGAATGGGATAAAGTTTAGGACTAATTTATTAACTAAGTTTATTCCTTTTATCACCTTGGTGTGACTCTAGCTCTAATAGATTGGATCTAGCTTTTTTTTGGAATTTTAACTGGATGTGGCTTGGGTGCTATGGTTGAATATGAAAATGTGGATATTTCTTTTTCAATAACTTGTTTTTCTTCACTTTAAGTGCATGTATAGTGGTGTGGCTATTTGGGGCTCTTGGGTGATGGAAAACTTTAAGATTTTTCAGTCATTATTCTTGAATTTAAAATGTCTCTCTCTCTCTATATATATAGGCTACGGAAATTGAATTCTTTAAACAATTGAATTCTTTTAGGGGTGCTTGAATGAGATTTCCAAAGAGTTCTTTGCGAAGGTTTGGTTGGTGATTTGGGCATGACCATGTGAGGGAATTAAGTATTTTGAAATCAACTTGATTGTCCTATTGTATCCTTAACAAGAAACTAGGGTAAACATGCCTATCATTGAACACAAGTTGGTAATTGAACATATATATATAATTTATTTATTTATATATTTTTCAAGTGATCTTTTATGGCTATTGGCATGTCAATTGAAGGTCTACAATATCTTTTGAACTTCGGAAGTGATTAACTTTGGATTTAGCTTTTTTTTAAAATTTAAGTGTTTGGACATTTGCCTATTACCTTCGCTTGGGAGTTTTTCTTGGACTCAAAATGGAAATAAAGTTGACCTAATCATAGTTTCTTCAATATGAGTGTGGAGATTTTTCAATAAAAAAAAAATCATCAATAGACCATCTTAATCAGATAGAAAGCTCTCAAATAAAGAAATTATTTATGCAAATATATTACAAATTGCATACTCCAACCACACTCCCTATTTGGGCCTCTATAAGTACATTTTATCACACCAACTATATAATGTTAAATATTCCCTCATCCCCACCAATGTTTTTTTAAGGAATTATTTAATATAGCCTAGCAATGCTCCATAAGAATACATGGAAAACATGGGAACCAAATATAAAAATTTGATGATTTTAATTATTTTTTCCTCAAATTTTCCAATTGAAACTTCCAAAATCACTTCGATTTCAGATATCTAGTTTTCCTTTTTGAGAAATTTCATCAATAAAAAAAAGGTGTTCCTTTTACCACCCTTTGGAAGGGCATTGTATCTTGACCATATTTATAGGCCCAAATTCAGTTTCATATTATTTAATGATTATACTTCATCCAAAATATATTGTATATGCCATATGATTGCTCTAAGGGGTATGCCTTTAAAAGCTTTAGTTGTCTTTTGACCAAGGAATGATTTTTTTTATAATGTAATGATAAGATGTAAATTTGTGAATTGTAAATTATAATTAAGATTATTAAGCACCCTAGACCCCCCATGCTTGATTGGTGGGCTCAAATTTCATGGACATAATTCAAAATGCATTGAAAATTTGGTTGTTGGATTTTTTATGGGTTGTTACAAGATGGCCTTTATTTTTTGTTGTGTAAAAGGGTCTTTTCATGTTAAGGAATTCCATTGATGACTTTTAACCAAACCCTTTAAACTTTGGGGCATAGAATGAAGTCATATGTTGAAAAAAATGTAACTATAATAAATAGCGTTGGTTCAATAAGTTCCAGCCAAAAAATCATGTAAATTATGAAAAGTACAATCCTATTCTGACTATGATGAATTTGTTTTACTTTTTTAAAAATCTTTAATTATCAATTTATGTAATGTAACAATGCTAAAATTATCAATTGTCAATCATTAATATGTACCTAACTTAATGTTTCATTTTTGTAATATTTTGATAATTAATTAAATATTCAGAACTTTTATGGTTGTTGTGTGTGTAACAAATATGTGACATTTTAAACAATATTTTTTAACATGAAGACACCTAAAAGGATATTAGCACTATTATTTGCAAAGAAGGGGATGATGGTGAATTAAAAATCATCAATATAATTTAGACTTGAGGTTTGTTCAAAACTTGATAGATAAGTATTTATAATTATGATAAATGAAATTATTGTGGGTTGCATGTTATATTTCTTTCCTTTTGGAACATTAATAGTTTTGAACATGAGTAGTACTCCAAGGAAACATCTATTCAAAAAATGAACTTATAAACACTACATGATTTTTCATGAAGGCTAAAATAAAACAACATTCCCTTTAGACCACTAATATATGGAACAATACCAATGAAATTACAATAGGTGTGAATTATAATTATAATTTTTAAATCTACAATTTGAGTTTTTTTTCTTACTACCACAATAACACCCACAATCTAAGTGACAAAAAATGTAAGCCAAATTTGAAAAAAATTGCACTTAGATTGACAATACAATGAATTAGGAAGGTACCCCCAAGGAGGTCATTTCAATTTTATTCCAAATGGCAAGCCAAAAAATATCAGGTGTAATTTATCAAAGAAAAAAAAACTTAAATACAAATAGGGTCCCTATGATTCATTATGAGAATATACATATAATACACTTAATATATTTTTAAATATACCTACAATATATTCAAAGTATGCCATTATTTCATATCAAGCTAAAAAAATACCCTTGTATCTCAAGTATTTCTTAAAATATACAAGCAATGACCTCCCCATGAAAATGTTTTGATAACAATGTGGACAATTTGATAACAATTGACTTATCCTTTAATGAATAAAAATATTTGACCTTAGTCCTCCTTTTGTAAATTCATTCATTAGTTACCTTCATTCATTACTTTGGGGTTTGCACAAACATTCATTTGTATGTCTAATTTCAATTTGAGTTTTGTTACCATTAGTTGCTTCAAGGTTTAAAAGTCTCAAACATTTATATTTTGAAGATCTAAATCCTAAACAATATTCTTTTATTTTGGGGAAAGGAATAATGGACACATAGAATTAAAATTCAACATTTGAAAGACAATTGTTTTGTTTTGTCTTATTAGAACTTGAAATGAATAGAGAAAAATAGTACTTTGAATTTTATTTCCTTCTTCCCATCGGATTTAGCATGGAAGAAATTCAACACTTAGCATGAAGCACTTCGAATGTGGAATTTCAATAATGCACCTTTAGATTTTTCTTTTTGATAACATTGTCATTTAGACGCTTTGATGCAAAAGACATCACTCAATATGGATATCCTAGATGCAACCAAAATGAATTCCATTTGTTTTGCTTCAGAGGCTGATTCCATTTGGAAAAACAAATGCTATGATTAATTATGTTTACAAATGAATTTGGGGCTACCACATTGGGATTTATTCCATGTGCCCATACATGAATGACTAATGACAAAAAGTTCAATAATGTTTTTACATAAGGTGAAATGCTTATCTCTTGATAATAGTCTTCAAAAGTTCTTTGAACATTTCTGATGCATATTTTGAAAATCCCCAAAAAAAGACACCTTGAGCTTTATTTTTATTATTAAACAAACCTTGGGTTTGATTTAGTGAAAAAAGGACAATGATCTTTGCACTTTCAATGATTAATTAAGTTCGTCATTTGAATTGAATTATGACGATATATTTTTAGTTACCAAATGTAAAAACCTATGAAAATAATTAATCTGTATTCCAAATGTGACAAAATGTGAAATATTGAAATTCACATGAGACAAATGAATCATGTTAATCACCTACATATTATGACTAAAAATGTTTGGTAAAAGTGTTAAAATTTTAAAGTTACTAAATTTTGGAATGAATTATTAAAATGTAAAAAAATACAAAAGAAACCTTCAAAAATAGGATAATCAAATTTTCTTTTAAAAGACATGCAAAAAGGAAAACCACCATTGAACCTAATAAATAAACAAACGGGAACACTTAGTGTGTAACTAATTTTTTTATAATTAAGGCCAATGAATTGTATTATTAGCACATTAAGTGAACATTAAATGAAACCATGCAAATTAAGAAATTCTTGTAAACAAATTTCCAAATGAAATCAATTGTGAACAACATTTTAAAGTTGTGAGCCAAACATGGCAAGCCAAAAAAATCACAAAATGAAAGTTGCAAGCATGTAGGGAAAAAACTAGATACATTCAAAGGTGACATGAAACTCAAATGTACAAGTAAAAGTAATCATGTAAATAAGTTTAAACAAAAGTTATGGTGGAAAAAGAAAAAGAACCAAAATGGATACATTATTAAAAATATATTTAAAAGATGGTGCAAAAATAAACCTTACATGTAAGTAAAAATTATAAATCCCTTTAGTGAAAAAGATAAAAAATATCATCATGATTTTAATTTATATAGTTTTAACATGTCAATAGGCTTCAATAACAATCAAATATTGAAACATTTGAATGATATTAGTAGCACCTATAAATGGGTGAAAGTCAATGTCAAACAAAATCTATAGATTGAATAATTTTGGCATACAACTAGTAGTAATAAAAAGGTTTTGCCATATTATTGATTGTTTCAACAACAGACCAAATTCATTCACAGTTCCAAAACATAGTAAAAACAAAAAATCTAAAACTATATCAAGATCCTAGGTTTACCAACCCACAAATCATCACACAACTAGAAAAACTTGACTACTTTTCTCTAGATCTTTTTCATTTTTCTCTAATAAATTTGTTTTTATCTTGAAACTTAATGTCAATGATTCACTTTGGTGTTAGAAGGATCTTTTTGCACTTCAACATGGGCATTTACATGAAAACATTCTTGCATAATTTATGTTGATGATTCACCTCAATGTTAGAACAATCGTTTTATGCTTCAACATGGACATTTCACAAAAATGTTTTTACACAAATCATGTCAATGATCCACCTCAATGTTAGGAAAATGTTTTTGCACTTTTGTTTGAACATTTGCATGAAAAGAATTTTGCAAAAATAATCTCAATCAAATCAAATCAAAATGCAAATACAACATGGGCATTTGCATGAAAATATTTTCATAGAAATGATGTTGATGATTGACCTTGGTGCTATAAAAATCTTTTTACACTTCAACATAGGCATTTGCATGAAAATAATTTCACACAAATAATGTCAATGATCAACCTTGGTGTTTGGAGGATCTTTCAACATTTGGACATGGGCATTTGCATGAAAAAGTTTGCACAAATAAGCACATTTAATTCTCAATTTCTTTTACAAATCATTATCTTCTTATCCATTATTAAAGATTTGATATCTACATGAAATTTTAATTTTATATCAAAAAATGCACATGAAATTTGTTGAAAACATTGGAATCATTTATATATTTTCCTTTTTCCTCAACTTCATCACACATTACTTGTCTTTGTTTATGTAAAGACACAAAAAATAAAGTAAAAATTACTTTTGTATTTGAAAAATTGGAAGGTGTTTTTCCAACAATTTTGCAAGGTATTTGAAAATTTGTAAAATGTTTTTTTGAAATTTTTTATTTTGATAAAAATATCATAATCAACATGAAAGATAAAAAAATTGCTAGTAATTGCGAGGTTTAACAAATAGAACAACACATTGAAAAGTTCATTTTTGTTTATACATTTTTTCCAACAACCTTTGCATTCCTTGTGCTTTTATGAATTGAACAAATTTACAACCTTTGTTTTCATCCTTGCTTCACAATTATTTAATATCATGAAAACATCTTGATATGTTAGATAATAAATAGTTGGGTATATGTATATTTTAAGAGGATTTAAAATTCAAAGCAAAAAATATTAAACATGTAAATAAAGTTCAAAATGTTTTGAAAGTTTTAAACATGAATATGAAGATGCAAATGTTTCCAAGTTGATGCCAATGGGTTTTGAGTTCTTCCAAGCTTTAATTCACTTTTAAGTTCAAATAAAAGTTCCATATTATTAGCACTTTCATCTTCACTATCATATTGTGTACCCTACCATGATGTCAAAAATTCATGTCTCAATTCTTGGAATCAATGGTTTTGAATTATGGTAAATTGATATTGAACTAGTTGAAATATCCTTTCACATTTTCATGTGTTGTTTTTGGCATATTTGTAAATTGTAACTATTCATTTTCTTCTTGAGGTTCATGTAGAAAATCCGTTTTGGAAATAATCAATTATAAGATTGTCAAATGATATTAAAGTTGAAAACCAATTAATTATTGGTTTTGTAACAAAATGCAAACTCAAGGTGCATTCCTTAACTTTCACAGAGAAAAATGACATGGGAGTTTGAGGATGGGACAAGGTTACAATCACAAACATGAATCCAAATTGAAAATTAATTTACATAAATAAAAAAAGATTGGTGGTTAATGCAAATTCTAGCCAAGATGATGCATGAACAAAACCATGGGCAGTTTAATTCATAAGTCACATCATGGCTTAGATTTTGGACACATCCATCATTTTCCATCTTATAATATATTTTGTAATTGACAATGGGGTTACATCAAAGTGGCAAAAGAAATCCTACAAATATCAAGAGGGAGTTCAAAAATTCTCAATTTTGTCAAGTTGAAACTTTTGCATATTTATGGAGTCATAATTTTTATATAAATTTTTTAATTGAAGAATTCTTAATTGAAAAGTTGTAGCCTAACAAAAGACTTTCCAATGTCATATCACATGTTCAATTGAGAGTTCATTTAAGTCAATTTTTTTAATGTTTTGATATTAGTTAAGAGTCAAACCACCTGTTTGGCCCCAATTTTCATTTTGTTTATAATGTGAACTTGAAATCTCAAAATGTAAAAACCACTTGGGAGTGTTGGGATTCAATTTTTCACACTTGTGAAAATGTGTTTGAATCTCGGAACATTTTCTTGGTCTTTCTCTCAAAAATTAAGGTCACGATTAATACTATTTAAAATACCATGTTTTCATTTGACAAAACTTAGATAATTGGATTCATCAGCAAACACACCTACAATTAGAAAAAACTTATCAAGCATGTTGACATCATTGTTCTTTCCAGGCAAGTGAAAAAGAATTAGGTTAAAAAAAAATTGGTTTGACAATGACCATGCATGGCTTACATACAATAATTCCCTTGCTTTTTTCCTTGCCTTGAAATTGGCCTTGCCATGTCATAGGGCAATTTTTCCACATATTGTGTGTAATTGATGTATGCAATCATCCCACAAAATTCGTGGTATTTTGGTTGATCTTTGACTTGCTCTATGATGAATCTGTCTTGAGTTTCTTGAAATATGTAGATAAAAGAATGGTCATGATGACCACCACTTGAGTTGTTCCGTGGGTTCTTTATAAACTTTGACTCAACTTGCAATATTTTGGGTGACATTTGCACTCACATTATATGCAAACATCATAACATCATATATATATTTTTAAATGAATGAGAACCCAAGACACATAGTTGCATCTCTCCTTTAATAAAGTATGGATCATGAGGACAAAGGTTTTCAATGATTCTTAAGAACAACCTATATTGATTAATTGATATTTGATTCAATGTTTGGGTTGATTAGATGGTTTCCACTCAATATCCACCCTAACATTTAGACTTGACATCAAGGTAAAACTTGAACAATGTTAATACTCAAGAGCCAAGTCATGGATAAATAAAACATATCTACTTTGCAAGTTCCTTTCTTTATGGCATATTTATGGCAAGTAGCTATCCCAATTCTTGAATGAAAACTGAGATTTTGCCTTTTTGTATTCATCATCTATAAAGTATGCAAAATTTTAGTGTAATAAAATGACCCTAAATACCAATCTATTTCAATTTTCAAGGAATTATTAGGTAATTTATAGTATGATGGGTTCTAATGGCCACATTTTCGTGTAAAATGACAGTTGGGATTTTTTAATGGCATATATGGTTTTGACAATTCATATGTTCAAATTAGATAGTTATTTGTGAATTGTGCAATCTAGATTTCATATGTGTTACATTACAAGAAAAAAATTAATTAATTTTTCTTTAACATAGTTCTAAAATACCTTCTACTTTTATGCCCTAAAAGACGAAAATTTTGTCAAGTTCTTATGACAAAAGAAAATTCTACTTGTCTTTTAATGGTATGATTTGAATGTAGATTGTGGTAAGAAAGGTTCCAAGGTAGAAATGTAACCTATAATTGCAATGACAGCCAGAGCAACAAACACCATGTCATTACCTGCAAAAAAAAACATAAAAAAAGTCCCAATCCAATTCTACTATTAGTGGCAAGTTATGAAATTGCAAACAACAATTTTGTAGGTAACATGACAATGGGTCTAGCCCTAACCTTGTGAGAGTCACTCACAAAACAAGTTAGACCATCATCACCTTTGTCACAGATATCAATGACAAGTTGCCATATCTACCCACCGACTTCATCATTTCTCAATGGTGGATGTAGTTAAGTGCACAATTTTGTAGGTACCATGACAATGGGTGTAATCATAATCTTATGGGAGTTGCTCACAATGTGTCAAACCATCACCTTCTTCTTCACAAATGGCAGTGAACAAGTTGCCATGACTAACTACTATCCATTGACTTCATTAGCTCCTAATGGTGGGTGTAGATAAGTACATAATAATCCACCCAAAATCTAAGCAAACCACTATACAAAATCTTGTCGTGAGTTTCTGTTGCATGTTTGGATGCAATGGGAGGAATCAGTCAAGAGATGTAAATTAACTAACTCACACTAAAATTGGAAAAGGAGCAAGTTTCTAGCTTGAACCCCTCAAGAGACAAATCACAATTAAGCTTCAATATTAACCAGGTGATGAGAGCTGACCTGGTAAGATATAAGCATCTTGACGTTTTTGTCCCCATGCAAAACTGCACATTTTCCAAACCAGTGTAGACTTGTGTTAGTACAAGAATCAGACAAGGCTTTTTTTGGTCTCTATTAGACAACAGATCAGATCAAGGTCAACTTGTAGGCACTTGGATTAACATCCCACATATTCAAAGGCAATCTTAGATTCATATTATGTTTGCAGTTTATCTACAAATAAAAGAGAATTGAAGAACACATGTTTAATATAAGGGTTTACTGAAAGTATTACAGGGAGCCACCAACTGCGGGTCCTATGGCTTTGAATATAGATACCACAGTCATTGACACCCCATTTGCTACTCCCCTTTCTTCCTGTGGCTGTCAAACATACATGCAATCGGTCAATCCACAAAGTAGTAATGTTGTCTATACTTTCCTTGATGCACAACACAAAAATGTTCTTCGCTTGTGTGTGTTGGAGAAAGATCATACCACGGAATTGTTCAGTAGTATAAATGAGGCATTGAGAATCATCATCTACATTCCACAATACAAACAGTGGGTCAGAACAGTTCTAGCTGCTTCAAGCAACTCTGCGAACAATGGCCATTGTCTCAAGCCACTGATCACACTGTTAATGTCTCTATGCAAAGTTATAATCCACATATGTTTGCCAAAAAAAGAATAAAATTGTGAGTAGAAATGGATTCTGGCAAATTGTGTTGCCCTTTCAAAACATGACAAAGAAGTACAGCAACGTACAGAGAAGAATGTTTTCACAATAGAAGCAAGATTCAAGATCACCCAGAGCACCCATCCATGAAGTGTTGCAATTCCTGGATAAGCAAGGATCAATGGTACTGAAAGCACCTACAAAAAACCAGAAGGAAATATTAAAGGGACTTTGCTAGAACTATCATTGTAAAATAAGCTTGGATTGTTTCAAATCTTGTGGTCATTAGTCTGCTTCAAGCGGAAAAAAATACTTTTTTGAACTGAGATAGTTCACAAATCAAGAGCCTGATTTGATGACTTTCTAAAACACATGATTTTATAGGTATATGGCAGCTTTTGTCTTACTGCTGGTACACGTGTTGTCATTATTGGTCCCAGGAAATTTGCTAAATGCGGAAAGATGAGGATTTGAAATACCATCAGAGCAAAGCCTTTTGGAACAAACCCATCATCACACACACCCACCAGTAGTAGAAATTAAAAGCATTAGCTGAAGAGAGCCAGAGACAAGACCATAAGCAGACAAACCACTATGACAATATCCATAAGGAAAGGTGAAATCAACATGGCAAAGAATTCAAAGACCTTGAATCTAGTGTCCAAAAAGATTTGAGAGGGTGCAAACCTTGATGAGACATAGGAGAACCACACAGGCCAACATCTCAATGCACTGGTACCAGTGGATGCAATCTAGGGTGGAAGTTTGTGAAGTGAAGCTTATGTTTAAAAACAGGAGGTTAAATCCAAAAAAACATGAAATTTTGCACCTGATATTCCAAGTACTTTGCCAACATTGTCTGTTGTGAAGTTAAGACCTCCAGTTGACTTTGGGGTAACACACCATAAAGAGAAGATCTGCGTGGCCCTTCTTCATCATCAGGTTGATGCACTATAAATGTGAAAGTTGGTGCAAATCAGAACACAAAGACTTTAGACCGCTTGTGAAGTCAACTGACATCTTGTAATTGACTACGAGTGTGACCCTTTTCTGGCAAACATAATATAATTGTATGAGCTTGAAATCTGAAAGACTTTTCAACAATGATTGAACAGCAGCAGTCAAATCTAACACGCTTCAAGTCAGCCAACAAGGTTCGTAATGTTGTAGGTCAAATGAAGTAATACCTCAGAATATGCCATATCATGGAAAGAACATATGCAGGAAACAGCCATGGCACCTATGAAGGGCTTCCTACTCAAGAGTGACCTCTTCACATCCTGCTTAACTTCAATCAAGTCCTCTGTAGGTGTCGAGAATTCCTCCAGTTCTTGATCAGTAACATTGACACATAGCATCTGCTGCCTGAGTTGCTCTATTGAATCATCAAATAGCATCAGTGCATTAAATGAGGGTTTAGGGATTATGCATCATCAACCCGCAAACACATCAAATGGTGAATGCTTTTTCTCAACCATTGCACTGAATGTTTTGGAAAACACTCAACTGTGGTCTTTTGAAATTGTAAAATTGGAGAGAAGAACTGGGGTTATTGATTGCTGTTAATCATTCTGAAAAATCCACTGAATATCTTCTTTTTGAAGACTTACCTTCTGTTGACTTGCTGCATTGAGGCCACACCACAGACATCTGTTCAGTTGCAGACCCCTCCATCTCCTCAATGTTGTGTTTATGCAATGTCTCCTACAATAAACAAACTCCAGTTTTAAACAAAGAATTGGCATCAGGGAGGATTGAACTTCTTCTAGAACCCTTCCATGATCTACCTAAAATCATGTGTTGATTAAGGCTTTGATTTCAGAAACACCCATGATTCTCAAAGTAGGTACTATATTACCCAAAGTAAAGAAAAGGATCCAGCAGCAGTTACAAAATTTTCAAAAGACACCTGGCTAGCTAGTGACATAAATCAAGTATGGAGAGAATTTAGTCCAGAGCTGTGGCACATACAGGGAGCTGAATGATGATGCAAAGAGCTCCAGTGGCAAGCACAGTGTTGCAAAGTGATGGCAAGAAGTAAGGGTACCTGTTGCAACCCCACATTCTCATCCTGACAACAGTCAATTTCTACATGAGAGCTTTCTAAGGAAAGAAACTGTCATGTCCAAGCTCATGAATCAAACTGTAAAGACTCATCAGACAGACCCAAATTCATGAACCCCCCCTAAAACCCTTACCGTGCAAAGAGAGATCCCTCACCAAATACACTTGGGTATTTGAGTGCAGGCTGCAAAAAACAGCATCCAAGAAAAAAAGAGTCTCAGTTGAATCCACCATCTTACAACCTACAGGAAACTTGGGTGAAGGAGATGCAGCAGCTGCAATTCCAGATGGTTGGTACCTGAGAAAGATAACCTCCTAGGGCAGGACCGATAATGAGAGCCAGACCCCAGCTGGTACCTACCTGTCCACAAGAATCCTCACAGCCTCAGAGTAAATTCTTCATTTCTCTTCTTGTACATAAAAGACAAATACCGTGGCATTGTTGGACAGATGCACCCAAACCATTAGATTATTCCCACAGCATTGGAATCATGCCAGATCCATAAAACAAGGAAGAAAAGCTGAAGAACGTAGTGACAGATCCACCAGAAACAAGAAGTAAAGCTCAAGAACAAGATATCACACCATGGAGATGCCCAATGCTTGATGCTGCTGATTGCTAATTTCGGATATATATGCCTGCACCATGTCTACCGGCCATGTCAGTGAACAACCACAAATGATAAAGCCCTGGACATATTACATCTGCATGTCTGGAAAATCATTTCTGCATACATTGGAAAGGTTTTTCTTTGTGTGCAGCAATGAATGCCACATGAAAGAGCTGATGATACAAAATTTTGAGAGAAAGAAATCCAGTTTTTTCCTTCAACCACATAGCTAGAAAGATCTAAATTTGCCTTCACAGCTCCATGCATGCCATTGAAACCTCCAAGTAGAAATCGTGTAGCCAGGGCCACCCAGAAGTTCTTGCACAATCCAAAAAGTGTGTGGAACACTATCCTGCCACAAAAAAGGTTGCATACAAAAAACCCATGTGCAATGTTTTTTGGGTGTCAGTAAGGACCAAAGTTTGAGGAAGAGGAATAAATTGGCAACATATTATCCTTTGATCTCTTGACTTTTGTGACCATGTGGGAGGTGACAGTGATCTCTAACATAGAATAATTTGTGTGATTCTTTTGCTTACACAGAGATGAGGCTCAGAACCATTACAGGCTTCCGACCATACTTGTCTGCTGCAATGCCCCAGTGCACTGCTGTCAAGGCCCGGCCAACTAGAAGGGATGCTCCTGCAACAACCAAAATCTGAGAGAGAGAGACAGAGAGATAGAGAGAGAAAGAAAACAGCTCAGTGGAAGATCTAGCTTAAATGTTTTTGCAGATAAAAACTAAATAAGATCATGTAGTCGAGAGTGAGACTTCAATTGAATCACACTCTGAATTCTTTTGTGAAGAAAAAATTGAGACATCTACTCTGTTGGCCCATCTGCACTGCAATTTCACTTCAGTTCAGCTGCAGCTAGCTGCTGGCTCAAGAGGGATGATTGAAGATGACCTAAAAGTCCGGCATAGAACCCAATTTCCTTGTCAGATTTGGTGATATGAAAATCTTGTACCTGCATCATCATCATCATCATCATGGCCTTCAAGACTCAAAACCCAACAACAATTTATCCTCAGAAAAGTCTACTTGTGCAATCCTAGTAATTTGCAAAACATTCCTTCCCTTGCATCACATCATAGTTTCCACATGCAAACAATCTGAAGAACATCATCCTGTTCAAATCACAGCACGAGGTTACAGTCCATGCCATCATGAGGTTGTCCAGAGATGTCAGAAAACCTTGTTTGAGGAGGAGACAGAAAGCAAGCACAATTGTTGAAAGAACAGAAAAAGGGACCAGAGGAGATCTCTTGTGATCAATCCATGAAGCTGATGATAACTAGTCCAAAGACACAAAAAAGAAAAAGAAAGAACGAAACCACTCACCATGAAGTAGAGAAATGGATAGAGGGACGAGACTGGAATTGCTGAGAGAGGCACATGCCACCAAAACAAAAAAACCCACAAAACCAGCAAACAGGGGGAAATGGGTGAGGCCTTCCTTCATGGGTGTCAGAGACTTGTAGACTTCATTCTTCTGCCTCAAGTGAGCAC
Organism: Sphagnum tenellum; assembly: GCA_963921925.1. NCBI lineage: Eukaryota > Viridiplantae > Streptophyta > Sphagnopsida > Sphagnales > Sphagnaceae > Sphagnum > Sphagnum tenellum. Next base: position 1,146,426 of record OY998146.1, read on the forward strand.
CATATAAATTTCCAAAGTTAGCGAGATCATGCAATGTCCTTTAACATCATGGGTAGAATTGAACTGTGTTCCAAGATTTAAATCTAGAGGCAGAGAGAAAGCAGTTTCGTACAGGCGACAAAAATTAGTAGAAACACCGACAGGAACTCCTTATATGGAATCCCTGCATCTGGGTGTTGCAGATATGCACACTTGCATCCTGGACAATTGGGATACTGAATTTCCTTCTTCTTCTGCAGTAGTATCTGTTGATCCTCTGCATCATCCGCCATTGCCAGATTTTGTCCTGCTCAGCTTTCACACTTCTCTCCTTGTCTTTCTCTCCACTTGAATCCCTTCAAATCTCTCGTCAGCAATTAATTCAGACCTCAGGGACCACCTGCTGCATCCAAGCTTGTTGCAATCAATTCAAGCTCATGATTCCATGATCTTAGCAAACCACTGGAAACAAACCCAACAAAAGAAAAAAGAAAAAAACAACCAAACCCATCACTCCAAATGCAATTTATGTATCGATAACACAATCTACAAAACATTTGCACAAATTCTACACAAAACAAAATTCTACAGCTTCTTCTCCAAAAGCAACCTTGCCAGCTACAACAGCCAAAAACTCTCACTCTCACTCTCACTCTCCTCTTCTCTTCTCTCTTGTAGAATCACCAATTTTTCCCACCCCCTCCTCCAATTCTTTCTTCCACAAATTGAGCTGCTGCATGGCATTGAGTCTGAGCTCTCTCTCAAATGCTCTCTTGTGCAACAAATCTCAAGAGATACACCACACTAGTGACCACCACTACCACCAGTTGGAAAAATCCAGCATTAGGAACACCATCAAATTTGAGCTTGTAGGATCATAATTTCTGCACTTCAAAAAATTTGGAGTGGGATTGATTCCTCCAAATTCTTCAGGAATGAATCTTTCTTCTTCTGGGAATTGCACTCAAGAGATTCATTCTCTGATCCCTCTATCCAGAAACCCACTGGGTTGTTTGTTTAGTTTGTTCTAGGGCCTTTATATACATAATACATATACAGGGAGGTTTACAGTGGGTACTAGGTCACAGAGGCGGGTACCAAGTAGTGTTGGTCTGGTGGGTATCTATCTACTTGTGGGTATCTACTTTTGAACATGTGACCTGGTCCTTGTATGGGATAATTTAAAAAAACCTTTCATACTAGCCAGGAGGCCCCTTGGCATTCATTGGGTCCAAGAGGGTCATGTCCTTTTGGGTGAAAAATCACAAAAAAGATGACACTAAAAAAGAAAAGAGAAAATAAAAATTTCTATCATTAAATCTTTTTTTTTTAAAAAAAAAATTTGGAAAAATAATTTAAGACTGATTTTTTTGGCTCTTGGGAAGGCATGTATATATTATATATGTGATATTGTAATTCATGTTTAAAGTTGGTACCAGGTTGGTACTACCTAAGGTCCCTACCAATGTTGAAGGGTTCTTGCTTTTTTGCAAGAGTTGTTAGGACCTTGTCTAGAGTTTAAAAAAAAAAAACAAAAGACCCTTTGGTGTTGGGTCTAGGGAATATTTTCAAAAATTAAAACCCGCCGTATTTGAGGCTAGGTCAAAATTGTTTAATTAATAGTTTTGGGTTTGATGGGTCTAACCTTTAAAAGAACCTTCTATTTTGGTTTTAGGCTTAAGGCCATTTTCAAAATTATTCTTGGGATGATTTCAAAGCTGATTTCTAAATAATTTTGTATTTTTTTTGAATTGTTTTTCTCACCATGTTCTCAAAAAGAATCCCATAATGCCCTCATCAGTTCTCATAATTTCCGAATGAGATCTCAAAGTGTTCCCCCAACATGTTCCCCAAAGAGCAAAAGAACAACAAAGAAAATAGTTATCTAAAATGGCCTCCACTCACGTAAGCCTTATTTGGGGCTCTATCCAACATAGGGAACAATAAAAGGAACATTAGAAAATATTTGTGTAAAGATCATTTTTAGTGGGGATGATGGTCTTATATCATTTCAAAGCTTCAAGCTAAGGCGCAACACCCCATAACTCTAGAATTTAGACCTAAGACAATAGAGCTTTAGAAAGCCTAAGCACTATCAAAAACCTACGACCCTAGCCATGGGTCCATGTATACTTGTCGGGTCCAATTCTAAGGTTGGGTCTGGGTCCATGTAGAACTGCCAAGTCCATGGAGATGGATTCTTAGGCACGGGATCAAGACCTGGTCGAAGCTCAAACCAGGTATAAAGGTCTTGGTAAGAGAATTAACTCTCAAACCACAGACCACTTGAAGCTCTTGATGGTAACCAAGCTCTCCTCGAGGTCATCGGTTATACCAGACAAGTTTGTTGTTTCTGGAATAAGTCTTGTGCAAAGGCATAAATTGTATGGGAAAAGGGTCCTACCCAGCACACCCTTGGGGACTGATTGAGATCCCCCCAAGGAAAGGAAGGAAGGGTTCCAAAAGGAATGAGTCTGTATACAGAGAGAGAGCCTTCTCCTACGTAAAGCTGTTGTGGCAGTGACACTGGAATATGGATAGTTGGACACTATTGCAGTGACAATGAGGTGGGATCAAGCTGGCTCAAGAGTATGTTGTTCTGGATCATGTGAGTTACTGTTGTTTTTGTGACATCATTGCAATGTCAGCGAATAGGTCGGCCTGGTGAGCTACCAACAAAATATTCAAAAGAAAATAAAAATGGTGGGGGTGCTTTATGTTCATGTATATCATCTACCTTGTTTTATAAACTGGATTTTGCTTTCTGGCTCTGATCCTTATTTGGTGCTTCCGCATCATGAAGCTTTGATCCAATGAGCATTCAAGAAGCTTTGATCCAATGAGCATTCTGACTTGAATGTCATTATTTGCAATGACTGTTTGTTTGTTTCCACAGGTGACAGAAAACAACTGTGAACATGGACTTTTCATCTGCTTCCTGGTGATAATTTGCGCTTATTGATGATGCTGGTTATGTGCTCAAAGAAAATGGGCTTTCCCCCCATCCAAGACTTTGCTGGTTGCCTCCTAGTAATTTGCTTTGAGGCCATTACTTGGAAGGCTTTTTGCCTTCAGTTACATTGTAGATACCAGCAGCTAGACAGGTTGTCTTGGGTAACATTCTGTTGGCATAATTCACTTTGTCAAGAGCCAATTGCACAACCCTGATACTCACATGTTTGAGTGAAGTCTTGAGAGCATGTGAATGGGTGGAAAATTGTTGGGTTATACTTGGAAGACCCAACATAGAGTGAGTGAGTACAAGTTGTTACTGAACTGTTCTTTGATCAGTTCTGTCATTCCACCAGAGCTGCCAATGGAGCTCTCAATTGCTCTCAACACCTCGCTCATTGCATTGGCTCGCCCTGACGTCTTTTGCAATGCACTCTTCCATGTCCCATTTGCCGGTAAGGTGTCTCTGGCACACCTTCCATTCAGTAAAGCAGACAAATATATGGCAAGATTTATACTCATAAGACTATGATAGTCACAAGCCTTGTGGCAAATACTGGCTGCCTGATTATGAATGTAGAGAGGCAGAGGTCCACCTATTTGGTGTTCATATATGTCTGCTAGCTTGATAGTTGAAGTGCATGTGTGAATTGTATTTTGCCAAACTTTAATGCAATGTGATCATGTACTGCTCCTGATGATAACAGGTGGATGTTTCCAGCTTTGACAAGACTCACACAATGACCAGTGATGATATATGGTAAGAGGAACAAGAATTCAGAATTTTCATATGCTATGCCCAATATGTCTGTTCTCCACATGCACATACAGCAGCTCTGTTTTTCAATCCCCTTGGTTTAAACCCTTTCTCAAGTCTTCTTTCTCAGGGTAGCAACCACAATCAGTGTTTATTTTCTGGCAACAAATGAAAATTCTTCAAGCACAGTGGTGTCGGGGAAGGATATGTCAAGAGTTCTGGGGGCCCAACCACTCCTACTATGGCTCTCTGTGCCTTTAGGGTTACATGTTTTGTTCTACAGGGGCAGTGAATGAAATGAATCTCACAAGCTTGTTGCAGCTTGAACGAGGATGCAATGGATTTTCTTAATTAGCAAGTGCTCTTGAGTTCTAGCCAACATCAAGGCTGCAACAACTTGCTGTTGCTTCCAGAAATGTGAGAAAAAGATTTTTGTATAATGTTCTTACCCTACTTTTTTGAGCAGATCATTATGTACTTATCTACAGCCAGTGTATGAAGCTGATGAAGGCAGTGGGAGAGCAGCTAGTCACTGCCTTTCATAATGAAAGTAAAGGTCTGATACTTGGTAGATGACCCTTGCAAGCTTGCTTTTGACTGCACTTACATCCGTTGTGTTTGTTTTGGTGTGGGCAGAACTGATGGAATTGTTACTTTCGAAGTGTGTTTGTGAAGTTTATCTGTAACTTAATGGATATTTAGTTCAACCGCAGTCTGCAATGTAGAAGAGGTAAAGATCACATCTTGTACAGAGCTGGAGAAGTGCCTGGCTTCTGACTCTTTCGTCTGCCTGTTTTTCAGGAATTTCAAGGTTTGGTGGGCTTGGAGGGGTGATAACCAGAGCAGGAGACAAATGCAAGCCAGTTATCCGAGTACACTACACGGATTTTGGCTGTGTGCCATGCTCTTAACAAACTTGTAAGACAGTTTTCTCTGTTTTTGTTGTTGAGGCTATTACAAGGCCTGCTGTCTAATTTGTCTGGTTTAGCTACGGATGCTCAACAACAACAAGAGACAGGTGTGGCAGTGAAGACTATGCTTTGTAAGAAAGTTCATAGACTTCCCTGAGAGCTGTTTTGACCAAATCCACATTGCTTGTTCTTGTTTCTGTGTTTAGGTTGGTGATCCTTTGGAAATACCCTCCCTTACATTCTAAATCCCTGGATGAATTTCATGTGAGTCTTTGCAAGTCTCTATTTTTTTTTGAGAAGGCATCATTGAAGGGCATAGCCTGGGCCTGCACAGCTGATGAGAAAGTTATGCCTTGCAAGTAAGGCATGCATCCTGCCTACACTCCAGAGAGAAAGTCAGTCAGCTTTCCTGTCCCTCTGGAGCTTGTCATGATCAAAGTCTAGTCTCCCTGAACTTTGAATAGTGGAGGAGTCTCGACAGAAGATATTTGTGTCAATATCTTTGATAAGAATAACTGCTGCTCTGATTGAGCATTAAGAAATCATTGTGTGTTGTACTATACTCAGGGGAGATTGTGCAACGACACCATTTTGCTTCACGCCTCAAAATGGATGGCTGTTGTTGCTGGAACTGATGATAACTTTATTGCCCTTGTGAAGGTCAGATATTAGAGAAGACAAGGTGGCTGGTGGACCTTGTTTGTAAAGCTTGACTGGATGGGTAGTCCATCATTTGTGCAACTGCAGGAGTTGTTAGCTCTATGTATACAGGCAGCCTGTTATGGGTAAGTGATTTGCATTATGAAGGGCTTCAAGTTAGAGTCACCAACACAACAAATGTGATCTTGTCTTATTTTGTTAGCTCTAGCAAGGATGAAGATTGTAGAGTTGTCTGCATATGTTGAAAAGTCATTTTGTCTCATTTGGAAGTGCTTTACTTGCAGGGTTCTCCAGAGACAAATCAGGAGAGACTGGTGCAAATCCCTGCTGGCTACATAGAGGCATACAAACAGTTCACTCACAAAGACTCTCATGTTCTTTCATTAGCCTACAAGTTACTTCCTGACATGCCAGTGAGATTCTCACTATTTCATGCTAGGAACTGTGCTAATTGTTTGAGGATCTTCATGACAGTAGAGAAGCAATTTGTATCCTGATGAATATGTGATTTGATCCTGCATTGGATCTTAATAAAGATGGTTGCACAAGGGTGACACTCAGTTTCTAATAATAAAGAAGCTGCAGTAATTACTGGGACTTGCATGATATTTTATGCAGGTTGGTAAAGCCTGGGTACTGGAATGTGAAATGGTAGAAGTGAACTCAAGTTTCCAGGATTTGTGGTATGTGTACAACATTGGTTGTTGCGGAGATTAAATTTTGACTCAAGCAGGTTTTCCCATTCTTCATCGCACATCATATATATTTCACACCATTGTTGTCCTCTTGAGGGTTGTCATTTGGAACTGTAGTTGGCATTTGTGGTCATCGTTTTCAAGGTTTATCACTTCTAGGTTAAACACCACCTTATTAACATTCATTAGATGTTTTCCTGCATGTGAGGGTTGTCATTTGGAACTGTAGTTGGCATTTGTGGTTGTCATTTTCAAGGTTTATCACTTCTAGGTCTAAGGCCACCTTACTAACATTCATGGAATGCTTTCTGGCATGTGACTTCCAAAATGAAGCTGAACAACTCCCTTTGTATTGCAAGTTCATTCAAGGACTTCAACACTTATAACTCCTTTGATTGTGGTTGTAAAGAAACTAGGATCTCAACACTTGCATACAATCTTGATGCACTTTTCACAATGAACATGAACTTTAGGATCTGTGAGCCAATCCATGTAGAATCGATGGTATCTTCACTTGAGGGCTGTAAAGTGGATCATGAGGTATCTTCAAGGTACCTTTGAGTATTGGCTTCAGTTTACAGGAATGGCAACTTTTATGGAGCTTACAGTCAGAGCTCTCTACAAACAACAACCTAGTACTGTGGCACTTTCTACAACTGAAATAGAGCATATTATGGTGGCTGGCCAAGCTATCAGAGAAGTTGTGGTGTTACAAAAATTGTTGAGATTCACATAAAAGGAACTTACAGTGATACACACAAACAGCCAAGGAAGCCTGGCACTAATCAAGAATCATGTTCATCATAGTAGGAAAAAAACACCTTGACATACAAGGTTACTATGTGAGGGACATGGTTGCTATTGTTGAACTACAATTTCAGTCTTGCTCAACATTGAACATGTGTGCCAATGTCCTCACAAAATGTCTTCCTGGTCTGAAGCACATGCAGTGCATAAAAGCTCTAGGACTTGGAAACTCAAGGTGTGACCATGTGGGAGTGTTAAACTATAATAATTCAGATTGCAGTCAAACTTGAGTTACTGGAATTGTAAAGTTTTGCAATTGCAGATGTTCAGGTAGGTTCATAGTAAGGGAGATTCGTCTAAGAGAAGCTGGATTATCTTCATTGATTTAGGAGCTAGTTTGTTTGGCCATTGCTGCACGAGCTGATTGCTTGTGTATAAAACTTTAAGTTGCATTTTATTTTCTAAATTTGACAGAATTTGAATGTATTCACATTGAATTTAATTAAACTTTCTTTTGTTGTTTGCTCTTGTGAACACTTATGTCAACAAATATGTACGTGTCAACTTAGTTCAAGTTTATCTTTTTCATTTTGGGTGGGAAAAGCATTAATGGTAACTTGATATTCTTGGTATAACTGTTAACCCTATACAGTTTTTTTGGTGATTATCTAATCCATCCATGTTACATGTATGCTATACATTAGATTTTGGTAGCAATTTGGCCATATATCACATTTTTTCTATGTTGCCAGTGGATGGGTATATCAAGCATGCAACCAATAGCCAAAGTAGTTTGGTCTTATTACTCCCTTGCAAGTGGTTGTGAATTTTGATGAACCTATTACTAACTTAGGTTGTGTTACCTATCCTAGCCATTTCAATTATATGGGGGTCATTTGGATAAGTAACCAACTAGGTATCTCAAGTTCAAACCCATGGAATGGGTTGGGCAATTATGTTGCTTCCTTTACATTTATAGAAATTGACCACCTTCAAAAGAATGCTCTAGCCCCTATTAGTTGCCTTTTAGGTTGAGCGCAAAAGAGCCACCATGTCCATTGAGTTGGCAAACTAAAAGTCAAGTTGACAAACTAATTTGTGTGTGTGTTTGTTTTTATTCCAACAATTAGAGAGTGACCATGTTCAAAAGGATGTCGTAACTCTATAAACTGGCCTAGAAGGTAAAACACCGCTAAGTCACACAAAGATGTAAAATGAACCACTTAAACCTTTGTTTTATGGCATATTTAACCCCTAAGAGCCTAAGCCCATTTAACAACCATTTTCCCATTATTTGAGACTTAGGTAAATATTTGATCCAATCTACTCATCTGTTATTTGAATTACAAATCCAACCATTCGATTCAAAGTTTATAAACTCATAAATTTTTGATAAAAATTTGAACCAAAATGAAGAAAAAAACAATGGGAAAGGAAAGCTAGATTGGGCTTGTATAGGATATGCAAGCCTAATGGTTGCCCAAGGTTGGATTTGAAGTTTCACCAACTCAAAAAGGACTAATGACATGGATTAAATGCATGCATTCTAATATGACACTCAAAATGAGTAAGTTACTCACCAAAAACAAGTTCAAGTCAAAGTGTGATTCTTCAAGTAAGAATGAAGTGTTGCAAGTTTTTGAATCAGAACAATCCTTGAAAAGGAGCAGAAAATTTAAAATGATCTCACTACTACAACTCCTTGGTCAACTCTTAAATGACTTTTCAAAGTTAGCTTAGCTAATTTAAGGAGGCTAATAGGGTGGGCTTTATTCTTTGGGGGGAGTCTCTCTCTCACACATGGGAAAGTGATTGCATGGGATTTTCTTGACAAACCTTTCCCTAAATTAAAAATTTTAAAAATAAAATGCATGCTATCTAGATCAATTTAAAAGACCAAAAAACCCATCAAGGGTTAATCAGTGTTAAGGGTTAATCAATGGATTGCAACTCACACCTAAAGAAAAAAATGAATATATTCCATGGAAGGTGAACAATCAATCTAGGGGCATGAACTAAGAGAGAAAAGGTGTGCTGTAAGGGATCCAACTTTTTTTTCCCGGAGATGATGATGTGTCTAATTTTGGTTGGCCATAACATGATTTTATAATTGTGGATGTTAAGGGCAAATTCTTCGTGGCCAAGAGTTGTGAAAGGAGTGTCTGCCCTTAGTACAACACTACTCCTTCTGTCTTGCCTTTGGATTCCCACCCGTATAAGCTGTGTCATATAACTGTATCGCAAGAGAGAATGCAATGCTTTTTGTAATTCTTCAATGAACTGGCCAACAACACACAACATGCATGGAGTGTAGCTGTGGAAGGCAATGTGAGCTGGAAAAATGGGTGATCAAACTAAAATCCAAAGAGACTAAAGGGTCTAAACTTTAAAAGACTCTGGAGTATCTTTAAGGGGTGAATAGAAGCTTTAAGCACTAAGATTTAGGAAAAAAGGATGGATTTTGCACAGAAATCTAAAGGAAAGAGGACCACAAGCACCATTTAATCAAACCTGATGCCATACCCTGCATGGACATGTATGTTGTGGTTGATCTCATAAGGGCGGCAAGCTTGTGTCAGCAAAATAGAATGCCATTAATAAGATTAGTTTGGAACTCAAGTGTGTCTCAATGATCCCAAAATCTACTAGAAGATTGAGTCATGTGCAGTGTTTACACAGGATTCAAAGATTAGACGATGTCCTCAGTTACTGATTTTCTTCTGACAATTTTTGTTGTTTTTTTGAAAAAAAACGAAAAATTTGGACAAATGTGGTTTTTCTATTGTAGCAAAAACTTGTCAATTTCTTGACATCACAAAATGGAAAAGAAAAACCCTGGTTTTTCAGAATGCACACTTTCAATGAAATTTAAACTTCTAAGGGTTTATCACTGGAAAATAAGAGATAAAAAAAAGGTTGGCCATGGCCACTCTAGTGGGCATTTTCTCTTTCAAAATGCCTCACCTTTCATGGTGGGCAGATTCTGCTTATAACATGGCCTCCAGACACACTACAAAAAAAGTTCGGCTGGTCCTTTATGTGCTTGTATGAGACTTCCTTTATGCTTCAATTGGAGCCATGGGCAAAATTTGAAGCTGGTCATCATGTGTGCTTCCCACCCTGATTATAACAAAGAAGGGGCATACAATGTTTGCCTTCCAATCAAAAAATATGATTTTATCTACCTAATATCCCATAAATATCTCATCCAACATAGTACTTAAGATGATTCAGCATATAGGTTAAGTGTCTTGGATGATCATCCAATTTGATAGATATCTTCATCTTACAGAATTCGTTCAAGTCTGGACAATAAAATCACAATTGGCGAAACCCATATTGCTATGTAAACATTAAGGCTCATTACACTGCAAATATATATGGTGAATGAGTTATTGCAATTGATATCCCTTCAACCTACTAGAGGTTAGAAGCCATCAATATTATATCATCTGAAACTTGTATTACCCTCAACCAAAACTTTAATGGATTCCTCTTAGCCCTCACACACCACCAAGTATTTTTTATTTTTAGGGATTTTCTCGCCAATTTTTGAAAAAATAAAAAATAAAAATATAGCCACATCTAGACTTAGGCACTTCCTAGGTCGCCACTTGTAGCAGCACTTTTGTGAAAATGAATGCAACACCTCAACTAGGAGAGTCCATTTAAGGCTAATTAATGCTTGGGATCCTTGCCTGGAGACCTACTTGAGGAAGCAGGAAACCCTAGTTGTGTATAGTTTTTTAAGGTATGCTTTGAGTTTCCAAGTAAGCATGCAGTTTGGAATTTGGCTAGGTACTCGTGTATGGGTGTGGGTGATATTTTTATCTCAAGCCCTCTTTTAGATGGTGCTCACACATTAGACTACCATGGTGACCCTTGGAGTTCCTCCATTTCACCTATCTAGTCATATATAGCTATTATTGTGTCAAGGAACTTTTCATTGCCCTTTTCAAAAGAGAAAGAGAAAAGCTTGTGAGTGGGCTAGTACTATGGTCAATATTGTAGCTCTCTATTGTTGCATGATTGATGATGCATGTAGGTAGTAGTGTGACTAGTGACCAGAGAGAGTACTTTGATTGTGTTCCTCTGGAGAATCATGGAAATGGGGAGGTTAGCTTTCTTGTTTCCTATTTTTGTTTGTCAGTGCAGGGCTGTGTAGCCAGTGATATTTTTCAACAAATTTATTTGTTTTTGTGCCCAACCCAAAATATTGGGAAATTTTTAGAATGTACTTCAGTAAAATGTGAATACTCAAATTCACACTGGAAAAGCACATTTTTTGAAAATTTCCCAATATTTTGTATAGAACCATCTCCACTTGCACCTCCTGTATGGCCTAGAGCAATATTTATAACATCCAACAAAGATTGTCAATTATTTTCACTTCCTTTTTTTCCTCTTTTTTCCTCCTCCAGTGACCCTTCCCGAAGCATCACCCACCCAGAAGCACGAAAAATTGTGGCAGTGAAGAGACTACTGCCACGACATGGGACACTCATTATGACAAAAGTACCTAGTCATTTTCTTTTCATTTCGCCTGTTGGAAATCATTGCAGATAGAGCATCTCCACCAGTGCTCAGTATGCGACGTTTCAATGGAAATTCACTGGAAATCTGAGTTCTTCAGGTTCATCAGTCCAATCCAGTGAATCCACTAGAAAGCCTGGAAAATTTTGTACAGCTTTCAGAGTCCTGCAACAATGTAATAGACACAATCAAATCGAACTTGTTGACAGGTCCAGGATGGTTTGATTTGTCCAAGTGGGTTGCTATTAGTAGTCTTGCTACGAGTAGTCTGCTACCTACTTGCAGTCCCAGTTTCAGTTTTATGGGTGGGGTTGGAAAAGAGTGAGTAACTAAACTTGGATGTGAGAAATAATTCTGCGGGGTCACATAGTGAGCCAATGCTGGAGATGCTCTTATGCATATCCACAACTCCAAATAGAGCTTCACTCTATTAAAAGTCTGCATTTCATCTAAAGTACATACAGTGTATATAATTCATTTTCTCAGCCGCCAGTGAAGATGCTCTGCTTTAGGAGTGTTAGTGTTTTTTTTAATAACCAAAGGATCTCCATGTACACTTCCAAACATGCAGCTTTACCCTAAAGTTCCTGGCAGCTTTAGCCGAAAGTCCTTAGAGAAAACAAATCCCCAGGGGTTGGTTTGGCTCTTCAAGCCTCAATCAATCACAAAGGGCTAATAAAGTCCTACATAGTAGGAGGAGATTTACAGTTCAAGTCTCTATTCCTCGTTAGCTTCATGGTAGTAGTAGCTATGTAGGTGCTCCAATACACAAATGTCGAGCATCAATTAACATGCTGCAAGTGCCGACATTCAAGTGGAAAAAAGGGGCCCTAGCTAGGGTCTGCTCTTAGTGTGTAAGTTAGTCCTTTGGAGGTGCAAATAATTGAGGGAGGCTGTGGGGGAAAAAGATGGAATCATTCCAATTCATTTGTGTGGGAAGAAGAGAATTGTCAGTCAACAAACCAATTGCAACTGTAGAGGATGCATGTCTAAGGTTACTTTTGAGAACCCTAGTTCCTGGCAGGTAGGTGGAATGGTGATCATCCACAAGAAAACCTAACCAAATTTAGCTACAGGTTAGAAGAGAGAAAAGTAGATATTGTTTGAAACCCCACCGTGTATGTATATTTATACTAGCAACATGCAAGAACTTAAGGTCTAAATAAGGCCATTTCAAAAAAAATAAAAATTCCCCTTCAAATATGACAACATTGGACCATTTTTTCCAAACAAAAAATCCCTTTGTAAAAATAGTCTCAGCCCCCTTTTCTTTGGCCAAAAAAAAAACCCTGGCTAATGCTGGAGCATCTCTACGGGCAGGAGTAAAATGGCATGTACACACTATTTTGGAAGATGAAGTTTAGCCTTTAAATGAGGTCAAATTGAGTTTGGACTTGTAAACATGCCCAAGATATTGTGACCCTAACAGGACCACTGAAAGAAAATGAGTGTGTTTGATTGGTGCACTATAAATGGTGGTGATATTTAAGTAGCCCTTCACTTTGTACATGGTCCAATTTTTTCATGTTTATGGGTAGGATGTGGGAATAATTACCACTTTACGTTGGGATTGATGAACACAAGTAGAGGCCCAAATAGGGAGTCCTTTTGGAGGTGCACTTCTGACTACTAGTTTATATAAACTCAAGTATCTTTCTTTAATAAACTCAATATAATAAGGTACCTATTTATAACAGGCTAGGTATTTCATGAGGTTAGTTTGAGTCAAAAAAATTGCATCTATGTTTGTTTTTCACATGGAAGCATTTCAGCCAGTTCACCAAACTTTTGAGCTGCGTGTTTAATTGAATAAATTATTAAAAGTTCATTTTTAGTGCTGGGGTCAATGTTCTTCCCCTGACAAGATGCTCAAGTAAAAAAGGTTTCTTAATTTCTTAAAATTTCGTATCTATTCAATTGTATGATAAACTCTTTGAAATTGGATATTTTCCAATGAAGGACATGTGCCGTATTGATTTAAGATTAATCCATTGAAGGGAAGGGAGGCAGGTCCAAATCTAATGGAGTCAATATCGACCTTCTCCAATTAGTAAACTTTGTTCAATGCCAACTTTAAACTTTGTTAGATACCAAATTGTGTAAAATGTTCCAGAAACTTTTGGAAAGTTCAAAAATGAATGAAAATTGACTTCAACAATGAATGCGATTAGGACAATTGAGTTTGTTAAAGTTCGACAATCTATGGAAATCTATGAAAAAGGTGTAGGAATTCATTTCTCATTTATCTCAATTACAATCAATTATCCAACTCTTTTAGATTCAACCAGCCTTGTAACCAACCTAGCGTGCTTGTTGCATTGAAGACCGAGTTGCATTTAACTGGTTGCACTTGTTGAAGCGCCTGCCCTTTTTTCTTTATCAACATTATTACAAAAAAGCTCCAATCTGTTCTTGGAACTGGTGGGTCATTGCAAACTGGATGCTTCAATGAATTGTAAAAAGATTCAATCTTCTTTCTTCCAACTGCCAGCTTATTGCAGGAAAAAGAGGGTCAATATTGAAAACAAATTTCTCTCATCAAGTTGCCTCTAGAAGACACCTTTTTAAAAAAAAATCGAAATGGATTTTTTGGAAGTGAACTTGTGCCCACAATTATGTGTAGGGTTACCAGAGTAAGGGCTCACCAGGGCAGGCCCAAATCTGGTAAAGCCAGCTGCTAAGGACTTTACTAAGTGTAAAGACTGTGCTCAGATTTAAATTAATTTATTTTTCCATATCACAAAATGAAAAAAAAAAAGAGGTATGGGGGATATTGAATAATGGAATGCAAGCAAAATAATTCTGCAAAATGTTTCAGTTTCCAAAACGCCCCTGAAGTTTTTATGCTGTGCAAAACTTTCTCCTAAATACACTAAAAAAAATCTGAGGAGATCTTTACAGCCTCCAGTTTAGTTTTGGTGGGATATATACACACTAGACTTCCTCATATAAAAGAGACCATTTTCACACCTCTTCTTGTGTAACTTATTACCTATGTAGATCTCTCTTTCTCAGACTCTGGGTTCTCACCATAGCTCGATATCCGTGAGTTGAAGACCTACTCAATAATTGTGGTGCCCATATTGAAAGGGCTTTGAATTCATGGTTGGAACTCAGAAAAAAGTAGAGCAAAAGGAAGTGTGGCCCTGAAAATGGACAATGCTACTACTACTTATGGATATGTGCAAAAACCTAAAAGGAAGATTCATCATTCAACTACAGTGAAAATTGCAAATCTATAGAGATGATAGCACTATGGAATGGTCTGCTGAACATTGGTTCATTCTAGCCCAAAAGAGGTGATTGATGACCAGAAGCTTTGGACCATGGATTGAAACATGCTGAAACAGTGATTCTCTCTTTTTTTTTTCCCCAGCTCTATTATGGATGGGTAGCTACCCATAGTCAAACTAAGTGAGTAGAAAGATTGAAGGTAGGCCAAGAGCTTGGAACATTGTTAACTTTTCAACACTTTGCCAACTGCCAATTGTCTCTTAATTTTTGCTCATGTCTCATCTGATCCCAGATAAGCCCTTCAACTGTTTTGCTTTGTGTGGAGTTTGGTTTTGGAGTCGCAAACCAATACATTTGTCTCACCCAAGGACACTTAGAGTAAAGTTTGAGATCTTCGTGCATCAAACAATCATTTTTAGGAAGTACTAGATAATTGTTCAACTTGTTTTTATCATTTTATTTTTATCTCTAAAGTTTTAATATATACATATTAAAGTCACCTTATATTTATTATAATTCATAATTTCAGATTATTACATATTTTATATTATAATAAAATTGATTACTTGAATAAAATATACTTTATAATTTTAACTAATTAACTTACAATTTTAACCCAACAACCAATATATTGCACCTTATATTTTTATTTTCTACCTTTTTTAATACTAGTGTTCCCCCTTGCATGCCTCACCCTTTGCACTCCTCCAAACTCTAGCAATCAATCATATCTTTTGCTTTGTTTGAGTGGTGAATGGCAATGCCTAAATTGAAAACCATGGGTGTCCTCCTTTTGAGCTCCCAGCCAAGAGTTGTGAAAACAAACATCTAAAAATTGACATAAGAATAATAGCTGTTTGAGTGGGGAATGGTAATGACTAGATTGAAAACCATGGGTGTCCTCCTTTCAAGCTCACATCGAAGAGTTGTGAAAACAAACATCTAAAAGTTGATGGGAGATTAAGCATATAATTCCACATTATACTCCTTTTCCATGTCCTCACTACTTGCCAATATCTCATGAAGTTGCTACATTTCATCAATTGAAGAAAGATGCAATGACCCAAATTTCCTTCCTTACTTTCATTAACTGATGGAATCTAATTACATTGTGAGGTAAGTAATGGAGACTAGCTTGGAACCAATAATATCCTTATTAATAAACGAACAAAACTTGAGCATTTTCATGAGTATTTTTTCTTTTTCTTTTCTTTGGATACTCTGAATGCCTTTGGGTGATTTGAAAATAGCCTATAAGTATATGCTGAGATTCATTTTCAATGTTGTTGTAGAAATTCATAAAATCTGTCAAAATTTGATAAATGAATGGAAAAAAGTGATGAGAAAATTTCATTCATTATGGATGAAAAAATAATCATATAATTTTCTATAATTTTCACAGTTTAAAAATAATTAAAATTTCAATACTCTGAAATTTGAATGCTAGAGCCCGAAACTAGAAATTTTTGCAATGTTCAAAATTTTAGAATGAATCAATTTTCAATTAAAGAAATTTGGACCCCAGACCCAAAAACCCTAAAAGTGTCCAAATGTTATACAAATGTGATATGTATCATGAGCTATCAAAGTTGAAATGAAAAATGTGAAAATGAAATGATTTTTGGGGCATAAGCTGAAAGAAAAGTTTGCAAAATTTCTATATTTGGTTCCAGTAAAGACCCAAAAATTATGAAAGGACAATTAAAAAATTTATACTTTCATATATGGTTTATAGCTAGATTTGACTAAATCTTCCTATTGATGATCCCCACTTTGGCCATGTTAATTTTATATTGGTAGAGGCTTTTTTTCAACTTTGTGAAGTAGGTGAACAAGTTTATTTTTTGGGTCAAATTTGTGAGGTATTTGGGTCGGCAATCATGCACACGAGGAAGTTAGCCAAATTTGACTACACATTACACAAGACAATAGAAAAGTTTAAGTTTTACACCATAGTTTGGCAACATGCTACAACCTAGTGCCTAAAAATGGTGACCTCAAAAAACATTTCCTCATAATGTGGCGAGAGAGGTCCATTTCAAGAAAAAAGGAAGCTTTTTGAACCTGTTGCAAGCCCCTTTTTTGTGTCACCAAGTTGCAAAATTTCGCCCCAAAAAAAATAAAATCACTGAGGTGAACTCACTTTTATCCACAAGAGGACTTAGCCAAATTTGGCTACAGGTCATAAAGGAAAGTAGAAGTGCTTTGGAACCCTGCTAAATATGATAGTGACATGCTAGAACCTATTGTCTAAATCTAGCAATTGCTAATTTTTTCCTTGAAATATGGCGAATTTGGGGGATTTGTTTTCCCAAAAAAATCCTTTGTATAAGTCAAGGCGCCATTTTAATTAATCCCAAAAATTCGCCACAAAAAGGAACAAGAAACGAGAGGTTGAAGGAGAAATGAAGAAGGCAATAATAATGAGCAAAATGTGAATGAAGAATTTTTGGGCAAGACGAAGATGATGATGATGATGATGATGATGAAACAAATGATTTGCAGTTCTTGAAAGGGAATGTAACGCAAGGGTAGAAGAGAACTACGTTGCATGGAGTTGTTAGAGATGGCGGGGTGAAAAGGACAAAGGAAGAAGGAGACAAGTCAGGAAGGAAAGGGAGAGAAAGAGACAATCTTGGAGCCTGTGATGCACTTTTGCAGAATTGAGCAGTAAAGACAGGGGACCAGCACAAGTGTTGCTGCTGGCGAATTTTAGGTGGGGTCCTCCTCACTCGTGTGTGGAAAATCTGCATGTGGTGGGGTTTTGGTCTGTTGTTCTCCTTGAGGTAGACCATGCAAGTGTCATCAGCTGCTAGCAAGCTCCATAAGTCTCTTCACCCTCACTGGCTTTCAACCTCTGCACTTGCAACTAGAGCTTCATCTGCTGGGAGTTCTCCCTCAGCTAAGTCTTGTTCTTTGGTTTTTGCTTTTCCTGGTTTCTGGAGAAGGAAGAAAGAAAGGGTCGGGGGGAATCAGTCATAGTTCGCGAAATGCCGATCGACTACATGGGAGAGGAGCCCAAGGGGAACAGAGGGAAACGGCTCACCATTCTCAGTATCGATGGAGGTGGAGTGCGTGGGCTCATACCCGCCACCATTCTGGAGGACCTCGAGGGCAAATTGCAGGTAAAACCACATTGTGAGGCACTTACGGGGAAGGGGGAGGAGCTTTGATTCATCATTGAGACTGTGAACTGTGTGAGGGTCTGACTAAATTTGTTTTCCAACATAAATTGTAAGCTTTCTAGCTGGAGATAAATTGAAGCTTCGAGATTGATTTAGGAATGTCGTAAAATTTGGAGGTTGATGCTTCTTGCTGTGTGCAAAAAGAGGAGTAAGTGGGTTGTTGGTTAAGCACTCCTCATGAGATGCATGGATAGTCTCCAGAATTCTAAGAAAGAGATGAGAACAATGAATGATTGTGTGCAGAGATTGGATGGGCCAGAGGCAAGGTTGGTGGACTACTTTGATCTGGTAGCAGGTACCAGCACAGGGGGTTTGATCACAGCCATGTTAACTGCGCCTAAAGATGACAGCAACAAGAAACCTGTCTGTACTGCCAAGGATGTGGTCCAATTTTACCTTTGGTATTCAGCTCAAATCTTCCCTCGTACTGGGTACTCTTCTCTCTCCCATTTCCAATATTCCAGTCCTCTTCCTATCCAGACTACACTCATTTGATGCCTTCACTTGTGTACCTGATCTCGAGACATTGATCCTCCTTGTCATGATCTGTTCTTTACCAAATGAATGTCTACAGCAGCCAGATGATGAGCCCCCTCAAAAAAATTAAGGAGAATATGATGACAAGAGTCTAACCACCCCACCTACTGTCTTCAACCTTAGCTTCTACAAAACTTTCAATGTGCCTTGGGCCTTGAGATACCCCCAAGCTAGGGACATGGTTGCAGAAAAGAAACCACTTTAGAAACTCCATTTCACTGTCTGAGTGAGTTTGTTTACACGATCTCTTCAGGCACACTGTCAGGCAGTACCTGACATCTTCACAGGGGGTTCCATGTTCATTTAGTAGTTGGCAAACATCAAGATCTTCCACATCAAGACCTTCTAGCAAGACATTGTTGATTTTTGTAATATGCTGTGTATGGTTTCTTGTGAGTCAGTTGTAATCTTTCAAACCTTTACAGCTGTTTCCTCGATCCTTGCTTACAAATGCATTTTTCCAGGAGCAATCTGATGTAAGTAAGTTCTGCAGTCAATACCTGCAGAAAATGTGAAGAAAAGTTCACAGGATGCCCACCAATGTTGAAGGCTGGGGAGTACTAGCAAGTGAAATCTCAGCCACTAGAGCTGGTGGATTATTGGTAAACATGGAGTGGATACAGAGTTGCACACTGGACAGGACTGTTTAAGAGAGGGGTGCTCCAAGTTGTTGCAATGAACTCTTATGGGAAGTTATCAACTCAATTTGTCCCTAGACACGGTGAGAAGAAACAAGTGTCATGGAGCTGTTTTCAGGAGCTAATTTGAGTGTGGGCTTGATGATTGTGCAACAGAGGACTATTTAGCGAAAGTCGCCTGAATTTTAAGGCCCTCAATGGCCCTAGATACAAAGGCAGTGGCCTGGAGAGGATACTAAACAAATACTTTCCAGGCGAGCCACACTTGAGCACAGCTCTCACTTCAGTTATCATTCCAGCTTTTGACACAAAACTGCAGCAGCCTGTGTTTTTCTCATCATGGAGGGTGTGATCTTGCATCCCAACCCTTTGTTTTTCCTTTCAAGTCTGTATTCTTCTGTTTACTTGTTGATAATTCTGTGCCCAAGCACACAATATGATATTTACTGTCAGCTCTTTGGATGATAGGTATGATCCTGTATCCTTGCACTAAAATTTTCAATTGCTTTTGCAGGCAAGACTTGATCCTCTAGAAAATGCACAGTTGAAGCTGGTATGCCAGGCAACAGCAGCAGCTCCAACATACCTGCCACCAGTGCAGTTCACACTCACAAACTCCAGCACAAATGAATCCCGGGACTTCAACTTGATTGATGGAGGTGTTGCTGTCAACAATCCGGTTTGTCTCGCCTTTGCTCAACTGCACTGAGACAAACATTGTTGAAACCCTGCAAAGCTGTTGCATTGTAGACCAGAGTACCTTTACCGTCTTCACTTCAATCAAAAGCTTGCTTCTTTCCTTGATGATGATCTTGAGTAGATAGTCTCTCAATGTCTGTGGCAAATGGAAATCTGTTTTGCTGAAGGGCAGAGATTCTGTGTGGAAATGACAGACATATGTGGCCATCACACAAGCAATTAAGGAGGTGCAATCAGGCGGCAAAGCTGCTGGAAGAATGGCATATGCGGTTAGTGATTTTGACTCTATTCTTATGTCTGTCTGGACATCCAAGATCTTTAACATCACATCTGATATGTCTCAGAAACCCCAGTGCTACTTTTGATAGACAGGAGGTCAGATTCTGCAGCCATCAGGCAATGTTCTCTTCTTGGTTTTTTGCACCACGAAAAATGAAAACCTTACCCTGAGAATGAAGCTCAGCCATTGCTGTGAGCTGGATTGGGATGGAGGTTTAAGCTCTGTTCTGAAGCCTTATGCCTAGAGCAGAGCAATTTGGTGCTGGATCCAGCAGCCAACAACTGGTTCCCTTAGGTGTATGCATTATTAAACCTGCAAATGGTTTAAAGATTGATTGCAAGAAATGGGAGTGATGTTGAATTCTAACCATGTCAAAACCATGAAGAGCAGTTTTGCTCATTGCAGTTTTTTTGCAGTCTCCTACATAGTGGAGCTCTGAATTCTGGTTGGTTAGTTTGGCGGTCCAACTAAGGTAGTGTATCTGGTGGTTTCAATTGAGTGACACTTTCCCATGGAAAATGTGCAGAATTACAATGATCTATTAGTTCTCTCACTGGGCACAGGACAGCAAACAGTAGGGTACACTGCAAAGCAGATATCCAAATGGGGTGTGCGTGACTGGCTCATC
The DNA here is from genome assembly GCA_963921925.1 of Sphagnum tenellum. NCBI lineage: Eukaryota > Viridiplantae > Streptophyta > Sphagnopsida > Sphagnales > Sphagnaceae > Sphagnum > Sphagnum tenellum. The sequence goes on from OY998146.1 coordinate 1,166,861, forward strand.
AACAAGGGTGATGCCCCATTGGTGGACATGGTGTACAACGCAAGTGCTGATATGGTGGACTACAACCTCTCCACCATCTTCCAGTCCCAGAATTGTGGCACCAATTACCTTCGTATCCAGGTACATGGCATGAGAGCACCAGAGTTGGACAAGGAGTGAAAATACCAATTATTGTCTTCATTTTTCCTTACTGGAAGTGTGGCTATCATTGGCTGTGTAGTCTGTTTATGAACCTTCAGGGGGTTTCTGACCAGATTTCTGGTCAAAAAGCTCATGAGCTTACAACCAAAAATGTTTGCTCACTGATTAGGGTGGAATTGCCCACAGTTACAGGTGCTAGGAACTCATTTGGGGTTGTAATTTCAGATGCTTTTTGAAGGAACTTGAAGGAGAGTTGTTTGCAATTGTATTTCCAATGATGTGCAATGTGTTGATTTCAAAATGCAGTCAGAGAATCTGAAGGGACGTGTAGCAGGCGTGGATGAAACCAGCCCAGAGAGTTTACACAGACTGATTAACTTTGCAAAAGATCTGTTGGATGAGCCTGTCTCGGGGCGGAACTTCCAAACTGGGAAGCTTGCCTCTATCGAAAATGCTGGAACAAACCGAGAAGCCCTTCACAGGTTTGCTATCTTACCTCCAGTTCAAGACTCTCAGCAACTACCATCACATATGTGTGTTGTGTCCCGTTTCTAAGATCTTCAGAACACTGCTTTAAGCATTTCGCAGGTATCAAGTTCTTGTCATTCATGTCTAAAATATACTTATCAGTATCCAGTTGTTCAAAAACATCCATTCACTGTTAAGAATGGTATGAGAAGAGCTGTCTGCAGTTTGACCTGAGAATCGTTAGTACTTTGTGGGAGGATTTCAATAAGAGAGTAACAATCTCAGAGCTACCTGTGTTATTGGACAGGTTTGCAGAGTGGCTCTCAGCAGAGCGTAAAGAGAGATTAGCAGCTCTTGCTGCTGCCATACCTACTGAAGAACCTGCCACAGGGAATGGGGCAAGTGCTGAGGAGGCTCCTGCTGCTGAGGCTGCCCCAGAAAAGGCACCAAAGACTGAGCAGGCTGTTGCTGAAGATGCAAAGCCCAGTGAAGCAAAAGCATCAGCATATATGGCCTTTCCTCATTCTTCACAGACATACTTTTATGCTCCCAGTCCATATTCCACTCCTGTTTCCGAGCAATTAATGTACAGAGGTTCTTCATTTGAATCTCCCTACTCATACTCAGATCCTGTGTATGAATCCTCTACCTGTGATTCCCCGTACTCTTCTTCCTATGCTAAACCCTGTCACCAAGAGTACGATTCGTCATATTCTTCATACCCAAGTTCTAGGTATGAATTATCCTATTCCTCAAATGCAAGACCATTCTATGAGTCTTCGTATTCCTCATATGCAGATCCCTCTCAAGGATATTCCTCTTCATACTCAGAGCCAGTGTACGAGTCCTCGTATGCAAGACCTGTGCATGAGTCTTCCATCCACAAGTCTCTTTCTTACTTTCAACCCAGTTATGAAACCTCATTCAGAGCTTCTGCGTATGAACAGCCTGCTTATGAGTCCACCGTCAGTACATTCTATGTTCCACCACCCACATACCACTCTTCTTCCTCATATGAGGATTCGGAGTATGGGCAAGCAGACTGGCACTCAGAGCATTCATACTCTATTCCCTCTACTCCAGCAAGATCAGAATCCTCTTATACCAGCAGCCACCAATTGCCTTCTGGGCTGCCTGATTTTCTGGGGATTTTCTGAATGACAATTATGTAGCACTCTAATGTTCTTGGGTTATTTATCCTGTTAGCTTTATGAATATCCTAACCATCTTTTCTGTACCACTGTATTGTCCAAATAATGTGTGCACTGTTTGGAAACCCATCTCAGTAAAAAAAGTGCCCGTGCAATTATAAATAGAATTGAGGGATTATAGGTTGACCTAACAAGACATGTTCAAGTACTACTTGATACTAATTTTCCTTCTAATTTGTCCACCCAAGAAAAACTCAGACGAGAATTGACACCAGCTTGTACAGTAGGTCAATCTACAGTCTGTACTTAAACAATAAAGATGCATCTGTGAGGTGTTGTTTGTTTCTGTAAAATCAATCTCTTATGGTGTTCTATAGTCAGCTCCTTAGGAAAAATTGCATGCTTAGAGCAAGAGATTTCTGAAGTCAGGTGAACATTCTTATAGTGAATAATTATGTAGAAACTGGTAAACATATTGATTTCCTCATGCCCATCCACTGTAAATAGTTGTGCTGTCGAAGTCTAGGCTAACTAGCAATTAATTTGATTGCTGCTTGGCTCCAATGTTCAATGAACTTAGTATGTGAGAGCTTTGTCTGTAGTTTTCCAGAGAGAGAGCTTGGTGTAGTTATGGAGTTTAGCAGATTATTGTCAAAATTAAAAAAATTCCCTCTGCATTTTTGACTGAAATTATCCTTTGCTTGTAACGGTACCTTGAGCAATGCTTACTACATCATATTGAATGGGAGGTGGCAACTCTATTTGTTGAAGGTGGTTGGTGCTTCACATTGTCTAAAATTTTGGTTCTTCTTCCTCATTCAAACATGTAAATTGCAATCCACATTGTGAATTGACAAGGCAGTGAACTATGACCTGAATCATCTACATGCATTGGCAACCTGCAAACATTGACCTCGTTCGTTATATTTGCAGCAACTAGTCCAACACATGATGCATCCAAAGTGTCACGTGAGTAAGAAGAATAATATTCAAGGTTGATTCCACATTTCATTTCAAATAATTGTTTGCAAAGGAACAGAAATTGTAAAATGACATATTTCATGAACTTAAAGTAGAAAGCAAAGGAGACCTTATTTCCAATTGATGAAGGCACCAATAAGCAAAATGGATGATTGGAACATTCATGTCAATATGGGAAGAAAATTTGAAATTTCTGAAAGACTCTTTAATTGCTTACAAAGTGAAACTTGTGGCTAGCAAACAAAATCCAATAGTACTTTTAGATGACCACGGAGGAAGAAAACTAGTGACATTCCTTGCAAAAGATTTGCACATATCTTGTTTGATCTCCAAAAAAAATGGGGGTGTTCTCCAATAATGCACAATGATTGAACATGTGTGCCAAAAGTGTAAAGGTTTCTTCAGTAATGTTGACTGTACTTCAGCAACAATTTCTGAAAGTCAATTGTCAAAATCTTGTGACTTGAGGATTAGTCTGCATATATCTTGGTGGGCATCGAGAGAAAAGGTTTCTTTTTACAGCAATGACTGTAATGGGTCCACCTCAAACATGAGATCTGCTGAGTGTAAAAGTTCCTTCAGCTATGCTATTAACTTCATCATGGTGAATGTGAAATTTTGATGAATTGTTTTTGAGATTGAGTCCTCGACATTGGCAAGTTTACAGTACTAGCGCCATGACTCCAACCTTCGAATGAAGTCCATGTTGTGAATGATTACTGGATGTTCAAGGCATATGCGAATGACTTCATATAGTACCAAAGGTTGTAGTTGAATCATGCATTCGATCTCTCCCACATATCAAGAACATAGTTGCCTTCATTGGAGATAATTTGTGGAACAGGAATCGAAATGGCAGACATGGGATGTCCATGGTTGTTGAGAGCACAGCAAATATCACAAAAGTCGAAAGTCAGGCATGTATCACAGTTCTAAAGCTGTGTGATAATAGGCACCCAATGACAACCATCGCAAATCTATCTATGAAGGAAGGTAGTTTGTTTTGTAGTTATGAGATCCACCGAACCGGGATGCTTCAGATCGCGTTCTTGGTCTCTTTGGAAAGCTCTCGACGAGGAAGGGTGCATGGGCTTGGTTTCATGGCGTTTGGACTTGCAGTGGAGAAGTTCTTGAACATTGGGTGATTTCTGCACTGAAAATGAAATGAAATTACTTCATAGCTGAAAATTTCGGAGGAATTGGAATGTGCCTTTGGTGTGTTGTTGGAAAGATCTTGATGAGCAGGATTTAATAGAATTTATTTGGTAAGATTTGGATTCAGAGTGTGGGAGATATTGATTTTTAAGTGATTTTTGCCCCTAAAAATGCAAATAAATTCCCAAAAACCAGGTTTTGGAAGGAAAAATCAGTCCAGAACGTGGTAGCACTCGAAGGCTTACCGTTCAATTCAAGCATATTTGGCTGTTCAAAAAATGGATGCATACATTGCAAAACAATGTTCACATGTTGAGTTTCCCTATTTTGTAATGGGTACACACTTGGGCTGACGGCACAAGCCACACTAGTGGATATGAAAAAACAATTTAACATGTCCCTTTTCATGTCCATGTTTATACATTAAAAGCATTTAATAACCTTTCTCTTTCAAGCCTATCTACTTCACCCATTTCCCTTACAAGTTTACATGGACATAAAAAATCTCACATAAATAATGATGAACTATTGGAAACCATATGGCAACATATATCGGACAAAGAAAAGGGGGATTTTGCTATTCATATATGCTAATAATTCTTATCTTTGACTATTGTATAAGGCTTTCAAATGAGACCTTGTAATTAATGTTTATTAGTTGCGATTTGGATTGAAAGACAAATTACGTCATTTTGAACTCATTTAAAGGAACTAATACCACTGGAAATAAGGTAAGTACTTAGTATAGAAATATGGATTGCATCACTTTACTTGAAAAGCTCATCATGACCAAAGGCATCTAGGTTCATTGATTATTCTCTCCCACATTGGGGGTTAGATTGCACATGTAGGAGTAACTATTAACAATGATAACTCCTAAGCTAGACCACCCTAGATTGCAAAGAATTTCCAACTGCAATTTTTTCTCCAAAGTTCTTTATGTCCCAATACAATGGTGTCAACACTCAATAATGCTAGGATTTAATTTTTGGATGTTACAAAACAATTTCATATGAGGTTTGGAACCTTGCCCTTTGGAAAAGGCCACATTTGTTGCATTCAAATTCAATTGAAAATAAATGAGATGAAAATTGATGTAGAAGGTATTGAAAATGTACTTGTGATTATAGTGTTGAAAAAAAAAAAAATCATAAATTCACAAGATATATTTTCATTCTTTTTTACTTGGGAATTGGCTAAATGATTCTATTTTGGAACTATGTTTCAAAAGAATGACTTATGAAGCTTAAAGTTATTCTACCTAAACCAATGCCAATGAATCATTGTCATTGAAATTTTCACCAATGGATAGTGTGTTAGAAATTACTTCTAAAATTTAAAAACATGTTCATGTAAAAGTTTAAAAGACATGCCTAGGTTGGATGTAATGTTTCAAACAGTCTTCAACCTTTCCTATGCAAGACATGGATTATTAATGTCATATTAGGGTAGGTGACCATAATCACACACCATTAAAATAACACCCAAAACTACATAAACTTTTTTAGACAAAAGTATGTGGCATAAGGTTGTGGATGTAAGTCTCTAGATTTATTGTTTTACTTATTTAATAACCAAACATGTGCCTTTTGGTGACATCCTTTAGATTATAAACATACTTTGGATTGAAGTGTTAGGATTGTCCACCAACACTACTAACTTACTTAATTTTTCCTTCACCTCCTTTGACATCCCTTTGATATTGTTATGGATTTCATGGCCCCGATGCACTCCCACATGGATGTCCCTTGCTATTGTATATACCACACAAATTGTTGCTTGTTGAAGTCATTTTCTTTGTCTATATAGGCATAGACTAGGATAATGTATTCATGTTTCAAATATTGAACAAATTGGTTTGTCCTCTTTGTAATGTGCACAAATATGTTCTTTCATATGGATGGTCAATTGTTGTGCAAAACAAAATAGTCCTCTAAATTACTTTCTTGGTTCAAAAAATATGCACTTCTTGAAAATAGCTTCCGTCCCAACTTAGACATGAATTCTCATAACTCCAATGATGTTGAATATGTTTTGCCACAAAGGCAAAAATTATAACAATGCATTCTCCTTCTTTCCAAATGTTAGCCTCAATCCACAAATCAATTCTTTAGTCACAAATCTTTGCTCCTTGTCATAGTAGCTAATAAAATTTGTGGATGGTTCACTCTATAATATCACATTCAAGTTTTTTTTAGCAACATAAGAAAACCATTATTCAATTACATGAATATGTGTCTAATTATTTTTAATTTACTAATTTCATGTCTAGCAAACCAAGTTCCATAAATACGTAGGTTGTCATTTATAATAGAATTTCTGAACATATAATTTGGTTAATAGTTATATCAAAATTTGTAGTTTATACTTTAAATTGTACAACCAATGGATTGACAAAATTGCACATGTTCACTTTTTTTTAATGTGGACATGTTTCAACTACCTAGTTATTGTATATTTTTACAGTTCATTCGGTTAAGCTTTAATTATCATTTTGCTTGAAAGCTAAATACATAATGATAGAGACCATAACTTCCACCAATTCCCACCTTTTATATGTTTTATATATTCATTGTTAGTATTACATGAATGGTAGGGCCATCACATATAACACATCTTGTTAGTTTACAATGTCAATGGGTCTTACTACCCTTATTTCAAATAAGCATATGATTTGACCATTATACAACTTAAATGTCATGCCATGGTAAAACCCAACTTTTCTTTACTAATAATTTGAGAATGTAAAATGAAAAATTTGAAAATGAAATTATTTTTGAGAGTTTCAACTACCAAGAGTGAAAAAAAGAAAAGTTGTCAAATTTTTATATTTAAATATTAATAAATAATTAAAAATTTAGGATAATTAAAGGTTTGTTCTTCATATGTGGTTTATACCAATGTTGGGTGGTTATTTGAATTTGGATCAAACCTTCTTTGGTTCTTTGATCAATTCCATATTTGTATAATTAATAATGTCAATTAATGAAAAATTGTCAAGTACTAGTCTTAAGTCCCATAATTGTTGTACTCATTCCATTCTTTGATTAATTGAAATGAAAATTTTCATATGCAAGCCCACCTTCACTCTAACACCCACAAATGGCCAAGGTTCTTTTGTAACAAACTTCTAACTTTAGGGTTTTGAGTGTGAACAGAAAGTAGTTTTAGGGTTTTTCAATGAAACATGTTTTCTTTTCTGTTGGTGATTGGGAGTTTTTGCTCTCGACGGTGTGGAGACAAAGAAAGTTGCAAAATGGAGATGCGTCGATGTTTGGTAGCATTGAAACTTTGGTATCATTTTCTTTTGTTTGGTATGTATGTGTTATTGTTGGATGCAGGATGATGGTGTCACAAAGGAGTTGCTAGGTGAGGTTCGCTTGGTGGAAATCTTGCTGAGTAGTGGTGGAAGGATTTGCTACAAAGGAGATAAGTAGTGTAAGTTTTTTTTTGGTTTTATAGGAAGGGGGGGAAGTTGTTGGAGTGAAGTTTTTAGATCTTTGTCTCGAGGGATAATACGAGACAATCTGCTACGCAATGTAGTCAGGGAGGCAAAATGTTTATTTAAGAGCTGGTTTTGATGGTTGAGGAGGGGGAATGATGAGAAGTTCTAGAGATCTCAAGAGTGACCAACACTTCTTTTCAAAAGTTTGTGTTTGGGTTTTGTTTGTATCTGGGTTTTATTGTCTTGCTTTTAAAAAATGAGTACCTTAATTTTTGGGAACTCCAAAGAACTCAATAGTCCATTGAGTTTACGAAATTGATCACACAAAGGATAGGTGTGATTCTTTGTAAGAATTTTTGAAATAGTGACTAAGGAAAATCAATGTGTTGTATTCTTGTCTTTTGTCTTGTCCAATGGAATGATGGTGTTAAGGAAACTAGATTGTGTGGTTTGTGTGGGTTGAAAGATTTATAATATAGTATGTAAGTTGGGACTAGAGTTCTTGTGGAAGTCCAATGTGGTTTTGGATTTGTGTGGGTTTGAAAACTTTGAGAAGAGAGGCTAGTGGGTTCAAAAGAATGAAATCATAGCGATCTAATCCCTTGGAAACCTCAAGTTTTTTTATGATGAAAAAGATGATTTCTTTGCTAGTTTTTGGACGGAACTTAGGTGGCCATTAGCTCAAGCCAATGTGAAATTTGAAGAGTGTATTTGCCATTTAGTATGTATGTGTTTTCCATTTTGTTTGTTTGTGCCCTCGTTTTTAATGTCACACTTTGATTGAAACTTCATATATTAATATTTTGAAGAATGTTGGTTTTTTCAATAAGGTTTGAGGTTTTTCAAGTCTTTTGCATTTTTGACACAACATAAAAAGCCAGAATGTAATCAATAGGCACATTATCATTTTATTATTGTTTTTTCTTGAATGTGACCTTGGAACTCATATTGTCACAAAGTGGGAATAGATATTCCATGCCTCCACTTCCCCTTCTATGTTTGATATTCAAGTATGGCAATGGCATCAAAATATGATGTAAACAAAAATGAAAGTTTTTAGCAAACAAAGTTGAGTTGTTTTTATGTGTCTTATGTTTTGTCTTTCTTCATATCATTGGTTTCAAAACACATTATATGCAACTATGACATGTTTACTTGTTGTTGAGACTTTGCTTTCCTTGTTGTTGGTCTTAAACTTGGTTAATTGTAAGCTAGAATCTCACCTTGTTGCTTTCCAAGTGCATGAATTTTCTTTGCTTTCTTGTTTTTCCTTTTTTCACCATGTTGTTGATGTGAGTTGTTGCCATTTGTGCATAATTCTTTCACCTTCATGAATAATGTCTCTTAAGCACAATTCTTATATTTAATTTCACAATTTTGATTCTCGGTTATTTTTATGGAATCTTTAGTTCTAGATGTTGGTATTAGTATGCACCTTAAACCCAATGTTGATGACTTGCGCGTTGTAATTGGGGGCTTGACAAGATATGGTAATAACAATAGCATTGTGAACATTGGTGTGTAACATGAACACCCTTTTATATTAGTGGTCAAAAACTTGTTGTACAAGAGGTATTATTGGAATTTGAAGAATTAACAAAGAAAGGCTTGATAGCCTCGCCACAAGAATTTGACAATGCGGGTCTTCTTCAAAGTGAACAATAACCAACATGTTGATTCAAATAATAATCAAATCATGTGATGCATAGTTTGCCTTTGCCATAGTGAAATGGTTGTCCATGAGATTTTGTTGTTTATCACAAGGCTAATTGAATAATAGCCATGAAAAAACATGTGGAATAATTCATTGTTCCTTTTCATTTAAAAGCTATTTAGTAGAGAATTATTCTTTTACACTAAAATGGTGTTTAGAAGTTGAATTTGAGCTAACAAAAGGGTTCAACGTTAAGTTTGAATATGAAGTTGAAAAGGAAGAATCTTGAATCTTTTTGATGTTCCTCACTCCACCAAAGTGGGCAAGATCTTGCATGTATCTAAATTTTCAATATGGATTAAGGCTTGAAACATTTGTAGTTTGTAATCCTTTTGTACATTTGAAGCAATAAGGAACCTAATCTTTTTGGGTTTTTCACATGAGTTGAGGGATTTGTACATTTGTAATTTGTACTTTTGACAATGTGAGTTGTTCTTGCTAAAGCCATTGAAAGACAATTCATTACATAGAGGCTTTGGTGTGTAGTGGAAAAAGGTTCACTTTGAAGAGGTTTTGATGTCAAATGTAAATTACAAAAACTAGCCAACCATGGTTTTTAATAATTGGAAAATTGTAGTCATGTTAGGTTGTTTGCTTAAGAATCACATAATCTAATTTGTCAGGTTTCTATCAAATAATTGACATAAAGAATTGCCATTTAAATTTACCAAATCCTCTTACTTGGATGGTTCTTAGAATTTTCAAAAAATGAAAGAACTAGACTAGGTTGATCCTTTGAAATTGAGAAAGTCAAATACTCATAATTGACAGTTCTTTGAAAATTCAAAAATTGCCCAATATTCTAATTTATAGCCAACTTTGATTAAAACTTCTAAAAATGATCGTTCAAAGTTTTACAAACTCAAGACTAAAGAAATTAGGGATATTGTGGTGCATTCTTGGTATTCTTGGAAAGCACTTGATGAGGAGGATTTTATGGATTGGTTTTGTAACTTTTAGACCTAAGGTGTGGGAGCTATTGAATTTTGAGTAATCATTGTCATTGAAAATTCAATAAAAATCCAACAAAATCAAAACTAAAATTATTTAGAGTTCACACTTCATCTAATGGCACAGGTCACACTAGTAAGAGCTTAATTGAAAGAGACCCTACGTGACCTGTCAAGAAACATTGATAGATCCTAATACCTATGGAATGGTGCAGAGGCTCTTCATTGAGCCAGGTCCAATAAGCTTGAAAGGGCATCACTGGCCATTTCTGCTGATTTACCAGAGGATGGCAGAATTAGCACAGGAGGACAGAATCGGCTTTGCCTGCCAATTCTACGGTTCCCCCTCTACTCCCTTGAAACTCCCATCAGGTTTGATTTGACCATCTACGGTAGGGAATGGGCAGGGCCTGGCAGAATCCACACCCAACCCAAGGCCCACCCAGAATCTGGCTTGCCTGGGGTCCTGCCTATTCTATAAGGTTCTTTGGTTTCATTGACACATACATGATCATCCTTTGCATGAGCACCAGCACTTGGTCCCCAGCCCTGAAGAGTCCCACAAATTGGTTGATGCAGGATGATTGCAAAGGCCATTTTAGTCTTTTCTTGTGGTTGTTTCAAGTGCTGTTGCATATATGATTTCTATCTGAGTTCTGAGTTTGTCGCTCTTTATTGCATGCTTTAGAGCTTGGAATTCTGTCATCCAAATCCAACAACTGAAAGAATGTCATTGCTAAAAGTATACCACCTAGTTCCATATTAAAAATATGATGAGTGTATGTGGTGTGATTTCACTCATTCTGACAGCTTCTTCTTGACAAAATTGCAAGCAAAGTCAACAGAAGGCCAACAATGAGTAAGAGCAATGCCAAGTAGGAATAGAGTGCCTAAAGTATCCTGCCGTCTCAAAAGATTTGGAGATTAGAGGGTACATTGAAATCCCATCCGGTGGAATTTCGCTATCTAGAGCTGCTATTTCTTTGTTGGAGATTCAAGAGTTTGAGGAGTTTTGGTCATGAGGAATTTTTTCGCATGAAGTAGAATGAAAAGATTGTTTGTGTTGCTGGGAGAAGCAACCACTTTCAGAGCTGCTGGGCTTACAGGAGGAGGAGATAGCAGGATTTGTACCATGGTGATGGGACACTGTTAGCGTCCTTGCATGCTAGCAACCATTCTTGGTGTGCTTGGCTGCCCAAACCAACCTGCAAGAGCACATGAAAGTATCTCAAAAGCTGGGCCTAAGCTGGGAAATTGTGTGCTGGTTAGCTGTTTCTTCATGAAATTGCCACATACTTCTTAACTCTTGTGTGCCTCCTGGCACAATGCAAACCTATGAACTCTAGAATTTGAGGAATTTGTCACTGTTTTTCAGGCAGTTGTATAAAGAGATGATGGATGTGCCAGATGCCATCATAGACAACTCAATCTTGTTTGGAAATGCAAATGACAAAAGGGTGGAAAGAGGTTTATGAAGAAATGCAGCAGATGAAGGTGGAAAGATGTTGAGTAGATCATGTAGAATATCATGATCCATGTGTATGGCAAAGTTGGCCTTCACGAGAGAGCAGTTTCTTTGTTGACTGGAAAAGGCAAAGGATGTGTGCCTGGTGGAGTAATGTACAAAGCAGGGTGAACTCCTACTGAAAATGCTGGGACATTCTTAGTGTAGTATCTGTGTACAGCTGAGCTCCGACCTGATGAGCTGCCAGATGCATTTCATCAATTGGGGGAGCTAGGGCTTCATCCAAACAGAAATAGTACATCATCATGATCCATTACTTGATGAAAAAAGATGACATAACAGAGGTGAAATGGGTGTACAGCCCAAGCCATATGCTGCTGGCTTTATCCCCAGATGAACATTTAAGAGAATTTTTTCTGGCTGTTTTGCCAAAGCTGGCTATGTCCAAGATCAAACATGAAGAATGCAGGATATGAGCCTCATGCATTTATGTACAATGCCATGATTAGCCTTTACAGCCAATTGGGGATCTTCTGGAAGGAATCACACACTTCACAGAGGCATGTATTTGGTTGGTTGTACTCCTGATACTGTGACCTACAACACGTCGATCAGTCTGTACAAGAAGAATCTCATGATTCAAGAAGCGTCAGCACTTCTCCAAAAAATGTACAATACTGGTTGCATACCAGATGCAATGTCTTCTGGTTCCTAGATTTGGGCTATGGGTGCTCACATATGTGGGAGCCTGCAGCGGCAATTGGATATAGAAAAAGCATGATGCAACAGAATGATTGATGTCCACCAACAAGCTGGCAAACATAAGCAAGCAGAACTTTGTATCCCAAGTGAGATCTGCTGGTTTTGAGCCATCCCCAGCCACCCTGCACATGCTGGTGGACTCTTTTGGAAATGGAGGTGAGCCAGAACAGCTGAGACAATGTTTGAGAGATTGAGAGATGCTAATAATTATCCCAACATCTTGCACTTCACGTCATGGAGAAAATTTATATAAGTGATTTTGGATGTGAAGGATTGGTTGGAAAGCCTTCAAGCAAAAGCTTGCTGGTTTCCAGATGATCATTGGGAGTAGAAAGTCTCTCAATATCTGTAACAAAAAGAAAAACTTAAAACTTTGCTCAAGGATACGATTTTTTTGTGGAAATGCCAGACATATACGTCAATCATGCAGGCAATTAAGGAGATGCAACTAGGTGGCAAATCCGTTGGAAGAGTGAGATATGTGGTTAGACAGTCAATAGTACAAGATGACAAATATGCGAACAGTGTTTTATTCCATCATGAACTTTGAAGCATGGAGATTTTTTGTATTAAAGTCTTCTTCTGAGACATGGTGCTGAACTGCAGCTTGTTCATGGGGAAAATTGACGTGATTTTGAATTGCAGAGGGTTGGTTGGAAAACCTTGAATGCTTGCTTGTTTCCAGATGATCAACTGGAGTAGAAAGTTTTTCAACATCTGTGGCAAAAAGGAAAAATATGCTGAAGGGTTTTTGTTTGGAAATGGCAGAAATATGTGGCACTGACAAAGTAATTTTAAGAAGGTGCAATCAGGTGGCAAATCTGCTGGAAGAGTGACATATCCAATAAGTGATTTTGACTCTATTCTTATGTCTGTTTGGACATGCAAGATCTCCTCATGTCACAAAACCCCAAGCACCAATCTTATTAGACAGAAGGAGATCATATTCTGCAGTCATCAGGCACTATGCTCCTGATGGTTTTAGCACCACCACACAATGCAACCTTACCCTGAGAATGAAGCTCAGTGATTGCGGTGAAGTGGTGGATGACCTGGGGTGGAGATAAAAGCTCTGTTCTGCAGCCTTGTGCCAAAAACAGACAATTTGGTGCCAGACTCATTTCCAGCAGCTGAGTACTTATTTCCTTGGGATCTGCTATGGCCTATGCATCTTTTAGCTTGCAAATGGATGGAAGGGTGATTGTAAATGATGGAGTGAGAGTGATGTTGAATGCTGAAAATGTCGGAACCATTAATGGCACAAGTTGCTCAATGCAGTTTGTTTGCAGTCCCCCCTATATTGGAGCTTTGAATTCCAGTTGCCAAATTGAGGTTGCCCCTAAGGTAGTGCATTTGACAGTTTAGTTTAACGACCCTTTCTCATGGCAGATGTGCAGAATTAGAACAATATATTGTTGGGCACAGGACAACAAACAGTAGGATATGACATTGCAAAGAAGATATCCAGATGGGTGTGTGGCTCATCAACAAGGGTGATGCCTATCTGGTGAACATGGTGTACAAGTGTGGATATAGTGGACTACAACCTCTCCATCATCTTCCAGTCCTAGAGTTGTGGCACAAATTACCTCTGTATCCATTTTCACATCATTTAAGCACCAAAGTTAGAAAGAAACCAAAATTTCAATTTCTTTTGACTTCATTTTACTTTAGTGGAAGTTTGGGCATCATAAGCTGTGTGCCTTCATATTTTCCTTTGAGAGATTTGCTACCAAGTTTCTGGTCAAAAGGCCCACAAGCTTAAAACCAAAATTCATCCACTGATTAGGGTGGAATAGCCAATGCAGGTTTACAACCTGTAGTTCTTGAGCCTCATAATTCTTGTCCATTGAGGTTTCAATTAAACAGTGATGGTGTCAGAGTTGATGAATCAGTTGATGCCCTTACTACAATGTTGCAAGAGGTTTGAGGTATTTTTCTTTGAGAAATTTCATATAGATTATGTAAATTAATATCAGTGTAAATAGCTCAACAGAACTGTGCACAACCCCTTTCAATGCTGAATACTTGGTGCTAGGAACACCTCTGGGGTTGTGATCTTCAGTTTGTCATCTGTGGTTGAGGGAACATTAGGGGGAGTTGCTTGCAATGGTCTTTTTAGTAACATGCAATGTGTTCATTTCAATTGCAAGCAGTCAATCTAACTTGGGGAATCTAGCCAAGGTGTGTGAAATCAACCCAGATGAGTTTGCAGAGATTGATTAACTTTGCAATTTATATTTCTTGGGTGAGCATGTCTTCAAGAGCAACTTCCAAATTGGGAAGCTCACCTCTAACAAGAATGATACAACAAATTGAGAAGCCCTTCCAAGTGGCTGGAGTGAACCAGCAGCCACCAGTGCACCAGTTCAGGATGAGGCAGTTCAAGCTGTTTTGGGGGTGAACCAGAAAACACATCCTCTTCCCCTGCCCATGGATTTTTCAGCCCCCTTCTTTGCTCCAAAATTTTCCCCTCCTACCTACTTCCCCCTCTTACCTCCCTCACCTCATTTCCCGCTCATTCCATCTTTAGAGCTCGGGAGAGCTCCCAATCTTGAGTAGCACAAAGCTTCAAGGAGACGTGAAACATAACGCTTGAGGAAGGTTGAGAGTTCAACATTGAAGGAACGTGGAGAGGAGAATGCAAGAAAAGTGCTTGATCTCAAATGTAGAAGTAGGAGAAAGGTAAGCTCCCTCCTTTCTTTGCATTTTTTTTCTTCTTTGTGGTTTTTTTCTCTGTGTTTATTTTCTTTTCTTTTGCTTGAGAAGAAGAAGATGCCATCCACTTCTTCTGTTTTTGTGTTTCTATTTGAAATGAAAAAGGTGATGACACAAGTGTGTTGTCACCTTTCTTTTCTGTTTTGTTTTTTTTGTTACAAACAGGGCAACAACAACAAGCCTAATTTTTCCTTCTTTCTACTTGAAGTGAAGGAGATGATGGCAGCAAGCTTGTTGTTGTTGCATTTTTTTTTCTTATCTTGTTGTTACTACGAACAAGGCAACGAGAACAGGCTTGTTGTCGTTGCCCTTTTTTTTTCTCTTTATGCTTGAAGCGAAAATGGGCGACGACAACAAGCTTATTGCCATCACTTTTTTTTTGTTGGCGTTGCTACAAAAAAGGTGACAATAGTTGTTGTCGCATTTTTCAAGTGTTTTGTGTTGCAAAGAAAGCAATGACTTATTAAACCATAAACCCCTTTTTTTTTTCTTGGTCCTTTTACTATGAAGAATTGTTAATTGTTCATTAGAATTGATAATCAACAATGATCTAATGGTTTAAAAAAATGTTATAGGTTATAATGGTTAAAGGAAGGAGACTAAAAACAATTGGTGGTGATTTGGAAGTTCAGAAATAAAATGTTATTTCATTAGAACTGACAATTGGGGAGCAAAATGTTGTTCCATCACAACTAGGAGTTGATGAATTAAGCAATCCATGTGGTTTAAACTTGGCAGTGGTGGTTGTTTGCAATTCAAATGATGAGATTCCCTTCTAATACAAATTAAGAATTTCAATAAAAAAGTGGTGGTTAAATTGTTTTAGAATCTACATACATTAATCAAATGCCAAAAAGTAAATTGTATAAAAATATTTAAATTTAATTATACTTGCACCTTTTATCATTTCATGGAAGGCGTGGGATTTTTTTTTCAATTTTTTTTATTGTAATATTTGAAAAATGTTAAAGTTTGTACTAATTGCATCTAATTACGTGATCTTATGTTTTCCAATATTTACATTTTATTGTGTGATTTTTTTATGTTTAAGGTTTTTAATTAAGGGTTTTTTTTTACAAAATAAAAATTTATTTATTTATATAGTTTTTGTTTTAGGTTCCGAGTTTGAACTAACTAGGCCTCTTAGCCATTGGCACCCCCTTGTCCATTTAATATGGCTTGGAAGGACAAAGAATGGATGAAAGTTGGGTCAAAATGCAAGTGTAAAGTTAACACTTACATTGTTGCATATTTTGCCAAATTGTTATTAACCAAACATTGAAGGAAGTGCATGGTTTAGTGGCAGAAAAGGCCAAACCTGGGAAGCTTTCAATTTTTAAAAAATGTCCTTAACATCAAAACCAGGTTAAAATGAACATTTTCATCTTAAGAGATGCCATAGCCATGCAGAGGTGAAATGATCAAAAGTTGTTAATCGCATTCATGCCAATACCCAACGCAAGTGGGATAAAATGGTGATTGTTGTAAAACAATGTGCACCATTACTAAAACTAATTTTGGTCAAAGCAATTGTTGCAAGTGTTGAATATTAATGCTTAGGGCATGGGAAACATGCATTGAAATGCAACGTCACTAATGGAAATAAATAAAAATTTATAACAGATGATTCAAATCCATTTATTCTACATATGCACATTAATTGAAGATGGCATGGGATGTCAAAAAGTGGGATAAAGAGTCCACTAAAGTGAGTTAAACACAAGAATTGACACTTGTATTGAATTTCCATGAATCATTTTTTATTCATGGAAAGTAAATAATAATAATAATCAATGTTTGTTGTTTTTTTATAATTTTGTTTCTTCCAAGGTGTGTTAGGGTTTAATTTGGTGGTTTTGGGTGTTTATAAGGTTTAGGGTAAAACAAAAGAGAAGTTTGTTGCAAATGCAATTCATGTTGAAATGTAGTGTCATCATTTGTACATTAATTATCATGTAGTAAAGGCTACAAATGTGGCAATACTTATCAAGTTAAACACGACATTGTAGATAATGATATGATTTTAGGTTTCCACATTATATAATTAGTTAATTCATTTTTTGGATTACCGACTTTTTCAACTTTGGTCCTTTGATATATTTTAATTAAATTTTTTTTCATTGGTTTGTTTAGCATTTTTTATCCACCCATTTTTGTACATCTTTTATCAATATTAAATTTTTTTTTAGTCACATTTGTTTAATAGGTATATGGTTAATCCTATATGTTTTTATTTATTTATCATATTTGGATAATCATTTTTAAAAAAATATTAATTGATTATTTGGTTGAACTTTAATTATTCAAATAATTAAATTTAAATTTAAAAATAAAAATGATAATTTGATATTTAATATACTATCTTAATTTTAAAAAAATTATGTTGATAAGTTATTCAAATCATTATTTTAAATAATTATTCATGATAATTAATTATCATAAAATTAATTTAGGTACATAAAGAGACATATTTTGGGTACCCAAACCACTTATTAGTTATTTTGAAGTGACCTTACATGTGGGTATTGCATTTAAGGCTAATCTTTCATTTAAAGTTGACTAAATCACCTATGGATTATTTGATTATTTCGAAATGAATTTGCATGTAAGTATTGCATATAAACTTTAATTTTCATTCAAAGGTCACCTAAACTACAAATTAATTATTTCAAAATGACCCTACACGTGGATATTGCGTTTAAGGTTGGGTTTCCAATTTATGTTATTTAAATCACCTATGGGTTCTATTGATATGAACTTGAATATGGGTATTTCATTTAAGGCTAGATATTCATATAATTTTACAATTCCTGCACATGTATTTATTTTCCCCAACTACAAATTTGGCCTTTATTTTTTGAATAATTAAATAAAATTTGTAACAAAACACAAAAGAAGGTATTTTTTTAGCATTTGGTACTATCTTCAAGTTGAATTTTTTCATTTAAAAAAAATTAAAAAATAATGACATTGCATTGTTTTACATATGTTTAAGCCTTAAAAATTCCTCCCAAAATGCATAGTAGATTTATTTTAATTATTATCGAATTATTAAAAAAATGTTAAATGTCCCGAACTCTAAACCTAAACCATAATTCTGACATTAAGTAATAAATTGTACATATACCTTTAACCCCCTATTTAATCAACGTGACCAATTTTTCATTATGTTCATTTTTATATATGTTAAATCATACTATAAGGTGAACAAATAATTTTGAAAACATGAATTTCATGATGTATTGGTGGGGAATCAAATATTTTTTGAAAACATGAATTTCATGATGTATTGGTGGGGAATCAAATATTTAAAAAATATTTTCATGTTTCATGGTTAATGAATTATCACAATATGACACAAATATTGCATATAAACAAAAGTGGGTTAGGAAATATTGAACTTGAACAATATGGAACATATGGAAACAAAGGAGATTCATAATTATGTTATAGATTTAAACAAGTGATAAGATAAAAAATGAATACAATGAACAAAGTCTAGAATATAAACCTTAAGCTTGATATGTATGAACCAAATTCTTAAACATGAAATCGTAAGGCATAACACAAAAAATCCAAATGACTTTTGGCCATAAGCCCTATTACAACCTTAACAATGCAAACCCTAACAAAAAAAGTCTTAGTGATATATGCCTTAAACCCAAAAAACTATGCAAAGCATGCAAATTATATAATGCAAAACAATTTTTTTTTTAAAACATGGGAAAAAAATTGAAAACCAAAATTTAAAGCTTTTAATCTACAGATGTTCATTGACCGAAAAAAAAACCTTAATCTTAAAAAACAATCAAATAAATTTCGTAAAAAACCAAAAAAAATATATGTTTGTTACCTTTGTGTGATCTTTCCAAGCTAATTTTTTTCCACTCTCTTTGAAAAAGATATAGATGAAATTGTATTACTTCACATATGTTGAAACCCTAAAAATTTCTTGCCAAATTTAACTTAGTTCATGTTAATTATTATAAATTTGTGAAAAACTTGCTAACTAATTTATATGTTCCAACCTTAAACTTAAACCATAATCTAATAATACATAATTATAATAATTACATGAAAAGATGTATTATAATGTCAATTCCAAAAATAAATTAGGTAAACAAAACTTATTAAAATATGAATTAATTACACCAAAATGGTTGCAATTATGATATTGTTTCCAATATAAATTGTTTGTAATACTTACATATGGGGACTTATGTTCATCATCTATGAACAAAGATGAATGTTAATAAATTGATAGGTAGGATTAAGGGGGGGTGGAAAAGTGAATAGATAACTAATTAAATGTTTGTCAATGTAAAAAACATGGGTAGGTAGGTAAGCATAATGGTAGGTAGAAAGGTGGGTGCATATGTAGATAAGTAGGTATATAGGTAGGTTAGTAAGTAGAAAAGAAGTTCAAGGAACAAGGTAAATAGGTTAGTAAGGTAGGTAGGCATGTAGGTAGGCAAGTTAGTAGGTAGGAAGAGAGTTATTTTAACAAGGTAATGAGATAAATAAATTAATACATAGGAAATAAATTACCTTATCAAGGTAGTTAGATTTGTAGAATACTTATGTCAATAAGGTGGTTGTGTATATAAGGTTGTTAAATAATAAGGTAGTTAGGTCAATAGGGTAGGTGTTGGTACAATGTTTAGTTCAGTAGGGAAGTTAAGTCAATAGGATATATAGTTAATAGGGTAGATAGGTTAGTAAAGTAGGTAGTTAGTATAATAGTTAGGTTAGTAAGATAACTAGTCATTAGGGTAGCTATGTTAGTAACAGATAATTAATAAGTTATCAAGGTTGGTAAATATTTTTGAGAGTACGAAGGTGAGTAGGGTAGCTATGTGTGAGGTTAGGTCCAAGAAAAAAACAATCAAGAACAAACCAAAACGAAAAAAAAAATGGATTGTGATGAACCCCATTTGGCATTGAATGAAAAATGCAGCCCATTCGGTGAACAGAACGGCCAACTAGTGCATTGGTGGCTGCTGGTTCATTTTGGCCCTTCCAAGTGGTGTTATCTTGCCACCAATTAAAGACTCATTATAATATTATCACCAACCAGATTCTTCATTTGAATCTCTGTACTCAATGTACTGAAAACTTGTGTATGAATTCCCGTATGCTTTTGGTATTGTTAGATAGCCCTTGATGAGACAATATGCATGATAACCAGTGAAGTTAAAGTTCTTGAATTTAGAGTGATTTCCATTGTTAGAAATTAATTAAAAATTATAAAATTGGTTTTTTCAACTAATCAATGCCTTTTCATCAACTTGGCCAAAGTACAAGCTCATTGGCATTAAAGTTTTCCTTCCACATTATATGAGGAAATGCATGGGAAATTTCAACGAAGCAATGCTTCTTCATCATATTGGCCCTTCAGATTGACCCTTTCACATTCCAATACTTAACTGGAACAATGTTATTTGTTTTCTATTCGCATTTGCCCATACAGGAAACATTTGGTAGATGGCATCTTACCGTGCTTAGATTATACCTTACATAATTAGGTGTGTGTGCATGTATTTTCTTCCAGTTTTTTCACATGAAAGGTTGCTGCAATGGCTTGAAATTCTTCCCTATACAAGGCATCCAGGTATG
Source organism: Sphagnum tenellum (assembly GCA_963921925.1). Lineage (NCBI taxonomy): Eukaryota > Viridiplantae > Streptophyta > Sphagnopsida > Sphagnales > Sphagnaceae > Sphagnum > Sphagnum tenellum. Next base: position 1,187,427 of record OY998146.1, read on the forward strand.
ACTACTTCACAAGGTCAATGCTTACGTTCTTGAGATATTTAACCACTAAATGTCAGGAGAGACAATTTACAATGAAAAGCAGCCCATATCGGGCTTGTCTGACGTTCAGGAGTTGATTTGCGCTCACCAACGACCATGGTCTACCAACGTCCCTTCAGAGAAAAATAATAACTACAGGAAGTATGTCATTCTCTACTTTGAGTTTATGCTTGGGAGCTATTTACAAATTTAGGTCTATTCGAATGACTTTTACAATGTAGATGTGTTGTAAAGGTGTGTAGTCTGTACCTGCACATGCTGCAATTTTTGGTGCCTTTTTAAGTGGCAGAATCGACCATCACGGTCACATCTCTCATTACTTACCTTTGCATCTCTATTTCACAACTACCTGTAAAACCTACCACAGACAGTTAGGGCAGGGAACTGGAATCTGCCAATCTGTCTGTAATCTAGTCTCTATGGAGTCCATCTTCTAGAGAATGGGGTCCATCTACCACATACTATAATAACTTCGCGCCTTTGGCACAAATTATACTAGTTTTTTAAAGCGCTGCAATTTTCAATTTTTATTTTTCTGAAAAATCAATTTTTTTGGGGAAGGAGATTGAAGAATATTACGGAATATTCTATTTCTGGAAATGGAATTCTCCAATTTAAATAATTGTTGGGCAGACATGTGCTGAAGCCGCTCCTGAGTCGATATTTTTCCTACAGATAGCTTTATGCTAACCTGGGTGCTGGTTCACTCTGGCCCTATTCTAACCTCTCGTACATCCTGTGAGTTTGGTGTCTCCATCCAGCACATGGTAGAATCAGGAAAGTAATTAGCTCACTGTTACTACATCATAATTCAACTGGCACTGGTTTGAAGCTTTGCTTACCGATTTTGGCCCCTCAAAGTCCATTTATCACATTCAAGCTGACCCATTGACTTGTAACATTAATGCTGCACTAATGTATCGTACCAACTCTGACACTCGGACCAACATCGGAGCTTCGATACCTGACAGTGTCTATTATGTAACTTGTAATTTATCTAGTAAATAATTTTGTAGACGTTATGGTTTTGTCTCTGCATAGCTATCTACTTGCTATTGTGGCTACACAGCTAGCCTAATCCTTAAAATAGCATAGTTGGGTAAGTATTTCTGGAAGGTGGAGTTGACTTGGTGACTTCTATTTTTGAAAAGGGTGACTAGGATCGCTGTTTATTATTTGCACATGTCTGCAGAGTGACTGCAGTGGTAATAAGTGTGATTGAACACATCGACAACATGTGTGTTGTTAAGCGGAGTGTATTTGGTTATGGGGTAATTGCAACCTTTGTATGCTCCTGAGAAACTGAATCAAGTCACCCATGCCAAGGAGAGATTCTAAAGAAAAGCGCTTTACAATCTCATGTTGTGCATTGTTCATCTACGACAGAAGCTGTTGTACTGAGATTTGTTAAGAACCAACACCCTCTGCCTCACCCTCAGAGCTGACAAGAAGTTGCTGGGAATTCAAGAGAATGAGAAAAGGAGCTTCTTCTGTAAGTTGCTGCTTTCATGTTTCACATTAGGGTTAGGGAGCACAGCCATAAACCATGCAACATCACAAGAATTTGTCAGGATTACAGAGTTTTTTTCTGTGCTTTATTGTAGGAGGCCTCAATTGCAAGGATTGAAAAATAATTCTGGAAGAGGAAGTACCTCCCCATGAAGTGTGAGACAGACTCCAATGGGCACCCCTTGCCGCAGCTTGAAGCCAGCTATGACCTTCCTGGAACAAGTGACTACTGCCTTCTGGCCTGTAATCAATGCAATGTCCCGGATCGTTGATTCCAGAGTCTTAGCATTCTGAGAGGCTTCACCTATCCCACAATTGACCACCACTTTCTCCACTTGTGGTATCTACACAGAAAAACATGAGCAAAACGCTAAGCCCCAAATCCCAAGAACAAAATTTCAAGAAAAGAGGAAACTACATTTGTATTGTTAGGTCTCTCAACCTCTCGAGAGCTTCTAGACATCTCCACCAGGCCATAATCAGGACAATTGCTGGTTGCTACTTTGTGATCCCACACCATAGAGAAACAGTTCACTCCATTACCCCCATTTTCATTAGCTATGAGTAAAACCTACCATGGGCCTGAAGGGATTCGACCCTACACCACTTGCCAGGTGATGCAATCAAAGCAAAAGGGCTAAATAGTGGAAAGTGGTTACCTCTTCATAACATTGAACTATATCCAACAGTAGTCGCGAAATCCTTCCCCCAAGACTCTCAAGCCCTTAGGTTATCGCACTGAGCAAAGCAAGTTCGCCCACTTACTCCCACTTCTCGCTCACCATAACGCACCAAACAGGCTTTCAAACAAAATGCGCGAGAGAGAGAGAGAGAGAGAGACACACACACACATACAAGGTTACTTTACCTCAAGGATATTGCCATACTTAAACATCCTCCTTGAGCGACGGCACCACTTTGTGCTCATAGATTCCTTTCCACCCCTGTACCGCGCACTCCGTCTCACTCTCCACAGCCACAGCAGCAGCGGCAACAGAAGCTGAGGCCGATGCAGGCACCCAGGCTTTCCCTCTCCCGAGCTTCACGGCAAGTGGGGTCCTCGCCTGCACTCTGGCGCCCAGAAACTTCTTTCCAAGCTCGCCACCCAAGGCAGCAGAATTAGAGACGGAGCAAGACACAGCCGGCAGCGAAATGGTCGCCATGGAGAATCATTCGGAGGAAAAACTTTTAACTGGCGGAAGTGCCTCCAAACCTCCCGTCCGCCCACAACAGTCGTAAGCTCGCACCTTATTCTCTGCTCTCTTCCTTGTCTTCTCCGAGAACATGAAGGAGGGTGAGGTGTGAACCCGGTGACCGAACAAGGTCCCCTATAACAGCACAATTTCGACCGACTAAGACCCGTCTTGGGCGGTTATGTAATTTTCCAAACAATCTCTAGGTCCCGCGTTTCAAAAACTTTGGAAATCAAAGAACCTCCGGTTTTGGTTTTGATGTTTCACCTCACCAAAGGATTGTTTACAATTTTAATCTGAATAGATGCTTCCAAGTTCCTTCTAATGGCTGGAATTTTGAATGTGGGAAAGACAAGAGAATTCATAGTTGAAATCTGTCAGCGCAAATCAGCAAGGGATAGGCTTCTGAAAGTTGCTTTAGTAGGTCACCATCTGTGTCGCACTGAGATCTTCTAGATTACCGTTTGACACACAATATGAGGCCTGGATTTTTCATCTCCTTGTTCACAATGTTAATCTCTTGGTGCTCTGTTTTCGCTCCATTCTTGCCTCTAGTTTGCAATATTCCCTCAGTTTGCGCGATGTCTGCTTTCATGCAGCTTGCAGTGCCCGTGCTTAGACTTTCGCTTGCAGCCGCTCCCGGAAGGGATTTCATATACAAGCCACCCGTTTTTGCTGTTGGCTAATTGCAACGTCTAAACCTCTCCCCGCCTGTTACCACAACGTACCAGACGCTTGCACTTTCTTGGAGTGTCCATAGCTTGCAGCAGCAGTAGTCGCAGCAGTACTCTGTCCAACTTGCCTGCTGTTCCACCTTCATTCCTACCGTACGCTGCATTACTGCCTGGAGACTTAGTGCCGCGCTCTCAGTCACCTCTCGGCTCTACTCCGATCTATCTCAATAGTTTGAAGTGGTGCGTTTCATTTTATTGATTCGTGTGTAAATATGCTTTTCATGAAAGAACCTGTTTGCACTCTTGAGGCCACACCAACTCCTTTGCTTAGCAGAATAGAGTTTGAAAAATACTAATATCTCTTGACTAAGTTGTTTTGTGTAATTATTTCTTCCTCTCAGACCGTTCCAGAAATCAGACGTAATGCCACTTACCCATCAATGTCTTGACATCAAGTTAGTTGTCACTAATCTTCACAATGGTGATCAAGCCATGCTTTCGCTATGGAAATTGCTTTGAAACATGGTCAGGAAGTTCTGTAACAGGTTTCCTAAATAATTGAAATGACCGAAAGTTTCTCTCTGTGATATGTTGTTACAGAGATGGCTTTCAACACTGTTGGATGTCCTTACGTCGAAGATATCGTGGTTGACATCCAGAACCCTGAGCAGAGCTATGCGACTGAAGGTCAAAGCTCTGGCGTTAAAGACCTTCAAAGCTCTGGCACTGAAGGGCAGAAATTCAAATGGATTAAGTCCGACAATCCAAAAACTGAGTGAATCCGTAATCTCGAATTAGCACTTGACTCACCTGCTAATTATTATGAAGGAGTTGAGTTCTTGTAATGAAATTGCCAGACTTACAAGCGCAAACCTGAGGAACATTGCACTCCACAACAATGGCGATTCGGCCTCCACAACCGTGGCGTTCACCACTGAATCAGAAGCTCTGAAAAGAAGCTTAGCTGCAGCATGCAACCTGAAATCAAAGCGATGGGACGAATTTTGTGACAAGGTTGTGCATAAACCTGAAGAGATGGCGAGATCATACGGTCTACAATCTACTACAACTAATTTCAGCAGGAAGGAATTGCAGTCTCTATTAACCTTGGATGCTTTGACATTACTTTTGGTACTAAGTTCTTCGGCTTTGCGTAGTACTAGTGACGAGGAAATAATGGGTAAGTTCATATTGTGGTTGGAGACAGGAGGTTTGAAAATAAGGGCCTTGTTCAAGAAAGGAGTGGCGTACAATGCGCTAAGGAATGACCTTTTCTTGTTCGAAAATCAAATTCCAATGGATTTGCTGAAGAAGGTCATTAGCGACTGTTATTTCCTGCTGGAAGAAAAGAACTCATATTCAGATACTTGTCAGGGACTGGAAAATCCGAACTCATCTCTAAGAAAAAGAGTTTTTAGACAAGATTTTGAAGAACGTAGTATATAAAATGTGCATTGGGATCTTTGTAGAGCCTTACCCTGACAAAGAATTTCTCAAATCAATTGATGACGTTTATGATGTAGGCGACTTAGAAGACTGTGCACACATATTTGCTTGTGTTTACGAAATACTGACTACTTTTCATAGCGAGAAGGCATCGTCTACTGGGAGTCAACGTTTCACCAAAGCTGTGGACATCGACGAGGAGATTGATTTGAAAGTACTTCCTCCGCCAATGAAAATCAAGAAGCAGTTTTGTTGTCGCCAAATATTGTCAAAGATGGCGATCGAAGCTGATGATCCCCCCACGTTTACCAAGCCTGACCCGCCTGACCTGGGTGACGAACCACTACGATCTGCAACCGATTTGAAGAAAGCCGGCGTTCGCATCAAAGGGGTCCATGGAATGATTAAGGAAGTGGCTTTCAATAATGGCTGCTTATTCCTCCCTATTTTCGCAATCTGGCGATGTACGAAATGTTCGATCCTTGTGGTGAGAAACGCCGTGTATTTTCAGATTATCTACAACTCATGTTGGAGCTGATCAAGACCCAAGAAGACGTCGCATATCTGATCGACGACTGCAAGGTGATTCGGAACTTTCTTGGCACCCACCAGAACGCTTTTAAAATGTGCGAAAGGTTGCAAAACGGAATAGACCGTCCTTGAATACGGCCATAAGTTTAGAGCCAAAGTCGTGGACCCTGTTAATAGGCAGTGTGAATCCACACTAAATAAGATGAGAACTGAATTTTACGGTACATTTTGTCCCGAACCATGGTTAGCGATAAGTGTCATCACAGCCGCCGTTTTGCTTCTCGCTACACTTATCCAAACTTACGTATCTGTCATTGGTTCCGATAAAATGCACCCTCATTTTCCTAGGGGTGGTTAAAACCCGGGTTGGGAATTTGGGCATATGTATATTATTTACTGACGGGTATATAGCATGGTACAAATTATGGTATTGGAGACCAGACCAGCATGATTGTAGAATCTATATAATAAATAAGTGATTCTTTTGTTTTGTGACCACACCTTAGCCAGCTCAAATTGTGAGGCCCTCTCTGTGCTTTTGGTACCATTGGAAAGAGCAATGTGCATGTGGTGATTTTGCAAGTTGAACCAATGAAGCAAAAGTTATTGAATTAAGAGTGTTTTTTGTAGTTGTAAATTAATTAAAAAGTACAAAACTATTTTATTCAACAAGTCAATGTGTCTTCAACATATTGATCCTTATGTTTGGCCTTTCACATCCCAAAACCTTAACACTTGAGGCCAAGGAGTCTTGAGTTCAAGATTGGGTCAATAAATTTTTTTCACAATAAATTTTTTTCTTTAAGTCGTGTCTCTTAGATTCCAGTGGCAACTTGGTGGGCTTGTGTTATGTGTTCTGTTCAGTCTAAGAGAGAGAGGGAGAGCCTATTCACACCAGGCAGTGCATCTGGGACAACATTTTCCAACGAACTATTTCTCCCAGTTTTCGAAGTATTGGAATTTGGAGCTGGGCACCTCTATTTATACCATCTAAAAATCATTATTAGTCATTGATTTGCAACTGGCGCCAAACGATCTTTTCAAAGACAATTCTTGAACTCTGGAACAAGGAGATTGGTAGGTTGGTTGGAGTGTTGGTCTGGTATTGACTCTTGAAAATATCACCCTATCTCAGTATTGGGTATTTTTTGAATTTTTCACACCAGCCTGGTCCCAGTATTGGATCCTTTTTTGAATATAAACAACTCCCAGACAGTCCCCTGTTTTTTGGCGAAATGTCGCCAAACTGCAACAGAGTTTTCTAAAAACGGAATATTCTGTCACAATTTTTTTTTTAAAATTTCCTAAAAATGGTAGAAATTTAGTTTTTTGGGAGGGTGTCGCCACATTTACGTCTACTGGCTTCAGTTTTAAGACATCCTTGAAATAATGTTGTCCGTTGGTAATGGTCTGGTGTTTGTTTCTCCTTTTTTCTCTGCAACAAGATTTTCTAATTTGCCTAGGAAAAGAAATAATATCGCCAGTTAAGTCGAAATGTGTCTAGGGATGCTCGCCACCCAGGTTCCATGAGGAATTTTTAAAAAAAGACACTGCTCCAGAAAGCCTGGTCCTGGTATTGGATCCTTTTCAGAAGGCTAAGCACTCTGGAAATTTTGGTAGCGGAGCTGGACCGGACCTCCTAAAGTGGAATCTGATCATTGATGTCTAGTGAAATGGGAATGCCTTGTGTTTTTTTCAGGGTGTTTTCAATTGAAGGGGGTATCTCCCTTCTTATTAGGGTCTCTTTTATGAGTTCATCGTGCTTTATGTCTGGTAAGGCCCTCTGTTGAGGGCATTACTAGAAGTCGACCCAAGTCAGCCTCACACAGGCACCTTCTTTTGGTAATGCCCTCAACATAGGGCCTTACCCTACTCTTTCATACCAGCATGGACGATGCACAAATGTGACAAGATAGGATCACAAAAGTGTTAATTAAATCCCCAAACTTCTGTATCCTTGCCACACAATTAGTTCACATTACATGTCATGAAGAATATAGTTTGATAGCAAAGAGTGGGCAAATCCACAGATTAAGGGAAAATCAAAATTCTTGAGTCTAATTGGGCTATATAAAATCACACTTCCACATCTTTGATTTTTTCAGTACCAAGTAAGCGCCATGCTTTGAAAACATGCCAACAACAAAGGTAGATGGGAACCTCATCCATACCCCATACGACCCTAAAAAGGACACATATGCAATAAAATCTCCATGAGTGGATGGGGTTAGTACAACATAAGATGCATTTGTAGTAACCAAGAATTTTATGAAAGATATTTAAAAACATTTAAAGAAATAAACATAAAGTTGGTACTAGGTATAAAACTAATTGTAATGCCTTAAATTCTTGAGGTGCATCATCAACGAGAAAACATGATGGTTTCCAATGTGGCATGTGTGATATCAGCTTTTCTTTTAATGGTTTCAACCATTCGATCAAATCTTGAACTATTTGCCTACTTGTAATGATCAAGGTTAAAAGGACACCCGTGCGATGATCATCAAACCCCATCAAGGTGAATAGATGGAATTTCATGTCATTTGTGCCAAATGTGGCATCCATAGAAATGGCACCATTGTGACCATATGATAGCATGGACTCACATTGAGTTGGTGTTTGAATACCTATGGTGAATGGGACTTGAGTCACGTTGATTTCACCTCCATAAACCCTGCTCCAGAAAGCCTGGTCCACATCTTTCGGATGTTGGAGAGCCCAAGACTAAATTGAAATTGCAGGGTTGGTGTGTAAATGCCAACTCCTTTTCTTATATTTCTGATCCAAATATGCAATGTCTTGAAGCTGAATGAAATCATCTCATGTCATGCTTTGACCCGCATTCACACGTTCCCACTAAATTGTTTTATGCTTGTCATATATTTGTTTGGTCGTGTAACCTAAGCTTAGTTGGGCCCATATGTGGTCCTTCAATGCTTGTGACATGCGGTGAGCATAATGGGACATACGAGAAATGGATTCTGGGTCATGCTCACCATGTGTGAATGACCCATCAATTCGTGTATGGGCCTTATGATAAATTGTGATCTCAGCCACATCAGGTCGTGTGTATACACGTTTGATTGAGAATGACGCTAAGCATCTTCATTTAATAGATCGAGTGTGGGTTGAGTTTTTTCGATAGTCCTCTGGTCCATATCCACATTGATACCTAGACCAAAAAACTTTCAAAATGTAAATGATTACATCTCTGGTATATGAATTAAAGAAATTAAAAAGGTTAATGCCATAAATGTTTACCATGTATGCCCAAGGTGGTTTATGATAGTTGGTTGCTTGACATATGTTTGGCTTGGAAAGTTTTTGTAAACATTCCATTCCATAGGGGTGCTCGTATCCATTCGCTCACCTGCCAAAAATTCCGAGATGCGAGCATATGGAACATAAGCAAATTGAATGGTCATTTTATTTTGCCCTCCATGGCGTATCCCAAATGTCCACACCAAGTTTTTGTTTAAAAAAGGGGACTTGGTGGGGTTTTGGACATGAATGGAATGGGATTTTGGAACCCTTCCCATGATTGAAGGAAGTAGGACAAATTCCTGCACCAAGAGAAATTATAATTTTATAAACATTCATCATTGAACAAAAACCCAAAATGCAATACATACATGGCTCCTTTAAAGTTAATGTTGTGACTTGGAATTCCCATTCCAATATACTAGAATAAACTTTAACAATACCCACATTGAGCTTCTAAACCTCGCATCATTGAAATTGTTAACATATGCAATACCCGGATTATACCTTAAACCAACAATGTCTGAAAACCCCATGTAGCAATACCCACATAATGATAAGTTAATGCACATTATTGGAGAGGTGCAAAATGCAATACTTGCCTTAAGCCATAAAACCCACACTGGTTGTGGGTAGTTAATGCATTATAAGCATATGGGTATGAAAAAAAACCTACAAACAGATACTAAATATGAAATATCGGTGTAAAGGTATAAAACCTTTATTTATGGTTGTATACTTAATGAAACTTGCCGTCCTTTCTATATCCAATAACTAAGAAATGAAAAGAGGTTGAATTGTGAAAATATTAAAAAAAAACAAAAGAAGTAATAAGAGACAAATGCATACCTTTAGGAATAAAAGATGACAACGTTCCACCAAAGTTTGTAGTCCCAATTGAAAACACAACCCTAAAAAATCATAACTCGTACAAAAATGGGTTAAAAAATACTAAACTTTAACAACTATGGAACATATGGAAACAAAGGAGATTCATAATGATGGTACAGATCTAAACAAGTGAAAAGATCAAAACCAATACAATGAGCAAATTTTAGAATATAAACCTTAAGTTCGAAAATATATGAACGAAATTCTTGTACATTAAATAATAAATCATAACCCTAAAAATCCAAATGATATTTTGCCTTAAGCCTTATTACAACCTTAACTATACAAACTTTAACAAAAAAAAGTCTTAGTGATATATGCCCTAAACCCAAAAAACTATACAAACTATACAAATTATATAATGCAAAATAAACAATTTAAATGAACATAGGAAAATTTTTAAAAACCAAAATTCAAAGCTTTTAAACTATAAATATTTATTGATTGAAAGAAAATACGTTAATTTTTAAAAACAATCAAATAAATTTCGTACAAAACCGAAAGAGAATATATGTCTTTTATCTTTGTGTGATCTTTCCAACCTAATTTTTTCCACTCTTTTTGAAGAAGATATAAAATGCAATTGTATTACTTCACATATGTGTAAACCCTAAAATTTTCCCCCCAAATTTTAACCTACTTTAGATTGATTATTATACATTTGTGAAAAAATTATTAATTTATTTATGTGTTTCAACCCTAAACCTAAACCATAATCCAATAGTACATAGTTATAATAATTACATGAAAATATGTATTGTAGTCCATTCAATAATAAATTAAGTAAACAAAATTTAATAGCATTAACTAAACCAAAATGGATGCAATTATGATATTGTTTCCACTATAAATTGTTTGTAATACTTACATATGGGTGAATCTTAATAAATTAATAGGTAGGATTGAAAGGGGGGTGGGGGGGGGGGGGGGGGGGGGGGGGGCGGTGGGGGTGTAAAAAGTGAGTAGGTAGTTAGGTAGATAGGCAAGTTAGTGTATAAAAAACAAGTTACCTTATCAAGGTGATTAGGTTTGTAAAATACTTATGTCAATAGGGTGGTTGTGTATGTAGGGTAGGTAGGTCAATAAGGTAGGTAGTTAATAGGGTATGTAATTAATAGGGTAGCTACGTTAATGGGGTAGGTGGTTAGTACAGTAGCTAGGTCAATAGGATAATTAGTTATTAGGGTAGTTGTGTCAATAGGGGATAATAAATAAGGTAACAAGTTGGTGCAATACTTATGAAGGTAGGAAAGTGAGTAGGGTAGCTATGTGTGAGGTCAGGTCCACGGAAAAATGGGTAAGAACAAAAAAAAAAAAGTATAGTTGTCAACAGGAAAAAGTAATGGATTGTGATGAACCCCGTCCGGCGTCGAATGAAAAACACAACCCATCCAATGGACAGAACGGCCAATTGGTGCATTAGTGGCTGCTGGTTCACTCTGGCCCAAAAGAAGAAAGAACAGAAAGATACATTTTCCCCTAAATTCAATAAGTGAAATCTTCTCATGGGGATATTGTTTGCTAGCTAAGACCTCCTGATTAAAGAAAGTATAAATTGGTTGATACTGTTGTCAAGCAAGTCTTTTCTTTTTGAAGTCTAGTTAGTATTCAATGTCATTAGAGAGCTCATACATCAATTAACATATGTAGTTAAACTTTTGCATCATTAGAGAGCTAATTTGGTAACTTTTAAAAATTGAAGAGTGGTGATGATCATGAATTATCATTTGCAGATGTTCACATACTAACTACAGCTGAAATAATTGTGATGAAAGCAAAGGTGACATGTGTATTGAAAAAGGCCTGTATTTGGCTACAAGGTTATTGTCAAGAAAATACATTTGACTATATAAATCACCAACAAGAGTCCAATTGTACTTTAAATCTTTTACCAAGCAAAATGGAACACAAGAATGCAAGAAAAATGGTAGTATATTAAAGTTATCCATAAAGTCACACCCACTTCAATCCCCTGGCCCATCCCTTAACTGATTTTCACCCTTTAATCAACTATATCCCTATAACTCCCCAGGATTGGGGATGGAATTCAAAAGTGGGGATGTCAGCCCAAAGATAGGGGATGGGGTCAGTTTGATTTTTTTTTAAAAATAATTTAAAAGCTGGGGAAGATTTGGGGTTATGGTGGGTAGTTTTTTTCAACTTTTTTTAAAGTTTCGGGCAGGTTCTTACAGGTTTTAGGAAAATATTTTCACACTCTTTCATTTTGGGTAGATTTGGAACAGTTATTTGGATGAATTTTTTTTCAGTTTTGTTTTGTTTCAAGCAAACTTGGGGGAGGTTTGTGGCCTTTTATATTTCGATATTCCAATCATATTTAGAGGCTTTTTTGGAAGGATGATTCTCCCATCTTTTGGTGATAATTTAGGAGGGCATCTTTGAAGGCATTCCTTGAAATGTTTTAGGGGCACATTGAAGGGATCCCTATGGATTTTTTCAGAAAGACCTAAAGCACAAATCACCCATTTCATGTGAGAATTGAGCCTTCAAACTCAAATATGGAGGTCAATTCCTTTATTACCAAATCACCCCACTTGTTTTGGCAAAATAGTTGTGTACATTCTATCTGCCTTGCTTAACTTCAAACATTACACAAAACATCAGTTTTGATACTTTACTAATATTTTGTCCAAATAATAAGATAAAAATTTAATGTTAAATTTTTTTGATAATGTGCACAAGTATATTTATATCCTTTTAGAAATATAAATTGATTTGGAAAGAATTTTGTTATTGAATACCATTTCAATTATCATTCCTTGGAAAAAAATAAAATCAACCACATGATTTGTAAATGGATAATGTAATAATAATAAAAAAATATATCTTTCATATTTTAAACTTTCATTTGATTCTATAAATTATATTCATAGTTTTTCTTTTGATATATCATAATTTTAACAATAAAATTTAATTTGGATGTGTGATATATAATTTATTCAAATATAATATTTATATGGAACTATGTTTATATTACATTTACACATATAATATCTTAATTTTTACTTCAAATTATGATAAAATTTGAATGTAAAAATAAAATATATATTTTCACATCTCAAACCTTTATTTGATTTCTAAACTTACATTATATATTTTTTCTTATAATAAATCACAATTTTACCAAAACAATGTAATTCAAATGTATGATATATAATCTATTCACTATATAATGTTTATAAATGGATCATAAATTACTCCTAGTGCTACTTATTACCGAGTCTAATTAATAGTTAAATTAATTACATATCATACTTAATTAACTAATTAATTGATTAAAAAACATTATCACATATCAACATGAGAAAATACCTATTACTTAACCCACATACATATTACTTCCTACATAGCCACATGCATGTTACCTATTACCTAATTTTATTTATTACTTGTTATCTACTACCATTTATTTACATGAATAGTTGAAAAAATAATTGATGGATGCCCTAAGAAATGGATGAAGGTGTAGTCATTAATTAACATGTACCATAGCAAGTGTCACCAATGTTTGGTTTTGTGTATTTCATATTTATAAAAAAAACTCCAAATGTAATTGTTTCTACATAATGTTATTTTCAATGTATTGGTATATATATTCTAAAATTTTGAAATCAATCTAATGAATGAAAATACTCAAAAGCACTTTGAAAACATGGTAATTAGTGTTTTAAAACAATAAAAGGACTTGGAAATTTATTTGAATATTTTTTTAAATCACATATTTTTAGCAAATTTTTTATGTAAACCATAACATAATTTATTGTGATGAAAATTTTCAATATTTTTCAAGAATTAAAAATTATATATATTCTTCAAGCCTGTAGAAAAAAATGTTTTAAAAACTAATTGCCAATTATTATTTTTAGATGGCTGCATCTCTCATGTTACATTTAAAATTATGACAAGGCAAGGAACCTGATCTGGATTTGATTGATTTACCATCTCACATGAGCCATGCTTTACAACCACTTGATGTTGTTTACTTTAAACCTTTCAAAATCGCTTTTAAAGCTTATAGGGATGTTTTGACTTTGGTTAACAAAGTTAAATGGGTTGGAAAGGAGGACCTAACTTAATGGGTGTTTCTAGCTTTCAAGAAAACATTGAAAAGATCAAATATATGTAAAGGCTTCAAGACTATTCAAGTTTGGCCTTAAAACCTAGCTATTATGGGATGCAAGATGTAGCCTAACATGCAATTTATGGAAACAATAGTGCTTGAACATGAAGTTATGGATTTCCAAGTTGAAGAAATATTAGGTGAATGCATTGGTAACCTTAAGCACAATGCTTGCCATTTTAATATGTGGAAATTGATGGATACTATTTACGATTAAACAAAAGGCACCACAGATGTGGGTCAATGTGATGACCCAATGAATTCCTAAATTTTGAAAATGTTTGAATAAATTAATGATGAACCAAAAATGAATATTCCACTACTATTTGACAATTCATTTGGTCATCCAATAATATTTTTTTCATCAAACTTCACATGATTTCTATGCTTTTCATCTAAACTATTTATTTAAGGTTTGGTTATTTTAATAAGTTTTTAAAAGTGATAAAATGGACATGGTTGTTAATTTTTAAGATTTTAATATTGTAATATTTGACTACCAAAAATATTCATCTGTCAATGAAACCTCTAATACCTAGGTGAAAACCTATATATGAAACGTTGTTGATGTCATTTGTCATGGTGGATGCTAGTTAGAAATCTTAAAAAGAAAACTCATAAAGTTCATATGAATATATGCCAAAATAAATATTTTAAAAACATGTTCACGAAGGATTTTGTTTTGAAAAACAAAAGAAAAATCCAATTCAAAAGGACTTCTAAAAATAAGGTTCAATTTTGACGTTTCAAAAATCACTATCATCTAGATAAGGTTTAAATTAAAAAAGTTCACACCTAATTTCATTACTTCATTTTTCAAGGTATTCTTAATCATTATAAACAATTTGGAATGAAAATTTCAATTTATTGACAATCTAATCACTCAATTAATCCATATTTTTTAACTTTAAAAGTTGATCACTAATAGTGAATGCATAATATTCAAAATATAGTTTAATTATAAATATGTTCATAACCACCATCTTAATGTATGATTAATGTTTAATAAATAAATTCAAAATTATGTTATTCATCACAAATGTTTAAGCACAATGCACCTTGCAAAAGCAACCATGATGACACCAAAAATGACCCATTCAATTATGCATTCACCTTAAGTTAGAAAATGTATTTTCAAATACAACATTTAAGTTCATCAAAATAATCTTCAATTATTTTCGTATAAACCTTTATAAAATGGTCAAATGACATTCTTTGAATATTTTTCAAGAATCTTAACTTATTTATGCCAACTTCAAAAAATATGAAACAATTTTCCAAGGTTTTTTGTGCAATCGTTTGTAAGTTATGGATGGTTAAATGATTACCAATGCTGGGTAGTTCTCACAGATAAAGTTAGTCTTTGAGCTAGTTATCAGGTTGATTCTTTGAATGGCGAACACATTTAATTTGTGTTCTCAAGCTCAAACAAGAACCATGTTGCGAACGATGAGAAATTGCTTGCAATTCTGAGCGTGATTGCTGCATTGGTGCGTCATCTTCAGTTGATGGCCCCCTTGCCCGATGAACGTCCCCCCGCTATATCTTGGGTTGGGGTCTTTGATGACTGCTTTGAAGTCTGTCTTAAGTACGGCAGAGGAGCAGAAGGAATAGGAGTAGGAGCAGCGAGGGTGCGACAATCAAGAGGAGCGGAGCGGAGCTTTGAAGTCTATCCTCCAGTATGGTAGAGGTCATAACTTACACTTTAGAGTTAGTCTGTTCGCAAGTATGGCAGAGGTCAGAGCTTATATATTAGTGAATTAGTTTGTCCTCAAGTGCAAAATTGAACGTCCTCAAGTTCTGGCGTTGCAGCGAAGACAGTGGTGATGGCGAGCCCAACCTCAGTAGCGACATCCCAGGTTTAGGGTTTTATTTTCATTATTTTTATTTTTTTAATTTATTATTTTTATTATTATTTAAGGGTTTAGGGTTTGGAATAAGATGGCCGAATACGACACCTCACAATTTCACCCTCGTAGTCTGAAGTGTGTCCTGAACCTCGACGACAAGCAATCGTTAGCCGTTTGCGTGCTCTACAGCCTGTTAGGAAAAATGAAGGTAGAACAACATCTAGCAATTGTTGACCATTTTTTTGACACACCTAACCTGAAGTCTGAGAAAAGCCAGAAGGCACAAAGTGACAATGACGATAAGTTTAACATGTTGTTTGACCGTGCTCAAAAGAAGATCGAAGCACAAATTGCACAGACGCAAAAGATCTTTGAGCAGGTCACCAACAACTTTCTGGAACGTATCACAGTAGCCTAACAGTCAGCCCTTACTACCAGTCATGACAATGAGGCTACAAAACAACTTATTAAGGAGGTGGTGGAGGAGTCAAGGGGAAAGTGAATGGACGTTGTAAAGAAGATGGGCAAATAGATGGACAACTTTGTCAGCCAAGGTGAGGCCAAGGAACGCGCCACATGCTCCTGCAACGCACATATCATACGATTTGACGAAACAGAAGGCGAGATAACACAACAATTGCTAGATAAAGTCAATAGTCAGGTTCTACAAGGACAAATGAAGCTAGCCATCAAAGTTGTGGCAGCAGTGCGCCAGCCCATCAGTAGGAGAGCTGAGACCAAGCTTGGGATTGTACACACACGAGCTGTACTTGTTACTTTTGCTATAGCTGAAGACAAAAAAGTTGTCTTTCAAAACCGTGTAGTTCTGAAAGGTACTCACTGGGGCTTGGAAGAGGATTTGACCAAACAGCAACAAGAGCAAAATAGGGCATCATGGCATCTATTTGAGAAGGCCAAAGCGGAAAAGATGAAAGCTTACTGGCAAGGCACAGACCTTTACATCAATGACACCAAAGTGATAACCCAGCACTAGGGGTGCTGGGACCAAAGAGCATTACAAGTCTCCCTGTGGAACATCCATGGGGGGACAAACACAAAGCTAAGTACTAGTTCACATATATAGAGACTGTTTGATGACTCAGATGTTGTTGCACTGACTGAAACACAATTGTTTCTTGATGAAACACCACTACATATGCTTGGTTTTCAGTGGTTACACAATCCACGCCTTGTATTTGACATGAGCTCAGTCAGAGCAATAGTGAAGCATAGTGGTGGTGTTGCAGTATTTGTGAATGACTCATGGTTAGACTGTGTATCCCTATGGAAACAGAGCATAGATGGCACCAGGTTGTGGCTGCAGTTCCAGCGCTCGGGGGCTGCACCGTTGTTTTTAGTTGTAGTGTATGTTCCTCCCAAAGGGTCCCCACATGCGGATGAAGGCTTGTTTGATAACATTGCTGCAGAGTTCGGCATGATTCAGGATCTTGGGGGTAGTATTTTACTGATTGGTGATTTCAATGCAAGGACTAGTGCAGCTAACGACTATGTTGATTATTATTACTTTACAGATCACATGCTTGACACACTGCCATTGGGGAATGACTTCCTGGAGGTTTTGTCTGAACGACATAACTCGGACAAGGGGGGGTTGAAAGGTTGGCACAATGAGTTCTTAGACCTTTGTAACTCCTCAGGATTGTTCATTTTCAATGGCAGGATCACAAGCGATGAATCATGGCAGTGCACTTGCTTTGCTAATGGCGGCTCCAGCCTTGTGGATTATATGGTCACATCAACTGCTCTGTTTGATTGTGCCACATCACTTGTTGTACATAAATGCCCTCTATTCTGTGGAAAAAGGGGTGATTATGACCACATGCCACTTTCACTCAACTTGCAGTTAAATTGGCAACATGTTTCATCAACAACTTCAGAATCACGTGTAAACATCCGTCGTTTCAAACATGATGCTAACAAGTGCACACAGTATTGTCAACACCTGTAGCAACAGATTGCCTAGTGCACAGCACAGATGAGTGACATAGACAGTGTTGACATGGCCGTGTAGTTGTTGCATGATTGCATTTGTAACACCACTGCGGGTGTGCATGGCTGTCCTGCGACACGCACTAGTACAACACAACATCGTCATCAACCATGGTTTGATACTGAATTTCGCAACAAGCACAAGGAAGTATCTGCATATGCAAAGCTTCATCTTGACAACCATCTAGCACGTAAATGGAAGAAGCAACTTAAACAGCTATTGCATCGTAAAAAACGCACGTACAGGAGGCTGCAAGGCCAATAGTTGTGTGCACTAGCAAAGATAGACCCAACTAGCTTCTGGAGGAAGTACTCCAAGAACACGGAGTGATCTATTGTTATCAGCAAAGCAAACTTGGTTGCTGGCTTCCAGAAGCTACTGGAAGGACAATGCCCCAGTAATACAACTGGGGCACAAGGTAGTTCTACAGATCAGGAGGTTTCGAGCTTGTCACACCATTTTGCAAGTGATGATTGCAGCACATTAAACTGTGACATAACCTTAGATGAGATTGCACAAGTGATGAAGAGACTTAAACGCAACAAGTCTATTGGCTTAGATGGCATCAAAGCAGAATTTCTGCTAGATGCTGGCGATATGTTGCATGTACCACTACAGATTGTGTTCAACAAGTTATTACAACAAGGTTATTCAACAGGCTTGTCTACTGGAGTCATTCATGCATTGCACAAGGGTGGTGATGCCTTGCAATTTGAAAACTACAAGGGAATCACAGTGGGTCTTGTACTAGCTAAGGTGTTTGCCATGATTCTAGAGGCACGGTTGAGCAGTTAGGCAGAAGAGAGGGGCTTACGTGCCAGGGGATAGGCTGGTTTTAGGAAAGACTTCCGCACCACAGATAACCTGTACATTTTGCAAACACTCATTGAATAGAACACTCACAAATGCAAAAAAATGTATTGTTGTTTTGTGGACTTTCGCAAAGCTTTTGATACAGTGCCTCGTGATCTGCTATGGCAAGTGCTGGCTAAGATGGGAATTGTGGGTCGTTTCATGTAATGTCTACAGAACATGTAAAGCTAGGACAACATCAGAGTTATGCATCCAACAGAAGGGCTATCAGCCCGGTTCTCATGTGACATTGGGGTCAAACAAGGCTGTCCATTGAGCCCACTGCTTTTTGGACTTTACCTTGATGGACTTGAGAAGCATCTAGATGCACTTGATGGCGACAGCCCGCCACAGCTCGCAAACATAGTAGTCAAATTACTGTTGTATGTAGATGATTTGGCATTGATGTCAGAGACCCCACAAGGGTTGCAGAAACAAATACATGCTTGTCTGAGTTCTGTGTTGAACGACAATTGGTCATCAATGTTAGCAAGACCAAGGTGGTGGTGTTTGAGAAACACCGCAGTGCAGCGCCAGAGTTCACATACAGAGGGACAACCATTGAGCGGGTTCAATCATTCAGATACATGGGCCTAGAGTTACATAGTACAAGAGGTATGGCAATAGCCATAGCCAAACTGACTGTTGCTGGGAAGAAGGCACTGTTTGCATTATGTCATAGATGCAATGATCTGAACATAACAGATCCGAAAGTAATGTGTCAGTTGTTCGACTCACTGGTATGCCCAGTACTAAGCTATGCATGTGAGGTGTGGATAGGTTGTACAGGGGCGAAAGGGTTGTAACAAGCAGAACAAATACATAGAATGTTCTTGAGAGGAATATTAGAGGTCAATAAAACAACAAGCACTTTTGTTGTGTTGGGGGAGTTTGGAAGGTATCCATTGGAATATTTCTGGTGGCAACAAACCCTCAAGTATTATGATAGACTATGGGAGTCCACACCAGATCGCCTGTTGTACTGTGCTTACCAGACCCAGGTCCAGATGCTCAGCGTGCTCAATGATAACCAACAGTGTTGGCTTCAGAACGTGTAGTTGTGGCTTAACGGCCATGGTGTTGGGGTTCTCTATACTAATGTCAAGTGTGCTGTAGCAAATGCACATGCTTCTTATTTAGAATCCACTTATGGTGAACAGTCCATAGCCAAAAGTAGTAGATTACTTACATACCAGTTGATGAACACGAGCTGTACAACAGAATCAGGGTACTCATATGCACATCAGAGTTATTTGCAAGTGATCAAAAATGTTCAGCTTAGGCAACCTTTATCAAGGTTCAGATGTTCAAACCATTGTGTAGAGGTAGAGTGTGACAGGCATGCAAAGCCTGAGAGTGTATCGAAGAGAGATAGGGTTTGTCGCCTGTGTTCCCTAGGTGATGTTGACGGTGAACACGACATGTTGCTAGTGTGCCTAGCTCACCATGACATTCGTTGCAAGTTTGGTCAACAGTTAGGGAAACAGTTGACACCGTGCAACTTACTGACTGAATTGATGTGTTCAACTAATCAGAAAGTGGTAGCTTTGTACTTAGTTTCTTGCCTAGACAACAGGAGTGTTTTGCTCAAATCAACTATGTAATTGTCGTTAAATGGATCTCTCTGGTCCAGGTATTGACGTTAAATTAAAAGAAAGAAAGAAGAAAGAATGAGAATTGGCTCCCCAATAAGTATCCAAGGTATCATAAGGATCCTATTTTGATATCCAGGGGTGGTTATGGGGCGAACCCTTGGGTTTTGTTCTCCATTTTCCAGAGTTTTTTTTGTGCAATTATCTATAAGTCATGGCTGGTACATGACTTATGTTGGGCTGTTCTCACAAACATGGTCAATTCTCAGGCTGATTATGAGGTCAGTACTTTCAATGAAAACTAATGATTCTAGTTTATGTGAAAACTTGTTCAATGAGAACTACCTAAGGTATCATATGGCCTCAATTCTAATACTTGAAGTGGTTATGGGGTTGACCATTAGTCCAGTTCTCACCCGACTAGGGTGTAATTTTTTTTAGAGGATGAGAAAATAGGCATAGCCTTGTAAAATGAGAAACCCAAGACCTTCTTGAGGTCAAAGGATTCATTAATTATTAAGCTACGCCTTCATTTGCATAAAAGCAACATGATACTTTTATTTAAGATTTGAATGTGAGAACTTGAATGCGCACACGCGTCATTTAAAAACAATAATAAACAATTTATTGCCACACATGAGAATGTAGCCTCGTCGTAAGATTCATTATCCCCCCCCCCTCAAAGGTCAGGAAATCGAACCCTTTTGAAATGAAAATGAGCCAAAAACCAGTTTTTGACTGAGACCCAAGGGTTACTTTCTTCTGGATTTCTGGAAACTGGCTAGTTCTCTACAACAGGGGTGATTCTTAATTGAAACTTATTCCAAGAACCGGAACTAGAGGTCAAAGGATTCATTAATTATTAAGCTACACCTTCATTTGCATAAAAGCAACATGACACTTTTATTTAAGATTTGAATGTGAGAATTTGAATGCGCTCACGCGTCATTTAAAAACAATAATAAAAAATTCATTGCCACACATGAGAGTGTAGCCTCGTCGTAAGAATCATTATTCCCCCCCCCCCCGCCCCTCAAAGGTCAGGAAATCGAACCCTTTTGAAATGAAAACGAGCCAAAAACCAGTTTTTCACTGAGACCCAAGGGTTACTTTCTTCTGGATTTCTGAAAACTGGCTAGTTCTCTACAAGTGGGGTGATTCTTAATTGAAACTTATTCCAAGAACCGGAACTGGCAGTTCTCTGGAAAGAATGAGAACCGCCCCCACACTGCTGGTTATCCTTCCCCTTGAATGAACCATGATTGTTGTTAAGCTTAAACCTACCATCATGCAGCACCCCACCTTAGAGTATCATGATTCATGGTTCATCACTGATCAGGTATCATAGTCTGTGCACAAAAAGGCACAAAAAGTTCCGCAGTTTGTCAACCTCACCATTTTTTGGGCGGACAATATAGTTATCCATAAAGTAAGACAAACACACACCAGAACCCTCAGTTTGGTCATACACAGGGTGAGATTAAAAAAAAACCTGCAAAAAATTACTTTATCATTCAAGAGGGCGGTGGGTGAAACTCAGAAAACCATCAATTTTCGTGGTAAACTGAGTTGCATACTGTCTTTCCTTTTTCCTGAGCGCCTCCACTCAGTGATTTTTTTTTGGCGAAAACTTGCCAAGTGGTGACACAGTTTTCTGAAAACGGAATACTCTGTTGCAAATTCCCTGTTTTTGAGAAAACAATTCGCCAAAAAGTGACAGAAAACTGGTTTTTTTGGGGGATGGTGTCGTCACATTTATGCCTACTGGCTACAGTTTTCAGAGTTTCTTGAAATAAATTCGCCAGTTAAGTCGAGATCTGCTTAAGGACACCCTCGCTACGTCAGGAAATTGGAAAAAAAACACTGCCTCCACTGCTGCTACGTATATTTCCTCTGCTCTTATCTGTACACTATAATTAGTCTCAAACCTTGTGCATTAAATGCTGAGTTTAAGCATTTCGTACTGAGTTGCAGCATTTCATACTGAGATGTAATAAGGAGGCCCAAAGACAGGGTGAAGACAAGGTTACTTTAGGGATAAACTCGTACAAATTTAAATTCATCACATGCTGGAAATGTTGGATGTCCAGATGAATTAAATGGGTCCGCAATTGTCCATGTCTTTTCTTAAAAGTAGTTGGGTCTAGGTATGGTGCATAGTGAAGTAAGTTAGCTTGGGTATATTAGTGCTTCCAAAGGACTCAAAATTGTATTGTAGTGTATTGTTCTCCAAAGAAGACAATGCCCATAACAGACAAGAAAGAAGAACGGTTCTTCCAGGCAAGTTGATAATGATGTGAATATATTATATGAAACCCACATAGATCTGCAAGCAGATGTCCTTGTAGGATTGGACATAAGACTTGGGGAGGCATGGACTGTGGCCCTTTTTTAATTGTGAAGACAAGTCGGTGTTTATATAATTTGAGTCAACTAGTGAGAGTTCGATAACAGTCAGCATGCATTCCTTTTCCCTCAGTGGTTCCTCCAAAAGTGAAGTTGCCTCATTGGCTTACTATATTTGCTAGCTTGGGACCTTCTTCTGATTTCTAACTACAGGAGCCAAATTTTCTTCTTGTCCATACTTTGAAAGAATCCATCTTATGCTGGATAACATCATAAGCCTGGGGAAATCAACATCTTTACACCTTTAACACACACTTCCACATCCCCTATACCCCTCCGTCACCTCTATAGGAGGGTAATTGCCAATGTAGTTTCCTCTACCCAACTTTGTTAGAAAAGGTTTGTCCTTAGTTTGTGGTCTGCAGTGGAAATGAAATACTCTTCTGAACATGACAACCTTGGTTGAAAATGGAATGTGAATATGGGGGCCCTCCCCAAGCATAATTTCCTGCTTTGTTGGCCCAAAGGTCACAAAGTGTATGGTTTGTTCTTTTTCCTATACATTGATCCTCTCACTTCCAGATGGCATGTCTTGCTTATTCCTTGACAAATTCACACACTTTTGGCAACATTTGAAATGCTAGGTGAAGGGCTACAAATGTGCTTTAAGTTACAGAAGCAAAGGAGGTGTGTATGGGATTTGCTCTCCTCAGAGCCACTAAGTGTTTTTCCTTTCAATTGCTGGGTTCAAATTTCCCTTTTGTTTAGTCAAATAAATTTGATATGCTATGCAAAGTCATAGCCACTAAGGAATCAGCAAAATTTCTTTTCAATACCCCCTAAAATTGATACTTGCAAATGTACTAGACAATGCTTTGCATTTTGGTGAGAAGGGCATCTCAATTCATATTGCTTTCTATACCCAAACGTAATGGGTTTATACCGGGTCTGAAAAAGCTGTATTGGGGTACATTACAGAAAGTGAAACACTGATATTGGGAAATCTGGCCATTTCATGATGATGCTTGGAACTCCAGTTTAGGAAGGGGCCTCCATCGCAGGACTCTCTGTGTCTTCATCATTACAGAAGGTTTGGCAGCTTTGTTGACAAGTACACTTCTTGCACCCTGCAACCTTCCTTCTCCTGCATCCTTATACACTTATTTTGAATTTTGTTAACATAAACATGTTTAGGGCTGAGACATAAGTACTCATTTTGAGAGCTTTGAGGGTGGTCTGAGCTCTGAAAGCCAATGTCTTTGTAGACACAATTTGTAACTTCTGTGAAAAATTACAGATTTTGCGAAAATTTGGTAAATGCTGGAGGACCCTTCAAGCTGTCCAGTCTCTAGCCCATATTATTATTGAAAAATTCGGTATTTTTCTGGAAGTTAGGCCAGGAAAAGTAGGGTGCACCAGTGGAGCTGTTGTAATGGAGGCCTCACTCAAAAAGGTTAAAGTAACAATTTGTAAATTGGCATAGGTGCTGGTCAGTGTTTTTTTAAGGAATTTTCATTTGTAGCCAGAGTGGCAATCATCCATAGGAGATGATGTAGAATTTTTTATATATCATTAATAGGAAGATTTAGCCAAATCTGGCTAAAAACTAGATATCTATATTTTTGGCTACACACTAACAAATTAAAAAAATCTGGCAGTTTTTACTACTTTTTTCCTCACTTGTGGTGGTTCAAAACCTCGAATAGCAGTTAAATTTTTGGTGTTGAATTTTGAATTTCTCTTTTTGACAAAATTTTGCTTTATAAAAAATGGCTGGTGCTGGTTCACTTGCAGGCAACTCAGATCCCATGACATCTCTTTTGTGCACAATAAGTAGGGACCCGGGCTGACCGTATTCCAACAGTGAACCCAATTTTTTGTTATTGAAGATGCAGTCAATACACTTGAATTATAGACTTCCATCAATGGTCATTGTGGAGGAAGCAGTGGCAAAAATGCTTGCAAAATTAAGGTCGTTGTTCCCCATATAAATTTTCTATAAACTAGCTATGAACTGGCAACTTTTAGAATCATGAAGTTGAGGGGTACATGGTTGGGTTATCAGTGATCACCATTGGAGGTAACTTGGAGCAGTAATTTACTGGAGTTTTGTTCAGTTCAAAATCCATTCCATTTGTATTCATTGGGTGCATTTCAAAACACCTTGTTTAAAGGTCAATTACAACTTGAATGTGTACATTAAATCACAAGCTTGTTGATGACATATTTAAATGTTTAACCTGTAAATATCAATGCCCTCACCCAAAGTCTTGCAATTTGTTGTCGGCTTTACAAACCTGTGAAAATAAAAAACGACAACAATAATGAACATAATGATAAATCTGTAGTATGTATGAGGAGAACCACATGGCAAAGGATGCAGTTTGTTTTTCAATTGCATTTTTCAGCAAGAATAGTAATTTCTAAAAATTTCTTATCTCTTGAAATTTTGGTTGATGGCATAATTGTTCATGAAAAATTTGTTCAATTGATTTCCTTGTCGTCATGTTTTATGATAAGTTTCACACCTAAATTGCAAAATTTGTATCTATTTTTTGGGCAAAGTGTTTGGCATGCAGTTTATCCCAAAACATTAATTCACCTATGAAAAATGAGTCTAACTGAGGAAGGGGAACGGAACCTCAGGAGTCAACCTATTCCTATCTTGTTAGAGTTTTGTGAACTCTTTCACATGATGTAATAATGGAACCTCGACATGCAGCCTATTGAAACTTTCTGTACCCTTTTACGTGATTCAAAAGTTTCAACCCAGAAAGATGGAGCCTTTATTGCTATTTTATCACATATCTTTTGCAGGAAAAGCAAGGCTATCCTGAATCCAACAGGACAGTCAAATATGGAGTGTCATTCGTGTATGGAAAGTCATGGGGATGATCATCAATTAAGAAGCAATATCATGATCATCAATTTGAAAGCATATTAAGCATTCCAAGTTGCAGCACATTAAGATCCTCAATTAATATGCAACATAATGATCATCAATCTTAAATCAGACATAAGAAAATTCAAAATTTCATCATTAAGAACCAATGTTTTGTTTCTTTCATTTTTGTGATGTGCCACTGGTGGCAATCATAGCACCAAAGATTTAACATGAGTGGTGATGATCCCACATAAGATTTAAGCTTAAACGGTGAAAATATTTGAGGAAATTTCAAAACAATAGAAAAACTGCCCTAAAAAGTAAAAACCTGGCAAAAAGCCCTTTGTCACTGGATGCAACCTAACGCCTTAAACCTCATCTCTTAGAGCAATGTCTGACGAAATAGCGCTAGAAACTCCTGTTGGTGGTTGCACCTCCGCAGCAAAGAGCAAAATTTTGACTTAGTTTGTCAAAATTAAAAAAACTGTTCGTGACTGGTTATCGCATGGAAACGAATCTTTTCTTGCATTGTAGCAAAGGGAGCTGAGGCCATCACAAGGATAATACCAGTGTTGGCCGGGTATTGGCTTTTAGTCATACCATGCAGGCAGGGCAATTTTTTTAAAAACCATTTGTGAAGCCGGGAGGGCATGGGCATTGGAAATTTTTGAAGCGACCTATACCCAGCAGGCACAGGCATTGAAGGTTTTTTCTTTTTTCACAAGGGCTTGCATAATAGGCATGGATATGAGTGATGCCCATTGGACATAAACTCGGGCATGTGCATTAAAAAATATTTTCATAATTGACATCATTTTCAAGTATCTTTAGGAGGAGTCCAAGACAAATTTGAATTTCAGAAATGATCACATAGAATTTGTCTATCTATAAATTGCCTCTAGCATAAAAAATGTGTTAAAAAAGCTATATGTATATGTTGTAATCCTACTTCAATCACTAACTAACTAACTAACTACCAAACTTAATGTAACTAATGTAACTAAAAATTGCAAACTAAGTGATCCTCCAATTTGGATCTATTGATATTTGATGCCATAAGAATTGGCTAGCTCCTTGAGCCCTAGCTTGTGCAAAAATGACATTCAACTTTGACAATAGGCACAAAGTGCACTCTCACACTCTCTTAAGCATACATACAAGCAAGCAAAAACCTTCAAGCAAACATGCATTCAAGCTCATACAAAACTTGATGCTGCACAATGAGTTTCATTCAACATAATCACATCAAAGTATTTTACAACTTAGCAACTTTGCATCAACATTGCATAAATCAAACAAGCAATTGCACCACAAACCCAAATTTGCACAAATCATGTACATTCAATTTTAGCTAGTGCAATCAATTGGACCCTTGTTGAAACAATGGAAATAGAAACACATTCAATTGGACCTAAAACAATGGGAGCAAAAACACATAATCAATTAGACTTAAAACAATGGGAACATAAACATAAATTTACAATTGACATACAATCAAATGGAACCTTGTTTAAATAATGGGATCAAAATCACAACCATTCAAGAACCAACAACCAACATAAAATCAATTGGACGTTGTTGGAACAATGGGAATAAAAACAGAACCATTCAAGAATCAATTGGACCCTTACTCAAATAGTTGGACCAGAAACAAAATCATTCAAAACTAACATAAACCTCAAAAGACATTAACAGCAAGGACTCATAGACAATGCCATTAACACCATAACCTTTATCTTTTCAAACTGACCTTTATTGTGAAGGTCTAAAGATCTTAAGATGCTTCATGTTTTTCATAGATTTTTTCTCATCATTGAAACATTTTGCTTTGAAAGGTTAAGGTAATTGCATTGGGGGCCTTTTATTTGTTGTTTTAGCATAGTTTGGCTTCCAAATTATTCTATACCATTCAACATCACAAGTTAAATCATGTCAATCTTCTTCAAAGAAATTAAAATCAACAATCAAATCTTCATTTTTAGAAATTTGGAAACTATTGTTCATGTTCTACCCACCAAATAAATGGATTGAAAGGATCTATTAACATTGTAATCCTCTTAAAAAGTGACAATTCAACATTAATGAGCCCCATTGCATTTTTTTAAACAAAAACCAAGGATCCAAATACACTTAGTTCAATTTCTATAAATGCAACAAATGTAATAAATGTTGAATTTAGTGTTAAGGCATGATAAACAATGAGCATGGGTGGCATTAAAATTCTTAATAATAGTTGTAACAACCTACATGACCAATTGAAGGCCAGCATAATCTCCAATGAGTTGCAAATTTTTGAAACACAAAACAAGCATAATAATTAACATATTGTGAGCATGACAAGGCTGAAATGATGATGCAAAGGCCAAGAGAAGCTTTAGCACACCAATAACTTCAATTTTCATCTTGATACCCAAGATGCAATAGTTGAAAATCAAAATCATTAGCATGCACCAACAATCATAATTAGATAGTTAAATCATGTTTTTGGAAGAAAACAAATTAAACCCTAAATGAAAAAATCCAAAAACAATTAAACCACACACTTGCATAATTTCATTTGTGTTGGAATTGGTGTTTTACATCATAACACACATGGTTATGGCAATAGAAATAACATCAAAAATAACCAATGCCCTTGAAATTGGTTCAAAACACATTAGGTGACCATTAGTGTCAAAACTTTTGACATCTTTTGTGCCATAACCCATGTTTAGGGACATGGTATTTTGTTTTGCAAGGCAATGGTTTACCATGAATACCAAAGGTTTATGGCATGTTTGAACTCCAAGGTTTCCTTGAACAATTTCACCTTTGATGCAAATTGAATCTTAACAAGAGTTTTTTTATTTTTAGGGGTAAAACTATGCATCTTTACAAGCCTTAACTCACTTTTGTCTATCCTTCACACTATTTTTATTCCAAGTAATTGTCTTTTGGATTGAGCTTCTTTAATTGAAACCTCTTTTATGCCACCACACATTTTCAAGTCATTAGTAACATACCGAGAGCACTTGGACATGACATGCCCATAACAATTAACAATGTAAGGTTGTGGTAACAAGAGAAAAACATAAGATACAATGCTTGTTAAGGTCATTGTGAAGGTGTTCAAATTAGTGTTTTCATCTTTCACATTTGCTATGACTTTGACCAACAAATTGTATTGAACAAGCAAATCTTGGAGTTAAATAGCCATGGCAACCTTTAAGGTTTCATGAACTTCAAAAATTGTTGTAGTGACATGGCAAGGTTCCCACTTTTTGTTGATGTAATTCATAACCAAAGCAAACATATTAAAACCTCTTTAGGACATCCCCAAATCAAATGTAGTTAGAACTATAATGGCATCAATAAGAGTAAGAAAAACATGGTGTTCCATGGTCTTATTAACCATGCATGGGATTTTTCATTATTGAACTATCGTTTATTAAGAAAGGTAATTCAATTACATTGATGAAGGACAAGCCTTCTTAGCCACACATTTTTAGTGGAGTTTAATCGTTGATAACTTTTAATTATGTACAAGATCAAATCTTTAAGAAATAAGTCTTGAGCAAGGTTTGGATTTTTGCATGGCATTCTACAGTTGAAAAAATCAAGAATAGAAGTTACAAATGGCTTTTTTAGCATCTTAAAAATTTGATGAATATTAGTTATTATGGTAGTAGTAGTTCATCATGTATTGTATTGCTTCAACACTACAAAATGTTTAAAAGCCACATGTTGACTCATCGTAGTTGTGTTATGGTCATTGTTATACATAACCAATTCTTTTTGATATTGGGTAGAACTCCTTTTTATATTTTCCTATTAGATGTTATGACACAGAACACATCTCATTCATGGAAACTTAGAGCAATCTACAATAATTGTATGGTCATTAACTTAAGAAAATGCCCACGTACTTGTTGTTCTATTCCAATTCCACAAACAATTTTCCATTGCATGCTTGTTCTTCAACTTGTAGAAGCTTTTCCTCATTTTCACCAAGGTCTCTATTAGCAAGTTCATTGTAACCTACTTTAGATTGTATCACACCATCACCATTCCCAACCCCAATTTCACCATTGTAAACATTTGTATAATCAACAACATGGAGAGGAAAACCTTGTGAAGCTTTTGCAACCCCATTAAAAAAAGTTATGTTTTAAGTTCATTGTCAATTGATTTTGAAAGGTAAACAAAGTACATTATATTATGAAATCAAAAGAAAAAAAAAACATAGAAATCACTAGTAGCACTATTTACTAGATTTGCAATGCAAACCTTAAATTATCGTTGGCAATGTTCATGATTGTTCAAGAAACATCACAAAACATGTGCCAAACAAATCACCGAAATTGTA
Organism: Sphagnum tenellum; assembly: GCA_963921925.1. Lineage (NCBI taxonomy): Eukaryota > Viridiplantae > Streptophyta > Sphagnopsida > Sphagnales > Sphagnaceae > Sphagnum > Sphagnum tenellum. Next base: position 1,216,989 of record OY998146.1, read on the forward strand.
GTGTTCACAAAACCTTGGTCATGAAAATTTAATGCCCACAAAACAACACACATATCATTAGAACCAAACTTTCCACCCTTGAAACAAATTTACCAATGTTCATGAACGGAGTAAGTGTTAAATAGAGCACCAAATTTGGAATGTTCATGAAACATTTTATAGATCCAATGCTCACAAAACAATGCACATATCACCAACACCAAACCTTAAACCCTTGAAGCAAAACAATGTTCACAAAATACCCTGTAGATTTAGTGTTCACAAAACAGCAAATCCAATGTTCACAAAACACACAAATCATGAAACACCAAACACTCGATCACCAATATTACACAGTGTCCATGAAGCACCAAAGATCCAATGTTCAAAAAGCAACAAAGATTTAGTGTTCACAAAGTACAACACACAACACTACTATAGCACTCATGAAGCACCATGAAAAGCACTAGGAGGAATAAACAATGTTCATGAAAATTTATTGAACAAAGCATCACATAAATCACACAATTGATGAAAGAAAAAAAAAAGAGGAAACAATGTAGTCATACAACCAAAGAACTTATGAAATAAGAAGATCAAACTTGCACAAAAAACACACTTGTTTACATCAATGCAAGTTGATTGCTGGTTGCCAACAATAAAGAAGAGGTGCAAATTTTGGCACTCCTTTCTAGTGCTCCTTTTCGACACTCTTTTCCATTGTGCATTGAAATCATGGACATCCTACATAATGATGAGAGCTCATGCTTTTTCAAACAGGGGCTGCAACTCAATAGCAAACTAAAAACTACCCAAGCTAACATTTCTATCCTTACCCTAAATCCTTATGCCCTACACAAGTTCACTATAAAAGAAGCTTACTTGCTAGGGCATTTCGTGAGTTTTTCAAACACATGCCCACTTATGTAAGGGCATTGCATGTGTATAGGAGAAGCAAGGCCCACCCAAGTAAGGTGTAACTACTTTTTTTTTTGTTGACCATTGCCAGTCAGGGCATATGATACCCGTGTTAACACCCTGGCTGATACCCAGCCAGGACCTACATACCCAGCCTTACACACCTATTATGACTGGGACCTTTAGATGCAAGAAGATCATTGGGCTGTTGGCTTTTGCACTATTCTTAATGCCCATAGAACTGGCAGTCACTTAAGGAAGAAAGGTGATAAAGTGGAGGGTTCACATTAAGAGAGGTATTATCAACATCAAATAAGATATTTTTTGGAATGTGTCATCACAAAAGTCTAGGAAGCTCCAGCAAAGGTGAAATGAGGACAGAAAAAGGAAATACTTAGACTTGTGGATTTCCAGAGAGTGTTGCATCAAAATCCACACAATAGCCATGGCAGTTGCTGTTCCTGCACTAATAGCCAAGGCACCCGTCTGCAACACCCACCCATGGGACCTTTTTCTTTCCTTGATTCCCCTCCCCCGCCCCAAACACCATCCATGGTGGTGAAAACCACTGCCGTTTAGGGCCCTCGGTTTCACTGCCCTTCACTTCACCTGCTATGGGGTGAAAATTAAAATTAAAAAAAAACCCCCATGGGTATTATGGAAGGGTGTCCTGGCTATTGGGGAGAGGGACAGCAGCTCCCATGGCTATTGTTCTCCTGCAACTTGCAAGGGGAGTGAACCTGGGCATATTAGAAAGACTAAAAGAAATCAATGACTGTCCATTCATTCAACCGTTCCAGCCAGAATGGTCAGTTTCCATGCAGCCCAGAGGACATGATTGGCCGAGTTGGCAGAATACGTCCCTATCGATGGTATTCCGCAATTACGTCCCCTACAGTGGATACGCTTGCTCCGAGATCCCTATATAGCCCGACGTTCTCGTGAACTTTCGCCGCTGAAAGTCAGCTGCATTTCCTGAACTCTTTCGTCTGTTTTCTCTGTTCGTCGCTAGCCTCCTCACAGGCACCTCTGTTTCGCTTTCTTTCTTCTCTCTCAGTATATGCCAGGTTTCTCTGCCCGTCGCCAGTCTCCTCACAGGCTCCTCTGTTTCGCTTTTTTTCCTTCCCTCTCAATATATCCCAGATTCCGTTGCTCGTCTCCAGCCTCCTCACGAGCTCCTCTGTTTCGCTTCCTTTCTTCTCACTCAATTTATCCCAGGTTCGGTTGCTCGTCTCCAGCCTCCTCACAGGCTCGTCTGTTTCGCTTTCTTTCTTCTCTCTCAATATATCCCAGGTTCCGTTGCTCGTCCCCAGCCTCCTCACACGCTCCTCTGTTTCGCTTTCTTTCTTCTCTCTCGATACATCCCAGGTTCCGTTTCTAGCACGGTGCACGTCTCTCCCTGTCTTTCCTTTCTCTCTAACATATCTCTGTTTCATCTCCATCCTTGCAATTTGTTCTGGTTCTTTTCCCCATTAGGCACCCCTCCCCACCCGGCTTTCCTTTCCGCACATGTGGCTGCTGCAATTGCATCCGGTGGGATTGCCTTTCTCCTCGGTTTCCATCTAATATTCAATCCTCCCACCGCTGCCGATGACCAGCCAGCACTCTGCTGTACTCAGCGCCATCTAGAGTCGACGGTATACTAGCATGCAGCTCCGTTCAACTCAATGTCTCAATAGATCTGTAGGTTCTGGATTTGGCTGTTTCTTTTGCAGTATGAAATTGATTGTCTGATTGTTTATCTCTTTTACAGCATCGACTAATTTTCCGTATGTATTGTTGAAGATATTTCGGGTAAAGATAGGCTCAACAAAAGAGTAAAAAATCTGCATACATTGGATCGCTCCATCTAAGTTGGTGCGCGTCCAACTTGTTTACTGCATTTAAGGCCTTTTTTGCCCTGTATGTGCATATTCACCTCACCAAAGGATTCTTTACAACTTTAATCTGAATAGATGCTTCCAAGTTCCTGCTCATGGCTGGAACTTTTGACGTGGGGAAGAAAAAGAAAATTCATAGTCGATATATGTGAGTGTAAACCAGCATGGGAATAGGCTTGTGAAAGTTTCTTTTGTAGGTCACCATGTGTGTAGTAATGTTAGTCTGTTGGTGCTCTGTTTTCCCTCCATTCTTCCCTGTAGCTTGCAACTTTCTCTCAGATTGCGCGAGGTTTGCTGTGTACAGCTCGTGGTGTGCCTGCTTAGAGTTTAGCTTACAGCGGCTGCTGGAATGGATTTCATAGGAAACCGACCCGCTTTTGTGTTGGCTAACTGCAAGTACTGAACCTCTCCTCACCTGTTTTACAGCTCTTCCACAACTTACTACACGCTTCCGCTTTCTTGGAGTGTCCACGCCGCTTGCAGCTTTCTGCACCAGTAGTCGCAGGAGTGCTCTGTCCAACTTGCCTGCTGTTCCACGTTCATTCCTACAGCTTGCGCTTTCCTGGAGTGTCCACGCCGATTGAAGCTGTAGTTGTAGTAGTAATCTTTCAAACTTGTTTGCTGTAACGCCTACAGCACTTTGCGTTCCTGCCTAGAGACCAAAGGCCCTGCGCTATCAGCCAACTCTCGGCTCTACTCCGATCCATCTCAATATTTTGAAGTGGTGCGTTTGATTTGTCGATTCGTGTATAGATGCGCTTTTCATGAGTGAACCTATTCACACTTCACGCGGAACTTGAGAAATATTCATATCTTAATTAAGTTGTTTTGTGTAATTACTTCTTCCTTTTAAACCATCCCAGAAGTTATCCATCAATTTCTGAACATCCAGTTAGTTGTTACGAATCTTCACAGCGGTGATCAAGCCTTGCTTTCAGTATGGAGATTGCTTTGAAACATGGTCAGGAAGTAGGTTTCTGCAACAGGTTTTGTAAATTAATCAGAAATTGTCTGTTATGTTGTTACAGAGTCAAGGCTTTGAACAATGCTGATACAGTTAGCTCGAAGATTAACTATGGCTGACATTGAAGTGGACGACTCTGGCGCTGAAGACCAGGAATCGAATTCGGAAACTAACTGGCAAGAATCTGAATGGACCCGTAAAATCCGATCAGGACTTGAGGCATGCCCTGGTCAAAATGCAGGGGGTTATGTCCCTATTAGAAAATTGCCAGCCTTCGCGCGTAGACCTGTGGGACGTTTCACTCCACAACATTGGCAATTCGGCCTCCACAACCGTGACATTCGGGCATCCAGCAGTGAATCAGAAGTTCTGAAAATAAGCTTAGCCGCAGCATGCAAGCTGGACCCAGATAAATGGGATAATTTTTGTGCTGTTGTTGTGGATAATCCTGCAGATGTGATGCTGAAGTCATACGGTATAGACTCTAGTGTAACTAAACGCAACCTAAAGGAAGCCCAGTATCTATTAACCTTGGATGCCCTGACATTAGTTTTAATACTAGGTTCATTATCGAGAGCGCCTGACTCTGTTCCTGATCAGGCCCGCAACTGCTGGTTACCCAATTTGTTCCTACAGTCGCTGGTTGATGGAGGTTTCACCAGTGAGGCCTTGGTGAAACAGAGAGTGGCGTACTTTTCGGTTTTGCACGACCTTTTCTTGTGCGAAAATCAAATTCCAATGGATTTGATGAAGAAGGCCATTAGCAAATGTTATGAATTACTGCCGGAAGAATTGAAGTCTGAATACTTTCCTGATCTAGGAGAACTGGAAATTCAGGACTCCAGTGTGAACAAAAAGTTGTTGGATGCGATTTTGAAGATTGTAACATTTTTCGCGTGCAGAAGATTCTTTGCGAAGCCTTTCCCTGACCAAAAATATCTTGACAACCTATATGATGTCAATTATGAAGTTGACACGTTAGAAAATTGTACACACGTATTTGCCTGTATTCACAAAGTAATGACTACAACCGTTGGGACCGCCCATCGCCGTCACTACAAAGTTTGAACGTGCAAAACAATTGGTTTTGCGTGCCGTTGCAACCGGTTCGAAGCAACTTGCCAGCGTTATTGCCAAGATTTTTGGATTCAGCAGAAAGACTGCAAATGGAGGAATCTTCGAGCTTGAAGCAGTACAGTCTGCAACAAGTTTGAAGAAAGCCGGCCTTCAAATCAAAGGGATCCCTGGAATGGTGCAGCAAGTGGCTTTTAAAAATGGCATCTTATTTCTCCCAATCATGTCACATAGCGGAAATATACAATCGTATATTTGCAATATGGCGGCCTACGAATATTGCAATACTCCAGGTCCATATCCATTTCTGGATTACCTACTACTCCTGTCACAGCTCATTAGGACCCCTGAAGACGTGTCTTATCTTGTCGATCGCGGCGTGATTGGGGCTTACTATGGCACCCAACAGAGCGTTTTCCAGATGTGGGTATCATTGGTCGTAACTTACCCTCCATATTCAAAGGAATATAGAGAGAGCATAGTGAAGCCCATCAATAAGCGTTGTGCATCCAGAATAAATGTGTTGGTAACTGACTTTTACAATAGGTTTTGTTCCAAACCGTGGTTAGTGATAAGTGTCATCTCAGCCATTATTTTACTTGTCGCTACACTTATCCAAACTTACATACTTGTCATTGGTTCTGATCATATGCAACCTCATTATCCCCTAGGTGGGTAAAACCTCCTTTGGACATGTATATTATTTTTGGAGAGATATTTAACATGGTAGAAATGATGGTATTGAAGACCATATCTGTCTGAATAATGTAGTATTTGTTTTGTTTTGTAAGCACACCTTAACCTGCTCAAACTGTGAAACTCTTGGTTTATTATATTCTCAAATTCAATGAACATAGTCAAACAGAAATGAAAACATTATTTATTCATAATTCTTTTTAATATTAATTTTTTATTTAGTAAATTTTTTAAATTATTCTTTTGTGTAGTTTATAATTTGTACAATTAATATAATTAAAGTTAACAACTCAAATATATACATTTCTATTTCTATATAATATCTATTTTAAAAATAAATTTATTAATTTAGTATGACATAATTTATCTGTTGCCAAATGAAAATTCATTATGATGAAAATGATGCTAAAAAAACAAAATCTTTTAAAATTAAGGAAATAAACTTTTTTTATATCTTTGTGAAAATTATGTTTGTTACAAATAAAATGTGATGGTGCAATGGTTAGGTACTTAAACCCTCAAAGTGAAGGGGTTTAAGACTTTGAAGGGGTTCAAGTCCTCTTATTCTTATCTTATACACTACTTAGCCTCCTAGGAATAAGTGGTTAGCCTAGCCCCTAGGTCCTTTTTAACCTAGGCTATATCCCTTCACCAAAGCCCCTAGACTTGGTTTGTAGGTTAAGGCACTTAACCACCTAGGCTAAATCCCAAGTAGCTATTTGACTAAAAGATGTTTGCCATGTGGTATCATTCAATTGAATAGGAGAAAAATATTTCCTTATTTTAAATTATCACATGTCAATTCATAAATGGGTAATCTTGAATTAATTTTAGGCTACCATGTGGTAGTAAGACATTAATAAAAAATATATAAGTATATTTTAAAATTAAATGTTGACTATTGGAGATGTTTTCCATGACTATGATAAATATGACTATAGTCATGGGGGACATAGTCACAAATGACATTTACAATTATGTCATCTTTGTGACTATTGGTAAATAGAATGTGAGTGTATGGACTAGTAGTCATGTAGTCATGGCCAATCATACATGTGGTTTAGGACAACAACACAGATCACTTATGTAGTCATAGTTACCATCTTTTGACATACTGTCCCAACCAAAAGGCCACTTCAAATTTGCATTAGAACTATTTGTCACTTAGATTTGTTTTAAGAACAAAGAAAAGAATTTCAGCATAGTAATTAATTCTGGCATGGCCAATATGTTCAACATTGAATTTATTCCAATCACAAGGGTAATTTTGGAAGCCTACAAATTTCAAATTTGGAGTAGATTTTTTTAAAAACTTAAATATGCCATAAGATACAAAGGAAACCCTCTCTATAACTTAAATATGAACTCTAAGTTACAAAATAAACCTTCTATAACTTAGATATGTTCTAGGTATAAAATAATCCAATTTCAGCAAAGTGGTTATGGCATGATAAATAAGTTCCATTTATTAATGAAAATTTCAAGAATTCTATATCACCATTGGTGATTGAAAATATGGATCCCATCCATGTTATCTCAAATGTCTGTGAATTGTGCTACAAATATGTGTTCTTGCACCATTGTAGCACATACATGGGCATTTGTAACTTGGTGAGCTCTATTGATTGGCCTCAAGTTCTTCAACTTCAAATTATAGCTTATGGGCATCAATATCCTCTTGCATTTGGCCATTTGGCATTTACCTTCCCCTAGTTGACATTCCAACATATAATATATTGGATTAGTTTATGACTTGCCAGAATAAGTGTAAGGTATGTTTGTCATGAGTTTTTAAATGCCATATAGATGTTTAGGGCTCCAACAGTTCAATCCAACAATTCATTGGTCAAGATGAAATCCCAATGAAAATTTTGCATACATACATACAATAATCCAATACAAAAATTTGCAATATAGGCCCAATTCAAGATACTAAATAATTACAACAAACTAAGTACTCCTTTTCAATTATTGTATACTAAAAGGTTCAATATGAAATCTGTTGTAATAGATATGTGCAAAATAATTGAGGAAGATGGTTACTGTATTAATAATCCAACAACTAGGTAGTAATATTATTAATTATGTTATCTATTGATATGTACAAATGTAATATTGTTATTAGTTTTTGTATTATAGTGTATAATATTGTATGTTAGCTAGTGTGGCCTATAATTAGCAATAGGTGCACTAGCTTAGATTACATATATGCTACCTAGTACCTAGTAAGGCAAATTAAAAACTCAACTCCTATACTAATTGACAACTTATTGAAAAAATTGCTAAGTATTGAAAAGGGTATTTATTTAGTAGAGTATTATTTAAAATATACACTAGTAGTTGACTTTGCAATTATGACTAAACTTTATAATATTTAGTCATCTTACTAAGTAACCTAGGTCCTAGCCTGCAAGAGCTCAACATGGTACATTTGTGAGGAGTTCATGATTCAATTTCATAAATGCAAGAAAACAAAAGTTTTAGTTGTTTTGTTGATAACAACTCTGAGGTACAAGAGTACAGAGAAATGTCACTCACAATGTTGCTGCATTTTGAACTTTAGAAGGGAAAGAAAGATTTTGATAATGTCAAATTATACGTGATATTGCAAACTTGACCTAAAGGCAGTCAAGGCAGAAAAGATGAAGAAAGAGGCCAGGGAATTCAATGAAGACAATGTTAAAGATGATTAAGAAGGAATGTCCAATTCAAGTGGAGAGAAGGGGATGAAAGCTTCAAAGAAGGTATTTTATGAAATTGAAATCCTTCCCCAAGTAGTTTACTTTGGTGATTTGCTCTACAAAAGGTGATACTTGCACCAAGTTGTTCATGGTTGCACTTATTAGGGACTCTATAATTGCATCTTTCTCTCTTCAACAAATGCAGTTGTATGCTTGTACATTGTCAAGCATAATATACATTTAGCAAATTATGAAGGGTTTTGGACTAGTAATTATCACATCCCATTTGACGCGGTGATTTCTCTGGCATTTGTAATTATATCTCTGCAGTGCAAATCCAATTTGTGGCTTTTTCGGTCTATGGATCCCAAGTATGCAAAGAAGCATAGTTGGTTGCCGTTTTGGTGGTTTGTTACTTGTTAAATGCTAGCTAAAAATGGCATTTGATTGAATTGCTATAAATTCACAGGAATGCTCTTGTAGACTAGAGTTGATTGATTACACCTTACCGAGAAAAGCAGTTTTCTGTCACTTTTAGGCAATAATTTCCCCAAAAAATGGGAACTTATAGCAGAATATTTCATTTTCAGAAAACTGTGTCACCTTTTGGCATTTTTTCACCAGAAAAAAAGACTGGTCACTGTGTGATATTTGAAAAAACCTTCATCCAACTGTGAAAACAGCTGGAGAGAAAGATGTCCCTAATGGAAAAGTTGCTGTTATGGTTCAGAAACACAAACTTCCACATCCTTTTTCCGCTTTCACAAAGCTGCAAAAAACATTTGCAGATGTGAAAGGCAGGCAGTTCAAGAGTGCCAAGACGCAATTGCCATAGCACAAGAGTTGCTGTTGTCGTGTTCAGTTTAGGGCACATTTGTACCTGCAGGACCTACTAAAGAGCAAACTCCCCAATCTCATTCAGGCTCATCCCTTGCTCATACAGAAAGACATTGATTGTAATGCTGTTACAAGAAAATGAACACCTCTGGACCTAAATCTTCTTGTGCATGGAAAAGATCACACTGCTTGAGAGTTAGCTACCTATAACTGAGCAAAAATGGAGGAAGTCTACTTTCGCCTTGACTTGCCCCTGAATGTCACTTGGGTTTTCTTCTTGGCAGCAGATGCAGATGACCGCCCACCACCAAGTTCACGGAATGGCATGCCCATCAAAGAGAGCAGTTTTAAGCCTTCTGTGTCATTTTTGGCAGAGGTGATAATGCAGATGTCCATGCCCCTTTCCTTATCAATGTTCTCAAATCGGATCTCTGGGAAAACACTCTGCTCTGGCAACCCCAGGGTGTAGTTTCCCCTCCCATCAAAACTGTAAGGGTTCACCCCTTGGAAATCCCTTGTTCTGGGGAGAGCCAAGTTCATCAGCCTGTCTAGAAATGAGTACATAACCTGCATCATCCAGAGTATTGACATAAAGACTTCAACAACATACCAGATGAACAGTGCACATCATAACATTGTCTTAGTTACATCACTACAATCCTAGTCTATAAGAGCATTCCTGTGAATTTTTGTATGTTTTCACCCCTAAACTCTATGGAGCCTAAATGCAACAATGGAGAGTTGTCCAACAAATTTCAGTATGCTGGTCCTTTCAGAATACCCATTGTCCTGTACACAAACTATAGAAACAAGACACTGACACTGAGAATTGACCGGCAGGCACATGGTCAGGTGAGTTGATGGAATATGGCCAGTTAATGGTTGACCTGAGGTAAGTTCCAACCTACAATGCCAGTCTCTTGATGCACAAAATGTCCTGGCCTCCATCTATTTAGGTGAACAGTGAGAGCTGAGAGGCTTGAACTGACTGCAGGGCATAACTCTCTGTTTAGAGGGCCAAGTTGTCAGTGTCTCCAGCAATGGGATGACCACTACAGTATCTGTAGAATGCATGTGTGAAGGAAGACAAGGATACGGCTCAGGGAGCTTCTGTGCTTGTTGAGTGCCCAGTCACTACCTCAGCAACAGCCTTTGAGTGAGGGTTATGAAATTGCAGAGAAAAGTCTGCAAAACCACTTAAGGTAACTGTTCTGTGAACTCCAGCAAAGACTGAAATTAACACAACCAGAATGAGTGTGGCCATAACCTTATGATTGTCACTCATATTGTATCAGACCATCACTTTCATCATGAACAGCACTGACTGGCTGGACTCCCAACTGACTTCAGTTTCTGAGGGTAGGAGTAGAGAAGTATATAATAATGAGCCCAAAATTTACACAAACAACTATAAGAACATCTATATCCTATTCCTGTCTTATTTCTGGAGGCAATAGGTAGACTCAGTCGTGATGTTTGCTAGCTCTTAAGAGACATTGGCTGATTTTACATTGGCTTATCATGATATGCTTTAGCCATGCTCTTAGTTGATGCGTTCAACACATAAGTACAGTATACAGCCTTTGTATGCTCTTGAGAAACTGAATCAAGTCACCCATGCCAAAGACAGATTCTAAAGAAAAGTGCTTTACAATCTCATGTTGTGCATTATTCATCTACCACAGAAGCTGTTGTACTGAGATTTATTAAGAACCAACCCCCTTTGCCTCACCCTCAGAGCTGACAAGAATTTGCTGGGAATTCAAGAGAATCAGAAAAGGAGCTTCTTCTGTAAGTTGCTGTTTTCATGTTTCACATTAGGGTTAGGGAGCACACCCATAAACATCACAAGAATTTGTCAGGATCACACAATTTTTTTCTGTGCTTTATTGTAGGAGGTCTCAATTGCAGGAATTGGAAATAATTCTGGAAGAGGAAGTACCTCCCCACGAAGAGTGAGACAGACTCCAACAGGCACCCCTTGCCGCAGCTTGAAGCCAGCTATGGCCTTCCTGGAACGAGTGACTACTGCCTTCTGGCCTGTAATCAACGCAATATCCCGGATTGTTGATTCCAGAGTCTTAGCATTCTGAGAGGCCTCACCTATCCCACAATTGACCACCACTTTCTCCACTTGCGGTATCTACACAGAAAAACATGAGCAAAATGCTAAGCCCTAAATCCCAAGAACAAAATTCCAAGAAAAGAGGAAACTACAGTTGTATTGTTAGGTCTCTCAACCTCTCTAGAGCTTCTAGACATCTCCACCAGGCTATAATCAGGACAATTGCTGGTTGCTACTTTGTGATCCCACACCATGGAGAAACAGTTCACTCCATTACCCCCATTTTCATTAGCTATGAGTAAAACCTAGCATGCGCCTGAAGGGATTCGACCCTACACCACTTGCCAGGTGATGCAATCAAAGCAAGAGAGCTAATTCGTGGAAAGTGGTTACCTCTTCATAGCATTGAACTATATCCAACATTAGTCGCCAAATCCTTCCCCCAAGACTCTCAAGCCCTTAGGTTATCGCACTGAGTAAAGCAAGTTCGCCCACTTACCCCCCCTTCTCGCTCACCATAACGCACCAAACAGGCTTCGAATCCAATAATCAAACAAAATGCGAGAGAGAGAGAGAGAGAGAGACACACACACACACACACACACACACAAGGTTACTTTACCTCAAAGATATTGCTATACTTAAACTCCTCCTTGAGCGACGGCACCACTTTTTGCTCATAGATTCCTTTCAGCCGCTGTACCGCGCGCAAGGTCTCACTCTCCACAGCCACAGCAGCAGCGGCAATAGAAGCTGAGGCCGATGCAGGCACGCAGGCTTTCGCTCTCCCGAGCTTCACGACAAGTGGGGTCCTCGCCTGCACTCTGCCGCCTAAAAACTCCTTCCCAAGCTCGCCACCCAAGGCAGCAGAATTAGAGGCGGAGCAAGACACAGCCGCCAGCGAGATGGTCGCCATGGAGAATCACTCGGAGCAAAAACTTGTAACTGGCGGAAGTGCCTCCACACTTCCCGTCTGCCCACAACAGTCGTAAGCTCGCACCTTATCCTCTCCTCTCGCTCCCTCTGTATTCTCCGAGAACATGAAAGAGGGCGATGTATGAATCCGGTGACCGAGCAACGTCCCCTATGACAGCACAATTTCGACCGACTAAGACCCGTCTTGGGCGGTTATGTAATTTTCCAAACAATCTCTAGCTCCCGGGTTTCAAAAACTTTGGAAATCAAAGAACCTCCGGTTTTGGTTTTTTGGGGAATTTTTCCAAAATCAAAGAGCTTCTGGTTCCAGCTTCATGATATAGGTACTTGTGTAGACCTCTCTATCTTGCATTGCTAGCTCCCTTCTTCATGATATCTTTGGGCACTTAGCAAATTTTTGGTCTCAGCAATGTCATGAAAAGCTTTTACATTACCAGAGGTTCCAGAATTTGGAAGGATTGGACTCTCTGACATTGTTGAGGTGTAATGCCCTGAACACACAGGAAGAACCTAAGTAGGGCAATAGCCTTGACGTTTGAACTTTGAACCCTTCTCCAAATTTTCCAAACTCTGAAGAAACTTTGGTTGTGTGCATTCAGTCCTTGAGGTCTTCATACTAGGCATCCACAACTTCAACAGGAATGATTGACAAGTTCTTCTGGAACCTTGATGGCCTTCTGCTAGCCAAGGTTCTTGCACTTGCTCTCTTGGCCCCAACATGAAAGATTCACAACTACTGAAATTTGTGCAGCAAATGGACAATGCCAGCTAGTAAGAAAACAAACTGATATCAGTGGTGTATTCATCGGCTTAGGCTGATGCTGAAAACGAAACAGAGAGCATATGCATTGCTGCCCACATTCTGGTTCTCTCTATTATCTTCCAGCCAGAGTGCAAATTGTAGTTGTAGTTCTGCATATCCTGAAATGCTAACATGTCCTGGTGCCCTGATCCATTGCCATGATCCAGCTGAGTTGGACAATGCTGAAGGTGGCATAGGCTTCTTGCAAGGTTGACAGTGCTAGTTCTACTGACGATTCTATTCCAGTAGCATTTGGATTCTGCATACTCACCTGCATGTTGTGGGCTTGAGTTAATACTCCTTGCAATCCATGGCCTTCAAGACTGCTGCCGGATTTTGCATTCTTGGATGTTGTTCTTCATGTGTGGCTGGTGTAAGTGTTGGTTGATCATACTGGCTCCAAGCAATCCTTTAGTACAGGGACGCTGAGCATCCTGTGGCTCTTTAATGGAAGAGGTACCACTTCCCTCTGGAAATGCTTTAGGAACACCTGGCTTGAGTTATTACTGACATTTCTCCACAATTTCTTTCTTGGTGACTTGAGTTGGAAGTCCCTTGCAGGGGCTGCTGGGGATTCAATTCTTTAGAGGTCTCTTGTGTGTTGTGAAGGAACAGAGGAAGAAGATCTCGACCTTGACTGTGACCCTTAGCCTCGGTGTTAGCTTAAGCATTTCAATTTCTTTTGGCTTGGAGCTGTTTTGAGGTCTTGCAGACAATTTGCTTCCACTGTTGGGCTATGTGGTCTATCTCACTCAGATGATGATCCAACTTGGACTGGTTCACTACTGGGGGTGAATTCAACAGCCTTTGCTTTCCCTCTCTTGAGATGGCCTTTTCTGGCAGAGAATTGATATCAAAGGGGGGCAAGAGCAATCCTATGCCCTTTGAGCAAGCCAAAACAATCTGATGATGCCTATTGTCCTCCTTCAAAAATACTTGTGATGATGTCCTTACATGGGATCACCAGCTCCAACACAAGAGAGCTCCAGTGTTGTTCACCTTCCTCACTAAAAACATTCTAGGCATGTCTGTAACCTTCATATGAAATGACAGATATCAGTGAAGTCCCATTTCATCATAAAATGACTCGTTTCTCTAGCTTTCTGAGCAATTAAGTCATTTATGTGCCCCAGCCTCCTATCATCAAGTAATTGCTGCCTTGGGTGGGTGACCTATTCTGGAAACATGTGAATTTCCTCTTGATTGCAAGATGTGAACTTATTGTCTGTGAACATTGGCTTCTGATCAGTATGCCCTAGATGCTGGATTTTGCTCTTCACTAAAAGGTGATGCTTACCTGCACCTTCATTCTGACCAAAAGAACAGAGAGAATATTTATGGTCTATCTGAACTGACAGAATTAATATGATAAAAGAGAAGATGGAAACTTATGAGCTTCCCTTCTAACACTCTGAAGACTGATGTGCCTGACTTGCATCTCTGGGACCTAACTGATATTTATGACCTAATGAGTGATGGCTATGATGTGCAAGTCATCAATGGAACATGCAGGAACTCTTGGAACTTCCCTCAAAGATTTACTACCTTTCCTTTGTTTGATTTTCCTCACCATCTGATGACTGATATTTCCAAGTTGCATTAACAAGTGATCAATCTCTATCTCCTTCATGAATTGGGGGACATTTCAATTCATTACCAGGTAATCCACATTCATGTCTATGCACTTCCTTTGCATTGGAATTCATCCTTCCTTCTGAACACAGAATGCAAGAAACTCATCATTCTCATGATCTTGATGATTACAAGGTGGCAAATAGCTTCGGTGTGGCTCTCCAGCATCTGAAAACTATTTCCAAGTGATGTCCAGTACCTTCTCTTGAGATTGGTGCAATCCTCAACCTTTCCCCTTCACCACAGAAGATTGATATATATGTCCTGCTGTGTAGATGCATGATTGTCTGTGTGAAATTTCTTCCCATCTCCTGCTGACCCATCAGGCATCAACAGGTAACAATATCTGTGACCTTCCTTTTCATGTCCAGAGATAACTGGTACCTGTGAATTCTTTCTTTGACCTAGTGCAAGATATGTTGAGTTATCCTCTTTGAGGTTTAACTAGTGATTGGTACTATATAGCTTCAATGTTGCTCTGCATCAACAATAAATTCTATTGTTGATGAGTGATGTCTGTGGCCTTCTCCATTCTTGTGGGATGATTGCAATCTTTGGCCTCCCACTTCACCACCATAAGATTGATAGCTGTGACCACCTAGTTCTCATAATGATTTTGACTGTGATCTTCCTCCCATCCACAGATGAATGATTCCAGTGCTTTCCATTTGAATTTGATCTACAGCTTTCCCTGTCACAAGTCAGATGCAAGAAATCTGGGATTGTACTCTTGATGACTACAAGGTGGACCCTGTTCTCAATCAAATTCTTTGTCATGTGTGTGAGATTCTCTTCTGTCATGCAACAAGTGAAATCTTTGGCCTTCCACTTCATCACCAGAAAATCAATAACTATGACCTTCTGGTGCAGATGAGTGATTTCTGCCATGTAAGTTCACTCCATCAGCAGATGCCTAATATCTACAAGCTTCCACTTTCATTACTAGATGCTTTGGACTGGTATTTGTCCACTTTCCTGGGCACTCAAGGAATTTCTGTAGCCTTCAACTCTCAGATCATTCTATGAACCTGCATTCCCCAGCACCAGATGGTGTTCTTGGAATGAGTCTTGGGTCTAGACTAAGAGACACCTAAAGAAGGTTGGGTGTACCAATCTAACAGGGACTGCACCAAAACATGAACATTCCAATAGATGTGTGGCAAATGCCAGCTTCCTTCATCAGATGATTCCAATCAATCCATGACCTTTGTTCACCTCAGCAATCCTCTTGATCTGTATACATTGGATCTGGGTTCTCAATTGTATGAATGTTTATGACCCTAAATCTTTATTTGTTCAAAGATGGATAGTATCTGTGGTCACTCTTGTCATCATCAGATGAGGGCTACCATACGTGCTACTAATGATCAATGGTAGTTTTTAATCCAAATAATTAGATATATTGAAAAGGAAATGGGGTACTCCAGCCCCAGTTTAAATCTCTCTGAATCTTTCTTAGACAATTCTGGAATCAATTTTGGAAGTTTTTCAAATTACATTATCACAACTCTATCGGTTGTAGTACAAAGGGAAGGACTTGTTCTACTTCATCTTGAAACTGTATGGAGTTCAATTCCTAAGTTTCTGCTGCGACAATGCCAACCCACACAAGTACTATTTACTATGTGACAACTTTTCAAAGATGGGTTGACTTCCTCTTACACTGGTATCAAATTGTTGGAAAAGTCCTTAATTGCAGACCCTAATGTTAGGAGTAAATTTTCTGAATCTTTAATTTCTTTACTCCAAGGAATTTCTAGAATCTACGACCTGCTCCAAGTTGTTAACTGTGCTATGGAACTGCAATTTTATTTGACGGAAAATGGGTCACCCATCATCTATGTTTACTGTACATAGGGTACTGACAAATTAGGAGATAGATTTAGGAGGGGTTAGTTACAAAGTCAATGGGGGTATTCTGATGGGAGTGGGACTGTAATGGGAACCAACTGAAGAGAATGGGCTATGTCAGAGCCTAATGTTGGAAAGAAAAAATTTAATTCCTGATGCCCAAGTATGAGCTCCCAAAGCTAGGCCTAGATGCCTATTAGAGACCACTCCATTCCTTTCCAGTTCTTAACTCCTTGCTTCCAGTTCCATACTTTCATCACCATTCAACTACTAGATGTCTCAAGTCTCAACCTGCCAAACTTTACTCCTTGATAATTTACAATACATCACAAATTGGAGAAAGCAAGAACGTTAGATCTGAAATTTAATCACCAAATGCTAACTGATTCATAGCAAAACCAAATAAGAGAAAGGGTAGTTGGTGGCAAACAGCCAGCTATTGTCTATAATCAATTTAGGGGCAACTAACTTACAAGCAAAATAAGGGGGCAATCTCATAATTATCACACACTAGCTGTGCCCATTATGGCAAGCTCAAACCAGCAACAGTTAAAATAGGAAATGTTTCATGAAGTTGTCAAAAAATGAGTTCACAGTAACACCTGGTGAACATTCCTCAAAATGTTAGACCAAATGAAAACTGCATTAAAAGTACATTGTCCCAACTCCCCTAGTCTTCGCTAGTCAATAAATCATTGTTCTGTCCAAGTCACTTCCTTGAGATTCTCACCCGCTGCTTTTCTAATTGGTGAGTTTTTGCCAAATTTTGACCTGGAAAATATCATTTCGACCTACAGAATGGATTTTTTCATGGAAAAAAAGGCCCAAACTCGTCAAATTTCAAAAAGAAATTCCAAATTGCCAGATTTTGACCATAAGTTCTAGTTTGTAGCCAAGAATATAGAAGGATCCTGTTAATTTACTTTCATATCTGGTGTGT
The DNA here is from genome assembly GCA_963921925.1 of Sphagnum tenellum. Classification (NCBI taxonomy): domain Eukaryota; kingdom Viridiplantae; phylum Streptophyta; class Sphagnopsida; order Sphagnales; family Sphagnaceae; genus Sphagnum; species Sphagnum tenellum. The sequence goes on from OY998146.1 coordinate 1,234,244, forward strand.
AGCCAAATATAGCTAATTTTTTTTCTGGATGAAGGCTATTTTTGGCTACCCGAAAATATCCTTAAAACAAACACTGGAACTTCCACCTGGTCCCTCTTGGAGTTGTACAATAATAGCTTATGCTTGAAAGAGAGTGCAGGCCATGAAAGGGTGCGCATATTATGGTGTACATATTTTTGTGCAAATGCCCTTCCATAGCGCTCTGACAGAGTGGTCCCAAATCATGATCTTACATAAAATAGAGCCTGAGATTTGCTACTGTAGAGCCTGGAAGGGAATGTTTTTTTCCCATGCGGACCCATTATTTTCTAACAATATTAAAGCATAAGCACTTCTATTACAAGGTGTATGTAGGCCACTAAATTTCATGGAGCAAAAGTGGTGTCATCATGTTTTTAATATTTCTTCAAGTCAATGGTGTGTAAAATAGCAAAAAATTGTTGGCACCACCAAATGAATCTGGAGGTGTTCAATGAAATGACTATTTGGGAGTTTGCATGAACTTGGGTTTAGGGTAGCCCATAAATAAGAGCACGATGTGTCTTTAAAGAAAACTTGTTCCTTGATGGGTGATGGCAACTTTGCAAGCAGAATCAGTTGTAAGTGGCCAGAAAAACAAAGCTCTAGCAGATCCCAGAGGGTGAATCCCACAAATCAAATGTCCACGGAAGAAGAAAAACATGCTATGTAGCCAAACATTTGTGAAAATTTGAGTTTCAAGTGATTTTCTTGAACCAGAACACCAGTGGAAGGAGGGGGGATTCAGGCCTCATGACATCAGTTCAAAATAAGGTAAATCTTTTTATTACTTTGGATGTAAAATTTGTAAACATCTACAAACAAGTGAGGCACAAAATGCTTTCAATTTCTTTGAAAATAATCTGAATTATTTTATTTAATTCCTTGTTTCTAGATCTTGCTTCACATCTTTTTGTTGGCCTTGCCTACCAAGGCAAGGATGTTGTGTATAGATTCATTATAGAGTATATAGTAGCTTAAGGGATTTTGGCCCCTAGGTAAATAGGTCTATTTTTATATGAGGATTTTTGAAGGATGATATTTTGGCTTCAGTTGGAACTTGAGAGTAGTTGTAGAGTTATAATATCCTGAAGGATTTTGGTTTCTTTTAGAGGATTTTTTGAAGATTATATTTCTTCATGCTGAAATATTTGAGTTTCCATAATTGTTTTTCTGCCTTAAGATCCTTTTTAATGTAAATGGCAAGCCCACAGTGTGACACACCCCTTGTTTCTACATGCATTCAAGAAAAAATAGACAATTTTTTCCCCCTGTATTGAAATTTATATTCCCCTACGTCCCAGCTGCCCAGTACCGAGTCTACACTTGTTCTCAGTCAAAGACATGATAACTGCGGTCTGATGAGTAAGCTTGGCTGGTAATTCTGTCCAAGGGCCACCGGAGACGCACCTGACTTGAACTTCGAGTAACCTACCCAGCAGCTGCTGCCGATCAATCTGTCAAAACGACGAATAGACTGCCACCTACTAGTCTCCAGATTTGGTAAAGTGTCAGATCAGAGCACCGCCAAATTATAATTTCTCCAGCTTAATCCCTCCTCAAAATCATAACTACAACTGTGGGAAGACAGCAGGAGTTTATTGTATGGAGTCGACTTGAGTTGTTGTAAAATCCTGATTAGTGAGAGAAAGCTCTGCAAAACTTTAGTTATAAACACACCGCAATTTCCGAAAATGAACAAAAGGAATAAGGGCGAAAAAAAAAGGGAAAGAAAGAATTACTTGAGTTGTTAGAACCCGATTAGTTCACTAATACTGAATCATAACATGGTACAGTGAGGACTCTGAGTACGATTAACAGATGTTGTGACCAGTACAATACAGAAGACACTGTCCCCCTACAGTAGCGGGAGCGAATAGCGGCGCAAGTCCAGTCCATTGGGGGATGTGATAAATGTCGAAGAGGTTTAATATTGGGAGACCTGTCAAATATAGCGGTGGAGCTCGACTTGTTGGCTTCTGGCAACAGTGGAAGGTGCACAACGCGCGGACCATGGTGGCCTTCCCTGTATAAACGGATCAACCCTATCCATGTGAGTATTTACGAGCTACCAGCTGGCTCGACAAATTAGAACCTTCCTTTGCATTCAATCATCCATGGAACAATACCACCAAGATCAGCCATGTCCCCATGTGGAATTTCCAATTGAATCACAGATACTAAAAAAAGTTTCCTTCTCAGTTGCATACTTACAATTAGGATCTCGTTCCATTAGGTTGCTGATCGCAGAGTTACAGCAGCCTAATGGGAAGCCACTGTCATAGGGCCTTGTTTCTTGCTGCAAGGATAGACGCTTCCCATCGGAGAGATGCAAGTGCATTGTAAACATGTAATTAATCAGGTTAAGAACTCTGAGAACACATGTTCTAATGAAAAAGAAAATGTCAGTATATGGTGAGTGACACTTTTACTCATAGCTTCTGCAATTGGTCCATGCGTGCCCAGTAGAGCTCTGAGATCCTCGTCAGCACTGCCAGTTGAAAAACCATAATGCAAGCTACTCTGATAGCGGAATCAGAGCAACCTAATCGATAAATGTCCTTAGTGGTGATAAGTTCGTCCCCCACATTCTTCCATGATTACAAGAAGCGATAAATTATAATTGCAATGTCCATTATTAAAATGTGCAATACTACTTAGAAAATATTCTTGGACCCCAAGTTCGGGAAGTGGCATCAATATAGTACAACTAGATATATAGTTCGAGGATCTTGAACTAAGTTTGGAGTGTAGGCAAAACACTTGTCCATCAAACTCGAGAATCCACACATTAGATAAACTTCAAAACTCGAAAACCAGTACATAAGCATCACTATTAAAGTTTACACAATATTTCGTTGACGCAAGATTCAATTTCAGCTGGTGCGCAGAACTAGCCAAAATAATTTCTGCTCAAATGATAGAACAATTGTTAGCACAGTACAGGATAATTTGATCAGCATAAAATCTGGATTAGTTTCAGGGCGCAGGCCGGGTTTTGCAGCGCAAAAAGTCATTGTTCAAGATAGAAGTCTGTCAATATTTGGTTGGTGAAGTTACTGCAGCTGCAATAGAATAAAATCAAGTAGACGCGTGTAAAGACATGAGAGCTTTTAAAAGAAACGATAGTATCACTTCCGTTACGTCGTCGTGATTAAGTCGATCTTTTACTGCCATCGTAGAGAATGCATGCATGGCTTTTATAAGAAGGTTCAGTGGTAATTCTGGCAAGTTTTGGTAGATACTAAAGGGAGAGCACAACACAATGACCTGCCTCAAAACACCTAGATAAAAATAGGAGCTCGAAGGGGACAAATCATGAGAGAGTTGTGCACGCCTACGCCAATTGTCATTTTGATCTAATGAGTGCCATCACCTAATGCCAATTTGTCATTTTAATGTTATATATGCCACAATAGACACCACATATCTAGTACATTGTAATGGATGAAACCACAAAGTTTTACCTCACGCATGTGTCTTGAGTCCCGGCATTTTTTATGAGAAAAACCGCATTCTTTTCTTGTTGGAATTATATTATAGTACATGGACTATATTGCACTTGCACAACTATTTAGCGTAATTCCAATTTTGTCATGGTGGTTGGGATGCCCAACTACCTGACAGTAGTGGCCTTGGACTCATTCTTATTTTGAATCAACCTGGGAAGAAGCTCCTCGATTGACCTGTAGGGAACTTGTTCGACCCTATTTTAAGGTTGAAACTCAAGAATCATTGGCACTTTACATATATTTCTATAACCGTACGTAAGCTCAAGCTGCTGTTTCGGCGGATTCGACCGGGCCAGATTTCAGGCTCTCGCGGAGCGGCTCCAGCATTTCATGGAAGTAAATTCATTTTAAGCATAATCTAAGCAAGATCAATCTTTGATTAGTGGGTGATTAAGTCTTGAAACATTGATAGGTAAGAGCATAATCTAGTCCTGGTGGTGGGTTGTGATGCTGAGTATGGATGGATCTTTCAACAGGGAATTATCTCAACTCCGTGGTTCATAACCGATCATTGAGCCACGGCTCATTCGGGAAATTCCTAGGCCTATTTAAGCACGGCAGCTGGATGCGTACAAAGAACGATTTGCTAGCCGTAATTGGGCTAAGCAAAGACCTACAATCTCTTTTAGGTCGGTAATTAGACCTAACAAATTAACCGTGCAGGGATACTCAGTTGAAGGAAACCACCGTCAGAGTGCCTAGGGTTTCTATCTTCATGGTACTAGCTACGGGGTTGCCAATATCGGTGGCGCGCCGGCCAAAACATGCTGTAGGTGGACATCAGTAGTACTGCGCATGTCGTCCAAAACCAAAATACAGCAGACCCCCGGCGTCAACAGTACGTCCCGGTGCTGTACACGACGCAGGAGCAACTGATTTCTTCCTTTCTGTTAAATGCTCTGGCCCTTGTCTGAGCCAGGTTCTTTCACTCTGGATATTCAGCTTTCATGAGTCGAGCCGCTTTAATGCTGGACACGCTTCAGAAACTTTTCGGCGCCGTTGTGGGCCCTTGTTCAGGCATTGAGATTCGATCGTAGACCCTTTGCTTCAGAGCGAAAGATTTGATTCCCGTTGTTTTCTCAACTCCAGAAACCATTTCTGGTAACTAACAGCTTCCGCTGCAATCTCTCTCAAGTGTTGAATCCAGATTCCAGAACCGACTAGTCTCGTTGGTTTCCTGTTCACTAGTTTGTTAAGTTCCTGGAGTCGAGGCTTATCATACTTTCTTTTCCGTGGGATTTATTGCAAACGGAGTTTCTGGTCCTCGCGCCCAGCTTTGAGACAGGTCTCTCCGAAGTCTCGTTGATCGGAACTTCGGAATTTTCCTAGTAGCTTAATCTTCGAGCGTGCAGATTTAGCGCGCCGCGTCAGGGTTTTTGTTTTCCAAGTGCTAGTTGTTCCTTACTCTAAACCGGATTTCGCCAATTTATTCCGACAGGTTTGTCGTGCTTTGACGGTGTCGCTTCGCTTTTTGAGGAGGGTTAGTCGGGACAACCGGTTTTGGAAGCATGGTCGCACGGTATTCTCAGTTTAGTCTCATACGCCCAGCAGGTTGCATATGAGGGAGTTTTCGAACCCTCGTCGAGGTCTTTGTATACTCATCAAATTCCTGAAGGTGTCTCGTTGCAGAGTATCATGGATTTAGCTTCTCTGTTGCACAGACCTTTGCTGGTGTGTTCGGAAAACGTTCAAGATTATCACTTCGGACAAGAGATCATTTTTTATTAGGTGGCTGGTCTCAGGTTTAAAGGGTATGGCAGGACAAGGCGGGACAAACACTGCTTGTGCTGCGTGCAAGTACCAGCGACGCAAGTGTGCGCCTGACTGTCCGTTGTCGCCGTACTTTCCAGCCGACCAGCCGAAGCGCTTTGCAAACGTGCACAAGCTGTTCGGAGTGAGCAACACGTTGCGCATCCTAAAGCATGTTGACCCTAGCCAGCGGGAGGACACAGTGAAATCAATAGCGTACGAGGCCGACACGCGGGAGAAAGACCCGGTGCACGGGTGCTTGGGTGTCATCATTATGCTCCAGAATCAAGTCTCAAAGCTAAAGGACGAACTCGCTATGGCCCGCGAACAGCTCTACATGTTGCAGCAGCTGCAATGCTTCGAGAGCCAACAAGCAGCTCAGTCCCAGCACCCGATGGTGGCGTCGTTCGCAGGCGTTTCTAGTAGCAGTGCGTATGCGCCCGGCCCTGTTTACGGAAGCAATGCAGTTCTCATGCATCAATCACAGAATAATTATTGCGGTTTGGACAACAACCATCTCTCTGGCTCCATGATCAGTTTGGATGATCATTACAACTTGCGGCATGAAAGCTTTGATCCACTCAAATTGCAGAGTGCTACGTATGATCACAGGTGATTCTCGTTCCATGCACTAGGATATCCTTAGAAACTAATGGAATTGTTCTCATGAATTTGCCATCAGCTTGTCAACTGGTGCTAGGGTATTCCGAGAGAGCTTTGCTGCACTATAGTACACGGTACTAGCTTGCAGAATGCACCTCTTACCATGCTTCCACACTCAGCTAGCTGTTCATGAGTCTTAGAAGAACATAGGATTCTCATCTCGACCGAGCTCTACTCGTCAGCTATAAGGATGAAATACTTCTAGAACCTTTAGTGGACAAAAGAATTGGCTTGTACATATAACAGACCTAGCCGCAACAGATCAAGAGAGGTCACTGATCAGTCGATCTGCATTTGCCATTTGACGTCTTAGAACACTTGAACGACAGCTTGCACAGCTTTCCTCAGACTCTGGAGTATGCACTTGAATTAGTATTATCTGTTGCTTGACGTGAAAGATTGGGGATTCACTACGGCGTCTCGAGCAGAGTCTGATCGAGTATTTGAGCATATGTCCAACGATTGGAAGTTATAAAAGAGAAAGGATATGCAGGACTAGCTGCTGGGAGATTCAACTTTGAACATCTAACCGAGTTCAAAGCTGATGCAATTTGGAATGTGAGCAGGTACGGTATAACCGAAGCTGATTCGAGCGCACTACACCAGGTCTTAGCGATGGGACATATGAAAGCAGCTCATGATCGGGCCGAGGCGGAGTTACCAAGAATCGGAAGTTACTTCGGAACAACTGCTCATATAAGTTCAGATCAGTTCGACGTCGACAGCCACCCTCCTCAAATGAACAATGAAGCTGCGACATTAGAGCAAGCTGATCAGCAGAGCAATATGCACACGAGGGCACTTTCCAATGGTCTCGTAAACCTAGCTGTAACATCAGCCGACAATAGCGGCATAAGGAGAGCGAATTATAACTTGGGCATCGATCACGTCGGTAGAGACCACGAATTGAGAAGAGCTGGCGTTTATCTTACCTTAACCAACCAGCACTAATTATGCAGCTAGTGCTTCTCTCTGCTTTTCTTCCGAATTCATCAGCTTTCATGAGACTTCATGGTCTCCCAGGGAAACTTGAGCGTATTCGTGATCACCACTCCGGGGTCAGCTGCTTGACATTCGGTGTTGAGGTCCAGAGTCTTTTGAGGCACGCTAGTTGGAGCTGGAAATTCGTGCATTATTACTGGAGACTACAAAATAGTACGAGCGGAATGGTTATAAACTGCACTGAAAGTTGAACGTTTTGGATCAGCCCAATTCCATTGACCGTTGAGGGTCAGCCAGTTAGGAGTTATGGAGCTGGTGAGGAGACTGCAGAGGACTTCTCTTCGCATTGCCCATTGTACCACTGGTAAGCACATAAGTAGCTAGGAGATCAGTACAAAAAGATTTTGGAACTCACGCGAAGTTGAAAACACTCCAACACTTCGCCTGCACTTGTATAACAAATTACAATGTCTAGGTGGGTAGTTAGACCCTTGGATCAGTGATCAGGTGTTAGGGGACAGGCGCTGTTTTCAGGACAAATTTTCTCCTTCACAGCTAGGATGTCAACTAGTTCTAGGTTTCATTCGTAAAGGGAATAGCTAGGGCGCAGAACTTGCAATGTGTGGATTGAGCTCCAGCTGACTGCGTATTCGTCTCAACCTTGAACCAATGGGTTTGACAAGACTAGCTAGCTAAATGTGGATTACGTCCATTACGTCTGAGTTATTGTCAAGTATAACTTTGAAAGGAAATTGATGAGGGTTTATTGAGTCGAAGTTGTATTAAATCGGGCTGCTCTTGCATGGAAAACTACTCGACTCGAGAGTCAAGTTCAGCTGATTGTAAAGGAGATTTTCGCACGCCCATTTTGCAGATCACCTCGTGTGGAACTTGAAACTGGAATATCCCTGGATTAACCGGATGTGCTGTAACGTGTCTCATGCGTTTGTGTGATCCGTTTGAACTTCGTTTCTCTGACTATAACATAAGCTTTACCTGTTTAAAGTGAAACTCAGGCAATTCTAGTGTAATTGGATTAAGCATTTAACTTTTGAGGCAGACTTTAGGTGTCTTGAGTCTTCAAACATTCTTCTTGAGTTCTCTAAGTTTCCTGTTCTCTGGAATAATTAATGCATGCCAGACTGTGCTTAGATGATTTATTTTGGTTGCTTTCTGGCTCCCAGCTGAAACATTGCGTTCTTGCTCTTGATCAAGATGGACCAATGAATCTATCTCTGTTGAACCCAATAGATGATAATACAAACATCACACTGAATCTCTAGTACCTCTTTCTTTGCAGGGTTGACACCAATGTTGGCTCATTATATTCTGGGTTGCCAGTTAACCAGATCTGTGGGGTTGGGCCTCCCACTGGAACCGGGCCTGTGCTACATGGCTGGACTCATAAAACTGGACCTGGAAGTGGCCAGATGAACTACTGCATCTCCGATCTGGAAACATCCAGATGCATGAATTATCAGAACCCATGAAACCTCTGGATTATTCTTGGTCGGTTGAATTTCATCAAACCCATCATGTGAAGTGCTGCAATATTTGTTCTGGTAGTTACTAGCTCCTCCCTGCTTCAGTACAGTACTAGATATATGTCAGGTTGACCTGCAATGTCACCTGTCACCTTACTACTTATCATGTCAAACTGTTCAACAGAACATGCATAATTGCATAGTGATCAATCATGGATCAAAACTCAAACCTGCATTTATAGATATAATAGTGTGCCAAAAAAAAGTTCACAAGAAGACTGATGTATACACCATGCATCCTGCACAAGTTATAACTAGATTGACTTAAACTCTAACTTGGGAACATTTTGAGTTATGTCATTTCAAGTAATTTTACAAATTGGCTTCAAAATTTGTATCTGCTAAAGCTCCAGCAGCTGGGTTCATGTGCAGAGTTTTACATTTTTATTTTATTTTTTTAATATGAAGAATTTTTGTATATGTATCTATGAAACAAGGTTGTTTGTTTGTTTTGTTTTGTTTTGTACCAATGAGATCTACCAAACCGGGATGCTTCAGATCGTGTTCTTGTTCTCTTTGGAAAGCTCTAGAGGATGAGGGGTGCATCGGCTTGGTTTCATGGGGTTTAGACTTGCGGTGTAGAGGTTATTGAATATTGAATGATTTCTTCACTGAAAATTAAATCAAATCTAGCTCGAAATTTCAGAGGAATTGGAATCTAGCTTTGGTGTTGTTGGAAAGATCTTGATGAGCAGGATTTAATGGAATTTATTTGGTAAGATTTGGATTCAGAACGTGGGAAATATTGATTTTTAATTGATTTCTGCCGCTGAAAATTCAAATAAATTCCAAAAAATCAGGTTGTGGAAGGAAAAATCAGATGAGGATGTGGTAACAGGTGGGCCAACGGCACAGGCCACACACCCTCTTTGATATCTATGATATCTATCTATGAAGGAAGGTAGTTTGTTTGTTTTGTTTACCTATGAGATCCACCGTATTGAAATGCTTCAGATAGCGTTCTCTGTCTTTGAAAAGCTCTTGAGGAGGAGAGGTTAATCGGCTTTGTTTCATGGCATTTGCACTTGTGGTGTGGAAGTTCTTGTATATTGAATAACTTCTTCACTGAAAATTAAGTTAAATAGTAGCTGGAAATTCTGGAAAAATTGGAATGTGGCTTTGGTATTGTTCGAAAGATCTTCATAAGCACAATTTTATGGAATTTATTTGGTAACATTTGGATTCAAAATGTAGGAAATATTGATTCATAAGGAAATTCTATTGCTGAAAATTCAAATAAATTCCAAAATACCAGGTTTTGGAAGGAAAAATCAGCTGAGAACGTGTTAACATAGGCCACATTAGTCTATCTATGAAGGAAGGTTTTGTTTTGTAATCAGGAGAACCACCGGACCACATTAGTCTATCTATGAAGGAAGGTTTTATTTTGTCATTAGGAGATCCACCAAACCAGGATGCTTCAGATCGTGTTCTTGGTGTGTTCTTGGTGTCTTTGGAAAGCTCTTGATGAGGAGAGGTGCATGGGCTTGGTTCGATGGCTTTTGGACTTGCAGTGCAAAAGTTCTTGGATATTAAATGATTTTTTCATTGAAAATTAAGTAAATTGTATCTGAAAAATTTTAGAGGAATTGGAATCTGCCTTTGCTGTTGTTGGAAAGATCTTGATGAGCAACATTTAATGAAATTTATTTGGTAAGATTTGGTTTCAAAAATGTGGGGAATAGTGATTTTTAAATGATTTTTGTCCTTGAAAAATCAGACAAATTCTAAAAAACCAGGTTTTAGAAGGAAAAGTTAGAACATGATAACACTTGAAAGTTTACCATTCAATTTAAACATAACTTCCTTTCATATTTGGTCATTCAAAAATTTGAAACATACATTGCATAAAATGTTCACATGTGGAATTCCCTATTTTGTAAGGGGTTCACACTTGTGGTGGCACAAGCCACACTAGACATCTATGAAAGAAGGTAATTTGTTTTATTTCATTTTGTAGGTATGAAATCCACCGAACTAGGATGCTTCAGATCATGTTCTTGATGTTATTGGAAAGCATTCGATGAGTAGGGGTGCATGGGCTTGGTTCCATGACATTTGGACTTTCGATGCAAAAGTTTTTGAATATTGAATGATTTTTCAATAAAAAATTAAATTAAATTGTAGCTGAAAATTTTAGAGGAATTGGAATGTGCTTTTGGTGTTGTTGGAAAGATCTTGATGAGCATAATGTAATGGAATTTATTTGGTAAGATTTGGATTTAGAATGTGGGAAATATTGTTTTATAAGTGATTATTACAATTGAAAATTCAAATGAATTCCAAAAAATCAGTTGAAGACGTGGTAACTCTTGGGCCAATCGCACATGCCACATTAATTTTATATTAATTATTGTTTGGTTTTCAAATTAAACATAATTTTAAATTATAAAATTTATTAAAACATATGTTTACCCCTGACAACTTATATATGACTTTATATCTTTATTCATGTATTTTGTAAATTCAAAGAAAAGTTACACTGATAATCTTGTTTTGATGATTTTTCTAATGGGCAAGTTTTGTAAAAATTAGACTTGGTATAATGTTGGTTATAAGACATTAAACTTTTTAAACTAATTTTTGAAATTTGGGTGAACCACTTCTTTTAAAAGAAGGTGATGTACATATAACAAATATCATAATAGAGAATAAATTCAAATTTTGATGTTATTTAGGATTTGAAAATTTTAAACATAAGAAAAAAATTAGAATGTGCATGATAACATTATAGAATTCAAAGTTCACTATGAATTAAATTAAATTTTGATCCAATAGTTAAATAAATAGGATTGAATAAAATCAATGTATGTACTTATAGTTCTTTTGATGGCCATAAGGTCTCATCTTTGTGATTCATGACACATAAGTAAAAAAAAGAAAATTAAAAAAATAGTATGATGCACAATTACAAAGTTTTTTTTTTTTGTATGGCAATGGTTTTTTTTTAATGAAAATATTATTATTCATCTATTTCAAAAACTTTTTAAAACACATATCTTGAATTCATGGATTTTCAACCAAACATTTTAAACTTCAAAATGGTCATAAATTCCATTTATGTATATCAACAACATTCACCAAAGGGTGAAAACATGCTAAAGTATACAATTAAATGTCCTTGATTTAGAATGGAATAAAAATGAAATAGTTTTTGACAAAACACAAGAAAATATATTCAAATTTTATGTAAATTTCATTTTGAATCTAATGTGGTGCTTTCTAGTGGGTTTATATTAAGGTCAAAACAAGATAAAGTAAATTAAACCTTGTGTTGTTCATATAAGTATTATAAAATAACATCAAATTAGGTAAAAGTATGTGTCAAGTAGCATTAGTTTCTTGTATCAAGTTTATAAGAATCTAATTTTATTAAAAATAAAAAGCAAATGAATTTTAAAAGTAAATAAAAAATAGATTTGAAATCGATTGAAATATATACGTTCAAATTTTTTTTCTATTAGAAAATTAATGAATATGATATGTAATAAATTAGGAAATGAAAATAACATATGTTTTAAAAAATCATCACAATAAAAAACCTATTCCCTTTTTATAAAAACGTATTTGACACCTACTTGAAACCAAAAGCCCATAATGAAAAGTAGACGTCAAAATCTACTTGTATTTTGAAAAATCTACTTCAAACTTACTTATACAATTTGAAACATGAAAATCAATGCACATTAGTGTAAACATATAAATTATATATAATCATTAAAATGAAAACATTCAATGTTCCACAATTTTATAATGGGTTTTGTTGTTATTTTAAAACTACTTACTCCAATTTTAACAAGGTAGTCAAGTTGTTCACTTTATCATGCTTACATCCATTAAGTTGAATACAAAATTTGAAAAGCTCTGGAATAATAAAGTAAGGAACAAGTACTTTTGAATTTGACTAATCAATATGGTGCTCAAAAGCACATTTTCATTAGAAAGTTTAATGAAATAAATTTATGTGAAATTATACCATAAAGCTCATTGTATATTCAAAAAAAAAAAAATCTTTTCTTTTTGGTAAAATATACTTGAAACAAATTATACTTTGCAAAAGTATGTTTCAAAAGTTATTTACATTTAGAAAAGTCTACTTGAAACCTACTTTTAAATTGTAAATTTTAAAAACTAATTCATTTAAATGAAAATATTAAATGTATAATAATTTTTTACAAGGTTTTAATGTTATGATAATATTCCAATAAACATTTGTTACATATTAAATCTATAATTGCAACAAAAAAAGGGAAAATTTTAACAAAACAAAATAATCATATTGTGCATAAAAATGAATATTTCACAACCCAAGTTTAAAACAACTTAGAATTTAAATATGCAAAAGTAAAATTTAAAAAATCACTATTACAAAATGTGGATGTAGTTCATTAGTCATCACTCACTAAACTAGTAGATTCACTACATCCCCACTAAATCCCATTTACTATTACCAGTGAATTCATTCAAAATCCAATGAAATAACTTAGTGTAAGTGGACACCTTTTGTTGTAATGATTAGATGTGTAAATTCATTATCAAATTTTTTTATGGTTGTGGACTTCTTTTTAATGTTACAAAATTTATTCATTTTATAGTATATGATATTTAATGTTACAAATTATGATCTAAGAAATATTTATGTGACGCACCCCCAAGCTCTTCAATGGACTTAACTACGAACCCAAAGGTGAAAATAGTGGAAGGAAAAGGAGTTAGGGCGCGTTCCCTAGCTCGCAACATTTTGGGGGTAAAAGGGCATGTTAGAGCTCTAAGATAGGATTAGGAAGATTGATAAGCAATTTAATCACTCACAATAACCTGCACAAACCAAACAATAAGTTGATTAGTGCATAGTCGGAGCACTTTTGGTATACTTTATGTTTAGCCACAAGACTAGCACCATGTCATTTTGTCCCCTAACTCTCAAGTGGGAGTCCCAAAATTCTCACAACTAAGATTTTTACAACTTTAAAAGCCCATAACTTTGTGTGTAGACCTCCGATTGAAATGAGGTCTAAAGAAAGTTGTAGCCCTTGTTGAGAGCTTTTAAACGATATGTCGCACATCACCTACATGCAAGAAAATCGAGGTAATTCCTGACTTTTATTGGTTGGGAATCAAATTACCAATTTGACTGTTGACCCTTCTTTTAGCCATAACTTATGTTTGAAATGTCCAAATGGGTCATGCCAGCCCATTTTAGACATTTATGTTCCAAAAGCTTTCTAATGATATAAGAAATTCTTTGATCCATTGGGTTTTGACCCCTAAAATCGCTTTCTGAAATTTTGGGAGTCCACCAGGACTTCAACTCCCAAAATGGGAATTCCCTTGGGAGTGTGAGGGTTCATTTCCTCACACTCTCCTACATTCTCGAGGGCATGACATGTAGCTCCCGAGCTTCCCTCTTAGCTCGCACCTTTACAAGCCCTTGCCTTGGTTGCGATCCCAAGGCTAAGGTTACGACATTATGGTTCAGTTATCAAAAGTGAAAGTTGTTGACATGGTTAGAAAACAATTGATATTGGTTGGATATAAGTTATGTTATTATTTGCAATGGATGTGCATAAACACATTTGATAAACCTTCATTCAATAATAGAAATATACATGCTCAAAAAGGATTTTTTGTAAAAGAAATTAAATACAAATGACAAAGGAGAAAATTGCATATTACATTACATTTCAACTAAAACATGAAACAATTAAAGAAATTAGGTGTGTGTATTTTTTAGTGGTTCATTTTAAACAGATATAACATTCTATACCAATCCTATATGAATCCATAAAATGTGTTTAAATAAACATGGTTATTACTTCCACAATGAAAAATTCTGTCCACAAAAATCTCACTATCCTACAATTACATTACAACTATCTTATGGAAATACAAATAAAATAAAATAAAATGTCATGTCAAAAATTCTTGAAATTCTATTGTAGTTGCATATTGGTCCCAAGATAAACCCCTTTATAAATGAATGTAAACACCATATATACAATTTTGGTCAACCATGTTTGACTTTGTTAAAAAGTTGCACAAATGTCACATATGGCAATTATAATGCAACTAGAATAAATTAGGCATTCATTAACAACTTTTTTAAGTAATTATTTTAGAATTACTAGAAATTTCCATAAAGTCACCCTATCTTCACCATATCTTTCAACATCTTTTCACCCCCTATTCCTTCTTTGAATGAGGTCTGCAAAATTTTTTAAATATTAAATTAGGTTATGAAACAATGAAATTTAACATTTAATGCACAAGGTTCAAAATAATTATAATAGTTGTATAGGTAGGAACAATGAAAATATATTTAATAGTTGTGGAGACACTCAAGAAAAAAGAAATAGAAAATGAAATGAAATTCAGCTTACCACAAAAAATGGTGTGTTTTTTAATTTCACCCCTTGTTGAATGCTAATGTATTTTTTTTAAGATTATATTCTAATCTCACTTGGTTCTAGACCAAACATGGGGTTTTAGTGCTATGTTTTCTTGACTTTACAAAAAATCTACTATATTGAATTTTTGCGCACCTACCCAACTACTAGCTATAATATTATTATTATTAATTAATAATGGTTATTAATTATACATTAATATTTAGACTCCAGACTAATAATTAACATTAACACCTTTTAATTATTATGAATTATAATAATTAATATACATAGTAAATAGATTATGTTAAAATATAACCACCCATCATCAATCATTGGTTGATGATTGAACATTTTTTAATTTTTATTGTTTCTTATCTATTTTGTGTGATGTAAAGCATCATGGGAATGTCAAGGTAAACTTTACATTAACTAATGTGACTTATGTCGTTGCCCCAAATGTGAACCCCTTACAAAATAAGGGAACTCAACATGTGAACATTGTTTTATAATATATGTATCAATTTTTTGTACGTCTAAATATGAAAGGAAATTATGCTTGGATGAATGGTAAGCCTTCAAGTATTTTCACGTTCTCAACTGATTTTTCCTTCCAAAACCTAGTTTTTTAGAATTTATTTGAATTTTCAGCAACAAAAAAGATTTAAATTCTGATATCTCCCACATTTTGAATCCAAATTTTACCAAATAAATTCCATTAAATCTTGCTCATCAAGATTTTTCCAATAACACCAAAGGCACATTCTGATTCTTCCAAAATTTTCAACTACAATTTAATTTAATTTTCAGTGAATAAATCATTAAATATTTAAGAATTTTTGCATTGCAAGTCTAAACATCATGGAACCAAGCCCATGCACCCTTCTTCATCGAGAGCTTTTTAAAAAAGATCAAAAATACAATTTGAAGCATCCTAATTCGATGAATCTCATTTGTACAAACAAACTACCTTGCTTCATAATAGATAGATGTTTCAATTCTAGAAACAAAACAATAACATAGAAAATACATAATCATGTAAAAATCACATAATATGTTTTTATTTTTAAATGACCATTTATTTCTAAACATTATATTTTCCTTGTCTCTTTTTTTTTTTCAACAATTTAAAGTGTTATATATGTGCCAAGTTAAGATTTAAATTAAATATTTGAGTTCCAAAAATAAACAAACAACACAGAAGAACCAATGAAAAATACAAATTTGAATTAAACTAGCAACCAAGCATTGATCCAACTTACTTTTGACAACCATATTGTGTTTTTTTTAACCAATCTGAACGACTATGGGTGCGTTAAATAAAGGTCTAAAAAAGCCTTTTGCCCTTGAGAAGAAACATGACAATGTATTAAGATTTGAAACTTTTTGAGAACTTAAATGTTCATCCATTGGCTTGTCTTGTAGTAGTTTAAGTGAATTGCAACTATAATGCATTTTTTTTTAATCCCATATTGTTTATCTTACCTTTCAATTTTGTAAAGTTATAACTAAATATGCTAAAAATATTTCTAATATGACATTTGGAAAAAGCCAATAAAAGAAGGATTGGCTTTAAAAGTTCAATCAAAATAAAATAAATTAATCTCAATTGACCTACCTACCTAGCCTAACCTACCTAATTATCTACCTAAACCTAACTAACTACTTACCTACCCAATTTAGGCAATGTAAGTAGTAATGTCTACCTACCTTAAGCCTACCTACCTATTGATTTAAGCACCATGTGTCCACATTTTATCAACCTTAAATTGAAATCTAAATTAAATTAATAAATTTAATATTTAAATAAATTTAAAATCATTATGTGTCCATTGATGATTTATTAACACATCATTGTCACATCATGCCTATGTAATATGTAGTTGGATAATAATTGCAACATAATGGCACACTAGTTACAACATAGTGACACAATAGTTATAATGTAATGGCATAGTAATTACAATGATTTAGTTGCAACATAGTTCCACAAATTGAATATGTCTATAATTTCATATATGATGAATTATGCCATTACAATTTTTGTAACTTGTTTGATAGTGCTCAACTTATAAAAAAACATTAAGTTATTATGTGGTCATTGTAACTCAAAATTGCAACTAAAACCTAATTGCAAACTTAATTGGAAAACACCTATTTTCTCATATTGTTTTTAGATTTTCATTATTATAATCTTTGACTACTAAATGTTCACTTGCCTATAAATAAGTTACCAACCTCTAAATCAAAACTAATATCACAAGATGTTAATGTCATCTACCATGGTGGATGCAATTTGAGAAAAACAATTAATCCCATAAAGTCCACATGAACAGCCTAACAAAATATTTGAAAAAATGCACTTTAAACCAAAAAGAACTTGGAAAAAAAATCCATTTGAAATGAACTTTTGAGAATAAGGTTCAATTCTTACCTTTCAAAATTTTATAACTATAATTTATTTAAGGTTTCAAAAATAATAATAATAATTTGACTTTATTATTTCAATTTTCAACCCATATTTCAATTGTTATGAACAATTTGGAATGAAATTCAAAGTGAATTTTTTTTGACAACCTAATTACTCAAAATTAATCCATATTTTCAAGCTTCAAAACTCCATTATTGACAATGGATACATTATTTTCACAAAACAATTGTACACATGTTTTCATAATCAATTTTTTAATTTCAAGCCAATTTTCAATTGACAAATTTAAAATTATGGTACCCACCAAGCATTTAAACATAATGCAACCATAAAAACTGCTATTAGGACATTAAGAAATGAACCACTTTAATTTGTATCTACCCAATTGGCACACAAAATGTTGTTCAAATGATGACTAAACAATGTTGTTTTGTCTACAGACATAGGTCAAATTATTTTTCAAAAATTTCATCATGTTGTTTATAGCAAATATACTACTAATGGATTAGATTAAGTCCAACCATGTGCCACCTTGGGCATAATTTTAATCCTTTTTTTAACATATTTGTAAGATTCATAAACAAAAAATAATGTTGAAATAATGTGTTGTATTTATACACTAACCTTTTAATATATTAATATTAATATCAAAATAAGTTTGAAAGTAATCCAATAAATATAATATATCTTTCTACACATTTTAACGTCCATAACCCATGTTTTTTTAGCCTAAAAAGAAATTTGAATTAATGTAAAAATAGTTTAAACATTGTCCAAATATTATCTAAACACAAAGTTTTTACATTGTTGCAACATGATTTTAGAAGCATTGGTAACTCATATTAGCAGGTTGGACCTAATTTTATATACAAAGACAATTGCATTGAACAAATAACATAATGAAGGAGGTGAAAGGACACCTAAAATATACTATAAATTAACATAAAAGCCAAGCTTCATTTGAATGTTTTTTTTAAAAAATTAAAGATAATTTGGATTTATTAAAACCTGACCATGATGTAAGATTTGGAACATGAATTTTATTATGCCAAAAAGAAATTTCCTAAATTTGTGAAAATTTTCCAAGCAAACAAATGATTATAGGTTTTGAATTTGAAAATAATGGGTAAGGCTTATAGAAAAAGATGTGAGACATTTTTTTCCAAAGTGGCAAATGTGAAATATGATAGTGATATGTTTAAATCATTGAAACAATATTTTATTTGATGTGCCTTGATGATCAAGTAAACCAACTATGGAAAAGTTTTTACTTGTAGTAATTAAAACATTATATGAAATAATTGGTTTAATAGAGATTTCACTCCAAAAAAATAAAATCATAACACATTGCAAGGTTGATGGTTATTCATTCATGTTCCTAACTTGTTACAAAAGGTGAACAAAATAAAATAGGGCACTATGTTAGTTCCCGTAGTTTACTTATCAAACCAACAAAAATTAATAACAAAACCCATAAACCTCAATGTCATTTTTTCCATTTTTTTGCAAGTTTAACTTTTACCCAAATATACCTATCAAGTACAAATAGGGAATATTATTTACCTAATCTAGTTCTCTCAAATCTACATACCCTAATGAAATGCATACCAACCCTATTCAAAACCTTGGAAGTGTAAATTACCCATACCCAAAGCCAAATAAATATGTTTTGGCATCCACATAAAACAATTATGTTTTTGTTTGTTATGTTAATTAAATATGTCAACATATGACTTTGTTAATTATGCTAATTAAATGGGTTGCTTCACAATTCTTTATTTTTTGGGGGGGGGGGGGTTACAATTAGTCAATTTGATTGGCCTATCACAAGAAAATACAAAAGAAAACAAAAACTTTAAAGGCTTACCAAAATATAAAATCTATGTGAGGATGTAATGTTTCCCCTTTGGCCAAACTACATAGATGAAGGTGAAAACTTTGGGCAAACCATAGGGGGATCAAATTGAGGATTGTTAACACATTGTGGTAAAAGTGGGCCACATTGAACCAGCACCCACCAGCACATCATCCATTGGATGCCCATTATTACTCAGTTGTGGATGAACCTCAAATGAGTTAATCTTTGGTTTAACCTTGGTAACCAATTCTGTAGGGAATAGGTCTCATACATAGGTAGGAAGGTAGGACAATAGGTAATTACTAGGTAAGTAGATGGGTTAAATAGCTTATACATATGTAATTATTATTTTTACTAACTACCTAGTAACAACTTACTTTTGGGTCGGTAATAGGTATGTAGAGAAAAAAGCAACCGAGCTAACCACCATGGTTAGATAGTGAATTGAAACCCAACAGAAAACTGTTTCCTAACCATTTACCATTCATCCTTTACCATTTTGACAATAGATTGTTCAATAATTAATTAAATTTTAAATGCTAATTTTTGGCACTTGGTTTTTTAATTCCGAAAATTTTGGCACGTAATGGTTATACATAATAATAAACAAGTCTCATCCAGTGTTATGGAAAAGTTTAGTGTGTGTAGATCACTTAAGCATTTATATTTTACCCTTGTGGGTTTGTGGTTCAAACCCTGGTAGTGAATGTTCGGGATCAAACCCTGACAATGAAATTTTTTATTTTATTAAAATTTCGGCACAAATAAGAAATAAGTTTTCATAATTTTTGAAATTTTTGAATAAACAAAAAATAATTTAATTTATACCAAAATGATCAAGGTATTACAATATATTTCAAATATATGGAAAATTCAATCCCTTATTTTGGAAGGCCATAATTTTCATGTTTACTTAAATGATTTGAAAGCCTACTCAAGCGCCTGAAGATGAGCTACAAATTATTTTCAAATCCCCATCATCAATCAAGCATCGACCATGATGCCATTGTCTTATGATACACTACAGGTTCATTCATAAGCATGTTTATTGTAATCAAAGACTAATCAATCACTTTGATTTTTAAATTTTGCCATTGGATTTGACATCTGAATTTTCTTTTCAATTTAAAAATGTTCAAAATTTCCTCCATTTTAATTTAAAATTAAAGGTATATGATATGGGGGTACCCACACCATACCCATTTACTAAATAATAATAATAATAACAACAATACCTAACCCTAACCTAATGAATTTTTTTGAATATTAATATACTTTTATCTGAAGGATAATAAACCTAAAAACATTATATACCCGTACCCAAGGATATATCAAAAACAATATACCTACACAACACTAGTTTTTTCCTTAAAAATCATTTATCAACTACCCTTAACATTATATTTTCTTATTGCCATAGTATGAAATTTTGGCCAAAAAATTAATCCTTTCGAACCATTATTTCATATAATGTTACATTGTAGAATATTATTATCTTTACGTTGAACATAAATGACACCCAAAAAAAATTTATTAAGCACTATGCTTATTAGATACTATTATATCTACTTTTATGGTAGTCACAAGGTGCCCTTGGAATACTCTAAGGGAATTGCCCCAAGTGCTTTATTAAAGAGCCTTGTCTTGGGCCTTTACCTCGTATAGGGCCCCCCACGGGGGCCCTTCACCTATGTAATTCCCTGTTCAAGTTTCGTTCATCACCTGATTGTAAGTGTGAACTTGAGGTTCATCCACTATTTTCATCCACTTTACCAGATTATTTATGAAAGTAACTTCCGTTCCCTATTCAAGTTTTTTACCGATTTATGTTCATCAACTGATAGTAAGGCGAACTTGAGGTTCATCCACTATTTTCATCCATTGTACCTTTTGTAATAGAAAGTAACTTCCGGTTCTGACAAGGGAGCCACTTTGGGAGGTAGTAGGAACTACTTTGGACGTTGACAACCGCAGATCTTGAGGATCTGACGGTTGTGTGTCTACGCTCGGTTTACACTGTCGTGGCAGTGTACTTACGGCGCGATGTTCCGGGTACCGGGCGGAAGATCTGCATCGTAGGATTTCGCATCCGACGGTCAGGATTCACGCCGAGCTTGCTTCGTCGCTTAGTGTATTCTTCACGCTTTTGTCCATGGCGGCTGCGACTTCCAGTTTCTTCTGCTTTTCGCTCATAACCGCCGCGCTCTTCTGCGCCGTTGCTCCTCTGCTTTTCCTCTCTCCCTGTATGCGAGCTTCTTACCATCTTGAGACTGGCCGTGAGTGGACTTCTCTGTTGTCTCTTTTTCAGCAAGTGACGGCGTTGCGTTTTGCGCTTGTTCCCGCCTCCCCATCGCATCAGGGTTTGTAATCGGATTCCGTCTTCACGTCTCTGACGCTGCTGGTACGTGCAACAATTTTGTCTGCTTTTTCTCACTTTGAACCCTGAACTTGGTTTTCCCTTTCAAAAACCAAGGTATGGTTTTCCCTCTCAAAGTGAAGTGGTCGAGTCTGGCGCTGCTTTTGCGCTTCACCAGGGTTTCGTTTCCGAGTGGATATTTCTCCTTTTCGCTTGTACAGAAGGAACTTGATCGCGCATGTTGAGGTCTTGTGTCCAGAGAATCTTATTGGTTAGGGTATCTTTCATTCGACTCCGTCCCCGCCTGTTGTGGTCGATAGGGCAAGTAGAGAAACTCGAACCAGAACCCGGTAGGAACAAGCGATCCGCTTCGCTGCTTGTATTTCGGTTGTCAGTTTGTTGAGCATTTTAACCCAAATATAGACTCATTGTTAAAGATGCTATTTAGATAGCGGATGGATGTTGAATCTCCGTAGATGTGTGTTTGTTGGCGATTTAGCGAATATGATATGATCGCATGTCACGCTTGGTTTTTCAGCATTTCGTGTTTTCGCTAACGTGATGGATTGGTCATGGATTTAGAGATGTAGCATGCAGGCAATAAAATTCTGCAGCCCCTTTTATTTGCATAGGTATCCAGAGACTCTCTTTCAGGTTACAGTAGCTTAGGGGTGTGATCACTGTAATATTATTTTGTCATTGTGCCCACGAAATGAACTTTTTGTTGTGTAATCTTATACCTTTGGAGTCAAGCAGAAAAAGAAGAATATTGCATTCTGAATATCTGGATTCTCTCCCTGGTTTTAAAGAAATTGTTCGTTTTGAACATTCAGATACTTCCCTGGTTTTATCTACTCCCTAATGGTGTTTGGTTTCATGCTTGCAGAGCCATACCACCGTCATTACAGTTATCCGAACAACATTCAACATGCCAAGGTATGAGGATCGGGACAGGAGTGATAGAGGTTACAGGGGTGATGACAGAGGTTACAGAAGTGAGCGCAGTGAGAGATTTGAATACAGAGGTGATGATGGAGCAACACGCCTGTATGTTGGTGGTCTCTCCACCCGCACAAGAAGCAGAGATTTGGAAGACGTCTTTGCCAAGTATGGGAGGTATAAATCACTTCCACTCTCCCCACCAGTAGGTTGGATAATACTTCCAAGGAATAAAAAACTCCAGCAAGCACAATTTCAGCAGGTGTTTCTTACACCATGCAGTAGTATGGACGGCAATGTGCATGTACTTACACCCAACCTGTTCAACATAGTGTGTTTTGAGTGCAAGAACTCCAAGACACTTCTGTGTGATTTCCCTGGACCTACATTGTGAGTGTAGGAAGCCTGTGGATCTCCTGCCCTTCACACGGAATCGATTTAATGCTTTCGCATTTCAAGTGGACCTGCACAAGCAGTGCCAACAGGTTGTGATTAGCCACCTCCAGTGGAAAAAGCTCTCCACTTGGGGGTGCTTGAAAGGATATTCAGTGCGAGAAACTGAATGCTGCTAGCCTTCTCAAAGAAGGCTAGCCTTGCCATAGGTTGGCTCATGTTACCTTTCGCACTAGGTGTGTTGTTGGCTGGAGAGGTCCTACCTCAATGGCCGCCAACGGGTCATGATATGGGTAGGTCTAAGCAGTACCTTGCATGATGTTGTTGAAGGTTGGTGGGCTTACTCCCGGCCTGGAGGTCTATGATCAGAGGTCTTTGGTGGCATTTGGTGGCTCATGCTCGCGAAGGTAAAAAGGGGAGGCAGGCCATCATAGGAGTGCTTCTCTGTTTATGTGTGAATTGGCCTTACATACGTACGTTGATGGAATGACGAGGTTGGAAGGAAAAAGTGGTGTGTGATTCCACTGACACACAGTCTCATGCCATGACTTGATGTGGTGCCCTGCTCTTACTTGGCAACCCTTTCTGCAGAATTCGAGATGTGGATGTGAAGCACGACTTTGCCTTCGTTGTGTGTACTCTCTAACCATCTCATTCCTTGAATCATCCATGTTTTTGAGTTTTCTTCTTCTGACCTTGCAAAGTTGTTGTGCTTATGTGTCCAATAAGACCTGCACATATTTGGACTAGATTCTGGAGCAACAAAAACAAACTTGCTTGCATCTCTTGATGCTCTTGCATTCATGTTGCTTCCATCTTGCTGGTTGAGTATGAAGTGCTTTGTGTGAGTGTAAAGTTGTGTTTCTGTTTTTATTTGTGTTGAATGGATGAAATATCATGATCTCCTGAATTCCCAAGGTTTTTGTTGGTTGCAGGAATTCAGTGATTCTCGGGATGCTGATGATGCACGACACTACTTGAATGGCAAAGATTTTGATGGGAATCGTCTGATTGTGGAGTTTGCTAGAAGGGTTGGTTCAATACCAACTCTTTTTACACCTGATCATGAATGATGCTCTGTTTGCAGTTGAAATATGCAGGATTTTCCATTAGCACATTCATGGAAATGTAGTCAGGTCTGATACTAATCTGCTATTCTCTCTCCATTGATGCAGGGCCCTCGTGGTCCAGGAGGTGCTCGTGTGTATCTTGGACGCGGGCCACCTCCAGGAACTGGATGCTGCTACAACTGTGGCAATGATGGCCACTGGGCCCGGGATTGCAAAGCAGGTGATTGGAGGGACAAATGCTATCGTTGTGGACAACGTGGGCACATTGAGCGGAACTGTCGGAACAGCCCCCGGCTGAACAGCAGGTAGGTTTGAACTGTGTATGCTTTCTAAGTGTGGACCTGAAGATCTTGTAATTCCCATCTACCTTGAAACAGTTTCTTTGGTAACTTATTTATTGTTGTTTGCAGTCCATCTCGGTCACGGTCCCGATCCCCAAGGGGACATGGCAGGAGCCGAAGGAGCTTTTCTCGCAGCAGGAGTCTGAGCTACAGGTTTGTTCTTTTATTTTTAATGCTGTGAGGACATTGCTCTCCAACCTTTTGGTGCATTTATGCCATCATCCTTACTGCCTGAAGTCTGGAATCACCATGTGTAGAAACAACATCCTGATTTTAAGTTCTGTTTGGTGTGGCTTTCAGTCGTTCGCCAGTAAGGAGGGACCGCAGCCCTGTGAGAGATGAGCGCTCAAAGAAGAGTTACAGAAAAAGCAGGAGCATGACTGGCAGCCCTCCAGCAACAAAGAAGCGGAGCATGTCAGCAAGTCCCATGGGTAATGGTAGAAGCCTGTCTCGAAGTCCTGTGCCTCGTAGTCAGAGCCCAGCACCCCGTGGAGTGAGGAGGGATACAAGCCGCAGTCTCAGCCACAGCCCAAGAAATGGTAGGGAACTGGAAAATTCTCGGAAACATCAAACCTCTCCTCCTCCTGCAACTGCTGGGAGCCTCAGTCCTTGATAATGTTCTACTTTTCTTTGCACATTTGACTGAGAACACTGGTGATGTGGAACCTAGTGATGAGAACAAGGTTGAGGTACAGTAGACATCAAACTATCTGCTGTAGCTTTTTGCTGAGGCGCAATTTTGAGTTTATTTGGATTGGGGTTTTATATGAAGTAATTTACTCATTTGGATTTTTTGAGTGTGTACACACGTTTATGGAATGTTAGGCAACTGGTGCTATGTGTCAAGCCTGCTCTGCCATGTCTTGTGTCATTCAGAGATGTTTCCTCAGCTCTGAGAGGTCAGTGTGAACAAACTTGTTTTATGAATATTGTTTTCTCAATACTATTTGGAACTGTTATTACCCAACACAACCCCAACATATGTGGTTGTATTTCATGGCACCTATTTGGCTCCTTCCTATGTGGTGAAAGATGTAAGGGATGAGATGGAGTTTTGTTGAATAAAAATTTGGTGACTGGGGAAATTGAGGACAAATACAAGTTATCAAGTTAGGTAACTAGTTATTTTCCTAATCTGTGGAACCACATAGTTTTGATCCAATCCATAAGGGCGTAGCACTCAACATTCAAATTTCTAACTTGGAAAATCTTTGAAAATCTTTTCATTCAGAGGTGCTCATTGAGCCTTGGTTTTGGTGTTCAGTTATCTTCAGGGAGAGTTCTAAGTTTGATGTCAGAGTGTGAGGCTATGATTATGTTTGAAGTGGTTTATGTTGTTGGAATCATGGTTTGATGAGTGTGTGATGTTGTGTTATCTTTGCCTTTCAGGTGAGCATTCAACACCCATGTATTATCATGGGTTTGTTAGCAAGTTATAGATTATCTTCCTTCAGCCTTGTTTTACGTTTTTTTGGTTACATAACTGTGACTTTGATTTCTATGTTTTTAGAATGCCCCACAACTTATGGGTATGGAAAAAGCCACTGTGTAGTGAAGGAATTCGTAGTAGGTCATCGAGGACAGTTGAGGAGGTGTCATCATAAAGAAGGTGCTGATTGTTGATTCTCCTGGGCAGGTTTAACACCAAACCAGCAATGACTCATCAAGGCCCTGTTCTTGCTTCAGACGCCCTTCAGATTGAGCCCATTTTGAGATATGGCAACATCTGCATAGTTTTATTATGTTCTCCTATTGCAGTGTTCAATATTAGAAGCCCCTTCTGCACTTAAGATCACCCCAGCTACCAATGAGACTCAGTCATAGGATGTGCAGACAAGTTGAAGTTTGCCAGTGTGACTGACCTATGCACTCTGACAAACAGACTACATACAGCAACTCACAATTGACCTTCACACTGAGCAAACAGAAGTTACTACTAGACGATAGAAATTGTATGATGGTCTATAAGGATCAATACATGCACGGAAGCACAATTTTCCCATCTGATCTACTGACCTCCCATGTGTGGAACATTGTTGTCCAGGTCTGGATTTCAAAATGAAACTTCAGTTTTGGCTCTAATTCTTTTTTTGTTTTTGGATGGAACCTCTGGACTTGTCTTGAGACTGGTTGTTTGGAATTTTAAAACTTCCAATTGTGGTTATTTTCACAAAGAATTTAGAGTTGATCTAGTTTAAGATCCCCAGTCTAAAAGAATGAATCTCCTTACTTCCCTTGGGGGGATGTAAGGATGAAAAAAGGAAGCATGAACAAATTGTGGGAATGGTGCTTTTGACTTGGAGAGAATTGAGAGAAATTAGGACCATCAATGTTGAAAGTCCTTACATACTGCCACAATAAGTAAACTCAAATTTCAACTTGGATCCAACCATGAATGTTAAATGCAGTAGGCCAATCTTACAAGGCATTCCAATTGAAGTAATTTAATGACATTCCAATGGTGAAGTAATCACCAAAACTTCTCAATGCTGTTCCAGGTCATGAATCCAGAGGGTTTTCAAGCCTAAAGTACAAAAATTAACTTTAATGTCCACATGTTGGGAGTTTTGACAATGATAAATTTTTCCATGTGATGCTGGAAAAATATGGAAGTTGCGGAACAATTTGAAAGGCCAAGGTTAACAAAAGGCCTATGTGAAAAATATTGCAGAGGAAGGATACAAGGGATAAGAATGCCTCCTAATCAACCAGACAGTCCATTTTCCATCTCTTGTGAGGAATTTGATAGGAGATGGTTTCGAAATTTGAATTGGAAAGCATTGGAATTCAAGATAGAAATGATTGACAAAAACCACTTAAATGATGATGACGTGGGATATATTTCATATGTAATTGCCACACTTGGAAGTCTAAAAGTTGGCATTGGATTCAATGTAAACATATCACCAGCTAATCAACACCAAACTTATGGAAACATAGGTGATAAAATGGGTGAAAAAGATATATATAATTGGACCCACATTTTCTTCTCAATGAATGCAATAATAGCAAATGTGATTTCATGAGTCCATTGATCTTTTTTCTTTTACTTTTATGAATTTGAAGAGGTAGATTTAAAACAATACAAAAATGGTTCATGTGTATCATTCCAAACATTTGAGGATCCAACAAATGAAATTGAACCTATAGTGTTTGCATAAAGAACTTTAGTTCATCAACTAACATAATGGCTTTCTCAATAAGTACTCATCCTAAAAGAGAATAGGAATCGAAGAAGGTGTGTGAACTTCAAGGGTGTAACCAAGGTGACCAAAATTGGCCACTATTCATTGCTACTTTGTGATGGGATCTTTAAAGATTTTGTAAGGTACAAACACACACGCTTGGGAATGGTTATAAATAGTTGGCATCAAATCAAATTTGTTTTAAAGAACCAATTGAAGACCAATGGTGACATTGAGGACACTATCGTAACATTTTCCTATCCTTTGGGGTTCAAGGTGGTGATTGTTACAAGTCAGCAAATAAATATAAACAATCGAGCATGAATGTTACACGGTTTTTGTACATGTTGTCCATCCAACTCGGAAAAAACATGACAATGTAGATGGCCTATTTACCGCTCATGAAGGTGTGGTAATGTGTTTAGCAATAATGATCTTTAGTGGGAATTTTCCGGTGAACATTGAAAGAATGCCAAATTAACCTGGGAACATTGTTCATTATTTAAAGGTGTGAAGTACCTTCTAGGAACTTGTTCATAACAAGAGTTGGAAATACACCATCATTGTGAATCAACTTTTCCTCCAAGGGTGGGAAGGCATTTTATGAAAAATTGTTGGATACAATGAGATCCCAAGGTTTCTATGGAAATTTTGCAATGGACATAGCAACAAGCATCATTGCAAAAATCATTACATATAAAGATTTTGTGAAACTTCTCATATGGATCAAACAAAAATTCTTGTCTTTTGCAACCAGTTTTTGGCTTACACAACCAACAAGTAGTTGCATAAGTTGAAAACTAGTTGCAAAAATTGGTTACAAAAGATAAGATTTTTCTTTTTAGGGGTCTAGGGTTCTAAATATTGTCATTTAAAATGATAATTTTAAACTTTGACCATAACTAAAATTAGCTGATAATCAAAAATCTTAAACACCTATACATGAGATCCTTCGCATTTGGGCAAAGCAATGTGGACCATATTTGGAAACTTTGGCAAATTCCAAAAAAACAATTAAATGTTACCTGAAGGTTTTAATTTTTTTTTAAAACATGTTTCCTTCTCATTTAGAGTGAATGGACATTCATCATGAAGAGCATGAGGAACTATATAAGGCATGTTAATTCATATATATATATATATAATATCAGTTGTCTTTTTATGACATTTTATTTTGTAATGTCTTTTCACAATCCCATTTTGTGCAATTCAAAAGTTGTGATCATAGGAGTAAAGGCATTAAGGTCGATGTGTTGTTGTGTTCAATGATTTATCACATCCTAAACCATATAATTTTGATCTAGTCATTGGCATTTATGATTCATCGCTAAAATTTATTGATACAAAAGTTTTGAAAATTTTATATCCATTGGAATGTATCGGTCAGTTGTTCATTTGTTTGGGATTCAAGTTCTTACTTTTGTTTTGAAGGTGTGAAATTCTTGTCATGAATACCCACATGAGATGATTTTGTTTGGAATCCATGGATGACAACACAATTTTAAGATGTGTCCTTATGTCAATCCACATGTGGGTCTATGTATTACATATTGGCTCATTTTGACAAATATAATATTTCATACATATCCTATGCAAGTTCATTAAAAGTGTTCAAGTGGATATGTTTTTAAGATGTCACTATTGTAATCTATGACTACTACACGATCATCCATTTACAAACCTTCCAAAACTTAGGTCAAAACCTACATTAGAAGGTGTTCATGTCATTTTTCATGGTGGATGTAATTTGGAAGTCCTAAAAAAAAATCAATAATGTCCAAAAGAACAAAATTCCATCTAGATATATAAAAACCACATGTTGTAAGCAATTTTTTTGAGAAATATGAAAAAATAAAAGTAATCCAAAAGGACATGAAAATAATGCCCAATTTTGACCATAAGTATATTATTAGACTTTGTTTAAGGTTTTGACAGGAATCTAGAACATATGAATTTATTCATTCATATTATAACATATACTTAATTTGTATTTAATCACTATAAATTATATACAATGAAAATTAACATCGTTGCAACATCTCAATTTTATAACAATTCAGTCAAGCAACTAGTCCATGTTTTCATTTTCAAAAGTTCATTACAAGAAGTGAATGTACTTTCAAAAGTAACGAAAAACATAAAAGTTTCCATAAGGAAATTGTTAACCCAATACTAGTTGCCAAGTGGAAAATTTAAGGTTATAGTGTTTGTTGGAAGTATTTAAGTGACATGTACTTAATAAAAATAAAATTTATCAAATTAGAAGAAAATTGAAAAAAATTATTGATTCAATTTACAACTAGATTTTAGTTGTAATGGACACTTACAACTATGAAATGTTCTAGTTGGTTAAAATAAGTGCCATTGGACAATTAATCCCAAAAGAAACCATGTGGCATGGAAGTCACACCAACAGTTACAAACCTTTGTGACTACAATCCACTTTCTCATCCACTAACATGTATGAATATGAATATGATGTGGACTTCATGTAGTTTGTCAAATTTGACTTAGTGATTACCTTATGGATAGCACTATGATGCCAAGTGTTCTAACTACCTAGATTAGCCTAGTTACATATCTAGATAAAATAATAGGTATGTAAATATTAGGTGCCTACTAACCTAGCCTGCTAGGTCTACCAAGCCTCTAGGACACCTACCTACTAGGCTAAATACCTACCTACCTACCTACCTAAGTAAAATAATAAATGAATAAATAATATGCCTAGCCTAACCTAACTTATCCTACCTAGTCTACCTAGCCTAGTGTAAGGTAAACCATAAGGTGCAAGTATAAAGACTTGAACCCTTCACCTCCATAGGGGTAAACCAAGTCCTTCCATTCCACCACACTATTATAAAATGATAATTTTTGTCAATTCATTTATTTCACATCTTGTTACATACATTAGTTATGTGAATAAGAAGTTCGGTAATACGTACAAAATGTGTAGGTAGGTTGGTAGGTAGGTAAGTAGGTAATTGGTAGATTGCATACCTACTTACCTACTTATGAAAAAATGTGTAAGTAGATGGTCTAGAAGAAAAAATGTTTTTTATGTATACATACATACATACCTATCGAACAAAAAATAGGTAGGTAGGTAATAGGTGCCTATCTCAGCCTACCTAGCCTAACTTAACCTCATAGCTAAACTAACCTATTAGGTAATAATAACATTTTTTTTGTTCACCTACCAACCGATAAATGAACTTGTACACTTTCAATTGCAATAACAATTTAAATGCCACGTGTCATCTTGTCATCTATGTATAGTTGCAAATATAATTACAAAATACAGCGTGGTTGTCAACATCAATAGATGCAACCAATAATGGATGACATGCTCACTTTTCATTAATCTTTTCATTTAAATTTGTGATACTCACAAATTATAATTGCATGTATAACTAAAATTTGGATCCATCATAATGTTGTCACTTATGCAACTATGAACAGTTGCAACTATGGGTAACAAATATGATTGTTACAAGTGTAATCACAAAATGAGTTGATTTGAACACTAGTTGCATAGTAGTCACAAACATAGAGTTAAAAAGAGTCAAAATAGACAAAATTCTTTTAGTGTGTGACAAATGTGAGCTACCATTCCTTGCAACCACCCATGCATTATCCTTGATTTTTGTGTGAGCATTCCATATTACAAACAAAAGAATTATAGTTTTGTCCAAAAATAACTAACAAATCAAAATCTTGAAACCCCATTGGCATTTGACATTATCATAGTTCTATCAATAGTTTTAGGGGTGAGTGCAAACGTGTGGTATCAAATATGGCACTTTGAAGAAATTGCATAAAGACAAAAAAAAATTCAATTTCCTTGAAAATGAAATTGTTTGCAATACATAGTCACTTCCATTAGTGACATGCATCAGATGCCAACAATAGATGGTCACCACATGCGAAATCTTTAAAATATGCAAAAAGAGCTCAGACTATATAACAACTTGGAGGCAAAACAAAAGGTGGTGCTAGATTTAAGTTAGAGTGTGTATCTTTCATATTTCCAATACATCATTTTTGTGTTGTGTTAACCAATGGAAATTTGTTGAACATGATAAAATTTGTTGCATTTGGAATAAGATAATGATAATTCATTGCACTAAGGAAGAGGGAAATGGATTGCCCCACACACATACATAAAATGGGAGAATGGTACAAATTTATAGCAACTTCAAGCATAAGCTTTCATTTCTTTTTTGAATTCTCTTTTTTGTTTTTGAAAAGTAAACCATTCCACCTTTTCTTTGCTAATCATTTTATGCTTTATGTCCTTTTTCCCCTTTTCCATTTCAATCCTATTAAGATTATACCAAACACAAAGATTATAATTTAATAGTAGATAGTTAATTGGGTCATTTGTCTCCAATTAGCCCCCCATTAGATTTCAATTTTACAAGGAGGTTTATGTGATTCATTTTTTTGTGAAAGAATCCACTAATCTTGAGCATTATTGTTGATACTAATTGTATACTTCTACATGAAGGTAGTTTTTAGTGGAGGTAGGCCTGAAGGCTCAAAACACAATCTGAATTTTCAGAGCGCCACGTGGCATCATTTTTAACAGCTTTAAAGCCAGGGTGAACCAGCACCCATGTTGGTACCTTGACCTTTTTGAGTGAGGCCTCTCAGTGGCCATATTAAGCCCAAAAAATGTTAAATCTGAACTCACACACCTTGATTTAGTCTAAGCATCATAGAATATTTGTAATGTTTAGAAATAATTTAAATGGACTGGCTTGGGTTCACCCAAAGGCTCTCAAGTCACTAAGGCGCCCTTGTTGGCTGATTGAATATCATTGAAACTACTTAATTGCTAGATGGGAATTTGAAAAAGTTTCTCAGAGTCCACAATCTTTTTTATGAAACAATCAAGGCATTGAGGCTAGTGTTGGCCCTGTTATTGGGGAATTGTTTTCTAATAAATATGTTGGGTACTAATAAAGGACACCAATGACAGGCTATTGCAACCTACATGCCGATTTTCACTAGCAGCAATATTTATTTTGGGAAAAAATAAAAATAGGTGAACTAGAGTTGCACAAGAAGTCCAAGCTTGATGTACCATATAATTCATAGGGCTCTTGTGAAAATCCCCTCCGATCTCATTTGTATCATTGAATCCATCAGAGACATGTCTATGGACATTAGTTGCGGAAAGCGTCCAGGTGCTGAAGAAGACTTATGTATGCCAGTGATTTTGCAGCTGCTACTGGCTTGTTTATCCCCGCCCCCCCCCCCCCCCCCCCCCCAATGTAGTAGGCTAGGTAGTTTTCAATTTTTTGGGCAGCTTGGTCTACAACGTTAGAGAACAACAATCTGTTAAGATCCTGTAAATAGTCCAACTATTCCAAATTAATACTGTTCTCTTCTCCAAGTCTCATATTGTGACCATTGTACTTTTTTTTTCTTTTTTTTTTTTTGTTTTTGGCCGTTTTTCGTGGACCTGACCTCACACATAGCTACCATGTTCACTTTCCTACCCTCATAAGTATTGCACCAACCTACTGACACAACTACCTTAATAACTAGTTATCCTATTGACCTAGCTATTGTACTAACCACCTACCTTACTAACCTAGCTACTCTATTAATTACATACCCTACTAACTTAACTATTAGGTTTAGGGTTGAGACACAAATTAATTAATAAGTTTTTCACAAATGTATAGTAAATAATCTAAAGTAGGCTAAATTTGGGGGGAAAATTTTAGGGTTTACACATATGTGAAGTAATACAATTGCATTTTATATCTTCTTCAAAAAGAGTGGAAAAAATTAAGTTGGAAAGATCACACAAAGGTAAAAGACATGTCTTCTCTTTTGGTTTTGTATGAAATTTATTTGATTGTTTTTAAAGATTAACGTGTTTTGCATTATATAATTTGTATAATTTGTATAGTTTTTTGGGTTTAGGACATATATCACTAAGAATTTTTTTTGTTAGGGTTTGTATAATTAGGGTTGTAATAAGGCTTATGGCAAAATATCATTTGGATTTTTAAGGTTATGCTTTATTATTTAGTGTATAAAATTTTGGTTCATATATTTTAGAACTTAAGGTTTATATTTTAAATTTTGCTCATTGTATTAGTTTTTGATCTTTTCACTTGTTTAAATCTATACCATAATTTGAATTTCCTTTGTTTCCATATGTTCCATAGTTGCTAGAGTTTCTAACCCATTTTTGTACGAGTTATGATTTTTTTGGGTTGTGTTTTCAATTGGGACTATCAACTTTGGTGGAACGTTGTCATCTTTTATTCTTAAAGGTATGCATTTGTCTATTGTTGCTTCTTTTGTTTTTTTATTTATATTTTCATAATTCAATGTCTTTTCATTTCTTAGTTGTTGGATATAGAAAAGGCATCAACCCCAATGGAAAGGGCTCTTGCACAATTGGTCACTATAATGCAAGAGATCACAAATGAATGTAAAGAAGGCGATGTGACACTTTGCGAACATGACACCTCACACATGAGAGTATTGACATGTAATATTCGTAACATACGCCTCACTAAGGCAAATGCAATTTCACACCCAGAATTGGTGTTACATCATCGATTGGGACATAGTGTTAAACGGTTCAAAAATTGGCATGAAACAATGCTCAATCACACAAATGTACATACTAAACAATGTCATGAATAAATGTTTCAATTACTAATCAAGATTGTTGCCATTAGCACTAAGAATTTCTTTTGGAATCAATTTTGTATGGAGGAAATCATACCCCAAATTCTTTGAACATTATGTATTCAACACACACATGAAGTCTAATATGGCACAAAGGTTATTATTGTTTCCAAGTAATAAGCACAAAAAGTGTGAAATGCAAACAAGTATTGCAATCATGCCCCAAAATTCCAGTTTGTAAAGGTAAGTATAGATGTAGGTATTGCAATGAAACCCCAACATTCCAATTAGTAGGGGCAAGTATAAGTTCGGGTATTGCAAGTTTAAATGAAAAACAAGCTTAAATGCAATACCCACACGTTTAAAAAAAAACCCCATCTATACTTTTACATGGATATTTCATATTCAAAAGAAGAAGAAGAATGCCTTTTTCTTCTGCTGCAAAAAAAAAGAAGAAGAAGACCTTCTTCTTTGTTGCGCTGTAGTGCAACAAAAAAAGAGACAGAAGAAGAAGGCCTTCTTCTTCTGTTGTAGAAAAGAAGAAGAAGAAGGTTTTCTTCTTCTGCTGCAAAAAAAAAAAAAAAGAAGAATGCCTTCTTCTTTGCTGCGCTGCAATTGAGTTGTAGTGCAGCAAAGAAAGAGAAAGAAGAAGAGGCCTTCTTCTTCTGCTGCAAAAAAGAAGAAGAAGAAGGCCTTCTTCTTTGCTGCGCTGCAGCTGAGCTATAGTGCAGCAAAGAAAGAGAAAGAAGAAGAAGGCCTTCTTCTTCGGCTGCAAAAAAGAAGAAGAAGAAGGTTTTCTTCTTCTGCTGTAAAAAAGAAGAAGAAGAAGGCCTTCTTCTTCTGCAGCAAAAAAGAAGAAGAAGAAGGTTTCTTCTTCTGCTGTAAAAAAGAAGAAGAAGAAGGCCTTCTTCTTCTGCTGCAAAAAAGAAGAAGAAGAAGGCCCTCTTTTTTGCTATGCTGCAGCTAAGCTATAATGCAGCAAAAAAAGAGGAAGAAGAAGACTTCTCAAGCCTTCTTCAAACAAAACAAACAAAACAAAAATGAAGCATCTTACCTTTTCGTGAGCGCGTGGGTCCCGCTCCAACTCCAGCCTGTCCAGGTCCAGCCGCTCCAGCTCCTGCTCCACAACCACAGCTCCAGCTCCCGCTCCACAGCTGCTCGAGGTCTTTGGAGCTTTGGCGATGGAGTGAGGGGGGTGGGGTTGGTAGGTGGTAGGTAGGAGGGTGGAGGTAGGAGGGGGGGGTGGGCTTGGTAGGTGGTAGGTAGGAGGGGGTAGGTAGGAGGGGGGAGGTAGAGAATTTCGGGGCAGAGAGGAGGTGAAAAAAAAAATCTCGACGGGCAGGGAGGATGTTCATCCGCAAAACGGGTTGAACAAGCTCATCCTCAACTGGTGCATTGGTGGCTGCTGGTTCACTCCAGCCGTGTGTTTGTAGTTGCTGGAAACAACAGGCTATGTGAAATTTTCGAAGTCCTCACCTCTTGTTAATAGGTAATGAACTTCGTAATATTGCAAAGGAAGAGTGTAATATCATCATCTGCTCTGTCTCTATCGACTCTCTCTAGTGACCCAAGCTGACAACATTTAGGTTAATGCTGCAGGAGCAGTACTACTCCACTTGAGAGAGAGACGAATGTAGTCAATAAAAGATGGCATTAGGCCTACCTCCACTCTAGGTCCCAGAAGGGACCAACTAGTTTTGTTTGAACACCCCAAAACTCAATGTGATTTTTTCCATTAGTATAATATAATATATGTATTCTATTCAATTTGTGTCCATTTCAACAATGTGAAATATTGGTTCCAAATAAACATTCATCATGCAATCTATAGTTTTAGTAAAGGTTGGGATAATGAGCTCAAATAGACATTAATTCATGAAAACCAAATCCAAAGTTATATATTTAAGTAAAGATATAAAACTTGTGTATAAATATTCTAGAAATAAAACTTATATTTTTATGTATAGAAAGTTGGCATGTTGGCCCTTAGTCACAAACATATTTTTGAGGAAGACTTTTATGTTGCTTATTATCAAAACGAGTGGGTGCGTGTGGCCGAAGGCCACTGTGAAGTTCCCCGTGGGTGCCTGTAACTTTCGGCCACTGTTTTTTATTTTTTCTTATTTTTTACTCTTTATTTTTTACTGCCCTGGACGCCCTGCCCCTACCCTGCCCCTGCCCTGCCCCTGCCCTGCTCCTGCCCTTGCCCTGTTTCGAATTTTCTTTTTGTTGCCAGGGACAGGAGGAGGAAATTATACAGGGAACGGGCAGTGTTTGTTTTTCCTTTTGCTGCCAGGGACAGGAGGAGGAAGTTACATAGGGAACTTTTTTTCCTTTTGCTGCCAAGGGTAGGAAGAGGAAGTCCTGAAACGAAAAGGTATGGGTTTCAAGACCTGGACGGATAGACAGACAGAAAAACAGACCCCAAAACGTGTGAAGTAAATGAAAAAAAAAGTAAAAGACGGACAAACAGATACACACACACCATGTTTGTAATTATATATAGGATAATACTAAACTACTAAAAAGATGATAATGAAAAATATATTAAACACCACGTTACAAATGTCATTTTGTGATTGGTGCTTATCGATTATATTAGTCATTTATGCCATTTATAGTTGATTTGGACCCATCGTCTATGCCATTTTTATTCACTTATCCGTTTATAATCATATATATAACTAGTCATAAAATGACTTTTTTGCATAGTGAAAGGATAGGGATAAATATTATACATCCTATATTGTTTAAGTTAAATGACATATAAGTTGTGGTTTTAACAACTATTACCATGAGCAAGCAACCACTACATTTTGATAGGCTATGGTTATTTTAGGATTACAAGGATAGTAGGGAAAAACATATAAGGATAACTTGGTAATTGTACAAGTATCTCATATTTGTGTTATTTGTGATACAACAAGCTTCAATGATGAATCAAAGCCTTGCACCACTTTTGATAATTCTCACTCTAGCCACTCCTATCCATTCCTATTTTATTTTTACAATAGATTTATTTTTAAATTAAGAATAAAATTATTACACAATTATAAAAGAGGAAAAGGAGTTGATGAGGAGAATGAGGAAGAGAAAAAAACACAAAATGGATGAGGCCCAAGCAAAGCTACTATACCCTTTTCAATATTAATGCAAGCAACAAACCTTGCAAGACATCCTCACCAACAAAAAAAGCTATAAAGAGATAAATGTCTCAGATTTAACCAAAAACAACTTGACCAAAAATAAAGAAAACTCAATTCATCACAATCACCATAGCACCTTGACAACTTCAACACTAATTGTATTATTTTTTTAAATTTTGAATTTTTCACCAAGAAAAAAATTCAAAAATATTTTTTTCGGGAAAGAAAATAGAGAACCTTTTGGAATGTTCAAGAATCATTATTTTTCGACATGAAATCTTCAAAATTAATAAATTATTTGACATACATGTTGAATGTGCCCTTGTATTGTAATCTACATCCCTTGATATTGTTTGTTATATGATTTCCAAACCATGAGGGTAAATGACTTATTCCACAACATGATATTTGTAACCGGCCACCATGCCATGAGCACACCATGCAGGATGATGGAAGGTGTGTGGAAATGAAAAACTTTTCATTATGTTTCTGTCCCATAGCTAACCACACCAATTAGCTATGTACTAGCCATCCATATGCATCTACCTTACCTATCTACACATATATTCCCTATATGCTTTACCAATGCTACTTACTCATTGACATACCTTACCCTAAGGTCAGTTTCATCATTAAATAATCCTCAAAATGGTGAAATATGAAATTTTGTGAAATTATCAAGTTGACGTGCTGAAAATCATCATAATTATCATAGGCTACACTCTGAATAATATCACTCCTCATATCACAATATTATAGTAAATGATGGAAAAATATATAATTTCAAAATTTTAAAAACTAATTCATTTTTTGAAAAAATAGTAATTATTTGTTTTCTCAACATGGAAACTGACCCTAGGCTACGGTAGGAGTTACCTAGGTATTGTTTGTGTGTGCTAGAAATCAGCTGGCTTTCAAGTATGTTCTCTTTTCACTTTGAAATCTCGCTGAGTACCTCATAGAGGCTCAAATTTGATACTTATGAAAGTTATATCAAGTGAACCTTCAAGGTTGGTCCTCATGTTTGTATAGGCTCATAAAATTTCAAAGAAATAGAATCATCTATCACTATCCTTGCAAGATTTGAACCGGAGACTTTCTTTCTAGATATACTAAAAAACATTAACCATCATTAAATAAATTTTTATACGAATATAAGTCAACTTTAGATTTAAAGTCTACACAAGTTGGTGATCTTAACTTAAAAACAATTAAGATGAAAGAGCATTAAATTAAAAACAGTCATATGCATTATTTTGTGTGATTAAATGTGACTTTATATTTAGTACTTAAGTCTACTTTGAAAACATCTTTGGTCTTCCTCTCTTTTTGTCCTCTCTCTCCCCCGTTTGCAGAATATGGCTTTAATGGCGGCATCTTGGCTGGGTGCTTTGCTTTAACAAAGTTTACCATGGTTTCATCCATGTTGAGTTCAAATGTAAATAAGGTGAGAATTGGCTTTATTGAAAATCTGTTTGAAAACAAACAAATTCTCATTTTGATGATAATCTGAAAACTAACAAGCGTATAAAATTTTGAAAATTTAAAAAAAAACCTTCTGAAAATTTAAGAAACTTCGTATCATCTGTTCTCGTCTCTTCTCTTTTAACTTTTATGAGGACCACCCAACACTTGTTTACACACGGTAGGTTAGTGAGGTGGAACCTTGATGGTTCTTTAGGTTTCCAATGAAATGATACACTTGTGGGTGCTGTATCATATAATGGATGGGTTGCAGCCTACAAATAATTTATGCTTTCCTTTGTCACTTCTTTTTTGATTCGGGATCAAGAGTGTAGTGTAACTCTTGAGGAGTGCGAGAGTTCCAAAAGTAAGCACCTGCCTGCCTGCCTGCCTGAGGCAGCAAGGCCAAAGGGGTGCTTACTTCTGAAACTCCCACCTCTAAGTTCATTACTACACATATAAAAAATGGCTCAATTTTTTAATTTACAAAAACAATCCATGATAATACATGGCAAGTATACTACAGGAAAAAATGAAAATAAAATTACAGTGACAACTTTCAAGAAATGAAATAAATGCTTGCAGACATATACCCTAAACCCTAAACCCATACCTCCAAATACACAAGAAAAAGTTGTGGAGGGTTTTTTACAAGTAAAAAGGGTATGGCAGTCTGAGACTCAACAAAAGAGCTAGCAATGTATGCAGTAGGGTTTAGGGTTTAGGGTCCTAATCTCAGTTGGGAGCAAAATTCCAAGTTACTACTCAAAAGCACGGAACTTCAAAGTAAGCAAAAGAACTCCAAATTACTGCAGCAAGTGACAGACTGATCCGTATATTAATAATTATGATGATTTCAGAGGTGGGTGATAATTATCGAATGCAATAATTTAATTTTTTTGCGGGTCTTGCCAAGCTTTTCACCACTTTCCAGCATCCATCCGCATTTCTAGGTTAAGGTTTTGGTCATCTATGTATGTATCATTTTGTCAGATGAAGAAAAATCCTACAGTTGCCTTAACACTTTTCCTGCTTGTTGTCAAAACACTTATCATGGGTGGGGCAAAAAAAACATTATGCAAAAATAAATAAATACATATAGCCTTGATGATTGATTATTAAATTAACTTATGAAATTTTCATTAAACATAAGCCTTTATGATTGATTATTAAATTAACTTATGTAAAATTTCATTAAATATAGCCTTTATGATTGATTATCATAAATTAACTTATGAAAATTTCATTGTACTTTTGCTCTTAGATTACGGAGCAGTAAAAATGGCCCAACAAGGAAGTGTGAAAACAAGTCTTGCCTAAAATAGGACCAAAGACCATAATTTACATAAGGAGAAATTTTGACAATTGAGTTATGCCATTTTTATTTATCTGGCTTTCCACTTGTGAGTAAAGTGAAGCATTCAATTTCCAAATATATTTGTCTAGAATCGAGTGAAAAAGTCACAATTAATGCTCGTAATTGGCTTCCATGTCCCATTTACATGACTAGTGGCAGATCAGGGACCACCAAATTGGTAATTTCCTATATGTGGCCAAGCCAAGTCAGGAACAAAAGAAAGTACCAAATTAGGGCAAATTTGCAGCTAATTTGGGCAGCAAGTTGCCATTCCTATTGTCAGGGAACCTGGTTTTCCGCATACATGCAAAATCTAACAAAATTCAGTACACAATCGGCCCCACTCCTCCAGAACAAACAAACAAACAGTATTCCACAATATCCGAGGTACTTTTGGTTGTGTTTGCTAAACATTACTAAAGATGGCTCTTCTAATCAGCACCCCCTAAGCAAAATGGGGAAAATATGAAAGAGTTTTAAAAAGGAAACTGATTATGATTTTAGTAAATTTCACTAAACGTATTAACAGCACCCACATCCCGAATAAGTGTGCAAAATACACACCAAATTAAGTATTTGTATATAGTAACTCCATGGTTGAGACAATAAACAAAATTTTCACAAGTTGGGAGTTCAATACTCAACAATTTTGACAACTATCAATAAATGTTTTCTCTGTTTTTTTTTTTTCGGCAAGACCTTTTGAGAATTATTTGGTGCCACACATGAGTGAGTAGGAACAATATTTACATGTCCAAACTCAATTTCGCACTATTATACTTCATCCAAAGTAAATAAAATAAAATAAAATCATGTATAGTAAACCCTATTTACAATCATGCCCATTTTAATCATATTTTTGTTTGTGTCGTGTATTTGTTGGTAACCATTTGTTTTGTAAAAAACACAATTTTTCAAAGTCACAATCACATTCATTAGTAGCATAAAAGATTTGCAAAGCTTTTTTTAAAAATATGATTATAATGAGAGAAATTTAAAGCAAATACTAGGGTTTTGTAAATTGTAGTTCCCTTTGACAATGTTTGTGTTATTTTGTATTCAAGTTGCGCAAACTAACAACAATTGATCTAGTTGAAAAAAAAAAAACAACTTTTGTGCATACAAACAATAAAAAAAGTGAAATCTTGCCAAGAAAGTAAAAAAATTTAATTAAAAAAAACTAATTGACAAAAATAAACACGCCAATAGTTAAGGAGCTCAAATTCAATGTATATTGTCAAATTAAAATAGACAGAAATCACAACCTTCTTCAAGTTTAATAATCAATAGTAGAGCTTAAGATAACCCATGTAAGAAATTTAAACATAGGCACCGTTATCTAGCATAAAAGTGCTATTTTGTATTTAAAATATTTACCGTATAATCACAATCTTGTAAAAGTTTACATGAGATGTGCAAATTAAAACTACACCTTGCGACAAAATAGACTATACATGTTTAAATCACAAATCACTAGTGTCATAAAACAAAAAACTGGTCACCAAGGGCATGATTATATAAAGGGAGTTTAGGGTACTACTTATGTTACTATGAAAAAAAACCTCAGCTCCTTTACTCTGAACCATATCCACAAAGTCCAAGGTTGGCACAGAATTCATGAAGCCTTTTGAAATTGAAGCTCACCTGCCCCCTGCAAAGAAGAAGGGACGGTGTCAAACTGTTTTGGGTACTTACGAACTGAAACAGAAAAAGGAAAACAATTTATCAGATACAGCCCACCATCTGTCTACCATTATGCTCCTCTAGTCACTTCCATATACCACCAAGCTAGAGAGCTACCACTTGTGCTACGAACACTTTGAAAGAGTTCATGGCTAATTCTTCTTGGTAGTAGGCCCCATACCAGCCACCAACACATCTACCTGATCAGAAGGTATAAAATATACATTAAAAAAACTTATACATACATATAATGTAGACTCTCCAACAGCCATCATCATGGGCAGATACTCTACTTTCACCAACAAGTCTATCTTCAGCACAAAGCTGTATGGGCAGCAGCAGCAACAACTATGCTCTCATATCAAGCTGGCAAAGCATAATTGTCAACTTGCAATTCTATACAAAAGTTGTTCCAAAAGCTTTAGCAACAGATGGAGATATGGTATATACAGCCTCAATTCCACACCACCATTGAAGTTGTGTTTTAGTTTTGTTTTCCTTCCTATATAGCCCTATCCATGTTTTGCACACATTTGTAGACAGAGACAGACAAACAAACAGACTTTCTACTTCAGTTTACTTTGCAGTCTCACAAATGGCTTGCTGTAACAACAGTAAGTGATACTCTGCAACAATGGGTGGGTACCTTCTACTTACTACCTTGCCTTTTTATGTCAACAAGCCCGTTGTAGCACCACACCTAAAGAGCATTTCCAATGTCAGCAGTAGTCTAGAGTCTAAACATACACAAATACTTTGAATGAAGAACCCGTGATTAGATTTTGTGAAATCAAGTTTGAACTTGTAAAAAATTGTATAAGATGGATTTTATTTTGTTTTTCAAATTTACAGTTACAAAAATTTGGCATAATCTTTCCCAAAGAATTTAGCACATTCTTTTCGAATTTACACTTTTGAAAATCCAAAAACAATGGTTGTCACACTATGAAAATTCACTAGAACAAAGACCGCAGATGCCTAGTATACAATGATCTTCAAAAGGGCTAGTAAAAGAACATGATTGCTTTTGATTCGGTTGATCATAATGATGATTGATGCATGTGCTAACATTTTAATAATCTCTCTCATTATATCGTCTCACTTTTCATGTTTGTGGAGGTGAAAATTTGAAAAAAATCTGTATTCTATGTTGATGTGCTAAATACTGTAGAGGCCACAAATAGGGGGTGTGGGTGGAGATGATACTCTTAGAGCATCTCCACCCCAAAACTGTACACAACTCCTTTATTTTAATATACAATAGTGTTTAATGATCACAGTCCCCACCGACAAACATCATAAAAGTCCCGTTAAACACTCAAAAACCATATATGTATGTCTTTACATCTGGATGAGAGTAATAGTCGCTGTCCAAATCCATAGTAGAAAAAAGATTTGAAAAGGGTTAAAATGACCACTGCAAAATGAACATCAATACAGGAGTGCGCAGAAGGATTAACGCTATCGTGATGCCGCGAGATTTAATGAAAAGGGGTGTTTGCAGGTGTGGGGTGGAGATGCTCTTAGTAGGGCGGGCATCTCCACCCACACCCAGCAAATATATTTGGGCCTCTAAAAGGGTATACCACATCTCCACCATACGGTGTAAACTATTCCTTCATAGGCACTCAAACACGAAAAAGTGGAGAGTATAATGTAAGAGAATATCTTGCCATGTGAACGAATCGTTATAGTTGGCAAATCAGAAGCAGTCATTTCCATGTAATGATTCACTTTGAGTGCACTGTATCGTGTACAAATGTACAGGCCAACACTCACAAGTTTCACACTATTGGACTTGTATACTTTGATCAAGAGATATTGTGTATACGGGTCATTTTACTGATGTGGGTGGAGATGCTCTCTCCATGGAACATTCGGAGAGTAGTTTCTTGGTCTCAGTGTGAACTCAGATCACTGCATAGAGGCTGAAAGTGGGGGCTGGAAAACGAGACTAGTGGGGCCTGGGAATTTTGTACACGAATAGACAACAGACTGTGCTCCCTATGAGAAGATGGAATTAGATAAAAGTGTTGGTGGACGGTGGCCAATTGAGGATCAGTTCTTGTGAAAAAGGTCACAACACAAGCTGTAAAGCTTTTGTCTTGTAGTTCAGTTCATGGGTCCGTTTCTTTTCGAGTCCAATGCTCTAATTTTCTTTGTCTTGAAATGAGATAGAGAACCTTGGAGAGCTAACCCTAGAAAGAAGAAAAAGCACTCAGTTGTGGCCACTTGAAGTGGTGATGCACATTCATGGGATTACATCAGTTCGTACACCAAACCAAACCCTCCTCCATCCAATGAGCTTCATGACAAATTGCCCAAACTAGAACCCCGGTGAGATAATTCAAAGCTCGGGCCACACTCGGAAGCCAAGAAGATTAAGGTTCCCTTTGCAATCAAGCTGATGACCTTTTTTGCATGTGTATGTGTGACATTATGTAGCTTCAAATGCATAGTGTGTCCCCAGCCCCAATTCCCAAAGCCCTTGTTCGTCTCTTTCTGAGAAATGCTTCACTCTAGCAAAATTATACACCAAGCATAATACAAAAAGTGCAGATGATGATGACCGTTATATGACTACTCACTTGGGTTCATCATCCTTTTGCCAGAGTCCAATTCAACCAGTTGCGTTGTGTGGTTATCAGAAATGACACCAAATCCCCCTTGGTCATCAGGTTGGTTCTTTAATTGTGAAAAGCTTCAAGATAATTCTTAGTGTATTTCAAGGCACTCTTATATAGAGTGTAACATCCTATGGAGCTTTCTGTTTTCTGAAATGCTTCACATTGTTTGTTTTCCTTGTGATAGATACCCAATGGGTGCTGATGAAATATCTGTCAAGTATCATGGGGGAAAATTTGCAATAAAAAATCACATCAATTTTTGCACTCTTCCTTTCCTTCATTCAGCCTATTTCAGCAGCTTTTTCACCTTGTATTTTCCACCTTGGATGTATAATGTAATTCATGGTTTCTCTCAATAAAGTTGCACAGTTGTTTCCTGTGTGAAGCTCTCATTCTTTAGCACAGAATACAAAGTGAAGAATGCCAAACATTCACACTAAGGAGGGAACTTAGTTGTTATATTGAGGAGTAAGCAAGGGGACACACTTGTTCGCGCACCCCCAAAAAAAAAGGGAGTGAGTTTGAAATAATTCATGACCTTCAAACTTGTACCTTGCAAATATGCAGGTTTGCTGAGTATGCTCAGAAGCACAATAGATGATAAGAAGCCGCCAGCCCTGTGATCTCTAGAGCCTTGTTCACACATAAAGCACGAG
The DNA here is from genome assembly GCA_963921925.1 of Sphagnum tenellum. Taxonomy (NCBI): domain Eukaryota; kingdom Viridiplantae; phylum Streptophyta; class Sphagnopsida; order Sphagnales; family Sphagnaceae; genus Sphagnum; species Sphagnum tenellum. The sequence goes on from OY998146.1 coordinate 1,279,224, forward strand.
CAGAAATTTCGTAGTGTATTTGCAGGGGCACTTACTCAAAGGAAACTTTCCTCCGCTTATACCCATGAAATGCCTCCACTCATTTTTCTCTCACAATACTTGTCTATTTTCCATGATACCCATGGGTATATTTTCCCATGATACCCAGCAGATACCTGGTGGATACCACTGAGTATCACAGGAAAAGAGCAAAATATATAAATTTCTGCGACTTGGGTGGGTACCCAACACAAACTTGAACTAGTAGCCATACACGGTGGTGGTGGTGGTGGTAGTAGTAGTTCTCAACTACCCTAACTCTTGATGGGATTCACTTGTTAGACAACCAAATATTTGTGAGATTTCTTCCCAAATTCCATACCATGGAGGTTCCATTGTGGCTGAAATGGGACTGGAACGGATGCAAAACATTTCCCATTTTTTATGAATACATGTGCCTAATTTGCACTCTATGTTGTTGTTGGATATTTTCAGACCATAAAGAAGAAATCTCAATATCTCCAAATTCTACCCGATTCATGTGCTTGACATAATTTGAAAAAATATCAACCATATATGTCCTTACCCATGTGTTATGTACATGTCTATATATGTGCAAAGGTATCTAGGCTCAATTGTCTAGAATTTTTATATTCTTGCACGACAAACTTCCATGTCCACACACCTATGGCATTATTCCCCGTAGTTGGAAAAGGCAAGATTCCAACACCTGATTTTCTCAAGTTCCCCTACTAGAAGAAAATGTCAATCCATTTCCCCCTAGTAGTTCTCAAACGTCTCTAAGGGGGGGTAAAAAACAATACCAAAAACTAATCCTTAGCAGGTTACGAAAAATCAAATCTAAAGGATTTCCAAACACACAAATCACTTAAGCTGGTGAATCAACACCTCTCTCAACAAGATATCTAATCTCCCCAGGATCGCAAGGTGATCCTGTATGTGTGGGTGTGCACTCTTAGTTAGATTGGGCTGTCGGACATGGAAAACATGTTTGAAAAATCTTATGAATACCCAATTGCCTGTAAGTTGTCAAAGAAGCATTCAACGCACACAAGGAAAAACTTATGTTCTATTTCAAAGGCTAACAGACCTAGGAATTTTTCTTGGGAGCAGGGTGGGACAGTTTAGGGTTTAGTGTATAGGTTTTGGGTGGGGGCCAAAAGAAGCTCTCAAGCTTTTTAAAGGTCCATTTCTTCCATTTCAATAATACCAAGTCATCCCCAAAAAAAAATGGATCAATTGAATGTAGTTACTTTACTGATGTGATTCAGACAATTTTGTAGTTTGTATCTACCATTTAGATTCACAAAGCAGCTTCCAAAACTAGACTTGAAAAAACTCTTGTATATATATCCCCCCCCCACCCTCCAACGGCAAAGAAGAATCAAACATAACACGAACATTCCCTATTGTCGAGTAAGAAACTCTAGAATCAAATAAGAGCATGTTATGAATCACACAGTTCTATTTTTGGGTTTAAGAAGAAGACCACCTCCGTGCATTTAGCAGATAATTCTCAGTTCTATTTCTGGTTTTAGAAGTAAAACTATATGCTATATATCTGGGCATTTTGGCAGACAATTAATTCTCAGTTCTATTTCAGGTTATCCATCTCCGTGTAATTTTACTCATAATTCTAATTCTGTCGCTTGTGATGGTTTACAGCCTTAAAAACACTTTCTATGTTGCAATTTGTTCAAAAACCCAAATTGCACACCTACCAATAACTCTCTCTATTCAATACAGTGCACAGAAGAGAACATGCCAGGCCAGACAATCTGCACCTGTGCATGGCTTTGCAAGTTTTACAAGGTCTTGGAATTTGTACTCTGTTTTCTATCACTGTAAAAGCAGGCTAGTAGTGTCTGAACGCTTAAGAACTCAAAGGAGGGTATGTTGAATCCTGGCACATTGTTCATTTGCTGCTTCTAAAGCTCAAAGAAAATTTCCAGGCACCTAGCTAGCACTTCCAATGCTTTGCAAAAAATTGCTCAATTTGATAAAGGAACGGGCGAAGATACAAGGTGTTAGTGTAAGGGGGTTTGGTGTTTGGTGATGGATGAATTAAAAACAGATTAGGATTTCGAGCTTAAAATCTTTGATGGTTGCATCTTTGCTTCTGGAATACAAATAGGTTTTGTAAAGCTCTAGTTGGCACTCCCATTGAGTTTTACATCCATCAAAACAGACTTAAAATGAGGAAGATATGGGGGCTGGAACTAGAGAAGGGGTGTAGTAGAGAGCTATATTTTCCAAAAAAGTTTAAGCAAACTCTCATTCACCCTTGTCCTGTGTTTTCTGCATTGCTCCTTCACTTCTGATGCTCAAAGAAAATTTGTAGGCCTTCAGTTTGCATATCTGATGACATAAACATCGCTCAATTTGGTTAATGAATGAGGAAAATATTGTATGGTGTTGGATGATAGGCAAATGTTCCAAACATCGTTCAATTTGGTTAAGGAATGAGAAATTTTTCTCGCGTGTTGGGTGATGAGATAAATAATGTAAAGCGTTGAATGATAAGCAAATGTTCCGAACATTGCTCAATTTGGTTAAAATGAGAATTTCACCTTCTCTCACAATCCCATCCCCCACACTAATAACTCCTTATTAGTCCTTGTGCACAAGGAAGGACACAACAAAACTCAGCAAATTCATTTCACAATCTGCTGATTCTTTCTTCCAAACAACACAACAAAACAATCCACAGAATGCATATCACGAAAGAAAGGAGTACATCTGTTTGAAGGACTAACAGCAAGGAAACGCCCCCTCCTTCCCCAAACACCCAACTTTCACCAATCAAGTTCTCATACACCATATGCCCACAACACACATCTTGCACATGATACCCAAGTCATACAAAACAACAACCTCACAAGGACATCCAAAGAGCTTCACATGATCAGATTAGGTAACTGACACTATGGCAATCGTCATTACTAAAATCCAAAAAGAACTTCCAAAACCTTCTGAGCTATCCTGAATAACAAGACATTATTGTACCACAAGATCATTCAAGAGAAACAAATACTAAAATCTTTATTTTGCACAAAGTGTTTCTGTGATACACAGAGGGCTGGAGCTCAATGAGCTATCAAGGGTAAAATTACAGGGGGCAGGCATGTAAAAGGTTGGGGAAGAAGAAAATTACATAAAGTTTACAGGGGATGGTCACAATATCTGTACATGACTAATTGCCGTAAAAAGATGGGAACTAAGAAACTCAAATTCTCTCTCAAGATGCAAAACTCAAAGATTTTGGCTATGCAACAACTGTTAAATGGCAGTGTTGCTCCAGCTAGTTGCCTTGTCTAGCCGCACTCCTCACTCTTTCTCGCTTGCTCTCTCTCTACGCTGCTCCGTAATGTGTACAGGGGTTGAATGGAGAAGACTCTTACATAAATAACAAGCTGTCCCCTTCAACAACTTATAGTCAGCTTCACCATAAGAATGTGACAAAGTTTTCGATAGGCTCCCAGCAGATATTGTCAATCTCTCAAAATCAGTACAAATCCCGTTTCTAAGATTTACCTCTCTGCTGTTCACCATCCAAGCCATCCCAGTCAAACTGGGATGTGCTTCCATGCTCCCTAGCTTCCAGGCTCCCTCCAGACAAGAAGGTATCAAATGGACCACCACAAGATACCACCATCCAAGTACTGTCTTCAATGGAGTCCACCCTGCAAATGTTGCAGGGGTACTACTCATTATTCCCCGACTATGCAAAGGCAGAGACTCGACAGCATGAATCAGATCCAGATGAAGCAAAACCTTCAACGCGCACCACTGGATTTGCCTTGTATGATGAAGGTCCACAAGATGAGATCTGCTGTGACAGCACTGACTGAGCTCTTTGATGCAGGAACTGAACATCATGTATCAGCGGGTTGCCTGAGCGACTTGGGGGTGATCCACAAAAGTAAGGGGGTGAACATGCAAAACTGGATGTGTCATTATATCCTCCCTGCACCATGGACAGAACAAAACATCAGTTCTGGATGTTGCATGCAAATGCAAACAAAGATATAAAAAAACAAACGATCAAGAAATATCATATTCCCAATTAACAAATTGCGATGAGAAAACTACCTTGCTCAGAAAAATGTCAAGAATTTCAAAACCAGCATCACCTTCACCTCGCATTGTTGAATGGCTGTGCAAAAATAGATATCAAAAGATAAGTATGGTGCAAGTATGTAAAAACTTCACACAGATAACACTGAGAACAAACTACACATGAGCAGCTTGAGAACAGGGTCACATAGAAAACCCCAAAATACTAAATGACTTCAACACAAGAAACTAAATCCCAAAGGACTTTTGTCAATTGTCAGCAAGCATATACGTTACGGAGTTCAAAGATGTGCACCTTCGGCACCTGCGAGATGGTTTCATTAACTCTGTGACAGGACCTGAGATGTTAGCACGCCTGGGCTTCGGACATATCACTTCTTCTTCATGTCCTTCAGCACGGTAACCTCCTCTCTGCCTCCTTCTTTCACTCATTTCTGGACGATTCTCCAAAGAGTTCCAGGGACCAGCAAACTGCTGGACTCCAGAGAGATTTCTTGCACAGATCTCCAGTTTGGCAGTTTTTGTTCACCAAAAACAATGGAGATGTTCTGATGTCTCTTGGAGAATAAGACACTGTACTGTACCACCACCTTTATTCCTGCTTTACTGTTCTCCAGTGAAGTATTTACAAGTCCACTAGTGGAGCTTCAATGGGAGCTTGAAGAAACCAATAGTGATCAAAGTATTTTGAAAAATTGTGCTACAAAACTGAGCTCAACATTTACAAGTGGCTCACATATGTACAGGATGTCCCACAAGTCCTGCACAACACAACCCATCCACATAACAATCAGTTAACTGAACACACATTTGCAACACTGTGCAAAACACACTTCAAATGAATCAGCAAGGATATTTTCCTCGCCACTTGAAACTTCAAGAATAAGTTTACAAATTAGCTAAGGCAGCCAAGATTTGATGGACATTAGACCAAGATCCACAGACCAGATCTGAAGCATATGACCTCAATGGGCTGCAAAGATATCAGAGGATATAGAGCAGATTGTAAGCTAAAAGTTTTGCAAGGGTGGACCATGCAGGTGAACTGGTTCCATAAACTGTTCCATATATCCCTTGAATACAAACTGGGGATTTTACATTTCCCTGAAGAAGCCTGATCTTATCTGAATCTGAGGCGAGATCAGAAGACCAGCAACCATCCTATTCTCCACAAGAACAGGGACACAACAAGCAAACTGGTTGCACCAGCACCAGAAACCATTCCACAGCCAGCTTAAAATTTTGGTGCAGGACTCATCTCAGTGGTGGTACAGTGATTTTATCAGACTGTATCAAGTATGACGAAAAAACTTATGGAAGTGTGCACACTAAAAACAGACTGCAAGTAGGTTGAACCCATACAGCAAAAAGCTCATGCAATATCTCAGGCCTCCAACACAGGATTGAAAACTCTGAAGGTCCAGATGTTGAACATCAAACCTAACAGGCAACAACATGGGAGAACTGAATGCAAACAGTTCTTTTCCAACCACGGATAAACCAACCAAGACAATAGTACCGAAAAAGCTGTCAACTACGAATGCAAGAAATGTCAACACGCTCTCTCCACACACTGGAGATAGCTCAGAAATGGCCTTATACTCAATAACGGCCAAAGTTCATGGCAGTCGAAATGGACGACAGATTGCCAATGAAAAGAGCCAAGATCCGACCCAGACGAGAACCACCACCCCCTCCTCAGGGGGCAAACAAGCCTCAAGTGACACAACGCTGCAGATAGAGGACCTTACAGAAGCCATTGGAACAGTTTACTTATGTCTTCCTCTAAGACAGAAGCGATGGCGACATGAGTGCAAACTACTGTAGACACGGCGACAGGAACCAAACAGGATCTTTGAAACCTTCTCGAGTCGCACCAGCAGGCAAGGTAGAACAGCTACCACAACATCAGAAAAAGGAAAAAATTTGTTAACTTGGGAGGAGTACAAGAGAAACAAGCATTCGCAGAGACTGGCAGAAAACCATATAACTGACTACGGGAAGGAACAGATATGTAGAAACATCCCAGAACACTATTTTCGATAGAAAGAAACAGTGAACAAGTCACACACACAAAACAAGAGAAATAGCCGACCAGAAAGACGCTAAAAATAGGGCAAGAGAGGGGAGACAAACAGTAGCAGAAGAAAGCAGATGCATCATTATCGTCGCGCAGACATGAGAATCACATACAAAACAGACACTCAGAACTTCACAGAATGCGACGAAACCTAAGTAAGACGTTCTTCACAACATCGGTCGGAACCAAGCCGCTTTTCACAGATGCGAAGGCGAACATACTGAGAGAGGAGTAGCGTGCGCCATATTACGCGTAATCAGACTGTATACAAGTAGTATGAGAGGCAACACAAGAAAACAGATCTCAACCAAGGCGTGAGGTGGTACTCTCTCTCGGGCTTCACAACAAGAAAATATGAACAAAAGGCGCTCTGCTTCAAAGAGAAAACAAACGACAAAGGAAAGGAAAGAAACAACAGCAGGACTGACAGTCTATTGTCCAAAACAGAACCACTAGCCTCTCGCGCATCACGAAAAAGGGAAGGAATGAAAACGGCCGCTCTAATTCTCGAAGAGAAAAACAACAGCAGAAACAAAACTCCTACTCGTTCAAGAGAGCGAAAGAAGAAGAAGCAGCAACAGGAAGGACTGACGGTCTATGTCCAAAACAAACAGACAGACAGACGCGGAACAGAAACACAAACCTCCAGCGCACCACGACATCAGGAAGCAATGAAACCAAGGTCCTCGGATTCTCTCGAGGAGGAAATAAAAACAATACCACAGAAGCCTACCGGCTAAGAAGAAAGACGAAAGGGGAGGAAAGAAGCGACAGCAGGAAGAGGACTGACGGCTATGTTCAAGCCATACAGATGTGCTCCCTGTCCGTTACCTTCCAAAGCTCCCACTTTCAAAGCAAATAGCAGAAGCAGAGATGCAAAACCTTGAGAAGAGAAGAAGAAGAAGAAGAAGAGAAAACATAAATCTTGTGTTGTGTGGAGAAGGCATACCAGGCTCGAGAACTGCGAAGGCAGTCCCGCGGAGACGAGGACCAAATAGTCAGCAGCAGCAGCAACAACAACAAAAGAGTTAGAACAGGACGATGAGATCTGCCGGGACAAAAGAGAAAAGGCGCAAGCAAAGCGCTCTAGTGCTACTCCGGCAGAAGAGAGAGAGATAGAAAGAGAGAGAGAGAGTGGAAGAGCTGCTGCTGAGGAGAACAAGGAGAAAGGAAAAACAGAAAAAGAGCAGGGCGCCAGTCTAAATAGCCAAAGACAAAGCATGATTAGGAACCTGATTAGTAGTAAGCATGATTAGTAAAGTGATTAGGGACCTGATTAGTGACGGAGATTAACTTAGTGACGGTGATTCCCTATCCGCCCGGGAGATGAGAGTGAAACGGGCAGGGCGGCCCGGTCACTTTGTACTTCTTTACGTGTGAGTGACCACCCCCCCCCAGGCGCCTGCGTGCGAGCGCGCAAATTTTCCGTCCAACTGTCTTGCTGCCCTTGCTGCCCGAATCGAGATCCCGGAAACGTCGGAAGCGTGGCCGCGTTGCCTTGGTAGCCTTGGTAGGGTGGGGGGGGGGGGGGGGGGTTTGCAAAACTCCTCCTTCTCTTAGGTACCTACTAGACTACGACCTACTTACCTACCTCCCTACCCCTCCGCCTTCCCACGTTTTTGAGTTTCATTCACCTACCCACCTACGAGTAGGTAAGTACTTTTTTTACATTTGCCGTTCCCTCCAGTTTTTTGGGAGTTTGTAAAATTTCAAATTACACATGCCCCTCCCCACCCCCCTCCCTTTTCAAATTTTATTTTGGCTCATCCCTTTCTTTCATAAAAAATTGAAAACACTTAAACAAAATATTTAAAAGACTGATAGCCCTTATTTCATGCCCCCTTTTCGCTTGGCCGTAGTACCTTTTCCATTCCGGCAATAATTAAATAATTTTTAGTAAATGTTGATTTAATTTTTTTTTCAAAATTAGCTGCCCCTAGTGGCGGAAGTTCTAGTGTTACATGGTCATTTCCTTTATTCTAGCTCTACACGGTTATATTATCTTTGAAAATGCGGAAATTTCAGTATTTTTTTATTTTTTTTGTTCCTCTTCGAGTGAAAGATGATAAATAAATAAATAAATAAATAAATAAAGATTTGGCAAGAATATGTAGGAATGAATGGTAGGGAGTATTTATTATGGTACTCTTTTTTATTTCCCAAAAAACAATTTGGACTGACCGACTGACCAGTTGGCAAGCGAAAAAAATGTGGCTAAAAAAACTTAAAGAGAAAATTAAATTTCCAGCGAGTTTTTTTTCCCTTTTCTCCAAAAACTTACACTGTTCATAGGCAAGAAATTGAAAAGAAAAACATAAAAAATTACAGAAAAGCCCCTAATTTAGGTCCCCTTTAAGTATTTTTCACATTTTTGGACTGACCGGGAGCCTTGGGCAAGAGAAAGGAAAAAATATTAATAAAATAGAAAGGAAAGCCCCTAATTCAGGACACCTTTTTACTTATTTTTTCCCCCAAAAAGATATATTTTGCACTTGCCTCTTGGCAAGCAAAATGTGTCTTTTACTCTTTTTCTTTTCCCGAAAAATTACAATTGGCCCTGGCCAAGGAATATGAAAAATAAAAATTAAGGGAAATTCATTGTTTTGGATGTACATTGTGGTAATGAAAAATATAATCTTTGATTTTCCTCATCCCAAATTTTAGCTATTTAAGGTAGTTACAATTACTTAACCCAATGGTTTTTTCCGATTTGATTTTTTTCATCCCAAGAATTTAGCTATTTTATAGGTAAGTTACACGCACTTAGCCCAATGGTTTGCTTGATTTGAATTTTTTTCATCCAAAGAATTTAGCTATTTTATGGGTGGCTGACTTACGTCACCCCAAAGGTTTGTTTGATTTCATTTTTTTCATCCCATTAATTTAGCTGTTTTAAAGGTGGTTAACTTACTTAACCCAATGGTTTGTTTGATTTGATTTTTTTCATCCATTGAATGAAGCTATATTTTGATAGGTGGTTAAATGTACTCAACCCAATGGTTTGTTTGATTTTGATATTTTGTTCATCCCAAATTTAGCTCCAATTTTGCCTGAGCTTTGACACTTGACTTCATGTAACTTGTCAAAATACAAAAGTTTGGCGGGTGGCGTCCGTCTTTGCTATACTTGGCAATATCAAACCACCTTTTGAAGTCGTGTTTGTGTGCTGCGGCGGGGCCTAAATTTATGCCTCAAAAGGATTTTGTGTTTTTTCCTCCAATTGTGGGTTCAACTTGGAGGCACCTAATGGGAAGCTGGGCCCCATGACCCAAACCACAAATACACACACCCCCCCCCCCCACCACCCCCTTTGACATTAGAATCAAACAAAAGCTCAAACAAATCAAAAGCCTCCCATCCTCCTTTGCGTGCTTCTTCACTCGGTTGCCCTTCATAGTAGTGGGTAACCAACCATGACCCACTAGTGACGAGTAGCACGGGTATTCTTTTACGCCTAACTATTAAATAGCGACCACCCCTTATCCCACACAAGATGATCAACAAGAGACCTTAAGTGGTAGTATAGGTAACACCCATGGAGTTTGGCGTTACCAAAATAAGGCACTCATCGACCTAAGGTGGCCTCCCAGGGAAGCACAGAAAGCATTAAATTATGGGTACCCCCCCCCCTCCAACGGCCTTAACATATACATTATAATATGTTAAACAAATATGCAAAGACTTTCATGACACCCCAAAAAACAACGATAAACCCTATTGGAACGTATAAGGTGCTGTCTCCGAAACCCCGTAAGATGGTTTAATGCGAAAAATGAGACCCTAAGTTGGCTTTATGTAAACAATTATCACAACCCGGACTGACAATCTACTCACATGAACGTGTTGGGGTCAGTATGTAAGTAAGTTATGTAGTAGTAATGGGGGGGCTGTCAAGAACAAGCGAACAAACTAGACGGAACATGATCGGCTCCGGCTGGATAGAAAGGTCATATGGATGGGGTCACAAATTACATTTGTTTGTTTGTTCGGCTGCTTCTTGATCGGCCTTCTCGTGATCTTTTTTTTTTTTTGGGGAGTCAAAAATAGCAAGTGAAAAAAAAATTGCATCTCGGCCTCATGTTCTCTCTCGCTTCTGATAGGATACGTTTCCGAGAACGTGATAAGTCCCACCAAATACGGCCTTCTTGCAGCACCCCCCCTCTCTCTCTCTCTCTCCTCAATCAGATTACGGATACGATTGGTCGATTGGTTCCCGAGCAACTGGCATTCATTAGTACTACCTTTTTAACCTCGGATATGCAAAGTCCTGGCCTGACCGACCTAAAAATTCGACATCCTTACCCTCAAAAGGAGTAAAATGATGTCGAATTCATTTCCGGCCGCTGTCTTGCCCTTTACAAATCAACCAATAAAGAAAATTAGGTGATCCGGAGGACCACCCATCAGAGGCCATAAGATATATATTTAGGGCTAGCATCAAAATCATCCATCTAAAAATTATGGATGAATGACCAAATGTCATGATATTGATGATGAAGATCATCATATAACTTGCTCAATCTTAATTATATCGAATGATATATTCTCATGAATTTATTTTGAATTTATAATCAAATTTGTGTGCATTATCCAAACCACATTTATTTATTTATTTATTTATTAAGGAAGTTTGTTTGTTTTGTTTTGTTTTGTTTTGTTTATCGAGTTCAAATCTCTTAAATCTCTTAAGTCATGGCACCCCTTACCATGGTCTTGGTATCATTGAAAAGGCCTTCAATGGGTACATGGGCACCGAGGTGATTTCATAATATTTCGTCATATAATGCAAAAATTATATGAGAATTTGGACATGCTCTTCACATTCTTGGAAAGCCTTCCAAGATTAAGGTGCAATGAAATGAAGGTGATTTGGAAAATTTTAAACCTCAGGTGTGGGAGATATTGAATTTTGAGTATTTTTTTCATTGAAAATTTAATGAAATACCCCAAAAAAATGATTTTGGAAGGAAAAATTGCATTCATTTCAACAAATGAAATATTCCTAAATATTCACTATTTTTCCTTCACAATATTTTTTGATTTGGTAGGAATAATTTTTGAAAACTTTTCAACATTCGTGAAAATATAATATAATAATTAGTGTCAAATCGGCCAAAGGTATTAGGGTTATGTGTTTTTACTTAGCTTGCACACTCCAAGCTAAGTAATATCCCATAATAATATCACTTTATATTTGTTAAGCCCTGGAGATCTTTTCCAAGGTGCAATGAAGAACCTTGAGTCATTGTGGTTGTCATGAGTCGGTGCACCCACTCTGTATCTTTCTCCTTGGTCACAATTGCAACACATGTATGAAAACTTATCATGTGAATATTATTATGCTACATATTGTTCTAAAAGTTAGTCACCACTTTGTAATGCACAAAGAGCACATGTTTTTTTTCTATCCCCAACATATTTTTTCTAGTAAAAACTTTTAAAACATCATTTTATATTGAAAACATCCAAATTCTTTGCTTTCCATTTTTTTGAATAAACCATAGAAATTTCTCTTATATATAGTTCATCAAGTAAAGAACTTACTTTTTTTTTGGGTACTTAAAATGATACTATTTGTGGACATAATAAAATATAAACTACTTTAATTGTGACTTCACCACCCAAAAAAAAATAAAAACCTAAAATTAAGATTGCTTTGGTGGGAAATATATATATCAAACAAGAAGGGTCAAAAAATAAAGCTCTCAACAATTGTTTCCGTTTCAAAGGAATGTAAAAATGTCAAGTTTGTTGACAAAGTGTGAATGGGTAGTCTTTTTTATCCTTAAGCCTATGAAGTCCATTACTTCCTTGTGGGAGATGGACACTTTCTAACCACTATAACAAAAGGCAATGTAGCCTAGTTGCTTGTTTATCATCCCCTTTAGTTTAAACTTTAAACCTAAGAACCACTTTGGGTTGTTTGCTTGATGTCTTTTTGGGAACCAACACTTAGGCTGGGTAGGCTAGATGAAGAAACCACAAGTGTGGACTATATAGGCCACTGACTAAGTCCCATTCACAAAAGACTAATCCAATCATCAAATCAACTAGTTGAAAGGCCAAAGTGTGAAAACAAAAGCTACAAGCCATTTGACATACCTATCTGACATTCATGTTTGTGTGTGATTGTCTCCTTTAAAATCCACTTTAAGGCTTGGACGAAGTCAAAAGCTTACACATTGGGTAGCGTCCAAGTCCCATGGACAAAAGAAACTTTCCAAAGGAGGGGAGGGAGTTTCACGTGAAACCCACCATTTGCACCACCATGGATGGACCTTAGTTGGGTAAGTGCCATTTGGTCATTTTATTGCAAATGTGGTATTATGTACTATATAGCTACCTTTACCCTTTCAAGTAATTTGACTTGAAGAAAATCTCTCACCCTTTGGAAACTTTTCTTCCTCATAAAAGGTCTAACTTAATTAATTTATGAGAAACAATTTGAATTTTGAACTTAGGGCTCATTGGGGACCCCACCTACATAAGTTGAGATGCTCATTGCTTTCTTCTCCAATTTTGCTACAGTTTTGCACCATTTCCTTTTCATACATTCCTCCTGATTGTAAAAGCTAATTTATAATAGCCTTGTGTTTGTTTGTTGAGCTTTCTCGACCTTTTAGGGTTGTAGACATTCATAGTGTTCGACAATCATCTTCATGAAATTATTGCCGAATTTTTTTATTGAAAATTATTGCAAGTATGTTGCCAAAGTAGTAGTAGATCATGGTAGTAGTCATAACCCTAACCCTCTTGACGACAAAAACGATTTGTCCAAATAATTCCCTGGATTTGCAAGTTGCTTGAACATTGTTCAAGCACCTCCCCGACCCAAAGCACCACCCGCAACAAATCATTACAATTGAGGTTGCACGACAATACCATCATCAGTCAGTATCGCAGCACTCGACCGTTGTTGTTGCTGCGTTTGGTCTAACTTTTAGGACACAATCTTGACAGCAGAACGCTCCAAAACATCAAGCAGCTGGTGCACAGCAAAATGAACTCAAACAAGGCGCACCCCACAGAGGAGGCAAATGAAGTATCAAAGCCAGAGTAGTAGTAGTAGTAGTAGTAGTGTACCCAACTGAACTGAAGCAGCTGGTGGGTTGTAAGTATTAAAAATGTCCACAACATCAACAACTCCAATCCCAAAGCCCCCCTCCCCACCCCACCCCCATCTCCCTTCTCTTCCTCACCTCTCCTCAATGATTCCATCAATGATTTCCAATTTCTTCCTTGCAAAATGCCATTCTCATCTACAAATTTTGTATTTTGTATTTGTTTTTATCTCATTTTGAAATTTCATTGGTTATTTTTCTTTTGTGCATTATTAGTAACCGACCAGAGTTCTTTCTTTCAATTTTGTGATGTAGCCAAACTGGTGATCATCCACAAGAAGATTTAGCCAAATTTGGGTATAGACCAGATGTGAAAGTATTATTATTATTCTTTATCTTGGGTAAGGCCCTTGGACCATGGCAATACCAGGATGTTAAGTCACCCCTTCTTCTAGTAATGCCCTTGTCTTAGGACCCTACCCTAACAAAATCTAAGTTTGGTTTTCACTGGAATTTGTTTTTTTTTTTTGCATTTTTTTTGCATTGGAATATGTAGTGACCATTCGGCAACCCAAGTAAGAGCGACTAGTGTGACATGTGCCATTCGCTCAAGTGTGAACATGATTATGTAATTGCTCGAGTGTGAATGTCCTGTGCTGATATATGTCAATTGTGAAGAAATATTTTAAGCTTAAATCAATTTCTTATGAAACCAATTACTCAAAAATTCAATATCTCCCTCGCCATGGGTCTAAAATTTATGAAATCGCCTTCACGAAATCTCACTCATCAAAGGCTTTCAAGAAGTACCAAGAGCTTACCCCAATTTCTCTAAATCAATTTTATATATTTGATTTTACTGAATTTTCAATGACAAAAATGTTCAATATTCCATAATTATTGCACTACAATTCTACACAGTATCAAACCACCTTGGTGAACCCTTCTTCATTGGGGGGTTGAAACCATCGCTACCAAGGGTAGCAAGAGGGGAGGGGACACCATGATTTTGGAGATCTCAATGTGACAAACAAATAAAACAAACAAATCACTTTCCTCAATGGGACAATGGGTCAGGGTGTTGGTTGATTATTAGAAATAAGAACAGACCCTGACAATTATCATGAACGTTCTTAGGATTCATAATCATAATTCTCAAAAATAAATAAATAAATAAATATAAAAAACTGACCCCTATATATATAACCATCGTTCTCAAATTTGGCAAAAAAAAATCAAACAAATAGCCATAAAAATCACTAGTTCATTGCCAATTCTTTCTTTAAAACCGCCACTTCTTGAAGGCTTTTCGAAAAACTGAGATGGGTGCTTTTTTTTTAAGGAACTAGAACCGTGAGTTTTTTAAAAAATTCATATAACCACACAACATTGGTCCTCAATTTTTGGTTGGCTATATAACATATATATATATATATATAACCAGAAAGCTATATTTCAAAAAAAATTAAACGTGCTAAAGTCAAGTGTTTTTTTTTTAATTTTTCAATAGCCATATTTTGACCAAAATTTTAAGAAACTTTGCCAGATAAGTGACAGAAGGAATCCCATCCTGCTACTGACAGTAGGTACTTTGAAGCACCTGGGCCAGTTTGACACTAATTATATTATTTTCAAAAATGTTGAAAAAGTCCCACAAAAATATTACTCAAGCAAAAAAAAAATTCTGAAAAGAAAATAAAGAATATGATGAAATATTCAAGGATATTTATTTATTTATTTATTTATTTTACTTTTTATTTTGAAACAGAATCCTCAAAATTATTTGATTAATTAATTATTCGACAAACATGTGTTGAAGTCACCAAGGTACTACGGTACCATAAGTGAGGTTCCAGACCACCAAAGTGCGCAACACGCCTCCATATCTCTCTCTCTCTCTCTCTCTCTTTATTTCAAAGAGTGTTTTGTTTCCGAATTTCCTCTTGTAGCTAAAATGGCAATCATCCATAAGAAGATTTAGACAAAGATCTGACTATAGACCAGAAAATAATGTGCAAATAAATCTGCATAATCTTTAGTCATCCTTTTATATATGTCTGGCTACACAATGAGAATCGCATATATAAATTCTGGCGATTTTTTTAACTTTTTAAACTTATTTATGGCGACTGAAAACCTCTCAAATCAGTTATTTTTCGAATTTTTTTAGTTTTTATTTCTCATTTGGGCGACATATCGCCAATAAAAAGAAAGGCTGCTTTCTCTCTTTCTCTCTCTCTCTCTCTGCACGCGCATCGCGCCGTCCTTTCGCTTTGCGGCAGTTACTTTACTGTCTGCACATGGTAAATAAGTGAAAGTAAAAAAGTAGATATTCTTCTTTGTCTCTCCTTTGCCAGGACTAACCTAACTTACATCCCTGTTCCACACAGATGGATGGATGGAGGGATGGATGGATGAAACTAGTTCTCTACTTTTTCGTTTCATCCATCCTCCACCATCCATTTTTGTATTATCTCCTGTACACTACTACTGTATGGGAGTTTTCTTTCCAGGTATTTCTCTTTTGCTCTTTTTCTCTTTCTTTTTCTTTTTCTCGTTTTTCTTTTTTCTTGGTTCTTTGCTTGTAGGCCATGACCTATACGGAAAAACAAATTAGTATATTCGGAGGATACGTTTTCTTGCGGAGTTTTATGTTTGCAAAGAGCCGGATCTTTTTGTTTGGACGAGTGAGCACTATGATTCCAGAATGTTTGTGTTTTTTTTTTGGGTTTGAGAAAGAAATTGTTAAGCTTTTGTCACGCCGTTATCTTTATTCTTTTACAATGTCTTTATTTCTTTATGCGAAAGAAATTTTTTGTTATAGTCTTAACGCCAGGTAAAGCTCTCGAGCAAAGGGCATTACCAAAATTGGGCCAAAGCTTGGCTATCGTCTTGCTTAAGCCCTTATTCCGATAATGCACTTGTCCTCAAGCTTCACTCTACACGTAAAGACCTATGAGAAATTTTCTAGTGCATTTCGAGGTAACATTACATAGCCAAATTTTGAAACCGGCAAAATACAAGCCCTTTGAAAAATGAACTACTTTCAAGAGTGGCCATTTTGCCTTTCAAAATTCTCATCTTCATTTTTCCATGTTTTTCCCATATACCATGCACCAAGTGTCATGCGAAAAAACCAATCAAAAAAAAATTCTTGTAAGTTGTTACGCCGAGTAACACCACATTCATGGGGTGTTACCCTTACACAAAATGCCTCTAGCTAATTTCATAGTCTATTTTTCTTGGTATTTTGGGTTAGTAGTTGGTAACCAACATTCTCCACTAGAGCCTATGAATTTTATTTTTTTAATTTTTTATTATTATGGGTGGTTACTAGCAAATGCCTCTATGTTATTGTGATTTTATTTTATTTTTCCCTTTTTTTCTTTGGGTTCTACCAATGGTTATTACCATTGTCCTTTCTATTTTTTTCTTAAGGTTTGTAAATTTTGGGTTTTATTTTATTTTAAACACGTTTGTGATCTTTCTATATTATTGGCTACCTACGAGAACCTACTCATATTATTCATACAAAAACTGCAAAATTTTACCCCAAAAAATCACTATTGGGAATGGTCTTCCTATGTCTCATATTGATAACCATACACTAGTGATCATTGGCATTTTCTCATCTTGATATCCGTAAGATGATGCCCTTATTATGTATCTTGAGGGTTTAACGAAAGGGGTGGAAAAGAATGGCTTGCAAACTTTGCACACAAATTTTAAGCTAGACCACAAAGAGAAAGCACATGTCATTTGGATGAGAGGGGGGATAAAGCTCCTACCGAGCCCTTAATTTATAACTAAAGGATTGCACTTTTCAGCATTTTTAAATGAAGAAACATTGCATAAGTTTCATGCGCTTTGTACGGGCCACAAGAAGACTCGAAAGAACGACAAGCCAAGGCCATCCTCACACCATGCACTTTTCTACTCCCATTGGTCACCTTGCATTTAAAAACAACCAACATGTAGTAGAGATCTCATTTTGCCGGCCCTTTTTTTTTGGGGGGGGGGGGGGGGGGGGGGGCCTTTGGGGACCAGGTCACACATGGTCTTTTTGGTCCCCATTTGATGCCATTCGGGCAAATAAAACATATGAATTGTGAAACCGGGAATTTGGAGTGACATGAAATATTGTTTTTGAATCACAATTTGAGCTGAGTATGAGAGTCGAGTCGGCACCATTCATTTGATGGATAAATAATTCATGGAGTATATATAAGGTCCAAAAGCATTCATTTGTTGATAGGAGTCGAACACCAACAACACCGAAGACATGTGTGTGTTTCCGTCCCTCGGAAATTGAACAAAAAAGGAGTTGATGTGTGGCGGATGGCAATCCACGAAGGGGGACCCAAATGGCCCATCCTCAAGCCATTCATATGCACCCTAAAAACCACGAGTAATGCTATCGTCTTTAGATTCCGGCCAGGTCAAGGTCGGAAACTACTTTCCTACATGATAAGATATTGGAAAAGAAATCCTTTGGAAACCACCAAAAGGAGGGGAAGGGAGAGAGAGCGAGACAAGGGGAAGAAGAAGAAGAAGAATCGTAACCCGAATGTCTTCGATCATCCTTTTTTCCATTTAAAAGTTTTGTGGAAAGGGTTTCGAAGCAACCTTGAGTATATTTAGTTACGGGGCTAAAGGCCGTGCTTTAAGAACTACTTGGACAAAATTCGAATCCCAAATGTTTTGGACGATCTTTTTCCCAACCCATTGAAAGTGTGTTGAAGAAACCTAACACCCATTTCCTTGTTTTCCTTCTTCTTTGTTCTTTTTGGGGAGTGGTGGGTAGAGAGGTAAACCCTAAACCCTAAACCAATGCTTGAGAAACACACAAAGGAAAGGAGAAAGGTATAAAATCTAAGAAGTGGTTTACAACAATTTTCATTTAAAATAGGTTTGAACAAGCCTTTGGATTGAGTTGTTTTTTTTTTTGTGCCATTTTGATTCCTCTTGCGTGTCATGTTCAACTTCCAAATGTCAATAGCCCCATGCATAATATTCGTCTTACTTATTGAGTGGAAACAGTTTTTAGCACATGCTTCGAATGTGAATTTGAAAGTTCGGTGAAGTTTGTAATTCCAATGTGCTTTCAAAATGTTTGCAAAATCAACCCACCAAATACATACTACAGGCCTAGTCTTCAAAGAAAATTCTAGAAAAACATTTCCAAAGTACCTAGTCCCAAGAAAGGAAGGGGATAAGTATAGTATTTTTTTTTCTCAAAAAGTTTTTGGGAATTGATTTTGGTAATTTCTAAATTGAATTCATCTAATTTTGCTAATTTTCATAGAAATTTTCCAATTTTTATATCCCAAAATTGAAAAACAAATTCCCAATAACTTTGGTGGGGGAGGGGAATTTTTGAATCACCAAATTCAAAAATTCTCCTTGAGTTGAATTTGGAAGTTAATATTCCAACCAACCCAAAAATTCAAGTTCCCCCACAAAGAGATTTTCACCACAATATTTATCATTTAGAAACCCTTTTATTGAGTTCTATGGTGATTTACTTATTATTGTCCCTAAAACAAGCTGAAAAAAAAAAAAAAGATTTAAAAGTCTCTCAAGCATGAGCAAGAGCTGGTGCACCTACCTAATAGCTACTAGGCCTACCTATAAGTGTCTCCTCAAAACATGGTACAAGTTGCAAGTCTACAAAATATTAAGTGTGAACACCCAACTTGGGCACCATGTGCTTTCAACCAACCATACTTCAGAAGATGCATGATCATCATCCAAATCTAGGTTGATCACATCACTCAACTCAAATCAAATCAAATCAAATCAAATCAAATCAAAAAAAAAATTGTTAATTTTATTATCTTGTTATATTTGGTATTTTGGCCAACAACATAGAATTTGGCAACAAAGAGTGAATATTTTTTATAACTTTGAGTGTAAAAACCCAGTCCAAAAAGCCTACTTTTTTGGTGATATGTTTTTTTAAATCCCCCCAAAAAAGCCTTTATTTGATTTTTGAAGCTCCCAACCCCAAAAAAAAAAAAAAAAAAACATTTTTTGATGAAATTTTGTATCAAAAAATAAAACTATGGGTGTGATTGAGAACAGATTGCGAGATTCCTTTCTTATTTCAAAAAGTTTGCCAGATTTCAAAGGAAAAAGTTTTCAAATCGTCATGTCACACTAACTTTTGTTACTTCCATGTCCAACTATAAATACCCGGATTTGGCTAAGAACTAATGAAGATTGTCACTTGGAATGAATTTCACAATTTAAATAGTGTGAAACAAGGTTGGTTTTTTTTTTCCCTTTCCCCAACCTTGTGTTATCAAGATTTTGGAAATTTTTCTTCCATTAATATAGAAAAATAAATCAAATTTATAATAGGGGGGGAAATCAAAGTTCCCAACTTTTTGGTGAAAAAAGAACAAAATTTGTCCCAAACAAAAGCATTATGGATGGAGTTGCTCTAAGTAGTACTACTACTATACTTGAAGCATGAAGTTTGAACTAATAAATTTCATGCAAGTTGTTTGTGGGTTCAAATGAATTGTAACAATAGATGTGAATTGGATGTTGGCAACCACCAATAGTAGTTGAAACTTGATGGCGATTGTTGTATTGCCCCCATCCATCATCCCAAAATTGTGTTAATTAGTTAACGGATTTCCAAATCCTTGCACAAACTTTTGAGCAAGTGCATTGTGGTGGAGGTATCCCACTTCTTTTGTCCATTAATCCAACAACAAAGACTAGAAGAGAATAGCCTTTCACCATCTTAACTTATGTTTGAGTTGAATGCCAAAGGAGCTTGTT